>CM053783.1:59726872-62126872 GCA_028749045.1 Cupressus sempervirens
GTTCACTTTAGAGGACAAGTATCAATATTTTACTGTAGCATAGATAATTCAATCAAATAGATAAGGAGAATAACTAACCTCGCCAAAGTTTCCATATAAAATGAGTTGATGTACACATGGTCATCTAACATGAGATAGATGCTCTTATAGTGGACACCCCTTTTATATGGATTTTTCAGATCATTGGAACTAAAGTAGCAAATAGAAAACAAAAAAAAGATCATGCCCACAGTCCTTGTTCCTCTAGTCAAATTAGACATCCCAGAGTTGCTCGAAGGGGAATGACGAAGTAAAAGAAAACATGCAAAGAAAAGCTCAACATAACTCAAATAGTTTCAATTTTTAATTTCAGTTTCAGTGTTAGAGGATTGATGTCAAATGTTGAAGTTCAAAATGTTTGTGAGAAATCTATTCAATAGATGGACGATAGTAGACAAAAGTAGTTTGGACAACTAGTGACTAATGCTAGAGAAAACTTCTTCGAGAGGAATCTCATCAACAGAATAAGCAACAGTGGGCAGACGCAATTAGAACAACTAGTGACTAATGCTAGAGAAATATTCATCGAGAGAAATATCATCAGTAGACTAAGTGGTAGTAGGAAAATGTAGTTAGAACAACCGATGATTGTCAAAAAAGAGATTCCTTAAAAACGTAGGGTGTTGCCCCCTAGACTAGACCAGTTTCAATCCATGTAGGTATGAGCAAAGTCTCGAAGATAACTGAGAGTGTATGTATGAGAGAAATTAGTAAACTAAAGTAGGAAAGAAAAGAACTAAAAGTAGGAAAGAAAATATATAAAAGCTAGAAGATGCATTGCAAGATGGAGCATTTGAAACAAGAGGTGCATATTTACCAGGTTTTCACCTTCTTGGCAGAGATTCTATTTTTGCTACCATGATGCCTGTTTGCCAAGTTTCCATCAATGACACTTTTCTTGTTTTTCAATTTTTTTGTTCTTTTCTCTTTTTTTGATATTATTTTTGTAATTTTGATTTTTTCAATTTTTTTGGTATTATCAAGGTGCCTATTGTTGGGTTTTCACCAAGATAATAGAATTTTTTCCAGATTTTTTGTGATTTTTAGACTTTTTTCAAGATATTTAGATATGTATAAAGAGCTTCAAAGAGTATCAGTTATAGAACCTTTTTAGATGAAGGGTATTGATTAGCTCCTTAGTAGTTCTCCTTCTATAGTCAAGAGTTGATAAGCGTCTAACCTAAACACTATAGTGACAATGTATGGACCAAGCCAATTTGGCTCAAAATTACCCATCTATACCTGATTTTGTTGATTCTTAAGGTTCTCCCTCATAACGATGTCACCCACTTGGAAGTCTTGTGGTTTAACTTTGTTATTGTAGCTCTTGGACATCCTCTTCTGGTAAGCTCGTAGATGATCAGACATCACTTGCCAATGTTCATCTAGTAATTCTAGCTCTTGTAGTTGAGATATTCTATAGTCATCATTAGTAATGAGGCCCTTCGCAAAGACTCATAGAGTAGGAATATCGACCTCAATTGGAAGCACAAAATCTACTCCATATACTAAAGCAAAGGACGTTGTCCCCATAGGGGTTTTGATACTTGTTTTGTAAGCCCATATAGCTAGATTGATTTGAAGATGTTAGTCCCTTCCAAATTTGTTATCTGTGCGATGTGGGATTTTGAGAATAGCCCCTTATTGGATGCTTGCACTTGTTTGTTACCCTGGGGGTAGTAAATGGAAGACCAGTGTTGTGTGATTTTAAATTTTGAATACATCTCTTTCAGATCTTTGTTTTTAAATTGCCCTTTGTTGTTAGTGATAATGGAGGAGGGTACACCATACCTATAGATGATGTAGTTGAGAATAAACATAGCTACATTTTTTCCATTAGCCTTAGCAAGAAGTAGTGCCTCTACCCACTTCATGAAGTGGTTTGTAACTGTTATGATGAATTTGTGTCCATTTGAGGAGGAAAGATGAATCTAGCCCACCAAATCAAAGGCCCATTGCTAGAATGGACAAAGTGTGATGAACACAATTAGCTCCCTAGCTCGAGCGTGAATCAAATTTCCATGGAGTTGGCACTACTTGCAAGACTTAGCATATTTGATTGCCTATTTCTCCATTTTTGGCCAATAGTAACCAACTCTAATGAGTTTGTGAGCTAGTGTTAAGCCATTTGAGTGTGATCCAGAAATGCCTTCATGTACCTCAGTTAATACATGTTTTGACTCTTCAGGTTCTAGAGACCTAAGGATTGAATCATTGAGACCTCTCCTAAATAAGTCATTAGTGATGATGACATACCGTGAAGCATTTTGAATAAGGTGATGTTTCTCATTATGGGTTAGAGTGTCTAGAAAAATCTAGGCATCTAAGTAGGAGTATATGTGATGGTAGTGAGATGATTGATGTCCTATGATAGAACAAGTCATCTAGGATTTAGGAGAGTCATAGACAGGATAGGATAATGTCTCCATCAGGAACTTATGTCGAAAGTCATTTTTTGACATTTGTAACATAGAAGCTAGAGTGGTAATTACATCAACCACTTTATTATCTACTCAAGGAAATTGCTAGAAAGTAACATGTGCAAAGTTCTTTTTCAGATCATCAACCATTCCCTTGTAAGGCATCAATTTTTCATCTTTTCCATAATAAATGTCATTAACCTGGTTAATCACCAACTGTGAATCTCAAAAGTATTGCAACTCATCTACCCTCCACTCAATGATAATTTTCATCCCATTAATCAAGGCTTCATATTCAACAATATTGTTTGTACAAGGAAAAATATTCTTGTACACCTTGGGTAGAGAATATTATAGAATTCCAGGACTAGACCCTTGTTGTATGAATGATTTGTCAAAGAACATAACCCATGTTTGGTGTGTTAACAATAGAATAGACTCATCAAGAAATTCAACATTTAGTGGTTGGTGAATTTGCAATAGTGCTTCTGCCAGTTGATCAGTGATTGCTTGTCCCTTGATAACTTTTCATTCCACATACTTAGTGTTGAACTCACTCAAGAATATAACCTATTTTGCTAGCCTTCCTATCAAAGTAGTTTTGCTAAGAAAATACTTTAATGTATCAATCTTTGTAATCAATCTTGTAGTGTGAGCAAACATGTAGTGTCTCAGTTTCTAGGAAGCGAAAACAACTCCTAGGCAGGCTTTCTTAATGATGTTGTAATTCATTTCATATGAGACCAATGTACAACTAATGTAGTAGATAGTACATTCCTTATTATTGTGATCTTCTTGAGCTAGTAAGACACATAGAGATGAGTCCATTGTAGGGATGTGCAAAATGAGTGGCTTCCCATGAATAGGAGGCATCAATATAGGCATATTAGCAAGATACTACTTAATCTGTGTTAAGCTTTGATTACCTTTTGTGTTCCAATTGTATTTCATATCCTTATGCAAAGTCTTAGTGAAAGGTTATGATTTATCTATTAATTGTGCTATGAACCAGCCAATAGACTGAAGTACCTTGTCGGTTTCCCTGATGTGATGCCAAAAGTACACTTCTTAGGATTTAGTTTGAGACTAAATTTTTCCATGCGATCTAAGATGGGTCCCAAGTCTTATGGATGAGTGATTCTCTACCTACTCTTGGCTAGATCAGTATCATTAATGTAGTCTTCCATCATTTTATGCATCATATCATGGAATATTGTTGTGACTACTCATTGATATGTTGCACCAACATTCTTTAAGCCAAAGGGCATTACATTCCAATAAAAGGTCCCCAATGAAAAAGTGATGACAATCTTTTCTTGGTCTTCTGGCACAATCTTGATCTAGTTATAGCCAGAGAAACCATCCATTAGTGAGTACATTTCATGCCCAGTCATCATGTCCACTATTGTATAAATGTTAGGTAGCGAATAATCATCCTTAGGGCATACTTTCTTGAGATCCCATAAGTCAATGTAGATTCTAATAGATTTGTCATATTTTGAGCTTGGAACTATAATTTATATCCATTCAACATAATCAATGGCGTAAATGAAATCAAACTTCAATAGTTTTTCTAATTCAACTTTGACAAGAAGTGCCACATGTGGGTGCATCTTTATGAGTTTTTATTTAACAAGTTTCACCCTTGGTGCAATGGACAAATGATGCATAATAAGATCAAAATCTAAACCTAGCATATCTGAGTATGTCCATGCAAAGTTGATCTTCTTTTCCCAGAAGAAAGTAGTGAATTCTTCTTTTTCCTCAGCAGATAATGATTGTGCAAGATGTATGATATGTGAATGTTCCTCAGTATCCATATTTATTGGTTGTGTTGGTTTTATGAGTAGTGATGATCGCTCCTAAAAGTGACTCGAAAGTGGATCAAATATCCCATCCTTAGGCACCTCAAAGAGGTTTTCACCTTCAGATACGTCTTTTCTTTTTACTATTTTTGGCTCTGATACTACCACAATGTGGTTTTCACCATCAGAACACCTTTTTTTTTCATTTGATTATATGACTGAGATTTTTGATGTCAACTTCAGTCATGCTGACATTGTGCTCACTAGTGGAAGACATTAATGGTTCAATAATGTGTAGATAACAAGTGAGAGCGTAGTCATTTTAAAACATGGGGAATTTGCTAGATGTACTGTTTGAGTTCCAGTCCATTAGCTCGACATAAGTGAGTGAAATAAAAGTGTTAGTTTTGATTGCTTTCATAGTATAGTCATAAAATGTGTGGCCAAGTAATTTGATACCTAGAGTGATTTTGTCTAGAGGTGTGTTCAAATTCCTCTAAGTCCTAACGACATCAACTGAAGACACATTGACATTAGTAGGGTCTAACTCATCAGATTGAACTCTAGACTACTCTCCTATTTCAAGTTGGTTTTCATAAATGTGAACTCTGTCAACATCCTTATTAGAAGTTACATCAGAGAGGGAATCAAATTCATACTCTCAAGAATCAATACTACATCGAGTTAAATTGAAGTATTCCCCAACAGTCGTGGGTACCCATTCTCCACCTTTAGTATCATCTTGGTTTTGATTGATTCTCTCAAAAATAAGAGCATAACTAGACTCACCTTGTTCCATTTGAGTTAGGTAAGTATCAATAGTATTCTCAATAGAATTACTATCACTTTTAGTAGTATTGACACATGGTGCAAAATCATCAAGCTTTGCAAAGAGTGTAGCAAGATCCACTAGAATAGGATAAGGAAAGGTATCCTCATTATCAAAGCTTTCCACTTGATTGTCAAACTCAATTTGATACTCATGTTCAGATGGACTATCAGACTCTAGGAAAAAATTGTTGATTCCCCGATGAAAGGGAACTTTCTTGAAGCCTAGGCTTGTAGTGTGACAAGGTCGTATAGATGTAGCTTTAATTCGATCTATCAATCCTTTGTTGTTGCATCCTATAGGAACATTACCTTTGTATCCAAGTCCTTTAATCAATTTAAGACCTTGTCCATATTTTTCAAGAGTTATTTCATGAGACTGGACTCTGAGATCAGCTAGGACGTCTTCTTTGTATAGCCAAGCAATAATGGCTATGTTTTCATCTTCTTCTTCTAAAGGTACAGTGGGCTATAAAAAGGCACCATTAAAGATAGTCTTAGGTGATACAACAAATGATATCTTCCTTTCATATGGTCTTCTGTAATAACAAGGAGATATAAGAAGAGATGTCAGAGAAAAAACTAGTTCAATTTGATATTCCCCCATGTTAGTTTCTTTCAGTTTAAGAGTCTTCTTCATTTATTTCAGCTTGTTAACATGATTGTTAGTAGACTCTTTAGTGGTTGGAACAAAACTATTATGGACTTGAGCATGTTACAAGTGTATCTAGTGTTGGCAGGTATACTTACCTATGGTCCTTAGAACAAGAACTTCATGCACTGATGATATGACAAAGGTACTACTTTCATTTCATGAATCCAAGACCTTTCTAATAGTATGTTGTATGCTAGATGAATATCAAGGACCTGACATATGACATGTCATTCTATAGGTCCTACTTTGATAGGTAGTACAACAAGACCTTTAGATTTTCATTCTACCTCATCATATTCTTTAATGGTAATCTTTCTATGAGGATCAATAGACTCCTCATTGTAACCCATTTGTGTAAGAAAACTAGCAAAAGAGATGTTAATACCAACACCACTATCTATAAGCACATGGTGCACATGTTTATGATGGATCATGACTTCAATATGTAGCGGTTGATTGTCAGGATGACTCAAAGAACTATTGTCCTCTTCAAAGAAGGACAAATAATGAGGTGAATTCAAGTGACCTACCATGGATTGAAACCAATTAAGATCAACATCTTTAGGTACACTTGCTTCAGTAAGAGCTTGCTAAGAACCTACCTATGAGAAGGCAAGATTTTAAGCAGTTCAAAAATAGTCATCCGAGCATTAGTACATTGTAGTTTTTTGAGTATACTATAGTTTATAGTAGTGGAAGATGTTGCAAGTTTTGTATTCTTGATGGCTAGACCAGCAACAAACTTGTCTTTGTGTTGCTTAGTTTCAAGAGTAGAAGACACAAGGCCTTTGAGTACTATCTTAGCACAGGATTGTATGACAGTGTTAGCACAAAATTGTGATTGTTCTTGATTAGATTCAAGAGATGTAACACCTCTCATAATGAATGGGGTATTTGTTTTTGAATTATCACTTTTCCCTTTGATTGTGATCGCATCACAGTATTCAGAGTCTAAAGGTTCAACCATATTGATTACATTGTCATCATTGGTATATGTGTAGTTGACCTTGTTGTTATTTTTTGGTTTAGAACTTTCTCTCTTTTCATATGGAGGAAATGATTCTTTAAAATATTTATGATCTATTTTTTTTTTATGTCCTCCCACAACTACATCACCATCATCAATGAGGTCTTGGATCTTATGTCTCATATTAATACAGTTGTTGGTTTTATGACCTTTATTTTGATGATATTCATAGTATGTGTTTTTGTTCCACCATTTAGGTATTGGTTATAGATCATATGCATGAGAGTTTTCCATAGGAGTAAGAATCTAATTCTAAAGAAGAGTCTTGTAGACTACTTCAAGAGATTCACCCAAAGGTATGTATTCACATTTGGGTCTAGAAACCCAAGATGTATTTTTAGCATTATTTCTAGATGTTCTATTGCCTATAGTAGCCTTCTCAGTGGCTTTGGATGCATGTATGATATATGTGATATTGAAAGTTGCATTAGGAGGCTTAGGAGTGATATGGTCCACCACTCCATCATGTAATACATCTCAATTTTTGTTAATGTACTTAGACTTATCTTTGCTAGAGTTGGACACATGTTTATTGTCTTTTTGGAGGGTTAACTCACCTTTCTTAATGATGAATTCCTCTTTATGGATAGCCTACATGATCATATATTCAAAGGTATGTGGCCCTTGAAGTTGTGGTTTGTATCTGAAATTAGGTAAGAGATTATCTATGAATATGTCAAGCTTGTCAGTTTCAGGTATCTTACATGAGTACTTGGTGTATGGTTATCTCCATCTTTGGAGGAATATTAAGAAAGGTTCTTCAACTCTCTGTTTGAGGTTACAAAGATCTCTTATGTTAATCGGATGTTGGATGTGTGAGTATTGTTGTATGAACATTTTGGCAATATCATTGAAAGTTTTGATCCCAGTAGGTAATCGTGAGAACCACTCCATAGCTTGACCACCCAAACTATGTGGGAATGAGCGCATGAAGTATGTTTGATCATGTATGAACTCCATGGACAAGACACCAAACTCCCTCAAGTGATCTTAGGGATCAAACATACTTGTGCATTTGTCATATTTAGGTAACTCAACTCCTCTAACAAAAGGAGGAATGTACATATCCTTGTCAAAAGGAAATGGAAAAATAACATCTAGCGTGTATTTTTTAGTAGGTTTGTCTTTTTCTTTCATCATTTGTGCCAATTTCTCTTGCATGGCTTGGAGTTGTTTTTGCAGTTTAGAGGTTTCAAATTCCTCTTCCTTGATGACAATAGTTTCAACATTGTAGTCTTGAGGTAGCTTAGCTCTTTCTTGAGCTAGTTTAAGGAAATACTTCTTTTTCTCTTCATGGAGTAACATTTCCATCATCTTTTGGAGGTTTTTGTCTTTGCGACAATTTTCTATGTCTTCTAGGAGTATTTCTTCAATATCCCCATAGTCATTTGGGTAGGTGTAATGACTCTTGAACTTTTTTAGTTTTTCAAAATTCATCTTTATTTTCTCTCCTACTATTTTCACCAATTCCTTGGTCTTGGTTTGTCATCCTATCATTATGTAAGTTTCCAATTTTTCTAGAATGTATAGGTGTCTTGTACAAAGGTTCAATGTTTTTGTTTGAAGCCACAAGTTTCTTGTTTGTGTTGTCAAAATCAGGTTCAGAATATATCCTCTTAGTGTTTGGATGTTCTTGAAATAGTGGATTCCTAACTTGTTTTAAGTTAATGGAAAAGACTCATCTGACATAAGGTAGACCAACATGGGGCAAACATCGATATGATCCTTCCTTAAACATAGTAGGTGAAGGAGACCGTGAGGATCCTCTACTGCACTTAGATTGTGTATAGAAATAGGAATGACCTCTACCATGATTTCGACCTCTACCTCCACCTCCACCTCTTCTAGGTCAATGGAATGAAACACGTTTCCACTTCTAATTGCAATAGTCATAGACAATAATGTGTGACAAAGTTTAGACAAGGACCACACTTTGAACTCCATCCCAAAGTAGATAAGTGATAATAAGAATGACATATACCAAGGTATGAGTAGTCAAAGAAGTGGCTAGAACAACCAAGAAATTGACTATCATGACAACAAGGTATGACAACACAATAGAACAAACAAGACAACATAGTGACAAGACTAGTTCATACGTGCATCACAAGTGTTTAACCAAGTAAGTTTGTCTAAGTTTCAGACTATTGCAGACAGAGAAGTGTACTGGTGTACCTAAATAGAGACCAAATTTGGAAGGATCTTTGATAAGAAAACTGAGAATAGCTCACTATTTTTTGGAAATTTTTGACAGATTCACACGAGTAAATGCTCTCTAGCATGAGTTTATGACACTGACCATACAAGTAAATGTCATTTGAGGCAATAAAATGAACTTGATAGATAGATTTGACAAGTTTTTTACAGTGTTAGGACAAAATCTTGCACCAGGATCTAGGTAGACCAAAGTAAGGAAGTACAGAGATCGATACGATGAAAGGGAACAACAAGTCCCAAAATCTTGACTCTCGTGAGGTTTTGGAGAGAACCTTGTGAGGAAGTGACAATCTGACTAGTTTAACCAAGTTTTGACCAATTTTGACAATATGCTTGCAAAAGATCACACGAGAAGTGTGAGAAAGTACAGGATGATGGTGTGAGGAAATGCAAATTCCAAGACCCTAAGGTCCTAGCTCACGCGAGATTTTATAGCAAACCAAGTGAGCAATAGACAGAATTATCAGATTTGACCAGATTTTGACCAATTTTTACAAGTTTCAAATAGTTTTTCTAGTTTTCAAATAGATTTGGATATTATTTTGGATTGACATAGTTTTGACTTATTTGCAAGTATAGCAATTAGTTTTTTAGACTCATTTGTAAAGCAGACATTGGGACATAAGCAGTAGTCAAAAATAGTCCAACCAAGGATAAAATAACTTAGAGGGACAAGGGAGTCTTGACCTTTTGTTTTGGATAGTTTGGGTAGATTTTGAC
The DNA here is from genome assembly GCA_028749045.1 of Cupressus sempervirens. Lineage (NCBI taxonomy): Eukaryota > Viridiplantae > Streptophyta > Pinopsida > Cupressales > Cupressaceae > Cupressus > Cupressus sempervirens. The sequence goes on from CM053783.1 coordinate 59,736,584, forward strand.
TCAAAAAAGACACACTTTATCCCTATAACTAAATATGGTAGAGGAAGCAAAACCTTTGTCTCACATCTAATGTGTATGCATTCACCTCACACGTAACACCCTGCCAAGAGATCCAAAAAAATTAACCTAAATTTTTACTAAGTTCGCTAAACATTTTTTTTTTGAAGTAAGAAAGTATAACATACACATCAAACACATAGTAGTAGAAGCAATAACATGTAATCATCAACAAACATACATAACAGGTTACATTCCTTAAGGATCCCAAGACGTTGAGTCACATTTAAATTTAATTAATTCTAAGTCTATCAACTACCATATCCACATGAAAGAATAATTAGAAAGTCCAATGTCCATAATATACATTTGTTATGAATGCCTCTTGGCAAATTAATTCAGAGTGCTCATTCATCCACTCTACATGTCATAGGGTATGAAAGGCTTAAAAGAATATACATATGTAAAAATAGAAATACATCATCCTCTTCAGATCCATGATGCAAATCCAATACAGTAAAATAAATGAAATTATCCACCACACATGATACATCCATACATCAAAAAGATATAACATCCATCATAAAATATAACCATCCATCATAATGATCCATGAACAGAATGAAGGTAAATGCCAAGAAAGAATGCTCCAGCCATGGTGACTACAGATGGATCTCAATGGTAAGAGTAAAAAAAGCACTACCACCTGACCGCGTGGAGCCTAAATAGCCCACTCCCATTGTTGGCGCTCAAAATTTCCTTCCCGATTTTGAGCACCATTGAAAAATCAAGCCCTTAAACGCTTTTAAAATGCATATGTGCCTGGTTGTACCCGATTGTCCATTTGAGACTTGTAGTGCCTACCCCTAAGTCGCATTTCTATCATCATTGCCAAACTCTTTTAGGCCAATTTATGTTTGATGATTAGTATTATTATTTAAAAGATTATCAAATGTTGTTTTACACTCAGTTTATTATATGATGAGATTACTTGGTACTCTATATTTCATGCATGTATGATGATTATTCAATGTTTTCAGTTATCGATGATGATTAGTTAGATGGTTTATTATCACACGTATTTTCTTATGGATACTTACCCCATACTGCATGTGTATGGTTTGCGTGTTTGTTTTATTTATGTATGGTGTTTCTGATGTGGTTAAGGAAGGGAGTCGTAGTCACTTGCTAGTCGGGATCTACACGATGCACCACTTCCTGCCATTGTCTATTTAGCTTAGAATATTGTGTTTGTACATGCGTGAATTTTATGCAGGTTGCAGGTACTGGGTATCGACTTCCCTGAATTGTCAGGATGAGCGTACCCTATCGCACTGTCTCAATGGTAAGAGAGGGGAGATAAACTCTTAAGTCCAAATCCTAAAACCTTTAGCCAATTGTCCTAATTGATAATTAGGACAAGTATTTGAGTTAAGTACCCTCTGAATGCATCAAATGATGTAATTTCGTGATTATAACCCTTTTGTTTGATTTGGTATGTATTTTTCTATGATGGGTTTTCGTATGTTGCTTTATGAGTCCTTGGTGTATTTTCTATTAATTAAGTCTAATTAAAAAGATTAATTAATTATTTAATTTTAATAGAGAATTATTATGATATCTTTATATTTAATAAATTAATTAATTAAATAAAAGAATTAAATTTGGAGATTAAAGTTCAAAGATGAATTTAGAACAGGATAATATTTATTTAATTTAATAATAATATATTTGGAGTTCATTTTTAAATAAATGCTAAATATTATTGTTATTTAAATTAATTAAATATGTTATCAATTAAGTTCTAAAATAAATTAAAAGTTGAAAGATATTAAATTATTAAGAATTCTAGATCGCATGATCTAAACATGAGTTTAAATATGAGAATTAAATTAAAAGATTAAATTATAGAAATTAATAATGTTATTTTAATTTCTTAAAAGTGCACATAAGATTAAAGTAATAAATTAATTAAGAATAGAAGTCAAGTGGAATATTAAATAAAGTTATTTAATAATTCAACTTAATGTGCATGAAAGTTGAATGCAAAAAGATAAGAAAAGATAATAAAGGTTAATTGGGGAGTTAACTCAGTTGTGCAAAGAGTCTTCTCGAGTGAACGCACAATCAGTGCCCTGATTTGAGGAGAAAATTGCTTATCACAACATTGGGGGTTCATTCTTGGGGGAGACGAATTGGGACACGAATTTGGACAAGGAATTTGGGGAAGACAAAAATTTTGGGAGACAACTTTTGGAAGCAAATTTCAGAAGGCAAATTCTAAAAAAGATTTTCAGAAGAAGGTTATTGAAGAGGAGCGAATTCTCTTACAGTTTTTGGAGATTGCATAATAGCATCAGGTTGAGGTAGGGTCTTGTGTTTGATCACGGGTTGAATTATGCAATTTGATAATCTTGTCTTCTTCGTGCTTGTGGATTATCAATCCGAATTGTCTGGATTTCACTGTTTGATCCTTTCGCCCTCTTATGAACCTTATGATACTATATTGTATTTCATCTATATAATAGAATTGGAAGAATAAATCAATTTGAAACCCTCGTTCTAGATGATAGAATTTTACAAATTAAACTAGGGAGAGCTTTTGAAAGAAAAGAATATCTTGATTGAAAATTTTTATTAAAATGAAAGAGAAGAAATTTGTTATATAAATTTTTATACTGAAAAGAGACGATATTCTTTTAACGAATATTTTAATTTAGAGATCTAAGTGGTTAGTTCTATCAGATTAAAATTTTAATCATTTATTAATATATATATATATATTGAAAAAGAAAATTGTTTAAAACAATGTTTTTAAAATTAAATATATTTGAAAAGTATTATATAAAATTTTAAACAAATAAAAAAAAAATTAAATTAAATTAAATGTTTATGGGAGGGGGCGGGAATACCCACACCCACCCACCCCCCCGTACCTACCTTTTAAGACTGCCACCGGCAGTCTGTTGGCGCAGGTACTGCGTCAGCCAGGCTGCCACAGGCCCTGCGTCAGCAGGCCTACCGCGCTGGCCAATTAAAGGCCGATGGCCTATATCAAGTAATGTAAAGTTTTATTTATGTTTTGTTTTGATTTTAATTATTAATTTTAATAATATTAATTGTATTTAATTATTATTTTAATTAATAATATTTATAAAAAAATTTAAAAAAAGGTTTTAATGATATTATTAATTATTATTAAATAAAATTATTAATAAGATTATTAATAATTCTTAATTAGTATTTAAATGAAAGTATTAACAAAGTTTTATTATTGTTTATTTAATAATAATGTATTTAAAATAAGGTTATTTTAATTAATAAAATTATTAGTAATTATATTAATTATTAATAATTGATCATTCTAGGAGTTGGTAATATAAGGATAGGTTAAGGAATATATTGTAATTCATAAGTACCTAAATTATACACTGGAAACGAGAATAGAAACCCGTACATTTGAATTAACGTTATATTATTAGGATTAAATCAAATTGTGAGACTATTCTATATTTCTATGTGTTATCTGTATTATGGGGTGTTTAGGTTTTGTCCTAGCATTGACCAGTCCTAGGTTGTTACCAGAGGCTCGGGAATTATGTGAATGTGATGTTATGTTGTTTTGATCTCGATCTTTTAAACCCAACCCTGTTGATGTGTTGATATGCTCTATGACATGTTTGTGATTACTATTTGTTATTGCTTTCCAGTTTCCTTGTGTGAAGCTAAGATGTATGTATTTAAGATACTTGACTTAACCATTTTCGAGTCTCGATCAGTTATATTTGATAACCATTTTTGAAGTCTCGATCAGTTATACTTGGATTGCTTTTCGGTCGCTTGAGAGGACTGAAGTGTTTGTTATGTTCTTGATGATGTCATGTTTTGACTTGACCATTTTGGAGTCTTCGATCAGTATTGTGATTTACTATTGGGATACTTTCTGGTTGCTCAATAGAGAACCATTGAATTTTGTGATTTATCATTGATGCCTTCAGTGGCTGATAGAGAACTGTCGTGGTCATATGATTATTATTTGGTGCTTATCTGTTGCTCATGAAGAACTGATGTAGTTTTGTGGCTTATCTTTTATGATGTCTTTTCAGTTGCTTGTATAGGACTGAGGTGGTTTTATTATGATTCTTTGATTTATGATTTCATGAGCCTAGGGTAGGTTATCTATGTGTAGTGTCGGGAAGTGGCTTGCAATGGGGATTAGGGCCCTAAGAGGCTGCCTGGAGTAACCCATTGTAAGTTGTTTTAATAAGTGAAAACATTTACACTAAATAAGGGAAAATGAACCTAATAAGATAATTGTATGTTCTCTCCCATGCCTTGAGTGCTAGTACAGACTAGGATGGGGTAGAGAGAACGCTTGATTACGACCTTGCACTCCATAGTATGCCTCGTCAGTACGAGAGGATACTAGTGGCCGCAGGGATCAGTAGGGACCCGGGATTCCTAAGGGATTGCTCGGGTAACTTCTACGTGACTTTTGCGATGACACTTTCCCGCTTGCATGTTAGGTTTCCAACGTGTCTTGTGGTACCTCTGGGATTTAGATGTTGATCTTTTTAGGAACCCTTGAGTTAGCATACTTATAGGATTTCCTGGACTTAGAGAGTATTTATGATTATAGGTTTCATTATCCTATTTGGGACTTGAGACTATCTCCTCAGCGCGGTGGGAGTGGACCATTTAGGTTCCACGCGGTCGGGTGGTAATGCTTTTTACTCTTACCATTGAGATCCGTTCCATGATCACCGTGGCTGGAGTTTTCGTGATTGGCATTTATCTTCACTATGTTCTTGGATTATTATGATGGATGGTTAGATTTTATGATAGATGTTTTATCATTATGGATGTATGGATGTATCATGTATGGTGAATAGATTCATATATTTTTACTGTACCTTGTATCATGGATTTGAGGATGTTGTATCTTTATCTTTACATATGTATATTCTTTTAAGCCTTTCATACCCTGTGACTTGTACAGAGGATGATTGAGCATTCTGAATTAATTTTCCAAGAGGCATTCGGAACAAATGTATATTATGGACATGGGACTTTCTGATTATTCTTTCATATGTATGTGATAGTTGTTAGACTTAGAATTAATTAAATTTAAACGTGACTCAACGTCTTGGGATCCTTAGGAAATGTAACTTGCAATGTATGTTTGTCGATGATTACATGTTATTGCTTCTGCTACTATGTGTTTGATGTGTATGTTATACATTCTTACTTTAAAAAAAAAAAAAAAAAAAAAAATGTTTAGCAAACTTAGTGAAACTTTAGGTTAATTCTTTTGGATCCCTTGGCGGGGCGTTACAAGACCCCTAAGGTGTTTAATGCTTCTAGCACCTTTCATTCAGCATGCCTAAGCACTTCGTGAAGTTAAATTGAGTTTCTGAGTCATTTGGCAAAGTCCTGTTTCAAGCATTTGTCAAATTTACAATTCTGCCCAAAGTGTCAAACAGTGACAGGAGGCTATGTTTGTAGCTGAATATCTCGCACCCAGAGATGTGTCATGACTTGCCACTTTAAGAGTGTCTAGTATCCATACCTAAGAACCTATGTTTCAGATTTTGAGTCCTTTCGAGTTCGTTTGACTAGGTTTTGAATCTCTCGAAGTTGGTCAGTTACTATTTTCATGTTTTTGCAAAATATTCAAAATTCTAGAAAGCTTCTTTGACGTGTTGTAACTTTTGACTAGTTGACCCAAATGTTGAAATTCCTTTTGTGTTGCATTTTAGATGTCAGAGACTTATCATGTTTCAAGTTTCATCCCTTGACGAATCCATTTGATCAGTTTTCAAATGAGATTCCAAATGGAATTTCTTTTACTGGTGTCAGCATTTGCAGATTGATTGGAACCCCTGTTCATGACATCATAACTCCTAATCGATGATTGGTGAGATCGAATGGATTGTACCACTATGTTTTCCTCTAAAAATACTCCAGGTGTGTCAATTTACAAGTCATGACGAATCCATATGCACACTTTTCCAAGTCAATTTTGTTTGCCAAAATCACTTTTCAGTCAGTGTTCCTAGTTGCAAAATTCTGAGTAGCCTACTTTGAACGTCCGCCATTTGCGCCCAGTTATTCATCATGAGCCTAAATCGTAGATCCATAATGTCCTCATGATAGAGAATGAGTGTCCTAGATTCCAGATCCCCAAGTGCCCATATGTCCAGTTTTCCAGGCCATTTCCAAACGCACTTTCCAGTTTTCTAACATGTTTATCTGCAGGTGAATTTAAGTTGGCAACTTTGGAGGTCGATATCTTTTGACCCCGATGTCGTCATGTAGTGAGTTTTTGCAGGCTTGTTGAACATGTTAGAGAGAATAGAGATCTTGAGTTTCAGATCTCTATCAGATGTTTGAATCAATTTTTAAGGCCAGTCAACAGGCCTCCGAGCACAAAAGCAACAGTTTGCAGTTCAGTGGTAAAATGGTTTTCAGTTGACTAATCAATGATCGAACTTGATTCAGACTAGTTACAGATAATCAATAGATCAATAGGTCTCAAGTGGAAATTAGACAAAAGAATGATTACATCTCTGGATGCTTGTGCTCCTCTTTATTTGCACAGTGAAGAGAGGCCTACTGATGCAAGCTTTTTAGATGAAACTTTTCAGTGTCTGAATGCTACTATAGATTTGATCCCACCACACGACAACGGGGATTAATTTTACTTGAAGCAATTTGTTGGAGAACCTAATAATATGTAGGGAACTTTCAATTGCCATTGTCATTGTTGCCATCCTGGTGGGATTTCAGGAACTAATTCAATATGTTTCACATCATTTTAATGAAAAGCTACTACTATGGTTTCCTATTGGTTAGAGCTTTATTATCAGGATGTCAAGGACTTTTTAGTTGGGCTTGATTTTCTATCATTGCATGAGAACAATCAGTAGTCAAAATGTGTAACAAAAGTTAACTCATGATAAAAGTAAAAGCCAGCACTCACCATATGATGGTTGCCCAGTTAGAATAAATACACTCAAAATAAGCTTCCAATATATAGTGACTTCATAGAAAGAGGGAACAAGGATTTAAAGTCACAAACAAGAAGTAGTGAATCTGCAGATCCAAGAAATGGATGCCACCAGTGTAGTCAATGACAGAAAAGGCCATTGGAAATGAAGTTGTTTTAAAAGATAAAATAGGGGCAGCATTTGAAAGGGGAAGCTCCAGTCGATAATATCAAACAATGGCCACCAACACTTAAGAATAGACCCTTCTGGAAGTCGTGGTCAAGGCATCAGAAAAACCATAGGGAAAGTTGTGCCATATGAAGGATCAGCAGTAGGTAACAAGGAAATGGACCACATCCAAGTATGGAACAGGGGAGTCTCGATCTTAAAACCCACACACATTCAAACAGAAACTCCCCACGCTGAGAAAGGAAATCGGCATGGAGGAAGTCGCTTTAGCAGGGTCCACACCATAAAGAAGAGCCTGCATCCATGCAAGAAGAAATTCAATGCATTGGAGCAGGGAAGTCCATCTTAAAAATGGAAGATTGACGCCATTCAGCAGAGGCAGTCAATGCGTAAACAAAAATAAGTTGCAGCCTCTACAAAACACCATCCACGTGAGGCAAGGGTAGTTTGTAAAAAATGCCCAGCAAAATGAAAGAGCCGCCATCAGCTAAAGGAACCCCTCATGCCATCAGTAAAACAAACCCCATGCTAAATGAAGAGCTTCACCATATAAAAGAAACTAACTGCCCAAGGCTCCAAGTTTGTGCAATAATAAGACCAAGACAAAGTCTATGCACTCAAGGAGCAGTCAACGCTGAAAGAAAGAAGATGCCTGCAGGGAATGAGCAAGAAAAGTCACAGGTAGCCGGAAGGAGTCTTCACGCCTTTTAAAATAGAGATTACTCAAGCAGACGCCCATGTTAAGAAGGAGTCGGTTAGTAACAGCATCTCCAACGCACAAAATTGTAGTAGCCAATGAAATATAAAGACACCCATGCATTCACAATACCAAAGGAGCTCATGCATAATAGAAGAGCAGATTGAGAATGATCATTCGATCTTGGGACACCCATTTTCCACCGTCAGCTTCCACAAGGAAGTCCATTCACAGGCATTGTGCAGGTTCCTGAACAAAGCCACCATACCAAAAGAAGCAAACTAATGCTAGTCATAGGAACCCGTCCCATGCAAGGAGGTATGTTTGAAGAAGATAGTCGTCCCCATCAAGGAAGAATCATGCTTCCAAAAGCACCATGCGAGCAAAATAAATGAGGAAGATGGTTAAAACCATTATCCCACATTGGCTGCAGGGGGTAATTTTTACTTTTTTAAATACAATTACACTCAGAATGTATTGTGAATTGAAGCATGAGCCTTTTAAAGGCAAGGCTTGTGTGCGCGGGACCCCCCAATCCGACCCAAAGGAGGATGATTTCAACCATATCTGAACAGAGCATAATTTTGAACGAGTATGCAATTAAAACTGATGATGTCAGCATAATTGGAAAACCCAAGAATCTGGCTATTCGCTACCTCGCTAGCCAAAAAATCTTGGCAACTCCGGCTAGCGAAGTAGCAAGGTTGCCGAAAAAACATAAAATTCGGCGAACGAAAGTTGAATTCGAGCTTAGAGATCATGCCACATGGATAATCTGACGGTCGTCGCTAACTCACCAAATGAAAGTTGCACGAAAGTTATCGTAGTGAGATAGCGAGGATGGATGCAGTAATGACATGTGGCATCCATTGTACAGGGCCGGACAAATCAGTGAATGACACATGTCACTCAATCAATGAAGGTTGACCCCAGATTCAAATGCAATAGAAATTAAAGAATAAAAAATAATAATATTTTATTATTATTTTTATAAAATATGCACGTTCATCATTAGATATTTTAAATTTTTGAAATTTAGAAAAATCAAATGTGCAGACATGCCATAGCAGAGGACTATTTTTCAAACAGACTTTCAAGAGGTTTCCAAGAGGCCAGATAGGTGATGTTATATATCACCGAAATCGGGAGAAGATGAACTTTTTGATTCTGGAGTCATTTTTTGCACAGGTATCAGTCAGTTTGAGTTGCATGAGGTTTTCTATCAGGTATCTGAATCGCAACCATATTCAAACCAAGAAGTTCAGTTTTAATTTTTTGTCAAGGTGATGACCTGAATATCAGTAGAAGGCAATGGAAATGCAGTTAGGGTCAGATTTGTTCATATTTACTCAGTAAAAACTCATCTTCTTTGGCATTTTCATGGGGCAATCAGATATTTTAGCAATTCAAAAAGCTTTCATCATTAAGCAGAGATATTTTGCAAATCAGTTGCAGATAATGATGAAACAAAATCAGATCAGATGGGATGAAAGAAGAAAGAGGTTACTCAGTTGCACAGGAATGAATTTCAAGTGGACACTTGTCATCTTTAGAACAAATTTGGGAATTCTTTCTCTTGTATGTTATTCTTTCTTTCTTCCATTTAGGTGGTTCTAGTTTTTGGAGAAAAAGCAGTCACTACTGAGATACCAAATTTTGGATCCAGTTTTGATATGTTCCCATACTGTGATACCACATATTTCTTCAGCAATTTCTCTCATGTGAACAGCAGTAGGAAGATAAATATAGATAGTTTAGATCTATTAGGTTGTTTCATGTCTTTCATTTCATGCATATGATTGTATATTTTCAAGGAAATAATGCAAAGAGCAGCAGATAATTAAGTTTTAGTTGAATCTTGTCTCCATTCTCATTGAATTTCAATGTTTTACAATCTCTAAACAAAGAGTTTAGGTCGTAGTTGCAGTCCCCTAAGACTGTATGTTGTTTCATTGTTGTTGATAGTTCAAGGAATTGTGTAAATGCTTCATAGAAATCAATAGGGTTGCAGATTTATTGAGGAGGATATCAGGTAAGAACGAGATTTTAAACTGAACATAGATGTTTATTTACAAGTTAAATAGATAGATCTATATCTGAAGATACACACATGTCTCAGATATTCATATGTATGTTTGTGATCCATGAATTTGCCCAATGGACTAGGCACTGATCAGCTACAGGATCATTACTTTCTCACTGCTGCATATCTGAGGGTTGTTGAAATCAACATCAAAAATCAAACGCCTTTCCACTTTTATGTTGAAGAGCTATCATAGAATGCCCTCACTCAGCTTATGAGGTTCATAGATCTGCATCTAGCTATCGTAGGTCTGTGTTATTTCATGAGTTCTTAGGAGAAATAAGGGTTTTTATCTGCTTCATATTAGATTCAGTGTATGCTTTGACAATTGGTACCATATAACGAATCTGTAGGTCCACCCGCCTAGGTTTTGCAGAGCCTGAAGTGCAGAAGGAGTATAGCCTTATAGTTGGCCTGGTGTCTGAATGGGCATGTTGAAAATGGGAGTTAGCTTCCCCTAGATATGTTTTGTTCTCATCAGGGTAATTGGAAACGGGTAACATTTTCAAACACCAACACCCACCATGCTAAGGAGGTAATCTCAAGTCCTAAATAGGAAATCAAAACATGAAACACAAATACTCTCTAAACCCAGGAAATCCTAAAAGTGTACTAACTCAAAGGTTCCAACATATAGATCAACATCTAGACCCAGAGGCACACAAGACATGTAGGAAACCTACTATTCAAGCGGAAAAGTGTCATCACACGAATCACATTAGAAGTTACCTGAGCAATCCCTTAGGAATCTCGGGTCCCCAGTGATCCTACTGCCACTAGTATCCTCTCGTACTGACAAGGTGTAATGCCCCGCCAAGGGATCCAAAGAATTTCACTAAGTTTGCCAAACAATTTTTTTTTTTTTAAACATGAAATATAAACCATTCACAACACTTGCGGAAGCAATAGAAACAATTCAATTAAACATATCATACATAACAAGTTACATTCTTTACGAATCCCTTAACATTGAATCGCATCTAATCATAACTATTCATCTAACATCACATCTTTATGAAATAACAATGATGCATCCAATGTTCTTAAACAATATACAAGTGTCCTTTTAGTAATTATATTTTAGATTGCTCAATCATCCACTGTACATGTTACAAGGTATGAAAAGTTTGAAAGAATAAACATCCATGTAAATAAGTACATCATCATCCAATATTAATCCATGATGCAATTAAGGTAAATGAAACCACATGTCAAACATGATACATCATCATCATAAAGATATAAACATCCATCGCAAAAGATAACCATATATCACAAACATAATTAACTAAGTGCATGGTTCCTCCCAATCGTAAATAGCATCATTAGACCATTGTGGATCCTAGCCATCCCTCCGTGCGTAACATCCCAAAGCACCAAAGAGATCATCGATATTATCATAGTAGGAATGTCACTCCTAAAACATCCTACTAACATGCAAAGTAAAGCATAGGATACCATCATCATATGCAAATCATCAATGTGAAAAATATACCAGTAAATACATCCATCATAAGGTATATCATCTATCATAATGCTCCAAGATCATAATGAAGATAAATACCAACCAAGAAATACTCCAGCCATGGTGTCTCAGACGGATCTCAAATGATAAGAGTGGAAAATACACTACCACCCGACCGCGTAGAACCTAAGTGGTCCACTCCCACCGTGCTGAGGAGATAATCTCAAGTCCCAAACAGGATATCAATTCACAAAGCACAAATCTCTATAAGTCTAAGAATCCTAAAAGTATACTACTCAAAAGTTTCAATCACAAAACTGACATCTAATCCCCAGAGGCACACAATGACATGTAGAAAACCTACTTTGCAAGCAGGAAAGTGTAATCACATTTATCACGTACAAGTTACCCTGGTAGTTAGCTAAACTCCATGGGTCCATACTGATCTCATGCGGCCACTAGTATCCTCTCATACTGACGAGGCATACTACGAAATGCACGGTCGCAACCATGCGTTCCCACTACTCTCATCCTAGCTTGTACAAGCGCTCAAGACATGGGCGAGAACATCAAAACAATTATCTTTTTAGGTTCATTTAATCCCCATTTAGTGTGTAAATGTTATCACTTATTAACCAAACTTACAATGAGTTACCCTGGCAGCCACTTAGGGCCCCGGCCCCCATTGCAAGCCACTTCTCGACACTACAAGTAGATTACCTACCCTAAGCTCATGGAATCATAAATCTCAAAATCACAAAAGATAATCCATAATAAAATCATCATATATGCATAAAAGCATCAAATATCCATAATAAGAATCATCAAATCTCCAAGATAAGAATCATCAAATTTCCATGAGCATCTGGAAAAGCATCCATAGAAAATCATGACCACAAAAGTTCTCTATTGGCAACTGAAGTATCACTGATAATCAAATATCCAATGGTTCTCAATAACCAAAATATATATCTCAATCATATTGATCGAAGACTCCAAAAATGGTTGAGTCAAACATGTCACAACATGACATCATCAAGAATAAATCCACATCTCAGTCCCATCATGACAACTAGAAAATAATCAAGGATAACTGATCGATGACCAAAATAATGGTTAGGTCAAGAGTCTCATACACAAGAATTTCAACTATAACAATCAGTAATCACATCCAATACATAGAGCATTCCATCACAAACCATGGTTGAGTTTATAAAGATCGAGATTAAAACATCATCATGACATCACAATCACATAACCCCCAAGCCTCTGGTAGATGTCCTATACTGGTCAACACTAGTCAACCCAAAACCCAAAACAATAGCATAAAGAATACACAATGTAAACACATGTTTTGGTTTACTAATATCACATGAATGAGTTAAGTGTAGAGGTTTCCATATTTCTGTTTGCAAATATACTTCAAGTGTATAGGATTTATCATTTGACCTACACGTCAACCCATTTGTTCCCCGATGGCATTATCTTTCCATTATTAAGAATTACATTCTAAGAATAACTTAAGGATAAATATTTACTCATTAAATCATTTGCTTTATTCGCTAAGATCCATAGTACTAATTGGATAACTCTTCCTTAATGTTACTTCTACATTTCAACATAATCAAAGGATCATTATTCATTCATAAAAGAACCAATTATCAATCTTTGAATAAGAAGATTATAACTTAATTAAAATGATCAATTTAATCTACCAATTAACATAGGTACACCATGCATGACCTATTAACATTTTAATAGTTTTCAATTAGAAACTTAACAACCATATAATATCTAAAGTCATAATTCAAGTCATAAGACTTATCAACTTCGATATCAATATTTTTATAATCTCATTAAAAGAATTATTTCAATTAAATCTCCATTACATAACTTAATTATTAATTAAATCCAATTAACTCTAGTTAATTGATTTAATTAATAATTTCACAACCAAACCATCAACCTAATGAATATTAGTTGACTAATAATTAAAAGTCAGCCATACACAAATATTCATATTCATAGTTCAATTAATAATAACTTGTTAATATTTAATAACAGGCTATATTGGGAGTCTTATTAACAAATTTATAATAACTACCTTCTTCATTCTTTTTATGAATACTAATGTTTTCTTAACAAACTCGTATTAATGATAATCATTTCAATTAAGACTATATCGCACAACTTCATTATTAATAACATAGTTATATCATCAACTCAATGAATATTCATTAAAAATCAACTATACTCCAAATCCAAAACTTCAATCATTAAATAATCTCCACTAGATTAACTCTAATCAAGTTTATTGATAACTATTTAAATCATTATTTATTAATAGTTTGTTAGACCCAACAGACATTAATAAATAATAAACTCATCAAAACTATAAATAATCGATCTAGAGAATCCCTCCATAAACTTCATTAGTTAATATTTAACTAACTCTTAACACCATTAAGATATATCAATAATTTCTTTAATAATACATAACGTATTATAATATCGTTAAAGTCTCTTAATTAAAATCATCATAATAATCATCATTAAATATCTTTACCATCTCTTAATTATCTAATATATATTAAATAGTAAATAATATTAAAAGTCCTCTATATAAACTATATTAATATCTCTTCTCTATTAATAATAATTGACAAATTATTATTAATCATATATCATATATCATTTATCATTTCAATAAGTCGATTTACAATTTCCTTTAAACACTTCAAGGACAATAATCCTCATTGATTTTAAGTAAATCAATCTCATTCAATTATTTAATTCCACTTATTAATATCTCTATTCTTTTAATTTTTCCTCATTTAAAAATCCATTTACTTAGATTGACCAATAATTAATTACACTTCTTCTACTATTAACTAATCTTAATTAAATTTGATTTAATTAGATTAGATAATAAATCATATAAAACTAATGCATATTAATAAGATTCTAATAAGAGAAGATTATAATAATATCTTTAATTCATTCCATGCTTTGATATATATTATTTTTGTGAAGTTTAAGCATAAAGAACTCTTGGTTATGAGAAATGGAGAAATATTTGTCTTTGAATAAAACAGTCTTAATACGACGGCCATATCTCCCTAATGAACCGTTGGATCAGGCTGAAATTGAAATATGTTGGAGAGGGCCAAGTTGCGCCAATTCTGACTGGAGCGATCGAATAAATTTGATCACGATAAAAAGTTATGAATCACTGAATTCGGATCTATCCAAGGGGCAGCAACAGGACAATTTGTGATGAATTAAGAATTTCCTCTTAAAATAATTGTTCTCTAAATTTAACCATTAATTTCTAGATAGGTTTGACTATAGATTTAGAAACCCTCTTCAAATCTATTTATCAATTTGATTCTAATTCAAACCCAAACCCGATAGATCTAATTCTTTCTCATTTGGAACTAAGATTTTCTATTGTTTTTTTTGCAACCCTACATATCTAGATTCCAATTTAATTGTAGAATCATTCACAAGAGTATTTAGACACATATAACAGACATGATGAAGACAGGAAGAGAAATAATGTAAAGAGAATATGCGAATATCACGAGTGCACCTGGACACTGATGCTAAATTTGCCATGCCTCAAAAGTCCATAGAAAATCTCTTCCTTCTCCATCATTCGCAATTCCTCCAAGATCCAAGCCAACCGAAAATCTCCAAGTGACTAGAAGTGCTAGAAAAAGCATGAAAGCGTATAGAAGCATATGAGCATGAAGGATAATATGAGCATGTAAGCTTGAAGCTTCCATTTTTAGCTTCCATTAAGCTTGTAGCTTGTAGCTTCCATTAAGCTTGTCCAAACACACTAGGAGGGCCTCTATTTAAAGGCCTCTAAAATGCATCTAGAGTGTCTCTAGAAACAACTAGAAGATAAGCATGACAACCAAGCATGGGTCTTCTCCAACCTTCTAGATGAGTCTTAAGGTTGTAGACACCATGTGCTCAAATAAAAATGCTAATTCCTAAATGTAGACAACTTAGTGCATTCTTAGAGCGCAAACTCCAGTGTTGTCTACATGACAACTTTCGAGAATTTGCCAACTCTTATGTGAGAAAATATTAAAATAATGCACATTAATTAATTTAATATTTACTTTTACTCTTTACAATTTAATTTATTTATTTATTAAATCTCATGCACTAACTTTAATAATTCCACTTTTCAATCTTAATATATTTATATTTTAATCACATGAGATTTAGAATCTTTTAATGATTTTAAATATATTTTCCACTTTTAAATTTCATTTTCCAAAACTTAATTGCTAAAATATTTATTAGCTTTAATAATAATATTATTTAGTCATTTATTTAAAAATGAACTCTAAATATATTATTATTAAAATAAATATTGTCTCATTCAAATGTAAACTTTTAACTTTTTATTTTTAAATTTAATTATTTTATTTAATTAATTTTTCAATTAATTAAATAAAATAAATATTAAAATATCATATTAATTTTTCATTAAATTAAACCATTAATTAAATCTTTTAATTAGGCTTAATTAATAGAAAATACATCAAAGACTCATAAGGTAAAAATATGAAAACCCATCATAGCCAAAATACATACAAAATCAAACCAAGGGTTTATATCACGAATTACGTTATCCAATGTATTCAGAGGGTACTCAACTCAGATACTTGTCCTAATTTTTCAATTAGGACAAATGGCTTAAAGGGTTGAGATTTGGACTTGAGAATTTATCTCCCCTCTCTTATCATTGAGATGATGTGATAGGGTACGCTCATCTTGGCAATTCAGGGAAGTCGATACCCGGTACTTGCAACTTGCATAAAAATTATGCATGTACAAGCACAATATATACTAAACTAAACAGGCAATGGCAGAAAGTGGTGCATCGTGTAGATCCCGACTAGCAAGTGACTACGACTCCCTTCTTTAACCACATCAAACACGCCATACAAAAGCAAATACGCAAAGCAAACACGCACACCATACACATGCAAGTATGGGGTAAGTATCCATAAGAAAACACATATGATAATAAATCATCTTACTAATCATCATTAATAACTGCAAACACTGAAAATAATCATCATGCATATATGAAATGTAGAGTCTAAGTAATCTCATCACATAATAAATTGAATCCATAGCACAATATCTGATAATGTCAAAAGAATGCTGCTAACTAACAACATAAAACTAGCTCTAAAAGAGTTCAGCAACGATAACAAAATGCGAACCAGGGACAGGCACTACACGAGGCATACCATGGAATGCAAGGTCATAACCAAGCGTTCTCTCAATTCTCATCCTAGTCTGTACTAGCACTCGAGGCATAGGTGAGAACATACAATTAATCTTATTAGGTTCATTTAAGTTAGTGTTTAGTGTAATGTTATCACTTATTAGAAAACAACTTAGAATGAGTCATCCCCAGAGCCACTTCAGGTCTCATGTCCCCCATTGCAAGCCACTTCCCGACACTACGCATAGATAACCTACCCTAGGCTCATGAAATCACAAATCACAAATCATAAAATCACCTCATCCTTATACATGTGACTGAAAAGCATCAAAAGATTAGTCACAATAATCACATCAGTTCTCCACGAGCAACTGAAAAGCATCAAATGATAATCACAATGATCACAACAGTTCTCTATCAGCAACTGGAGACATCAATGATAAATCACAATATCCATCGGTTCTTAACAAGCAACTAGAAAAACTATCCCAAAATAAATCACAATACTGATTGAAGACTCCAAAATGGTCAAGTCAAAATATGTCAGAACATGACATAATCAAGAACTAATCACTTAAAACACCTCAGTCCTCTCAAAGTGACTAGAAAGCAAATCAAATATAACTGATCGATGACTCAAAAATGGTTAAGTCAGGTATCTCATAAACATACACTTTAGCTTCACACAAGGAAACTGGAAACAATAACAAGTAGTAAATACAACCATATCATAGAGCAAACCATCACATTACCATGGTTGGGTATAAAAGATCGAGATCAAAAAACATCACAACACAATCACATAACCCCCGAACCTTTGGTAAACATCCTAAACTGGTCCACACTCTAGGACCACCCAAACCTCAAACACAAATAACATAAACAAAACAATACAGTTCATAGTTTGGGTTTGATTTCAAATTACACAATAGGGTTAAAGGTAAAGTTTCAGTTTTCGATTCAGTATATGTTTCGGTATATAAGAATTCTTAGTTTATCTTACATGATAACCCATTTGTTTGTTTGAATATGAACGTCTTATTACCCTAAGCTCTTAAAGCAAACCTAATCTCTAAAAAGATTTCTATTCAAATTCTAAATAATAACTATTAAATAATTCATCAATAACTATTTAATATGATTAATTTTAAAATAGAGAATTCCCTCATACTAATTTATGACGTTCTAAAAGAAAATAATCAATTATTAACTAAATTGATTAAATTAACTAATTAATAAGTATGTTTCACTAATAACCCTTTTAAAAATTCTTAATAATTAATAAATTCATTAATAAATATATTAATAAAAACTTTTATTTAAAATTAAATTTTAGTTAAACATATTTAAATTAAATTTTAATTGATTTAAAATTTAATAATTAAAAATAACATATTAATTTTAATTTACATTTAATACATTTATTTTAAAATAATAATCAATTTTTTTTTTAAATGAACCACTTATCTCCTGCGATTAATAAATCGTAGTGCCTTATAATGGGCGCCACTGCAGCGATTTTGCTGCTACCGCAGTAGGGTACGCTGCATCAGCAACTATACCTACTGCGTCAACAGCATGGTCGCTGCATGGCAGGATAATTAAGAAAAGGGGAAGGGTGTGGGGTTTCCCCCACCCGACCCATATTTTTTATTATTATTTTTTATATAATTTTTTTATTATATATTTTAAAACAAGACCCCCTCCCCCCTCCGATCTTATATATATATATATATATATATATATATATATATATATATATATATATATATATATATATATATATATATAATTAAGAAAAGGGGAAGGGTGTGGGGTTTCCCCCACCCGACCCATATTTTTTATTATTATTTTTTATATAATTTTTTTTTTATTATATAAATTTTTTTATTATATATTTTAAAACAAGACCCCCTCCCCCCCTCCGATCTTTTATATATATATATATATTTATATATATATATATATATTTATATATATATATATTTTTTAAAAAAAATTGTTTTCAACATTAATCTGAAAGAGAAAATACTATTAACCATCTGAATTTTTAATCTAGAATCTTCATTTTTTAAAAATTCAAACCCTTCCCAAATTAAATCTTAATTGCTTAAATCTAGGAAATGAGGATTTCTGATAACTCTACTATTGATAAGTAGGAGATAATTTCCACAAGAAGTCAAATTGTGATATTGCTATCAAGATTTAACTCTATGATTTTTGAGTCAAACTCATTGACCCATGTTTCATGAGTAGTGATTCAACATCAATCCATCCCTCATGAGAATAAATGGAACACTTAGCACTCATTGGATCTAGGCGACGCTCACAGGGGTGAAGCACCGGGACTTCCTGGGAGGCCACCCATCCCAGTACTACTCCAGCCACTACTCCAGATGGGTGACCTCCCGGGAAGTCCCGATGCTTCACCCCTGCGAGCATCGCCTAGATCCAATGAGTGCTAAGTGTTCCATTTATTCTCATGAGGGATGGATTCATGTTGAATCACTACTCATGAAACATGGGTCAATGAGTTTGACTCAAAAATCACACAGTTAAATCCTGATAGCAATATCACAACTCTACTATTCTTCATGTATACAGAAATTATTGACAAGCAATTAATAGATAAGTAGGAGATAATTTCCACAGCTAGTCAAATTGTGATATGAATATCAAGATTTAACTGTGTGATTTTGAGTCAAACTCGATGACCCATATTTCATGAGTAGTGATTCAACATGAATCCATCTCTCATGAGAATAAATGGAACACTTAGCACTCATTGGATCTAGGTGATGCTCACAGGGGTGAAGCACCGGGACTTCCCGGGAGGTCACCCATCCCAGAGGTCACCCATCCTGATATTCATATCACAAGCAATTAATAATTCACAATATTGAAAAGTTTAAACTTTCATCACATAGAATTTGGATTTACAATCCATAGACACGAAGAAGATAGGAAAGGATAATTGCGTATTTAATCAACGATTAAGAACATAAGACCCTACCTGAGCCTGATGCTAATATGCAATCCTCGAAAACTGTGAGAGAATTCACTCCTCTTCAAGAACCTTTCTCCGAAATTTTTTTCCTAAAATTCTCCTTCTGAAATTCACTACCAAAATTCGTCTCCAAAAATTTGTGTCTTCAAAACTCTTCCCCTCGAAAATGAACCCTCAAGTGATAATAAGGAGTTCTTTCCTCAAATCGGGGCACTAATTGTGTAATCACTCGAGAGGACTCCTTGCTCACCAGAGTTGACTCTAAAATTAACTTTTATTAATCTTTCTTTTATATTTTCAAGCACATTAAGTGAATTATTAAATAACTTAATTTAATTTTCCACTTGACTTCTATTTTAATTAATTTATTACTTTTAATCCCATGTGCACTTTATGAAATTAAAATAACATTATTATTTTCACTTATTTTATTTTTTTAATTAATTTCTTTTATTTTCAATTCATGCACGCATCATGTGACCTAGAATCTTTTAATAATTTAATATCTTTTTTACCTTTTAATTTATTTTAGAAACTTAATTGATAAAATATTTATTAACTTAAATAACAATAATATTTAACATTTATTTAAAAATAAACTCTAAATATATTATTATTAAATTAAATTAATATTATCACATTCTAAATTTATCCTTAAAATTTTATCTCCAAATTTAATTATTTTTATTTAATTAATTTCTCAATTAATTAAATATTAAAGATATCATATTAATTTTCCATTAAATTAAATCATTAATTTAATCTTTTAATTAGACTTAATTAATAGAAAATACACCAAAGACTCGTAAAGACAACATACGAAAACCCATCATAGCAAAACACATACAAAATCAAACAAAAGGGTTATAATCACAAATTAACGTCATTCGACGCATTCAGAGGGTACTTGACTCAGATACTTGTCCTAATTTTTAATTAGGACAATGGCTTAAAGGTTTAGGATTTGGACTTGAGAATTTATCTCCCCTCTCTTACCATTGAGATAATACGATAGGGTACGCTCATCCTGGCAATTCAGGGAAGTCAATACCTAGTACCTGCAACCTGCATAAAATCCACGCATGTACAAACACAATATATACTAAACTAAACAGGAAATGGCAGGAAGTGGTGCATCGTGTAGATCTCGACTAGCAAGTGACTACGACTCCCTTCCTTAACCATATCAAAAATGCCATACATAAAGAAAAAAATACGCACACCATACAAATGCAGTATGGGGTAAGTATCCATAAGAAAACACATGTGATAATAAACTATCTAACTAATCATCATTGATAACTGAAAACACCGAATAATCATCATACATATATGAAATATAGAGTACCAAGTAATCTCATCATATATTAAACTGAGTGTAAAACAATATCTAATAATCTTCTAAATAATAGCACTAATCATCAAATATAAAACTGGCCTAAAAGAGTTTGGCAATGATAGCAAAAATGTAACTTAGGGGCAGGCACTACATTACACAGTCGTGTCACCTCACTAGAGGGCACCCATGTTTTTGGTGTATTCCAAGGACTTAATAACATATATGTTCAAAGGTTACCCTTGAGGTAGGGGCCAGTGTCATATCCCACCTTCCAATGTCTAGGTACATGCTTATGGTGAGGATCTACAACAGAGATACTTCCCCCTCTTTGCACAAATTTTATACTCCTTTTGAAGATGAACCAGGTAGCAACTAACTATAAATATTTAATAGGCTTCCATTTACATTAATCCCTGGTGGCCCCATAAGTGAGGTGGAGTTCTCTCAACCACATCAACATCTGAAAGTGTACACACTTGGCTAACAAGACTAGGAGTGGCATCACTAAGTATAATAGACAAAGCCTCCTAGTGATATGTGATATCTAGAGTCATGAACAAGAAATTAACATGGCTTTAGAGTTTTTGCCTCTACAAAGATTATTTGTTATAGTGAGTTGGAATCATCAGCAAAAGGTGTGTGCTCACTTGGTCATTCCCAGAGGTTGGCTCACTCTGGTAGGCCCACTAGAAGTTGGCTCACTCTGGCAGGCCCACTAGCGGTTGACTCAGACTTGGTTTGAATTGAAGGGTCTAAGTTTCTAATTTTTCTAGAAGAGAAAAGAGCATGCTCCACTTCCTTTTCACCTCACCCAAACATGCCAAACATATTCATCACTAAGCTAGATTATCAATGCCAAATTATCTAGAAGCTTTTGGGTTTCTAATTTCCCCAAAGGGAAAAGAGCATAATCCCCTTACTAAAAGATTTGCTTGGGAGAACCACTACCTTCCTTGCCTTGACCTATAGGTACTATCTTCCAAAGGGGTCTAGGTTTTTTATTTACTCTTGGGCATCATTTCCAAGTAGCAAAGATCATAATCCCGTATCTTTATCTAGAGCCCTAAGAAGTTCACAAGGCCTATTTAAACTATGTGAATTGAAAGCTTGTAAAAGAAGATAGAATGTTTGAGTGGGTTTTAAATGTCTTTGACAAGCCATTCTTTGACAAGTGTCCTACAATCAAACTGTTAGCAAGTTTTATGTGTTTGTTTCAAGTTGTCTTCAACAATCGTCCTACAAATCACTGTTATGTTGTTCCAAAAATCATAAATTATAAAGGAAATGCTTCAAAAACAAAGGTTAGCAAGAAATAGTAATGATAGAATGTGAAAAATTCAAAAAATTAATACATGGTTGTCAAGTCTTGCTTGAGGCTTTCCATAGGGTGGTGTGAGGATTTGCTTTGTGTCACGTGAGAGAATGACTCTCCACACGAGCAAGTGCACAGTCCTGCATGAGTATTCAGAATTATTGCATGAGAAAATGACTTTTGGGTGAGATTTATTTGTACTATACAAAAACCAAATGCAAAATATAAAAAATAAAGATGGATGAGGCTAGAAAATTAAATTGCCAGCACCACGGTGGTTGCTAGAAATGTGTTAAATATGGGCCTCTAAATTAACCACACACTTCAACATAGTCATTACTTGTCAAGTTCATCTAAGAATGAACATGAGGTTGTTCATCCTGAACATCTGCACAATGCGACCTGTTGCCTTCTATCTAGACATGGTTTTACTATGTGCTCTCATAATCGAGAGTTCAATAACTAGACCAACTAATAGTGAAGGATTTTATGAATGCAAATGCGAGACTAAGCTAAGAATATATGCAAATTTATCTATGTTTTTAATATTTTCTTATGCAAATAGATGAATTAATCTAGATGATGTGCAAATTAAACTCAGAACAAGATAAGTAAATTAATCTAAATGTATGTAGTTTAGTCTATGAGTAAGAAAATGATAACAATGAAGCCTTGAATGCAAAATGCTTGAGTGCTCAAACTAATAGCAATTTGATATTCATCAATTGCATCCCCCGAAATGGGAGCCAAAAGGTTCCTTTTATAGAATCTTAGTATCAATCAATAGTCAAGATCAAATCAGATGAACAGTGGAGATTTGAAGAAAGTTTAGTTAGAATAGCAAGTTTCCTTGATTGTAGGATTTAACTAATTGCTTTTGAGATGAATGAGGAGTTAACTATCTTTATTTCTTTTTATGTTTTGAGTTAACTCAATGTTTCCAATTCTAAACTAAAGAGATAATATTGGAGAAGATATTTGATTGAAATAATTAAATATGACCTCATAATTGAATATTCTAATTAATTGAATAATTCAATTCAACAATTAGGATGAGGGTTTTTAATTAAATCAAATATATTTAATTCCTTTTCTCATGTGTATTAGCTATAGGGGGTGAATTCATTTAATTAAAGTGCTAGGATTTATAATTAAATTAATTTGATTAGAAGTTTAAATTAGCTAATTTAAGTCAATGTTTAGGAATTAAATAAAGTATATGATTAATGCAGATTAAGGGTTTTTTTGCATTTGACACTTCGGTCAATTAAAGACAATCACAATAAAAAATGCCTAATATAATAGGACTTAAATGATCAAGAAATTGATCTTGGAGACTGATGCACCAAAATAGGTTCAGAATGGCAATTTGCCAATTTTGGGGTATTACAGTACTTTGGATCACTATTTTGACTTCTAGGCCCAAATTGGCCACCTTTTCAATATTTTTCCCATAAAAGGCAACTTTGGCTAGACTTGACATTGACTTCATAATCACACCAAAGACACTTAAAAAAGCACTTGGTCTTCTCATTAGCCCTTATCACATTCTTTGACCCATCAAAGAGTCATCAAGCCAAAATTTGTCTAAGATCTTCACTTATCCTGGGGTGCTCCTACACCATAATAAACCTCATGTGAAAAGCACAATAGCAAGAAAAGTATAAATGGGTTTCATTATTTTGGAAACTTCATGATGTTTATTTATATTTACCAAAAGAACCCTAATATATATTTCAAGGCAAAGAATGAGAGTGAGTTTTTTCTACAATGTTCTAGTGGTTGCATAATTGAAACCCTCGGTGTTTATGCTACAAAAAATAAAGGTGAATTTTGAAATATTCAAAACCAACAACAAATTCATCATTTAGAAGTATTCAAATGAAAAAGAAAGTAAAACTTATCTTCAAGTTAGCCCACAGAAGTCACTTGGTTTTAATCCTAGTTCAAGCAGCATCAAATTGCATTCAACCCTAGCTCATGCTTGAAAAACATCATCTCATGCAGCAATTTAGAAATCAAAACCCCAAGTTATCCACCGAAGTCACAATGTATTGACAACAAGAACACCAAATATATCAAACAACAAAATCATGGTAGATCTCAACAGTGAGCTTGTGGCTAATATAAAGAGCAAAGAGCATTAAAGAATAGTCACATTACGGCTATCATAATTATGAAATCTAGGATTTTAAGCCCTAAGTCTGTCAAGCAAGCTAAAAGAACAACAACATTGGCAATGTGTTTTTACACTTAGCATATGTGTGTTGGGATCCAACCCCAAATCATAATTGATAAATTTTTAGATCCAGATGTTGGTCGATGACCATATGTACCCCCTTATTTAACTTTGTTGATTAATGTGACTTAATTCTTCCATGTGTTCTATCAAATCAATTAATGAGGTTAAATGAAATATTTTGATGGAAAATTTATATATCTATTGTAATTTGTTCTGAATAAATTGATATGTTGTAAATAAATTTTATTTCATTATAATGTTCTTTATATGTCATTTTATTTTTGAATTTTGAATTCAAAAATGTGGAGAGTAATGAGTTCTTCATTATTTTTGGAGACTTCTTCAAGGAGGTTTGAGTTGTTTGCAAATAGGGCAAGAGTATCTATGAGTTTGGAGTTAATTAAGGGGGTAAAGTTGTCTTAATGACTCTTGATGGTGATCTTTGAAGTGGAGAGACTTTTTCCCATGTTTCCATGCATTTTGGAGGGGATTTAGGTCCTATATTTTTGGGTTTCTATTGAATCCAACCAAAATGATTCATGGATTTTGATGACCTACTCTTGTTGCCATATCTTCATCATGAAGATAAATAGTTATACTGAACTCATTGTTTGGTGTTAGTTGCACAAATTGAAGAAGTGGGAATGGTTTTCTTAAGTCATATGGTTTTGCATGCAGTAGAAGCTCTTTGTAGCTATATGATAGCATTTTTCCTTAGAGTTGATGAATATGATCATATTTGAAGATCCTTTTTTAGTTTACTTTTTATATGTCGGAATTGATTTGATGTTTAGTTATCTTGTATCTTTTAATCTCCTAGGTTTATGTCTCAAGTTTGCCTCAAGTAGTGAATAGTCTTTGTTGTCACATAGGTTTTAAGTTGTGGGTATCTAAGTGTACCATCTTAAATTAAACACACTCTAATTTAATGAAGGTTTAGCACCTATTTAATGTGAGATCATCAATCTCCTTATGTCTTTCATCGCTTCATCTCTTTTTATTTCCTTTCTCTTAAGTGGAATCGAGGTAAAACCTAATAGATCCTCTTTAATGTTCCTTTTTTATAATGTTAAGCTCAATGCAGGATATCCTCCTAGGTCATCCCTTCCCTTCATTTATCCACTTAAAATCTTCTCCTTGCATCATAATGGCTATATCTTAGACTCTGCACCTAATTTTGGAGATCTAGGACCTATTTTGGAATCTTGAGAGAATCTCGGAGGCTCTAGGACCTAGTTGTTAGGGTTGTAGTGTGCCCCTAATTGGGACCTATTTTGGGTCTCATGTCTGGGTACATTTGGGATGTTAATTCATAAGCAATTCAACATGTACGAGTTAATCAATTTTGAGCTTTATACAAACCCTTCCATTTTCTCCATTTCACATCTACAAACTATTACCATAAGCATTTTATGATCAAGCATCCACAAGTTCAAGTGCTCTAGCATTCAAGTTTTCAAGCCTTTAAGTTTTCAAGCATCCTTGAAGCATTCTTCCATTGAAGATCAAGCATTCAAGCATTCAAAGAATTGAAGGAGTTTGTCTTCAAGGTCTTCTTCAATCTTTCTAATCTCCTTTGTTGTAACTTCTACATCCATTCATCTTCATCTTCTTGATCCACATCAATTGGTGAAGTAAGCACATTATATTTGATTTGAGAGATTCAAATATTGTAAGGTGTTGACCTATGGGTACCACGTGGCTGGGAGGCATAGCTACCTATACCATTATTGGGGAATGGTG
Organism: Cupressus sempervirens; assembly: GCA_028749045.1. Taxonomy (NCBI): domain Eukaryota; kingdom Viridiplantae; phylum Streptophyta; class Pinopsida; order Cupressales; family Cupressaceae; genus Cupressus; species Cupressus sempervirens. The sequence goes on from CM053783.1 coordinate 59,762,904, forward strand.
TACAAAGATGGTCTACTTCTAGTTTAAGGTAGATGCTTGATATTTACTCGGTACTTTGGTGTATCCAAAGCATGTTCTCTTATGATATATGCTTTACTTTGGATGCACACACCAAATAGTATAAAGGACTATAACTAAGATCATAAGATAATGCAATACAACAAGTCCTAGTTAGATGCTCTATGGGTCTATTATGTAGGGACTCTAGTGGAGTGTAAGTCACTTGGCATTAGAAAGCCCAAGCTAAATACTATGCAAAAACTCTCCCTCGGGAGACCATCACACTCTATCCTCGATAAACCTATATAGACACCTACCCTCGAAAAACTTGTACAGGCACATGCCCTCAGATCAATCTGTAAATCTATCCTCTTATGTTATCTTAGTTTTATTACCCATTAATTCATTTAGTTATCACTTATTAGAAACTCCTTCGCGTTTACCTTGTTAGAGATGTTACCTGGGGTAACAAGAGAAGCCACTCCACATATCTACCCTACATACCCATGCTCATCACATGATGAGTGCCCAATGAAAATATAAGTTCCAAACCCAACCCCCAAATGAACAATCCCTCAATCGACCTATATTTGAGAGTTCGGGTCTCACAAGAACTTGTCAAATGCGTGCACACGTCCTCATGTGTGGGCACAACCAACTACACAAAATAATTAATAGAACTAATGCAAGGCTTGGATATGAGAATTGCAAGAAAAGAAACAAATCTAACAATCTCACTCAACTAGCCTATACCTAGGAGTATGGATTCTACACGAATCCCAATAAGGCAACAAACACCAAACATCATGAACTCACTCAACCGGCCTACATCCGGGAGTACAGATTCTACGCAAATCTTAGTGTCCATGAAATAACAACAAGGGTTCAATTAGAAATAATCAAACACCAGGTATAAAAATCACTCAACCAAGCACATTGTTGGGAGTACAGATTCGACACAAATCCCAATGATGTAAGCATAATACATTTATGGCTAGATTAGAATCCTCATAGATAATTTGAATCCACAACCAACATCAGTGCTAAGAAACACACAAGAAAACTAGGTGACATACAAAACAAGGTGAAGTAAAAAATGTCAAAAATTCAACGTTGACAAAAATCAACGAAATTAAAACCCTTTTTACAATCAGGTATAAAAACCCCAAATATCAAATAAAATTCAGATTCAGAGTCCGTATGCAAAAATGACCAACATGAAAACCCAAAACCCCAAGTCAAGAAGAAATCAAATGCTTGTACCTACCCAATTGGGTAGCACAGTATACACAAATGGAGGGGAAACTAGTTCTCTGCCTCCTAGTAAACTACTATACAAAACAAACTTTGAAATGGAGCTAAAACATAAAAATGGGAGAACTCTACCTGGCAGCCAAAAGGGAAAATATGTGAATGTTTGCGATAAAATAATCACTCTACTAAAGCTTTTGAAAGTCTTGACAAATCAAGGTCTCCTTGAGCCAAATCCAATGAGATGAACCTCACACCAATCCCATGCCCATAACTCCGACAAAGAGAAAAACAATAATTCCTCCTTAAGAGGATTTTGGAATCTTGCTCTCAAAATCATGTTTTAAAAGTGAGAAGTGAGAACGAACTCACTTTTTGGGATATGTATTCACTTGAAAAGTGAAATATTATAATAGGAAAATAACTAGCTCACTTAATTAAATCCCTTTTTAACCTAGACAAAATTAGGTAATTCCAATTAAATGGAATTCAATTATGACAAAGCTATCAATAATTAAAATAAATATTAAATCAAAAAATTAAAATCTCTCTAAGTCATTAAAATAGCATTTAATTAGATTTCTTCCATGATAGATGAGGAATCTTAAATGCACAGACACACTCACGGTCTAATCACATAATACATTATGAATTCGGATTTACCAATTACTAGAGGATTAAAATAACAATAAAAGATACATCACCCACACAAGGACGATATTGGCTCAACATGAAAGGTCTAATCACTAACTCTATGTACCACTGTCGGGGATATAAGTCATGCACAATAAACACACCCAATCAAGTGTAGATGCACAATAATAATAACTAAAGTGATATTTATGCAAAATCATGTAATTAAAGTATTTAATTAATTTTATTTAAATAATTAGTTAAATAGTCCATATTGCATAAATTGCTAAAATGAACAAGGTGAATATTCATAGCACATAATTCCATGAATCTAATATGGATAGCTCATTCTCTAATTCATTAAGCATTCAATAATGGAATTCATAGTAATTACTCAACAATGGAAAAGGCACCATAAACATATAAGTTAACATGGTCCAATACATGAGTTAACATTGCTACAGGAACCTAGTCAAGTGCAATAGGATAATAATACACCATGCAATCAATGCACACATCTCAGGATAATCATGGAACAACATCATGATACGACATCAATCCAGGTAACCACTAGCACAAACCTCAGTGAAATTGTCAAATGCACCATAATCTCATAAATCAGCCAAAAGCATAATCAACCAGCTAAAGCAACAATATAAATCAAATCACCCCAAGGGTGTAGACCACTCACAGTCCAAATCACAATTACTCGTAAAGAAAGATCATCAAGGTTGCATCCATCAAGATGACTTATAGAAATCAAATGGGAGAGGCGCTACATGCTACAAGGAATATATTGGATATTTATGATACCATTTGGCCACATTGCCATTGAAATGTATTTATGTAGACCATTACAAATTAATTCAAGCAACATCTTCTTTGAGTACATTATAAAACAAAGGCAAAAGTGTGTAGATCTAGTTTTGTAAGGTATTCATAGATTACATTACAAATCTAAGGTTGCACAACATTGTCTTAATTTTGTAATGTATTCAATGAATACATTGTAAAAGCTAACTTAGCATTTTGAATCTTCAACAGCATCTAAATAATATCATATATTAGAAAAAAAAAATCAACAAGTATGGTGTCCATGTTCCAGACTATTAAATATGTACATGAGCAATGTAAGGCTGGTCAACGTTGAACCATGTGCACAATTCAATTAGATAACCCTAAAAAAAATTTACAATTATCTAATGTAACTAAAAAGTTATTAAGCAGAGGCAAGAGCCTACAACACAACAGTAAATTATGAGCATCTCATCGGAGAGGTCTGGAGTTCGAATCTCCCCGAGCTTAACACATAATAATAATAAGAAGAAGAAAAATCAACAAATACTCTAGGCTTCAGCCCATTACCTATAAAAAAAAGGGTATTAAGCAAGATTTTTTGTAGACAATAATATCTACACATCTACAAAATGTTTCACAAAAAGGGTTATTCCATAGAAGTAGTCTTGAATAACATATTTGTTATAGTGGGTGAAAAAATCCTCATTCCTTGCAATGAACATTGAAAAGTAACTATAGTCATCCCTGAGACATGACATTCTAAACATATCCCAAGCTTCAACCATAAGATCTTGAGAGCCCTCTCTTTAAAAGTTAAATATACATACAAGTTTTCTAATGTTGTCATAAGGATCAATACTATTAATCCCCACAACAACTTTTGCCTAGTTTGTTGGAACCACAGCTTGGGTGAAAAAGTCCAACACCCAGGCAATTCTACATGTACCATGAAGAAGGGTAGAAAATACAAGCTCATAGATGACCCCATCATGGAGATGGGGGTCACCTATATTATGTCGCACAAGATAGATAATAGAATTATGCATGTCTTTATGTGGTGCAACAAATAACAAGGAGCATTGGTATTCCAATAACCCTTGACAAGAGACCTGACATAGAAGACTGAAATTTTGGTCCATAAAGAACACCTAAAAGAAAGAAATATACATAAACCATTCATATTATTTGATTGAATTAGAGAACTTATATAGGAAGCTCAAATAACATTATTTAGAAGCAGTCAAAATTGTATAAATGATGCAAAACAAGCACTAAGACCTGGGAAAGGACATGCATTCAAACCACTATAATAGGAAATGAAACTTGGAAAACAACATGCATTTGAAACACTCAAATATGATATACAAATGGTATTAAAGTGCATTCAAACCACTAAAATAGGCAATAAACATGAATTGAGGAGTGTACTACCAACCTGAATAAGTGCAAAGTATTTGTAAATTGTAGAGAATAAATTGGGAGTGCTTAGACAAGGAATTTTCCAAGATATTAATGTGGTATTATATCATTCTTATAGGAATTTTGGCATAGAAGGAATGGTTTGCCAGTTGGAATTTTGAATTATGGTGGGAAGTGATTGGTCATTTAATACAATGAATTACATTTAATGTTCAGTTCATGCGATGGCTTCTTGATATCAAATTAATATTATTTGTGCCTTCTTTTCACTGCATCCATTTGTTTGATTAGTTTTATTTTCTTTGATTGCATTTGTTTAATTTAATTCAATTGGTGAGCCTTACAACATTAGTAGATTATACAAGTCATGTAAACTTTATAGGGCATATTGTCAATACGAACTTAAGAATTCAAACAGTTTATGTCAACTTAACAATGTGTTAGAGTAATTAGATATCTACTAATTAACTCTAGTAAACTTAAGCTAACTTTAGGCATCTAATAATTAATTCTTTTATTAATTATTATGATGCAACCTAGGTTAGACCTTTATAAGGTTTCAATTTCCTTTGTAAGGACAATCTCTCTTTGTAATTATTTATTGATTCACTTTTGATAATAGAAATCTCTTTTTTGCTCATCAAGAATGTCTCATCTATGGATTTGGAAATTCAAGTCTCCATAGCTTTTGCTTCTCTCTTTGTGTGGCAAGTGTTTTCATGTAGGTGATTCTTGGGATTTGTAAGGTTGATCTTTCATCAACTTCAAGATGGTATTAGAGCCCCAAATCTTCATGCCCCTATACTATTTGTAAGAGGTTTGGTTTGTTTTTCAGATCTGAGTTTTTCTCTTTGAAAGGGTTTCAATTTTCAAAAGTGTTTTGTATTAGATCTAGGGGGTCCTATTTTTCAGAGCACTTTGAGCCTAAACAAACATCACCATTGAGATCAAAGCACTCAAAAACCCCCATTTCCATATAAAATACATCCAGTTTGGATGTTGTTGAAATTTGAGGCAAAAAAAAATTGTACTCAAGTCGTATTGACCTGGGCACACAAATTGAGACATTAATTTTTTTGGTTATGTTTTAATAAAATTTTGTCCATGAATTTTATTAAAAATGGAAAAAATGGGAAGCGCATGGGAAGTTTTAATTTGAGGGAGGTTTTTATGAAAGCAGAGGAGTATATTTTGAGGCCCTTGCCCTATACAGGCCATGGTCCATGTGCTTCCTTTATCTAACACTAGCCTATCCTCCCTTCCCATTCGATGATACCCTGCATGGGCCTCCAACCTAAATCTCGAGCTATGATTTTGCATGGTCCTCACTGATTGGACAAGTCAATGCTTTTTTTTTAGGTACGTACACCTTTTTTTTTTGTTAATGCATGGGTAACACATCTTGGAGTGCCTACATCAGCATTCATTAATTACGAATATTTGGCATGATTTTTGGTGTTTCTCCATTTTTCATTGGTGAGTTTGAGTTTTTTCAAATGAGAAAGTACATGTTTGGCTCCACTAGACTGGCACCCATGCACTGGTATGTGTGTTTATTTTGGATGAAGATTTGTATTGGGGACAGGCCCCATACCCCATGCCATTGGTCCACATAGACTCTTTGTCCACATACAGTTTGGTTTCCATGAGATCTTGGGATATGCCCACCTTTTGGAGTGCAACGTGAATAGAGGGTCTTTTTGTTGAATGGAATACTTCAATGATTTGATTGGAGGATTTTTTGGATGACATGCAAAATTAGCGTGAGGAAACAATTTTGGGTGGCACAGTGATCCTCCAAGCCATTCCAATGCTCCTCTCCTCCAAGCCATCCTCGTGACTCCTCTTAGTAGTTTGGACAATTTTTTGGGGGACTCACACCTTGCATCCCATGCCTCTAGCTTCCAAGACTTGGACTGCAAGTTCTTTGAGCTGGATTTCTATGGTGATCTTTTGCATTCGAGCATTGATGACCTACAAACTTGTTTGGATGCACTATTTTACAATAGGTTTGCTCTTTGGAATTGGCACTAAATTCCAAGTATGTTGTGTGGCAGAGAAATGAAGGATTTATCGGCCTCTATGCATTCTTGATTGTGTCATTCAACGTCTTTGTGATGAATTGCTTGATCTACATGCCCTCTTTGAGTTTGACTCCAAAATTTTCAGGACCTCCATAAGATTTTCATTGTTGGGCACGTATGTTTGGCTTCAATGTCTTATTCTTGGGCTTGGAGTAGCCATTCTATTTGTTGTGACTTTGAGCACTTTTTGTATTTATGGAGGGCATTATATTGAAGGTGAGTGAGAGCGACAATGACACAGCTCAACCTTTGTTTGTCTCTACATCTGTGGGAGGATCCTCATTTCCATGCCTCTATCAAATCTATTGATTGAAGGAGGCCTTTATTTATTTATGTGCAGTCAACTTCTTTGAAGTTTCAACATGTCTTCAAGAGTTTCCAACCCGTGCTTGAGATTTTTCAGGCACCCAATGTGCATGTCATTGGTTGAGTACCATCGATTTTTTTTTAACATTTTTTGGTGATCTCCCATGATTTGATTGGACCTACTTTTTGTTTTTTTATCTAGATCTAGATGCACTTTGTTTGGAGGGAATTTTACTTTGGTTTTTTACCTAACTTCTAAATCCAACCGTATTGGCCACCAAATTTTTCTTCCAGCACTGGCCCTTTATTCTGCATAGTGTTTTCGAAGATCAATTTTTTTTTTTGGTAGGGGTCTTTTTCTGGCATTTTTTTGCCTCAACAACTATTTGACCATCAAATTTGGGCTTGTCACTTACTAATGTCAATGCCATGTCAGTACTACATCAACACTTATGTTGCCTCTTCAGGCTCTATTTGGACCTACCTTTGTGTTTTTGCTCATATCTCTAGCATACAGACTCTTTTTTTCAAAAATAAGATATCACTAGAAAGCTAGTTTCGAGCCCATCACAGTGGTACAATTAGTTTTCAGTTTTGATGTGTTTTTATGGCTTTTTGATGTTAAAGTCAGGAGTTCCTTTTTGCACTCTTCGAGACATATCTTGAGCATCTGATCTTTTATTTGAGAATTCTTTACATCATTGGAAAGGTCTTTTTGAGATCTTTTTAGTGATGCTAGTTTTTTTTTCTAGATTCTTCTCTAGGCACATTTTATTTAGTCTTTTGCATTTTTGCATTCTAGTGAATATCTTGGGTTGTTTCAGGTCTAAGGATCAATTTTGTTGCTTCAGATGATTTGTCATGACTTGTACTATCTACTGTATTAGTCTTATGTCTCTTCTAGTTTATTTAGACATCATTTGTATGCATTCTTGCAAACACACTAAGATAAAGTGTCATATTGCATCTATATTTTCATTTAAGTTGTTTTGCCTTGTTTTGTCTTCTGATTTGAGTAGTGCCATCTGAGGACACTCATGCAGATTATTATATTCTTGGGATTCATTATGTTTTGTGCCTTATTGTACATGCACTTCTCATGATTAAAGTGCCATGGGGGTTGATGTTTTATCTTTGTTTGACATCTTCCTTTGTCCAGCGAGTGTCCCTTCCATGACATTAGCCTCAAGACATATCTGAGATTGATCACCTCAGTACACACATATGTACTATTCTGTGCATCTTGATCATAGTTTCTTGGCATGCAATTCTTTTAGCCCATTTTTCCAGTTGCCTGTTACCTCACCCTTGTCTACATTAGGGGGGTTTTCCTGTTGTTTCTCGTGCTTCCTTGATTTTATTGATCAACTCTTCAGGCTTTGTGTAAGAATTTTCCTTAGGGAAAATTCACCCAAGATTAAGGAACTCAAACACAAGCACAATAGTAGACCAACAAGGTATGATCAAAATAACAGTATCCACAATTGATTTATTGCTATTCAATTCAATGTTCTATGTTGTACAAACACACTAGTAGTGTCTGTATATAAAGGCCTCTGGAATGCTTCTAGAATGCATAGGAATCAACAACATGATAAGTCATATAACCAAGCACATGTCCACCAGGTGTGGATTATCCTCCATTAAGCACAAAAGTAAGTGTGATGATGAGAGGATAAGCCTACAAAGGTGTAGTGTGGAAAATAATGTTGTAGATACCATGTGCTAAAATAGGAGTGTGAATAACTGTGTTGTCTACATGACAACTCAATTAATTATGCAAACTCCAATGTTGTAGACACCATGTGTTGAATTAGAGTTACTTACTTATGTCTTGTCAACATGACAACTCATAAAAATTATGCAAACTCCTAAGTGTCTCACCTAAGAAATAATAAAATAATGGAATATAATAAAATAATATATTAACCTAAGTAAACTTAAGTGTAAATAGTAAATACGTATTTACACCAACACCCCCCCTTAAGTGCAACTTAGGGGAATGCCCTTAAGCTTATGAAAACTAGGATGAAATGCATAATGGGTCTTGGCTACTAGGCCATGTTAGGTACCCATGTACATAATGCAATGCAATCTCTCATTAAGCAGAGAAAGAGGGAAAACCTCATGGGAAAAACCCTCCCCCAAAAAGAGAGATGAAAAGACAAGATGCATGGATGGATGGAGTGATCAAGACCCCCCATTACAACATACATCAAGTATATACAAAAGATAAGTAGAAGGACAAAACCCCTTAAGAGGAAAAAGTTCCCCCTATAAAAGAGAAGAAGAAGGAGACAAGGTAGTCCCTCCCCTAATTTAGTGTGTTGATCAGTGAGTGCTACTCCAATGTAGAAGTTGATCCATGAGCGCTGAATAATATTCCTCCCCTTTGGAAGAAACAATGGCAGAGGTAAGGGTGAGATGCTTCTCCTATGTGTAGAAAGAATCTCGATGATGAAAGGTGTCTCTGAAACTTGCTCAACTGTCCCTATGTCGATGCTGATGGTCGCCCCTTCCAATACTGCTAAGAAGAAGTGTAGATCTAGCAAGGATTGATGTAGAACCTATTCCAAAGAAAAATTTGTCTCCTCAAATGACAAAGAGACTTCTTGCAACTAATGTACACAAGGATCCATAATCACATCAGCCTATAAAGACTGATCATGTAGAGAATGGACATGAGGTTCAGAGTGAGCCCTTGCAACAACTGAAGAAGTATTTGCTTCATCAAAGAGAAGGTGTAGATCATCAAGAATGTCTCCCAAGTTTGCTAAGCGGGACTCCACAAACAAACCTGAAATGTTTGCCAAGAAGTCATCCACTGATGTTGGAGTTGGAAGACTAGGTGTACCCTGTTGTGCTAAAGTACATGAATCGTTTACTGTGGCAATGGATGAAGTATTTGCCTCAAAGAGAAGACAAATATCATTGAGGATGTCTCCCACATCTTCAATGTGAGACTCCACAAAAAAACCTATAAGGTTTGGAAGGAAGTCATCCCATGAAGCTGAAGTAGGAAGACATAGTGTTTCTTGCTACACTGAATCATAAGCATCCATGGCTGGAATTAGATCAATAGGAGCAACAAGAGCATCAAGAGGTGTAATCTCATCTGGAGAGGATGCAACTGCAATTGGAGGTAAAAGATCTTTTGGGAATGGAGGAATGTGTGGATCTCCATACAACTCCCAAAGATAGATCCAAACATCATATGGATCAATGGACTTTAGGTCATCAAGTGAATCCATAACTTCCATATCCCTAAATAAATAGAGAGTACGACAAATGATGAAAATAGTGTCTGCATTGTAGGTAAGTCCTCTTGCATATAGCAGTGCATTGTGCTAACTAAGATATGTGAGAACGAATTGACTCCATTGCCAATAGTTTTTTGGTGTCAAGATAATTAAATCTTCCTCTTCCATGATGTACTAATCAATGCACCCCCAAAGATGCAAGAAAAATGAATCGACACCACCCCCCCCCCCCCCCCAAAAAAAAAAAAAAATGATTTGGTGCTTTAGAGGTAGTGCATGTACAAGAGGCCACTTGTCAAAATGTAATAAGTGGTCATTTGATTTTGCTGTATACAATTGCCTTTTGAGGTTAAAATCTGACACTGAGCACTGTAGCTCAGATGTACAACAATTTTGAAAAGTAATACAATGCAGAAAAGGCCCTAATGCTGAAAGTGATATTTCTATCCACACAACCCTATAATTTGATTGCATAATTGGAAAGTAGACAAAAAATAACACACTTCCAAAAAATGAAACTTGAAAATGTGTCCAGATGAGCCTGCATAGAGCATTTCAAGTTGCAAAATGTTGGATTGGATAGGCACAGTTGCCAAAAGATGCAATTTATGACACATTCGTGTACCAAAACTAGAAAAGAATAGCTTCAATGAAGAGTTTAGGAAATTCTACCCAAAATATAAAAAAATCACACCTGATTTGGAGTTCGGATGACTGAGTTATGGCCTCTCAAAGTCAAGCTGCCAAATAAAAACTAAATCTGGAAAGGGTTCTGGTTAGAAAACTATGAGCTTAAATTTGACAATCAAATGACTATTGTAGTAGTTTAAAAATGCATGAGAATAACAATCAAACGACTATCAAATTTAATTCTATGAAATGATGACGCAGGTAAAAAAAAAAACCTCCCTTGTTGATGTGGCAAGCTGATGGGGCGTACAAATGGTACGAAATGTTGACAAATGGCACTAACATGGAGTTGTATGCTAATGTGGAGGTGAGCTGACATGGACATTGACCTATTAGGTCTATTGTGCTAACATGGCGAAATGTGAGCAAGCCACGTGTCATCGAGCTGGAGGAACAGTAAGGGGCTGACACGTCTAATGTGGACTATCCTCATGGGCATGGAGGTGGCGCAAATGTGGTTGCCAACTTGGCCTGTGATGTGGAGTCTAGCGGTCAGTTTGTAGTGTGTTGCGTGGCAGAGTCTTTTCACATACCGCTGGTGACTTGGAGCAGGGTGCGACGGGGGCCTGAGAAGTTTTACGGGCTGGCAGGATTGGGATTTAATTCCACATGCCTACGGAGGTGGGAGATAATACATTTTAAAAACCACTCACCGCAGGGTTTGAAATAAAACTTCTTTGGTGCCGGTCCCTGGATGTGGTGTATTCGTCGAGTAGTTGAGTCATGCTTGGTGAAATTCGTAGAGTTACCAGTTGAACTTTGAACACAATCTGTTGTTAAGGCCAAAAATTACATAATGATTTCACTTGTTAAAATGATGAAGGAATATGCTACTGTGCAGTTTTCCTACTGACAGAATATTCCCTACGGGGGTCAAGGTGTCACTGCCCGATTACTACGCAATTTTTATCTCTATAGGGGCAATTGACGAAAAATATCTAAGAATTCTCTCTAAAATATGTAGAGAAAAAACAAATACCGATTTGAATCACATGAAATTGTAGATCTAAAAAACGATCATACGAGACTTGCAAATTAGGCTTTTGGGTGCCAGTTTGAAAAAAAATTGCCTCAAAATTGACTTTGTCCTCAGATAAGCAAATTTATAGCCAATTTTCACTAAATCGACATTTTGGATGCAAGGGCGAGGTCTATTTTGGCTCTGGACGCTCCCAATGACTGCGATACTTCAGATTTGGGTCGAGGTGCTAAAGCAACAATGGTCTAGAATAGCTATGTGAAGAGAAATTTTCCAAGCTCTGATACCATGTAAGAATTTTCCTTAGGGCAAAATTCACCCAAGATTAAGGAACTCAAACACAAGCACAATAATAGACCAACAAGGTATGATTAGAATAACAATAGCCACAATTGATTTATTGCTATTCAATTCAATGTTCTGCGTTGTACATAGACACTAGGAGTGCCTATATATAAAGGCTTCTAGAATGCATAGGAATCAGCAACATGTCCACTAGGTGTGGGTTGTCCTCCATTAAGCACAGAAGTAAGTGTGATGATGAGAGGATAAGCCTACAAAGGTGTAGCATGTAAAATAATGTTGTAGACACCATGTGCTAAAATAAGAGTGTGAATAACTATGTTGTCTACATGACAACCCAGTTAATTATGCAAACTCCAATGTTGTAGACACCATGTGCTAAATTAGAGTTGCTTACTTCTATGTTGTCAACATGACAACACATAAAAGTATGCAAACTCCTAAGTTTCTCACCTGAGAAATAATAAAATAATGCATTAACCTAAGTAAACTTAAGTAAGTGTAAATAGTAAATACATATTTACACCAACACTTTGGTGTTTCATACCATTTGTATCTTCAAGTTCAATTGTTTGCCTTTGTGTGCCTCCTGATCTGATGCAGATTACAATCTTCTCTACCTAGTCAAGTTCTATTTCAGTGGAGGTTCTTCTTATCAACAGTTACTTTTGACAGAGCTTTGTAGCTTCTACATGCTTTAGTGGTGTTCTACATGATCATCTTTTGTTCCTATCTTCGAGGACATTCCCTAGTTTGGAGGCTTCTTTGGTCCTTCACTAGTCTTTTCAACATTATTTCCATCTCTTTTTGGAGTAGGGTTTTTCCCATGTGGTCATCTCTATTTCTCCTCTTTTCATAGATTTGGTTGTGCTTAGGTACCTTATTAGGCTTTGTTGTCGGGACCCAAATATACCTTCAATAGTAGTTTCTAAGTTTTTAGCTACTCCCTAAGTTTATCTTATGGGGGGTTGTTAGAGTAATTCGATATTTACTAATTAACTCTATTCTACTTAAGCTAAACTTTATGCATCTAATAATTAATTCTTTTATTAATTATTATGATGCAACCTAGGTTAGACCTTTTTTGAGTTTTGATCTCCTTTATAAGGACGATCTCTCTTTGTAATTATTTATTGATTCACTTTTGATAATAACAATCTTTTTTTTTCTCATTAAGAATGTCTCATCTATGGATCTGGAAATTCAAGCCTCCATAGCTTTTGCTTCTCTCTTTGTGTGACAGGTGTTTGCATGCAAGTGATTCTTGGGAGCTGTAACGTTGGTCTTTCGTCAACTTCAACAAAATGCACATAGTCAATGTCAACTGAATAATGCATACATTGATGTCAACCTAACAATGCATGTAGTTACTTGCATGAGGCATGCAGTGGAATAGATGTATAAAAATTATTATATTTAGGAAGACCATCAAATGAATGACAAAGTAAAAAAATATCTCAGGCATGGTAAGTGTTGTGGTTTCACAACACATACCCCATTTCTCCTAGAAATGGGGACCCCCTAGCAAATTTTTGTGTCCCAGACCCTTGGTTCGAAGCCTGGGTTATTTAGAACTCTTCATGAGTCCAAGTCAAGCCTTAGACTCTGATTGGGTGAGTTCGAGGTATCAGAAAAGGAGAAAATGTCAAAATTTGAAGTGTTACATGCATGAATGTGCACTAGCGCACTTAGTGCATATGCACACCCATCCAAGGTGCACAGGTGCGCTAAATGCGTAGGAGTGCACTCATTTCCCTTTGGAGATGTGCACATGCATACTTATGCATGTGCGCACCTCTAGAGGGTGCGCACCCTAGGCCTAGGTCTATATAAACCTGAGACCCCTCCCCCTTACCTCACTTCTCTCTACTCTCCCTATTGCACTGCACCTCTACACCCTTCAAGGTGCGCTCAACCCTGCACAAAAACACAAAGTGTTAGACACCAAAGGTGCGCATGTGCAAACCTTTGTTCACTTAAAAAAGTATTAAAACCTAACAAAGAACCAAAACAAATCTAAGTCAAGAAAAGGTGTGCACATGCACACCTTTTCTTTTTGAAACTAAAATTAAAGCTAAGGAAACCTAAGGAAAGATGCACATGTGCGTACCTCCCCAAGGTGCGCACATGCACACCTTTTTTCAAAGAAACCAAAGGTATATAGGGTGCGCACATGCATACCCCACCAAGGTGTGCATGTGCACAGCCTTTGTGCACTCCAAAGCATAAAGAAAATAGTCTTACTCTCCCTCCCACCCCCTCGCACTTTCCACTTGTGCATGTGCGCACATGCACACCTTGCCTAAGTGCGCACGTGCGTAACTACACTAAAATGGTCATAAAGGGACCATTTAAGAGCACTTATCAAGGTGTGCTAGGTGATCTATTTTGCATATCAGGGCTTACGAGGGGGATTAAACTAGTTGTTCACTATTTCGGAGCATTTGGGCTAGGTTTTTGTCAATTATGGTTTGTTTTGGGTTAGAGTTTTACCTTTCCAAACTAATATCTTTCTCTTTTGTGTAGATAAAATGGTGTCTTCATCATCCTCACATGTAGAAAAGATTGCTCCCAAACCTGTAGTGTTCAAATATCAAGGTCCACCAAGGAAATCTCGCTTCCAGGATGGACATGCCTAGATCAAAGACATTATGGTGGGCCATATTAACTAGAACACCTTCCTCACCATCTGCAATAAGCCAAGAGAAAGATCCACAATGGTGTTAACACTCATCCGATTAGGGTTAGTCAATGCAGTGTCACATCCTATTTTTGTGCAATCTTCAAAACTCATTATGGCTCTTGCCGAAAATTATCATTGAAGAGAAGGTTGTCAAGAGTGTCATAAAGAGAGTCCTGGACCTCCAACCTCAAAATATTGAGGAAGTCTTCCACTTGCCTATAGTCAATTAGTATGTACACATATCTTATAAAGGAGCAGAAAGATGGTATTAGGATCATGAGAAGGAAGCCAAAGAGATAATCCAGTCATCATTTTTTATTGATAGAACACTAGTGAGCCCCAAAGTCGACAAAGCGGACATGATCCAGGGATACATGAAGGATGACATGGGATACACCATCATTCTTTTAAGCAGAGTCATAGGTCTACCAACAGCTAGACATCTTAATATTTGGATGGTCCATTTCTTAGAAACCATCTGAATGACCAAGATACCAATTGATTGGACCATAATGTTGAGTGATAACTTGGATGAGTAGCTGGTAGCTATTAAGGCCAACCCCAAATTTTATGTGAGATCATATTTGGTGTACTTATTGGTAGCTAGAACAACTAACTACCCAGGACTTTACCAAAAAGGTAGCATGCAAGATGCTAATGCATGGCCATATGTGGTATATCCTCAGCTGGTGAAGAAGAAACTCTTGAATCAAAGCAAAGAGTACAAGATAGTGAATGATAGTTTTATATTCTCAATCATTTGATTCATAAAGGGTGATTATGCCAAAAGGATGTCAGTAGAGGCAATAGCCAGAATCACAGAGATTGGCACCTACTACATCCAGTTTAAAACATTCACCTACCTAAGGGTAGTTGGCACACTGGTGAACCCAATAAAGCTCCTAAGATATCTTTCTGATACGCTCATTTTGTTGGCGATTGCTAGGAAACTCAAATCTGCATATGACAGTGAGGAAACAACACAATAAAACATGGGTGTGGCCAAACACCATAGGTGCTTTTGAGGTCAAGCACAAACAAGCCATCATAACCTTTGACTTAGAATGGAATCAATATCCCTTAGAAGAGTACAACTTGCCTTTCCCATACTTTGATAACATTGGGATGGTGCAACATCTAGCAGGGATGCAGTTCATACATGAGGATGCATTGGAAGAACACTAGATGAATGTGATAGATGACTATGATATCTAAATAAGGGATTATTGTAGAATGATTCTATATCTGGTAGAAAAGGCGTTAAAAATGAAGATACCACTCAAGGATATTGAGAAAGACAATGAAGATGTCTTGGATCCATTGTACAATTGAGACAAAATCTATGATAGGTCGATCATGAATGCAAAGATTGGTAGGGATAAAATGCTGACATTAATAATAAAGCTCACCACATAGTCCAAATAATGAGGGAATAGATCAAGAAGCCTTTCAAACTTGATCCAATTCCATAGATTGTTCCTATACAAGCAAAAACAAGACCTATCAAAGGCAAATGTGTAAAAGTTACCATCCCAACTTTCCCAGCTCAATCACCAATGAGGCCAGAAATAGTTCATCGACATGAGTGGGAAATTGAGTATTTTGAAGTAGATAGAGGAGTGAAAAGGAAGAGGGGAAAAGGGTAGCAAACAAACAATTCAGGCCTAACTGCCTCAACAATCACAAGATAATCTTGAATAAGTAGAGCCTCAAGATGAGTTAGTAGCTCAAGTCTAAGAGACTGAGCAAGTACCTCCACTAGGACAAGAACAAGAACTAAAGCAAGAAGAGGAAGAAAAGAGGGTGCCACTGACAAGTCAAGAGGAAGAAGCTTCCCTTTCAATTCCTAAGAAGGCTAGGGTTGAGCCCACTATGGGAGGGACACAAGAGAAAATCGAAGAAAAAGAATGCTCCTACCCCATAGCTGCTAGAAACCATTCCCAGAGCTGAAGTGGAAGAAGAAGAAGGAGAGAAAATTGAACGTGTCCCTTTGAATTAGAGGACTCGCTTGGCGAAGGCCATGGAAGAGGAAAGAAGAAGAAGCTCTACCATAATGCAACCATCCATTCCACAAGAAACTATTCAGGTTACTACTTCAAAGGATGAGCAACAACAATGGATCACAAATATGGAGGGTCAAGAGATATACACCTTTGACCTCTTGGATTTTGATTTCATTCTAGTGGGCACCAAGATGATGGGGGAGAAGATATGAGATACTTCTACAATTCAATCCTTAGGAGAGGATTGGAACCTATTACCACCTTTGCCTTAAGGACCTCTAGGCCTACCACCACTACCATCTCAAGATTTGTCATTCCTAGACAAAAGCTTGATAACGCCACTTCCTCTCATAACAATCTCTGAAGAACAAGTAGTGGAGGAAGAAGAGCCCCAACAAATAAAAGTCAATGAAGTATTAGAGGAGGGGCAAACACATGATGAACCTCAACAAAATCCTCACGATACTAAGGTTGGTACCTTAGCCAAGTAGACATAGAGACTTAAAATGGCGATCTCTCTCAACGAGAAAAGACTCTAGAAAGGACTAATAAGGGAAAGGGACCTATAGTGCAAACCTCCTCTTCAGTCAAATACATGTCTCCAATGAGCACTACACCTGCTTGGTTGAAGAGGGAGGTCATGGTTCGACAAAAGAGACAACTAAATGTAATTGTTGAGGAGGGAATGCATGATCTAGTAAAAGCCATCAAGAAGCTTGAGCCACCTATGGGTGATGCACAACCACTAACCTTCATTATGAAGAACCAATATCAGTTTTGCTTGCACACATAGTCATCCCTCCTCCACATGCTGGCACTAAGGATTTGGCTCCTAATGATTATCAAATCAAGGAGGTCCTATTAGGAATGCCCATGGTAGATACTGCCAAAGTATTGATCATTATGAGTATAAAAGAGGTGTTCAAGCATATTGACAGAGATGAGTTTGGACTACTAATGCTACATAAAAAAAACAAGCTTCTAAGAGGCTATCTGCATGGAGTAGTGAGCCCAATAGACCAGGATCATTCTAGAGATCACTCGTGTTATGACACTAGAGATAAAGAAGGGAACTTTTCAAATGGATTCATTTTTGGGAGCATGTCAGCAATGGCATGACAATTTTGAGGAAAAGGGTGTACAAATAATATAGGGCAATTTGAACTTGTTACACTACATTTAGTTGCTCGGATAAACTGGTGTCCATAGTGAACTAGGATTTTGGGTTGATGGATGAGGTACATACCTGGGGAAAAAACCTACAGACTTTGACAACAATAAAAGGTAAAATGTATCATACACTCATGGAGGTATATATACCGGGAGGCTTGAGAAGCTCGAGGATTGGATATAGAAAATAGTTGTTGGTAATAAAGTCATGGAGGGACTACATGAGCATATTTAGAGATTAAGAGGACCAGACTCAAGAGAAGATTTTGGAAGCAGAGAAGTATCACAACGCTACCTTCCTTGATATTTTTGAAGACGAGTCAAACCAAGCTCAATTTAGTGCAATCAGTCATCCAAAATTTTTGAAGAACTTTTGAGGATGCTTCATCAGATGAAGATATCAGGCAAGCATTTAAGATTGAAGAGGTAGTGTTGGAACTAGACACTAAACTTGAAGATTTTGTGGAAACTCGTATGGAGGTTAGTAATTATTAGCAAACAGTTAAAGATAAATATGCAGCTTTGGATTTGTCGAGAGCTACCCAAGTAACGAAGATTATAGAGAAATTCAAGAGCAAACATCCAGGCATCACTTTGGGATAAGGAAGGAAAAAACCTAGATGCTGGAAATTCAATTTTAACACTTCAATTTTTTTTGGATTTTTGGAACCTATCATCAAGGTGCGTAGGTGCACTATTCACAGAGTTGCATTGACAATTTTGAAGAAGTAATAGTGCGTCTACAGATAATTGTTAATTCCTAATTTAAAGCATTCCATGTACTAGAAACACATTTTGATGGCAGTTCAATTCCTAGAAACACTCGAAAAAGGTCAAGCTTCCATTTTTAGGGCTTTCAGCAACTCTCAGATCCTCTTGCAGCTTCCTTCTTCTTGTCGACTTCTTCTTTCATTATTTCAAGTGGTGTAAAGGCTCATGCACCTATTAATTGATATAAACAAGGGTGAAGACCTCCTTAGCACCATTTAGAGAGTCTGTTAGTACATAGTTAGAATAGATTTATTAGTTTTTAGCATGTGTTTACATTTTAAGAGCTCTCACTCTCAACACAAAAAGAGGAGATGTTTTCTTATAAATATATGGATGTAATATGTACTCCAAGCCATTATTTTGATGCAATAATATATGTTAGTAGTGCTCTCATTCTAAGTGTAGTTATTCTTAATGGAATGTGTTATTTTTTGTGAATGCATGTTCATGAATAATAATGG
Source organism: Cupressus sempervirens (assembly GCA_028749045.1). Lineage (NCBI taxonomy): Eukaryota > Viridiplantae > Streptophyta > Pinopsida > Cupressales > Cupressaceae > Cupressus > Cupressus sempervirens. The sequence goes on from CM053783.1 coordinate 59,781,715, forward strand.
AGCCAATAGTTTTATTGTGTTTTTATGATTGTGCGACCTTTTAGTTTTGGTGGCCTCGTGTTAATGAATTGTGCTGACGTATCAAGTTGGAGAAAAGATCACCTATCTTCTTGTCTTGCATGAGTGCACTTTCTATGGCCTTGCGGTTTGATGAGAAGTGAAACACCTTTTGGTTATTACTAAGTTCCCATCGACAATTGCATCAGTGGAATTGAGGAAGTGCTACTCCTATTTTCATTGGTTTTCTATCCAATCTTTTTGATAATTTAACTCGCATACATGTTGTTACTGTGGTTTGTATCCATTAGGAATTTCCCTTTCAATTTATTTGCTTTAATCTCTCGTTACATTATCTTTTTTATTTTCTTTGCTAACACTTGGTTAAGATAGGGATTTATATAGTTGCATCGATAAATTACATTCATCATAAAACATAAAATACCAAAAATATATATCTTTTGTGGTTACTTTTCAAACAATAGATCAAACATCTTATCTGAAATTGGTTTGAACCAGCAAAGGCCTCCTCATGAACAAACACATTTAGCTTCAATTGAGTGGATTCTAGTAGGTCCCAAGATCATCCAAAACTTTGGAGTTGATCCTAAATTAGCTTTTCAAGTGAGGAGTTCAAAAGGATTCCTGTCGTTAAGCATCATGCAAAATGACAACTTAGCAATAAGTAATCCAAATGAGGGTGGGAGAAAATATGAGTGGATGATGAAGTTTTCAGAATAATAGTACGAGGAAGACAATGACAAACATGTGCAAATACCCATACTCTATATAAAGAGTGGGAAAATTTGTGGAGATACACAAATAATACAACAATAAGTGATGAATAAATTGACAATGTATACTATTTCTTTACAATTTCCTCTAATTTTTCCTTCTTGTCAATTTACATACAATGATTATATTGGCGCTCAAAATTGAAGGCCTGATTTTGAGCACCGTTGAGAAAATCAAGCCCTATAAAAGCTTTTAAATGCACGTGTACCCAGCTATACCTTTGAGCCCCATGAAGTGTTTAATGTTTCTAACACCTTTCATTTAGTGCGTTTGAAGTCACTTTTCAACTAATTTTTACTTTTACTGTGAGTTCATTTTAGCATCAAAATCAGTTATGATGGTGAATCAAATATCTCAGATATTTCTTACTTGTAGAGGCCAAATGATGAAGATTTGATCCTTGCAGTTACAGAGAGAAGGTAGAGAGAGGCTTTTTTAGCTTCTTGGGAATGAATTTTGAAGGGACACATGTCAGTTGCACAGCAAATTCGGGAATTCCTTCATCCTATATCTTTCTCATTCTTTCTCATTGTAGAGGTTCCAGTTTGTTGGAGAAAAATTGCTCATTACTGTGATACCAGGGTTTGCTTCCAGCCTTGATGTATTCCCAATACTGTGACACCATTCTTTTAGCATAATTCTCTTGTATGAACAACATTAGGAAGGATAATACATATAGTTTAGATCTATTAGGTTTTTTTGTGTTTTCATTTCATGTATATGAATGTATTATTTCAAGGAAATTAATACAAAGAACAACAGGTTGAGTTTCATCTTGAATCTTGTCTCCTTTATCAGTGATCTTCAATGTTTTATAATCTTTGAACAAAGAGCTTAGGTTGTAGTTGCAATCCCTTAAGGTTGTATGTTATTTCATTTGTTGTTTATAACTCAAGGGGTTATGTAAATGCTCAAGGGAAATCAATAGGGTTTCAAGTCTACTGATGGGGATATCATGTAAGAATGAGATCTAGATTGAACATGGATGTCTATTTACAAGGTGAATAGATAGATTGTATATCTGAATATATAAATAAGTATCAGATATCCATATGTATGCATTTGATTCATGGATTTGCCCAATGGATTAGGCACTAGTCAGCTATGGGATCATTAGTTCTTACTGCTGCATATTTGAGGTTTTGCTGAATTCAACATTATTAATCAAACGTTCTTTCCCTTTCATGTTGAAGAACCTAAATGTGATGCCCTCACTCAGCTTGTGAATATCATAGAATTTGCATTTAGCTACTACAGATCTGTGTCATTGCATAGGTGTTAGGAGATATAAGGGGTTTTTATTTGCTGTTATAGATTTAGGAATATGCTTTTGCACTGGTACCATATTGATTGAATCTGAGGTCCACCCGCCTAGGTCTTGCAAAGCCTGAAGTAGAAGAAGGGTCTAGCCTTATAGTTGGCTCAATGTTTGAAATGATATGTTGAAGATGAGAGTTAGCTGCCCCTAGGTGTGTCATATTCTCATCGGGGTAATTGGAAACCTACAACGTTTGCAAACACCAACAGATCACACTGCATATGTTGTTGCATAAATAGTTACACTGCACAAACAATTACTATGCAAAAATAGTTATATATGTTTGATACTATAATTCAATAGAAGACATGACGATATGCATTGATTTACTTGTATAGTACTACATTGCCTACATGCATTCTTAGATTGTCATTGTTGATAATAAGAAATTGGATTGTTAAGTTAACTATCAGTTTCAAACTAGAGATTGATTATTTTCTAATAACAACACACCATGACCAATAATCAAACTATTACCATAGTGATGGTAAATTTAAATAGTAAAGTTGAAATGGTGTAGGTCACATAAATAACATGGTCATCTTCGAATAGATGTATGCAAATGAGTATATTCAGGGTGGATAACAAATGAATGACAAAATAAGAAAAGGCCATAGGTAAAGTAAGTATTCCAAATGAGGGTGGCGGGAAGCATAAGTAAGTGCTGAAGTATTCAGAATAACAATATGAGGGAGACAAAGATGTTACAACCAAATCCTCATACTTAATATGAAGAGTGGGAGAAAATATGAAGATTCACAAATAACACAACAACATGTAATGATTTAATTGACAATGTACACTATTTCTTTACCATTCTTTCTAATTATTTATTTCTGACACATATCATATTTTGTTGGTTGCTAGAAAATATTAGTTAACAGAGAGCAAACCCCAATATTTTGTTTAAACCTGCAATGTACTTCAAACATTCCAAATAAACACAACAACAAACAATGATTTTGTCTCTATTGTACACTACCTATTTCTTGATTTGAAACCCTTGAGTATGGTAAAAAAAATTGAAAGCCTTAAATCATTAGAAACCCTTAGTCGAAAATCATATCACATTTCAAAGATTCCCTTTTACATTTCATCTATATAATTTGAAACCACTAGAAACCTCTATTCATCATTCCCATTTTCATCTAAAAATTATAAACACAAAAGACCCTAACACTCTGCTAAACCTGCAATGTACTTCAAACATTCCAAAAGAAAACGACAAGGAGCAATGATTTTTTGTAACAAATTCCCACAATCCATGCTATTCTTATTTATGCTTCTAGTGAGATTGTGTATCAGTTTATCAACATCAACATTTCAGATCATACTCAATGATCCATCATCAGGATGAGAGAGCTAAGAAAAACATGATGATTTCATCTCTCATCCTAATGATGGATCATTGAGTATGATCCAAAACATTGATGCTGATAAATTGACACACAATCTCACCATAAGCATAAATAAGAATAACAATGATTTTATCGACATTGTACACTACCTAATGCTTGATTCGAAACCCTTCAATAGAATTAAAAAAATTGAAACCCTTAACTGAAAATCATATCACATTTCAAAGACTCCCTTTTACATTTCATTTATCTAATTTGGAACTATTTGAAACCCCTAATTATCACTCCCCTTTTCCTCTATAAATTAGAAACATAGAGGAAAACCCAATATTATGCTGAAACATGCAAAATACTTCAAACATTTGAAAAGAACACAACAACAAGCAATAATTTTATCAACATTGTACACTACTTATTCCTTGATTCAAAACACTTCAGTAGAATAAATAATTTTGAAACCCTTCAATCATTACAAACCCTTAGCCGAAAATCATACCACATTTCAAATATTCCCTTTTAATTTTCTTCTATATTATTTGAAAGCATTAGAAATCTATATTTATCATTCCCCTTTTCCTCTAAAAATTATAAACACAACAAGAAGCAATGATTTTGTCAATAGTGTACACTATTTATTTCTTGGTTCGAAACCCTTGAGTATAAAAATAAAATTTAAACCCTTAAATCATTAAAAACTCTTAACCCAAAATCATATCACATTTCAATGATTCCCTTTTTCATTTCATCTATATAATTCAAAACCATTAGAAACCCTTGTTTATCATTTCCCTTTTCCTTTACATATTTCCTGTATTGCTATTAAAGGTGGAAGGAAAGCATTTAAAAAATTGACATTCTAACAATGACAAACAATGATATCAGTAAACCCTCTAAAAACCCACTTGAAAATTTAGCAAACTAGACAACAACAAAGAATGATTAAAAACCCTCCAAGCACTCACTTAATAAAAACCCTTCAATCATTATAAACACATACAAAACTCCATCTTTCACCCGTAACCTACAAGGTACTTCAAATTATTACTTGACAACACTTTTTCTTTACCCTTTTCCAAGATTACTACTTTCGTTCACATTACATGCAATCATTTCATGATGTAACCCCAAAGACATAAAATAGAAACTGCATGATAATCATGGAAATACTAAGCGAATGATAAATAAGAGCAAGAGTAAACACATTAGAAAACCCCATAAAGATCTTGAAACCTGCAAGGTAGTACACTATATCTTTTAATTATCAACATTCTATGATTTTATCGACATTGTACACTTTATCTTTACAATATTCTCAAATAATTACTTTTTCTCATAATATATGCAATCATTTCACAGATAACCCCAAAGACATACAACATAAACTATAGTATAATCATGGAAACACTAAGTGACTGATAAATAATAATGAGATATTGGTGCTTCGCGAGTCCTCACCTCAAATGCAAAAGAACAACAAGGTTGTGCGAAATGGGAGAGACAAAGGTGGTGGGAAGTGTTGGCTGAAGCTTTGTGACTTACTTCTACATGACAAAAGTGAATCGGTTTAGGGTAAAGTTGCCTTTGTAAAGGGGTTAATTGCGGATGGTAATGGGGCCGTTCGTGAACGGTAATAGGGTTGTTTGTGGTTAAGTTAGGGTCATGGTAGGGTGTAATAATATGAGGTTTTGATTTCGTCTAAGGCAATATGTTTTAATTATAACAACCCCATCACCACCTTTTCTACCAAGTGGGCAGGTTCATATTATAAAGCAAACATTCATTGACACAATATCAATTGGTTATTGGATTAATAGGTGAATTTTTTAGCCTAATAAGGAACGGTAATTAGGAGGTAATGGTGGTAGGTTCTGGGCGAACACTTTTTTGGCCACTCTTAGACCAGCTCACATTCTACAGATTCTACATAAAGTTCTATAAATGTCAGATAGTTGAACTGTTAGCTTTAAACTCTTCACTTACCTATGGAGCTTCATCGAAAAAATCAGCAAATTCTGACATGCAGATTAGAAACTATAGGTGCATGAAATTAGCCTAAATGAAACGAATCCCAAATAAATTCCTAACATGTTCCATATAATCTCATAAATACGCGACCTCGCACAAAAATTTCAAATATGTATATATATTTTGTATTCATGTTTTTTTTTGAAATATTTGCAACTGCCTAACGGCAAAGCGACCCTATAATTCATTAACGCTACTTCCACATAAGCTTAGCGAAACCCATCTATTTCCGTTGACTCTAAGCATTTTATAATTTCGTTTTACGACTGAAAACGCAACGAACCATACCCACTGGCCGGCGACTCGGCCAAGAGCAAACATAAACGAAAAACCCGAGGAAACTTAAACTGGAAAGCGAAAATAACAACGAGCCTCGGAGCCGGGCGATTCAAGCGATGGCGTCAGCTTCCGATAGATCTCAAGCCATTCCATTTCTTGTTTGAAATCCGTTCTTAAGCGTATAGATTCTTGTCGCTTCAGAAATCCGTACTCGGAGCCAAGCAAGGGTTTGAAATGAGCACATATTGAGGGGGAGGCTTTGATCTTTTGTTTGGAGCTGTGGGGATTCAGAGCGTGGAACAATGAGGGGTTGGAACAATTCGAGGCGGCCGTCTCGCTTGGGGCGGGTGAGGCTGGATAAGCAGGACAAAGAAATGGACATGGAAATGGAGGATGCGCAGGAGCAAGGGGACGATGAGGTTCTGCATCGTCGCTTTCGTCACGTCTCTTTCAGTGACTTGCGCCACAGCCCCGTTCAGCCTCAGCATCCGGCTCATCGCTTCATTGTCTGCAACGATCGCGAGCAAAATCAGATTTACAAGGTTAGAATTTATGACGCCTTTTCTCAATTCAAAAAATTTAGTCAAAGCCCTTGCGCAACTAAAAATTACGCGAATTTTTATGGTTGTAATGAAATCGTCCTCTGTATAGGGTCGATGAACCGGATTTACATTATAGTTCTTTCACTTGAATTAATTTATAAAAGGACCCTAGAAGACGAGAATTGTAGCTAGTTATGGTATACATATTTTTAAAACTGTGCCGGATTTTGGGGCTGATGAACCGGATTGACATGATAGCTTTTTTACTCGAATTTTTTTATAGGAAGATCTTATAAGTAAAAAAATGATAGGGAACTATGATATATGTTTTTGAAAGTGTGTTGTATATCTGGGCGGCCCAACTGGATTTACAAATTCAGGACCTATATCGAAGTTTATAATTCTTAATGTTAACAGAAGTGCTCAGACGGCAAAACAACGGCTATATCTTGATCAACTGCACTAAGGAGTTCGTGAGCTACGATAGTCTGTGCAGTTTTGTTGAAACTTCTAAGAAGACAAGAGTTTTTATTTAATCATGATATATATATATATATATATGTATATATATATAGATATATATATTGAAACTGCCCTTTCTACCTGAAAGCGCTGGATTTGTATAGTCACTTCAATAATTTGGTCAAAGCCTCAGAAGAGGGAACATATAGCAAATTAATTTTTTTCTTGAGATTGTGCTCCATATCGTGGCAGCTAACCAATTTTACAAGGTTAAGATTTATGACAGCTTTTTTCAATTAAATATCTTTTTGAAGGACATTAGAAGAAAAAAGACTTTAATTAATGACAGTGTTTGCTGGGGATGTGGCTTTTTTGGGGACATGATATTACCCTCTCGCTCCTTCACCCTCTTGCTCCTCCTTTTTTGTAACTTTGAGGGATCTTCATGAAACCTCTGCAGAAATCTGGAAATATTTGAAGGATCGTCATGAAAGCTCAGATAATAGTACATCATTCTTTCTCTAGAACAAACTGTTTTCAATCATGATGGATGAGAAGGTGTCCCTGTAACAGCATCTTATGAAGACCAAGGATATACACGATCAATTGGAGGCCATTGGTCACAAGACAGGGGAGGACATGGTGGTGTTTATGTTGAAGAGTCTACCATGCTCCTATGAACACTTTATCAAGACACTCAACATTACCTTGACTAATGTTGACTTGAAATGAGGACAATAGTTTGACAACAACAATGGCATGGTTGGTTAGTATGACACAAGCATTTACTGCCATATATGAAGGCAAAGGTGTGTCTATAGCAGAAAGGATAGCACACGTTCGAGGAAGTTTCCAAGAAGAATATTACCTGTCACTACTGTGGGAGGCTTGGTCATATCCAAAGGTTGTACAGAGAGCAACGACAAGCTCATGTTGTAGAGCGTTCTAAAGAGGAGTAAACCTGTTATGCTTTTTGGTAAGCAAATTTTGTCATGTTGGTCAGGTAGTTGATGGAATGACCATCAAGGGAGGGTATTAGAATATTTCATTATTTTAGTTCGCTATTCTTAGTTTTATCAATGTTCTCCTAGGTTTTTTTTAATTTATTAGTTTATTTTAGGCGTCTATTTTTAGAAGATGTAGTTCTTATTTTGCTTTAGTTTGAAGCTCTTGTAATTGCCTTTACATGTGCTTGTAATTCATTTAGAAAAGTGCACAATTAATTTTTTAGTTTGATATTATAAATTTCAGTGACAATCTCATGTCGTCCCATAGCAATTTAAACTTGGCTTTGTATGCCCTTGTGAGCGCATCCTAAGACGCAAAGTACTCGATGGTTGTACCTGTGAGTGTTTTGTGGAGATACTCTTAGTCAATAGTCCATGTCAACCTAATCGCTTGCGACCCAGATAGTATTGGATGTCTTCTAGTGCCTCGTAATATCTTGCGGTTCTTTTCCTATGAACTTTGACAATTTTTGCTGATCCCCTTTCAAACTTGTTGAAGGAGTTGCTTGCTTACTCCCTTGTGTGTTGGACTTGTGCGAACTTTCCTAACCAGTACATTTTGGTGCTTTCCTCACACTCTCTACCATGCACACCTCCTCTACGCATCCACCTCCAGTGTCCCCAATCCCTTGGATACAAAGCTCTGACTTGGTCTTGTACTACCTTCATCCGAGGGTCTTTGATTGGGATTCTCCCCTTATGGGCTTTCCTCAAATGGATAGATTCTCATTGTTGTGCAGTATATCTGTCAATTCAAGATTTCCTTCTTCGTACTCTTCATCTGATGTTGACTTTATGGAAGGTTTCCAAATTGGGAATTGTTCGATGGGATTTTTCTCAAATGCTTCTCGTAATCTTCTCCGTTACTCCCTTTGTTGTATAATCCTTAAAGTTTGTCCAATTACTTGTTCTTGACCACTATGGCCTCTTTTCACCTTTATTTGGATTAGAGGGCATGATTCACGCAATGATTTAATTTCTTTTAAGCTAACTATGCCAAGTGTTCATTGCTATACTTGGTAAATTACAACATGAAATAATAATATAGATGATAGTGTGTACTAAATATTGGAGTAACATACATCTTTATTAAGTCATCAATTCATTGCAAAGAAGGCTAGAGATGGTTGGCCAAGGATTACAATACATTGGCTACTTTCCTTGGTAGTATAGAACATATTTGAAGGACTTGATGATTGCCAAGAGAGACACATTCGTCAACCAATCGACACTTAAAACTACCCGAGGGTGACAACCAACAGACAATTAATATATTGATGTCAACTAATGCATTTACAGATAACTAATATTATCAAACATAACAATAAGCATTGTACGTTGACACAACATACAATATTCATTTGTGGCCTATTTCCTATGTGTGACATTACCCTTAAGAATTGTTCATTTATGTTGTTTTCCTTTCCTTTGTCTATTCTTTGACTTCACTCATATTTTCAACAAACACCTCTTCTTTTTGCTGCCTTCACTACTTCCAAAATAGTTACTATTACTCTTACATTTCAGCTATATCAACATTTCACTAAAAATTTGGTATATTTCTAATAGCCATGACTTCCACTTCAATTTTCTAGACAAGGTGAAATGTGAAGCAATCATAAAAGGGCTCAACTACTTCACATTTAAGGGGTTGATTAATGTTGTACCTCAAAGGGAAGTTAAGGAGATTGATCTTTTCAATTCCAACTGTAACTAGATCTAAGAAGACTAGTGCCAACCAAGTGTTGAAGGAGCACTAATGCAAGCAAACCCTCATGGTTAGAGAATTACAGAAAGGATGCAAGAGTCCTTAAAACCCTAATGTAGCAAGAGCTAGGAAGTGCAATTAAGTAGATGTTTGATGTAATAGTTAAGTGTAAGGAAATGGAAATGTGTATTGGAATAGAGAAGGAAAGGAAACTCACCTTACAAAATACAAACCTGAAAATGGGCTATCAAATGATCTTCTGAGACTGTTGATTCTTGTTTATTTGGATTGGAAGTTGCAAGATCTACAAAACCTAGAAATCATTCGACTGTTTGGCAGATTTGACTTTTCTTAGTAGGGATGACTTTTCCCTAGGTAGAGAAGAAATACGACCCTAATCAGTAGTGCTCGAATCTGAATCTGATTTCATACTTCTGAAGTTCCATGAAAGGGTATCTGAATTTGCAATTTGTTTGCCTTTTCGTGATTTGCAACTTGTGAAGTAAAGGAGTATTTGTTTTGTTGATGGGGGGTCAGACCCCAATTTAGGAATTAACTTTGAATTGAAATACTGAAAGTCTGAAACGTAAAGTAAATGCATGAATTCACCTTGCAATAGTATGATTTCTGAAATCGGATGTGATGTGCTCAGTTCACCAATTGAATGTATCAAGAGGACATGAATGTAGAAGAAGTATGGATGTAAGAGATTTCCTCTCTAATGGCTTGCAAAAGGATCTCCTTTGAATGTACTAGAGAATGACTCGAATGCTTAAACAGTTGAATGCTTGAAGACTTGAGTGCTTAAGTGCGAATGCTTGGTATGACTTGTGGATGCAAACTAAGGCAAATGGATGGGTTTATAAAGGGCTTGGAATAAACTTTCTCTCTCAAGTTGATTATACCTTGAAATTAACACCCCAGATCAATTTGGATACATGACCCGAGAAGCAGACCCAAAATAGGGTATAACTAGGGACACATTGTGTCTAACTTGGGACGCACTGTGTCCTTGATTGGCTCAACAGGGACGCACTACATCCTTGCTAACCAGGGCCCAAAACCCATAGAATTCCCTCAGGGTCCAGAAACAGGTTCTAGATCTCAGAAATCAGGTGCAAGTTTTCTGGTATGACTGATATGTTGTGGAAAATAGATTCTGAGTGATTGGATGAAGGAAAGGGAGAACCTAGGTGGTTAGATCCTACCTAGAGCTTTACACCATGAAAATAGGAGCATTAAAGAGGTTCTATTAGGTCCTACCTTAATTCTGCTTAGGAGGATGAAAAGAAAAGAGAAGAAAGGGGGAGAGATGCCAATAAATGATGATACCGCATTAAATAGGTGCTAAACCATCATTAAATTGAAGTGTTTCCAATATAAGATGATACACTCTCTACAATTGCAAGATCCTCTTGCAACAATAACTCTCAGAGCTTTACAAGATTGACTCCTTAGGATGCTTTAACAACTTAGTGACCTTAACTAGCTTTCATGCTAGATCAAGATCCCAATGAAAGGCTGATGATCCTAACAACTGCTAACAATAAAACTAGTATAGAATACTAACAACATTAAAGTAATATTGTAATATTTAGCTTACAATGGTCGTTTAGTCAGTTAAGCATTTTACATAGTAACTTTCTATTTGGTGATTTACAATTTTATTAACTTCCATTTTTGTCTTTGTTTCTCAATTGTTTTCATTATGGAATGATCTTTTGCATTTGTTTATATAAGGAGTATTCCTCTCCTTCGTATGAAACAAACATTCAATCATTATTTCATGGTATCAGATAGGATTTTGGTTTTTGATGATTTTTCTCAATAAAATTCGTGGTTTAATTTCCTGGAAAAGTTTCCTTGAAATTTCTAGAAGTTTATGCCCGATTTTAAAAACAAAATCATGTGATTTTTTTGGCAACTTTTTTGTTTGAAAAACTTGGTTTTACCCATAATTCTTTTCTAGAAGTTGTTGGATGTTTTTTTTAATAAAAGCTATGGGTTTTTAATTTGAAAGTTGGAAACCTTTTCAGAAGATTTTCAAGGAATTTTAACACAACCTTGTGAAGGTGATTTTAGTTCTAGTTTGTGGCTTTTTGCATGTTTGACATGAGAGCTACGTCTGTCTGATTTTTTTGGTGCTATTTGTGTGTTCTTTTTTCTGGCTTGTAGGTCGTTTCAAATCCCTTTGGTTCAAGAAAAACCTGAGGCTATTATGGTTTGTCTTTACAATGAATCTCCCACATACCAAATATTGTCTAAACTTATGAAGTGCATGCATGATTGCCAACATTTCCTTATCATAGATGGAGTAACCTTTCTCTGATTGATTTAATTTTCTACTCTCAAATGCTATTGGATGTCCCCTTTGAGTTAGGACAGCCCCTATACCTTCTCCAGAAGCATCACATTCAACAACAAAAGGTAAAGAGAAATCTGGAATTGCAAGCACAGGGCATGAACTCATTACCTCTTTAAGCTTATCAAATGTTTTTTGTGCCTTTTCTGTCCAAACAAAAGCTCCTTTCTTTGTCAAATCAGTCAAGGGGGCAGCAAGCTGAGAAAATCCCTTGGCAAATCTCCTATAGTAGCTACACAACCCGAAGAAACCTCTCAACTGTGTAAGATTAGTGGGTGGAGGCCAATCCAAAATTGCCTGGATTTTTTGTTGATCAACCTGTACTCCTTTAGAACTTATAATATGTCCCAAATATAGGATCTCTGTCAAACCAAACTCACATTTAGATAGCTTAGCATAGAAGGATTGCTGCTCCAAGATTCCCAAAACATTGTCTATGTGCTTTAGATGCTCTTCCCATGTTACTGTAAATCAAGATATCATCAAAAAATACCAAAACAAATTTTCGAAGATGCTGGCTGAATACCTTATTCATATAAGATTGGAATGTTGCAGGTGCATTAGTGAGGCCAAATGGCATAACAAGAAATTCAAAGTGCCCATAGTGACATCTGAAAGCAGTCTTTTCCACATCTTCACTCCTCATTCGGATTTGATGGTACCCTGATCTTAAGTCAATTTTTGAGAAGTATACAGCACCATGTAACTCATCAATGAGTTCATCTATGCGTGGTATGAGATACCTATTTTTTATGGTCTTCTTGTTTAGAGCCCTGTAGTCTATACACATTCTCATTGTACCATCCTTTTTCTTGACAAGTACCACCGATGATGCAAATGGACTAGAGCTAGGCCTTATGAATCCCATGTCCAGGAGTTCTTTAATAGTTTTTTCAATTTCTTCCTTATAACCTTTTGGATGGCGATATGGGGTTGTTATAACTGGTTTGGCACCTTGTTCTAACTCTATAACATGCTCAAAACCTTTATCTGGTGGTAATCCTGGAGGCAAGTCATTGAAAACTATACTATGCTTATCAAGAATATTTTGAATTTCAAAATGGAAATTACCTTGTTTCTTTGGAGAGTTTGTTGGATGGATTATGACTCCTGCTGCCCATGCTACTTGTCCTCTTTGAAAATTTCTCTCCATCCTCTTTGCAGAGACCGCCTTAGGTGCTCCATTCGATAAGCCTCTCAATATGACTTCTTTCCCATTGGAATGAAATTTAAACTCTATAGTTTGATGGTTCATGTAATAGCCTCCAATAGAGTGCAACCATTGAACACCCAATACAAGATCTGTCTCCCCAGTACCAACCACATAGAAGTCATCACATAACTCATAATCTCCTAAGGTCATCTTGAGTTGTTTCACCACCCGTGTGCAAGGCATAGTGAATCCATCAGCTACAGTAACATTGAATCCTTCAAAATCTTCTGCTTTAAGCCCTCTTTTCATGACAAATCCCTCATCAATAAAATTGTGAGTTGCCCCACTATCAAGAAGAACTGTCAACCTTTGCCTTGCTAGTACCCCTCGAATTCGAAAGGGATGGTATCTTGGGACTCCTGATAATGCTGCTAAAGTGCCATCCTTGCTGATTTCCTTTTCTTTCTCTTCTTCTACCTCCTCCTTAGTGTCATGAAATTCCTCATGCTCATCTGAATCAGATTCTGAAGCAATTTCAATATAGTGCACTTGACCTTTCTCCAAACATCTGTGTCCCGGAACCCATGGTTCTCTACTAGTAAAACAAAGCTTTTTCTTTCGTAATTCACTCCTAGTCTCTTCATCTACCTTCTTTTTTGCCACATTTATCACATCTTTTGGTGGTAGTGTTGAGAAAGTCTTTTTTTTTAAATTTCCCTTATGTTGCCAAAGATTTGGGGGTTTTTGATTAGTGACTGATTTCATAGGCACGCAAGTTTCAAGTTGCAAGCTTCTTTTGATAGCTTCCTGTAAGGTTGAGGGTGAGAAAGCCTTAACCAAACCCTTAACAAAATCTTTTAAACCATCAAGAAAAAGATAAACAATCCTCTTTTCACTCATATCAGGTACCATAACAGCCACTTTTTGAAACTCTTCTATATACTCATTAACTGATTTGGTTTGCTTCAACTTTGACAATTCTTTAAAGTACTCTTCATCATCCTTGAGGTCAAATCTATCTATCACTCTTTGACTGAAATCATCAAATGTAGTTACCTAATCATGACTTTGAGTAGTCATTCCATGATACCACCAATCATATGCTGCATCTTCCAAGTGTAGACTTGCAAATTGAACAGCATCACTCTCCTTCATGGGGTTAAGTGTGAAGAAAGTCTGTAATTTTTGTAGCCATACTCTAGCTGAAATTTTATTTGTTCCATCAAAAGTAGGTGCTGTAAACTTGCTTATTTTATTTTTGAGTTCTCTTCCACTTATGTCATGCTCCCTCCTGTTCTCTTTCTTGGGCATCAAAGTGTTCATCATATCCACATATTCTCTAAAAGGAACCGAACTATGAAAGTCATGATCTAAGCCATTGTAAGTAGCTCTTAATGCAATCAAGTTACCTGTAACCTCTTCCACGTGATTGATGGCTGGATTTGGTACGGGTGGCTCATTTGCATGCAAGAAAATAGTTTTGGTTGATTTAGAGGGTGTGGATTTCAGATTTCTTGGCTCCTCTGAAGTGCTCCCTTTCTCATTAATAGATGCAACTCCTTGTAGTTTTTCTGTCAATATTCGCAAAGCCTCTTTAGTTTCTGCCAAACTATCCACTGTTTACTTCTGAGTATTTTGGATGTCTTGGAAGAATTTCTTTGCCATCTCATCTGAATCAGCCATACTTTTCCCTTCCTTGGATTTTGTACTTTTACTTTGAATTGGAGGTTTGATCAAAATTTCTTTATTCTTTTCTCGCTGCAAATATCTTTTTTCTCTTTCACTTAGTTGCATGCGACCATAAATTTTGACATGCAGCTGATTAGAAGCAACATGCAACTACCAAATTCACCAAGAACTAATCATGCAAATGATTAGAAGTAGCATGCAACCATAAATTTTGACATGCAAGATTTGGGTAGTTGTCAAAACTGACATGCAAACTTCTACAAACCCTTAGGCTGGCAAGATCATAGCTCTGATACCACTGAAATGTCCCTTTTTACTGATTTCCTATGATATTTCAAGCCTTTAATCAGATTTTCAAAATCAAACAACCTATATTACAAAGATCCACCGATTTCTCAATAAACCCCAAATCGGGTATGTCTGAAATAGTGCCAAAAACTTCACAACTTCACATATTATTAATAAATCTGAAAATGAACATTTTTACAGAAATTTCAGCAGCATAACGGCTTACAAAATGACATTTCCAGATCTGTATAGTATCTACACAACATCTCACAAACGTAGGACAAAAACTATGCTCATCGGGCTCTCGAAATAACACAAAAATGCTCGGAAACACCAAAAAAACACTAATAAACTATCTCAGAAGTTGAACCATGTCCCAATACATTTATTCAGCTCTATTTTAACATCTTAAATTCTGAAATACAACAACAACCCAAACTGATATGAAATACTCAATCGAAAACACCAAACTCTTACAAAAATCACATCCGAAAATTCACAAATCTGCACTGTTCAGCACAAAGGCAAACTCTGTATGAGTATGCACATGGAATGACTTCAAACTCCCGTCCTTAGCCTTCCTGGAAACTTGCAAACTCCCATTCTTGTGTCTACTTCTCCATAGGTTTGGCAGCCTCTGAAGAACAATGTCATGTCCCCTTTTCAAATAATTAAAAATAATAAACTTTGCTAAGGCACACAGCCTCCAAAAAGGTGAAGTTTCGGCAAAAGGGGTTAATCTTTGGAAACCAATGGACTAATAAATAAAAATTATTATTAAATTATATTTTATTAACCCCTCTTGGACATGAGTTAGGGTTATGCCCTCTTTTAAGGGGTTTGGAGGCATTTTGGGCTCATTCAAGAACTTGATTTTTGCTTATTTCTTTGTTGTTCTTCAGAGGCTGCCAAACCTGTGGAGAAGGAGACCCAAGAACAGGAGTTTGCAGGTTTTCAAGAAGGCTAAGGACGGGAGTTTGAAGCCATTCCATGTGCATACTCATGCAGAGTTTTCCTTTGTGCTGAACAGTGCAAATTTTTGAGTTTTCGGTGTGTTTTTTTGTAAGAGTTTGGTGTTTCCGGTTGAGTATTTCATATTAGTTTGGGTTGCTGCTGTATATCAGACTTTTGAATGTTAAAATAGAGCTGAATATATGTATTTCAATATGATTATACTTCTGTGGTAGATTATTAAATTTTTGTGGTGATTCCGAGCTATTTTGTGCTATTTTCGGGAGCCCGATGAGCATTGTTTTTGTCCTCCGTTTGGGAGCTATTGTGTGCATGTTATACAGATCTGGAAATATCATTTTATAGGCTGTTATGTTGCTCAAATTTCTGTAAAAATTACCACTTCAGATTTATTAATAATAGGTGAAGCTGTTAAGCTTTTGGCACTATTTTCGGCATACCCGATTTGGGGTTTCTTGAGAAATTTGGTGGATCTTTGTGATATTAGTTGTTTGATTTTGAAAATCTGATTAGAGGCGTGAAATATCATATAAAATCAGTAAAGGGACATTTCAGTGGTATCAGAGCCATGATCTTGCCAGCCTGAGGGTTTGTAGAAGTTTGCATGTCAATTTTGACAACTACCCAGATCTTGCATGTCAGTTTTGACAACTACCTATATCTTGCATGTCAGTTTTGACAACTACTCAGATTTTGCATGTTATAATTTATGGTTGCATGTTGCTTCTAATCAGTTAGTTGCATGTCAAAATTTATGGTCGCATGCAACTAAGTGAAAGAGAAAAAAGATATTTGAAGCGAGAAAAGAATAAAGAAATTTTGATCAAACCTCCAGTTGAAAGTAAAAGTACAAAATCCAAGGAAGGGAAAAGTATGGCTGATCCAGATGAGATAGCAAAGAAATTCTTCTAAGACATCCAAAATACTCAGAAGCAAACAGTGGATAGTTTGGCAGAAACTAGAGAGGCTTTGCGAATATTGACAGAAAAACTACAAGGAGTTGCATCTATTAATGAGAAAGGGAGCACTTCAGAGGAGTCAAGAAATCTGAAATCTACACCATCTAAATCAACCAAAACTATTTTCTTGCCTGCAGATGAGCCACCAGTACTAAATCCAGCCATTAATCCTGTGGAAGAGGTTACAGGTCACTTGATTACATTAAGAGCTACTTACAATGGCTTAGATGATGACTTTCGTAGTTCGGTTCCTTTTAGAGAATATGTGGATATGATGAACACTTTGATGCCCAAGAAAGAGAACAGGAGGGAGCATGACATAAGTGGAAGAGAGCTCAAAAATAAAATAAGCAAGTTTACAGCACCTACTTTTGATGGAACAAATAAAATTTCAGCTAGAGTATGGCTACAAAAATTACAGACTTTCTTCACACTTAACCCCATGAAGGAGAGTGATGCTGTTCAATTTGCAAGTCTACACTTGGAAGATGCAGCATATGATTGGTGGTATCATGGAATGACTACTCAAAGTCATGATTAGGTAACTACATTTGATGATTTCAGTCAAAGAGTGATAGATAGATTTGACCTCAAGGATGATGAAGAGTACTTTAAAGAATTGTCAAAGTTGAAGCAAACCAAATCAGTTAATGAGTATATAGAAGAGTTTCAAAAAGTGGCTGTTATGGTACCTGATATGAGTGAAAAGAGGATTGTTTATCTTTTTCTTGATGGTTTAGAAGATTTTGTTAAGGGTTTGGTTAAGGCTTTCTCACCCTCAACCTTACAGGAAGCTATCAAAAGAAGCTTGCAACTTGAAACTTGCGTGCCTATGAAATCAGTCACTAATCAAAAACCCCCAAATCTTTGGCAACATAAGGGAAATTTAAAAAAAAAGACTTTCTCAACACTACCACCAAAAGATGTGATAAATGTGGCAAAAAAGAAGGTAGATGAAGAGACTAGGAGTGAATTACGAAGGAAAAAGCTTTGTTTTACTAGTAGAGAACCATGGGTTCCGGGACACAGATGTTTGGAGAAAGGTCAAGTGCACTATATTGAAATTGCTTCAGAATCTGATTCAGATGAGCATGAGGAATTTCATGACACTAAGGAGGAGGTAGAAGAAGAGAAAGAAAAAGAAATCAGCAAGGATGACACTTTAGCAGCATTATCAAGAGTCCCAAGATACCATCCCTTTCGAATTCGAGGGGTACTAGCAGGGCAAAGGTTGACAATTCTTCTTGATAGTGGGGCAACTCACAATTTTATTGATGAGGGATTTGTCATGAAAAGAGGGCTTAAAGCAGAAGATTTTGAGGGATTCAATGTTACTGTAGCTGATGGATTCACTATGCCTTGCACACGGGTGGTGAAACAACTCAAGATGACCTTAGGAGATTATGAGTTATGTGATGACTTCTATGTGGTTGGTATTGGGGAGATAGATCTTGTATTGGGTGTTCAGTGGTTGCACTCTATTGGAGGCTATTACATGAACCATCAAACTATGGAGTTTAAATTTCATTTCAATGGGAAAGAAGTCATATTGAGAGGTTTATCGAATGGAGCACCTAAGGCGGTCTCTGCAAAGAGGATGGAGAGGACTTTTCGAAGAGGACAAGTAGCATGGGCAGCAGGAGTCATAATCCATCCAACAAACTCTCCAAAGAATCAAGGTAATTTCCATTTTGAAATTCAAAATATTCTTGATAAGCATAGTATAGTTTTCAATGACTTGCCTCCAGGATTACCACCAGACAGAGGTTTTGAGCATGTTATAGAGTTAGAACAGGGTGCCAAACCAATTATAACAACCCCATACCACCATCCAAGAGGTTATAAGGAAGAAATTGAAAAAACTATTAAAGAACTCCTGGACATGGGATTCATAAGGCCTAGCTCTAGTCCATTTGCATCATCTGTGGTACTTGTCAAGAAAAAGGATGGTACAATGAGAATGTGTATAAACTACAGGGCTCTAAACAAGAAGACCATAAAAAATAGGTATCCCATACCACGCATAGATGAACTCATTGATGAGTTATATGGTGCTGTATACTTCTCAAAAATTGACTTAAGATCAGGGTACCATCAAATCCGAATGAGGAGTGAAGATGTGGAAAAGACTGCTTTCAGATGTCACTTTGGGCACTTTGAATTTCTTGTTATGCCATTTGGCCTCACTAATGCACCTGCAACATTCCAATCTTGTATGAATAAGGTATTCAGCCAGCATCTTCGAAAATTTGTTTTGGTATTTTTTGATAATATCTTGATTTACTGTAAAACATGGGAAGAGCATCTAAAGCACATAGACACTGTTTTGGGAATCTTGGAGCAGCAATCCTTCTATGCTAAGCTATCTAAATGTGAGTTTGGTTTGACAGAGATCCTATATTTGGGACATATTATAAGTTCTAAAGGAGTACAGGTTGATCAACAAAAAATTCAGGCAATTTTGGATTGGCCTCCACCCACTAATCTTACACAGTTGAGAGGTTTCTTCGGGTTGTGTAGCTATTATAGGAGATTTGCCAAGGGATTTTCTCAGCTTGCTGCCCCCTTGACTGATTTGACAAAGAAAGTAGCTTTTGTTTGGACACAAGAGGCACAAAAAACATTTGATAAGCTTAAGGAGGTAATGAGTTCATGCCCTGTGCTCGCAATTCCAGATTTCTCTTTACCTTTTGTTGTTGAATGTGATGCTTCTGGAGAAGGTATAGGGGCTGTCCTAACTCAAAGGGGACATCCAATAGCATTTGAGAGTAGAAAATTAAATCAATCAGAGAAAGGTTACTCCATCTATGATAAGGAAATGTTGGCAATCATGCATGCACTTCATAAGTTTAGACAATATTTGGTATGTGGGAGATTCATTGTAAAGACAGACCATAATAGCTTCAGGTTCTTCATGAATCAGAGGGATTTGAATGATCGTCAACAAAAATGGGTAAGCAAATTGCAAGCTTATGATTTTGATATTGAATACATGAAATGAAAGAATAATGTGGTTGCTGATGCTCTCTCAAGAAAGCCCACTTTGTGTTCCTTATCATCTATCTCTGCTGACTGGAAAGTCTCCATAATTTCAGAGTATGCTAAAGATTCTTTTGCCACCAAGATTTTGGATAAGTTAGTGGATGATAACAGGTAAAAGGTTGTTGATGAATTGATTTATTACAAGAACACGATCTTCTTAGTGCTAGGATAAAAAACTAAGGAGAGGATATTGAGGGCCTTTCATGACACACCTTTGGCTGGTCATCAGGGATACTTCAAGACATACAGACAAATTTGAGAGCGGTTTTCATGGAAGGGTATGAAGGAGGATGTCCTTAAACACATTAAAGAATGTATGGCATGCCAACAAAGCAAGAGTGAGCAAAATTTTTCTGCAGGGTTGTTGTAGCCACTTCCTATTCCTGAACAAAAATGGGAAAGTATTTCCATGGACTTCACCACTAGGTTGCCCAAGGTTCAAGGTAAGGATTGCATATATGTGGTGGTAGATAGACTAACTAAGTATGCACATTTCTTTCCTATCACATCTGATTTCAAGGCATCACAAGTGGCCGAATTGTTCTTCAATGAAATTTTTAGATTACATGGCTTGCCTAGAAACATTGTTAGTGACCAAGACAGTAGATTCCTCAGCTCTTTTTGGAAGGAGCTCTTTCATTTGGCAGGAACTGAACTCATTCCCAGTACTAGCTATCACCCTCAAATAGATGGACAAACAGAGATAGTTAATAAATGGATAGAGGGATATTTGAGGAACTATGTTTCAAATCAATAACATGCTTGGGTGAAATGGTTACGCCTAGGGGAGTATTGTTACAATACATCTCATCACATGTCTATTGGTATGCCTCCTTTTCGTGCTCTTTATGGTTATGATGCCCTTTCTTTTGTTGATCTAATACTTTCTGATAGCAGAGTCCCTGCAGCAAGTGATTTCGTCAAGCAAAGCCAAGACATAATAAGGTCCCTCAAGGATAATCTACAATATGCACAGAACCAACAAAAGTTATATGTTGATAGGAAAAGTAATTAAAGATCTTTTGAGGTGGGAGATTTGGTATTTGTTAGGTTGCATCCATATAAGCAAAGCACCTTGAAGAGGAATGGGGCAGAGAAACTCAAGCCAAGGTTCTATGGGCCTTATAAGATCATCAATAAGGTAGGAGAGGTAGCTTATGAATTGGAGCTCCCACCAAATAACAAAATCCATAATATTTTCCATGTATCTTGCCTAAAAAAGGTTCTAGGCCAAAAAACCATAGTATCTACAGAATTACCACCTCTTGATGATGAAGGGAAATTAGTTTTGATACCAGAAGAGATTTTGGATACAAGAGAAAAAAGATTGAGAAACAGGAGCGTCATAGAGCATTTGGTCAAATGGAAAGGATTACCACTAGAGGATGCAACTTGGGAAGGAGCACATATTTTTGAGAATTCCAACCTTCATTGCTTGAGGACAAGCAATATTTGGGAGGGGAGGACTTGTCATGTCCCCTTTTCAAATAATTAAAAATAATAAACTTTGCTAAGGCAGGCAGGCTCCAAAAAGGTGAAGTTTCGGCAAAAGGGGCTAATCTTGGGAAACCAATGGACTAATAAATAAAAATTATTATTAAATTATATTTTATTAACCCCTCTTGGACATGAGTTAGGGTTATGCCCTCTTTTAAGGGGTTTGAAGGCATTTTGGGCTCATTCCAGAACTTGATTTTTGCTCCATTTTTTGTTGTTCTTCAGAGGCTGCCAAACCTGTGGAGAAGGAGACCCAAGAACGGGAGTTTGCAGGTTTCCAGGAAAGCTAAGGACGGGAGTTTGAAGCCATTCCTTGTGCATACTCATGTAGAGTTTGCCTTTGTGCTGAACAGTGCAGATTTGTGAGTTTTCGGGTGTGTTTTTTTGTAAGAGTTTGGTGTTTCTGGTTGAGTATTTCATATCAGTTTGGGTTGCTGCTGTATATCAAACTTTTGAATGTTAAAATAGAGCTGAATATATGTATTTGAATATGATTATACTTTTGTGATAGATTATTAAGTTTTTGTGGTGATTCTGGGCTATTTTGTGCTATTTTCGGGAGCTCGATGAGCATTGTTTTTGTCCTCCGTTTGGGAGCTATTGTGTGCATGTCATACATATCTGGAAATATCATTTTATAGGCTGTTATGCTACTCAAATTTCTGTAAAAATTACCACTTCAGATTTATTAATAATAGGTGAAGCTGTGAAGCTTTTGGCACTATTTTCGGCATACCCGATTTGGGGTTTCTTGAGAAATTTGGTGGATCTTTGTGATATTAGTTGTTTGATTTTGAAAATCTGATTAGAGGCGTGAAATATCATATAAAATCAGTAAAGAGACATTTCAAACAACAAAGAAATGAGCAAAAATCAAGTTCTGGAATGAGCCCAAAATGCCTCGAATCCCCTTAAATGAGGGCATAACCCTAACTCACGTACAAGAGGGGTTAATAAAATATAATTTAATAATAAATTTTATTTATTAGTCCATTGGTTTCCAAAGATTAGCCCCTTTTGCCGAAACTTCACCTTTTTGGAGCCTGCCTACCTTAGCAAAGTTTATTATTTTTAATTATTTGAAAAGGGGACATGACACTCTAGATTTTTACATGAAAGATTGCCATTCTCACTAGAAACAAATTGTCTCTTTTATCTTCAGATAAATAACTTTATTGTTACATCTGCAAGCCGATGACAAACCTCGGCCAAAAGAAAACGATTGAGTGCAAATCTAGGCAATCTTAAGGGTTCTTCGTCAAATCCTCCCACCCTAAGGTATGTGAACTTGGGTAACTAGATGAACAAACTACCATATACTTGTATGAATTGTAAGGCTTCTAGAGAGACCCTTTCTTTCCCTTTACCTACCAGTTCAAAACATAGTATACCAAGGAAAACAATGTGAACCTTTTTATAGTTAGTCAACACTTGGCTCCTCTATAGAGAAGGACAATAGTTATGTATGAAGACCTCGTTGTTCCAAGGTTCATGTAGCGAGTGAGATTTTGAGTGCAGGCAATAGATGAGGTATGAAGACATAAAGAAGTCTTGTTTAATGGTTTGTGTTAGCTTCAATTGATCTCTCATAGAACTCACTATAATTTCAGTCCAATTCAAATATTGTTTTCCCTCTAGATCCCTCTAGAATAATATCAATGAAATGATACATCTAATCCTTGAAGAGGTATACTTCCGGTGAATCCATTGACTCTCTGTAACAAGACCACCAAATTATGAATGTGAGGCTTCATGTGATCTTTATTTAAACCTTTCGGAAGCTGTGAACCACCCTTGTAGAATTTCTCAGTCCAATGGTGAGCTATGACAAAACGATTCTTTTTAGAATTTTCATTGAACCTAGCATAGGATTGGGTAGGGGTAAAATCAATGAATGCTTCATGTGGTATCTTGAACATAGAGGTGATTATATCTCGGTCTATTGAAAGCAAAATGCTCTCGTCATTTCTCCCAATGCACCAAGACCTAATGTCATAGTGATTGGCACACTCCTGAACTAGTTCTGGGCTGATAGTGGCCTGGAGAAATGCTGCAGCTTGTAATATCCCACTATCCATGTTTTCCCTCATGAATTCAACCTCCATATTTGATAGAATTTTATCACAAACAACATCTATATTACCCTTAAATCTGTATCAATTAATAAGGGAATTCTGCAATCCATATTAACAATATTCTCAAAAAATGCAGAGATGATTTCATTTTTTTCAAATTCTTGAAGAAAATCACAATACTCAACTAGCCCAAAGAGAAATTTGTTGAGAACTGGAAGCTTGAATTGAAGAAATGTCAGAAGATTACCTTGAACTTCAAATAAGTAGCTCTTCTGAACCTCCTAAACCCTCTATCCTACGTTCTCCACAGCTAGTATTCAAAATAAAAATGGACTTACCATTGGGGATGAGTTCGTTTAAAGAATGTGAATACTTAATTAACACAGAGGGTTGGATTTTGGCAAGATTTACTTGTCTGGCAATTCAGTACGCCAAGACTCTTTACCAGTGTAACAAGACTCGAACTCGGCTCTGACTCGGCAAGGGTAACTTGATTCGTGACTCAGCTCTGACTCGTGACCCGGCTCGGCGGTGACTCGGCAAAGTGAAAAAAATCTCAAAAAATTGAGATTTTTTAGGATTTAAAGAACATTCCATGCACCCATTATTGAATAAAGCGTAAAGACACAATAACATCATTAAATGGAAGATAATTTGATCATAATGCACATGCCACATACTTAAAGTTAAAAACTTAAAACTTAAAAGTCAAACATCGATTACATATGTACAATACTACAAAGTTACAAACTTACAAAGGTAAATTGGTAAAAGTAAATACTATATTATTAGTAATTAAAGTCAAACTAAGATAAATCCATGCAAATCATCAAAATGTATATGTATTATCATTTATGCATCATGAAATCCAACACATCACTATAGACTGTTATGGGAGCCCTTTTAGGGTTATATGAGTTGTTTACCGCATAGGGTAAGAAGTTAACACATGTATAACACGATTCAATTCAGAATAGGTACTTTATTCATGTATGCACTTGCAGATTACAATCCGATTCCAATGACTACAATGATCTATCGATTCTCACTGATGATTCCAAAGTCCACCTCGGACATGTACATATACCTTTTCGAAGGGGTGACTCAAGCATCATGTGCTCATTCATTGACAATATCTGAGACAAATTAACAACAAAATATATTAATTGACTAATTACAACAAGATAGATTTGTTTCTGTCGCATCACTGTCACATTCATCCCATGCCTGCACCAAACTGGTCTCCAAATCACGTTGCATCTATAGCCTCTGCTAACACAATACTATCTCCTTAGCTGACCTTGATAGCCATCTGTGCTGCTTTCTCTGTTTCCAACTCCTCGGTACCCTGAGCCAAGTGTCGTTGCACTGCCTCCAACTGGATGATCAGCTCCTCCCGAGCTCTCTACGCATTCACCAAGACAGCCTCACGAGCAACACCTACTTTCAGTGCCTTTGGTATACAGACACTCCATGCCTGCAGCAGCTCCAATTCTTCTCAACTGGTCAGCCTCCCACGACTGATATCCGCAACGACTGGGGGTCCAGGGGGCAACGCCCTCGGCGGGGTCGAGGGGTAGCGCCCCCGCGGGGTCCTCCACACTCTTTTTGGCAACTGCTTATGTTTACCCTTCCCTTTGGCATCATGCATTACTCATTCTGAACTGTTTCAATTTGTCGTCGTTTTTTTTTTTTTTTTTGCTCTTCCACTTCCTCTTTCCTGTAGACTTGCTTTGTGAATTGACTACAGCAATTCCTCTTCCTTTCCTTATACCCTTTGTCTCTGAAATGTAAAAAAAAAACATAAAAAAAAATGTAAAAAATTATATTTTAAAGGCCCGGTTTCAAGCCTGTTGTGGCTGAGTCAAGGAGGTTGGGTCATGCGAGTCACTCGGTGACTCGTGAGTCAGGCGAGTCACTCCTCGTTACTCGCCCCTCGCGGGTCACGAGTCATTGTGACTCTGCGAGGTCAGCGTGGCTCGCTGACTTGCGTGACTCGCCGCGAGTCACGTTACCCTGCTCTTTACAGTAATTGCCATAAATAAACATCCTTACGCCCTTTTTTCTTTTTACTTCATCATCATTACCTTGACACATACTTAACTTCCTGGATTTCTTGAGCCTTATTATATGGGCTCTTTCCATTTAATGATTTCAAACAAACCGAACTCTGTCATAATTGCCCTTTTATCATTAATCCATGCGTTGTATTTTCTTTTGCTTGCGTCATTGGGACATGTGGGGGGTCTACTTTCATATTCACGATGTCCTACTTCCTTTAGCTTTGCCACTTGCTTGTATCAAGTCCTGCCTATTTCTTTCAATTGGAATGCTCTTGAAGTGCCGAATCGTTTCAAACCGGTTTGAACTAAGTTGAAAGTGGTTCGAAAGGTTCACATGGGTTCAAAAGTTCAAAGAGGTTCGATAGTTCAAGAGGTTCAATTTTTCAAAACTTAATTAAATGAAAAGGCTTTGACCAACCGAAAACAAAAAGGAAGGGTTAGCATTAGGACAACTTTGCAGGACATGTACTTAGGCAATTTTGGACTAAAGTTAAAATCAAAGCCAATGGTTCCAAAGAAAATGGAAACCAAAATAAAGGTAACTCGCTGAAAAATACTTGAACTAACATTGCCTCTGGTTGGGGACTCTATTTCAATGGAACATAGAGAACTCAGGACTTTGCTTAAGACTAAGGAAGAGTAGGGGAAGGAAAGAAAAAGTGAAACACAACAAAGCGAAGCAAAACCAAACAATAGAAAGCACTCATAAATTATATTTTAGAATTCAAATAATATGACTTTCTTTGCTTATATGCACTCGACCTAACAACAGGGGTTACAAACTATGTTGCTTGAATACTCTCATTGTACCCAACAAATATAAATATTCCTCAACCATTATTAATGCTATCCACCATCCTCACACTTGTTCCATATGTTTTCACACATTTCTGGTTATGTTTCTAAAGAGGGTCTAGTCACTAGCAAAGGAAATCACCTATCTATGCAAATGACTCAACTAAGTTACTACATTTTGGACCTTTGAACGAGGTTCGTGTGCAAACATGGTCTGGAATTGTGAATTGGTCCTCGTGCTGTTCCAAGAGGGTCCATGTTCGGACTTGTGGGTTTATTGCAGACCCGAATGTACCCACTAGTCCGAACATTGACCTTATGTGGACTAACCATGGACTTATGGGAATCCAATGAGAACTCGTGTTGACCGCTTGTAGACCACCATGGACCCACGACGTCCAAATTAAGAATAATGATAAAATGTTTTTATAAATACATTTGTTTGATTTCTTAGACTTAAATGATTAACATTACTTAAGTAATGCGTGCATCAAAACAAAATGTCACTTTATTTTTGAGTGTGCTACCTACTAGGATATTCAGGAACAATATGAAGGAGGGCCACTTGCATCAGCTTTTTGCGGAAACAAGACTACATAAAAGAACACTTGTTTTTTGAACCAGATTAATAACAAGTGGGCTGACATAGAAAAGAACATGAAAGTGGTCCCATAGGATGGTCAGCCTTGTGGACTTTATTAAAATACCTTCATTTATTCATTAAGTACAAAGAGAAACAAAAATGGTTTATAAGTGTATGTACTTTGAATGGAAAGTGCTTTCACTGCTTTGTTTACTTGTTGCATGTCACTCTGAATAGAGTTACAAAACTAGTAAAACTCTATTCAGGGATGTGTCAACATTGCTAAGCCTCTGCTCAAGCTCTTTTGAAATATGGTCTACAAAAATGGAGATTTTGCAAGATGAAATATAGTTCTTTTAATACCAAAGCTTTGTTTTTTTACTAGACAAGGTTTTAGAATTTAAAGGATATAGTTATCACTTGGATATGATTTGCAATTCAAGGATACACTTATCAAGCTTCATAGATTCATAATATAAAATGATTTAGTTTTACAACTATGTATATTTCTCCTTTTTTTGTATATATAATGCATATACACACATACACACACAAACCCATATGAACCATAATGAAAAAAGGAAATTTCACAAATTCACTCATTGGTTTTTTGTATACAAACCTGTCCCCGAATATCAATCAGTAACTTAGTGGCTCAACCATGAATGTGTGTGCGAAGAAAAAGACAGGCATGACAACCAGAGATTTATGGCATGAAATGCCTAGAGAGGATAAGCTACTACCTAACAACTAGATTCATAATCTCGGATTGGCGCACGAAGGAAATTATTCCTGATAGGACCGTTGGCAACCAAAAATAGGCATGCAGGATTGGAGATATAACTAATAGTTGGTTTTGGTTGCATGTGAGAAATACCCATATTCTCACTTGAAATTTCTAACAAGGTGAATGTAATATAGGTAAGAAATTTTCCACAACCACACTAGGTCAAATGCTTATCCAGTGTGCCCAACAATAGTTTGGATATGCTGGAAAGGAAGTGGACATGGGTAGACAAGTCCAACTTAGCACTAGAGTGTGAAAAGACATACAAAAGACACAATAGACCTAAAAAAATGACCAAAATGAACCCAAAATTGCACGCAACTCTTAGATCAGAGTTGCAATACAAACGACCATTTTCAACTCTTAGATCAAAGTTGCAATACAAACGACCATTTTTGTTGGTGAGTAGAATTGCTCCACACGTGTAAACTTTCCAAGGTTTCTCCACAATTTGTAATTGAACTGTCACGAGTCTTTTAAGTTTTGGCTATAATGTAATTTCATGAACAGGACACCTTTGGCTATCTTTAAGCTCATTTTGGAACTTGTTTGGAGATCATCCATGTGATGAATTTTGAATTAATGAATGTATCAGTATATCTTGAGTCCACCTTATTAGTGGAGTTGACTGGTGTTTAGGAATCTTAGCTATTTAGGATGTATTTTTTCCCTATTTATTAGGAATACTTGATGTTTTTTTGGACAATATTTGAGTTTATTTTGTGATTTATGTGATAGTTTTGTCTGCCAAGTCTAGAGTTTGAGTGAAAATTTTGAGTTGTGGAATTTTTTGCCAACTGCGGTTTTGGACTGGATTTTAACAAGCTAAGCAAAGTTATGGTTGTTAAGTTTTTGCCCAGTAATTAGATAGACATCAGTAAAAGAGCATAAACGATACACAAAAAACTTAATACATTTACCTTGGGAAAAAGCTTCCACCTGAAGGCAAAAACCCAACCACACCAGCAAAATATCGCTTTTATTGATAACGAAAATGTTATAGTACAAGACTTTCACTTGATTGATTTACAATATACCAAGCAATCACATAAATAGATTGCATTAGAATCTTCATCTTTCACACAAATGTCTCTTTGAGTCTAAAAAATAAGACCATATTTCCACATATTCAACACTTCACATTTCTATACGTAGGTCTCTTCACATGACGAATGACACATGCTTTTTAACATAATATTAATATAAATATAATCACAAATATCTCTTTCAACTGAAGATGACCATAATGGTCATAACAAACATATTTCTATCACATAAAATCATAGTTAAGGATCTCTATCGCAGCTTCAAACTTCAACATTCCCTCTTAGCAAGAGGGATCTTTAGTCAGGCATGCACACATAGTTGCAACCAAAGATGATAAATTCTCATATGTTATCTCAGCATAACATAATATGTTGATGTTTTGGTAGCTTTGGTAGGATAAACCTGTGAGATCAAAGAGAAATTAATATAATCACTATATATATATATATACAAACAACTATAATTAAGTTTGCTATTATATTTAATTATATTAATGAACAGACTTAAAGGGGTATGTCTCTTCTCGGTTTATTTCTCGTACAAATTCAAAGAGATCGATGCATCTAAAAAACACATAAAAAAATGTCAGTGTTAATACATTTGCAGTAGATCCTAAACTTAGCATTTGTAGTGGTAATAGCTTTAGGTGCTATTACATTTGCAGTATCAGAGGCAACCTTGAAAGAGTGTGAGAAGATAGAGGATATGGTTCAATCAACCTTTGGTGATATCAGCCGTATTGATTTAGAGGGAGTAGACTATGTTAAAATGGGTTTTCCAAGTGATCAATAAATTGTAGCAGTCAAGAGGATTGTGATTCATGAATATACCTTATGACTATTTGGGCTTGCCCCTTGTGTACATTATGAGGAAGTGACGACTTCCAAATGATCATCACTGGTATTTGCAGAAGTTATTGAAAGGTGATGACCTTACAATAACTTAAATTTCTATTATGATGGATATCTTATGATGTCTATGCAGATCATGATATATTATACTTTGCATGGTGGATGTTTATATGGTAAGCATTATGAGAATGCGTGTACACATACCATTTAAACATTTTTTTTTGAGTACATGGTGAATGTTATGCATATTGATATTCTGGAGGGCTATTACAGAGAGTACTTGGTGATTATCATGCAACTTGATGTTATGGAGGACATTACTCACAGTACTTGGTGAATATCTTGCTTCAAAACATTCTGGAAGGCCATTACTCAAAGAGTATTTGGTGAATATCGTTGATATTCTAGAAGACCAATACTCATGATGTCAGAGGTTATATTAAACATTTTTGAGTAATTGGTAAATATCATGTATTCTGGGAGACCAATACTCATGATATTAGATGTGGTATCAAAACTTTTTTGAGTATTTGGTGATATCATGTGTTGATATTCTAGAGGACCAATACTCATGATATCAAAATGGTGGATATCTTTTGATCAAAGATATCTTTAAAATTTGCCATACCTAATATTACCAATTCATGCAAAAAAATCGCATGAATTATCTCTGTGAATCGCGAAAAAATTAGCAGTGCAAGTAAAGAAAAAGTCAAATCAAATTTTAAGAAAAACACATCTTTTAAAATTTTTTTTGCCTTTCCTATTTGTTTTAACCCTAAATGGCCTTCTAATTGTTTGGCATGAGTGGAAGAAGAGGAAAAGTGAGAGAGAAGAAGAGAAAAGAAAAACCACAGGTATGCAACTAGCAAGAAGGGAGAGCATCAAAGAAGGATACATTTACAGATACTAATAGACATACATTTATAGATACTGATAGACATACGTTTCATGGATCTTGTTTCTTCATCTTATATACATTTATGATTTGATGTTTTATGGATCTTCATCTTACATACATTCTATGATTTGACTCATTATGATCATATGGTTTCTATTTACTGGAGTTACAATTTACATTTTATGTGTAACGTACTTACATATGTGATGGATTTATCATTTATGTTCCATGTTTATGTATGTTAGCTTCTATTTGATGATGCTATAGTGTGTTTAAGTTATACTCAATAAAGGGTGCATGAAATAAGTTTTAAATTGTTAAAATTTCTAAATTTCAAGGGTTTTTTAAATTTGCTGATTTGATTCCAATTCACGGCCAATTTGCGATTCGATTCCGCCTTGTTGATTTCGATTTGATTTTGATTCTTGTTACTTTGATTCATAAAATAATCATAGTCTTTGATCAAAATGTGTTACTTAATAAAGATGTTACCATAAAGAAAATATGAGAACCGACATCTTCCAGAATAACTTGCTAGTCTAATCACAACCTATTGCACAATGTCAAGTCAACATACACATGATACTAAATATATGATTTTGAGAATCAAAATCAAGAAACATAAATAACATTCCTTCATAATGTCGAGGAATTATAACACTTGTAGCAAGGACAACAATAGCTAGTAGACATGTCATCTTTGTTCACACCAATCAACAATCTTGAGCACCTCTTACCTTCTCGATGGTAACTCCTATGCACTTAGAACTCAATCATGAAGAAAACTAAAGCCAAATCTAATGAAACTGATGCATAACTTAAAAAATGGAAAACATCAATAAGAGTCTGATAATCTCCATATAGGTGCTTCTAAAAATAAGTTAATATAACTATTTAAAATATCTTCCAGATGATTAAGAGCATAACTCTGACCATACAAACAAGTATAAAAAATTCTTTATTACAATAATAGATAAGTTGTCTATTATTAGTTAATGGTTATCTATTCTAAATATCTTAAGCTTCAGTTTGCTTTCGTTTTTTGCTTTCTCTAGAATAGAATGTTTCTATTCTTTACGATCGTTTCCTAAGGAAACATCGTCTCATTCTTTTGTATATATTGACCTTTCGGTCTCTGTTAATATCAAACAAGTATTTTACCAATTACTTTCGTAATATGGTATCAAAGCAAATACTTCAATTTTTTTCGAAAAAATTATAATTTCTATTGAATTTGTTAAGATTTTTCGAAATTATTTCTAATTTTTCACAAACTCGGCTAGGGTTTGTGTTCGGACAACACATTGCGATCTTACCTCTGCAATTTTTTTTCAAATCGTATCTGTCAAAGTTGGGAAACTCGTGCGATTATCTTCAACTCCTATTTTTTGCAACTCCTGTCATTTGCAAAACGCGTGGAAATCGTGGACGATTTCATTGCAACTCGCGATTTCTACTTGCTCCGCTAGATTCGTGATTGCTGGTTCAAACTTGTGTTCAAACTCATGTTCTTTGCTAGTTCAAACGACTGCTAGGCGATGGATTTTTTTAGCTGAAAAAATTTGAAAAACCACTGGTTTTTTTGCCGTGATCATTGCTACAGGGTCGTTTTTCGACTAACCAACCCTTCCACTTTCTTTGCTAGCAAACACTTCCTTTTTCAGGTGTTCTTTCATCCAAAATCAGCCTTTTTTTTTTTTGCAGAATCAACCTTCCAAGCCGACGGCTAGGGTTTTGCTCAAAACCCTAATTTTTGGGTCCAATTTTTTTTAAATTGCAAATTCTTGGTGGGTTTTTTGAGAGCTCAATCGGGTTGTCGTTTGTTTTTCACAGATTTTCACAAATTTTTATTGAAAAACGTGCCATGGCATCTTTGACAAATATTCTACTCGAGCATAACTCCAAATTCAATGGTCGCAATTATGGCACCTGGAAGCAGTGGATCATCGCTATTTTCGAATATCAGAACACCGGTCAACTTGTTTTGGGTGTTACGAAGCGTTCGACTTTTTTGGGTCCTGATCAAGATACATGGGATTTGAATAATCGAGAGATAGTGATGCTTCTCAAATTATCCGTGGCTGACGATCAGCTTTCTTAGATTCCATCTGGCAAGATAGCTGTCGAGATTTGGACACATCTCATAGGTCTTCATGGGACTTCTGACAAAAGCCGAGCCATCTTTTTGAAAAACACTCTGTTTTATATTGTCATGGATGAGCGCACCTCATTCCAAGCACACCTGAATCGGATTCAAGAAATCCGTGTTCAGTTACTTGCCATCGGTCGCAAGATGGAGGAAGAGGATATTGTGGTTATCACTCTTCGGAGTTTACCAAAATCCTATGAGCATTTTATTGAGACTCTTAACATCACACCTACTGGTGTTGATTTGAAGTTTACTGATCTCTGCACATTGCTGCTTCGGCAAGATTGGTGGAAACAACAGTTCGGTAGCAGCTCCACTTCCACCTCCACAGAGAAAGCCTTTGCTGCGAAATCCTTTCAGAAGGATAAGGGCAAGTTTCAACAGCCATCTCAGTAGAAGTCTTTTGCTGGATTGCAACTATTGCCACAAGTTTTGAATGTCGGAAGTGCTTTGCTGCACAGTCTAAGCAATTAAGGTTCGCAGCCCAAAGCGAACAATGCAGAGCACACGAAATCTGCCTATTATGCCTTCATGGCTAAAAGACCTGCAGATCATGTGAAGTCATTTGCCTGGTACATTGATTTAGGTGCCTCTTGTCATTTCACTCACCACAGAGACTGGTTTACTGACTACCAGCCTTATTCAGATTCTGTTATTTTTGGTGGTGGAGAAGAGTACACAATTGTCGGTAAAGGCAACATTCAGATTCAGTTTGTTGGGAGGAATCTCATATTCCTTGATGTGTACTACATTCCAGGGATGAAACTAAATCTACTCTTAGTTAGTCAGTTGCTGCAACATTCTCCACACTTGGCAATCACCTTCAGTTCACATCAGTGCACCATCACTGATCGGGCGATTAAGTCTACTGTTGCAGTGGGTCTTGAGGATCATGGTCTTTTCAAACTTCTGATTCTTGTGATTCTCAGGACTTAGCTATGGCTGTTCGGCGATCCTCTGTTAGCACACTTGGCATTAGTGATATGGGCACTTAAATGTGCATTATCTCTCACAGCTTGTTCGGAATGAGCTTGTTCTTGGATTGCCAAAAATTTAGAGGACAGCTTGGTGTGTTAGATAGATTAACCACGAAGAGAGGGTATTACAATAATAGATAAGTCATCTATTATTAGTTAATGGTTATCTATTGTAAATATCTTAAGCTTTAGTTTGCTTTCGTTTTTTGCTTTCTCTAGAATAGAATGTTTCTATGCTTTACAATTGTTTCCTAAGGAAACATCGTCTCATTCTTTTGTATATATTGACCTTTCGCTCTCTATTAATATCAAGCAAGTATTTTACCTATTACTTTCCTAACATTCCCAATGTCAACCATCAAGCAATTTTTGTAAACATGTTATCATAAACACATATGTTACCATCCTTTAACTGTTGTCGAAAATTATGGCAAAGGTTAAGGGCTCGAATCACTTACCTACAAGCTCTAAAACAAGGCAAACGTACACACTCTAGCAAGAGCTTTTGGTAGTCTGACTACCTCACTTTCTCGCAGGGAACTTTGAAAGCGAGATCACAACTAGTAGAAAGATTGTGTTGCCCTGCATGCAACCAACATGCGTCATTCCAATGAAGTGGGTCACCCCATCGGTTACTTCGCGACTGCTCACCCTTCAAATATGAATTTTCTTTCCATCAAACTCCTTGTCCCACAAACTACAAGTCAAGAGAAAGAAACAAAGCAATGATATTCCAATTTCGTTCTCATGCTTGAATAAGCAGATCAAGTTTGCTGTTACAACGTGAACAGTCTTTTTCAAAAGATGTATATGCCAAAATGAATCCACACATTAATCAACTATTATAATTACCGCTAGACATAAAGGACACACATGGCATTACAAACAAAACACGCTAGCAGCAGTAGTACCAAGACACCATATGTGAGCATTCTAGCTGTGTTTAGAAAAGATATGACCTATTTATCCAGATCGCTGTAACCTCTTCCAAAATTAACAATTGTGGTGCCATCTCACGATGAAGGTCTTCGATTGAGCGGAAGCAGTGCTTTGATTGTGTAGCACTTCTTTGATGGGGCACAAACAATCAACTTCATCTATCCAACATCCTTCCAAAACCTTCTTGCAAATAAGAGGATGAATGATGTTAATTTGCCTGTCCGTCACACACTTGAAAGGATTATTTGAGGGGACCCCTAAACCTCAAGCTCAAGTGCGGTGGTCCAATGATTTGCTTGCGCAATGGAGAGAAAATACAAACCGAAACTGACATCAAGAAGAAAGTTACAGAGCCTATGCAATCTTTCTCAGCTTTCGGAATCTTGGTGAGAACTTTGATCAGAGAGAAATCTGTGCATGTAACAATCTCTCAACGAACCCAACTCTCCACAAAATGTCCACAATTGATAAACAAAATGAACAACTCTCTAAAACATCGTGATTGTTGATGTCTCTTGTGACCTCCTGCAATTTCTTCAAATCTGGAATCATCAATCATACTTCAAAAAATGCCAATCCGACTTCCATTTTGCCGTCAAGTTCATTCATGGCAATTGCTCCAATCACAACTTTGATAATGACACAACTTTTAGTCTTGAATAACGACAATGACATCTCATTTTGTCAGGTCTTCACACACCTTTCACATCAAGGGCAGAATATTCAGACCTCCATTTCTCACTATTCTACACCTTGTGATTGCACTTTTTGTGGCGTTTCATGTTGGTGCCTCTTCACATGTCTCTTTTGGGTATAATCCCAAGAATCTCTATTCAGGTAATTGAGCTGCTTTGAACAAACTCATGTGACTTAAGAGAGCTCAAATAACAAGAACAAAAAAAATGCAAAGATAATCATTAAGGATGATTCTATGAACAAGGCCTCGGTCCAGTAATTAGATAAACATCAATACAAGAGCATAAACAATACACAAAAGACTCAATACATTTATCCTAGGAAAACACTTCCACTTGAAGGGAAAAATCCAGCTACACCAACAAAATATCACTTTTATTGATACTTAAAATGTTTTAGTACAAGGCTTTCACTTGATAGATTTACAATATACCAAACAATCACATAAATAGATTGCATAAGACTCTTCATCTTTCACACTAAGGTCTCTTTGGGTCCCAAATATTAAGACCCTTAATATTTCCACATATTCAACACTTAACATTTCCATACGCATGCCTTTTCACATGATGATTGACACATGCCTTTTTACATAGTATTAACTTAAATATAATCACACATATCTCTTTCAGCTAAAGATGACCATAACGGACATAAAAAATATATTTCTATCTCATAAAATTGGAGATAAAGATCTCTATCGCAGCTACAAATGTTGGATTTAATCCAGAAATAGAGATAAACAACAATAAGTAAGATTCAAAAGATACAAGAAACACTCAAGATTACCCTTGGAAAACCCTTCTAGAATGAAAGGAAAAACCCAGCCACATGACAAAATATTGATAATAAATTCAAGTGTATAATTTCCTTCGCTTGATGCAAATATATATAACAATAGGAGAGACTCTTCATATTACAACTGAAGGTCTCTTGAGTTTCTCAAACTATGATTCTTAATTTTCAAAAAATACAACTTTTCATATTTCCATGCCTCAATGCATGTAGAATGACACGTCTTAATGTTTAATATTATAATTTAATCATAAGTGTCCTCTTCAGCTGAATGTGACCATAACTATAATAACATCCATATTTCTAGAGATATAGATTTCTATTGCAGCTACAATCTCCAAGAACAAACTTCAACAATGGATTGACTCTGCCATAACTGTAATGACAAATGGTTTGTTCATAGTTTGAGACTGAAGTGTATCTGCAAATACTTAGTGTGGATAACTGAACAAATCTGATCTATTCATATTCTGATGTTGATAACTTGAGAAACATTATATCCTTATGGTACTTTTATTTGAATTTTCAAAGCTCACTCTCTCTTTTATATGTGGTACCTTAATTTCAAAAACAAGCAGAGCGAAATTCTCTTATACAGAATGTTGTAATGAATGTTTTGCAGGGAAATTCAGTTTCTACAACAAAGTACAATATTCTTACATTTTTGCCGAAAGGTCTGTTTGAACAGGTAATCAGCAGATGATAATTTTTTTTAGTTCTAGAGATTTGTATTTTGGAAACTGTGCAGAGCCCATGCAGTTGACTGTTAATAAGTTTCATGGAGATTTACCTTGCCCCCTAACCTTTCTCTCAAGATATCTTCTATATTGGCACAAAAGTGATTTCTTGTTTCTAATTATGTTGGGTCTTTTGTTTGATGACAGTTTAGACGAGTGGCAAATTTGTACTTCTTGATGATCTCTATATTGTCTACGACTCCAATAAGGTTTATTGCAATCTCTGTATTAAAATTTCCAACAGTTTTTTGAATCTTTAAAACGTATTTATTGTGATTCAAACCATATTAAGTAAATTGCTTTCTTGTCCTAAATTTTTTGGGTTTTGATGTCCAAGAACAAAAGCTATAGAATCATACATGGGTCTATTAATTTTCTTTTCATCTATTTTGCTTAATAAATTTTCATATAAATATTTTTATGTCACATAAAGATGCTTTTCTTAAAACTTCTGCTATTATTGCCTTGAAACATCAAAGTTTCATCTAACATGCAAATTCTCAAATTCTATATGCAGTCCTGTGCATCCTGTCACGAATGTTGTTCCTTTGTCTCTTGTCCTTTGTGTTTCTCTTATTAAAGAGGCATTTGAGGATTGGGTAAGTAAATGACAAAAGAGTTTCTTTTGCCTCATAAAATTCCCAATTTACTTTTCAATTCTTTATGAGTAAGCAATTGTAGTCTTTTGTCAGGATTAGGGATAGATTTTTGGAGTTGGATGGCTAGTACAATGGTCTTTTTCAACTAATATTTGTACATTGTGAGCACAGAAACGTTTCAAAAATGATATTGTTATCAATGGCACCCTGGTTGAGGTAATTCAAGATGGCAAGTGGATAGAAATTCCTTGGAAGAAATTGCAGGTTGGAGACCTGGTTCGAGTAAGTGTTTGAAATTTTTTAGCGCGGATTTCAAATGAGTAAATAAAATAATAAGGAAAATTCAGGCCGTTGTACTGTTGGAGTTTATCATAGTGAGAAAAGGGATAACTTATGATATTTGGTACAAGTCATGTCAAGTTACTTGAAAAGTTATTGCTGTTATACTTTGTCCATTGAAAATTAGATATTCAGGAGTACTTTGATCTTGGAATTGAAATCAACAGATGATATTTACTTTTTGTAAGCAGATGCAGAATTCCAGTATTTGATGACAATGTAAAGATATGTTTTTATAAGTTTCAATGTATTCAGTATAAGTTGCAATGCACTGTTATTTTTAGATTATTAGTAATTTCAAAACTTTTTTTTCATCATACAAATTACATTGCTATGTGAAACTTGATCCAATAATTCAAGTGTAATTCCACAAAAATTGCATTTAAAACTGATTGTATATAAAAATTACATTTATTTTAAAAATGACACTTGCCTCATATTATTTGTGACAAACACACAATTTGAATATGTTTGAGTTCTTTTCTGAAAGAAAATTAGTTTTTCCTAAATGAGATATAAGATCATTTAATCTCATTGCTAATAGAATAGAAAACAAATTGTGGGATTAGTACCGACTTATAGGAATTATAGTTTCAAGGGATCAGTCTGAACTCCTATATTCACACAGGTTAAGCAAGATAATTTCTTTCCAGCAGACATTCTTTTCTTATCTAGTACAAATCCAGACGGCATCTGCTACATCGAGGTGAAGATAGCTGGTTCTTGTTCTAATGCTTGTATTTTTTTAAGTTCCTTTAGAATGATAATGCTGATAGTTAGTGTTTAAAAATGAAAATGATAATTTGATTGACTATCCGTTTTATTTTGCAGACAGCAAATCTAGATGGAGAGACAAATTTGAAAATCAGAAAAGCATTAGAAAAAACATGGGACTATATACATCCAAACAAAGCAGCTGAATTTAAAGGTTTGACATCTATAATGGCATCATCTGAAGTCTTATATTAGCTTGAAGCACAGCTTGTGTTTTGCTACTTCAAATTTTTCTTGTTTGGTAGTAGTAAGTGTAATATATGTCCAATATTGGAAGCCAACAGAGGGTTTTAAACTGAATACCTTAAGATTTGTTACGGGATTTTGAGATTACAACCCAGGAGAGCTCTGGTCAACTTTCTATCGTGGGTGGCATTTCTTGAGCGGCTCACTTCTCTGTACCTAACAAATTATCGTCTGGGTGAGATTGAGATTTTCTATTTCCCAAGATTAGCTATGATAAAAAGAAACATTGTGATTGACATGTTTGGCATGTTCAGAAGGCTTTGTTAGGTGAGGAAAGTTTCACTAACATTTGGAATAGTAAGTAGGTTCAGGAAGCTTTGCCCTGCTTAGAGCCTATCGGTTATATATATGTATGTGTGTATTCCATGACATTTTGGGGATGAAGATACATTTTCTGGAGGCCATTGGGGCCATTGTTCTGGATGGATAGGAACAGTGTTATATATATGTATATAGGCAGGCAGTCAGGCACTGATAAATGTGTCTACAGGCAGACAAATAGACATATATAAAAAATGAGTCGAAAACATTAGTAGGATACAATATTACTCTTGTTAATATCGTTAAGGTTGTATTAGAAA
This sequence comes from Cupressus sempervirens, assembly GCA_028749045.1. NCBI lineage: Eukaryota > Viridiplantae > Streptophyta > Pinopsida > Cupressales > Cupressaceae > Cupressus > Cupressus sempervirens. Next base: position 59,821,102 of record CM053783.1, read on the forward strand.
AGAAATTCAGAAAATACTTAAAGTTTAGAAAAAAAGTAAAGTATTAAGATAATACAAAATATTATTGATACAGGTTTGAAAACAGTTAAATTGGTACTTTTTGAAATACATAAAAAATAACAGATGAATTACAGTGATTTACGCTCTTATCTATTTTAGATATAGATAAAGATTTGAAAGATGATGAACAACTTATATGGTTCATGCGTATTTTAAATATAGATTTGCCATTTGACAATGATGAACTTATAACTCTATTGTCAATAGATATTGTGAGTGATTTTCTAGATGCAGCATTTGATGAAAATGATCAAAGTATAAATGCTTTTTTTGCTATACTAGAAAATCCTATTCAACTTGTACGATCTATAATTGATTTGCTTGAGCTTCAATTTTTCATATATTTTACCTTCCTAATTAAATTAAATAAACAATTAGCCAATTTAAAAGAGCAATTTCTATCACAAGATAAGTTCTTGAAAGTAGCGGCAGTAAACTTAGTGAAAATAGAACTTTATTTTAAGGAAGAAAAAAGAAAGGAAAGGAAAATTAAAAAAACTATTTCCATTTTATCCAGGAAATGATCCAGAGACAAATTACTTTTTATGGCTGCAAAAACATACGACAATATGTTGATGGAAAGATATCTGGGCTTGAAAAAACTTAAATTTAGGTTTATAATTTGTTGTTGTGGTTTACTTAAAGGAGAAGAATTCTATTGGTTCTGTTCTGATATTCTAGTGGAATACGTTAAAAAACAAGATTGCTATGAGTGTGATAATATCATTGATCATATCATGCATGATGATCCACCATTTAGTACAAGTACAAAAAGTGTCGAGTAATTTCGACAAATAGAAAATCTATTCCTCCATTACAATGCAGACAAAAAAGTTTGTGACAATAATTTATTGTTGTGTACTGAAGATACTGAGACTGACATAAATTTTCTCTATTTACTAGAGATAATGATTTTTTTTTCTACAGTAGCATTAGATAGCAAAGAAATTTTTATAAGAAAAAAGACGAAACTGCAAAAGAAGATATTGAAGATACTGAGGATATTGAATAAGAATATGCTTCTTAAACTAAAGAAGAAAGAGTGTATGCTGATGGTGGTGTAAAATCAATTAAGAGTACACTTAATCTAGGAAAGGGCGAATTTATAGTTATGACGATTATACCGCTTCCTATAAAAAAGAAACAAGTTTACCCGATGCTATTCAAACAGGCATAGGTCAAATAAATGGACTTCATGTCACACTCGGAGCTATGGATCTTCAGTTCATGGAGGCAGTATGGGATTGGTAGTGGGTGGGAAAATAACCCGTTTAATACAGTATGTTACTGAGCATCTTCTTCCATTAATTCTCATATGTGCTTCTGGTGGAGTGCTTATTCAAGAAGGAAGTTTTAGCTTAATGCAAATGAATAAGATAGCTGCTGTGTTGCATACAACATCAAAAGGAAAAAAAAATTGCCATATATTTCAGTGCTGACATCTCTGACGACAAGTGGAGTGACTGCTAGCTTAGCTTTGGTAAGTTGGCTAATGTCACGATTGTCGAGCCAAATGCATACATTGCATTTGTGAGTAAAAGAGTTATTAAATAGACATTAAACCAGATAGTAGATGATGAAGATCAAATAAGTGATTCTTTATTTGATTTGGGAATGTTTGATAGCTTGGTTCCATGAACTCTTTTAAAAAATGTTTTGAGCAAAATAATTGAATTGTAGATGTTGAGTGATTGAAAGGTTAGAATAATTTTGAATTTGAAACTTAAATAGGAATTAATAAATGGTCTAGTGATGAATTTGTCATATTATATTATATAATCTAAGTAATAATATATATCATACTAATGATAGATAATTCAGAAATCGACTTTGACCACAAAAAAAGGAGCTATAAAGATTGTAAAAAAGGGGTAATGAGCGCATATCTTATGTATAAGATAAGATGAACAGCTAAGAGCTTCTTTTTACCTTTCTTGTAGTTTTCATATTTTAAATTGACAAAAGTATTAATATTATTATGCTATTGTGCTCTTTCATATATAATTTAATTAAAATAATTAATTGGGGGAAAGGATAAAAATGACCAAATTTTTGATCGTTTTAGTGGTTTACATTGTTGTCAGAAAAGTTTCCCCCCTAGGTGGGTAATGAATTGAATTTTAGGTTGGGATTGAATATAATTAGCATTCCTTTAGTCAGGTATTTTCCATCTGTTAAACATGTAAATGTAACAATATTTATTCAAATAACTATTAATTATGACTTGGAGATCATTGAAATATAGCATTTCCTTTCTAATAGAGGAGATTGATCACTTAATAATAATGGAGGTAGAATAATACCATCTGCTTAAGTACTATAGACTGCTACAATTAAAGTTATATCAAAATGATATAAGGTATTGAAATAACTCATTTAATTTCAAACCACTAAGCTTTGTTATAGAAAATATAACAACAAACGTTCTTTTTTTTTTTGATAGGTAATATTTGTTTTGTATTGATATTGATAAAGAGAGTACATTATGGCAATACAGTTGAGAGCCTTACAGTTCAAACTACCCTTACCTTGCCCTTACAGATACCATTAGATAAACAAAAAACAAAATATTAACACTCTAATAGTACAAACCACCCACCCATACATTAAACCGATCTCTAAAACAAAAAGAGCCACCACCACCTCTGTTGTCAGCTACTTCTTGAACCAATTCGCCGCTTCCTCATGAGTAAAAGTTGGGGTTGAGCGGTCATCCTTCACCGAGAACCCTTGACTCATCCTGCTGTGCTTTCCATTGCCTTTCCCCTCATTAGTAAGCAGAGAGGCATTGACCCATATTCCCTCTGTTGTGGACGCACCCTCATGCAGATGAGATTTCTTCGAAATCTGATGGCGAATTTGTTGTCCAGGGGCTAACGTAAAGCCTCACTCCTTCTCCTTTGTCACCCAAATGTGGTCAGTTAGGTATTCCATGATCATTTTCCAACCCTGTTCTGCTTTGGGGATATGATTGCCTTGCGGATTTGAAGAAGGTCACACCACTAGTGGTTGAATGGAAGAGTCTCCTCTGCCAATCAACCGCGAAGGTTTAGTACCCATCTCAATTCCAACACCTAGAACAACTCACTCAATAATGTCATCCAGTCCCAAAAGCCATTGCCTGTCCACACTTGCAGTCATGACCCGAGGGACCTCTTCTTTCAATCCCCCCACCATCAACGGAAGTGCCACAAATAACAATGCCACATCCAAATTTGACCTCCTCTTCCAGAAAGCCTCCAGATACTCTGGCCCTAATAACTGCTAAACACCTTTCAGAAAGCTCAGTTCATCAAGAACAAAGATATGTTTCAGGTGCCGCATGGATATCTGGCCTTCATAGGTTTGTATCTAAGAATTCGAGCCTTGGAACTCTCTGGAACAAAGTACCGAAGCAAGCCAAACACTCCTTTGACACATGCGAGGGATGCATTGGTAACATGGAGATCTCTACTTATCGTGGGATGATTAATGTCATTGTAAGTCGAAATCGTGATGCCATTCCTTTCAGACTCCAAATTGAAGTAACATGAGTGAATTATTAAATCTATTGGCCACACAAATTTGCTCTCTTTATTTAATTACCAAGGTGACGAAAGTCCTCAAGAATTTCATATTGAGGGCCCAATGTTGAATTGGCACCTAAATTGGCTAACCGATCCGCCACTCTATTCACTTCTCGGAAGCAATGTGAAACTTTAAAATCATCAAAGTCCAAAAGTAGCTCCTTGATTTGCCGTATACTTTGATCCATATGCCATGCTTCCATCTTTCCTCTCATAATACCATTGATAATGATTTTCAAGTCTCCTTCTAGATGTATGTGTTTACATCCAATTTTTGCTCCTAATCCCAAAGCTTCCCTAGCAGCAAAACATTCTACAGTGTTATTTGTACCATCCTACAAGCGTTTAGTTGGGAATGCAAGTTGCCCTTATGGTCTCTTGCCACACATTCACACCTTGATACACCTGGGCTTCCCCTTGCCGCCCCCGTCAAAATTAATTTTAACCCCTCCCTCCTCTAGAGGTATCCATAATGCCGTCTCCCTTTTCAAAATTGGATTAGCCCCAATATGCCCATGAGTGGGCCAAACAACAAATGTTCTTTACTTATAGGTAGTAAGGGATCAATTAGAGGAATTGGATTCTATAATCATCGATGATTGAGAAGACGAAAAATGATATGATATGATATGATATGATAGATTTTAATGACGTCCACGAGACTAAAGTAGTCTATGGGACCCATGCAATCACCCTCCTGAGTTAGGAGCGGAACTAGTCAGTTGTAAAGTTTTGGATAACTTGTCTCTCCTCTGAAGTTTGGTAATCAAATCTGCTGCTCTCTTCACTTGATCTTCCTCGAATAAATAGTTGAAGTCCTTGTTCTGCAATATTTTTGTATAACCAGATCTGATGTCATTGTAAGCCAGGCAGTCCTTGACAAAGTGCTGCTCTGTCTCAACTATTCCCATATTACAAAATAAACATGTTCTGTCTGCCCACTCTTCCTTTGGAACTTGCCACCGACCAGTTTCACATCGCAGCTGATGTGAACTAGTTCTAAGTTGTGCCATCAACATTTTTGCTTTCCAGTTAATAGGTGCTCTTATATAGGCCTTTTCATCATTACTATAAGTGGGATTAAATTCTTTAATGTAATAGGATTTTTTCCGCCCTATGTGTCTTGTCCACAGAATATTGTGAAATTTTTCATTGACAAACTTTTTTATTTCTGTAATGTTATCCGAACAAGTTTGGATGTTGATATCCCATTTTCGCATCCATTTGTCATTTTGCTTCATCCATGTGCTTTTCCGCCTCACAAGTTTTTCCTCTATGATCAACTTGGGCCAACGATGTGTTTCCAGACCTTGGGTTTTTTTTAAGTAGCTTATCATTTGGACCAAAGCAACGGCTTCTAATGGATGGGAACCCACCTTCGCCAAAAGGATCTCATACGGAACTGTGGTCTTGACTTTAAGATTGCATGTGATGAAGTGTTTTTGAATTCTTTCTACGTGCTGCGATTTCTATTCGGACATACTATCTCCCCACACTTCACATCCGTATAAAATAACCGGAGTGACCAGCAAACCAAAAAGAGTTTTCATGGTCGTCCAATCCCATAATTCTGCGTTCCTGCACTTGTTTTGTAAAGAGTATAGCGCCTTCCAGCCCCCTTGGATCCTTTTTGATCTGCAAGTATCCCAATTGAGTTTGTTATGAAAATCGATGCCCAAGTATTTGTACTCTTCCACAATCTCAAGTGGGCTATTTTCCAATAGAAACTCATCTTGTATGATAATGGTCTGTTTAGTAAGCCGAGGAAAAAAAATCTTCATCCAAGTGTATGATATAATTTGAGAGAAAATATGTTACCATTTTACTAATAGTCAATATCGATTTTCTCGATAATTGTTCTCGATTTTATCAATTTTCTTTTTCCTTTTTCTATTCAGTAGAAGTTGGTTACAATATCTAAAAAATAGAATTTTCTATGCAGCTATTGTATCATATAAAACTATAGTTTAATTCTATTTATTAAACTATAATAAAGGTGAATATATATAGATATATAGGCCTATTTTTCTACCAATAGATAAGGCAGCCAGGTAGGCATATATATATATGTGTGTGTGTGTGTCTATTTGTCTGCCCGTACACACATGTATGCATGTATGTACATAGGCAGTATATATATATATATGTATGTATGTATGTATATAGGCAGGTGGACAGTTGTAGATGCATCTATAGGCACGCGCGCACACACACACAAAGGTCTATTTGTCTGCCTGTACACACACACGTATGCATGTATGTACATAGGCAGTATATATATATGTATGTATGTATGTATGTATGTATATAGGCAGGCAGACAGTTGTAGATGTGTCTATAGGCATGCACACACACACGCACATGCGCGCGCGCGTACACACACATATATAGGCAGGCAAGCAGCAGTGATTTATGCATGTATACACAGACAAATAGACAGACGACAATGATATAATAACTAATAATAACAATATCAATACAAAAGTAAATCATGACAGCAGCTGTCTAATGGCAGTATAACAGTAGTATAAACAGCAACAAAATTAATCATGAGTCTCATGAGAGCTCTGTTAAAGCATTTTTGTTTTTCATATTTTTAAGTCAAGTGACTGAATTTCAAACTTCAAAATTCAACAATCTATGAAACTCTGCCCGATTCCAGTTTTCAATATTCAAAGAACTGTCCATGTTACTGTCACTCTGAAGTGGATCATCCTATGTAAGGCTGACTTGTCCTGGTTGCACCTGCTCATCAATCTGCCTAAATTTTTTTAAGATCAACTTCCCATCGTGCTGTTGGACTTTGCCAATGATGGCTTGCTGACCCTGAAGTCTCAAGGCACTATGAATTGTAACTAGTTTTTCTGCTTTTTTTGAGGCTCTTTTAATGGAGTGATAGCAAGTTGCTTCAACTTTGGAGTGTTGTTTCCATAAAATTTCAACCATTCAATTGGGTTTCTTTGTGCAATAGTGGCCCTCTCTGCCTTAGCTTAAAGTTCTTTGAATGTAGGACCTTGAAGATTGGAAATTTTACGCCACTTCTCTCAAAGTATGATTGCCTCAATGTGATACATTTTACAAATGGTTGCTATAAGTGTCTGCATCATCTCACCATCCTTAAGACAAAGCATTCGACAAGTCTAGGTGTGTAGAGTGATGTTCATTGTGTTCCACCTTTTTGTGACAATATTAGTCATAATATGCTCCTAATAGAATTGCATTCTAGGATCCTTGTCACAAATTACTTGCTTCATTTGATTATGCATGCTATCAAAAGTCTCATAGATCTTTCCAAAGCAAATATAATCGAAAATATATTTGCGAGCAACAATTAAGATTTTTAAAATAAGAAATTATGACATTAACACTATTAATAATGAAAATTAAACTTTCAAAATAAAATATTAAAAACATTTCCATCATCCTCCCCAACAAATTAAAATGGCTGGCTTATCTAGTCTCAACTAGTTTGAGCTCGAGGGGTTCTTTCTTTGAATAAAACTGGAATAGTGCAAGTGAAGTGTGAGGGTTCATATAAGCATTTGTATGTCTCTAGCTTCAGTGACGACATGTGGTTTGAAGCATTATTCAAGACATGTACACAACATGTAGTCCAAAAAACATGTTTGCAAGCACTCTCAAGTATTAAACTAGCTAACTCTATCACCACTTATATGATATTAGAAGACCCAACCTCCTGTATGACCTTTAAAATGGAAAATTGTCAAACATCATCCTTGTGTTTCTCATCGACGGAGGAGGGAGGAAGACCCTGAACTCTCAAATTGAGCTCGTGAGCATGACTAAGACGCTCATTTGTCAACCTAGCTTAAACTAGCTTTTCCACACCATTGAAGTCGTGTTGAATTGTAGAATGAACCACAAAAGTTGTGTTGAAGAAACTGTGTCTACCAAACAAGAAACCCCACCTGACCGCCTAATCCCATTAGAACATCTGACCTCATCCCTAAAAGAAGACAACCGCTTGTAGCCAGAGATGCCAAGAAAAGGATGGATAGGGCTCTCACGAGTCTCTGCAGCTAGGGAAATTTCTGTAGAACCAAGAGCATCATGAAAGAGACCCAACAAGGACCATAACGTACCATTGCCTTTCCAATAGCTGACATACAGGGAACCACTTTGCGCTCCGTCATGCCCAATTGCTGTTGCAATTGTCATTTGACCTTGGTGACTGATCTCAATTCCCATCCAGATTGAGGAGAATCTAGAATAACTGCTGCGAGGTTCTTTATAACAACCCATTTTTGACATGTGATTTAGTGAGATCCTCATTGAGATAAATTTTGGTGGGGAAAGGGAAAAGCTTCCTAAGAGCTCAAAGATGATCAACCACAGAAAGGAACCACAAAAAGAGGGTGCCGTCAAGGCCAACCCAAGCCTTGTCAAGTGTGATGTCTAAATGTCTAGCTAATTGCTGAGGAAAGAGTGACTTGCTGAAATTGGGTCAGCAGAGGAGGGATGTAATATCCCTTTTTGGATATTTTTTCTAAAACCCGTGATATAAACTTACAAATTTAAATCCGAACAGTAAACCAATATTTGATACAAATTTTAGAACTTCAGTCAATTTGTAACCAACAGATTTGCATACGAGAGAACTCAAAAAAGATTGTTTATTCCTCCAATATTTAGAAGTACAATATAAACCAGTAATTAATCACCAATGGTTGCCTAATAACGTTACTATATTATACATCAGCAATACAATAACATGCAACAATTCAAAATATCCAATCTTACAAACAGAAATAACAGTTAGATTGGCAATACAGATAAATCCTGAAAGAAAGCTAGGTTTGTGTCCAACCTCTAAAGTTTCTTCAAGGGTTTGCGTCCTCAAAGAAATAACCAGCAACTGTTTCCAACTCTCAGATTAATATTTGTTTGAATATTATAATCTTCATATCCTCTCATGTGGAGCATTGTTGTACCTTTATCACTTCTCCTAATGTGATGCACGTTCTTTTAAGCAATGTGGGATAAAGCACTTTTTTTATCCTTTAGTCACTTAAGTGAACATAGTAACTTTTTAAAATAAAGTCACTTAGTCAGGAAAACATATGATCATTAGGCATTAAAATTGTTGACCAAATGAACTTAGATAATCACATGCAATAGCTTGTTGGAAAGCTCTTGGCGAGACGCTTCCAAACCAACATTGAGGTAGCAAAAATACTGTGCTCTGTTTACTTACTAAAAATAGTAAGTATGTGGACAACCTGCCAAAATTGCTCCAATGGGTCTGAAACTGAAAATGCCTAGGCCAAACCTCGAACTGAACCCTGTAAAGAACCTTTCCGCCCCTGAAACCAAGGCGAAGCGAACCAGCACACAGAATTATAATGTTCCAGAAAAGGGGACATTACAAAGCCTCCCTTCTCAAAGATTGCTTGCCCTCAAGCAATTCGCTCATACTTGCAAAAACCAAATGCCAGGATCCCATACTTGTCTTGAGAAGGAGATTCTACTCCTCAGTCGATGTAACACAGCATGCATCATCTAAAATCTCGAATGGCAAAGCAGTATAAGAGGAATCGATGTGCCAAATAACTGAATGCCGGGATCCCAAGGCTTACCATTAAGGGTCACCAACTGCCATCTGCTGCTGCCTCGTGTACTAATACCCTTAGTCAGAATGAATGTCTCACTCCATGAGTGACCCTATGAGTCTCTATTTTCAAGTGAAAATGGGAGCTCGACAATATGCCAATATCCACCACAATATGATAACATCCAAACTCTCCTCCTAGCTCCCCGATGGAAGGCAATACATAAGGATGCTCCCCCTGGATCCCAAGTGAGAACTCGCGCGCTATCTGAGATACCTTTGACCAACTCCTGTAATATCTGCACCACTATACCACTGTACCACCCCTGCAATATCTGTACTGATGACAATGATAGATCTGGCCATTCTAACTCAATCACTATATCACCCAGGTGAAAACGAAGTAGTCCTGATCTCTGGATCTCTGATATGTTAGAATGTTGAAACACACAGATCATAACCTTGTGACTGTGTAACAACATAGCATAAACGACTAGATGTAGGATACTATTAGCCCTTGGATCCTTGATCACCCAATTAGCATGATCCTCGGTAAAGGAAAGAGTGGTTGGTGAATCACCAACATCATGAATGCTAACAATGTCTCCAGTATACTGCTGAGTAAAAAATGTGGACACCTCATGTGGTACGTAAGTTAATGTATGCTCTCCCCACTTAGCTGCAAATAACTCATTGACCCCTGAAGGCCAAATAGAATCAGCGAATATACTATCATCATACACAGGCAAACCACTGATAGCTAGAATATACCAACAGGTAAAATCACCAATCAACAAGTAGTTTGTGACCATCTCATAAGAGCTAGGTGATAAAACTCTGGTTAAGCTGAAAAATTTCTCAGTGCATGCGAAGGATAAATCTGAACTTCCCGCCCCACCATAAGTACTCTCGCTTATGTCTAAGTCTTCGCAAGAGGATGGTTCACCATTAATTGAAATTTTTGAATTATCCTCACTTATTGTATCACTAACCATGTGCTCATGTGAAGATGTACAGCTGTTGTCAAAAAATAAAATTTTTCAGACTCATCAACTTGCTGATCCATAGAATTTTTCTCACCATAGAAAGTCTCAAATGGGAAACACGTGATTGAATCACATTGTTTGCCTTTACATCTACCCACTTTATGAATTCCTTCAATGATTTGTGTGATTTCTTGGGCTCTTGAACCCTGTTTATCTTTCTCATAAGTGGCTGCCACACTCATTTGATTTTCAGCTTTGTGGATGGAATAATGTGTTAAGCTCAATTGAAGGCATAGCTCATCTACCTGACTCTCCTTGCCCCTTCCAAATTTTATTGCTAGATCTCTATCCATTAATAGTTGCAAGTACTCATATTTTATCATTTTCAACGTTTCAATAATACTATGTAAAAGAGGAGTTGTGACGCCACATACATTTCCATGTCTCTCTTTTATCACAACCTTCCACATGAGATCTTCAACCAATTTGGAAGAATCATCCATCCTTGTCAATACTTGGACAATCTTGTCCTCTTTGACCAAAAGCATATTCAATAAGTCAATGAGTGATAATGGTTTTTGACCATCTTCTTCAAACACAGGTGGGCTGTTCTCCATAGAATTTTTTGATTTTTCAACAACTAGTGGAGCAACATTTTCAGATATGTCCTCTAACTCAATGCGTGCTATATCATCTATCGTGCAAACATTGGGTCCATTTGTTCCTCCTCAAAATTTGACATAATTTTCAGCCTAGCATCATCATCATAAAATTTATCCAAGTTAATTTCCATGTTACCAAATAAGCTACTGGAGTTGCCAACATTGGTGGTTTGGTCAACTCCACTACATGGGCCATTAACCTGCTCATCAAAAAGACTGGTGTAAACAGCTCTATAAGATACTTTTGTCTCCCAATTACTTGTTAGTGTACTTGTGCCATTATTAATACTTTGCATACTATCATCTGAAAGTTGCACTTCCTTTTTAGTACTACTATCAGGTTGATTGATATCTTCCCTGTGCAAATTTTTGTAACTGTCCTTTGCAAGAAGATCTCGAGCCAATTCATAGCATTTGTTTCTTATCATATCTGTCTTGTTTTGCAGCTCTAGCTGAAAGTCCACATAATCAATGAAATAAAGTTCTTTTTGGAGCTTTGACGGAAATTTGTTATATTCATTGTATAGTCTCTTTACTTTAGTTTTAAAATCGAGTTGAAAATCTTGTCACACTTCCTTTGCCATGTAGCTATTCATGTACCGCATGAAAATGAGTACAAATGATTAACCAAAATGCATGTAATGCCAATACATACGGGAGAGCCCGAACTTCTGATTCTTCACTATTTGTTTCTTCTGCCTGCAAAATCCGTTCTAATAAACATTGACACATTAGTTCACATCGTTTCTGGACAATGGCCTGTTGATTTGCATTTGTACCAATAATCTTTGCAGTTTGAGGGCAGAATTCTAAAGCCAAATTGCGTCTAATGATGGTTACCAATGCCTGATGACCGTGCAACCTTCTCAGCACATCAACTAACTGTTCTGTTTGCTTTGTTTGTTATAAGGATACTACGGGTTCAAGTTTTCGTGAAATTCGTCAAATGGTTGGAAGAAAACCTGTCGTGCGAGTTTATATGCTACTGTCTAGCTCTTAAATATTCAAGTAACTAAATGCTAAACACAACAGCTAATATGTTTTTTAGTGTGTCCACTCCAAAATTACTTGTGTCTACGTGAATCACACAAATCCTGACTTGTAGCTGAGAGGACCAAAATGTTGAATATATATAGTTGAGAGGAATTTTGTCAAATGGTTCTTCACAAGCAACTGAATATGTTCTGAAAACAAGCTTCACAAGTTTGCGTAATACCTCTATGAACTGGTTAAGACATTCCGTCAAATATTCGGCATAAAAACTTAGTCACTATAGTATTTACTTCGACTGCACAATCACTACCCCTCCTCGACATGAATGATAGATATGAAGCAATAAGCATAATCAGTAATTCTTCGATTTCTTCCAAATAAATGAACATACAGCGTTTTAAGCTTGGCGTACTAAGGAAGATGCCTAATACTCAAAAATAAGAATAACTCAGGTACACTTGCTATAGTATGCCAGATATAATTGTTTCAAGAAGACTTAGAAGAGTTCTATCACGGACCCATAGGATGATAGTTCATAGCCGCTCCTCTCAGATATTACTGGTGTGACCCTTCAAAGCAATCAATGCACATGGAATTGTGTAGATAACCCAATTCCGCAGTTGCTGAAGTGACCCGTGAGTTCAAATGCATTCAACTCGATGGCACGTCCTCCTTCTCCTGCGCGACTGGATATGCCTCTATGCCTACCTGTGTATGATTGTGAAGAGTCCCTTGACTCGAATGTTGCTTGCGACCTTCAAAAAACTGACAATATACCTCAAATCTTGCCGCAATGTTCTCTTTTTACCCGTGGTATTACTCATGACACTCTAGGCTATCGAATACCAGTGGATGAGAGTCACCTATGCCATCGACTACCTCTACCCGCATTCCTTCCTACGGTGGCCCGAACTGCTGTATATGACTTCACTCTCTATGCATCCACCTTGTCCGATTGTGTGAAGGTATTGCCAAGACGTTTACTTCACTCTCTACTGTGGTGGATGTGAGATCCGAGCCTCCTCAGATTTTCGCTTGCACCTGTATGAGAGTTATTATTTTCCTCCCTTATCTGTCCTGTCCAGGTGGAGTTTTTAGCTCACAACACCTCGTACTAGTGACTTGTCCTTAACATCGACTCAGACTTAAAACCGTAGTAGCACTTGCCATGATAATAAGCGAGGGGAAAAAGAAGAAATAACAAACCCGTACTCGTAAGCCGACTTTGAGTGCAATATTTGGCCTCTTCAATATTCGGCGTCTAGGCTACACTTCCCTCTCATCCCGTCCTACCATACACTCCATGGCAACCCTCTTCACTGGTGCTGAATACAAACAGATTAGGTGAATGTTATTGTTGCATAACTGGGGTCTGTGATGATGTGAAGACCTGGCTGGGGAAGTTCCGCTCACACCTGGAGTATCCGCTTAACTTCTTGGCGATGCATCTCAGTACAAACTCAGCCCACAGTTCTTGCCTCATGCGTGGTTTATTCCCCCTTTTTTGGTCTTAGCCAAAGCAATAAACAACGACTACTATGGCAAGTAAAAAAAACTTAGTTCCCTGCCTTTGTATTATACCTCAACCTCAGCCCAAGACGACCTCTGCATACTATTCTTCCTGCGTATTTCTGAGATGAAAACTTTGAATGCAAAATGGCCTCCTTCTTGTGTCTACAAAAGTCCAAGCTTATTTTCCGGTAAACAATGTTGTAGAAGAAAGCTCCTTTTTATCACAACTCTATAGATTTTCTGTAAAATACTGCAGCTAGAAAACCCTGTATGATGTACCTCTGCAACTTGAATCTGAAGAAAAACCTCATACGCTGCCAAAACTCCATACAAATAATATTCAGAAAATCTCTTCAAACACTTCTCACTTGATCCAATTACCTCACAGGTTGGTAGAATGCTAGGCTCTGATACCACTGTAATATCCCTTTCCGGATATTTTTTCTAAAACCCCTGATATAAACTTGCAAATTTAAATCCGAACAGTAAACCAATATTTGATACAAATTTTAGAACTTCAGTCGATTTGTAACCAACAGATTTGTGATATTCAGAAGTACAATATAAACCAGTAATTAATCACCAGTGGTTGCCTAATAACGTTACTATATTATACATCAGCAATACGATAACATGCAACAATTAAGAATATCCAATCTTACAAAGAGAAATAACAGTCAGATTGGCAATATAGATAAAACCTGAAAGAAGGCTAGGTTTGCGTCCAACCTCCAAAGTTTCTTCAAGGGTTTGCGTTCTCAAAGAAATAACCAGCAACTGTTTCCAACTCCCAGATTAATATTTGTTTGAATATTATAATCTTCATATCCTCTCATGTAGAGCATTGTTGTACCTTTATCACTTGTCCCAATGTGATGCACGTTCTTTTAAGCAATGTGGGATAAAGCACCTTTTTTGCCCTTTAGTCACTTAAGTGAATATATTAACTTTTTAAAATAAAGTGACAAATTAAATGACTTTAATAGTCACTTAGTCAGGAAAACATATAATCATCAGGCATTAAAATAGCTGACCAAATGAACTCAGATAATCACATGCAATAGCTCGTTGGAAAGCTCTCGGTGAGACGCTTCCAAACCAACACTGAGGTAGCGAAAATACTGTGCTCTGTTTACTTACTAAATATAGTAAGTATCCGGACAACTTGCCAAAACTGCTCCAATGGGTCTGAAACTGGAAATGCCTAGGCCAAACTTTGAACTGAACCTTGTAAAAAACCTTTCCACCCCTGAAACCTAGGCGAAGCGAGCCAGCACACAGAATTATAATGTCCCAGAAAAGGGGACATTACAAGGGAGGAAGGCCCCAAGCTCTCAAACTGAGCTTGCGAGCACCTCTAACATGCTCATCCAAAAAACTCTGCCCAGAATAGCTCAAATGATTAATGCCGCTTCAGGAAACCATATATCAATTCTTTTAACAGTACCATACCCTGACCCAATTATTGCTTGATTCTTTGCATACTTGACTTAAAATGCTGCCCGATTCTAACTATATTCTGCTTCCACTAAGGATCAGTTCGTGTATAATATCATTTACTGAGAATTTGAATGCGACTACTTTCTAAATGCAAACTACAGTCAAAAGCTGCCAAGGTCAGGAAATGTTATGCCAGAACAAGTTTTTGCACCGAAAATTCTTGAAGAGTGTGTATAAAAGAATTTTTATCAATTGAAAATGCCAGGTTTTAATTACTGAAGCTGCCTCATACACATGCCGCAGAGCCGTCGGTTCAAGAATACTGAATGATTGTATTTCAATTATTGAAGCCACTCCATAATACTTATTTCCTCAGTCTGGAATATCCATATCAAATATTTAAAATTCCCTCAATAGTCTTGGAATATATTCATGATATTCAGCCTATGTCAACCTTGGAATCTGCTTATTAATTTCTTTCCGCTGCTACAAAACATCAACAGATTTAAACATAGATGCTTTAATCATATATATATATATATATTATATGTACATATATCCCATACATATGTTGATGTAATTTATCTTAGTGAAGCTACAAAACATCAACAGATTTAAACATAGATGCTTTAAACACAGTAGAGTTGAAGATATTCTTTTGGAGTGCTAAAATGTTTCTCTTATAGCAAGTCAATAAGCTTTTATTTTCCTAAATTTTTAAACCTTTCAGATTTCTCTGCATTTTGAATAATTATCTGATGTTTAAAGTAGATTGTTGTAAATGTTGAGGAGATAAAGCTGGGAATTCAATCGAAAAAATTTACACACAGACACACAATGTTGTAACTCTGTCATGACAATAATATGTAGATATTCTTCCATTGATTTCATAACATTGTTAAAACGAAGGATTTTATTGACACCTTTAGTTTTTCTTGGCATTGACTCGAGTCTTTATGTACAAATACATGCATGCATGTAGATATGCATATGTATACTTAAACATTCAATTTTTTCTTTTATTTGATGGTCCTGATGTTTTCATATGTTTTTCCAGGTGAAATACAATGTGAACAGCCAAATAACTCACTATACACTTTTACTGGTAATCTTGTTATGGGGAAACAGACACTACCTCTCTCACCAAATCAAATTTTGTTGCGGGTAGGTTATTGTTTCTCTGTTCTTTATACATATAATTCTTCTGTGAAAATTTAATAATTTTTTGCTTTCAGTTATCAAAGTTTCCTTTTCTAACACCAAGGGTAACAAATTTCATATATGAACAATTGCTTTCTTGTCCATATCAAAGACTGGGCATGGGAACCTTGTTTATAAATTTGTGTACGTCATTTGGTTTCAAAGATAAGGGTCCACAGTAATATTTTTTCAATTAACAGATGTAGTGGAACTAGTATTTTTTTGATCATTTCCCTAGATCTAGCTATCTTGAGTGTTTGGCTGGTATTTGCATCTTCAGGTTTGGGTGGTTACTTTAATATTCGTGTTTAACTTTGTCGTGCAAGGGCTTGAATAGCTGTAAAAGGCTAAAAATACCAAAGAGTCCCATTGCTTCAATGAGTTAAAGCTTTGATAGTTCTGACCACGCTCCTCCCAAAATTGTCTCGTTTGTTTGATCAAAATTGGACCATTCAGTTGTTTTAGCTAAGTCATTCATTAGGTTAAATTGACTAAGGTTTAACTATAAACACTCCAGTAACACTCTGAAATAATGAGTTTCAATCAAGATCGAAATGCAAATGTTTTGTGGGGTTGTATAAAAGTTAGGGATGATTCTAAAGTGAACTGGATGCTTTTGTCTCAAACAAGGCTGAAGCAAGTTCCAGAGAAAACACAATGAAAGGAAGCACAATTTTTTCAAATACAAACATGCTATATGCAACAAGGTGGCAGTTTTGATTGTGTTAGTGGCTGTTGCACGTGTCAGTGATGCCTGCACTTATGTCAAGACCGTATTTCCTGTTAGTTTTAGGGTTTCCTTCTTGTATGTGTTAGTTATTCTCAGAGTAAATGGACAGGCATGGTAATGGTTGCAAACATGCTCTTCCAATTCTTCAGCTTTTGATTTTCTTGATACAAGACTATTTTGATTGCAAGTGTATGCATTTTCCCTTAAAATGCCATTGCAAAGCAGTGAGTGTACTTTAAACTTCTTCCACTTTCAGCTTTTCCGTCTTTGTTGAGTGTGTAACAAGTTGAACTCATTTGAAAAGAGTGCAGTAAAATAACTTGCATAGCATTGCAAGTGTAAGGATACCATTTTAGTGGTGACAGATATCCTTGAAGGGCTTAAGAGTTCAGCTAGCTTGTAGTTTGCAAAGTAGAGATAGTGGCAGGATAAGACAAGCCCTTATTCTTCCAGACTTTCTTCCCACATTGAGCTCCTTAATCCAGTTGGAGAGACTGCAGAAAAACAACTTGCTGAGCAATGCAAGTGTAAGGATGCTTTTTAATGGTGATTGACATCTTTGAAGGCCTCAAGAGTGCAGCTAGCTTGTAGTATGCAAAATAGAGAAACTGGCAAAGATAAGGTGAGGCTTTGTTCTTCTTGATTTTCTTCCCACACTGGATTCTTTAATCTCTGGATTTGAGCAATACTTTGAATCATTTCGTTGCAGTTCATTTCATGCTTACAACATTCCCAATGTTTTATTAGCACTTAAACAACTCACTTCAAAACAAAAAAGAATTGAAGACTCACAACCATTCCTGTATTATGAACTCCTAACATAAGTACTGTGGGGGGTGGGTGGTTGTGAATCATCGGCAAACAAATATTTTAAGTATTCTGCCATGCTTTCAATTACTAGTTAATGTTTAGAACAATCATCAACAAAAGAAATATTAGTAAGATTATTAGTTAGAGAGAGAGAGACTGCAGAAAAACAACTTGCAGAGCAATGTAAGTGTAAGGATACCTTTTATCGGTTAACTCGTTAGACCGAAAACACATGCCATTGTCTGCTATAATCTTTCGCGGGACCCCAAACCTAGTCAAAATGTTCTCTGTAAGGAACTTGATCACAACTTGGCTTGTAGATTGTCAAGTAGGTATGGCTTCTACCCATTTGATGAATTAAACAGTTGCTACCATGATCCAGCTATGACTTTCACTTGATTTGTTGCTAATTTCTTCGATGAAGTCGATTCACCACATTTGGAATGGTTCCTTTGCTTGTAAAGTTCTTAGCGGGAGTGCACTGTCATATTTTTGCTTTGCTTAATTTTTTTGGCATGCCTCACATTTTCGCACATATGCATGATAATCTTTAAAAAGATGGGGCTAGTAGTAACCTGCTCGTAAAATTTTATGCGCTATAGTCCTTGCTGAATAATGACCAACGCAGACTCCTTTGTGCATTTGTTTGAGAATGACTTCGGATTGATACTTATCTAAACTAAAGAGTAAAACACCGTCTTGGTTCTTCCAACACAAATCACCTTGAATCAACACATACTTCGCAGCTTGCAGCTTAGTGTTCCTTTTTTGGTTATCATTTATATCATCATTACATTTCATGTGTCTTAGATAGTAAACTATATCACTATACCAAGGACACCTTTCAATACTAACCTCAGTGTCGTCAAGATTGATTTGATTAACTTGCACAGCTGCCTAATTTGATTCGGCCATAAGTTTAGCAAATCCTTGTCCTTGGACCAATTTTGTAATCTGAATATCTATGTAGAACTCCTGAATTTGATTAATCCATCTGCACCTTCGTCCAGTAGTCTCAGACTGCCTAAAAATGTCTTTGATAGCTGCACTAGGTACGTAGGCAACAATTTCTGCTCCAACTAAGTAAGGCCCAAAGGATTTGACTGCTTTAGCAAGGGCATGGGCTTCTTTTCTATTTATATCGTAATTAAGTTCACCGGCCTGTAAGCTTATACTAAAAAATGCAATTGGCTGCTCGTGACCTTCTTCATTCTTTTGTAACATCACATCAGTTATAGTATGGTAAGAGGCAAATGAGAAGATTTGGAAAGGTTTTTTAAAATTAGGAGATTTGAGCACAGGTTCTTCTTTGATAGCTTTCTTAATATTTGTGAATGTCTCTATAGCTTCGTCATTCCATACTATCTTTGCTCCTTTGTTTAGCATCTTAGCTATTGGTTTTATGATTTCAGCAAGGTTGGATACAAACCTTCTTACAAAGTTGATCTGTCCAAGAAATGATTGGATGACCTTAACTGTTTTAGGTATTTGGATATTATTAATGGCGGCTACTCTTTCTGGATCTATTCTTACGCTTTCTTCAGAGACGATATGTCCCAAGAGTTTCCCTTCCGTGAACCCAAAGTGACATTTTTTAGGATTAAGAGAGATTCCATATTCAAGGGCTCTTATAATTTTTTTCTCTAGATGCTTACAATGGTCCTCAACTTTCTTGGAGTAAGCAGTGAGGTCGTCCTGATACACTACCAAAATGAAATCAATTAAACTTTCGAAAGCGACATCCATTGCTCTCTGAAAGGTAGCTCCTGCATTAGTTAACTCAAAGGGCATTCTAGCATTAGTCAATTTTGAATGCTTTGCAAAGACTTAAATGATGATAGACTGATCAGCTATGCTGGGCATGAACAGTTGAGGAGCTTATGGTTTGAGGAATTTATATGAATTCTTACTGGTCTACCTTGCTTTGTATGTAAAGAGGCCTGATACTAAGAGTAAAATTACAACTAGTGGTGCTAAGAGACCGAAATTAGCTATTGCGTACACATGATTAGTGCAGTTCAATTAAACTCAAAACTACATTTAGTACTTATTATTAGAATGGCACTCAGGTAAATTGGACCCTATGGAAGTAACTAAGCGCTGAGTAGTTAGTCATGGAGAACAAATCTATGAGTAAATCCTAAGATCAGAGCAGAAATACAGATGGCCAAGTGAGCGAAATAAAGGCCTGTCAGTGAGACATGAAGCTGATGAAGAGTATCGAGCATATTTGTGCACAAAAGCATCCCTAGTAGATTCTGCTTTAGAGAAAGAGGAACATAAACAAAATAGAATGGGTAATTAAATGCTATTGAAGTGAAACAAAGTAAAAATGTAGACCAATCAAAAATTTGTCGAAGACAACTTACTAGCTTGTCTATCTAAGAAGAAATAATAGATCAGAGTACAGAACCTACAGTATTACATATTGAAAATTTGGATCATCACAATGTAAATGGGTTGCTTAATATTTGACCCACTTTTTTGTGCTTAATACAATTTAAAATTTAACTCAAACATATGTGCCTAAATTATTTCGGGATTTTGTATTCAATTGCTCTTATGTACTTATATGGGATGGGCAGCACAAGATCCCTTGGAAATTTTTTATACTAGTTTCTTGCATTTGCGTTGCAAATTCTGAGAGAATTATGTATTGCAGAACTTTAATGATTTAAATCAGAACTTTTTCATGTCCGATGACAGGGATGCAGCCTTCGTAACACAGAGTTCATAGTTGGCGCTGTAATTTTCACAGGACATGAAACAAAGGTAAAAATTTCCATTCTGAAAGTCAACTAAGAAACTATGGTGACTAGTTCCCTGTTCAGAATTTATCTGTTGTTCACTTAGTTGATATAAACGTTGATTTTTCCAATTTGGTAGTCTTCTTTAAACAGTTGATTCTTTTAAATCTTAGGTAATCTGTGTGAGTTTGTTGTTGCAGGTTATGATGAATAGCATGAATGTTCCTTCAAAAAGAAGTACTTTAGAGCGTAAGCTTGACAAGCTTATACTGATTCTTTTTGCTGTCCTTTTTGCAATGTGCTTTATTGGTGCCATTGGCAGGTCTGTTCTCATTCTTCTTAAGTATATTCTGCATCATATTCTTGGTGTGTTGAGGGCATTAATTGTAATATTATGCAGATCAATCAATCAGTATCAGTTCACTTTTTTAAGGTTCAGGTCGTTTATACGATCTAGGTAGATAATGCTGAGTTCTTATTTGCTTTTTTTATACCTGACCATGAAGAACGTTGTTTGAAGAACTTGATCTGGAGAATCTTAACCTTTATTATTATTCACTTGTATATAAATTGGGATAAACTTTTCTCAGCTGCTTTCTACATGCTTCATATGATATTTTTTTCAATATAGTGGTAATAAGTTATAAACTGATTAGTGGATTAAACATAACTTAACTTTGGTTTGGTGCATTATTGAACCATTTTCAATTTCCAATCTTGCAGTGGTGTTTTCATCAATCGGAAATACTTCTATCTAGGCCTTGCTGGAAATGTTGAGAATCAGTTCAATCCCAAAAATAAATTTGTGGTATGCTTCATTATCTTCTGGTGTTTTAAACACAATTTTTTCATTTTTGTGCTATGACATGAATAAATAACAATTTTATAATAATCATCACACAGGTTGGTGCTCTTACTCTATTTACCCTTGTGACATTATATTCAACCATTATTCCTATTTCCCTCTATGTGTCAATTGAGGTAAGGATTCTTGTTTTATGGCTCATGAGGTTAAGTTCAAAATTCTATTTGTTATTCGAGTATGGTTGACATGGATGCTACATTAATTTTTGTATAACTCCATTGCTGTCATTGATTTCATTTTTTCTTTTATTGGTTTCCAGATGATAAAGTTTATCCAATCTACTCAATTCATCAATAAAGATAGACGTATGTATCATAAGGAAAGCAACACTCCTGCTTTGGCACGAACATCAAATCTGAACGAGGAGCTAGGACAGGTCTGTGCGAGTCACAATGTAAATGTGTATGAAATAAATTGTTTGATGGTTTCTAAATAAAAAATTACAAATAGAGCTGAAAGATAAGTTTCCACTGTTTTTTTTCTTATTAAAGTTGAAGTCTGATTCAATTTTCTGATTTGTTGTTTGTTTCGTTTCTTTTCTGAGTCAAAATCCTCTTACCTTGCAAAATAAATTCCTGGAGCAAATGAATGAAAAATCATATTACCTTTGAGCCTATTTTGGTATTGCCTCCCTATGCCTTCCGGACTTGGTAGTCTGTGAAGGGTGCCCAGAACTTGGAGTCCATTTTTATCAAGAAAATATATAAAACGTTTATCTGGGTTCTTAGAAAATGCTCAGAAAAATTACTAGAATAAGATAAGGGCAGGGATATGAGTACAATGGGAAAGATCATGAATTTATAGTTGTCTAATATTCAACAGTCACGAGAAATGTCACATTGAATGTAGCCTAATGTATGCGAGTAGTTATAAGCAAGTGTTGTATCTCAATTAACCAACCAATAATTTAATTAAAGAGCAAATACAAAAATATGAATTCATATCGGTAAAATGTGACCTTATGTCTTTTGGGGAGTGTCATTGACTTACTTTCTCTTTTATTGGTGTTAACAAAATTTCTTCCTTGTTTCCCAGTAGTGGTAATAAAATGACAGCGCTTAAATAGGGGTTTTAACATAAGAGAAAAACTTTAAGGCCATATAGTGAGGAGAATCCACTTAAGTGGTGGCTAACATACTTGATTTTATAATTCAGGACCTTGCTGAAGAATCAGGTATCACAGTCCTAAGTATGGTTTACAAGATTAAGAGGATTGAAATGAATCTCTCTCTTGGTTGATAATAAAATTTTCTTTAAACTGTTTTGGATACATGATTGGATACAAGTACACCAAATGTTTCCCCGAGTATGCCTATTTTCTCTTAATTTCTCCACGTATATTTTAATGTCCCCTTTTGGGATCACCTTACTCTTTGCGCTGAATTCACAAATCCAAATGAGACCAAGAGCAAGATATGGTTAGAGATATAATCCTTACTTAAGAATAAGGTAAGATAAGCCTGTTTTGGAGAAACCAGCATGTATACTAGATAATAATATAATTCCAATACATGTAATATGCCCTTTATTAGGGTCAAGAGAGAAAAACTTTATGGGCTCAACCATAATGAGGGTTGACATTGGAATGACATGATTAGGTTCCCTAATTATACACAACCCTATTCCCTAAAGAAGAAACCATGCCTCCGTTGGATGCGTGGTCATAACCATGCTCATGAGGTGGCATCCCTAGCGGGGCCTATACACTATTCCCATCTAGCACACTATCCTTATCTTCTGATCTGGTCATAACCAGACTAATGAAGTGGTGTACATAGCGGAGCTTGTACACTGTTCTTTTTCATCACACTATCCTTTGCTCTTCTTGAGCATCCTTTCCTTAGTTATCTTAATAACTAACCCATATAGTCTCAGAGGAAAGATTACTGTAGGGTGCCTTTAATTCGACCCTAGGCCCAAGAGCAGAATCTCTGCCTCCTTGGCCTCATGCAGTCCTTAATCGATCTGATGAGGTGGCATACCTAGTAAGGCCTCACTATTACCCCTCCTTGCACTTCTTTTCCTTGCCTAATATGGTTGATTATTATAAGTGTATGATTAATATCTTAATCACATCCTTTCAGGATCAGATGACATCTGTAACTGAATGGTGCCTTTACCAGGTACGGTTGTTCTTACAATGAATTCCGACCTCTATTGTTTATGATATACTCTTTCTGATTTCTGCCATAGTTATTATGGAGATCACTTTCTCTTATATCATGATGATAACTGCTTCATTCCTTGTCACTATTTTGGATTTTGGTTTATCTCTGTTATGTTTGCTCTTACACTTTGAATATAATCAAAATATTTTTAATTGTTTTGCTTGGCTGAATGCCCTTGGCTTGGGTGTGCACATAGGGCATGAAAATGAAATAAAATAAAATATTTAAATGCTGCCTTGGCCAATCAGCATCAAGAGTGACATCCATTTGGTGAGTGCATGCATTATATGATGTATGGCACTTGAATTGGTATTTATGAAAATATGTGTAAGAAGTAAATAGTAAAATTGCAAATGCCAAATACCAAATGCTTGAAGATTAAGCAACAAACATTGAATATCAAATTAATGAGTAGAAATTCGAATATTAAATAAAATTCCAATTGTTGTTGAATCAGTTAATGGAAGTTTTTTATTGTCTCAGTATTTTTTTATAAAGATGATTAATGAGCAACGTGGTATCAAAACAATTACAAAATGTCAAAATGCATTGAACAAAGGCCTCTAATCATCTCTCAAGGTAAAGTCCTCATGACTCGAAGTACTAAACTACTCATGGTCAAGATCCACGAGATGAACACCAAACAACCCTGCATTGGAAGGCATTGCATCCTCATCCTCATCAATCTGTGATTGCTCCCATGGCTCTACACCCCATTTTGCTGCTGGGCTCTCCTTTTACATGTGCCTTGTGGTCAATGATACAAGACACTATCTACAACTACTAGCTTCTTTGCTCTCCTAGAGGTGAGTTTGTTCCTCTTAATAGAGTGGATGAAGCTATAAGTAGACCAATTTCTCTTTGCAGTTGAAGAACTAGGAACTTGGAATAGCAAATAAATGACAAGTGTGATTGTCTTTGATTTCTGTCCATGACAATTCCACCACAAAACTGGTTCCACTTGTGCCATAGTGTTTATACGCATGTTTGCCTCACTCAAATTACCCCAAAGAGTGGCAAATTTTGTCCACTCAGTGCAAATCTTGCCAGCTGTTTCAGCATCATACATCTTATTCAAGCACCTGAAGAACCCTACCTTTGTTTCATCATTCTAAATCAATGTAATGCTACCAGGCCTAAGCATGTACCCCTTTGGATTCAATGCAGAAGCAACCATGTGGAAGGTAGTGTTCAACATGTCCAATCTGAGCTGAATGAATGGCCATGTGTGCTCATTGTAAAATGCTAAAGTGGGCCCCTCCTGCAGAACAAACCTCATCTGGTCAAACATAATGTCAATGCAGTTATACTGTATACACCTCTCCAAGGGTTGTGTTGTGACCTCTTCACACCTTGGCCCTTTTTCAAATGGGGACCTTTTGCAATGTTACCATTTTTATGCCTCCCTTAGTGTCAGTATCAACTAGCAGGATTGGCCTATAAGTAGGGTCTTGTAGGCCAGTGAGTGATAGAGAATCCTCTCAAGGGCTTGTAATGACATAACAGGCTTGGATAGTCAGTTTGACCAGCCTTTGGCAATCTCCTAGATTTTAGGAGAAACCCCTATGTTTTATGGATGAACTGGGAGTTCGAAGGGACACACCAGACGGCCTCCAGGAGCATCCTAGACACTTCTGGCATAGTTCCAATTTTTAGGAGCATTCCTAAATTTTAGGGCGGAACTGCCAGGTAGCTCGCCATGATGTGTCAATATCTTTGGACAAAGAGCTTCAGACAAAATTCAGATCGGGGTCCGAATGATCGTGTTACGAATAAATTTAAAATTAAATTTCCTAAGTAGGTTTGAAGAAAATAATAATATAAGTAATTATTTCAATCTTTTACATATAATATTTTTAATAATATTTGGCCAACGTCCCTAGGCATTAAATTAAGTTATAACTTAAATGGGGGACATGTTTGTAATGAATAATCACCCCTCATGAAGTTTGAGTTTAGGAGGGGATTAAAATATTCCAAAACAATATTGTTTTAAGGGAGAAAAGAAACTCTAATTCGAAACTGCTCTTGGAGGGAAAATTGGAAAAGCATAAAATGAAGTTTTGCAGGTTGTTTTGGCATCTAGAAGTCGTATTTTGGTATCAGCTTGACGAGGGAGCCTTTTTGAAGGGCATTTTTATCAGATCTGCCTAATTGAGAATGAAATCTCTAAATTAGTTTGTTGCCCGTAGGTGTGAGACTATCATCTGAGGGCAATTTCTGTTCAAAATTGAACCAGATTTAAGAGCTTAAAGTAAACAGACCAACAAAAATTATCCTGGGGCAAACCCTCCTTATTGAGGGAAACAGCCTAGCCCACCAAAACAGTACTTTTATTATGATATAAAACTGTACATAGTCTCAGATGATCAAATCAGAGTTTCTTGATTACAGGGGACTCTGATAAACTTCTTCTAAACTGAAGTAATGACTCAATACATATGCAGAAAATGAATTTTCAACTTATCAGTACTGTCTTGAGGTTAATCTCTCAAACATATAATAGAAGATACCAATATGCTATCTGCCTGAGAGCAACAGAATTTTGTTGTGTCTATCTGAAGAAAAAATAATCATGAAAATATCTGCCTCCAGGTATATCAAAACTGTAAACCTATTTTTCAGAATAGACAATCATCTCCCTTTTGATTGATCATCACAGAAACTCCAAAAATGATCAGTTAAAAGAATCCTTAGTCCGTTAGCTGTCTCCATAAACGATCATATATGAGAAATAATATTAACCGAGAATAACACCTGGCAATAGTCTCTTCAAT
This sequence comes from Cupressus sempervirens, assembly GCA_028749045.1. NCBI lineage: Eukaryota > Viridiplantae > Streptophyta > Pinopsida > Cupressales > Cupressaceae > Cupressus > Cupressus sempervirens. The sequence goes on from CM053783.1 coordinate 59,847,187, forward strand.
CTTGTCCACGTGCGTTGGGAAAATGTGGCCTTTATAATCACTGCCAAAATAATTATGAATAGGCACGATACAATCACCGCTCATCACGAAGGTGAACAGATCCGGCTATAACTGTTTTTCTGTTGAAGAAAAAAGGACTAGACTGAAATGCTCTGTCGCTGATAATGATAAACCGTGACTCAGATGTAAATGATCTTCCACGAGAATGGAAGAAATAATCGTTAAATCCACGTGAGCAATAAGAGCAAATATGACTCAGCGTCCAGAAGTCAACCTGGAAGGGAAATCAACAATTCAGAATTTCTTTAAATAGTTTCAAATAGCAGCAGAGTTTAGTAAAAGATGAGAATATTTAATTTCATATAAAGCTACCACTTTAACAATTTCAAGGAAGAACTACAGTTTAGAGCAATTTTGAGGAGGGTTTTGGACTGCAACAGCTAGGCGTGGGAATAAAAATCAGGTTGCTGGCTGTAGATTTGTCTTCAACACATTATGCCAAGCATTTGCGAGCTTCTGAAATTCTTACAACACTAGTTGTAGGTCAAATTTCAGAATTGTGACTAAGTGTGGGTGGAGTTGTGAGCACCAGGTGTGTCCATTGAGAAAATTACAGTTAGCAGCCACAGCTCGAGCATTCTGGCAAAGCCTGCCGACCAGATATGATAGAAAATTGAAGGTGGCAATATACATGTATGCTTTTTAGCTACAGGAATGCAAGCCGTGTTCCAGCAAGAACAGAGAAAATTATTATAGTTCTGTTATTCCCAGATATAAGATCCAGGTAGAAACAGCAGCAAATTTGGAGGAAATTAATATTGAATAAGTTTGAAACAATTCTCCAGACAAAGAAATTACATGGTACGGTTGCATGCATTTTAAATTACCAGCATTGTTAAGGTAGGCTTCATTCTCAGATTTAATAAGAACTAGCACTTTACCAGAAGTTCTTGTTTCAGTAGTTTCTTTTAGTTATCACCTAAGTCACAAGGTTCGAATTTGAATTTGAGTCCGTGATCACACAATTCGAATGAAATTTGAAAAGGGTAAAAGTTCGGCAAAAAAAATCGACATTAAATTTTAGTTATATATATTTATGTATTTTGAAATATTAGTAATATATTCACAAAATTGTCAAAATAGTTAAACATTGCTAAATAATTTAACTAATTAACTCAATATTAGTTTAAAATAAAATGCTATTATATTAAATAATAGTATTATATTAAATATCATAAAATTCGGATGAAGTTCGAAAAGAGTAAAAATTTGTTGAAATCCGAATCTCATGGATGATATTCCACGAATCCTGTGACTTAGGTTATCACTCAAACAAAAACATAAAAGACACACAAACAAAAATAAACCTGAATTCTGGAAATTTCTTAGTCTTGGAAACAAATCACTTCCGGGGTGGTTATTACACCTCGATACTTTTTGGTCTGCTTGGCCTTTTTGGCTTTGTTTTCTTGGTAGTTCTGGCATCAGTCTCCTAATCTATTTTGTGTTCCATGTGAGAAGTAGTCGATATAGTGTAGTCTAGAATGAAGAGTTATTTTCCGACCCTTGAGAGTTTAGTTGTTGAGTCTTTCCCAATTGGCAGTGATGAAATTGGGTAAAGTATTGAGTCAAAAGCTAGTTTGAAAAACCAGTATCGAAGAGCACTCAATTTCAAATCCAATGTGACAATCTGAAAAGATTCCATCTTCGGAGAAATGAGCAGAAATCACTAAGTCTGAGAATGTTCAAAAACAAAAAAATAAGCATGAAAAGTGTGAAATTTCACTAATTTTAAAAATGCTCCTGAGAACACCCAAAATTGAAAACTGTGAGAAAAACAGCAAAGGGATGATCAAAACAGGCACGATATTGATAAAAGGTAATTGGGTCATGAAAATTTTCATGAATTCTTCTCAAGTTTACCCAAATATGAAATAATAGGAATTGAGTGGAAAAACATCAAAATGTTTAAGTATTGATTGTGGTTGCGAGAAGGAATATAAAAATGTGGGTCTTTAAAGACCCACTCTTCGGGGCTTCCTCGGGGCTTAGAATGAGCTCGTGAACACTAAAACACAGAGGACATGTATTTAAAGTTAAAATGAATAATTCCCCAACAAGAACTAGTTTGAGCCCATGACTGTAGAGTTGCATTATACATATAATTCTCTCTGGCAACAAAACATTGTCGTCGTGATCGATTCGAGGCCCTTCAAATGCTAAATTCAAAACAAATAGGATTTTGTACAAAATCCTTCACCAAGACAAGAAAGCATACCTAAGCGCCAATTCCTTACGGCCAAGGAATTCCTCAGGATGTGCAATTCCTCCTCCATGGTGTAAACGCGCCCGAAGCCTGCATGCATGATACTTGTATGCAAATATATGTGAATTTGACAAGGGAAGATTTGTGTGTTGATGATCATGCGTGCAGATACAATCGCTAGCAGGCAAATTTATTATTTTGGCATTGTAGAGTGTTGGTGACAGTGATCTCAGTGGTGAATTCAATCTCATTTCTTATGTTCTGGCAGTGAGCCTATTGTCCTGGCAGTGAGCTTATTTGTATTTACTATTGGCATTTAGCCATCTTTATATTTCAGGGTAGTTAGCCCAGCTAACTGTGAGCCCCCATAAAAATCACCTTAATCAGTGTCCATTTTATTTATGGTTTTGTGCTTTCATGTTAAAGTTTAAGAAAGTGTTTGTGAATAATTGATTAACCGCCCTCTAAGTTATTTGGTTTGATCAACACAGGTTCATTTTCTGATCACCATGAGACTAAATTTGTTACAATGGTAATTGCATTATATTATTAAAACAATGAAGATGTACATATAATATATATAGCGATTACATTGATGATGTTTATATCAGAGCAATTGTAGATAGGGGACAAGATCCGAAAGAATCTAATCTAACTAAGATTGCACTAAATATAGATTATTGACCAGATTCTTGGCATACTTTTACTGCGATATAAAGTTACTGCCCTCTGTCTGCCAAACATCAACTCCTAAGCAATAATGCAGAAGCCCTAAGTTTGTAAAGTCAAAGAACTATCACAAATCTTGTTTGATTAGCCCAATAATTGGTGTCAGACTACCAGTGACAATCAGATCATCAACATAGATGACATGTAAAAGAATATTGTCACCATTAGTTTTAACAAACAAATTGGAATCAGGACTTTTGAAAGCCTTGATTTCTGAGGTACTTATCAATTTTTATGTAGAAGTTCCGAGGAACCTGTATCAGGCTATAGTGTGCTTTCACTATTCTGCATATCTGGTTTTCTTTACCAACAACTTTGAAGCTAGGAGACTGTCAGATAGACTTCCTACAACTCACCATTTTAGAATGCATTTTTGACATCCATTTGATGGACTTTCTGTCCAAAGTGGGCTGAAATAGCGAGGACAAGCTGAGATGTGCTCATTTTGGCAGTGGGAGAAAAAGTTTCCTCATATTTAATTCCCTGTTTTTGTGAGCACCCTCTAGCAAATAGCCCTACCTTGTACTTATCAAGGGTTCTATCAGCCTTAAATTTGTACACCCATTTGCAGCCATTGGGTTCTTCCTAGGTGGAATACCAGACATGACCCAAATGTTTTTTATTTAGAAGACTACGATGTTCGACTAAGTATACCTTTAGCCTCTGAATAAGTTCAAGGCTGGTAAACAGTGTGAATAGGCCTTAAGAGAAAAAATAATTGTATGTTTCTGTTTTCTTTTGTTTCTCTCTGAAATACTTCTAATGAGCCCATCATCTTGAAGATCACTTTTGGCACATAGCAAAGTAGAAGTAGCAAAATTTGATTCAGGAGGAGCAACTGGACCTAGGATTGCTGGAATAAGCTCATTAAGATGCAGAAAAACATCTTCTTGAGGAGAGCTGGGTGGTGCCATAACATGCTTGCGAGACCCCACAACGTCAAAGACACAGTTTGTTGAATCCCTTCCATTAAGTGGACCTAAAGGAAGATGAACACCTAAATTATTAGCCTTTAGAGGCTGAGCCTTAGAGCTCACAACATGTGAAGAGAGCTGAAGAGGCTCCCATTCTTTATCAAAAACAACATTCTACATTAATTAGCTGACATGCTTTTGGTTTTCACTTTCTTGAGAACATGAGTTTTTGGCTATTGGAATCTAGTTTTGAGTGCTTGATATCTTGAATACAAACGTATGCTGTAGAGTGAAAAAGCTTCCTGTGGCTAATTTCGGGCTTCCGGCCAGACTGGGCTTCCCCTGGGGTCTTTTACGACTTGTGTGGTAGACTTGGTCAAACGATAGGCAACAATGCAGATTGATTTTGCAATTTATGTGATTGTGCAGTTTCTATACTCAACAACTCTGTTCTACTGAGGGTTGTAAGGTGTTGTAAGCTGATGCTTCATGCCATGATGTGCATGATAGTTGGAGAAATCAGAAGAACAAATTCTCCCCCATTGTCTAACTTAAGAGTTATTATTTGTTGACCGAACTCTTTTTCTACCAAGGCCTTAAACTTGTGAAACATGCTATTCACCGTTGATTTTTGTTTAAGAAAATACACCCACATTTTGGGACTAAAATCATCAACAAATAATAGAAAATGCCCTGACCTAGCAACTGAAGGAGTGTTCATTGTTACACAAACATCAACATGAACCAAATGTAATACCTTGGAAGCTCGACATGTATCACAATCCAAAGATGGAGTCCAAGGCTACCTTACAGCCTAACAAACTCCACAAACTCAATGATTTTAAGTCCAAATCTTATGTGAGATAACCACTAGACCCTCCCGGACTAGTTGAGATAGATAGTATATGTTTAGATGTCCATATTGTTGACGCCAAAGATTGCTAATGGAAGAACTCTTGGCTGGCACAACATGCTCCTGAGAATTACCAATGTCAACAAGTCAATAAAGACCATAGTCCTCAAGATCTAGAACAACCATAGTACGAGTCTCCCTATCAACAATACTGCATTTGTGCGAACTGAATACTGCATCCAATTTGATAGATAGAAGGTTGAGTTCCATGCCTAGAACGTAGTATACATTCAGTGCAAGTAAATGTCTTCCTCTAGATTGAATGTGCATGCTGCCCTTTCCGATGATAGCAAAGTAACGAGAATCGGAATCGGATCGGAATCGGCAAGGCTGAATCAAATCGTGAATCGACCATGAATCGCCCATGAATCGCCCATGAATCGGCTATGAATAGGTACATTTAAAAAACCCTTTAAATTTAGAGATATTAACAATTTAAAACTTATTTCATGGACCCTTTATTGAATATAACTTAAACACACTATAACATCATCAAATAGAAGTTAAAACTTAACATGCATAAACATGGAACATAAGTGATAAATCCATCACATACGTAACTATGTTACATGTAAAATGAAAATTGTAGGCTAGCTGAAGTAAATAGAAGTCATATGATCATAATGATTCAAATCATAGAATGTATGTAAGATGAAGATCCATAAGACATCAAATTATAAATGTATGTAAGAATCTAAGATGAAGATCCATGAAATGTATGTCTCAGTATCAATATCTTTAAACAAAATGAAAAAACAAGGCTCTAGCTCAAGCCTCATCATCATCCTCAAGCTCGGTCGTAGCCTCAGCCTTAGCCTCTGAGCATCTAGTCTGCCTACTAGAAAGGCGTCTAAGGGAGGTCCTAGAGGACCGCCGAGCCATATCCTTTGCATGTAAGATGGGTTCACGAACAACATCACTACGGCTTGTGTCTGTGCGTGCACGTGTGCGTCTTCCAGTGCTTGAATGTGCTTTAGGTGCCTCCTCTACCATGGCCACAGCCTCAGCCTCTGTATCCACCTTGTCAACCACGACTTGATCCACAACCTCAGTGAGCCACTCTGATTCTGGATCAATCTCCTCTAGAATGATTGAAGAGGAGTCAGCGCCCAAAATTTGTTTGATTCTAAGACGGAGCTTGTAATGAACAAAGACAAGATCATTCAACCTCTGCACAATCAACCTATTTCTCCTCTTCGAGTGGATGTGCTCGAACATGGGCCAATTGTGCTCACATCCAGAATCGTTGCTTGGTTGACTCATAATACAGATGGCATTTTTTTGAAGTTATGGGGTTGTGGGCCCAAACATTTGCCACCATCTATCTGAAATAAGGGAAAACAAAAACTATTAGTCTCATTTACAACTTTAAAATTACATAATCAACAATTAAAATTTAAAATGCACAACTTATAAGTCATAAACTTTAGATTCATGAATATATTATTTAATTTTTACTTGGCTGTATTGTTGTTCGAGCATCTATGACTATCCTGCCAGAGAAAAGTGGCCCTTCTTTATTATTGAACTTGTTGAGCTCAATGGTTGCAGCTGCGCTATCCTCATCACTACTCAACCTTTGGATCATTGTCTATAAGCCGGTGAGAACCTCCTCATCCACCTTGAAATTAGGATGGAAACGATATGTCGGATTCAAAAAGTAAGCTGCTGCATGGATGGGTCAGTGGAGCTGATTCTGCCATCTCTTATCAATGATATCCCAAATAGGGGCATACTTCTCTTGTACTCTTGCATACTTGGCTCTAATGGTCTTCTTGGCCTTATCCATGCCCTCATATATGTAGCCCATAGAGGGCTTCTCCCCATCAACAGTTCGTAGGAGAGATACAAAGGGCTCAATGACCTGCATATAAAGTAAAACAAAGCTGAGTCAAAACTTAAATATAAAATAATATAACTTAAAGTAAAACTAAATCATAAAACAATTAAATATTAAATATTAAATACTAAATAATAAATTGTAAAATACTAAATGTTAAATTGCAATAAATTTACCTTAAAGGATTTCTTTAGCAAGTTTCCAAAAATCATCATCATCAAAGATGCAATTCACTACATCTACCCCTATAGTGGTCATAGCATAGGAAGATGAAATCCACTCCCACCAAACAAACATGCTCCTCAAATCGTCCCTTTATGTCAACAAGGACTGCAGTGTGATGAAATTCGAGGCAAACCTTGTGATGCTTGGACGAGCTATCTCCTTGCCTCCTGTGTACTTCTTCATTGTGGTAAGGACAAATGAATGATTATAAATAAACTTGCATATAATAATTGCCCTTTCGACACATGATTTGACCCACTCAAGCTTTGCCAATTTCCTCCAACATGAGGTCAATGCTGTGTGCCAGACAAGGGGACCAAAATATGGTGGGGTGCCTCTCCATCAAAAGTTTACCTACAACAATTTTAAGTTAATTAGAAATTCAAACATGTTAGAAAAAGTTCAAAATTCAAATAAATTTATTTTCAAAACTTGAAAAGTTAATAGTTTACTTGCAACAACATAACTTGTTGCATTATCCGTCACCACTTGCACCACATGTTGTTCCCCAACCTCTGCTATGACTTCCTCAATAACCTCACATAAGCATGTAGCGTTTTTTATACGAGCGGAAGCGTCAATGGATTTGAGGAACATGGTATATCCTACAAAACAATGGATTATAATGGATCACCAACAAATTAGCAATCAACAAATCAAAATTTGAAATATTGAATCAGGATTCACAATTATGTATGTAGGAAAGTAGAATGATCAATCACTTCCACAGGATACAAGAAAATTGAGAGGGAGTGTTCTATTCCTCCTATCTGTCCAACCATCAGTCATGATGGTGCAACCTTTTTCGATCCACTCCTTTCGGTGCTCCTTCTTTACCATTTCATCCAAGAGGTGTCCACTCAACTCGCCTCAATTGGGGCTTTAAACCTCGAACCACAAATAGCAACTGCATCTATCATGTTTTGCCAATAAGGAGCCCTATCACAAATAGATTATGATTAAATTTAGATGTCAAATCATTATGTAAGCTTGTAAAGCGAATCTGTGATTAATCAATGAATCATAAAACAAGTAGATATAATTAAAGTTTTACTTTTAAGTTTAACCTTAAAGAAAACAAAGAAAAAAGAATCAATTATCTGGCTGCAACAAATGGAATGTTGCAAAAGTACCAAAATTTGCAAATCTCTTTTCTGGCAACATTATGAATCTCCTTGTTCAAACCCATGCCCTCAAGCATGGGTTGTGAGCCAGGAGTAGTGCGGGGCACAAAGTAACTATTCATTCTGTTATTCTGCACTCGAGGCCACAATAGGTTGGAGTTGGACTCAATCTTGGTATAAGACCGACTAGCACCAGCACTCGCATGAGCACTAGACCTAGGATGAAAAGGAGGCCTGGAAGAACCCTCTCCAACACAACCTACAGATGTGGAAGTTGATGCAGATGTAGATGCTACTACAGGAGCATGGGAGCCAATAGTGCTTAACCCTTCAAGTTTCATTTTCTTATTTAATTTCTCTTGTTCATATTTTTCTAATGCCACTAAACAAGTGCATTTTGCTTCAGCAGTTTGTTGAGTGCAAATTGTAATATCATGTCCAGATATAGCAGCAATGTGGTATTTGAATCTATAAATACCACCAGAATTTATTTCTTTACACAAAACATACATTTCTTTTGAAATATGTTTCTTCCAGGAAACTCTTCGGTATATTTTCAACATTCATCTTTTTTTACCCATTGCGGAAAATGAAAGCAAAGGGCTGCTGCAATAAGAAAATTCAAGTAAAATATCAAGTTTGAAACTAATAAACAAAAGCTATAAAACAAAAAACCCTAGTTTGCAATTTAGTAAAACTAAAAAAAATTCAAGATTTGCAAATGAAAACAAAAAATTTAACAAAAAATGCATAATACACTAAACATGCAAAAAAAAATCAGCACTTACCTCTTAGAAATTAGTACTGGATCAATGCCATTGACTATTGACTCCTTAATGCTCCCCATGCAATTTATGACCTCCCTAGATGGACTTCTAATCTCTTTGGTGCTCTTCTTTCTTGTTGGTTGGAAACCTGTGGTTTTTCTTTTCTCTTCTTCTCTCTCACTTTTCCTCTCTTCTACTCATGCTTAACAATTAGAAGGCCCTTTAGGGTTAAAACAAAGAGGAAAGGCCAAAAAGAAAAGGAAAAAAACAAGTCAACTTAAAGCCTTGCCGCACGGCCAATTCATGGAACTGATTTGGGCGATTTTTTTCATGAATCGCATAAATTGGCGATTCATAGGAAAAATTGGCGATTCTGATTCATGAGTCATGGAAAATTGCCTAGGTTGAATCGAATCACCAAACCAGAGATTCAGGCAATTTCATGGCGATTCTTGGAACTCTGGATGATAGTATACTCTTCTCCATCAAAATAATTGAAATTAACAAATGGTATACTCATAAGAATTTTGTAGATTTTTTAGAGTGATTACTACCATGTCTTCTTCCTCCATCTTCTGACCAACTGCCTGCAATTGATCACATATCTCCTTGATTTTTGTGAGATGCTCCTACAAAGATATTTTTTATCTGTCATGATTGGGCAAAGCATGTTTTTGGGAAAAAACGTGTGGGTTTTTTTCAAATACCTCAATCTGAAATTAGGATGATTGTCTTGCTTGAGGCTACAAGATGCAGCTGATCACTAGTGACCGAGAGTTTAATGAGCATTAAGGCTTCCCGATTTCACTCATCAAATTTGTCCTAATTTGGACTTGCCATTATAGGATGTGCAAACTTGCTCAAACAATTTGGTCAAGGGACCGATATTCAAAACATTTCATCATTTGTTGCTTCCAGTTATTGCAATAATGGCTGTTGAACTTCTGATTGCCTTCCAACATAAGGTTAATTGAAGAGATCATCTCGAGCTTTCTTTCTCTTCATATCCTGAAGGGATCCCCAAGTGGTAGGAACATTCTAGGAAGAAATAGCAATTATCCTTTCATCATTGCAATAAGTAATTGCATATTTCATAAGCATCAACACTAGAATAATAATCTGTCTTTCCATTCCAGATTTAAGGAGATCCTATACATGTAGTCAGTCGTCTCTTTTGAAAACGGAGACAAGTCACCAACGTAACCGTGGGACTACAGAAAGACGTTTTCTCTGATAAATTAGGATAATCAATAATCATATGGCTCTCTCTATTCCAAAACTCATGAAATCCTAAAATGCAAATGGTAAAGTTTTCAAAATGTTCTATCAGACAATGCTCTATACTAAAGCAAGCATTGCCAAGTTTCAGAGCAGAAACATCTACTGTATAAAAGCACCACTCTGCCCCAAAATATAGCTCTGCTTAAACAATTCGGTTTACGTCAGACTAACCTGATTTTAGTTTATGTTACTAAATTGGCAACAATTTTTCAATTTTAAATAATATTTTTAGTTTTAATGGTTCATTTGTGTAATGCTACTTAAATTTGTTTACACTTTTTCCTCCTGTTAGGATTGTACTACATCTCAGGTGTATTATGGCTTTGGATGGTGGAAATAGTAAATTGTAAATACACTTTGTGCAAATAGAAACCTTTTATCTGTTTTTATTGTCTTATAATTTACTAGTGACATATAGCATCATATATGATGGGTTGATCAGTGAATGATGTTTTCATCAGGTGGAGTATTTATTTTCTGATAAAACTGGCACTCTTACAAGAAACTGTATGGAGTTTTTCAAGTGTTCCATTGGGGGTGAGATGTATGGAAAGGGGGTCACTGAAGTTGAGAGAGCAGCGGCCCAACGCAATCAAGTGAACATTCATGAGGTTGGTTTTCTGATGCTGTTGTCTTGGAAGCCTAAAAAATTAAGCTCTTTCCAGTTGAACATTCTGTTTAAGTGCAAATTGGCTGAAGCATGTTGTACAATATAAATTATGTTTATGAAGTTTTCTTTATATGTTAAACTGTTGTGTCAGACTGGAAGAGCAGCTGATGCTGTGCATGAAAAGGGTTTCAATTTTGAAGATACAAGACTGATGGCTGGTGCATGGAGAAACGAGCGCGACCCTGAAATATGCAAGGTTGACTAGTTACTGGGGTGATACAGAAATTTGAAAGGGTATTTGTTATATAGATTCATTTGCTAAGGATGCCGAGGTTGTAATGATATTATGGCATTGATTTTTTGGATAAATTTGAGAAGGGTGTTTTAAAGTACTCACCAAAAAATATATATATTTTTGTTTTTGTTGACTGTAAGTATCTAATATGTGTTATCTTTCTCTCTAGAAAGTGCCTTTCTGTTTAGATGATTTAATTTTAAACACATGGTCAATGATGCTCTCAAAGAAATCCTTTACCTGATATGATAAATAATTCCTTGGTTGATGAATGGGGAGGGGCAATCTCTAATGAAACATCTCTTTAACCATAAAAGTATTTTAGCTTAGGACGCGAGAAGTCACAAGATCTGAATTAGAATACAAGTTTGGTAACCAATTGAGCTATGTTGTTGATTCAGGTTCGGGGACAGATTGGGGTTTTAGAATTCGGATCGTGGATTTGTGATTGTTTCCCCATTATGATTCCTAAGGATTCGTGAGTGTATGTGTGTGTGCGTGTGCGCATAAATATACAAAAATTTAAAAAATAAGAGATATACATAATTCTAAAACTAAATCATTTCATACTATTTATCTAATGATGCTTGACCATACGTCAATGCTAAATGTCAAAGATAAACATTATGTTTCATCAAGAAAATCATCACATTGAATGAACAAAACTTAGACTTATAGTTATAGTTCAATAATGTTTGAAACATGATTCAATAATCATGAAATTGTTCTCAATCATCAAATGGATTGTCTCTAAATTGTGGATCATTGGGGTCTTCTTTGGCTGCAAGTAATTCATCCTCCTCATCATTGGAACAATAATCAGTTCCACTAGCAGTAGAGGGTGCTGCGTCATCCTCCATATCACCTATATCATATCCAAGTTCGCAGACTCGGGTGCCACATCTCAAAGCTTTTCTACTCCCTTCTTGTATTTTGGGTTTTTACGTGCTAGAAGGTGCAAGTTGTTGTGCACAAACACCAAGTCTTATGCTTGTTTGGAGCCCAATCGGTGATACTTAACTGAGTGTAAAGGAGTTTGCACTCCAATTTCCCTCAGCAATAGAACAACTAGCAACCTTGAGAGAAAATAAACAAAATTAAGTGTTAAAATATATGTTGCAAGTCGCCAAAACAAATAAAAAATACTTAAAAGTATAAAATAATTAACTTGCTTATGACAGGAGCTTTATTGTAAGAGGCTGGAGGTACAATTAATCTTGCCTAGGAGGTACCACCATGTAATACCATCCATTCTGATTTGATCATTCACGGCAATACGCTCTGTATTTTTTTCGGAGATGAATAACCCAAACTCTCATCTAACATTTTCCCCCCACCTCTGGATTGCTAAGGATCCTATTGAATGCCCTCTTATATTCGCTAGCAACCTTAGCATCTAGGTGCGATTCTACTTAGAATAGCAAGTACCTTTGGGTTATAATACATGAGGGAGAGAGCATAAGCTAGGAGATGCAAAGGAGTTGTCATCTTGTTCCAACGGTGAAGAACAATTACTTCCACCTTTTCGTATAAGGTGTCTCTAAGGTCATTCTGTCCTTTGAATGACCTAGAATATGAATAACAAATGATGTTGATATAAGTTAGCTTGGTGAGTGGGTGGTGTCATTGATTTTTTAGCGCTAGAAGAACTTTGTTTCTCTTTTGTAACTATTTTATCGGCAACACCTTTTTTTCAAGTGCACAAGTGTGGAGAGTGTACTACGTTTCAAGAATGGAACTAAATCTACTCTCAGTTAGTCAGTTGTTGCAACACTCGCCACACTTGGAAAATGCCAAAAACGACCCTTTTTTTCTTGGTAAATGCAGTGGCTTTTGGTCGCGAGCAGAAGAGAAACAACTATGTACCAGTAAAACGAGCTTTTTATAGATGTGAGTGGCAGAAAAAATGCCCAAAGAAATCGCGATTTGCAAATGCGATTTTGTAGACAGATTTGATATTAGTGATTTGTAGATCCTCAAACCCTAGCCTAGAACCAGGTGTGTAAAAAAAACGAGCCTAAGGAATCACGATTTGGAGAGAACAAAACCCTATCTTGAGATTTCGAATTTCTCTAGGTAGAAAACCCTAGGCGGGTTTCAAAGAAATTGACTTAAATAATTTTGAAAAAATTTAAACAAAAAATTTCAAGAAATTATAAATTTTCCCGAATTTTTTTGAAGTATTAGCTCTAATACCATATTATACAAGTAATTGGTAAAATACTTGCTTGTTATTAAAAGAGACCAGATGGTCAATTTATACAAAAGAATGAAACGATGTTTCCTTAGGAAACGATCGTAAAGAATAGAAACATTCTATTATAGATAAAGCAAAAAACAAAAGCAAACTAAAGCTAATTAGATATTTACAATAGATAACCATTAACTAATAATAGACGACTTATCTATTATTGTAATATCCATGTGTAATCTATGGCAGTCTATTCTTTCCTCTTTGTTTAAATCTAGACAAACTAAAACTCCATGGCATGAAATACCAAAAACATGAGACCTCACCTTTATATAGCTGTCTCTAAAGTCATCCAAACAAATATGACAATCTCAAACTCTTGATCCTCTTGGAGTTTTTTATTTTGACCCCTGTGTACCATATTGGAGAATAAATTTTTTCTTGTTGAAAGGGCTATATAGCTGTCTCTAAAGTCATCCAAACAAATATGACAATCTCAAACTCTTGATTCTCGTGGAGTTTTTTTATTTTGACCCTTGTGTACCATATTTTTTTTGCATATTTGCTCGTTAAAGGAGCTAGATTGTTGCCCACTACTAGCCTCACCACTTGGACCTCTATTTTCACCAGCCATTAAAATTTCATTGACTATCCTCATTGCTGCTGATTTTGTTTTTCTTTGATATTGAACAATGAATAGTAACATTGAAACAATGCAAAAAATAAAAAAATATCAGACTTTTTCAAGCTTCAAGCTTTGAAAAAAATTGAAAAGAAAAGAATGGAAGGATGTTCCTATTACAAAGTAATTGGTAAATATTTGCTTGATATTAACAGTGATCAAGAGATCAATTTATACAAGAAACTGAGCATTTCTTCCTTAGGAAACAATCATAAAGAATAGAAACATTTTATTCTAGAAACAAAAAACTAAATATTAGAAACCTTCTAATATTTACAGGAGATTAGAATAGATAACCATTAGATGCGAAACAAAGATAATAGAAACTGAGTTATGTTTCCATAGAAAATAATTGTAAAGAATAGAAACATTCTATTCTAGAAATAGGAAACTAAATATTAAAAACATTATAATATTTATAGGAGATTACAATAGATAACCATTAAATTTTAAATAGAGATAATAGACACTATCTATTATCGTAATACCCTCCCTTAATGGTTAATCTATCCAGAGCATGAAGCTGTCAAAAGGTGGAAAAGATAGATTTTGTCTGCTCAGTGTGCTCTGCACTATTTTCTATGGGCTGCAAACTAGATTGCCTAGATAGGGAAGTTAAGCGCTTCCGACATTCAACCTTCATCTGCCCATACTCATGGAAATAGTTGCATTCAATGTTTTTTTTCTAGGAGCCTTCTGAAGCTGGAGCAAAGGACCTTTGTTGAGGAGTCCGCTGTGAATGAGACTTGCCCTTATCCTTCTAAAAGGATTCAACAAAAAAGGCTTTCTTTGCAGACGGGGAGATGAAACTCCTATCGAACTGTTGTTTTTGTTAAGAATGTTAGCATTCTTAGTGTTGACACATCTATTGTTTCAATAAGTATTGACAGTATACGATCATATATATGGATATATTACACTTATTGTCGTAATTTTGAATGTAGAAACTTAAAACATATATATGATTGTTTATGTCAATCCATATTTAGATCAAATAACATGTTTAACTTCATGTTTAGATGCTACAAGTAATCTCGATTGCATCAGGTCATTCAATATTCTGTTCACACCAATTGTTATCGGGTGTATACTCTCGCAGATTATATAAAGATGAACTGCTTTGTAATTCTTCCATCGATTGGATAATTGAGAGTTTCTTTAATCAAATGTTATTATTATAGTGATTACCATCGAGTGTGATTAATATTTGTTAAGGATTAGTTATGAATAGATGCAAATTAGTATTGTATACATTGAGGCATGACCACGTAGGGTCATGCCCCGACTTGATCATATTTCAATATATATATATATATACCAAATTCATTTCTCATTTGCAGATCATATCTATAACTTGGCATACTGATCTTAGATAAGGAAAATACATTATCACAGCAAGAACATAGAAAGTCTGACATTGAATAAATAAGACACCAGTCTGCTATAGTCTAGAATACATACCAAAACACTTTGATAAGTCTACACCAACCACGATCTATTAAAACTTACAGTTTCCACCGATCTTGTTGAAGCAAAAGTGTGCAAAGATTTGTGAACTTCATATCAACACCGGTAGAAGTGATGTTGAGAGTCTCGATAAAATGCTCATAGGACTTGGGCAAACTTTTGAGGTTTATAACCACAATGTCCTCTTCCTCCATCTTGCATCCAATGGCAAGCACCTAATCACGGATTTCCTGAATCCTATTAAGGTGTTCTTGGAGCGATTTCCGCTCATCCATGATAATAGAAAACAATGTTCTTGAGAAAGAAGACTCTTCTTTTGTCTGAAGTATCATGAAGTATCTTGAGATGCTCCAATATCTCGGTAGCCGTCTTGCCGAATGGAATTTAAGGGAGCTGATCATCAGCTATAGATAATTTGAGAAGCATCACCACCTCTCAATTATTTAGATCCCATGTAGCCTGATCAGTACCAGCTGTAGTTGGACACTTTGTGACACCCAGAACAATCTGATCAGTATTCAGTTATTCAAAGATTGCTAGTCTCCGCTATTTCTGTGTGCCATAATTTTGACCAATGAATTTTGAATTGCCCTCGAGTAGAATATTAGTCAAAGATGCTATAGCACATTTTTCAGTGAAAAAGCGTGAAAATTTGTGAAGGCACATACTTTGAGGCAAACAAATGGAAGACCGAGGAAAATTGAAGGGGTACCTAGAAGAGAGCCTAAAAAACCCAAAAAGAATGTTGTTGGATTCTAGATTTATTGGTTCAAAAATCAAAACACAAAAATTGAGGCACCTAAAAAACAAATGACAAACCAGTTGAGATCTCGGAAAACCCACCAAGAATCTATAAATAAATTTTTGATCTAGTACAGAAAATTAGGGTTTTGACCAAAAAACACGTGGCTGCAAAAAAGCCCAAAAATAAATGGCGGAAATGCAAAATAACGTGTTTTCTGGGTTGGATTTGAGGCATAAGTAAAAAATAGAAGGTTGGAAAATCGTAGATGCCTCTCAAAAAATCCCTCGAAAAAGGGAAAAACGGCTCGCGGATTATATAGGCTCAAAAAATGATTATTTGAGCAAAAAACAATGCTGCAATTTGCAGAGGTAGTAAGCCACATGTAGGGTCACGATATGCAGAGGTAATAGCACCCCCAAAAATGCTGCCCAACAAACCTGAACAGAGAAAAAACGACCAAAAAATAGCGCGAATTTTCTAGATGTGAGCAGCAAAAAACAAAATTGTAGGGATACAAAGGACAATTGCAGAATAATGGCCGTAAGTAGCAGACAAAAACCCTAGCTCGAAGCAGATATCACATAAAATAATTTTAAAAATAGTGATCTGATAATTTGGAACAAGAAATTATAATATTTTTTGAAAAAATTCAAAAAATTGGCTCTGATACCATATTACAAAGCAATTGGTAAATATTTGTCTGAAATTAATAGTGATCAATAGATCAATTTATACAAGATATCGAGTGATGTTTCCTTAGGAAACAATTGTAAAGAATAGAAACATTCTATTCTAGAAACAGGAAACTAAATATCAGAAACATTTTGATATTTACAAGAGATTACAATAGATAACCATTAGATTCTAAACAGAGATAATAGAAATTTTCTATTATCGTAATAGTTACTTACTTCTTCCAAGTTTAAAGCAACAGATTTGCCCTCTCTTCCTTCCATCACTTGCACAGTTGCACTCTCCTCTTCTTTCAAACCATCTTTGCTACTGATGTGAGAGAAATGAAATACAAGTAATGACTAATAGTAATGGGCCCCAAAAAAGTAGTCAACGCATTTTAGGGAGGAGAGGCCCAGATAGGAATCATAAAAAAATTGCATTTTAAAAGTTCTTTATGTTTTTTTCACTTGCCGCTGCATTTTTCTGTTGGGGAGGACATCTGTTATGCGGATGGTTGAGGGATGACTAAGGCTTCCTTGGCCATCCCAAGAATATACAACTACCGGAAATGGCTAAAGGGTAAACTATTTTGTTTGCCCTGCTGTTGCCAACAAAATGCATATTGACCATTGGCAACGGCAGGGCAAACAAAATAGTTTACCCTTTAGCCGTTTCCTAAGCCGCCCCCCCCCCCCCCCCCCCCTCAAAAAAAAAAAAAAGAAAAGAAAATCCTGCTGCATCATCGTGTTTTTGGGATGTCCCTTGCATTTTTATTTTAAATTGGGGATGGGGTGGGGCCATCTCTTGGCTGGCTCCCTGGACCGGAAATGTCCTGTGCAGTTATGGGGATATTGGCGACATCCTCAGGTTTCTTGGACATCCCCTGGCTACCCCCTTGTCCTTGAAATGTATGCAGTATGAGGATGAGGATTTTTATGCCAGGGATTGTCCATGGGTAACTCTGAGAAAATTCAATGACTTTTGTACAATCCCTTCTGTTTTCTATAAGTAATGGGTTGAACTCTACATTTTATTTGCTCTCTATATATCTATTCTATGGAAATGCCATTTATTTTTATTTGATTGTTATACTTAAAATTTTTAACGTTTTTATTTGTAAATCCCATTTCCCCTATTTTTGCCTGTTTTTCCCCACTTTTTTCCAGAAATCCTAGACTGCGGTTTGCCGATTTACTCCCCAGACAAGTAATGTTGCTAATGACTGATCCCTGCATAAAATGTGAATGTCAAGGCCATGAAGCAGTAAGTAGGCCCTGTTACTCTGAGAATAGAATGAACAGTCATTGAAGAATGAATGAATCCAATATTTGGTTACTTCAGCAACATTGGAATCTACAATATGTAACATTGAGTTCTTGAATACCTATCTGGAAAAAACTCTAAACTGTGCTTTATTTATGACTAAACCAACCTAAGAGATTGTGCCAGCCAACAGAGGGAATACTGGCAGTCTGGAGAACCATGTTAGTGACCTACAAAAATAAGAATTGATGACAGTGGACCAGATTGATGATTGGGCCTAGCAGTGATATCATAAGAAATCACAGTGTAATAATAAGTTCTGCTACAGTGATAACAATGAGTTCCTAAGAATTATATTCTTTGTGGACTAGATGACTAACAGATCCTATTTTTCTTAAATAACAATGAGTTTCTAACAATTATATTCTTTGTGGACTAGATGACTAACAAATCCTATTTTCTTAAGGATGAAATCGATCCTTTTTCTTTGTTGGATTTCCAGTTTTTGAATATATTTTAACATCCCTAGGGATTATATGTCTTTGATTTTGGCATCAGCCATACATGAAATGTTCATTATACATTTTTTTTGCAGTTTGAGTAGTCAAAGCTTAAAATGGCTTTAACAATTTCCTACAAATTTGATCAAATTATACTTTGTCTATGGGTTTATGCATTCTGTTTTGGGAACTACATATTTGAATCTTTCAAAGAACTGTGTTTGTACTTTTCAAGCTTTGAAATGCAGTCTTAAATTTCATTGGAACTTTCTTTCAAACTACTAATGCAGGGATGCACTTTACTGCCCACAGGAATTCTTCAGATGCCTTGCAATATGTCATACAGTTTTACCTGAAGGTGATGAATCGCCTGAGAAAATAACATATCAGGCTGCTTCTCCAGATGAGTCTGCCCTTGTCATTGCAGCAAAAATTTTTGGCTTCTTCTTTTACAGGTGAAGAGTTTTTTTGTACCTTATTTGGTGAACTCAGAGAAGCGAAGCAAAATGAGTAGGCATTTATAGATAGTCTATAATGATTTTGTTTTGCTTCATACATCTGATTATAATTGAAGCTTTCATCAAGAAGTTACTTAAAATGGCTAGTTATAACAATATATTGAAGTATTTGTGTTTTTAGTTTAAATTTCTTTTGATGCACCTTCTATAAGGAGATGTTTTGAACGGGTGTGCAGGAATAGAAGTTTTTCCATTTTATCAATAACATCATGAGTGGGAATGGTAGTTTAGGTGTTGATGTTATAAGTATCATAGTACAAAGTATTGATTAGCTTTGTAGTGAGAAACAGTGAGAAACAATAGGGAGACAAGAGCAAGTAACATGAAGCACTAAAACAAGTAGTTCTTAGGGAGAATTCTCAAGGAGAAAGAAGTACCCTAAGGTTTGGATCAGATTCTTTAATATCACTTTGCTCTGCCTACATGGCTGAAGCTAAATTTGGAGGTGACAAAAATAAGTGGAGAACGATGACAACGAGCTAACTCTGGGAGTCTTGAATGTCAAGTATCACTTCAAGCAAATAGACCAGAGTTGAAGAAACAACTTCCTTGGGTGCCAAGTGATATACGATCCTCCGAGGCAGAGGCTTGAACAATAGATTTCTAGGTTCTGTTTTGATATTTGTTTGGAACTTTTGATGCCACAGATTTTATATTCCATGAGTTTTGTAGACATTTGACACTATTTATGTATGTAATATGTTATTTCCTAAAGCAAAAATTTTCTTTTATACTTATGTGATCAATGTATACTTGTGTATATGTTCAAAGTAGCTTCCTTTGGATGATATTAGTGTGTCTTAAGGTTTATTTTAATAAAGGGTGCATGCAACAAGTCATCTTTTTGAGTCTAAGTCCGAGCCTGAGTCTTATAACAATGGTTGCCTTGAATGTTGAAATGAAACAACTTAGCTTAAATCAGGTCCAGTGGCTGTTAGATAAGGTTGCTAACTAGTTGCCTGAATGTTGACCCATTTATTATCTCCGTGCCTGTTTTGGCTGAAAGCTGTAGCCCTTTATCAGTTAGTATACTTGAGATTTTGTAATCTAGCAATCTAATCTTGTTGAGCAAAATCTTGGCATATTTAGATTGTGATATAACCACAACTTGCTTATTATACTGTTTGTTTATGGATTTGATTTTGTAAGATTTTATGAGCATCCATGTTTTGGATCCCACTCTGTGATCCATCATGTTGATGTTGGAGAGCAAAATTAAGTGACTGAAAATCTTAATAATGGATTGCAGTGCACATAGTGTGATCCGAAATTTTGATGCTCAAAAACTTCTACAGATAGGTAGTAGCGAAGGAGGCCTTGGTCATGTGAAAATCTTTACTCGAATTGCTTTTGATTTGTTTAATCAAATACAACTCACTACCCATTATGATAATATCATCTACAAAAATGACCAGTAGAATGACCTCATTGCCTCTATTTTTGATGTACATATTTCCATTTGAGCGACTTATTTGAAATCCCTGTTCGACCAAATACTTCTCAGTTTACCATGCCTTGGGTGCTTGTGTCATGCTATGCATAGCTTTTGTCCAAGTTACCATGGTTTATCCCTGCACCCCCTGGACCAGCAGAAGTTCGAACTGGTTTGAAGTTTGGGTCTGGTTCGATGTCTGTTCTTGGCAGGGTGCAATATTTACCCTGCTGGTTCGAACTGGTTTGAAACAAGTTTGAACCCGGGTGGATTATGCTGTTAGTCGTTGAACCAAGTTCAAACCGAATCATTTCTTAGACCCGTGGACGGCAATAAAGTGTCTCGTCTGATCTTATTGTTGTTAGCTCTATTGCTGAGTCAACTATTGCCGGAGAAGAGAAGATGAGGAAGAAGAAGAAGATGAATACGAAGAAGAAGTTAAAGATTGAAGAACGTAGAATATTAATAGTTTTTTATTCCATTAGTTGAACAATGAACATGAAACAATGATACTTGAACTTGATGCCATGATTTATTTTTAATATTTTGAATCTTTGATGTTGAACTTGTTAGTTGAAAACTATATGATGGTATGATCATTATGAATACGAGTTTATGGAGTTTTTGTTGTTTAAGTTTGTATATGCTACTATGCTACATTCTAATTTTAACTCATGCTTCATATATATATATATATAAATTTTTTTTACATGTTTTCGTACTAACGAACCCAAACCCCTTTCCAAAATTTTGATGAACTTGTGAATCGGTTCTCTAACTTCGAACTTGGAACCAAACTTGAACCGGTAACTTAGACTTTTGTTAGTCTACATACCTGATGCTTCTTTCTTGCAAGCCGAAAACCTTGAGGTTGAGACATGTACACTTCTTCCTCCAAATTTCCATTGGGGAAGACAATATTCATGTCTATTTGGTAGACTTTCTAGCCTAATTGAATTGCAATGGCAAAACTAAATAGATGGTGCTCCATCTTTGTTGTAGGAGCAAAGGACTCCTCATAGTTATTACTTTCTGTGTGAAAGATCTCAATTGGATTTGACTGAGGTTCTGAAATTTGTCTGAATTTTTCCGAGTTTGCTGAATGTTTTTGGTCTTTGTGCAATATCTGATCTTTTTGGTTTTCAAGTTTTTTGATTTTTTGTGGTTTCTCAACAACAGGAATTACAAAGCTTGGAAATTGCAAAAAAATTATTGAAAGAAACTTGCTACTAATAATTCACACCACAGCGAATGAATCTGATTCTGTTTATTTCAATAATGTCTAAGATAACCATACCAGGATGGATGGATCTGAAGTTGACTGAATAGGTACAAATTATAAATGTACGGTTGACACTGTCTGATCTGTAGTCACTGTTGTTACTGATCTGCTGCTGGGGGCCTCAATTTCCTGATTTTTATGGGGTCTGCTGTTGACATAACTCCACATCCAGCTAGGAGGTAATGTGACTATGGGTGGCCCTGGATGCTCCATAAATGATTGGAAAAAAATGTCTGACCATTGCTATGCAACTGATAAATGTATTCTGCCTAAATCAGTCTGATGTAGTGATATTCTCCGAAAGTAACATTAGCTCTTGCCTGGAGTTGTACGGCCAAGGAAAGAAAGTCTGGAGTGTGTGAATTCTACCCTTCAGACTTTGATCTGCTAATATAAAAAATCTGATATGTCCTTTAGCCAATCTGACATCAAAATCCTTATCCAGATTTACTTTCAATCTGATTCAACCTCTAATTTGCAATGTAAACTGACACCAAGAAAATTGAGGTTTCATGCAACTCTCTATACCTTCAAGAGTTTTCATTTCTGGAAGTCTATTTGCCGCTCAAACCCTTTACAGAGCCCAAACTTCAATATGCTATTCTGAAAACCAATAACCTGGGTGATCAAAATCAAACCCGAAAGCTCTTTCTATCTCTCTTCATTTCCTTCAATTGGTTCAAATCTAACTAGGGCTTAACACAATTTATTTTAAAGTTCTTTTTATAATACTTTATTTTATTTTGTTCTCCTCTAGGAAATTCAAACTCTAAGGCTTTATTTTCCATGAATAAGAATGCGCCCCCCCTTTTAAATCAAGCTTGCATGGAGATGGGGGTACTTGTTTGCTTAGGGTAATGGTACAGCTACTGGTGTGGGTACGGCTATTTTTCAAAATAGGGGACATGAGTACTTCAGCATTCCAATTTTTTCAATATATTATAATTTAATATTTATAGAACATCTGCAGATACGAGAGTCATGGCAATGGTTTTTTAAAAGAACAGCGTTAAAGCTGGCAGATGTTAATGTATTGTTTTCAGTTTCAGATTTGCATTGTGTTTGTAATAGTAATATATTCTAAGTGTTTAGATGCATGACAGAGAAGGCAGAATTTAAACATGAACAAGAAGATCATAAATTATATAACAATGACATATTGCAAATTATAAACTTCTGACTTGAACTGTGATGAAGTTTATTATTAATTAATTTTATATCAAAGTTTCCAACTGATTACGTGATTACGTATTGAATCAAGCTTGATAAACAAGAAGCTGATACACAAACAAAAAACCGAAAGTAAAATTAGAAATCTTAATCAAAGTTCTTACCTATGATGCTCACCACTGAGCACCCGGTGCATGGCTATATGTACCTGGTACTTGGGTACATGGGTACGCATCCAAGGGTTGTGGGTACACGTACCCATGCAACATAGTTTTAAATATTAAATGTAAGTCCATTAACTAGGTAATTATGCCATATGGCCTTTTATTATTTATTATAACATAAAGTGACTGCATAAGTTCACTTAAATATTGATTTATTTAAATCAAGCTTTAGGAAGTACTATATTATTTCTAATCAAGCTTTAGGAAGTACTACATTATTTCTAATTCATACATAAACTAATTATCTGGACTCCAAACTGAAATTTGAGTGATGCTACTAGTCCAAGGATGTCAGTTGAGTGTTGTAGGCAAATTGATAGTCTCCCCTTTAAAATAGCGATCCTCCAAAAAAAAAAGGAGCTGCAACCAAAGTCTCCAGAGTGATGTTGGAGGTTTATTGATGGGCTCTGGCCAACATGCAGCCAACCCCTAGAGTGTAGAGATCTTGTAAAATTTAGGAGACTGTCCCAAACTACTCAAAACCTTAGTTGCCGATTCGGGCACGTGAATTGGATCCTTGGATTCATGAAAAAGTATAATTCCAATTATGATTTGTAAGGGTTCGTGTGTATATATATACAAAAAATAAGAGAGCAAAATGAGAGCGTGAAATAGAGAGAAAATTTGAGGTAATATTTATTTGGATGTTGAATAAAAGAGTCGTTTTAGGGTTAGAAGGCAAAAAATATATTAAAAAAGTCATTAAATAAGTTAGAGCCACTGAAAACCTTGGTTTGCTCGGATCATCAAGGATTCTTGTTGGATTTGTGCTGATTCAGGCAGGATCCTTGTTTTACATAGTGGATTCATTTGGATTCGTGGGCCCACAAATCGACACGAATCCACATGTGTAAAACAAGGATCCTACCTGAATCAGCATGAATCCGGGCACAAATCCGAATCCAGATCAGACCCGGACCCGAATCTAGCCTCCTGGGCATGGATTTAGTTACTAGGCTCAAAATAGCTCATAAAGCACTTGCATAGCTCCACAAATCTTAGGATGGGTCGACTATGCATACTATTGATTATGGAAACCCATATTATAGGTCAACCCTCTACTATTTGCTGGATAGTCTATGGAAGTGACATTACTTTACGAGTACACTTTTATGACCAACATGCTTTGTACTTGCCAAATGTATTATCAACTATGTAGTTGATTTTGTAAACCCATTTGCAGCCGATACGCTTCACCTGGGTGGAAGATTTGAAAGAACTAAAGTCTTATTTTTATTATTCAGTTTCCATAGTCTTTTACCATTTAGGTTTTCCATTTGCTTGTGCAAACTCTCAGGACCTGTAAATTCCTTTATGATTGGCCATAAGAAGGATATTTATTGTGTTCTTGCTCTTGCCTATGGATGATCTACCCTTAGTGAGGCTTTCAAACTAGTTTGGTCTCTTTCTAGAAAACCTTTTCATCCAAATTAGTGTTTCCATGATCACTTGGACTGCTCATTTTTATGTTGTTCAGATGCTGATGTAGATCGTCAACAAGAAAATTGTCTAACATTGTTACCTACCTAGGAAATTCATTGTGCTCAAAACCTTCCTTCCCTTTAGGTTCAGCCAGCCAAAGTTGAACTCTAGGATTGTTAACCTCAAAAGACTAATAATCAGGTTTCTTGATCTTTGAGGAGTGCTGGAAGGGATTGGTCGACTTCCTCATCAATCAAGATATCCTTGTTGAGAGGACACCAAATAGTGTCCAGGGAAAGATCTAACAACCACAAGCCAAAGAGCAAAGGAAGAAAGAGAGGGACCGACAAAGGTCCTGAGTAGTAGATGATAGTGAAGAACAACCAATAGAAGTTAATCAACCAATTGGAAGTAGCCCAAAATTGAAGGATAATCACCAGGTGAGAGGGGATTTGAGATTGCCTGCTAGTAGCTCTAGGGGTGGAGGACTATCGTCTGTCCGTAGGAGCTTTCTGAGGTCTTAGTCTCAAGGATCTAGTGTGAACAGCATTAGACTGGTCCAGTGAACACTTGGTGCCTCTGGTGGAGGTGACCAACGGAAAGAAGGAAGTGATGAACTGATCAAAACCATGAACCAAGGGAGATTGAAGCTGCAAAGTATGATCGCAAAGATGCGTGGCCTCAAAGATGTAAAGTGCAAGACATTGCTAGTTTGCGTATTTGAAGAAAGAAGTTAAGGGTTGGCAATCTTTGAAGCGACAATGGAATCTCCCTCATATCTCATAATAAATAGGGCAATGGAATAAGAAGTGTGACTCTGTCTCGACCAAATCTGTATTGCAAAGCTGACAGATTCGATCTCTGGAGTCTGTTGTGTGGTCGGTTTGGAGGCAAAGCCGATGGGAGTGTTAGAATATATAGTCCACCAATATAACTAATGGGTGGGGGAGGGGTTGAATCAGTTAACCAACTAATATCACAATTATCAACTTTATTAAACTTCAACCATATGAGCAATATAATCATAAACCACAATAAAATACTCATGCACAATAACACCAAATATGTCAACTAGGGAAACCCTTGATCAGAGGGAAAACCTTAATGGGGATGGTACCCACAAGATGTACTAATATAAATATTCTCTGTCAGAGGATGGGCCCTATTAAGAGTCTATAACAACATTCAATACATATCAGCGCCTGTTAGGAGACTTTGAATACTTGTTAGGAGTTGTGCCAACCCTGTTAGGAGTTGTGCCAACCCTAATAGGAGTTTTGGAAGACAGATGAACCCACTCTCCAAATAGCTTCAGGGGCAAGACCAATGAACCCACTGTCCAAATGATCTTTGTATTATTCCTTGTAGAATAATAGAAATGAATAGTACTGCTCCTTCCTCTTTCTTTGTCCTGTCAACCAGACTTCTACTCCTTTAACTAGATCACAAATCTCGCATTCACCAAACACTCTGCTCCTTTTTGCACTTCAAATTCAATACAATGATTACGTCTATATTACAAAGGGAAACATCTTTATTTTATACCGTATCTTCAAAATTCCTTGAGTCGGCCTTGAGGCTTTCCCAATTGATTATAGTAAGATAATTAATTAATTCATAGTTACAATATTTCTGTCGTCTCACTTCTATACAACTTCTCACATGTGCGACACTGGGGCTTGTGCATTCGCTAATATCATCATCAGACTGTCTTATGTCACTGGCTGACCGCGCATCTCTAGATTATATCTTTGTTAGAAGATATAATACAAACATCAGAAACTGCTTCTTAGGTACTCTATCTCTGTACTACTCTCTATGAATCAGGCATATCTTCCATACATCTTTGATTCCGATACTGTGCATTGAACCTTAACATCAGGACACCGTATAGAACATATCCATGAACACGCATCACCAAACAATCAAAACATTGTCTGATCTCTGCTACTGCTCTGTCAATCTTCATAGACTTATTGCTATGTTGAAATCAATGACAAACACAGTGATGAATGCAACATGTCAATTATGCTAACAATCTTAGCAAGTGTTCTAGCAATGCTTAGGATGCTCCTCCAAATGAAATCATCAACATTCATGCTAACAAAGCCCACCCTTAAGGACCCTAGGGGGATACGTAGAGCATGGGTCCAACATCGGTCAATATAGGAAGGACGAAAGGTCAATGTAGTGCTTAACATAGAAGGCCATCCTGGTATAGAGACCCCTTAAGGGATCGATCCATGTCGTGTGGATATAATACTTGAAGATGTCCATTTGAATGTGTCCGTTCAACTCCAACTAGGTAGGAAGGAGATTAAAGGGGGCATCCAACAAATACTAAGATGGAGGGAGACAACCAATCTCAATACCAATAGAACCAAGAAGAGCTGAAGTCTGTGCATACCAGCAACAGGTCTAACCGGTAGGATCAGTCATCATGATCGCCTCTAAGGATTGATACGCCAAGTAAGAATATCTGTCTTGACCCTCAGCAAAATCAACAAACCCATGAAGCTGGTGAAGGAACTAGGTCAGGTCGAAGATGGTCCCAAGCATGAAGGTGTGAGCACCAAACTTGGCCACAATGATACTAGTGGGGGTAGTCAGATGACACTTGATGATGCATCGAAGGAGGGTTTGAACAAGCTCAACATACATCTAGTCAAAAGTAAGAAGGGAGGAGCCCCACACCACAAAACCATAAACAATAGTCATTCTAATTAGGGAGTCCATGAGGGACATCTTGGACCTGGTATCTTGAAAATGGTGTTGAAAACACTGTCACTCAAAAAAAGAAAGGGAGCTCAAACCTTTGTTCACTCGGGGCTGCATGGCTAGTCTCATACTGAAATGGGGTCCAGAGAATCTAACACCCAAATATGTTCAAGTAGATGAAATCTCGGTCTCCATGCCATGGAAGAAGAAGTGCAAATGAGAGTTCTTTGAACACTTGAAGAGCATAACCTGAGCCTTATCCAGATTAATTGTAAGTTGGCTTGAGTCACAAAAGGAAGCAAGGACAACCAAAATGGTGGAGGCCTTCAAGAGAGGAGGCCAGAAGGACTTTGTCATCAACATAAAGAAGGATGAAAATCAAGACGTGGTATAGATAGCAACTATTGTTGGGGAGCAAGAAGTCCCTGAGGAAAGCCATGAGCTTGTTAATGTAGATGTTGAATAAAGTGTGGGGAAAGCAGACAACCCTGCTTCACCCTGATAGTGCTTTAAATAGGTTTGGAGGATTCCTAAGGGTTCCTGAACTAGTCAATGACACACTCACCTAATCTCATAATAGCAATCACGTGAATCTCAAGAATCCCAATATCCCGGAGTCTCTGAAATAAGGCCACTTGAGAAACAATGTCGAAGCTTTGCAAAATCCACAAAGCAATAGTAAATCTTCATCGAGCGGTGTCTAGCCTCCTCAATGATAGCCTAAAGACTCAAGATTTGGTCCATACTCTAAAAGTTTTTCTTGAAACCGGCCTAGCCTCTAGCCTGACAATGTCGTCTGTCAAGTTCCTTGGAGAGAATAATATGTAGAATAATAGCATAGAGTTTAACAAAGGTGTGACCGACCATGATGGCCCTATAGTTATCGAGGTTCGAGGCTAACATGACTTTGTGGATCAGATGGATGATATGCTGTGACTAAGAGGAGGAAAAACTAGTACAAGCAATTCTTTTAAAGAGCAAAATGAAGAAAGAACCCAAGACAAAAATACCCATCTTGAAGAGTTTTGCTTGAAACACTTCCTCATCAGCTCCTCTTCTACTATGCATGAATCTAATAGCCTCGCATATGTTGGTGAAGGTGAAGTGATGACAACAAGAATTGGGTGTAAGGTAGATGGGGGGCTGGTTGGTATTGTTGTAGAGGGTGGAGGTATGAGAGGCAAGAGCATAAAAATCCAAGGAGGAGGGGGCAAGAGGTGGTAGGGAAAGGGGTGTGCCAAAAGAACTAGGGGGACAACAAAAGGGAGGCGCAAAAGGACCTACATTGCAAGAGGTAAAAAGAGCACTTCTTACAATGGAGAAGGCGACAATAGGAGAGCCTTAATTGGGGGAATGAAGGGGTCTGGGAGAAGAAAGTGATACAGACCATGTAGCGAAAGCGATCTAGTCATCATCAAACCATTGGTTCAGAGGGAATGAATTGGAGCGGTGGGGAAACAGAGGACGATAAAGTCCTCAATTGGCAAGGCGGTCAAACATGGTAGAGGTGTCAATGAAGAGCAACTGGTGAAGACATTGTTTGAGGTGGGAGGTGAGAAGGTCACGATCAACATCGACAAAGGAGAAAATGATGCGAGTGGAAAATGACATAGGGGATGGGTGGGAGGGTGGGGAGTGGCGAGAGCGGTGGGAGGTGTCGATGGCGAGGCTGAGAAGGGAATGATTAGCTAGGGGGAGACAAGAGACAGAGAAGCAGCTAATAGGGGAAAACTGTAATGTCCCATTTACGGCATTTACTCATTCGCCTTCTTATTTGTATCAGTTTTTATAATAATCAATACTATATCCTTCTCAACATTTGATATATATATATATATATATATATATATATATATATATATATATATATATATATATATATATATATATATATATATATATATATGGTATTTCATAGAGACGTGTCCTTTCATTAATATTAATTTAATTAGGTAATTATATTATATATTGTTATAGTAATTATATATGATTATTAATTATTTATAACAATATTATTTTAATATATACCAAAGATATAATTGTCATACAAGTATATATTAATTATCTATGGTATGGTATTTAAATATCTAAGTATATATATAGATATATAATAATATTCATATATATATATATATATAGTTGGTATTTATAATTATATTATTATGATATACTTTATATTTGCATCTTAGTATAATTATAATATTTTTATACATTATTGATTATTTTAATATTATAAACTTTATGTATAATACTTATCTATTATTTGATTTATATGTCAAAATGGGGATCACAAAAACCGACAAGCGGTAAGCTTGGAGGCTCACATAATTGTAGTAAATGGCGGCCGTATTGAGTTAGAGGGTCAGCCCTATCATTGAAGATGCACTATAAACCCATAGAGTGAGGATCCAACTCTGTAGTGCACACTGAATCAGTCACCCTACCATGGAGTTTTGTAAGTCTTTGGTCCTGGCTCTGAAATCCCCAAAATAATGATGTCACAGTAGAGAACCTGCTGATATAACCCTGCAAGTCAGCATATGGGCCCTCCTAAGAGCTGTGTATAGCATAAGGTGAGGTGGAGGGTTGAAAATAGTAAATTGCCATGAAGATGTCATTGGTAGAAAAGCCTTCCATTTGAATACGGATCCATAGGAATCTAGCGAAGATGTCAGAGTATTTAATAGATGACGTAGGGAGTTGTGAGTAACTAAGGCCAATTGACACACTTAGCTACCCAAACCACCATGGAAGGGTTAACACAACAGAAGCAAACACAAAAGAGAACAGCACCATAGAGAGAGAGAACAATATTCTTTATTGATTCATGAAAATACCATCATACATGCCTAGTTGTTAGGCCTTTTGGGTTACGGCCAGATACAAAATACATTCAAATCCAAGATCTAGCTTCAAGTTCAGATTTCCAGAGACATGCTTTCAATTTCCTATCCTCTTTCTATCATCTATATTCCTTCAAGATGGATCAATAATAATCCCTAAAGACTTCACCACAACCCCTACTTATACCAATCTAAGCCACAAGTCGTCCTAGAATGTTAAGAACTAAATAAACCTAACATTAAATACTTGAAGAGCCACAAGTTGACCTCCAACATAAATTAAATGTCTAAAATCGATACCCGAGCAAAATCGCAATATCTCCTAGCCCCGATTGAATTAGAATTTGTGCATCAAATTGAAGGTAGTACTTTAGGTCCTCTACAACCCTTAAGTTCGCAAAGGCTAATTCACCAGGGATAAGTGTGCATCCATGCTGAAAGTTAAGCATAGAAACCCATCACGCAAATTGTCAGAAATCGATACCCTAGGAGAATTGTCATATCTCCCAACTTATAATGAATTAGGACTTGCGCCTTTGACAAAAGGGAGTACTCTAGGCTCTCTTCAGTACCTGAAATTTTCAGCCTCTAACTCATTGCGTAGAATTAGTTACACAGCTCGCATTAGGCACACATAAACTAGAAAAACACAGCTCCAACAGCAAAGCAGAATCGGCTCAAACCTTAACATGATAACTCCAATCTCTTTGTGCACATAGGACAAGGTTCCCTAGTGTGTCTCCAACGCTCGGCAACTACTGAAAGCTCGGCAATGCAAGACATTGCAACTTGGCAAAACTAGGAAAAAGTGAGAACATGTAGGACAACAGTGCAACCCAGGATGCTCCTACATCAATAGAAGTTATGCAAATAAGGTGGTCCCTAACGAGACAAGCCACCCCACCAGACCCCTTTACCCCACCCGAGAATCTGACCTCATCTTTGTAAAAAGACAACTACTAGAAATTTGGGATACCAAGAATTGGGCGGACAAACTCTCATGAGTCTCGGTAACAAAGACAATGTTGGTGGAATTGATAAGACCTAACAAGGACCATAAAGTACCGTTGTTTTTCCATAGGAATCTAGCGAATATGTTAGAGTATATAATAGAAGTCATGCAAATAAGGTCGTCCCTAACGAGACAAGTGACTCCACTAGACCCCCTGACCCCACCCAAGACCAAACACCAACTGCAATAATAGGACCAAACACGCACAACCAAGCTTGGTGTGCAAACTAGGAGAGCAACTCGAACTTGAGTGTTAGTAGGTCCGCTATAAATGCCAAGAGCCTCCATTCTTTGCGTGTATATATATAGACTAGCATCTTCTACGAACTTGGCTCAATCAGGGTTTTGTCTTATGGACACTTGCAATCTATTTACTAAACAAGTCCGTCTGATAAGTGATTATGTAGTGTTCCTTTCTCGGGCTTATGGAGGAATGTTTGGACTATTATTCCATTCTTGCTTATTTACTATGTCAAATGAATATGAATTGACCAAGTAATGGAAGATGAAGGAATATAAATGTGATCTCTCTTATATATTAAATGGAGAATATATGCACAAGGGCAGTTAACTGATAATTGCAAAGTCTGATACATGATTATGATGCATACAATATGTTTTATATGGTAATTGTAATGTTTGATATGCAATTGGTCTATACAATGCAAAAGATGAATTCTATCACTATGTTTTATATGGTAATTGTAATGTTTGATATGCAAAGGAAAACCTAGGAGTTAGGCAAAAGAAAACATGGTGGGTTTTCCAATAAACAAATCAAAAGGACCAACTAACAAGACTGCTCAGCCCTTCTTCTCTTTGAACTCTGCAAGATTTAGGTGGGTGCACCTAGGAATTTATGGCTCTTTGCAGTTGACACTTCTAAATATAAATTCCAATTTAGCAGATGAGTATGCCCTATCTTCTTCTAATTCAGGAGTTTGGAAGGACAATAAGAGGTGGCTAATTCTCATTACCTCTAAAACTCTGAATCAACTGTGGGCTTAAACGTTAAACTCATAATACTGAAAAATAAAGGATTTGATTGATTAATTTTTTACTGTATAAGTTTCTCCCAGAATCCATCAGCTTTAAAATGTAACTGGTGCCTTATCTATTGGGCTATACCTCACATGAAGTTGACACAAATGACTAGATCTATCCTATCACTTTGTGAAGAAGGAAAACAATACTCAATTTTAGATCTCATTCTTATAACAATCTTTTTTAGACAACCTTCAATCCATCCATGCTCATATTAAGCATTTACATAATCAGTAGATTATCAGCAAAATATGAACAAAAATATAACTAAAAAGAATTATAACTGAAACTTAATAGACATTGTCATCAGGTTCCAGCAAATTGAGAGCAACACAAGAAGAGACAAGATTTCAATTGAGTAATAAAATTGCAAGTGCTTTTTCTATTATTTCCTTTGAAAATTATACAATTTAGTGTCATCCTTTGCAAGAAAAAGACTCCATACTGACTCAGCAATGTAACCTTTTATATTCCATTAATGGCTTCTCTGAAACAAAGTACAGACATACAGCTTTGGATCGATTCCAAAAAATAAAAGTAGATGTTCATTTACTAATGAAAACTCAGACCCTCCTCTAGCATTGGGAACTCATTTATATAGGATGAGTTACAACAAGCTTCAGGCGTAGAGGGAAATGAACAAAACACAGTTACATAAGAGACAAAACCCGCTTTAGAAAACCCACGAGACAGTTGAAAAGAGTGCATGTGGAATAATCTGAATATTCTGAAAGTAGTTCCAATGGTTTGTTGTATAGTTATATCCACAGTGGGTGAACCACAAAGGTAAAGTATCCTATTATGATTATTACTTATGTCTTTGCAGACTCTCAACCTCTATACCCTACTTACCCAGCTCACTATATCAGGATAGCAAGCTGGGTAAGGATAAAATACCCTATACCCCCTCACCCCCTCACCCTTCCCATATCCCTCCTTACATGTGGAATAATCTGAATATTCTGAAAGTAATTCCAATGGTTTGTTGTATAGTTATATCCACAGTGGGTGAACCACAAAGGTAAAGTATCCTATTATGATTATTACTTCTTTTTTGGTAATTATTTACTG
The DNA here is from genome assembly GCA_028749045.1 of Cupressus sempervirens. NCBI lineage: Eukaryota > Viridiplantae > Streptophyta > Pinopsida > Cupressales > Cupressaceae > Cupressus > Cupressus sempervirens. The sequence goes on from CM053783.1 coordinate 59,880,410, forward strand.
CCAATCATACTTCTTTTTTGGTAATTATTTACTGCCAATCATACTAACTGTCGGTGTTCTCAGGTGGGGCAGGGGGCTCTTCTACTTTATCTTTCTCGGGTTTTGCAACAACTTCTTGTGCCTTATCTCTCTCTCCTTCGGGTAGTGGGGCCACCTTTTCCTCTTCCTTTTCGCTTTGATTTGATCCTCTGATTTCTTCGGTTAGTAATTTGATGTCCCTTTCCTCAACCGCCTCTGATGTTTTATCTTCACCTTTCTGTGCTGTTTTGGGACTACCTTTTCTATCTCTTCAATTGTTACCTGTACACTGTTGTCAGCAAATTCTAACTCTTCAGTGACTGTTGATTTGTCTTGTCACTTATTCTCTGCTGTCATCTGTGGTGATTCTGATGTTGAAATATACTTGGCTATCCATTCATCATAAATTAAATCATCAGGCCAGTCAAAACTGAGGATTTCTTTCTCTTTGCAAGAGATATCTTCCCATTTATTTTTCAATTGCTTTACCTCAGAGATGAAAAACTTATAAAACCTTCTGGCCTCCATCAGATCTGCTACAATTTCTATGAATAAACCATTGTCATCATTATTTATTATCTTACTTACTTTATCATTTAGCACAGCAAGAGTATCTTCATCGAAATCTGTTAGTGTCTTTATCTCATGATTATTTGCAAACACTGAAGGAAAGAATGCACATGCTTTGTTTTGACACTTCGAGATACAAGACCTTATCTGCCTCTGCAGCAATTCCCTGTTTATATCACACTCTAACAAGTCAGTTACTTGATCATATGTTCTTTCAGCATGATAATCATCATTTTTCTTATCAACTATATTGAAACACATTTCAGTGACTGTCTCGTCTCTTTCAATCCATTTATTTAAGATTTTACTCGACTTATCTTCATTATCACTAGGAAATTTGATTATAGAGAGCAATTTGGTTATCATATGATGCAGTCATCTGGTATCAATCTCAAATACAAAATGTAACATTGTATTTCTTATCTTCTCCTCATATCTTTGCCATGTTTCTATTTGCACAACTTTGAGCATGGCTCTTTCCTCTTCTACATCCTCTCTAGAGAACTCTTCCCGATGCAAAGGGGTTTCAGGGATCTCAACTATGATTGCAGGTGAAGATCCAATCATTCCTTGGGATGACTGTACTACTTCTGACAGACGAACTTGTTGTCCTTTGTGTTGAACAAGTTCAGTTTCAACTCTTAATCTTCTCCTAATTTCCTCTTTGTAGGCTGGCAGAACTTGCTCATATTTCATATGTAATTCATTCATGACTTTTTTCTGTTTTCTTGCTGTGGCTAATGCAAAATTTGCTGCCTTAGCATTCATTTCAGCAGCTTCATCATTAGGAGTATCTTCTACCCTTTTTACAATTAAACTCCCTGTTAAATTTGGTTTAGAAGGCTCAGAGGAACGAGACCTATTCCCTTTTTGCAATGACCAAATTACTAGAGCAGCATGATCTTCACTATACTTCACACCCTTTGGTGCTCTTCTGGCTTCATCTTCATTTTTATACATTGTATTCATTTCTTTTCTCATTGCATCGAAGACCATTGCATCAGCAATATCCCAATTAGGGAGGAGTTGCAGCCCAGCTCTCCTGATCATCTCTCTTCTCTCCTCTGGAGTTATGAAATTCTTACATCATTTCATCTTTTATTTCATCCTTTACAACAAAGTCCTCTTTATTAGGTTGCTTTGCTTGTCTCTTCTGCCATCTTTCTCAATTTAGCAATATTTGACTTCCATGCAAATTGAAAGAAAACCCTAGATATTACAAAACTGTCATCTGATAAAAACTTATGGCTGGCTTGCTTAATCACATGATCCAAATATTTACCTTTAAAATCATCAACAGTCAACTCCATGCTTGGTATAGGAGACTCCTTCAATGTCCCTTCCTCTAACTCAGTTGAGGTAACAAAAACATCACCTTAGTTTCCAAGTTGTTCCATTTTCTCAGCTGTGAGCTATTCATGTCCTAAGCGAAGGGGTGATTGGGATGGTGTGTACACTTGATCCTTGAACATGGAAGCTTCTCCACTGTTCTGCTTCTTGGATATATGCTTTGATGATTATACCTCAGATTGAGGTCTCTTATGGGCTGGGGAAACAGAGGCACATCAACATCACTCTTTTTTTTTTCTTGTCAGCATGCTCTTCCATTTTGACTATGTTATACCCTGGCTTCTTGTGGATAACATATTGTCTTGAGCCCACAACAGGAGTAAAAGCTAGTCTTCTCATGACTTCTCTTGATTGATCAGGGTATGTTCTAATCAAAAGAGACTTCTTCTGCAAAGGCACATCAACGTCACTCTTCTCTTTTCCTTTCTTGCATGCTCTTCCATTTTGACTATGTTATACCCTGTGTTCTTCTGGATAACATATTGTCCTGAGCCCACAATAGGAGTAAAAGCTAGTCTTCTCATGACTTCTCTTGATTGATCGGGGTATGTTCTAATCAAAAGAGACTTCTTCTCATTTAATGTATCCATTAATTCAACAAAGAAAGTCGTTAGCTTGTTTACCTTGTCAGCCATGGTTTTAGCATCTTCCAATGGGCTGTAATCTTTTTCAAAAGAATTCACAAACTCCAAAACCCTATAGTAAACCCTCCATTTCTCCTTTTTAACTTCTTGTTCTTGTAGGTTGAACTCATTACTTATGATGTCCTCAGGGTAATATATTCTGTGTTCACGAGCTTTTGCTTTTGTTCTTTTCTTGAACATTTCAAAAAATCCCTTAGTGTCAGAGAATCTTGCATGGGATGTTGCCATTTTATAAGGGTTTAAAAATTTATATAGGAAGATCCATCCCCCTTTTGTGACCGCAAATTGATGAGCAATAGTGCAATTAGGGAAGATTGAACCTCTTGATCTTCCTGCCAATTCAATTTCCTCCAAACCTCCTATTTGCCATAGGATCTCCGCTAGGCCAACCTTCAAAGGTACTTGGTATGGCAAAACATGAGCGGTTCCTTGAAACCCATATACTTTGAAAACTGTAGAAACTGGATATGGAATGATATCAGCCCAATTATGAGAAATTTTTAATTTTGTAGGTCAATCCATGGGTTTGATAAAATCTAACAACGACTTAGGAATTCTTGGATTCTCCCTAGTCAACAATATCCTTATCTTTGATGCGAAATACCTGTCAAATTTGACAAAGCTAGCCTCATGCACATCCCATAACATGTTTGCACTCCAAAGTTGGACAGGTAGAGATTCTTCTTTGTATTCTCTTGTTAATTGCATCTTTTTTCCAAAGTAGGTGGCTCCCTTATAAAGAAACATGTGCATTAACATGGAATACCATCTGAAAGCCTTTTCCATTTTCCCCTTTGCAATCCCAATCAATGCATTATGGATTTCTTCAGCTAAGAATGAAGCAAAATAAAAAATGACATTAACTCCAAAACAAGAAATTTGCACCATCATGTACATAAACCTAACATGCAAGGAATTCTGTTCATCCTCCCCAAAAATCCTACATAGATATATAAATATCTAGAGCACGAGAATTGAAAAATTCTTCCTTGAAAGGTTTTGGGGTTAATGCTGTGATCAACGTTGTATTCCCAATGGTCGCCAGAGGTTTTCACAGAGGTTCTTGCCTGACGTACACTCTCTGGGCTTGATACCCCTTTTCTAATTCTTGGAAATCAATAGCTTCATGATACTGAGAGAGAGGGTTCATCTTGAATACTTCTCCAATCTCTTTGGGTGTTATTTTTACCCGGCATTCTCCACATACTCCTCGTATTGACGTAGTGATTGGATCATACATCATTGCGACTGATGTCAAAAGGTCTGAGTCCATAAACAGTTCAAGAACAACTAGTTTCCCAAGGTCAAAATTCCATACGTTACCATGTGGGGTGAAGAGTTTTCTTTTTGAAAACCATTTTAAAAATAATTACAACGCGTTCTTAGTTGTGATTGCATCACGGGTCCAATTCCCCTATCATACCAACCCTCAGCTAGCTTTAGTCTTAGAGACACAGGGACCAACTTCCTCATTTGTGCCGCATCATTTATTGATTCAAATAATTGCTCCAAGAAATCATCATGGATGTTTCTATGTTGGTAGATTGTCTTTTCGAAGAAATCCTGTTTTGGAGGCATATTTGCGATAGACAAAGAAATCTATATCAATATCCTTTATAGAGATGAAAAATTGATACTTATTGCAGTAATCTAGTCAACTTTCTTGCTGAAACAACTCCTAATTTCCGTGGCATCAAATTCACTCTTTCCTTTTGCTCTACTTTGGCTCTTCAATTGATTCTTTTGTAGAATATTATGTTACCGATCCATTATATTTCCGCATCATGTCCACACGAGGAAACTTCAATTTACCATAAATGTTTTGCAGGAGCGGGTATGCATGCTTCACAAAATTTAAAAAATAGACCATTGATCTTTGTTGCATCTGACCGGCTTGATTAAATCTTATTGCTGACTGAAAATTCTGCACATTGATGTGGCAGTCAACCCAATCATGTCTTGCCATTTGGAAATTTTCTATCCTATTTTCTACCTTGCTATATTGGTAGTGAAATCTTGGGACATGCGTCATCTTGTTGCTATGTTGTTATGTTTAAAAATTTCGAAACTTCGAATAACGACATGCGTGGATCTATTTTGCATTGAACGATTCAAATCATTTTGGGTTCCTTAGTTGTATTTTACCATAGGTGGCCCACCTTGGACACGTGGCTTCATGTCGTTATATCGCCATGATTAAAAATTTGGCAACTTTGGATAATGACGTAATGACTACCGCCAATTTATATTTGATTTGACGAATGTGAGGAAAAACGCTTATACTAGTTTTGTATGGCTCACACGTACACGTGTCACTCTTTTGCTATGTCGCTATGTCTAATGTCCTGGTTACTTTCCATACCAACATAGTGACAATTGTTGATCTATATTCGATTAATGATTGAGAAAAAAACTGTTTTAATTTCAAGGTGAGGCCCACCTGGACACGTGGCTTGTCCTCGCTATGCTGCTTGCTTTATCTACTGAGCATCTTTTCATTGCGACAAAACGACATCCGTTGATCCATCCTTGCTCTGACGGTTTGGAAGTATTTCATTCTATTTCTTAGCTGTGGCCCACTGGGACACGCGTCTTTACGTCCTTATGTCACCATGCGTGAGATCCTTGTTACTTCTTGTCACGACATAGCGATGATTGTTGATTTCTAAACTGATCAACTGGGAATAATATTTGAGAACTGCTAATACTGAAATGCGAATGAATCACATTCTAACACCTATTGTCTCCTGATTGTGCCATTTCCTTTTGAGGCTTGCGAACCACTTGGTCCCACCTTATCCATGTGCCTTCATTTCGCTATGTCATGATGGTTAAAAAGATCGCACCTTCCTTTGGCGACTATGCAACCACTGCGGATTTGACCTGCATCCAACTGCTGACATTCAAACATTGATATCACTACACTCATGTGGACCCATTTGACATGTGTTGAATGGTGGCTTTGTTGCATTGTTTAAACAACTTGCAGCTTGGAATAGTGATAATGTGACTGTCTTTGATCTTCGTTCAGATCAAAAACTAAAAGTTGTTTTGACCGTCTTTGATCTTCGTTTAGATCAAAAACTAAAAGTTTGCATGCTTTACCGTTTCCTAGGGACCCACTAGACACGTGGCAGCTTTTCGCATTCTCTCATTGCTTAAAACCTAGGTATTTCTCCATAGTGACAATGCGACGTCTGTGGATCCTCAATTTGATCAACGATTTGGAAAAAACTTCAAAACATGGTTTGCCTGAGCTGTGAGTCAACTGTAGCGTGACAACTGTCCTATGATGATGTAACTTCCTTTAGAGGTTTATGGACCCACCACATTCACGTGTCATGCTCTTGCTATGTCGCTATGGTTAAAACAAGCACAAGTTCCCATAATGAAAAAGCGACGAGCATTGATTCTTTTGGCATCTGAGGGCTGAGGTTGATTGTTAGAGTTGTTGCATTTCTCTGGTCCCACTAGACAGGTGTCACAAGCTCGCTTTGTCGCAAAAAATAAAGAAATTGCACCTTTGCATAGTGACAATGCGAGAACCATAGACCTAAGATGAATCAAATGGTTACAAAAGAGCTCGTCCCTTGGGTTAACCAAAAGCAATTAAACAACATGCAGACAAAGCAAAATGTAACCGCAGGGAAAAATAAAACCAAGGATATAGAACAATAACCCCACATTTCGAAAATTAAAAACCAAGTTAAGTAAAATCTTAACAAGGGATAAATACAAAGCAAAGGGGTTTAAACCATTTTATCACACCTAGGGTTTAAAATTCCCGCCCTAGAAGAAAATAACAAGACCGTTGAAATTCAAAATTTGAATACCCTTTGAACACAATGCACTTAGAGAGGGGCTAAAACTATGCAATTGACATCTATTGCTTTTAGTAATATTGCGATATCTGATATATTTATGATATTATGCGTTGGGAAGGAAATCACTTGCAACGATTAGTGCTTAGTGTTGTCTCTGATTATCAATGAATACTTGCAGTTCAAGGGATGCTGTATCTGATATACAATCTGAACTGTGTGATCCCTTAGATGCTGTCTCTGATAGTTGGTTCTAAACAGAGTATATCCAAGAGGATAAGAAGAAACCAGGTAATATGTATTTGATACTGGAATAAATGATATCAGTTCCCTTTTTATAGATTGAATCAGAAAGCTTACAACTCTTCATGAGTAATGGGACATGACTCCTCTGAATAGTTCTCTTCGTAATAATGCCATTTAGTGTTAACTATTAACTTGTCTTGTAACTGCAGCATAGCACATGCCTCTTCACAACAATGATTACACGTAAGTCATTATCCTCATAATCTGTACACTAATCTCATTATCTTATAGAATATCTACTACATGACTACTTGTTTTCACGAGGCCATAATCAATAGCCGCTTCAGAATGTAGTTAACGTATTTTATACACTGCCACTGATGCTTGATAAATAACTGATACCAATTTTAATTACTCCTTCCTTACTGATTGGAAGGATGAAGGGATTGCATCTCTGACTATTTGATTGTCGTATGGGATATGGTTACTGTTACCATTTCATGTTCAATCCTTGTCTTCTAATTGTGGTTCCTCTCAGTGCACCCTCCATTATTTACACTGACTAGTTAATAGACCACTTCCACCATTTGCATCTCCGTAAATGATTTCAACTACTTTGGATTATGAATTGCTGTTTTCTTTCATAATCCTGTGTCAATTTTATAATTCACTATTGTGGTATTTAGCCATGGTGCTTTGATTAGGTTCATGTATAAGTTTCAATATTTAATTAAAACTTATTAGATCTTTTATTCATCCTAGGTTTGGATTTGGTGACACGACTAATTGTATATTTTGAGAATGTGATTATAGATTCTCTACATGAGAATGTGAATCTAGATTATATATATGAGAATATGAATATCAATATATATGTACTAACAAGAATGAAGAAAGAAAATGTATGTCATGGAAAAATCCCCGACTCTCAAAGATCTAATAGGATTCACCCCCATTGTGTATAATGTGAAGTCTACATAAAGGATTTAAAAGAACAAGAATAATGAATATATGAAATATGAATATCTTTTGAGTTTTGCATAGAGCTGCATATAGCTAAATGACGTGGTCCTGTTTGCTCACGTTGACTTGTGCCCTATGTTGGCTTCTGTTTTCCCTTCTGTTGTGTGTTTATTCTCCAGCTTCCCAGTGCATTTAACTTTTATTTTTAGGAATTTATGTTTTATGTGTGTGAGAGTTGGCACCTTTTGTGATGTAAGAAGGTTTCTCTTGTTCACACAACAGACAATAGCTGTCTACAAACCCAAATAACTATAACACAAGATTGCAAAAAGAAACAATTTCATGTTCTTCAATTTACCATCAATGTATATAATCCGTAACAATATGCTTACAATATTTACTCTTCCAATGGACACTGTCCCAGAGACCTTGTTCTTCCTTCTGCTTTCTATGAATGCTCTTATTCTTTCTTAAATCTGCACTTAATTCCTCCACATCTGTGAACAAACATTCAGTCAGAGATTATTTATTTTACTTCACCCTTGTTAAGGATCTAACCTAGATAATCCACAGGTCTAAGGGTGCAGATCATACCTGGCTCTTCTCCTTATATATTCTCAATGAATGGCATTTGTAATAATTTATATATGCTCTATAGGTGCCGGCGATCTGGAGGTAAATGTTTTAGTTTGTCCTTGACTAATTTTAGTTAGATCTAACTAACATTTGTCTTATAGTCACCGGCTTAGGGATAATTAATTACTAATTATATGTCAAGGGTTATGTCCCTTAAGGGACATTCCCTCTAAAGAGAATATATAGGCAGGTTATGAAAGCAGTTTGGAGACACACAGAAAACATACAGTCTGATCTTCAAGCTTTCTTCAAGGGTTATGTCCCTTAAGGGACATTCCCTCTAAAGAGAATATATAGGCAGGTTATGAAAGCAGTTTGGAGACACACAGAAAACATACAGTCTGATCTTCAAGCTTTCTTATTCCCACCGGTTCATAGCAGCAGTTTTATCACTCAAGTTTGTGAATATAATCAGGATCTGCAGTTGTCATATATATCCGCCTATATAGACCTGAACATATGAATTGTACCAAGGTTCATTCTAAGCCTAACTCGGTTTTGATCTTGAAGTCTGATTTAAGTCTCAGAATCTGCAGAACTGTACAACCCTCCCACTCTTCCCTTTTTTCCACCAAGGTTTTTTTTTTTCTTTTTTCCCCCTATTTTTTAAATATCAATTTGCCTGTGCAGCTCCACCCAAAATTGTTTGCTCTTGTTACACTTTTGCAGTCCAATACCCACTCAATCGATGTTTCTTGGCTTTTCACTTGGCACCTGCGACCTTTCGTTTCCTCTTTGCATTGATGCTGGGAGTTTATGACATCATTTGATGCATTCTGTTAAACATTACTGACTGCGGCTGTGTCCACACTTTGAATAAATTAACAGCTAAAATGATTAATTTTTCTGTCTCTTAGGCTTGGCAGTCGTCCAAATCCTGTTTCAAAGCTCCCATTTTGGGATGGGCAGGAAGGACATTGGCCCGGGTTGTAAAATTTGATTTTGTTTGCTCGAGTGCTTGTGAAGCCTTACGAGTTAATCAAATTTTTGAATAAGCATTTCTTTTCATAAGAGGATATCATTTTGTCAAAAAGCTCACGTGCCTGCCTATACTTTGACATCTGATTATGTATCCATTAAGGCACATTAAATATTTATTTCTAATTATACTTTGACAGATATCTGTACTCTGTTTATAGCTATCATAGGTTGCTAGGATGCCGGTAAGATTGGCTTTATTGCATTTTCTTTAAAGATTTTCCTATTTTCTCATTTGATGAGACAAAGTGTCTCTGAGGCGTCACTCTGCAAACCAAACAAGTGGAAATGACGAAAACAAACTGATAATCTATTCTTTGGTTGTTGTTGATTGCGAATGCACCCTGGTGCTCCTGCACCATTTTGCATGGGATACAGTGGGAGTCTTTAGGAGACCATGGGTTAAAGTCTTCTGCAATTAGAGATGTGTCTGGCAAATTTCCGGGCACTGGAGACATGTCTCTGTCTCTGAGACTTGTCCCCAGTGGTCAGACATGGGTCTCTGTGCAACTATGCTATTAATGTGATTTATTATTGTGGGAACCAGTTATGGCAACTGGAGTGTATAGTACTGATTCGACTAGAACTAGACATTTTTGAAAATCCAAAATTTTATTAGGCTTGCTATATATATTTGTGTTGGAACTACCATTTTTGGGCCAAATTTGATAAATTTAAACTTTTGTTGATGTGTTATTTGATATGTTATATTTCAGGCGGACACCAACCATCATAAGAGTTCGTGAATCACATGTTGAGAAAATCGGCAAAGTTCAAGATGTTGGCTATGAGATTCTGAATGTTCTGGAATTCAATAGGCAAGCTTCAAGAACCATTCAATCTCTTTTTAAGCTGTGAAATCATTATTTACTTGTCTAAGTTTTTTGTGTCAAATTATCAATAACACGGATTCAGTTATTGATGCACATTTTGGTGTTATTCTTACAGTACAAGGAAATGCCAATCTGTCATTTGTCGTTACCCTACTGGAAGGCTAGTTTTATATTGCAAGGTATATATTATTGAGATTCTGTGCAGACACATTGGAAAATCCTCCATTTTAAAATATATATTTTGATTTTCAGGGTGCTGATAGTGTTATCTATGAGAAGATAGCTCGGGGTAATGATGCCATAAAAAAAACAACCCGAGAACACTTGGAACATTTTGGAGCTGCTGGCTTACGCACGTTATGCTTAGCTTACAGAGATCTAAGTAATGAACTATACGAAGAGTGGAACGAGAAGTTTATAGAAGCCAAATCTGCTTTAAGCGATCGGGAAAAGAAACTTGGCGAGGTCTGCACTTTGACTTATTATGGAGTTTAAAAAATTGTTTAATGAGAATTGTTCCTTTTTTATTTCGCTATGATGTCATTTGAATGTAAGATATGCATATTGAAATCCCCAAAATTATGTCTTTGTGACATTGATTCAATCTGCTCTATTTTCTCTTTTGTACTTTACTTTAGTTCATGATGCAGATCTTTAATGCAATTCTTTTGCTAAGCTGTAAACTCTATGAATAACGATAACATAATATGAAGTCCTGATTAGCCATTAAGGTTGTCTCTTGGTTGTTGCGAAGGGAAATACTTGTGGATGAGTTCAATATTTTATAAAAAAGTTGTTGAAGAGTTCCTGTCCACTGCTCAGATATGTATATGCACGTACTTGGTATCAGAAACAAATATTTGGGCTGTATTCAGTATACCTGGATACTATCCCACACCATTTGGTCCAGCATTGGATTTAAGGTTACAAAAAATATTCATAATTGTTGAAAAAACACTAACATTAAAATTAGAGCTGTCAGATTTATACATTATTAAACTCTCAATTATTGGGAATGGATCAAATATGGACTCATGTGGTATGTAGTTTGAGATTATGAAAAAGCATTTAAAAGATTCACATTGTTAAATTGTGATCAGATTTAACACACTGTTTTTATTATTTACTATAGAAGGTTGATGCACATTTGTCAGTTATCTGTCTGTTTATACAGACTATATTCCTTATAGACTGATAGCAGACTATAATATTCAATTTACTTATTAGACTGATTTGCAGACTTCAATATTCAATATATTGTTCACTGTGATATACGTGTTGAAGCAGACGCTGTACCTTAGCAGACTGGAATAATGGTTATGTGTTCGGCGGTATTTATTTCTGCCTACCTCTCAATCATATAGATGGGATTGGGGAGACATGTCCAAGGATAGACATGCCTCCTATGGAGGAGACATGTCCATCCTTGGACGCGCCTCCCTTTGAAATAAAAACTCTCATCAAGGACATACACATGCACGCATGCATGCATGCACAATCACAATTTCCATAGTTATAAACTTCATTTACTCATGCATAAGAATGAATACTCATTAAGTTTTTATTTAGTCCACTGAAGCTACAGATCTCTAACACTCCTTGGCTAGGGAGGATAAATAATACTATTAGATATTACCTCAGCATAATATCAGGAATGGTATGTTCAAGGGTCAATTATCAGAAGATATCCATCAATTATGGCCTCCTGAATGTCAAGTCACATGACATTCACCAAGTACTCTGAGTAATGGCCTCTTGAACATTAAATGTGCAAGATAATCACCACGTACTCTGAGTAATGGCCTCCTAAACATCAAGTCGCATGGTATTCACCAAGTATTTTGAGTAAGAACCTCCAAAACATCAAGTTGCATGACATTCATCGAGTACTCAAAATATTCATAAGGTATGTGTAGACGTATTCTCAATAATACATACCATATGAACAACATATTCATGGTTTGTTTAAGGAAATTAATCCACCATGGAAGATATAATCTATCAAGATTTGCTTAGATATCATAAGATACCCATCATAATAGAAAATTAAGTTATTGTAAGATCGTCACCTATCAATAACTTCTACAAATACAAGTGATAATCATTTGGAAGTCGTCACTTCCTCACGGTGTACGTAGGGCCCAAATAACATTCGTGATTAATAATTAGTTTCATTAGTACGATAAACAATAATGGTGAGACTCATTCTCAGTAATTTTAACCATACCAAGTTTACCTTGGAAGTGTTCGACCTTCATTTTGCAAGTGGCTTGGTGTGGATGGTAAAGAATCGCGAACTCCCTCTGAATCCAGAATTTCACAAAATTTGAGATATATTGAAGTTCTTTAGAATATAAGTTTCTCTGAATTAGAGTTTGAATTACTGACTTCAGTGAATTTAAAGCTTGATTTTCGAGTCTGTCAGGACATCTTGCTGCAGTGTGATCATAGTTGTCGAATCGATAACATTGTATTTTAGAATAATCTTTTTGTTTCTTGAATGGCTGTTTACAATTTTTGCCCTTTTTCCTTTTCAAATTAGAGGTGAGAATTTGAATGTCTTCATTTGTGGATTCCATGTTGATTCCTCTAGATATTATAGTACACTCTTCTTGAATGCAATCAGCTTGTAGTCAATCAAATTTGAGGAGCTTCGAACGAGCACTTATTCCTTGTCTATAGAGTTCCCATGAGATAAGGAGTCTATTTAATGTTACCATAGTTAACTCTTACTGTTATAGATGTGAACAATTGTTGAGAGTTCCTGTTATCCACATAAAGTATAAGGTGATGGTTTCTCCTTTATTCATTTTAATCTTAGAGAGTTGATTTTTAAGAGTGATAATCCTGCTAGTGTTGTTGATCTGAAACATGTTTTCCAGGGCTTTGAGCATATCATGTGCTGAGTCCAACTTTGTGATAATAGGTAGTAGATGGTCTTTATCTCCGTCTACTAATAATTCCATTGCTCTGGTGTTGTCCTTTTCCCATTGGCTTTTTTCATCATTCTCATTGGAATTAGGAGGATTTTGCACAATTGTTTGTAACTAATGCTTTCTTAGTATTAGCATCATTCATAGTTTCCAGGCTTCAAAATTTGAAGCACTTTCAAGTCTGTCTTCAAGTCTGATTGAATTTACCATTTTGATAGATATAAGATTTCAAAATTGAGGTGTATCGATTTGTCAATAAATCTGATCTTGATCATCTCTCAAACTTGGCTCTGATACCATGTTAAATTGTGATCAGATTTAACACATTATTGTTATTATTTTCTATACAAGGTTGATGCAGATTTTTTAATCATCTGTTTATAGTATTTACTGACTATATTCCTTATACACTGATAGCAGACTGTAATATTCAATTTACTCATTAGACTGATTTTGCCGACTTCAATATTTAATATATATTGTTCACTATGATATACGTGTTGAAGCAGACACAGTACCTTAGAAGACTGCATAGAAGTTGTGTTCGGTGGTATTTATTTCTGCCTCCTTCTCGATCATATATATGGGATTGGGGACACACGTCCAAGGATAGATGTGCCTCCTACTTGGGAGACATGTCTATCCTTGGACGTGCCTCCCTTTTAAATTAAAATTCTCATCGAGGCTTGCGACTGTATAGTCGCATAAAGACTTTTGTCATTATTAAAACAGATCACCAATAACACAAACTTATTTTAATAATCAGTATTTAAGTTAATAACAGATGTTATATTATATGCAAGTACACACACACACACATATAATTTCCATAGTTATAAACTTCTTCATTTACTCATGCATAAGAATGAATACTCATTAAGTTTTATATATCTGACTGAAGATGCAGATCTCCAACACACATAAATGACTTGCATATATACACATTTCATCCAAAAGCACTTAGACACCTCAACAAACTTTATTTTGTGTGTGTGTGTGTGTATATATATATATTTGTGTGTGTGTCTATATATATATATATATATGTCATTATACATTGTGTATTTGTTCTCTCTTTTGTAGTTGTACTTTAGTTTATGATGCAGATGTCATGTTCCCTCTTTAGTCTGACTAGCAGAGTTATGTGAGTTAACGTATCATGGGAGTCTTGTAGGCTAGCAGTTGTTGATAGAGACACATACAACATATTCAGTGACTGGGCTTGACTTTATAGGCAGTTGGGTGCAATTCCTTGATTTTAGGGGGTATCCCTATATTTTAGGAGAACGTGTCAATTTCCAGATGTGAGGTTCCACAGGACCATTCCATAGTTTCCGTATCAAGATGACAGGTTGTGTTCCCTAGTTTCTAGGAGCATCCCTAGATTATAGGGGAGGGACTGCCAGTTGACCCATCTTGTTCGATATCAGTCACAGACACAAGTGACATGATTAGTTTCACGTTTATTTGGTTGGTTTGGGCTTTCAAAGGCAAAATGGGGAATATTTTAATATATTTAAATATTTCCTAAGTAAGCATTTAAATAATTTATAATAAGGCTATTTATATAGCCATTTCAGAGTAATTAGGGGAATATGGCTTCGTTTGGTCAGATTTGCCCTTGTGTTATAGCTCGTTGGTAAGGTCTTGAATTTTTATAAACTATTTTCACTATTCGAAGACCTTTTGGCACTTTGAGTTATGACATTTTAATAAAATAATGTTTTTCCTATAGCCTGGACGCCTTTATTTGGGAAAATGTTATTTTAGTATAAAGTGCAAAGTGTAATTCTCATTTAGGGTTTGATTTGTATCTGGGAGGAGTTATAAGGAGATGAAGACCAAATTGTGGAGTATCTTTTGACATTTGAAACTTGTGAAATTGGAAATTGCTCTAGTGGAGCGACTTAGAGGCTTGGGACGAAAACTCTGAGTCTGGAACGTTGGGTCGCAAACCTCAACAAGGATTTGGTGATTCAGTAGTGGAGTTAGAAGGTACTATTCTCTGTGATAAGGATCGACATTCTTCAAAACACCAATTATCAGAAAGAAACATCACATTCAGCTAGGCAGCCAACCCATTCCAGCGTGGGCATTTCTTCCAGAGGCAGCTCGGGCTTGTATGGTGGGCACCATTCCTTATTAGCAGCCACATTTTGCAGTTTGGAGATCATATAGGGATTCGTGGCAGCAAGCTCTCCGTCTTTTGTGATTGTAAAAACCTCTATAGCTTGCGTCAAGTTCATTGTAGACAACAACAAATCCATTTGATATATTTATTTCTTTGACTACAAAAATCTGAATGTTATGCCTGGTATTTGAATCATTTCCAAATTGTTAAGTGTTTTCAATATATGAATGCTACTCATCATTCTTAGTTCGAAGTTATTTGTTATTTGTTATTTACTTGCATATATCTTCAAAAACACCTAAAAAGTTGAAAACGAGAAAAACCCAAAAAGAAATCAGAGTCCTATAAAGTCTATTATACAAATTTTGGTCAAAGGCTTGAATTTTGAAACAAACATCAATTTCCAAGGTCACTGGGATTGGGGATATTTCAGCAGATCTTTAGTGCAATTCTTCTGCTTAAGCTTATGATGAAGATCTTCTGCTACTAACTATTTGTTTGTTAGTTTTTGCAAGGGGAATTACTTGTGTGTAAATTTGATATGTTATGAAAGAGTTGTTGGACACTTCCCATACACTATTCAGATGTATGTATCCATGTATTGAAATATCAGGTACAAACATTTGGGCTGTATTCAATGTACTTCGATACTGTATCACACCATCTGGTCTAGCATTGCATTTAAGGTTATGAAATAATATAAAAAAATAATGAAAAAATAAAATATTTTAGCATTAAACACCACGTTACCAGATTCACTCCCCGACATGGCAAATTCCAGTTTGGTTCTATACAAATTCCGATCCTTAACAAAATTGCAAGTATTCTGCCACAGAGACCAAAATTCGCCAATAATTCTCACAAAACCAAGGGCGGAATTTAGAAGGCTTTTGAGTGAAGTTGGCCCCAAAACACAATTTTTAAACCAAAATTGGTCTATTTGATCAGTGATGGCTGATTATTAATATTGACATTTTTTTTTTTTTGAACTGAGATATTTATGAATGAATTTTGAACCCAATATTGTTGGTAAATTCTATACTGTAGCTGATGGGTAGAATTGTATCCGAAAGGGTGCATGATGGTTGAGTCACCCCTTCGGGAAAGTATATGTACACTATCTAGAAGTGACTATTGAAACACCATCAGAATCATCATAATCATATTATAAGCATTGAAGTGTATATTGCGTATATGAATAAAGTGTCTGGTCTGTGTTATATCTTATTGTACTCCATGCGATAGTATGTGTTAACCTTGTACGGTAAACATTTGGCGCTATTGCCAGTCGAACTTGAAATAAAGGAAGTGTTATGAAGATTAATGCCGAATTTGCTTAATAAAGATAAGAATAAGATAAAAGATAAGGATGAGATACACACAACATAGGAAGCATTAATTTTAGCACAACAGGCAGAGTGCAGACAGAAGCTTCAACAACTTACTGACAGACATCGAGGGGGTGAACGAGCACAGACAGAGGGAGTGTATTCACCTAGCATACCGAGGAGTGTCGAGAAATTGTTCAAAGAAACTCGACAGTGATTGAATTTGGTAGAAGAGACAAGGGAGGAGTTCCTTAACTTGTATATGTCGAGGGTAGAGGATCCAAACAGAAGGGAAGTAACTCGTACGGCTTGAAGTGCCGAAGGAGCACGAGCATGGAGTGAACTCTTCGTTCCCTATACACCCAACGAATCGATACAGGCAGAGAATCGAACAACTTTGCGTGAGGAAGATCTTTTCTTATTGGGTAACGTGGTTGTCCAAAGTACTTCGGTTGTTCGAAGTAGCACAGGTGCTCAAAACAATGCGGGTACTCAGAACAATGAGGGGACTCAAAACAACGTGGGTACATAGAAAGTACCACCACTTCAGAAGAAAGTAGCATTAATGGCAGGACCAAAGGAAAAATTGCGGAAGTTCAATGGTGATGGGATGGCAGATCCAATCAAACACTGCAAAACATGTGAAACAATATGGACGACGAATTGTGTAACAGACCAGGATGACTCCTGGCGACCCTATGGGGTGTAGCGATTGATTGGTTTTTGGATGCCAATTTGCAAAAATTAAGTACATGGACAAAATTTAGGAAGGAATTCATAGCAAAGTTCCGACTACTAACGAATGATAATGAAATTGTGGCAGAAATATACAGTACAAAGTAGGGAAAGAATGAAACGATCTGTTTGTATGCAAGAAGACTAAAACAGTTGGTGGGGAAGATGGAGATTCCATCGATGAGCGGATTAAAGAAAAGATGGTTTGTTGAAGAGCTACAATTGACACTATAGAAAAAGATGAAAATTGTACCTCCAACATCATACACAGATGCGTATAATTGGGCGATGAATTTGGAGAGTGAGAAGAAAACTAGCAAAAAGAAGCACAGATTGTCGGACTTAGACGATTCATCTTTTGAAAAAGATGAAAACTGAACCTCCAACATTGTTCATAGATGCGTATAATCAGGCGATGGATCTGGAGAGTGAGTAGAAAACTAGGAAAAAAAAGAAGCATAGATTGTTAGACTTAGACGATTCATCTTTTGAAAAAGATGAAAATTGTACCTCCAGCATTGTACATAGATGCGTATAATCGGGCGATGGATCTAGAGAGTGAGCAGAGAACCAGCAAAAAGAAGCACAAATTGTTGGACTTAGACGATTCATCTTTTGAAAGTAGTAGCAACGACGAAGAATCAAGTACGAAGGTACGAGCATTGTTGAAGGATATGCTACGGATGATGGAGTTTAAACATCTTAAAAAGAATCCTGACTTGGTGAAAGGAGAATTGTGGTGTATAAACTGTAAGGAGGAGGGCCACACAAAGGGCTGTCTGCAATATCTGCTAGATTGCGAGACATTCCATAAAGGAACGCCCATTCAATATAAAGACAAAGGGACACCAGCAAGTGTTACTGATATAGGAAGTATCCACCACAAGAGTAGGAAGGAACAATGATGCAACCTCAAGAGGATATCAGAACAATAACTGGTGCAGACAAGGTGGTAATAATAATAACAATGGAGGCCAAAGTCGGATACAGTACGACTCGAGTGGACGACCGGTGATACAATGCCGTGCATGCAACCTCTGGGGGCACTTCGCCAAAGACTGCACCGCAAAGGAAACACCATAGCTGTTGTGCAGAAGGTGCAATCTGGGAGACCATGAGGATTCGAAATGCCCTAAGCAAGGGGTGAACCTATTAAGCATCAAAAAATGTGATGAGGAGATACCAGCCATCACTCGCGAACAAACAAAGAAGGCAATGTATACAGATGCAGAGGAAGAAAAGAAGAAGTTGCAACAAGCACAAACGGAGGTAGAAAAACAAATGGAAGTGGAAATACTACAAACAAAAGACATTGCCGACACCTTGAAGAGGAACCCGATAGAACAAAATATTATAAGGCAAGTAATGCAAATGGAAGTTCCTGTGAAATTAAATGACCTTACAATGCCTCAGTTGCGGACGACGATACTGAACATGACACCACTCTCGAAAGCAATGGAAGAGACAAGAAAGGATGGCATCGGAGTGACTGCAACAGACCCAATGCTACTAGCACCCACTACGGGGAGACATCTGACAGTAGTAGAGATGGGCATCCTGGGAACTGTACTCATGGATATAATCATCGACGAAGGGTCAAGAGTAAACGTACTATTGGAGGATATATGGAAAAAGTTGGGACAACCTATGTTGTGGCCACCTACATTTCAACTACTCACTAACGATCAACACGGAATCAAGCCTTTAGGGACCCTGATGGCATAGCCAGTAACTATCGGAACACAATGATTCTTATTGGATTTTGTGATCATTTTGTTAAAAAGAAAAGGGTACGACATCATCCTCGGACGGGGTTGGTTGTTATAGGCAAAGGTGAAATATGATTGGAAATAGAATACTCTGTCCATGGAAGGTGGAGGCCAAAGATTTATAATTGACCTGCACACATAGATGGTGGGGGAGGAGGCAGCGTCATCAGATTCCAAAGGTGAAAGCATAGGTGATGACAAGGGGAAGAAAATAATGGAACCTGATGAGGAAGGAGTATTGAGATTGGAAGGAGGGTCAAATGATGATGACCTGGACTCGATGAATGGCTTACTCTATCGATAGATGGAGGACTACGAGCTCTTTCCTAGCTACAACATGTTAGGAGTCAAAGAAGGAAAAGAAGGGAATGAGTTTCCAAAGGAGTATAGCGAAGTGGAGGAAGAGGCACATGTAGATGAAATGCCAACGCATACGTTTAGTGATGACAAACCTATAAAGTACGAAGAGCCTACTATAAAAACGATGAACTTAGGAGATGAAGCCTATTCGAAAAATATCTTTGTGGGAGATGATTGGAATCTAGTCCTGAAGGCAACAACGTTCAAAGTATTTATGGAGTACAAGGATGCGTTTGCATGGATGTATAAGGATTTGAAAGGAGTATCACTAGAGTTATGTGTCCACCGGATACGATTGGTAGAAGGTGTAGTGCCAAGAAGCGGCCGTATCGAATGAACAAAAATTATGCCACATGGGTCACTAATGAGATCGACATGATGTAAGAAGCATGAATTATTTTAAGGGTGCAGATGAGTTAGTGGGTATCACTGATTGTGATATCTCTAAAGGACACCGTAAAGATAAGAATATGTGTAGACTTTCGTTGCCTAAATGCAGTAACGATTAAAGATCCATTTTCGATACCATTCACCGATAGCATTCTGGAAGAAGTTGCAGAGCATGAAATTATTCATTCATCGATGGGTTCTCTGGATACAACCAAATATCCATCATCGAAGAAGATAGGTTGAAAATGACATTTATAGTGGAAGATGGAGTATATGCCTATAACAGGATGTCGTTTGGACTATGTAATGCTTCGACAACATTCTAGAGAATTATTTTGCACTTATTTGAAAAAATGTCTATCGAAACCTTTAAAACATTCTTGGATGATTGTTCAATTTTTAGTGCAGAAGATAAGCATATAACACTCAACGAATGCATGGAAAGATGCAGGCGAGCGAGACAAGCAATGAATTCGAAGAAATGCAAGTTCATGGTGCCACAGGGGAAGCTATTAGGACGCATAGTCTGCAAAGCAGGGCTGAAGAAGGATCCTGACAAAGTTCGGGTAATTTTGCAAATGCCACCATCAATGGATGTGATAAGAGGTAAAATCATTCCTTGGACATATTGGATACTATTGTAGGTCCATCAAGAACTTTGTAAAAATATCATACCCGCTCGACAAACTAACCTACAAGGGCGAACCTTAGAAATGGGAAGCAGATTAGAATGAAGCTTTCGATGGATTGAAAATGAGGTTGGCTACAACACTGATCCTAGCTTATCCGAACTGGGATAAGAGTTTCATGTTCATGTTGATGCATTGAGCTACATGATTGTAGCAACACCGACACTAACAAGTGACCACAGACTGGATCATCCAGTATAGTTTGCTAGTAGACTATTATCTAAAGCAGAGAAAAATTACAATATGATAGAACGAGAAGCACTCGGAATGGTGTATGTAGTACAAAAATTCAGGCATTATCTATTGGCGACACCGTTCATATTTTATGTGGACCATCAAGCATTATATCTTGTGAACAAGCCGATCATACAGGGAAGGATAAGTAGATGGTTATTACTGTTGTAGCAATTTATATTCACGATTTTGGTACAGCTAGGAAGGAGTCATGAAAGTGCAGACCACTTGTCGAGGATAAAATCAAGAGAGCCACCGGAGGGAGTCAACGATGATTTTTTGATGCGTAGCTATTTCACATTGCATTACTACCATCTTGGTACACGCGTATCAGAGTCTCTCAATGGGACAGTTTCCTAGCGACATGTCGCTGAACGAGAGGAGGAAACTGGTGCTAAGGAGCCAAACATTTCAGTTGATCAACGGGTTATTGTATAAAATGGGACTCGATCAGATATTAAGACGGTGTGTGCTGGAAGAGGAGATTCCTAAGGTGTTGAAGGAAGCACACAAGAGACTAGCAAGAGGACACATGAGGCCAGACACAATTGCACAAAAGATACTTCTAGCAGGGTTATGGTGGCCAACCGTGCACAATGACGCTAGGGAGTGGGTTGTTGCTTGCAATACATGTTAGAGAGTTAGAAAACCACTAAAGAGAGACTTCATGTCTTTGAATCCTTCACATGCACAAGAGCTATTTGAAAGATGGGGATTGGACTTTATCAGACCTCTTAAGGTAAGTAAAACTAGAAGATGCAGGTACATCATGGTGGTGACGAAATATCTAACCAAGTGGGTGGAGGAGGCATGGGCACTACCAGACAACTCTGTGATAAGCACAACTAAATTTATCTATGAGTAGATAATCACAAGGTATGGGATTTCGCTGCAATTGACAAGCGATCATGGGGGACACTTTGTCAATCACGTTATCCGATTGCTCACTAAATTTACCACTCTGTTGAGCCCGTACTACCTGAGAGCTAATTGACAAGCAAAAGCCACTAATAAGATCCTAGTCGGAGTGATTTATAAGTCTTGTGCAGTTGAGGGAGAAGATTGGGAAGAAAAGCTACCATCAACATTATGGGTGTACTGTACTTCATACAAGGTAACCAATGGACACTCTGTTTCAGTTGATGTATGGATAGGAAGCCGTGGTGTCGACAGAATTCATGGTACCAAGTTTGAGGATCGTGATCGAAAACAAGCTCGGAGATATGGAAAGCCTGAGGGAAAGACTGTATAACTTAAATAAACTTGGTGAACGGCGATTGCAGGCACAATGGGTTACGAAAGTTGCGCAAAATAGGTGTAAGGTATGGCATGATAAGCATTTAAAATTGAATAAATTTGAACTAAGCCAACTAGTTTAAAGTATAATGGGTGTAACGAGATCAGACCAGGCAAATTTAAAGTTAAATGGGTTGGACCATACAAGATCCATGAAGTTAGCGATAATGGAGCAATCAAATTATGGACGCTCGACGGGAAGTACCTGACGCAATGAATGGGTCGAAGTTGAAAATCTATCATGAAAGAAATAGCGTGCCCTTGCGAACAAACATTTCAGAGATAGTATAAGAAGGAATACAAAAGTAGTAATGTATATATGTGAATAATTAAATGTAAATAGGCATAATAAATAAATATGTACGAAATAAGAAGCTAAAAGAGAAAATTATAAAGTGGAGCAACAACAAAATATAAGTTGAAGAAGGCATCGTATGGTCAAGAAGGAGCTACAGGAGCAAGAAACACTATACAGTAGGAAAATATAGGCACAACATGGCTATTGAAGGGAGCACCGTACGAGGAACACCGTACGATCATTGCAATGTATAAGAAAACATTGGAGAAGTACTGTACGGTTTGCATATAAGAGTAGCGTATGACCTTCACAAAAGAACACCATACGAAAGGAAAGGAGAAGCTTTGCAGAGACATCGTATGGCCACACGAGAACATTGTACGGAAAGTAAAAGAGAGGCACCGTATGGTCACATAAGGACATCGTATGGTTACAGGACATCGTGCGGTCGCAAAGAACACCATATGGTCACACACAGACAGTGTATTGTGTGGCTTGCAAAAGAATAGAACCGTACGACCCATTAGGAGATAGATTACTATAGGAGGTCATACACCACTGTATAGACATAAGCCAGAAGAATAAAGTTTGACTGTACGGTCAACAGTTGAAAGAAAGAATACCGTACAGACAACTGTGTTAGGAAGAAGCCGACTGTACGACCATACAGTATAAGAACAACATTATAAGGAACTTAGAATCATTGTATAGTCTTCAAGCAAATAGAGCATAGCAAAGAGAGCTTGCCATACAAAAGAA
Source organism: Cupressus sempervirens (assembly GCA_028749045.1). Classification (NCBI taxonomy): domain Eukaryota; kingdom Viridiplantae; phylum Streptophyta; class Pinopsida; order Cupressales; family Cupressaceae; genus Cupressus; species Cupressus sempervirens. The sequence continues at coordinate 59,903,391 of CM053783.1, forward strand.
TAAGGAAGGAGATCACCATACAGAAGAATAGGGAAGGAGGAATTGATACCGTACAACTGTACGACTTTTCCATTGATGATTGGTATCACATTAAACGGTAAGGATAAGAAACAAGTTATAACTCTATGCAAAACGATTGGGTAGAAAAGAAGAGCAACTGTACAACCTCTGGAAGAGAGAAACGTTGCATCCGTATAGCCAGATAGAGCATTGGAAGGAGGCACTGTACCAATCTATACAAACGTCATTAGAAGAAAAAGGAAATTTCAAAGTAAGTTGTGTACAGAGGCAATTGACATAACTGTTTTGCCCTCTTCAAGCAAAACGACAAATAAGTGGTAGTTATGCATTCAGCCGGTAAAAGGACTTGGAAATTTTTTTGGAAGAGGACACAACAACAATTGTAGCCATAATGTAAAGACTCTACCATCCGGAGTACGTGTAGTAGGAGGGACAAGTACAGGACCAAGCAAAAAGAAAGGGAAGCAACTAGCACAGTCGCTTGCGACGGATAATCCCACAACGCATAATGTTTCATTTGAAGGGTTGAATGGAGTAGAATGCAGGAAGTGGTGGCAGGAGACCCCTGATAACCATCTAGTGAAGGCCAACATTCGAAAGGCACAGGTTGAATGGGTAATACAAATGCCTGTACTCTGTATTCGAGATTATGAAGGGTTTTTGCGCCTCATGATAGAAACGTATGATAGGTTCTCTTGAACTAGTACGTTTGCCTATCTTGGATGCAACTTGGGAATATCATTCAAATCGACAGACTTCACATAGGTATTCGGGATACTTTGTCATGCACAAGGGGGAAGGAAAATAGACAACATACTGAAAAAGTTTAAGTCGGGAGGTAAAGACACAACTGATACAGCTGGTATGTGGGGATTTCACATAGACGGAGCAAGAAGCTCTCATAGACACGTCGAAGGGTAGAGGATTGAAGAAGTCCAACGTGCAGGAAGGGCACTGGCGTTGTCTTATGGATGTAGTCAAAAGTCGCCTCATAGGATCCAACCGCACTTCAAATATTTCATTCCCACTGGTGGCGATGATGAATGGGATCTTGAATGGAATAGTGTACGACTGGGCTACATTGTTGGTAGAACGGTTGTATGAATTTGACACTGTAGCACAAAACGGTTTACATGCTACACAATGCCATCGGGCTATTCTTGGAGGCAACAACGCGGATGATCCCCAACGATGCATTGGAGGCCAAACTGGGACAACTTGCCCCAGGCGAACCCCCAATCATGCAGTGGAGGCATCTCAACACACTTGGCACTAAGATTACGGTCGGATAGAAACGACCGAGATTGAACGGCGAAAATACTGACAGTGGTCATGAGGAAACTTCTTTTGAGGAGAGTGAGACCGACGGGAAGGATGAAGAGGACGAGGAGGTAGAAGTAATTACAGCTACACCATTGAGATTTCCGTAGCCTGCACTATCAGCGACAACACACTTGGTCCCAGTAGGTATACACAGCATTCCAGGGTTTGGTTAGTTCAGGCAGCCAGTGGTGATGATTCCGACTACAGTTGCGATACAACCTGCTGTAGAGACACTAGCTATTCTAGAGGCATTAGCAGGGGCACATTTATCACCAATGGAGACAGTCGTTCTGGAGGTAACGATGGAGCCTATTCAAGAGGTTTTGCCAGCTATACCAGAGGTTGGGGTTGAAGTACTTGTACCTGATGTAGAGATGCACACTCAGGAAGGAGTGATGGAGATATCAACAGGCGAGTGTGTGAGGATGCTGGGTGTTCATTTGGACGTAGTGGGTTCATATGCAATGGTTACGGTGGACACAACATTATTAGCATCACCTGAGGAGCCAAATAGAGAGAGCAAAACCCGGAGGTTGAGCACGTACCTAAGTACAAGGTTTCACCGTACACCAGCACCTCGAGTGACATACCTGCATAACCTACGCGAGAAGTAGCTTTGGAGGAAGATCCTCTACAGGCACAAGTAGAGGAGCGTCAATCGACACAAACTGATGGACTACCACATAACACTATTGAGCGAATGGCAGAAGTAGGAGAGAGGGCTATGGGTGCTCAACATCAACCTCCAATAGCACCAGAAACAGGGACGAGAGAGGCATTCTTCATTAATGTAGCGACTCTAGCGACTCAGGCTTGCCAAGTAGTGGCCTTTGTAGAGATACAGGCCTTGGACTCAGTAGTGAAGGAGATGGAGAGTGTGAGATCTTTCATGAGAGTAGGATGCCTGACAGCCTTTACAGTTTGTTTTGAGGAGCGAGGATGGCTGAGTGTGTAGACTATAAAGATGCACCAGGATTGGGCCATTATGAGAGATCCAGGTATGGAGAGCCGAGTAGAGGCTTTGACTCAGGAGATGGTTGAGATATACAGGTATGCGTATTACACCCTTTGGAGGAGCTAGGCAGACTAGGTAGCAGTCGAGAGGGCTCAGGACGAGTCAGCTACCAGGCTAGCCGTGGAGAGGGTAGCTTGGGAATCTGAGAGGGCAACATTGTTAGAGCGACAGAGTTAGCTACAGAAGGTGGCAACGAAGAAGGAATAGTTAGCAACAGAGAAAGAGCAGGTGGCAGAAGGGAAGGAGACAGAGCTTGAAGAGATTGCTGGAATGATGTAGTCAGCTTTGGAGCTTCAGATGGAGGTTGAGGTAGAATTGAAAGTATGGAAGGAGCAAGTGTATAAGCTATGAGTAGAGTGGAATGAGCTTAAAGCACGAATGACTACTACACCAGGGACGCATCCCTCTTGTTATTTTCTAAACATTGATGTAATTAATTGTTCTAGTGTAATTTGAGTTTTGTTGTAAGGGTTGTCTTTATTTTCTCGTCTGGAGAGGACTTCACTTTTTTGGGGGGATGATGTTGTCGGTAAATTCTATATTGTAGCTGATGGGTAGAATTGTATCCAAAAGGGTGCATGACAGTTGAGTCACCCCTTTGGGAAAGTATATGTACACCGTTCGGAAGGGACTATTGGAACATCATCAGAATCATCATAATCATATTGTAAGCATTGAAGTGCATATTGCGTATATGAATAAAGTATTTGTCTTGTGTTATATCTTACTGTACTGCATGCAATAGTATCTGTTTACCCTGTACGGTAGAGACCCAAATCCAAACAGGCAACTAACATAAAAAATAGAGTGGTCAGATTTATACATCAAATTGCTGAAGGAACAATTATTGGGTATGAACCGAATGTGGACTCATGTGATACTTGGTTTATGGTTATACAAAAGCATTCAAAAGATTCACATAAATGATTTTCATATATATACATTTCATCCAAAGGACGTCGTTATTTTTTGATATTGCTATCAGGATTTAACTGTATAGTTTTTGAGTCAAACTGAATGATCCATGTTTCATGATTCCAAGTTCAAACATTGAGTTGCTGTGGAAAATATTTCCTACTTAGACAACTTTATTTTGTTATACATGAGATTAAGTTTGTCGAGGTGTCTTTGTCTGGTTGGATGGAAATGTTGGTATGCTTTTCTTTGGAAAATCAATTTGAAGATTATTTGGTTGTGGGAGTAGCAGGACTGATAGTGTCTTCTGACTAGTAATTACTTTTTGGTTAGTGAGTCGTTTTGTTGTTTATTGGAACTGCTGTCAACTGTAATCAATTCCTCAAGGTGTGAAGTGTTTTGTCAAAATGGAGGACAGTTGTCATACAGTGAGATAAGTTTGGTCTGAATAATAATGGGAACACAAGTTTAATTTCCACTGTTCCAATCGTCATTGACTATTACTTTTTGAATTAAAAATTTGCGTACTACTTGAGTTCAGTGACTTGAACACAACCACCTTTGGGGACTCTCATCAAAGTCAGATATAAATCAAGCCATGAAAAGTTCAGCCACACAGATTGGGGCCGATTAAAATTTGGAGCTACAAAATATTCTCATGTGGGGTTTAGCCAAACTTATATCATCTTAACGTTTGGTAATTTATAAGTTCTGACGTACTTCTGGTTATAATATTTTAAACATATCAGACAGTTCTAACAATGCTAGAATAAATTATTAAGTAACGTTCATGTAATATGCTATGTTATACATGAGAAATAGTTATTGTATTTTCTAACTAGAGTTGCATGGAAACATATATGATGTGAGACATGGGTATAGCAAGTTTCAAGATTCCCTAATACAGATATGACTAGATACAACAATTAAAAGTGTCTCCTAACACTCATAGGAAAAATGTCTGGCATGTTGAAATATTGATAACCAGAAATCTATCAGCTCATATGCATTATCAAATGCGCTCAAATGCTAATATGATACAAGTTTGGTTTAACACAAGTGAAAATTTTTCGCAACTCCAAATTTTTGCTAGGTTAGATCTGTATAGCTGGGAATTTCTCATAGCTTGCCTTATATCTGACTATGGTGAGTGTACCCCAAAGCTTGTTGCATTCAAGTCACTGGAATTCGGATAGCAGGCTAAACTCCGATTTAAATCTTTTTGAGATTTGGGAAGTTGTAAAATTCAATGTATTTATTCTTTATTTTTGATCTCTGAAGTTTTATTGCTAATTTTGCATTCCATCATATCTTTGCTATGCTCCACAAAGTATTTGGGACGGGGACGTGTTTCCGGTACGGGTAGTGGTCAAAGCCAGAATTTAGGGGATGGGACCTGACGGGTGACGATTAAAAATGTAGGGGATTTTTATATATAGAGAGACATAATTAAAATATGCATATCATAACATTGATAAACCATTCACCATAGACATTTTAGAAGATCTCAACACATGGAAAATTATCAAATGACAAATACTAAGTACTTCCAATATCACATACATATATAGAAAAAATTAAAATGCCTAGAGGCTCCAAGTATCATGCATGAAATCATAATAAAAGAAAGAGAAGTCCAACTAAAATAGTAAGTAGTAAATACTAAATACAATCTTTCATCACTGCTGCTGCTGCTCTATGTTTTTTCTTCTTCCTCTTAACAAGTATGTCAAATTTTAAGAAAAGTAGAAGAGTTAGTGTTTTACTGTTGTTAATTTTTAATGGACCAAATATGGTTTGCATATTTCTGTTATGTCTTTAAGACAACTAGGGGCCCACGTGGACAGCAAAAATTTATAAATAATATAAAATATTGGGGTGTATTGCCTTTATCTGACTGGCTGGAAAAAAGGGAATGGCCAGCAGTCTCGGGGACGGATTGGGGATGGCAAAGCAGTCCCCAAGTTTCTTGCAAAAAGAAATTGCCCGTTTCGGGGATGTTTCCAAGTCTGGCAAAAAAGGGATGGATCTGGGGATGGCAAAAATTCATCCCCGCATCCTTGGGATGGGTACGACCCAAAATCATAGGAGACATGTCCCTGTGTAACACTGTATCTTTGAACTGTAGCCATTTTGATGCAACACTTAATAATATTTATGGAATATTATGGTATCAGCTGTTTTGTTCTGTGGAAGTTCTTCTATCACTCTGCATGGTTCTGGTGACTGACAAAAACTTTTGGAGCTGATTCTGAAATTGTTAAGTATTTGTGGTTGGTTGTGCATCATCTGCTGCAAGTACAATGGACTTCTAGATGTGCTAAGAATGCCTCACCGATGTAAGTGGCTTACAGTGCATGTATACAATTGATGGAAAGGCATGGAATATTTAGTCAAACTTGCTTAAAGTAGTATCTTGACCACCTGGATGTGGAAAGCAAGAGATATTTTTGATATGACGAAATCTTATTTGGTATTTTGTTTTGACACCATAATAGGACCAATTGAGAGGAGTTTTATTATTATGTTGTTTTAAGTTTTTTTTCTTCCTACAATTTACGTGTTCAAATGACTATTTTGATGCTGGACTTTATTTTAGGTTGCAGATTTGATTGAAAAGGAACTTATCCTGATAGGATGCACTGCTATTGAAGACAAACTTCAAGATGGGGTGCCAGCTTGTATTGAAACACTTTCAAGGGCAGGAATAAAGATTTGGATATTGACTGGCGATAAAATGGAGACAGCAATAAACATTGCATATGGTTAGATTCATACCTATATATTATGAACTTGTAAATTATTTATGGGGATTTACATTTTAGTTTCTTGGCTCTGATGCAGATGTTTAGTTTGATTTATTGCCATCATCTTTGAATATTTATTATCTTGTTTTACATTTTATCTTTCTTAAGGAACAGTAATTAATATCGATTGGGTTGTGTCATTCTTTTCTGGAACTTTAAGTGTACAAGATGCAAATGGACTCGGCACTAAACGTAATGTAAGGAATTATGAGTTGTTCTTGCTTACACTAAATTATGCAAGTCCTCTGAACCATTTCATGTGTACAATGCGCAGCTTGTAGTTTAATCAACAACCAAATGAAACAGTTGATTATCAGTTCTGAAACAAAAGAAGTTAGAGAAGTGGAGGATCGGGTGAGAGTTTAACCGGGGAAAAACTTTTGATATATGCTTCATTACTATTTTTTGCTATTATAATTTTATTGTTATTCTTGAAAACAGATAACATTCTTGACATGGTTCTCTTCGTTTTATATGATATAAATTGTACAGGGTGATCCTGTTGAAACTGCCAGAGTTATTGAATACACTGTCAAACGGGATCTGGAGAGATGCCTTGATGAAGTAGATATTGATATGTACTCTAGATCAAGATTAGACTTTGCCCTTGTGATAGATGGAAAATGTCTGATGTATGCATTAGATCCAGAGTTACGGGGAAAACTGCTCAAACTAAGCATGATGTGCAAAGCTGTTGTTTGTTGTCGAGTATCTCCCTTGCAGAAAGCACAGGTGACTATTTTATTTGTACAGCAGTGTTGATAGAAAGCTGAGAATATTAGATTGTGGAGCTACATAGCTAGTTGATGTTTGATACATAGTGATAAAATGGATTCGTTTCAGAAACATCCAATCCATGCCCTTTGAATGATAGCTGTTGACTGTTAAAAGTAGACATTGCATGAAGTATTCCAGTAAATATTGCGAAGTTGTTTTTCATGAAATTAATGGTATCAATGCAACAATGTTATACACCTTTTGTTTTATTTCATGAGGTGGCTTTTCATATCCTTCATTGTTGCATCTTAAGATATGTTTTCTGAGCTAGAAGTAGAAGAGGTTTCAAGAAAGACTCAAGAGAGCTTTGGCTGTACTGATGCCATTTTTCTGATGATTGAGTTTTCTACCATTTGTTGAGCTATTATGGTTTCTTCTTATTGGCTGCACTTTTTCCCTTCATATCATTGTCCTGAATAAAAATGAATATTCTTGAAAGATAAAATAACCTTTTTAACTAATTGATAATCAAATGACCAGTCTTTGTAGCATAAAAAATGAATTCAGAAGCTTTTCATTTATCTCCTTTAGCCTGTCACTAGATACATTACTTTACTCTCCTTCATTTTACTGATTCTGCTTTGTATCAGGTGACCAGTCTTATTAAGGTTGGTGCTCGAAAAATTACTCTTGCCATTGGTGATGGTGCCAATGATGTGAGTATGATTCAGGCTGCACATGTGGGTGTTGGTATAAGTGGTTTGGAAGGAATGCAAGCAGTTATGGCAAGCGATTTTGCTATTGCTCAGTTTCGATTTCTTACAGATTTACTTCTTGTGCATGGTCGATGGTCCTACATTAGGATTTCCAAGGTGGGTTATATATCTTCAACTTCATCTATTTGTTCAATGAAAATTGTGGGTAATTTCACTGCTTGATATTGTTCATCTAATTTTTATGCAGGTTGTTGCATACTTCTTTTATAAGAATCTTACCTTCACATTGACACAGTTTTGGTTCACATTTCATACTGGTTTCTCTGGTCAGCGGTTTTATGATGATTGGTACCAATCCTTGTATAATGTTATTTTTACTGCTCTTCCAGTTATTGTTGTTGGAATTTTTGAGAAGGTGAGTTCCTCGTTGACTTTTGCTACTGTGGAATGTAACTGTCCTGCTTTTAGGATTTTTAATATTAATTATATCTGTATATTTTCTTATTCACTAACAGTTTTAAAAATAGGTTTTCCTGCAAGGATTTGGAATAGAAAGGTTTACCTGCAGGAATCGGAAAGATTTAATAAGTATATGTTTTTCTACAAATTGACAGGATGTAAGTGCTTCACTGTCTAAAAGATACCCCCAGTTATACCAGGAAGGAATAAAAAATATGTTCTTCAAGTGGAGAGTTTTAGCAGTATGGGCTTTCTTTGCTGTTTACCAGTCAATTGTATTCTTTTCGTTTGCTGTGGGGGCAAGTGACAAGGGCCAGAACTCATCAGGAAAAGTGCTCGGACTCTGGGATGTGGGCACGATGGCCTTTACTTGTGTAGTAATCACGGTCAATTTGCGCCTTATGATGGCATCTAGTTATATCACAAAATGGCACAATATTAGTGTTGCAGGTAGCATTTTGACATGGTTTATATTTATATTTCTATACTCCGGAATCATGACAAGACATGATAGACAGGTAAATTCCAGATACAGTGCTAGTAGATATATTATCAATTTGTTTTTGACAATTGGTCATTTGTGCTGATTCATATAAATATTGTAATTGAGCAGGAAAATATCTACTTTGTCATTTACGTTTTAATGAGCACTGGGTATTTCTGGTTGAATGTTCTACTTGTACCTGTAGTGGCGCTCTTAGGCGACTTTCTGTTCCAAGGGTAAGCAAATTAATTATTTTCTAGTGGTATTTTTAATATTCAGGGTGATTGATTACTCCAGTCCTGGACTATTTAAATTTTCTGCTCTTGTGGTTTACTGTATCTTTCGTGTCTAGACATTCTGACATGGACATAAAAAAATGTGTTAGGATCTCAACATGGGAAAACATTTTTTGTTTACTTTGTTTTGCTTATGGTGAAAGATACAAAGTAGTCAGGTTTGCTCATAGTAGAAATGCCAAAGCTGCAATCTAGTCAAGTCTCGTCTCTTTTAAAAGGTGTTTTATATTTCCAATTCATCATTAAAACCCCCATTTATATTTTCTTCAGAACTTATTTCCTGAATATCATTATGCTATATGGTGCTCAAAACTGAAATTATTGATTGATATACATTAGCTTAAAACATGCTGATACAATCACGTGCTCACAAAAAATCTATATCAATGCATGTAAAAGGTCACAATAACAAGGGTATTTTGAACAAGAATTGCCTAAAGAATCTCCCACAAGCAGGAAGCTGTCATGTGACAGAAATAAAAATAAATTTTGGGTTTACCGGGGAAATATAAATCAAATGGCCCTAAGAATTACAAGAGTAGGAGACATGGGTGAATATTCAAGTTCTCATGAGATGCAACAAAGTGAAACATCTTCTTTATTGGCAGTAGAAAGTGGCCCTGTAAAGAGATGAAACCACCATATATTTGTTCTGTAAGAAAGTGCCTGTATTTTACAGTCATCAAAAGTGCATTTTTTGTTTGGAAGTGGTGAACCTGATTCCATCATGTTGGTGAAAGAACTTTCGCCACCTAAAGATCTGATTGTGGTTTAGTCTTTAGTTTCCAATTTTTGATATCATCACCCTTTCTGTGCTGTTTCAAAAGATGGTGGATTTTTTATTCCTTTTTTCAGGTAAGGGATGACATTTTTCCACTGAATGCATCCTCTGTCTGCCCCAACTTGCCTTTTCTAAATTTTAAGCTAGAAGACAATCTTATTTAATTGCACTTGGCCAAAAGCACTGATGTCACTCTCTATGGCTTTAAGTTTTGTTTGTTCCAGATAGAAGAAGATGGTCATAGAAATCTTTTAACTTGTGGCTTGCATCTCTTGAGCATCGGACCTTGAGCTATATTAGTCGATTCTGAATTCGTGTTGAGAATGTCATTGTTCAAAGTTGAACAAAAAGGCACCATAGCAGAAGATTAATGAATTAATTTCAAATGTACCCTATGTTTTTTTTCTCTGAGTTATCGGGTTTGAAGTCTGGACCCTCAAACCAGGTCTGGGTGCAAACTGGGTTTGGGCCCGCGCAGGGTCTAGTTTGGGTTTGCATAGGGTCAGTGCCCGAACCTGTGGGTCCACAAGGTTTCTCATTGTGCCAAGACCCATCCTGGTCTCGAGAGGATCCAACATGGACCCCCGAGAATTGACACGCCCAAAAGTAAAGCGGGCAAAAAAAAAAAAAACACCATAGAAAAGTAATTATTATTATTATTAGTTCTTCTTAACCGTAAAACAGCCCCATGTGAAGCCCCCCAAACACATTTCATTTCTCATTTGCTCTCTCCATCTTGTTAGTTTGAATTGAGGTGATTGTATTTGAAGGAGATTGATTGAGGAGTACCAAATACCATCCACAACAGATTTGAGTGTGCAAGGTATGCATTTCAACCATATTCTTTAGTTTTTTGATAGATTGTTTCAAGTTTAATTTTTATTTTTTCAAATTTGTAAAGAAATTTTGAAGTCGTTCTTTTTAATAGATTGCAACAATAATTAGGCAAAGCTCAGTGGGTGAGGAGGGATCTCAAAAATTTAAAATTGATAAAAGGTCTCCTTTATGGAGACACACTACAAGAATTTCTCAGCTTCCTAGAGTTGGGGGGTTTATTCGGAAATGTAATTTTTGCAACCCATTATATAGAAGTTCCTACTTTCGAGTCAAGCTTCATTTTTTTTTTTGCCTTGGGGGTAAAGGGATTAATATGTGTGAGAGCCTAGGGCTAGATAAGGAGTTGTTAGGCTAGGCAAATAGCAACATTCACAAAATAAAGACGTTGACAAGTTGGTTGCAAAAGGAAAGCAAGTTGGTTATGGTTCTAGGAAATTAAAAGTAAGAATACAATCCTCTTAACTAGCCTCTACACATATCCCTTCTTGCCTATGCCTTCTAGGGAGAATAAAGATGTAGATGGTCCACAAACCACCGCCGCTAGAGAGCTCCATTAGATTAGGCATTTTAAAATGAGGCAAGTGATTTTGTTGAGGAAAAAATTGCACGTTGCCTCTGTATGACGGTCTTCCATTTAACTTAATGAGATCACCTTATTGGAGGGAGATGGTGACAACAATAACTAATGCACCCTTTGGTTATACAGGTCCCAAATTTGAAAAGGTGGGCACCACCTTATTGCATGAAGAGAGAAAAAATGTAGAGGCTCAACTAAAACCAATTAGAGATTCTTGGGTTTAAACATGTGTCTATTGTTTCGGATGGATTAGAAGATTTCAAAAATCATCCATTAATTAATTTAATTGCTGTGTCCCCAAGGGGTCAATGTTTTTGAGGGTGGTTGACTATGGAGGGGAAGTAGAGGATGCAAAATTCATTGCCGGGATTCTCATTGATCCATAGTGTTGGTAGAGGCTAGATATGATCACATCTTTTGGATATCGTGCACTGTCCACTCGCTGAATTTGGCGATGCAAGCAATTGGCAGACAAATAAAATGGGTGAAAAAAAAATGAGGATGAGGAAAATCAAATGTCTGTGACAAACCACCATATGTCACAAGCAATTTTCAGAAGTTTCTCGAGATTGGAATTATTGAATGTAAATTTTTAAATTTTATTTCAGTTAACATTTCATGTCATGTTTTTACATAATTGAATAAAATGTTGTGTTTTTTACATATTTTAAATGTGTTATTAACTTACTTATTAACATGTTCTTAGGTGGCTGAAACCTGGTTTGATTCTTACACAATCGTTCTTAGATGTCTTGTGAGGATGAAAGAGACATTGTCACTGATAGTTATTAGGAACCAATGGGGCATTTGGAAACAATCCAATACAATGAGGGCCCAAAAGGTGAAGGCAATGATATTGGAGGATGATTGGTGGGCTTGTGTGGATTATCTATTGGAATTCACTGAACCCATCATGTCCATGCTTTGGTTTGTCGATGCTAATGAGCTATGCTTGAGGGATGCCTATGATAGTATGGAAACCATATTGGAGAAAATCAAATTGGTAAGTTATAATAGATTCCTCTATCCTTGATTATTGAGAGATAACCAAATTGACATAACTTACATCAAGATAGCTTACATGAATATAATTTAATATCACAGGTCATACAAAGAAGAGAGAATGATCCTTAGGACACCTTATACAAAAAATGGAAGCAATTGTTCATTGTTGGAACAAGATGACCATACCTTTGCACCTTCTAGCATATGCTCTATCTCTCAGGTACTATAGCGTAGAAGTACTTGCTATTCTAGGTAAAGTGCCAAAATATAGAGATGCTGAGGTTGTGAGTGGATACAAGAGGGCATTTAGTAGAATCTTCAATGATTCAAAGGTGGGGACAAATGTTAGGAGAGAATTTGGATTGTTTATATCAGGACAAGATGTAGACCCTATTGCTATCAATGACCAAAGCATAATGGACGCTATCACATGGTGGTACCTTCATGGGCAAGATTATACGTATTTCTAACCTCTTACATTTAAGATCCTATCACAAAGAAGATTTTTAAGTTATTTTCATATTTTTGGCCACTTTTATTATAGAATTTAACACTTAATACTCTTAAATTCACCTTGTATTTTTTTATTTTTAATTATGTTCGTTTTCTCTCTAGGTTGTGAGCTCTTTTGTCACTAAGCAGAATTCAAAAACATACTCCTTTATCCACTTAGTGACGCGTAACTGGTTGGCTGCAAAAAAATCAGAAGACTTGTTGTTTATTCACACCAACTTGCCCCTCATGGCACATAAGGATCCAAAATACAAGAAGGGGCAGAGAAGCTGTAGGATGCAGCACTCGAGCTTTCTTAATTGGATTTGACCATCCAGGATCTTGTTAGAGCCTCATTGCTTGATGTGGATGATGATGACAACAACATATCACCCTCTAGTGCTGGTGAAACCGGTTTTGGTTCTAATGTGATGCTGATCTACAATTTACAGCTTATCAAGACCCCATTGATGCTGAATTTTTTAATAATCCATTTGTTGTATTATGAACACTTTCATCATTGATGAACATTGAATCATTTTTCAAACTTGAATACTATATTTTGAATTTTTATTTTGTAATTCAGTAATTCAATGTATCAATTTTCTCTAGAATTGTGAGCATTGATAAATGATCAAGTGTTTAATGTTTATCTTTGAAATGTGTCACTGGTCAATGATCAAGCATCATACTATGAAATGATTTAGTTTTACAATTCTGTTTATTTTTCCTTTTTTTTTTGTGTGTGTGAGTGTGTGTGTGTGTATAGTGCACACGCACACACAAACACGTGGCCATATGTAACATAATGGAGAAAATATTCTCGTACCAGCATACTGGGTTCTCATATCTGAATCCATCCCCGAATGTGAACTGGTGACTTAGGTTTCTTCCCTTCGTGCAACAATTATCCTTTTCAGCAACAACTTCTTCAGCGACCATCGTAAAAATGGATACACTTTGCAAATTGATCATTACTACATATGGAGCGATAATAGACAAAGCAGTTCGACAGATTGATGTAGAAATGATTATGGAAGTGAATAAACTTATAAACAACAAAATCTTAGAGATGCGTAACTGTGATTGTATATGGATATTTCCAAGCATTCAAACTATATGGCGAATATTCATTGAATAGCAGGGACAATAGTACAAACATAGCAGTGATGAACACAGTGTTTTAATTTGTTCACTATGTTCATACTATGCTGGAAAAAATGTTCTTGACATCAAAGCAGATAAAATCACTTAACAGCAGTATGATTTGAAGATGAGTTTTGTCTTGAACAAAAGGAGCGTTGAGTATGAATTCCATACTGTGTAGAAGGGATGCCATTCAAAATAAAGTAGATGTGATTCATATTTGAAAAGTAGCAATTGACAGTGGTTAATATGGCAGCAGAGACAAATATTATCATTACCAAGCAAGGTTTGATATATTAATTTAAATAAAGCTTGATATATTAAATTCATCGAGTAAAAGGATGTCTTAAACAGATTTTAATCCAAAAGGCACTATTAGTTTGCATATTCAATATTGAAAGGCTTGGATTGTAATGTGTTAAAAATTTGCAAACATTCAAAATGTTTTAACTACATATATAGTAGCTGAGGGAGAAAACAAAAAGCAAGATAGTGAGGTGGAATAATAAAAAAGAAGAGTTTGGAAGACAAAATCATATGATTATGTAAAAATAAGATGTGAGAGTATGAAAAGAAGATCAGTAGAGAATAGTAAATAAGAATAATATAAGGGTTAAGAAACATTAAAAAAGAGGCGCAGAATATAAAATCACATATATTTGCAGATTTATATCTGATATATATTAATTTGAGAGAGTGTGAATGAAGGATATATATACATATGTGTGTGTAGATGTATTAAATCTGACATATATCTATATAATATAAGTATGTGACAGAATAACAAAAAGGAAATCAGATAAGGAATGTTGCTGCTCTATTGAAGAAAATATAAAGAAGGAAATTTGCAGGTGTAAGTATAGATTTAAAGCATATATAAATATCAGATGGAACTAAAAGTATCTATCATCAGTTGAGAAAGCAATGAGACAAAAGGTGGAAAAATCAGATTTCTTTAGTAGGAGTTGGTACTTCTAGTAGGTCAGTGCTTGCGAAGTGTGGGAGTTGGTGCTTTCAATGAGTCAGTGCTCATAAACATAGGGGTTGGTGCCTCTAGTAAGTTGGTGCCTACAAATCATTGTAAAAGATCAAGTTGATATATATATATATATATATATAGCAATTATTTTGTCGTGGTTCTCTCCCGCATTGGGTTTCCACGTAAACATTGTGTCGTGTTCATGTGCATAATCATTTATTTCAGTAATTGATCCTAGTGTGTTTGATAGAGTTTTAATTGACAAAATTTTGTATTATACTGATTCACCTGTGCCTCTCAATATAATCATGTACTCTTCAATTGGTATCAAAGCCAAGTTCCTTACTAAAAGCTAATCGCTCGAAGGTAGATCTATTGAGCACACATGTGAAAAAGGAAAGGAAATATGAAGAAGAGTATTGATAACAATGCATCGACTACTATAGATGAAGTAATGGATATTGAATTCCTTGAAAGTGAAATCGACTCAATATGCAGTGATAATTATTTTGACATAATACAATCAAATACATGTGATAATATGGAAGTGGCATTTGGAATTCACATGGAAATAGAAAACGAGTTGTGGCAAATCAAGATGACGTTGTGAATGATGGAAAAGAAATGATAAAAGACGATAATGGAAGCAATGAATCAGATACAAAAGAAGTTCCGAATGATGGAAATGTCAAGGAAGGATCATCTACTATATATAAAGAAGATGAAGAAGAGGCATGCTATCAAAACAGTTTGCATCTGTGCATGGGGTATGACCCCCAAGCAACTTTGTGAAACATGGACACAATCTCCATGTGTGGGACTTGTGCTTTGTGGCCAAATCTCTGAAGAAAGATGACTTCCTTAGAATTAGGGTTAATTGCAACTTTGAGGGAAAAGGGAGAAGGAATGTATAAAAGTAAATGTTGAAAGGGAAAAGAGGTGATACACTAGATTGAAACTTTGGTTCCCCTCTTTACCTAGGAATGCATTATACATCAATAAAAAATTCCCATAACATAAACATCTCTCAACTCTATTCTATTTTCTTAAGACTCGTACGCAGATTTGAACTAATGAGATGCTACAAGGAAGATGTATTCACTTATATAGCATTCATAAGAAAAGTAGATACATCATACAAACTCAATAAATAAGAAATAAACATTTAGCACAAGGCAAATAATATGCACAAGATACCAAATGGTTAGAAGAGGTAAAAAACAAAGATTTTTGTTACCCCAAGACATAAGGAAATTACATATATAGAGCATAATGCTACTACAAAGAACCAGAGAACCCCCAAAAATGTGTACAAGATTGCCTTTTAAAGAGACAAGGTATACTCATATTACAACAGCTTGAATGCCAACTACAATGGAGTTAAGATTAAATAATGCAAGTCAAGAAATATCAGATAAAATCTGATTTTGTGCATACATTTGATCATGAAGTGACAACAACCAACCCAGAATGAAGGAACTTTGCAGAAGGAAGAGACAACCCAAGTAGAATAAATTAGAACAAATGTGATTTCCATTCATATCTGATCCAAGAAATGATAAGAAATGGGTCTAATAAATCCTCTTGGAGTCAAGAAAATCATGCCCATACGCTTTGCAAGTGGCAACAAAGGAAGGAAAAGTGTTTGCGTTGCATGTAGAATCCAAACAATGCAATTTGACAATAATTATTTATCTCTTGGGTTGTGTTTCAATCACTAGTAAAAATTAACGAATGTGCGAAAACAAACAACATTTTTGGTCCTATGCAACTTTGCACCTAACAACTCCTTCCCCTAACATTTTTTTTGCGAGCATGCGATAATCCACAAACACAACATTTTCATGAATATGTGAGCATCTTCGCAAATGTTCAATTCCTCCTCACAGATTTAGTTGCGAACATGCGATAAATTGAAGTCATCAATCTCAAAAAAAGATGATAGACATTTAAATCCTTGGAAATAAGTAAACTAGAACCCACAATGTTCAGCCAAGAGCGCATGTTAGAGAAGACACAAAATGTTACTTGATAGGCGTTAGAGTAACATTGTTTGTCGGGATGGACCAAATTTTTTCCAGCGATAAGCCATTTTACCCAATTGTGTAAACACAACATTTTTGTTCGCTTGTGAAAATGCAAAAAACATGATACACTTCCTATGCCAACAACAAACAAAACTTAACCCATGATACGTGTCTTTGATTGGTTATCTGTAATGGGCTAAAGGGTGGCAAAATTAGCCAACAAGGCCTACAACAAGGAAGAGGATATTATTATCATGGAAGAATTTCATTATGCTTACAAGGAAAATGGAAAGCTCAAGAAGAATAGTGCAAAATAGAAATCACAAATTCAAGAATTATATGAAGCCCAAAACTAATCAAGCTAAGTACTTGAAATTTTGAAAGACTAGTTCGAAGAAGCCAAATGATTTATTATGAGATAATGTGGAAGTTAAATGCAAAAGAAACAAATTATGCCAAATTAGATGAAGAAGTCATCATGTTGAAAAGTGATTTAGAGAAAACCACTGTCAAACTGATAGTAGTCTCAAGTTTGAAAAGATTTTTGAAACCTTGACTAAAATAATTGATAGCCAAAGGCCATCTTCTAGCAAGACAGGTGTAGGTTATGAAAGAGGTTCAAAGAGTCATGATTGTACATTCAAATGCTTCATCAAAGGACGTTGTACAGACTGATCTAAAAAAGAGGTAGAAATTGAAAGATATGTAGATGTGTTGATAAATCCTATCAGAGACACAGATAGAAAGAAGGATCGAAAGTCAAGCACATCTTCGAAGGATAAGGCAAAATAAAAAAAGCTTATACATTTGAACTTTGACATAACTTCTATGGATATTGTCACTCATGCAACTATTTTGGTCACAAAGCAAGAGAACCTTCAAAGAGGGAGCTATATATCCACAAGTATTTGAAGACCAATTTGTAGATGGAAGCCTAATAGTTATCCCTTTGCCATTGATGTCAAATGGGGGATGTCAAAGGGGGAGAGATAAAGAAAGGAGAAGAAATAAAAGAGATGAGAAAGTATTGCCATCAAGGACAAAGGGGGAGATTGATGAAAGTATTGTCATTGGTGTCAAAAAGGTTCCACATGAAGGAACAATATTGTAAGCGTAACCATCGTCAATGTCAAAGGTATAAAAATTAAATTACATGTGGTGAATATAAAGTCAAAGTTATGATGAGTGAATAAGTTTCAGATCAATAGGGAAGCCAACAATTTATCAAGAATAATAAAGGAAGTGATACTAACAAATGTGAAATGAGTCACTAAATTCATTGAAAAGAAGACAAACAATTTCATTAATATCTGAAGAAATTATGATACCCAAGGAAATTATTGAAACTTCTCTTAAGGGTAAGTTCTTATTTACCTTAAGTTTAAGACAGACATTTTTGCAAGCAATGCTAATCAACAACGATATTTTTCAAGAGGTCAAACTAAGTCAAAAGAGGAGACTCACCAGAAATATATAAGGACATAACATATGTTGATGGAAATATAAATGATGGTCCTATCAAGAGCAGCAAGGAAAGTCCAATGATGGTGATAGACAAAGATGATTGATACCAAAGAAACGTGAATCAGAATCGGATCGGAATCGGCAAGGTCGAATCGAATCGTGAATCGGCAATGAATCGGCAATGAATCGGCGATGAATCGGCAAATTTGAAAAAACCCGTTAAATTTAAAGATTTTAACAATTTAAAACTTATTTCATGCACCCTTTATTGAATATAACTTAAGCACACTATAACATCATCAAATAGAAGTTAAAACTTAACATACATAAACATGAAACATAAAATCCATCACATACGTAACTATGTTATCTAAGATTCTAAAATGTAAATTGTAGGCTAGCTGAAGTAAATAGAAATCAAATGATCATAATGATTTAAATCATAGAATGTATGTAAGATGATCCATAAGACA
The DNA here is from genome assembly GCA_028749045.1 of Cupressus sempervirens. Classification (NCBI taxonomy): domain Eukaryota; kingdom Viridiplantae; phylum Streptophyta; class Pinopsida; order Cupressales; family Cupressaceae; genus Cupressus; species Cupressus sempervirens. The sequence continues at coordinate 59,921,925 of CM053783.1, forward strand.
TCAAATCATAAATTTATGTAAGAATCTAAGATGAAGATCCATGAAAGTTTGAAACTTTGAAACATATGTCTATCAATGATTCAGTATCAATATCTGTAAACAAAATATAAAAACAAGGCTCCAGCTCAAGCCTCAGGCTCATAGTCATCATCATCCTCAACATCATCCTCAAGCTCGGCTACAGCCTCAGCCTCAGCCTCTGAGTATCCAGTCTGCCTAGTAGCAAGGCGTCTAATGTAGGTCCTAGAGGACTGTCGAGCCATATCTCCCGCATATAAGATGGGCTCACGAATGTCGCTAGGGCCTGTGTCTGTGCGTGCACGTGTGCGTCTACCAATGCCTGAAGAACGTGCTCTAGCTGCCTCAGCCTCTATATCCACCTGGTCAATCCACGCACGGTCTTCCTCAGTGAAGACTGGATCTACAACCTCTGTGAGCCACTCTGATTCTGGATCAATCTCCTCCAGAATGATCGGAGAGGAGTCAGTGCCCAAAATCTGTCTGATCCTAAGACGGAGGTTGTAATGAACGAAGACAAGATCATTCAACCTCTGCACTGTCAACCTGTTCTCCTCTTCGAGTGGATGTGCTCGAACATGGACCAACTGCGCTCACATCCAGAAGCGCTGCTTGGCTGACTCAGAATACGAATGGCAATTTTTTGAAGTTTTGGGGTTGTGGCCCCAAACATTTGCCACCATCTATCTGAAATAAGGGAAAATAAAAATAATTAGTCTCATTTACAAATTACAAATTACAAGTTAACTCTAAAATTACATAATCAACTTTAAGTTTAGAATCTAGATTCATGAACATTGAATATATTATTTAATTTTTACCTGGCTGTATTGTTTCCCGAGCCATGGCTACCCTGCTAGAGAAAAGTGGCCCTTCTTTATTATTGAACTTATCAAGCTCAATAATTGCAGCACTGCTATCCTCATCAGTACTCAACCTCTGGATCACTGTATATAATCCGGTGAGAACCTCCTCATCCGCCTTGAAGTCAGGACGGAAACGAAATGCCGAATTCAAAAAGTAAGCTGCTGCATGGATGGGTCTGTGGAGCTGATTCTGCCATCTCCTATCAATGATGTCCCTAATAGGGGCATACTTCTCCTGCACTCCTGCATACTGAGCTTTAATGGCCTCCTTGGCCCTATCCATGCCCTCATATATGTAGCCCATAGAGGGCTTCTCCCCATCAGCAGTTCGTAGGAGAGATACAAGAGGCTCAGTGGCCTACATATAAAGTAAAACAAAAATTTGAGTCAAAACTTAAACATAGAATAATTCAATAATATAAGGTAAAACTAAATCATTAAACAATTAGCATAGTAAACTGTAAAATATTAAATGTTAAATTGCAATAAAATTACCTTAAGTATTTCTCTAGCAGGTTTCCAAAAACCATCATCATCAAATATGCAATCCACCACATCTATCCCTGCAGTGGTCGTAGCATAGGAAGATGAAATCCACTCCCGCCCAACAAACATGCTCCTCAAATCATCCCTTGATGTCAACAAGGATTGCAAGGTGATGAAATTCGAGGCAAACCTCGTGATCCCTGGACGAGCTAACTCTTTGTCTCCTGTGTACTTCCTCATTGTGCTAAGGACAAATGAATGATTATAAATAAACTTACATATGTTTTTTGCCCTTTCCACACATGACTTGACCCACTCAAGTTTGCCAATTTCCTCCAACATGAGGTCAAGGCAGTGTGCTGCACAAGGGGACCAAAATATGGTGGGGTGCCTCTCCATCAAAAGTTTGCCTACAACAATTTTAAGATAATTAGAAATTCAAATTTCAAACATGTTAGAACTTAGAACTTAGGAAACTTAGAAATTCTAAGTTAGAATTAGAAAAAGTTCAAAATTCAAATAAATTTATTTTCAAAACTTAAAAAGTTAAAAGTTTACCTGCAGCAACATAACTTGCTGCATTATCCGTCACCACTTGCACCACATGTTGTTCCCCCACCTCTGCTATAACTTCCTCAATAACCTCACATAAGTATGTGGCGTTTTTTACATGAGCAGAAGCATCAATGGATTTGAGGAACATGGTATATCCTACAAGTAACAAAACAACGAATTATAATTACTATTAGCAATCAACAAATCAAAATTTGAAATAGTCAATCACGATTCAAAATTATGTATGTAGGAAAGTAGAATGATCAATCACCTCCACAGGATACAAGAAAATTGAGGAGTGTTCTTCCCCTCCTATCTGTCCAACCATCAGTCATGATGGTGCAACCCTTTTCGATCCACTCCTTTCGGTTGTCCTCAAGCTCATGCCTCATATCCTCAACCATTTCCTCCAGGAGGTATCCACTCAACTCAGCCTCAGTTGGGGCTTTAAACCCCGGACCACAAATGGCAACTGCATCTATCATGTTCTGCCAATAAGGAGTCCTGTCACAAATAGATAATGATATTGATTAGAAATTTAGATGTCAAAAACTAAAATCATAAAACAAGTAGATATAATTAAAGTTTTACTTTTACTTTTAACTTTAACTTTGAAGATAACAAAGAAAAAAGAATCAATTACCTGGCTGCAATAAATGGAATGTTGCAAAAGTACCAGAATTTGCAAATCTCTTTTCTGGCAGCATCATGAATCTCCTTGTTCAAACCCATGCCCTCAAGCGTGGGTTGGGAGCCAGGAGTAGTGTGGGGCACAAAGTAACTATCCATTCTGCTTTTCCGCACTCTAGGCCGCAATAGGTTGGTGTTGGACTGTCTCAGTATGAGACCGACTACCACTAACACTCACATGAGCACTAGCACTAGGATGAAAAGGAGGCCTAGAAGAACCCTCCCCAACACAACCTACAGATGCAGAAGCTGATGCAGATGCACTTACAGATGTAGATGCGGTTGCGGATGTGAGAGCACGGGAGCCAATACCTCTTAACCCTTCAAGTTGCATTTTCTTAGTCAACTTGTCTTGTTCAATTTTTTCTAATGCCACTAAACAAGAGCGTTTTGCCTCAGCGGTTTGTTGAGTGCAAACTGTGACATCATGGCCAGGTATGCCAGCAATGTGGTATTTCAATCTATAGATACCTCCCGAATTTATTTTTTCTTTGCAAAATATACATTTTGTTTGATATTTGGTTCTCCCAGGAAACTCTTCATTATATTTCCAGCATTCATCTTTTTTACCCATTGTGGAAATTGGAAAATGAAAGCAAAGGGCTGCTGCAATAAAAAAATTCATGTAAAAAATCAAAGTTTGCAACTAATAAACAAAAACTACAAAACAACAAACCCTAGTTTGCAATTTAGTAAAACTAAAAATAAAAAACATTCAAGATTTGCAAATGAACACTAAAAAAATTTAACAAAAAATGCATACTACACTAACATGCAAAAAAAAAACCAACACTTACCTCTTGCAAATGAGTTGAGGAGTGTTGATATTGACTCCTTAATGCTCCCAATGCAATTTATGGCCTCCCCAAATGGACTTCTGATCTCTTTGGTGCTCTTCCTTCTTGCCGGTTGGAAACCTATGGATTCTCTTTTCTCTTCTTCTCTCTCACTCTTCCTCTCTTCTACTCATACTAAGCAAATAGAAGGCTCTTTAGGGTTATAACAAAGAGGAAAGTCAACTTAGAAAGCAAATAAAACATGTGTTTTTTTTAAAAAATTGAACTTTCTATCCTTGCTGCCGCGGCCGATTTCTGGCGATACCCGATGGCGATTCTGGCGATTTTTTCCATGAATCGCAGATTTTGGCGATTCAGGCGATTCATGCGAAAAAATCGCCACCAGCGATTTCCGATTCCAAAAAAATCGGGAGCCATGAATCTTATCGCGATTTCGGCGATTTCGGCGATTTCATGGCGATTTTTGGAACTATGATTGATACAAATCTAATACATTGTTAGAGAACATTAATATGATATATATCTTCTACAACACATAGTGGTGTCAATGAAGTAATCTGCCATTGAAATAACTTAAAGATTCAAAAAGAATGAAAAGAGATATTAAGACCCATGTCAGCTCAACAAATTGATATAAAAGAAAAGTTGTGATATGTTAACAACCCATCAGACAGTAAGAGCGCTAAGAATGAATTTGATTGTGCAACCATAAGATGACAACTTCAAAAGAAGAGAATATACACATTCAACGACTTCTTCAACGACCATCATAAATCGACCTCATTTTGCAAAATGATCATTACTACATATGGAGTGATAATAGACAAAGCTGTTTGACTCATTGATTTTGAAACAATTGTGTATGTGAATAAATTTATAAACAACGAAGTCTATAGAGATGCTTAACTGTGACTGTATATGGATAATTCCAAGCATTCAAACTGTTAAGTAACATGGATCGGTTTCTGCAAATGTAATTATATTGCCATTGTTATAGATATTTTCCAAATGCAGATTTGAGGACTCATAAATATGAGAGGAGACATGTCTCTATAGTTAATCATCATTAGTTAGTATAACCATATGTATAATTCATAAATAATTATATATAATATAATTTATGATATGTAATATATATATATATATCTAATGATGATTTAGTATCAATAATAATTCTTATGATCATATCAATCTGATAGTAACTACAAACTTAACACTCCCTCTTAGTTAGGAAGGATTGATATAGAACATATTATGTTCTTGAGTATACGAAGAGATATCATCTCAGTATGATATTCCTAGAATGACATATTTAAAGATATCATCATAAATCCATCAACACACACCTATATATATTACATATATTATATATGGAATTGGCTACGATTCACAATGAGGCTAAATTTCTCAACACTTCTTTTTTTAGCAAAAAGGGAAATTAAGTAATTTTTATAACTTTAATATAAGTTTAAACACCACCTTAAGTGTGGTCTATAATAAATTTAAGTTATGGTGTCCGGCAAGATCCGGCCCGAAAAATCATAACAACTTTCATGGTATCCGGCAAAATTTGGCTCGAAGAACCATGATAAGTTGGTTACCAAGTTGTCCAACAAAATCCCACCCGAAGAACCATGATAGCTCCAACACATTTTGGTGTTAGGAGATAGGTCTACTATTAGTAAGATCGTCACCTTTCAATAGTAACCTTCTATACGTTATCATAACTTCCGGCACTCCAAGACAACAACTTAATGTAGTTTGTTATGATAACAGGTCCAACTATTGATAGGATCGTCACCTTGCAATAGCTCCCCTGTAAACATATACATCGATGAAATATCGTCACCTTTCATGACATAATTACAACCACCTTATGTAGTAACTCACATGATATCCACCATGAACCAAGTCAGAGGGTGGACCCACCATAACTGCTACTAGAGGGTGGAACAAGGGTTTTTACCTCAGACTTCTCTCTCATAGAGGAGAGCGCATTACAAAGAATTTCTCTTAGAACATCTCCTCATAGAGAAGATATTATACACAAAGGATTGCATCTCAAAATTTTCCCTTTGAACATCGATCTTGGGAAGTGAGGTCCTCTAGTTACTTCCTCAAAAACTCTCATCACCCAAGGATGCTTGTTGAACTCACTCTGAATCAATTTTTTGTTTTTATGGTGATAAGTCATCACTTCCTCATGATATACGTAGGAGTAGGCCTATCAACATCATGCAGTCACCCCCATGTATTTCTAGACTCCCTTTGAGTATTAATCTTCTAAGCTCCTGCATTGCCTTAGAAAAAGTGTCATACACCCTCTTAATATAGAAGGAATTTCAATCATTAAAGATGTTTGCTTCAAGAGCCTCACTTCATCCATCTTGATCATTGGGGTCTTTGGAGCTACTATCATTAGATTGAGTCTGCACAATATTTGGTAGCATGTGTAAAAGACCAACTTTTTTTTCCTGTAAGAACATCCTCGAACATAAAGGAAAAGATCAAGGCAAATAACCCTTATAGTATGTATTGAATTATAAATAAGAGAGAGACTATAAAGAGTAGATAATTGTAAAAGATAAAAATACTTATCTACACATGAAGATTCAAAAATTGTCCTTTTAGATTATTTGAGAATGGAACATCTCGCCTTTAATGACAGTTCAAGTGGGAATGGGACATTGACTATTATTCCCCCTAGAATGTAAATTCCCACTCTTATATCCTCCTCTTTGGAGGAAAATCTAAACAAGAGAAACTATCTCAATACAATCCATTTCCTCTAAATTAATATGATTAATTTGAGACTGCCAATTTTGTAATGTCTTCAATTTAGATTTGAAAAAAAAAAAATTGTTGGTGTAATTAAGTATTTACTAATTACTCTTTACTTAAGTTTACTTAGGTTAATGCATTAACATATTAGTTGTCATGTAGACACCTAGGAGTTTGCATATTCACATGAGTTGTCATGTAGTCAACATAGTAGTTTGTACTCCAATTGAGCACATGTTATCTACTACATCTATTTATGAGATACACCTTTGCATTCTTATCCTCTCATTGTTGCATGTACATTCATGCACAATGGAGGATAATCCACACTTGGTGGACATGTGCTTAGTTGTGATGCTTATCTCTTTTATGACTACTAGACATCAGTTGCCTTTATATACAAGGCACTTCTATGATGTAATCATCCAATTATCTGATTAATCCAATCATCTAATATCCATTCTCATTTGATCATCATTTGTCCCGCTTGTGCTATCTACTGAGCTTCTTGATCTTGGTGTTGAATTATTGCCTTACGCAAATTCTTACATTGTATCTAAGCTATACCAAATTCTTACATTTTATTAGAGCTATACCAAATTCTTACATAGTATCAGAGCCATAGGAGTTTCATTGCATAGCCATTGGAGAGATTTTTTTTTTTGCAGGTCAAGATTGGAGCTTGTTGGTGTAAATCAGATATTAGTATCACATTCAGAAGGTCAAAAAACCACCAAATTGACTTTTGTTTCATCAAAATTGGACATCTAAGGTGAAATCTAGAGTCATTTGATTTTTGGAGGTGCGACGACGATGATTCATGAAAAATAATTACAGAGGTGATTTTCAAACAGTGATATCTCCCTCATACGGACTCTTTTTTTTGAGCAATTTTTTTTGTTTTGGGGGAGAATTTCCTGATCTACACATTGGTGCAGGTTGTTTGTGATCTCTGTTCTTGAATTTTTTTGAAAATTTGCCAATCCCAATTTTTACAACTTTAGAGGCTTTGTTTGGGCTCATATGGACACATTCAAGTGCTATTTTTTTGAAAGTGCATAATTTTTTGTCTACTTTCAAGATCTAGTATCAGCTTGGAGTAATTTTGAGTAGACAGTACTTTCAACATTTGGTCATTTTTGGCATATTTTGGCACTTGTAATTAAGTAGATCCTTGAGAGGTCTTGTGTCTTATCTTGTTGAGTCATATATAGCTTCATATATGTGTTGTAACCATCAAATCGAAAGTTCGCTTTGGTTCATTTTGACAAGTGGCAATTATACATGCACTTAGTATAAAGTGCCAAAAATCTATTTGGGGGGTTGCATTGATTAATACATCATGGATGAGGAAGATTTAATTACCTTGAGAACACAAAACTATAAGCAATGGAGTGAATTAGTTCTCACTTGTCTTAGTGAGCATAGTGCTTTGCCATATGTGAAAGGACTTCCATAAAATGGTGACACTGTAACAATCATTTGTCGTGCACTCTTTCTACATATGGATATGGAGGTTATGGATTCACTTGATGACATGAAGTCAACTGATTTTTATGATATTTGGATCTGTTTTTGTGAGATGTATGGAGATCCACATGTTCCGCCATTCCCAAAAGATCTTTTACCTCCAATTGTAGCTACTAATTCTCCTATTGATATTGCATCTACTGTTTCTCTTGATGATGCTTGTATTGACACAGTCGTGGATTCACATGATTCAATGCAGCAAGATATTCATTGTCTTCCAGACTCTGTTCCTTGGGATGACTTCTTGACAGACGTTGTAGATTTGTTTGTGAAGTCTTACATTGAGGATATGGGAGACACTATTGATGATATACATCTCTTTATTAAGGATGATCCTTCTTCAATTGTTGTGAGGGAACACTTTAACCCTCATGATTCTCCACTTGATCTTTCTTTCAAGTTTGACATGATTGTGGATACTTTCTTACAACATTTGCAGGAGGTCCCTTTCACTTCAGAGAAGACATTTGAGTCTTTGAACATTGCTTTACATCAATCTCAAACTTCACTTGAGATGTTAGATTGCATGGTTGATCATACTCATGTGTTGTAGATTCCTATGCAGTTTCCTAAGATAGATTACATTCTGAGAGTTCTTCCTATTGATTGGGGAGGATTCTTTTGTACACCCATGCCACCATTTCTTCCCAAGGGAGAAATATAATTCAGTTTTCATGGTGTAGCTTCTACATTGATCTAGGAGCATATTTCATGGGTGCAAATTCTACATTGAGGGGGGGTTTCTTTGTTTCTCTTCCTACTTTTGTTGAGGAGGCATCTTGGTCTTTGGAGTTTGATCCACATTCCTATAAGGAGCAGTTGCCATTGGTTCCTTGTCTGTCACCATCTTCAATTGGACTTGATCTTGATTGGTTCGGACATCTTCATTATTCAAGGGCATGGTGACACATCTTCAGACTTCAGAGACAACATACTTCATATGGATTCCCTTTCCATCTTCCTATCCACAATGGGAAGCCTTCTTGCATTTGTATTTGGTGTATCTTCTTCCTAAAAGAAGAAATGTTGTTTGTATGCATTGGATTTTCTTTTGTCTTCAAGCACTCATCATTAGGAGATCATTCACTAAGGGGGGGATTTCACTTCTCTGTATTTCCTTCTTATGGAGGGATTCTCTATTGTATATGCATGATGTATGTCATAATAGGGGTCTTGATTACTCCATCCATACATGCATCTTAATTTATTTTTTCTTCTTTCTTTTTGGGGGAGGGTTTTTCCCATGTGGTTTTCCCTTTTTCTTTGCTTTATGAGAGATTGCATTGCATATCATTTGCACTTGCATATTGTACCTGGGTACCTAACATGGCCTAGTAGCTGGGACCCATCATACATTTTCATCTAGCTTTTGTGAGCTTAAGTGCATTCCTCTAAGTTGCACTTAAGGGGGGGTGTTGGTGTAATTAAGTATTTACTAATTACCCTTTACTTAAGTTTACTTAGGTTAATGCATTAGCATATTAGTTGTCATGTAGACACCTAGGAGTCTGCATATTCACATGAGTTGTCGTGTAGACAACACATTAGTTTGCACTCCAATTGAGCACATGTTGTCTACTACATTTGTTTATGAGATACACCTTTGCATTCTTATCCTCTCATTGTTGCACGTACATTCATGCAGAATGGAGGATAATCCACTCTTGGTGGACATGTGCTTAGTGGTTATGCTTATCTCTTTTATGACTCCTAGACATATTAGTTGCCTTTATATACAAAGCACTTCTATGATTTAATCATCCAATTATTTGATTAATCCAATCATTTGATATCCATTCTCATTTGATCATCATTTGTCTCTCTTGTGCTATCTACTGAGCTTCTTGATTTTGGTGTTGAATTATTGCCATAGGCAAATTCTTACATGGTATCAGAGCAATACCAAATTCTTACGAAAATTCACTCAAATCCTCAAAGTACTTTTGTCGAACAGTTACTTGCATGTAAAGATAGTTTGTTGTGAATTCTTGAATTCAAGTATTGTCTCAGATTTGTAGAGTTGCTCTCAATGAAATTGGCACCCATATCAAGGTTTAATAATTCACCCAGTCCTCGGACAAAACATGAATTGGACTGTATTGTATTGCCCCATTGTTGCAGGGACTATCTATGGTTGATTGATTTCAGTCTTGCAATCTGAATTGGTTGTGGCTAAGGGATTGAGTTTTGTCGATAACTTTGCCGATTAAAACAATTACAAAAAGTATTTCGCATTTCTCCTTTCTTACTGCTATTAATAAGAGACTTGATGGAGCCTGATAAATTGAATGAGCCCCATATGTATACATATATATAATCGGATATTCATGCTTTGTATACTGTTGCCAATCAACATCATATTTGTTACGTAAGGCTTTTGAGGACAATGATAGAAGATGTGCCAAATTCTGATAAATTTTGTTTCTGTCTTTACTGTTAAAATATTCATTTCCAGATTTTGGATTTTGACCTCCAATCCATATGAATATGTGATTCAGTCTGCACTCTTTGATTTCTGAATCTCATATAAGGGGACCAATCCAAATGAGGAACATCTTGTAAATTGCACTTTTTGATTTGGCTCTTGCACTGTCAATACCACTATCGACAACTTTTCCAAACTCAATGTGATATATATATCATCATGACTTCATAATAGAGCCTCATGTTCGCCTTTGTCATGTATTCAAGGATCTAGCGTATTGCCAATCTGACTTCCTTGTTAAGCAGACTTGATATTTCAGGTTATATATATGTTATACGTAAAAAATCTTAGCCCTTTTAAACATGTCTGATTATAGTCGCTTCTTCTCCCTCTTCTTAAACACTGGTTGTGTATTATTTTTACTGTTTGTTGACCGCTTGCCTTCATACATCTGCTACCATGTAATGTAGCATGTGATCAGTAGAATCTATCTATATTTCAGTGATTCCTCTTATCATTTCATTCTATGCTTGGATTCACCTTCCGTTTATATTCTTCCTTCAATTTTGTTGTGATGTCTGCCTTGATACAAAATATAAATATTTGATCATCTTCAATGACGCCTTATCTCATTTGCTCATTAAAATCTATGAAACACACTCATCTTTTGAAGTCGTGCATAATCAGAATAACTTTCTCTCCAATCGATCTACTACTACTTGGCTTCCTTTCTGTCAAGATGACATATAGAATTCTCCTTCAGTATTTGCACGAAGATTCTCTTCACACATTGCGTGTTGTCGATTCTTTTCGTTTTCATAAAGTGTGCTTTTGTTCTCTTTTCCATATGAAGCAACACAATTGGTGAATCTTTGAGATACAATATTGGATGATTTGATTCAAATATCCACTAGGGTTTATAATAGCATTTAAGATTTGAATGAATCGTGCCATAGGTAAAGGGAAATAATGGTGACCAGCTTTGATGAACAAGCACCCAAGTTTAAGAGTCTGGGCATTAATTTGCACATTGAATCCTCTCAAATAATCACCGAGCATTAAGTCCTTTGCAAAAAATGGTTTTCAAGTACAGATCGAGAGCAATGAATAGACTTGGAATGGTGTTGAAATTGTTGCATCCAAGACTTGATGTAGATTGCCAAATGCAACACCCAATTTAGGGTTATAGCGTTATAGCAATTTTTCATCATCTATCAATTTGTGGAAATGACAAATCTCCCAAACTTGGGTAAATATATCAATGTTTAACCACTATGATTTTCTCAACAAGGTTAACTACAATATTTACTCTGCTAAGATTTGCACATAGTTGTTCCAAATACTTCATATATAATATCATCTCTCTAAAAGAAAATATGAGAGGACTGAGGCAATTAATGATATGAATTTTAGTATTCTTACGACAACCACAGACTTAGAACATCACAACTCCTTAAGTAAAAATCTCTTCTTGAAAATATCCATTGGCTTCAATATTTCTGAATGATGTAAATGTGCAACACAATGAAAAATTTAGTTGTTTTTAATCGTCGGGAATATGTCGCAGGCCAAATTATTGATAAAGTATGAAAAGTATATCTTAATAGTGATAGATTCAACCAAGTCTTGATAATATAGGTCTCGTCGGTTACTTGTGTAGTTCACTGTCTATCTTATTCACTATGTGCGCATCATTTCTCTCATATGCAGCTTCAATGATCTCAGTGGCATCATCATCTACCACTCATAGTAACACATGATCTTTGGTCGATGACATTGAGTCCTCATACCTAACTCGGCTAGTGGTCCACTTTACAGTCGGTAGAGAAGATATTGAGCACATTATGATTCTGATTATCTTCCACAATGATGAGACATCTACAATGACACGTCATTTGGAAACTAGAGATTTTTTGGTTGAACAATTGGCCTAGATCTGTCATATTTAATCCCTTCCCACTGAATATACCCATCAATGCTTCTACATTTGAAGTTGGTCCCTATAAGCTTTCTTTTATCATTTGTATAAATTTGTAGTTAAGCTCTGATACCATGTTAAGTAACATAGATCAGTTTCTGCAAATGTAATTATATTGCCATTGTTATTAGATATTTTCCAAATGCAGATTTGAGGACTCATAAATATGAGAGGAGAAATGTCTCATGAAGAGACACGTCTGTATAGTTAATCATCATTAGTTAGTATAGCCATATATATATATAAATATAATATGATGATTTTCTATCAATAATGAATCTTATGATCATATCAATGTGACAGAAACTACAAACTTAACACATACTATGTGCCGTAAGTTCATTGAATAGCAGCGATAGTAGTATTCAAACATAGTAGTGATGAAGACATTGTGTTCTGATTTGTTCGCTAAGTTCATACTATGCCGAGAAAGGTTTTCTTGATGTCAAAACAGGTTAAATGACTTTATGGCATTAAGATTGGAAGAGGAATATTGTCTTGAATTAAAGAAGTGTTGAATATGAATTCCACATTATGTAGAAGAGATGCCATTTGAAATAACTAAGATATGATTCGTATTTGAAAAGTCACAATTGACAGTGGTTGCTATGGTAGCAGAACAAATATTATCATCACCAAGCAAGGTTCGATATATTAAGTTAATTAAAGTTTGATATATTAAATTCACAAAGTAAAAGGATGTCTTAAACAGGTTTTAATCCATAAGGCACGATTAGTTTGCATATTCAATCTTGAAAAGCTGGGATCATAAAAGGTTATAAAGGTGTGAACATTCAAAATATTTCAAGTATATAAGTAGTAGTTGAGGGAGAAAAAAAACAAATTAGTGTTAGGTGGAAATGAATGTGGAAAAATAAAAATATGTGAGCATGAAAAGCAGATCAATAGAGCAGAGTAATTAAGAATGATATAAGGGTGAAGAAATATTAAAAAAGAGGTGCACACACACACAACACACACACACAACACACACACACAACACACACACACACACACACACATATATATATATATATATATTAGTGGAACACGGGGACTCGCACCCCTCCCAAAAATTCTATGTACCCATCCCTGAGATATCCCCACATTGGGTGCTTGGAGTACCCGAGTACCCACCTCCATTCCACAATGATGTTGCGGCCGGGATGGGTTCTTGAATTTGTATGTGGATTTTTGATTTTTGAAAGTTACTATTGGGTATATGACTATATTAAATGTTCAATTGTTCCAATTAGTGTTGCAATTTTGATATGTTCAAGTATTTCAATTTTGTATGTCATATAGAAACATCATTTCATTCTGGCATTTCAAGTTCTACATGTATAGGATACAACACCCCCCTGCCCCACTGCCATCCCCCCACAGGACACCACCCCCCCCCACCGTCTCGAAATTGAGGCCCTTTATCCCCCATCTCAGAAACTCGTCTCGGTGTCCTGACCTCATGACTTACCCTAGTACTGATGTTAGACTGATATAAATTTGATAGAGTGTGAATGACATATATTTATATAATGTGTGAGATAGAATAACAGAAATGAAACCAGATAAGGAAGATTGCTGCTCTCTTGAAGAAAATATAAAGAAGGAAATTTGCAGATGTAAAGATAGATTTAAAGCATATATAAATATCAGATTGGAGATAAATTGTGAAATAAAAGTATCTATCATCTGTTGAGAAAGGAATGAGACGAAAGGTGGAAAAATCAGATTTCTTCAGAAGTGAGAGTTGGTTCTTTTAGTAGGTTGGTGCCTATGAAGTGTGAGAGTCAGTGCTTCCAGTGAGTCAGTGCTCATAAACATAGGAGTTGGTGCCTACAAAGCATTTAAAAGATCAAGTTGATATATATATATATATAGATATATGAAGCAAGTATTTTGCCGTGGTTTTCTCCCGCATTGGGTTTCCAAGTAAATGTGTCATTGTGTTCATGTGCATAATTGTTTATTTAAGTAATTGATTCTATTGTGGTGATTGAAGTTTTAATTGACAAAATTTGATATTACACTAAGTCACCCTCCATTTTCTGTATAATGGTGTGCTCTTTAAATGTGTCCTAGACTCCTAGGTAACGTAGGAAAAAACTTTTAAAAACATTGAAAAGAGACAAAAATTACTTGTTTTGAAATCTAAAGGTGTTCCCATACCAGAAATATGGAAAGAAAATAAAATAGAGTGTTCTGCCAATGAATTGGCCAATTGAAACGTTTTCTAAAATAGTATAATGCAGGGTAGCATATAAGCTTTGCTACAAAATGATTATTCGGTAAGTTGAAGTTGTCAAAGTTATTGCTAAGTTGACAATTGAACAGTTGAATGATATGCGAGTAGACGGCTAGCCTTATTGTATGATGTGAATGGATGACAAAATGTTACTGACTACATTGCTTTCCAAATTATTTTTAAAATGAAAAGAATGTTCAATCATAGAGATTAGTTGAAGTTGTCAAAGTTATTGCTAAGTTGACAATTGAACAGTTGAATGATATGCGAGTAGACGTCTAGTCTTATTGTATGATGTGAGTGGATGACAAAATGTTACTAACTACATTGCTTTCCAAATTATTTTTAAAATGAAAAGAATGTTCAATCATAGAGATTTCTGAGAACTTAATAAGACCCTAAATAACTACAGTAAACATGTTTAGGTTCAAGTAGAATACAAGAAAAATGCATATTATCCTCGCAAAATTTTCCAGTAAGAAACTTAAGGAATATACCATCCATATAAAAATATAATCATTTAATAAAAGAGAAACATTTCTCTTAGCAGGTAGAGTGAAATGGGCATGAATTATGCATCTTCAAAGACTTGAGGTACAAAACCAAGTCATCTTCAAAAGCTTTGCTATAAAACCAAAACTTCACATTAAAAGTCAAAATATTGGTTAAATAAAGTAGAAAATAAATAAGATAGATATGCTTACTATCAAAAGAAACATACATATTACAAATACGCAATGACCAATCTTTTGATGTCACAAAGAAATGACACCTTTGTGCAGTAGCAGGCTGCATATAAACATCAGGCTGATGTTTTATGCAGCCTAGGGGTTTTTCTTGTACAACTTGAGAGAGAAAATATTATGAAGACAGAAGGTGACATGCACATAATATATTGTCTTTACTTCTTGCAATGAGACTATACGTAGTGAAACTGTAACATTGACGTATTCATCAAGAAAAGCAATAATATGATAGCCTAAAGTAGCAATAAATTCATTACATTTAGCTAAGAATATGGATTATTTCTTTCACGAGAACTAGTTTACAAGGCTATTATTCTAAAAACATGATGCAGCGAGAATCCGAAGGTACCCCTACTGGAGGTAATCTGGATCCCTGCAAATAACCACACAGCAGAAACACAACACAAGATACACAATCTGATACCAAATGCAACTCTTTGCTCATAAAATATAACTGTTTACATGCAATATGCCCAGCTGTAAGGCCTTCCGGGTTAGGGCCAAATACAACAACAATTACAAAACAGTTCTGCAAGATCCCACAAGATCCAACTCACAATCCTAATCCAGCTAGTTCAGAGCACCCCACATGCCATCTGTCTGTAATTTAACGAAGATAAAGTTAACAATAAATTTAACATCATATTTTTGTAATTTCTCTATACTAATCTAAGTGATCTTTGACATTCAGTTGGATATGCTTCCTACTAATTCTTTTGTTTATCGTGTCCATTTGATACATGTAGTAATTTACTTAATTTAAATGAAAATTGAATTTCTATATAATAAGTACTGGATAAAAAAGTTAATTTGGTTGGGGTTGTATTGGTATTGAAGTCGATGGTCCTCTTAGGTGACTTCTGGGGTGCTTTGCCTTTTTATTTATGCATTTCTTGACTCCTATTCCTGTCCTGGAGGTGTTTACGGTTCCGTTTCCCTTTTTTGGAGTTATTATGGATTTACTGGAATTCCGTTTTTCTCTATTTCAATTTTTAAGAGTGTTAAACTATTGTAACTTCTTGCTTACTATTTATAACTAGTCAAAAAAGTTGTTTGTGAGACATTAGTCTTGGAAACATGACGGGCTGAGTATCCACTTGCACATTATTTGAAGATAACTTTTCAGTGCAGTTAATTGAATGCTAAATCACTAAAATGTATTTATTGTGCATGCAGAATTCAACAGAGGTTCGCTCCCTATGATTATCAAATTATTCAGGAAAAATTTAGGAATGAACCTGATGAAACTACTCGAGATAATGAGATATTAAATGATCTGACACCAGATCAAGAGAGAAGTCTAGCAATTTCGCAGCTTCCCCCCCAAAGGTCAAGGCATACGGGATTTGCTTTTGATTCTCCGGGTTATGAGTCTTTCTTTGCATTGCAGAAAGGGGTGCTCCCTCCTCCCAAGGCATGGGATGTGGCCCGGAGAGCAAGTATGAAGCCACCAAAGAGGAATTTTAATAGCTGAAAGAATCCTATGTAAATTGCAGCGACTGCATTTTCTTTGTCTTCCCTACTGTAAACTGTGAAGTTGCACCCAACTCTGATGAATTCAATCCATTCTTTGTAGTTAAATAATAGATAGAATGTATGTATACTTAGTATAGACCTATTCAAAATTAGGAATTTTGTCGGTCACAGATGTATCATTATTTTTCATTATGAGTTTCTTATCGTTTCCAATCATGCATTAAAAGTTCTTTCACTGTGGAAGGGCTTGTTGAACACTACAACTATTACACTTAAAGAGTCTCGGAGCCTTTTATAACCGAGTTATGCATTTCAGTTCAACAAAGACTCATAATGTCGGAAATGTTCTTGCCGTCGACGAAGCAACATGTCACTCGTTGCTTGGTTTTAATTCTAAATGATGTATCGAATTCTTATTTCTTGTTTGAAAATTTATCAGCTTATCATTTTGATTATGGAGCTTGAAGAAATAGAATACAATGCAATGTGCTTCCAATTTGAATCCTGGTTTTGGATGGAAAAAGTTCTGCATTTCTTTTCCTGGGCATTCCGCTGATGCTGTACTTCAGAATTTTGTATGTATTCAAATATTACTATTTATAGCAAAGATAAAGTTAACAATAAGATGGGGCTCTGTGAATTGTCGCGACTTTCATTAGGTATTAACCTGAGCTTCAAAGAGTTTTTATCCCACCCCGGAAGTCGTCAACGCATGAATAATTTTATCTCCGGGTTTGTTCTCTGAAAGTAAATATTTTTTGGACTACGAAACATGCAAATGGAATGAGTGCATCAAATCAAATGAAGCTACGGAGGGTTTTATGGTGCAGTTCGTTGAAAGGTAAACAGTTGGGAGTCAGAGGCTGCTTCTCAATTCTTTTGGTTACCTGTTGCCAAGCATGTAAGTACATATAAACAATTGCCTGATCACCTTGGGTATTGCAGGGACGAGCCTCCACCGAACAACTTCAGTTATTGTGATATTGCTATCAGGATTTAACTATGTGATTTTGAGTCAAACTCATTGACCCATATTTCATGAGTAGTGATTCAACATGAATCCGTCTCTCATGAGAATAAATGGAACACTTAGCACTCATTGGATCTAGGTGATGCTCACAGGGGTGAAGCACCGAGACTTCCCGAGAGGTCACCCATCCCAATACTACTCCCTGTGAGCATCACCTAGATCCAATGACTGCTAAGTGTTCCATTTATTCTCATGAGAGATGGATTCATGTTGAATCACTACTCATGAAATATGGGTCAATGAGTTTGACTCAAAATCACACAGTTAAACCTTGATAACAATATCACAATTTGACTTGCTGTGGAAATTACCTCCTACTTATCAACTTCAGTTATTGGAAGTATATATAAACAATTGCCTCATCACCTTGCGTATTGTTGGGACGAGCCTCATTGAACATTGCAATGGAGGCACGAAGAACATTGTGGATTCAAACTATTCAAACAATTCAGATCATCAGGGATCAGAAACAAAAGATGAGTGGAAAAGGCAGATAAGATAATTGTCAACAAAGAAAAGGAAATACTAGTCGACAAAAGGAATATACATGTGCTTAAAGTGCTTCGTTTGATATGACAATGATGAGAAAGGAAAGACACAATGAATTAATAAACCCTTAGAGTGAGTAAATACGATTGCACCAAGAATGACTCAGTCTTGGTTGAAGAATGCAATCGGTCAAAGATTTTTAATGGGAAAATAGGATATGAAAAATGAGATAGATAATATATAAATGAGATAGATAATATATAAACAATGAAAATTCCTCACCTTGGTTGTAGAAGGCAACACATCGAGCCAATCAAAATCGAAGTCACTGAATGTGGATTGGATGGAGGCACACACTGAGCATATCATCAATTGGGCATTATCAATGGTACAAGCGAAGTATTGTCTGATATCACTCAAATGAATGTATTAGAGGGTGCAAGGATATTTCCGTGTGGATAAGGTAAGAACAAGACCCCAAAAATCTTAAAGAAACGAGAAGAAAAAGGCTTGAACATAGAGTTATTAGGTGGAATTAGCCATCGAATAGCCCAAAAACGAAATAAATGTAAGTATAAGCATGGGCATAGTATTATATGGAGGAACACTTGGACAAAGAATGATCATCCTCAGGAAAACTAAGGTTAGGCAAGTACGGGGGACTCACCGCTAACTAGGTGGGAAATCAATGACAGTGATCTAATATAATAAGGGACCACTAGGATGCATTTGAAAAGTGTAAAGACAAACTTAACAACATTTGTTGATACATTCCCTGTTGATGCGAATGAGGGCCTTGAAAGAGCATCAAAGAATAATGGAAGCATGATTTTTCGCAAGCATTATAGTTGGAAATTCTCTGGTAGACAAGTATGTGAACTGGGTAAGCATAGACAAGGTATGTGAACTGCTTGATTGAATGCCTCAAAGAGATGATGTCACTTGGAACAACCTTGGTGTTGTTACAGTGACCATGCTGATATCACTATGAATGCTTTCATTGTACTTATTGTGATAATGAATATCATTGTCATTGTGGAAGCTTAATTCTGTAGTGAAACACATATTGCATTGGTGCGATCTCCAATAGGTGTGATGTCATATAACATTGGTTAGCTTGGGATTACAGTCGATTTGAGATGTCAAGATTGTTAGCCTTCAATACGAATTTTACAATCATGTTCACTAAAAATTTAGTTGCTAAAATAGTATATCGTTGGTGACAACAATAAGATGGTGGTCCACTAATAATCATCTGGAAACAACATTCTTGTTCAACCAAATAGGTGACTCCTACATTTTGAAGATTATCGATGCTTCGTAGAGCCTGATTGCAACCAACACACGAATTGTATATCATCATTGCTGAAGATTAGACAAAAAGGAAAAAGTATCATTGACTCGATTCGCCCATGTGAATCCGTAGATCCTTTGTGAGTATGGGAGTTGTTGGCCAGCTTAGAGATACAAAGTAGTAAATATATTTGTTGAATGCGTAGAGTTAGAGCACTGGAGTTTCATAAATGCGTCAGATTATGTACAATGGCATACTAGAGAAAGGTGGAGACCATTGATTCTATGTACCAATTGACGTAAAAGGTGCTTCGTGATCTTCGAGGTAACAACAAGGAGAACACATTCTCTTCTTGACCGAATGTTTATTGAGGAGTACTTGTGTATATCATATTTGTAGTGGAAATAATATTATCATTGACATTATAATGTAAGGTGAGAAACACAAGTAAAATGGTATTGTTGTTCTGGAGGATGTTGATCTCCAACAGTCAACATAAATATAAGGGAATTACATTTTAAAGCCTTATGTATTTGATTGAGAGATCATGAGTGGTCTTCAAAAGTTCACATACATATTAGACAAAGGTATTGAATAACACCATGAACATTCAATGAATGTAGATGAAATCACATGTTACAAGATAGGGCTGACATACAATGTTCCCCATATATCATCAAACGTGAGATAAGACAAAGAACATGGAAATAATTAAACTAAGGAAACATTAAAAGTGTGTCATGTTGTTAATGATATAAATAGAGCGTCACAAAGGATAGACACAAAGGAAGCTATTGAATTTTATTTTGATGAGAAACCTTCAGAAATGGATAGGATATGTATATATATTGTAAAGAGCTTGGTCTATGGTGCTTGGTGTATTAAACATCCTTAAACTCAAATTTATAGGAGATGATCATATCTTCTCAACGCAAAGGCTTGGAGGGTTTGACATCAAATTTCCTTCTATCAATCTTGTTGTATGGTCATAGATCAATTTGGAGGAAAATATCAATAAACTTACTAGTCATTATTTGATATTCAACTTACAAGTTCTATCGTATGAGATTCATCACTAAGAAAGTTGAATTGAAAGTACATTCACCATATTAAAGTTTAAAAGGCAATGATATAGAGGTTGGTCGGGATTGAAAACTCTATAAAATGGAATAAGTGGGGATTTTTCATTGAAGGGGGGAAGAATAACCAATGTTTTATTCCCATTATTTGACAACTGCCTATATGGAGATATATTATGACACATATGGACCTTCATTGAGAAACTTGTATGAAGGATGTATAGACAAGTATTCATTAGCCTTGAATATTACATTTATCTTCTCGACGTATTCTCTCTTATTTGTAATTCTACACATACTATGAGTTATTTTGCCTTGATCTTTTCCTTTGTATCTGGAGATGATCTTGCAGGAAAAGAAGAATGCCACATTAGGCAACTTATGACTATAGCTTAAAAGTTGTGTTCAAGTTGGATAAAGTAAGGCTCTTGAAGCAAATATCCTTGATTATTGAGATTTTGAGTATCCTTCTACGTTAAGAGGGAGTATGACTCTTCTTTGAAGGCAACACAGGAGCTTAGAATATTAATACTCATATGAAGTCTAGAAATACATGTGTGTGATTGCATGATTTTGGTGGGCTTACTCTTGAGTGCATCATGAGGAAATATTGACTTATCACCTGAAGGTCGAAAAGATTAATATTGGATTCAGAGGGAGTTCAACTACATCCTTGGGTGAAGAGAGTCTCAAAGGGAGTAACAACATGACCTGACTTCCCTCGACATTGTTCGGAGGGAGAATTTAGGTACAATCCTTTGTGGATGATAATCTTCTATATGAAGGAGAAGTTCTAAGTGAAATTCCTTGTAATGCATTCTTATTTGTGAGAGAGAATTGAGGTGAAAGCCTTTGTACTACCCTCTGACTTGGTTCATGATGGTTATTATTTTTCATATGATATGTAATGAAAGGTGATGATCTTTCATTGACATAAATAAATAGAAGGTAACCATTTTAAGGTGATGATCTTATAAATGGTAGACCTATTATCATGACATACTTCATTAAGTTGTTGTCCTAGAGTGCTGAAAGTCATGATAACAAATGTTTATCATGACAAACTTCATTAAGTTGTTTCCCCAAAGTGGTGGAAGTCATGCTAACGAACGTGTCATGATCAAAATTCATTAAGTTGTTGTCCTAGAGTGCCGAAGATCATGATACTTTTCATGATAAAGACCATGACATTGTGATTTCTTGTTATTTGATATACTATATTAAATTGTTGTCTTGAAGTGCCAGAAATCAGATAACTCATATCCTTCTAGGATATAACATATTCTTTTCGTAGGCATCAAGGATTTGATGCTAGTGCACATACCAAAAGAATATACGCATGATGGATATTATATGATTGATATTTCTTTTTGAATCATACTTCGGATTATATTAAAAGATAACATTTGGATTCATGTCGATATTCCTAAATATGCCATTCTAGGAATATCACACTGAGATGATATCTCTTCATATACTTAAGAGCATTATGTGTTCTATATCAATCCTCCCTAACTAAGAGGGAGTGTTAAGGTTGTAGCATCAGTTGGATTGATTTTACCATGAGATGCATTGTTAATGATAAACCATCATTTATATAAATATCTTATATATATAATATATATTATTTATGTAATATATATATATATATATATATATATATATATATATATATATATGGTTATTTATATTACTAATATATATATATATATATATATGTTAATTAGTGTTGATTAACCATAGAGACATGTCTCTCCTCTCATATTTGTAAGTCTTCAAAATTTGCATTTAGATATACACCAATCACAACGACAGTGCTATTTACATTTGCAGAAAACGATCCATGCTACTCAACATCGTGGTTGATAGAGATTCTGACAAATTTGAGCATGATACTCTGTGATGTTATAGTGTGCGTAGCCTGGAGATCATTTCCTATAATTTTCAAACTATGCAAGTGTGACAAGGTTGCCTTGATGGGTCATGCAAAATGCATTAGTCACCATTTTGTATTTGGTTCCCAACAAACATTTGATGTTTGATGAATCATTAAAAAAAAGATCTTAAAGCCCCTTCCAACGAGCTAGATGAGCATTTTGTCTCACAATTTCACTTCTTTTCTAAATTTTTAATTGATGCAATCACTTTCTTCAACCTTGTAAAAGACGCTTTGGTTCGTTTTATCACTGCAACTTTATCATTTCTATGTACACATAAATGTTGAGGGTATTGAGTTTATGTCTGGGCGAGTTTCTCTTGATCAGTTCATCATAACATGCAACAAGGTAAAGGCAGGAATGCACGCAGTCTTTTTTTGTTTTGTTTTTTTGTAGGTTTTGCAGTTGATGTAGGTTACGTGTATTATGCTATTAAATTAAAAGTATTTTATGTAATTTTTAGAAACATTCAAATTTCTATTATGAGACATCCAACTTGTAATCGAAATGATGAAGCTTTTTGTAAACTTAAGTTCTTTCATGTTAATTATGAAGAGATTATATATATATATATATATATATATATATATATATATATATATATATATATATATATATATGTTAAATGTGAGGGTTCGTTTAAAGCTCAGGCCTATTATTGAAAATTCAACCATTTAAAGATGAAACCATGTTAGTTGAGCAAGACATATCATTGAAAGAAAAGGTTCCTATCAAACATTGGAGACTATGCAGGTTGAATCTATAGTGCATAACTTTGCATCTCAAAATATTTTTCATGTTCTTGTACATAACATTTTATTTCCAAAGCCATAATTCTTTTATTGCATACAAAAGAATAAAAGCATAAGTGAAGATAGATCTAGACCCAAAGAAGACAAGAAGATCAAAGCAAGAATTAATTTGCTTATGAAAATAGAGCCAGAAGCTATGAACACTTTCATTTGTTGGACATCTAAAGAATTTGGTCATTTTTCATCCAGATGTCCTAAGAGAGTAAGAAAAACTAGAAAGAATTCGCTTTCTGATGATGATGAAGATTTTAAAGGAAGTATGGAAATATTCTTGAATAATAGTGATAATAAAGATAATGAGCTTGAATTGGTTGAGAAAGAGAAAGTAATGGAAGAAACAACTTTAGTAACTATTATTGATGACTATAATGAAGAGGCTAATTCAAAGACTAATCAAGAGAATATTGATGTTTTCCTTGAGACTAACAATAACTTGCAAAATGATTTTACAAATTGTTGAGTAAAGAGGAGAATAGAGAATAGAACCAAGAGAAGAGATAAAAGCTGAATTAACAACTCCTACACCAAACAAGAATTTGGCAGAGAATCACATTGCAGAACAAATTAGAAGCAAAGACAAAGGAGTAATGACAAGAAACAAAGTGCATGAGGAATTATGTCTGATTTCTCAAGTTGAACGTAAGAACACAGATGAGGTATGCAAGGATGATCATTGGATTCAAACAATGAAGGAATAACTAGATCAGATTGTGAAGAATGAGACATGGGAATTGGTTCCTAGACCCAAAGACAAGAATGTTATAAGAACTAAATGGGTATTCAAAAACAAGATGAATGAACAAGGTGAAGTTGTGAGGAACAATACTAGATTAGCATGCAAAGGATTTTCACAACAAGAAGGCATAGACTATGAAAAAACTTATGCCCCAGTAGCCAAAATGGAAGTAGTTTGAATGTTCTTGTCTTATGTAGCGAGTAAGAAGTTTAAAGTGTATCAAATGGATGTTAACTCAACCTTTTTGAATGAAGAATTTGAAGAAGTACCTGGTATGCAAGGTTAGATAAGTATTTGGAAAAATTTGGATTTGCTAAAGGTACGACATATAGTAATATGTATTTGAAAGAAATTGAAAATTTTTTGTTGATCATTGTAATATTTTTTGATGACATAATATTTGGAGATAACGATGAAGAAAGTGATAAGTTTGCTGAAGAGATGGAGAATGAATTTGAGATGAGCATGATTGGCGAGATGAAATTTTTCTTGGGTTTACAAATTGTGCAAAATAGTGATGGTATTTTCATATCACAAGCTAAGTATTTGAAAGACTTGTTGAAAAGATTTGGCTTGGAAAGTTGTAATCTTGTTGGTACACCTATGGTAACTGGTCACAAGTTTTCTAACAAAGATGTGGCACCTAGAATTGAGTAGAAGAAGTATAGATCAATGGTTGAAGGTTTACAATATTTGACTCATACCAGATCAGATATAGCAAATGCAATTGGGCTAGCAGCAAGATTTCAAGCTGATACTAAGGAATCTCATTATGCAGAAGTAAAGAAGATATTTAGATATTTGAAGGGTACATCTGATTATGGATTATGGTATGATAAATCAAATAATTTCACTTTGTGTGCTTATACTGATGCAAATTGGGCATGCAATATGGATGACAGAAAGACCACTAGTGGTGGAGCATTTTTTCTTGGAAGAAGATTGGTTTCTTGGCTAATCAAGAAACAATATTGTATCTCACAAAGTATAGATGAAGAAGAGTATGTGACAACAACAAATAATTATAATTAAATCATGTGGATGAGATAGATGCTGAAGCATATTGGGATAGAGTTTTCAGAACATGTTATCATACACTACGATAACAAAAGTACAATGAGTATGTCTAAGAATCCTGTATTGCATACTAAGCCTAAGCATATATCTGTTAAGTATCATGTTTTGAGAGAGAAAGTTGTAGAGAAAGAAATTGGATTGGAGTATGTAAGTACAAAATATCAAATTGCAGATATCTTTATGAAGCCTTTTCCTAAAGATACATTTGAGTACTTGTGAGTTATGCTTGGGGTTATGCCCCTGCCTACTTCTAAGTAAATGATGTAGAGATTGCATCAGTCCAGTGGTACATTGCACTACTGTTTGATTGGATTGAATGCTAATGCTTCCTGTACGGGGGGAGTATTTGAGATGAGCAAAGTCATCTAGGACTCTTAGTAGTTAGTCTAGAATAGTGTCTTTGGACACTCAAGCTGGTTGAAGACTTGGAGTAGATGATTGACATAACAAAGCCTTTGTCATTGATTTCAATTGGGGAGAGAATGTATGAAAAACATCTCCTTAGTACTGTAAGGGAGAGATTGCATATAGTACCATGTATGGGGAGACGATCCTCTAATGGGGGAAAGATTGAGATCTCCTACTTATGAGTAAGAGAAAGTATTATTGATGTGAATGGTGAGATACATTGAATGGGGGAGAAGTTGAGAGTTGTTCTTGAGAATCGAAGTGTGAACAATTGATACCAATCCTAAAGAAAGAGATGTAGAAAAAGAAGTGTTCTAGTGAGATTCATATTTGATTGATGAAGGGGATTTGAAAAGAAGAGAATAACAACAACAAAAAAGTGTTGTTTTGGTATTCTTGGAACTTAGATGTTTTCCATCTATGTTTCAATCAATGCCAAAGGAGAAGATTGTTAGCATGAATGTTGATTGTATTCCTTTGGGGGAGTATCCTAAGCATTTTTAGAGCATGTGGGAGATTGTTAGCATGATTTATATGTTGCATTCATGACCGTGTTTGTCATTGATGTCAACATAGCAGTATTTCTGTGAAGACTAACATAGTAGAAGACAAGATTGAGGTTGTATGGACATATAATTGATGACCAGGTCAAACACGGTGAAGGATGTATTCTACATTGTGTTTCCATGACGAGGTTGAGTGTGCATGAAGATATGAAGAAGATATGGTTGATTTACAAAGAACAATAAGTAGATAGAGTGCTTGAGAAGCAATTTATGATGATTGATTTGTATCTCTTTACTAAGACAGAATCATGATATGTGAATTTAGACAGTAGAAAAAGACAATCTGATGATGATGTCAGCAAGTGCACAAGGTCTAGAGTCGCACATGTGAAAAGTTGTAAAGATTGTGAGTTGACAGTGTTGTGTAATTGTAAAAATAATTAATTATGTTAATGTGATCGTATTGTAATTAATTGGGAAAGCCTCAAGGTTGACTCAAGAAATAGTTTTGAGGACATGGTATAAATGAAGATTATTTTCCTTTTGGTAAAGTGTGATTTTTGAATGTGTATAAAGTGCAAAGTGTACGAACAAAAGAAGAGTATTTGGAAAATGCGAGTAAGCGATCCAAGGGATTATTGGATGCGAAGTTGGTGATCTAGTATCAAGATCAAAAGTTTGGTTGACATGACAAAGGAAGAGGAAGTACAAGTATAGTTGATTTCGATTATTCTACAAGGAATAACACAAAGATCAGTTGGATAGTGAGTTTAGTGATATTGGCCCTAAAGTTGTTTGGACAGTGGGTCCATCTACCTTCTACAACTCCTAACAGGGTTGGGACAACTCCTAACTATATGTGATAATATCCTAGTGTGTAAAGAATATTAAAATTAATCTAAAATTCACAAACTAAAGAAATACAACAAATGTTATGAGAGGATGAATTTGATACGCAAGGAGAAATCAAACCAAGTATGGTGAGCTCCCCAAGTGTGACTTTGATACTTAGATGTGTCCAAACGATGGTAGATGTGTGCTCAAGCTTGCTTCAAGCCTTCGATGGATGAAACATGGTGTGTGGGGTGAGTGAGGATTACTAGATGGTAAGAGTGATTCATTCTCCAAAAGGGCATTATAAGTTTGTATATGAGTTGATATGAATTGTGAGAAGGGAAGGGTCCAATTTATAGGCCAAGGATGGTGAGATGGATGGCTAGGATGCAAGAATGGATGAAAGGTGAGGGAAGGCTAGTATTGAAGGAAGGGGAAACACAAGGATTCTGCTTTCTCAAAACCGTAGGCTTGTGACAAGTGTTACAAGGGGATTGGATGGGAGAGGAGGGTTAAAATGGGTTTTCCAAAAGCAATTATGAGTAGGAAGGAGTGTGGAAGAGGGATGTAAGAGGCTTTAAAGAGCCATTAGTGCCTTGTAAGAGCCTTAAAGTCTCGTGGATAGGAATGTAATAGAGATGGGATGGGAGTTTGACTTTGATTTGGGTTAAGAAGTCTTCACCCTTGGTTAAAGTTGTGTGCATGTTTTGGAAGGGGATTAGGCTTAGCTTAGGAGGGGATTAAGATGCAAGTGAGTTTGCATTAATGAGGTGGGTTAATTAGTTGGCTAAGTGAGGTTAGCATGGGTGAATGAGTTGAATTTGGCTAATGATAGGGTTTAGGAATAGTTAGAGGTTGGGGAATTGATTTATAAAATGGTTTATTTAATAAAAGGGGATGTAGAATAAAATAAAATAGGTAGAGTGCAATTATTTAATTTAATAGAAGAATAGGTATTTAATTAATAATTAGACTTTGGGTTGTCTTTTGATTTTATCAATTGGACCATAGTTAATTAAATAAATAAATAAACTAGGAGATAAAAATTAATTAAATATTAAATACTTCATCAATAATGTCCTAGAAGATGACTAAATAAGATTATGTTAATGATGTAATCAGATTTAGGTGTCTACATTTTTCTCCATTTTGAGATAGTGTTGAAATAATACTATTTCAAAGAAGTTTGAACACAAATGACACAAAGAATATTTTTAAAGCAACAAAGTTTCCCTAGTCTCAGATAGAAAGAGGAGAGATCTGACTATGTGATGCCCCCTCAAGAAGGTAGTGGGAAGAGAAGATGAGACTCAATGACTTCTTGAAATGGTAAAACAAGTTAGGAGGAGCAGGAGGATGTAGATAGACTAGAGGAGGAGTAAAAGTGCAATAAAATTGCAAAAATAATAGAGATAGGGTGAAAAGGCTCACCAGAGGGGGAGGATAGGGAAGTAGGGCACCACAAAGAGCCTATAAGAGGGTCTAAGAGGGATAGAAAGGAGTAACTACTCTCATATTCACTATGAGATATTTCCATTTGTGAGCTCTAGGTGAGATAATGAGATGGTGGATGTGGTACAATGAGTGCGGGCATGATGGACACTAGATCATTTGCTAGGTGCTAAACTTTGCTTTTTTGATTTGTGTTTTTATAGTTATAGCGAGATTAAAAATTGAAAACCATGTGCTTGCAAGCACGGATCCAACAAGAATGCAATCTCATAAAAGGGTTGAGGGAAAAGGTAAAAGGGGGACTCCAAGTAGGTTTCATAGGAAAGTGTTTTTGTGAGCAACTTATTGCGAGATAGCAATTTTGGAAGTAGGAAAACATTCCCATCAGTGGGAATGTAGTCCCACAGGTTAATGAGATTTAGAAGGAAAGTCAACATAGGAATGCAAGCGAGGTTTGACTAGGGTGAAGCAAAACACATTCTTGCTGTAATCTATAGGTGCAAAAACGTGTGGTGTAAGGAAACTTGCAATAATGAATATAATCGTTTCCACATAACACAACAAATTTAAAATAAATATGTAATTGAAATCCACATGCAAGAGAATAGACAACATCCCCACAAAAATTGTGACACAAGATATACCCTGGGAAACCCTCATTGAGGGAAAAAGCCAGCCTTTAAAAGCATCCATCACCATGCATTATTCATCAAAAAAACACCATTGCAATACAACCATGGAAGCCTTCAAAGCCATAGCCACCACCGAGCAATCTATGTGAACAAGCATGAATCCCACATCCTATGCCATGCTTCCAACCTTCACAAATGTTCCCTTGGCTAACCTGTCAAGCCTTGTGCCACTCGACTCTTTCCCTTTTTCCCTTCTTCTCACTCACCAACATCTACCCTTATGGCTGCTTATATAGTAGCAAGTCCCAAAAAACCACCAAGTGGTATTACATAAACCATGTGCTACCTAACCCATTCACCCCACATTTAATATTGAAAATTTAATTCTTTTCCCTAATATTAAATAATTACAAATATTATCACAATGTTATAATACAACTCATCAAATTTATCCCGTGGAAATCTTTACATGTTGCACGTCCATCTATATGCAACATTACATAATAAAATAAAATAATAAAATATAACAATATTATGCAATGTGTGCAACACCCATTATCTCAACAATCTCCCACTTCTTGTATACATTGCATAGGGTCAATCTGTAGCAACATAAATGAGCAAGGGAATAATCCCTCCTAGCACATCCAACATCATGGATCAAAGTACATGAAGTGCTCCATCTTGGTACTCACAACAAAATCAAAGTTTTCAACATCTCAAACATGAATTATCTCACTTCCTATTATGCCACTGCCACCGAACATACATAGAAGTCATCCAAAGAGAAAGCCACCCAACCTGTTGCATTAGAAGATCATAAAATCTTGTACCAACTAAAAATACAAGCACAAAAACCTGATCCAAAGGTAATCACATGTATTCGTAGTTGTCAAAATATCTATAATTGAAATAACACCCACAACAAGTGCCAAACCCATCCAACTATCCATACCTCCAAAGGTATACCAAGTGAATCTCACATCATCAACATATCCAATCTGTAACCTACAATCACAAGCCTCGAGAGAAATATTGGCCACATATATACCAAGAAGCTCCCACTACAAAAGATAATGTCAAATCTATAACCAATCCACTAACAACATCTCAAAGAAGTGAATCAATGTAGTATCAAGGACATCCACAGTACATAAACTAATAACCTACAAGAACAACTCTCATAACAAGTCTCCAGTGCTCTCCCATGTTCTCCACAACCAACAAAAGAAAGAGATAAAGAAATAATCATGTTATTTCTCACATGACATACATGAGCACAAACTAGTGATCACAATTTCTAATCAATCTCAAATCCAATGTAAGCAAAGCAAACATCCAAGAAGATAACCAAGACCAAAGAGAAACAATGTAAATCATAACCTATATCATGTCCTTCTACACACACCTCTAGATGTAAATTGTGCAAGTATGATCTCCTCCATAAAACCCCAACCAAAAGCCTCAATAACACCCAAACCATACCACATAATGAATAATGGATGTAAGCCTCTCACAAGAAGATCAAACTCATAAACCATTCCTAAATCAAGAAATAACCATTCCTAATCTAAGAAATATGCCCAATATAAAACCATCTCTCGAACTTAACCAACATAACAACATATGCAATGGAGATAACCAATGCTAAACCATCTCTCAAATGAAACCTGTAGAACTAACTCAGGTACCATAGCTCAAGATCCATATCCATGAAAGACAAGCATAATGCATCTTAAAGAAGTAATGGGCTGTACCTCTCAAGTAGCGAATCATCAAGTAGACCAAGAGTGGGGAATGAGAATGCTCATCAAGATATCCAAGTCTTCAAACAAGACTCATCTAAGAACAATCTCCTCTCAAATCCATATCAGGTAAATGCCCCTTGGACTTCTTGTTGAAACCATCAACTGTCCCAACAAATAATTCTCTAATCCAAGAGAAATCAGCATCACCACCGTCTCTAAGTATCCATAAACACTTGTAACCAATCAATCCATGCCAACTCCAAATGCAACATAGCAATATCATGAAGTATCCAACTTATGATCAATGTACTCAATACCAAGAAACTAAGCCAAGATCAATGCCAAAGCTCCAACCATGGCCTCAAGAACATAAACATGACAACATGATTTAAACCATCTCAACCAAAGAGATAACATGCTCCATATGAACATACTATAGCATGTCAAAACTCTAAATGCATATCAAGAGTATACCATGACATAAAAAATGAAACCATCCTAACACCAAGGATAACATGTCAAATGAAAGCATGAATCACACCTTTACCAAGAACCCCATTACTCCTCAAGATGCAACCATCTCCACACACTATGAAGAAAACCATCTCCACACACCATGACGATAACCAAGAACTCTATGAGTCCTCAAGATCTGACCATCTTCACACACCATAAAGATAACCAAGTGCGCCATGCAAATGTCAAAGACACTTTTGTAGCAACAGGATCTAAGACAAACCTCCAACATTTGCAAACACTCAATAAATATATCAATGCCAAAAAAACTCCCATTCAACCATGGTACCAAGGCATCTTTGGTATCATAAAATCCATCTCCTACATGAAGATCCTCCAGGTCTACACTCACACCAAAGTGTCAGTACCAAGTGAAGCCAAGATCTCTAAACCAAGAATATGTAAACCAAACTAGCAACTAATCCTACACTGTCACCTAATCACTGTGACAAGCTCTCACTAAACTATGTATCCAAGCTATCCATGACAAAATGATGAAAAACCCATCCTCTAACCATGAGAATCAACCAAGACATCAAACCACATGAAATAACTCAAAGTGCACATCATGAGCTCCTCAAAAGAAACCAAATAACCATGATCCTCAACTAATAAGATATACCACCATAACCAAATAAAAAATCCAAACCAATGAACATCAAGGATGTAACTATATATCTAATCATGTCATGCCAAAATCTATGGCACCATGATCACATCCATGAACTGAGAATACAATGAAATCAAATCTTGAATCTTCAAAATATAGAATGCCATAAACTCATAATGTTACTATAGTCAATATAGATTATAAACTGTTCAGATTAATATATCACCAATAAACCATGCGAAACTTACACCAAATCTAAACCGATGTGTAGAGATCTCGAAGAGATTTTTGTTGACTACTCGAAGTTCAGAATTTGAGTTCGTATGCTCAAGTTATGCTCTAACCTATGCTCAAAATAAATAACATCTAACTTTTAGGCTTTAAAACCTAACAAAATGTCAAAATCACAAAACCAAACCTATACCAAGTTGTATTGCTTTGAATTAGCTTTCTAATGCATATAAGAATTCTGAAATCCAACATCTTGAGAGAAAGTTATGACAATTTTACTAAGACAATATTTTTACCATTTTCATTGTGATTTTTTTTTGTGACAAAAATTATGATGAGATTAAATTTGACGGCCATCACGGGTTAAAACTAAAAAACTCGTTCATTTCCTCTGAACATGGCCAAACTAGGGCATATTATTTATCAAAATTTATGGAAACATCGACCTAGATCCAATGGTGAGCTTTTTTTTTTATCTAGGAGGTCATTTCTACAAGCTACCTCTAAAACCCTTATTTAAATGAAACATCCAAAAAACCCTTTTTGTCTAACAATTTTACATGCTCAAAATATATCGATATCCCATCATAATAGCAAATCCAAAACTCTTAGATCTGCAATAGACAACTCATATATCTTGCCCTTTTTTTTATCCTCTTATGCATTCCCATGGATTCAATCTAGGGTTGCAACAACACAACCATAGCTCTGATACTACTTGTAAGGAAACTTCCAATAAAGAATATAACCGTTTCCATATAACCCATAACAGATCTGAAATAAATATGTAACTAAAATCCACATGCAAGAGAATAGACAACATAATCACAAAAATTATGACACAAGATATACCCTGGGAAGCCCTCATTGAGGGGAAAAACCCAGCCTCCAAAAGAATCCATCGCCATGTATTATTCAACAAAAAACACCATTGCAATACAACCATGGAAGCCTTCAAAGCCATAGCCACCACCGAGAAATCTATGTGAACAAGCATGAATCCACACATCCCATGCCATACTTCCAACCTTCACAAATGCTCCCTTGGCTAACCTATCAAACTTTGTCCTGCTCAACTCTTTCCCTTTTTACCTTCTTCTTCTCACTCACCAACAACTACCCTTGTGGCTACTTATATAGTAGCAAGTCCCACAAAACCACCAAGTGGTATTACATAAACCATGTGCTACCTAACCCATTCACCCCACACTTAATATTAGAAATTTAATTCTTTTTCTCAATATTAAATAATTATATAAAATATTATCACAATGTTACAATACAACTCATCAAGTATATCTTATAAGAATATTTACATGTCACACATCCATCTAGATGCAACATTACATAATAAAATAAAATAATAAAATATAATAATATTATGCAATGTGTGTAACACCCATTATCCCAACATGGGGTTAGGGAGTGATTGTGGGAACACGATGACAAGGGTAGTTAGGTGGAAAAAGGGGTACTAGGAAAAATAGGAAGAAGGGGTTTAGTGGAAAGACTGAGCTGATATGTGTTTTGGGTGTTTGTGGATGTAGTGATCACTATATATGCTGGTGTCACGAGAGTAAAGAGCCTTAGTACTACAAGATGGAGAGGAGTTCACGCCGGTTGACTGGGCTAGGATAGATGTGATTGGGTTGTGTTACTTGGCAAGGTTTCCACATACATAGATTTATATGGTGATGGTGACGATGTTGTGCGAGCATTGGCACAATGAGACTGAGACATTTCATCTGTCGATAGGTGATATAACTATTAACTTTTATAATGTCTATAGGATCTTTAGATTGCTAGTGAAAGGTACACCAATGATGGCAGTGAGGGGAGTTATCGGAGAGAGGGCGATGCAAAGATTAGTGGGGCCTAGGGTCCAATTCCAAATTTGGAGGGGTCAGTTTTCTTTAGACGAGCACTTGGATCAGGTGGTGCTAGACATGCAGATCTACTTTTATGTTTGTAGATTGGTGTCGAGATACTTTACCCAAGACACTGGTAGGATAGGAGTGATAGTGGCATTGATCCTGATAATCATCCGAATCATGGATGAGGAAGTCCCAACAACATGGGGCTCATTGATGCAAACAAAGTTGTAAAGGGATATACATCAAATTGTATACTAGGGCACAAGGCACCATCAGGGGAGGAGCGTGGTCTTCTTGAACCTATTACAAGTGTGGTCATGGGAGCACATTGCTGTGTTCAGACCAGTTGGATGGAGGGATAGGAAACTAGAGGAGTTGGTTGTCTACAACTTGGGAGATCCATTGACATACCACCACACAAAGGTGGTGGAATACTAGTGAGTATAGATAGACAAGTTCAGGGTGCTGACTTGGAGACCATACTTAGGTCTTAGGCCATGGGCAGAGGAGAGGCAACAATTGTCGAATACTATATCACCATGCTCTGTGTTCAGGTAGTGGGATTACATAGCAAAGCAATATCAACAAGACAAAGTGTTGCGATAGTTCAACTGGCAACATGTAGTACCTCTCTCATTTGACTTCTATGAGTCATCCTTATTGATGCAACCTTGCTGATCTTTTGTTGTGATGGGATCATGATTGTGACCTTGAGTGGTCTGCACCGTTGAGTTGTTTGGATTTATGTTTCTGTATCAGTTGCTTTGATTATGCTTTTGACTGATCTATGAAATTATGATGTGATTTTTGGTTCACTGAGGTTTGTGCTAGTGGTTACCAAGATCGATGTGGTATCATGAGGTTGTTCCGTGATTACCTTGAGATGTGTGCAGAGATTGCACTGTGTACTTTTTTACCATGCTACACTAGACTAGGTTCATGTAGCAGTGATTAGTCATTTTTATGACTGTGTTTTCTTATGTGTTTTATGTGACTTTTGTTGATTCTTTAAACAATCATTATTTAATGCCTAAGTAATTAGAAATGGATTATTCATGTTGGATTATTTGGTTATGTGCTGCGGACATTTACCTTGTGATATTTTGATTTGAGAGTTATGTGTTACTTTGTGATGATTTACATTTGAGACGACTCGAGGGTTAGATGTTATACCTTGATTTTAGTATCATAGATATTAAACTTCTATGCTGTTCAATTAATCATATTGCATGATGATGCCATTTTGAGATGATAGCGTGTTTTATGATGATATATGGTTATCTGGTATTTGGACATACCTCTGATTATGTCAGGTGATGGATTGAATGCTATGGTTATTTATTTCATTCCTGCGTTGTTATTCTTTATGCGAACGTGAGTGATGTAAATAGATTATTTTAATATAATTAAATAAATGGTTAAATTAGATGATTTAATGCATTTATTGCTTTAGCTACGTTATTATATGCAATTGCACTTGATCGTGTTGTTTAGTGTGCATGATTTATATCCCTGGCAGTGGCACATGGAGTTAGTGATTCAACCATTCATATTTTACCAATGTCGTCCTTATATGGTCAACGTATCCTTAATTAAATTTTTAATTTAAACCTTTTGGTGATTATTAAATCCAAACTCATTTGCATTATGTGATTAGACTAGTGAGTGTCTCTGTGCATTTAGAGTTTCGCATTGTCGCGAAAGTTGTTAAGGAGTTTATGTGTTTTTGGACTTTTTAATTGATTTATTTTAATATTCGGAAACTTTTCCATAGACGAATTCCTACCTATAGGAATAGCCTATTTTTGTTTGGGTCGATTTATGGTTTAACTAGGTTGGCTAGTTAATTGCCCTAATTGATTATTCACTTGAAAAGTGAATAAATATCCTAAAACGAATTTTATTCCTCACTTCTCACTTTTGAATTAGAAAGTTGGAGAGTAAAACCCAAAATCCTCTTCATGAGGATTTACTATTTTGTTTGTTGTGGGAGCTATGGGCGTGGGATTGTCGCGAGGTTGAGCTCGTTGAATCTAGCTCAGAGAAATCTTGGATTGCCATGATTGTCAGCTACTTCTGCGGGATATTTATTTTATGGTTCAGATTCCCGTTTTGCCCTTTTGACTGTGAGGTAGGGCTTTCCTATTTTATTGTTTCTACTCTGTTTCTGCTTCTATTTTTGGTAGCTGTTTGTTTGGAGGCTGAGAACTAGTGTTTTCCTTCATTTTTGTATGTTAGTTCTACCCGGTTGAGCGGGTACGAATATTTTCCTATTTTTCGGGATGAGGGTTTGGGTTTTTGGGCCGTTATGTTGGCCGTTTTTGCATACGGTGTTCAATTCCTTTTATTTTTGAATTTTTGGGGTTTTTGAACCCAAAGACCAAATGGGTTTTAATTTTGCTATTCTTCCAAATTTGGGGTTTTTACGTCATTTTGCATGCTACCCTCCTTTCTTGGGTTTTCTTGGCACAATGTGGGTCGTGGACCTTGATGATCCATTTGGATACTAGTTAGACTACTATTGCACTTTTATGTTGCATTGGGATTCGTGTTGCATCCGTAGTCTTGACGTTGTGTTTGGTTGAGTGATTTTATACCTTGTGTTATTGTTTGTTTTAGACCTTCGCTTTTGTTTCATGAGGGCTAGGATTTGTTTAGAATCCATACTCTCGGATTGAGACCGGTTGAGCGAGTTCATGATGTTTGGTCTTTTTACATCATTGGGATTCATGTAGAATCCATACTCTCGGATTGAGGCTAGTTGAGTGATTTTATGATGTATGGTTTCATTGGCTTTGGGATTCGTGTAGAATCCGTCATCTTGGGTTTCTTTCGGTTGGGTATTTTGTTTTGCATTGTGTTCTCATCCTATCCTTGTGTTGTGATCTTCGTGATGGTGGTGCACCACACACGAGTACATGCACGTACATTTGTCGGTGACTTGCAGGGCTCGAT
This sequence comes from Cupressus sempervirens, assembly GCA_028749045.1. Taxonomy (NCBI): domain Eukaryota; kingdom Viridiplantae; phylum Streptophyta; class Pinopsida; order Cupressales; family Cupressaceae; genus Cupressus; species Cupressus sempervirens. The sequence goes on from CM053783.1 coordinate 59,958,738, forward strand.
CTTCCATGGTACTTCCAAAAGTTATGATCATTGGGGTTGGGATGGGAGTATGCATGCCACAGGAACTTGTTATAGGATGAGCATGGGTAGGGTAGGGTAGCATATGGAGGGGGCTTCTATCTTGCAGGATGGTGACCTTAGTCCCATAAGGTTGGCAGAGGAAGTTTTAAATAAGTGATAATTAAAGAAAATGTGTATGGTAATAAAACTTAAGATAATAAAATGTGTGTGCGGGGCCCTCCATTGAGGAGTTGAAACACACGATCCGAGCTTGGGATTGTCAATGCCAAGCGACTCTCCATGATGTCAGCCCTTATTTAGTAGCCTATTGAGTGTCTGACCAGGACCTATACTCCTTGTATTGTCTTAGGTTCTTGGTTGTAGCCATCATATTGTCTGGCGTGAGTGATAGCCATGGATGTTGTTTTTGTGTGTTTGTGGTTGGATCTTTATCTCCATTAGCATGGTGGGTGTGGACCTACGGGTGCCACGTGGTTGGGAGGTGTAGCTACCTTCACCACTGCTAGGGATCAGTGTATAGAGGCGGTCTTTTGTCCTAGTGCGATCGTTGTTGGATGTTTTCACTTGGTACTTTGGGTTTCAGAGTATGCTCTCTTGTGATTTATGCTTTCATTGGAATGCTTGGATATCATGTTTAGATGATGTTAGTTTACTTGACACATTCCCATATTATGATGTTTAGCATATGATTAGATGATGTGAATTGTTGTAGTAGCATATCTATTGCTTATTGATGTTTAACATGTGATAGGTGATGTTATCTACTGTAGGATTATCTTATGCTTTTCTACTAGCATGTTAGATTCCTTATGCTTATATTGTTGCATGTTTTAGTAGTGGCATCCCTATTACAACAATATTGACGATTTGGTCAGTGGCTTGGGATGTTATGCACAGGGGATGGCTAGGATCCATGATGGTCTTATGATGCTATTGATGGTTGGGAGGAACTGTGTACTTAATTTGGTTGTTTTGTAATTGTGATATTATCTCTGTACACTGTGATGTTGCTTTCGGTACGTTCTTTCCTGCTATAGTTTTAGATGGATAGATGTATCTCCTTCTTGATCTTGGCATCTTGTTGATTATGCACTCGAGTGTTCGCTCTTTGATCTATGTGGATCCAGTACTCCCTGGTGTGGAGGTTCTGAACTCAGTTTTTCATTGTTTTTCCCTCTTTGTGTTTTTCTTAAGTGTTTTTGTGTTTCTATGGGTGACATTTTATCAGCATGGTGTGACATAAAAATGTACCGCACACCCATAGAAATTGTGTCGTACGATGCTGGAAAGTATCGCACACCTGTTGGAGAAATGTTGTGTGATATTGGAAAGTATTGCACCTCCTTTGGAGAAATGTCGTTCGATACCCTGAAAGTATCGCACACCCTTGAGAAAAGTATCGCTCAAACTCTGAAAGTGTCGGCCTCCTTCTTTAGAAATGTTGTGCGGTACTTTTTAATACTGTATTAAAGTATCGCACAAGTTTTGTAAAAACTTGCGTGGGCCAGCAATGGGCACTTTTCGATTTGATCCAAACTTTTTGAGAGTTTTTTTGGATACCCTTTTTGGTGTTCTTCGACCCTATGTTGTGGCTTTTGGATTCAAGTTGTTATCTTTCAATTCCTTTTTGCATGTTTTTGTTGTAGTCCTTTAGGGTTTAAAATATATCATTTAAGTATAAATTGAACGTCAATTTATACTTAAGATATATTTTAATATATGTGATGAATCTTTTGAGATAGGTTTCAGACCTCTCGAAGATAAGATAAAGATTCTAGGAAATTTCAAGGCTTTAGAAATCTAGACTTAGCCAATTTTCAAGGCTTCAGGATTTCAGGCTTAGCCAAATTTCAAGGTTTTTCATTCTACCCTAGCTTGGTGTTTTGTTAATGAGTGGTCATTTCTTAATCCCTCATCTTGTTTGTGGTGGTTGTTGGCTTTTTTTCGCGTGTGTTAGTTTGGCAGTGGCATTCAGAGATCTGCTGGTTGCTGGGATTGTGGTGAAGTGTTCTGTTGCGATCTTTGTGATCCCTATATGATGTTGTCATATGCATTCATACTTGTAAAAAAAAATATCTTGTCTTGTATTGAATCCTTATTCCAAGGATCTCTGGGCTCGACATTACACCATAGGATTTGCTAAGAGAGCCGATGTGGTATCAACGAGTGATATGGAAGTCAATGACCTTACTTGGGCCACCGCTATAGAGAGGGGCTATTTCAGGAATGACAGGACATGCTGCCACATGATTGGGATTTCTTTAGTGGGCCAATAGATGGTGGGTCCACACATGGCTATAGGGACTCTTTTTAGCACCCAAGGCACATGGGGAGGGCATAGATGAAAAGGGAGACATCAGTGGTAGGGGAGATCGCTTGAGTGACAAGGAAGGGGTTGTATGAGGTGAGGGGGATGAGCAAGCAGGTGGAGGTTGTGGTACAGGGTGAGGCACCATAGAGGAGACAATGATAAGAGGGAGAGGAGGAAAGGCCACAAGAGAAGAATGGAGGAGAGAGGGCCCATGGGCCAGTTGGAGGAGGAAAGGATCTTCATTAGGATGAGGGGATGGTGGTTTCATGGGGAGATACACCTCCCTACAATAGACAGATGAGGTGATGAGCGAACTTCTCTAGGATATGCAATGGGAGAGGTACCAACTCAGAGATGAGAAGGATTAGTTCTAGAGGGAGTGAGATGTTACCCAAGGAAAGCTAGATAGAGATAAGATTGAGATGAGGGGACTAGACTAGAGTTAGGATGCTTGGAGGGGAGGCTAGGGGCAGTGGAGGTTGAGAGGGACATACTCCAGGGCAGAGTAGATGCACTATTGGAGGAGGGGGATAGGATGGTGGTGGAGGTGGCAACCCTTAGAGAAAAGATGTTGGTGGGGTGAGGATTGGAGGTGCTACGATGACTTAGGGGAGAGGTGGAGGATCTACGAGAGAGAGTAGGGCTCTACAGGGGTAGCTACCATGCAACCATACTGGTTGAGAAGATAGAGCATTACAGGCATCCAAAATGATGAGGGACAACTAAAACACATACATGGATGTAGGGTGGTGGGGAGAGTGGTTGGAGCATTGGGAGATCCCAGAGGATTGGTGGGTCTCAAAGGATAGGGTAGAGCCATAGATTAGTGATGGAGACACAACCCAAGAACAAGATGGACACAACAGAAAAAGGGGAAATTGTATTAACTGAAAAATAAGCTAGTACATTCAGTACAGAGAAAATAAACTTCAAAACATGCCCTAAGGGCTTACAATAGCATAAATGTGGAGATAATTTCTCCTTTCAGTACCTCCTCTCAAACTCCACTCCGAACTGCCTTTTACAATGCTAGAAATCTCCTTAAATAGATCCCAGAGGGTTAAGGACTAGGAGTACATTCTAGAAAGTGCTAGTAGGCATCCACCGACCAAATAGAAGGTTCCAGAAGCTACGTTAGAAGTTAGTGCAAATCTAGAAGAATCCAAAAATGGTAACCGGACTTTCAGGAGGCATAACTTTTGAACCGTAGCTCTGATTGACAAACTGTTTACATTTTTGAAAAGCTCTCGAAGCGCTCTATAGTCCTATGGACCAGCTTTTCTTGTCCCCCATTTTTGACCCTTTTTGAGGTCATTTAATGCCCCTAACCTGACTTTGAAGCATTCTTAGGAGGTCTCCAAAACTCAAAAAGCTGCAATAACTTTCAAACCGTGGGGCCTTTTGACTTGATTCTTTTTCTGGAATGCTCTAAATCAAAATTACATTCATCTGGCCAATTCACACCTTCTAGTTTACCAAAATGATGGCCCAATTACATGCTCCTATTTTTTTTGGGATTTTCTAGCACATTGATAGTGGAACTGTGAGAGTTGGAACCTTTATTTGACCCAAATGGGTATCCAAAAATGAAAACACATGAAACAGAAACTAAGTCTAAGTACATTTTTTTGGGTGACATAGGATTTCCCTTATACCTCTGGATGCTCCTGCATCAATTAGGGTAGAGCCAAAGATGGGATAGGAGGACATTAGGGAGGAGAGATGAGATGAGAGCTCCTGTACAAGAGGAGGAGGGGATGGGCAGTGGATGAGGCCACCACCACCACTAGAAGTAGTGCAAGATTCAGGGAGAGACCTATATGAGTCCCATCGAGAGGAGACGATAGATGAGGGAACATATGAGTAGTGATATGCTGCATTTTTTATTACAAGGTAGTTGTTTGTATAGACATGTATTTTGTAGGCACATACCTGTATGTATTTTTATGGATATATGTACTATATGGATTTTGTATTGGTAGTGAATGTGGACTATGATGGACATTTTTGTATTGTTTTAGGGGTGGGTTATGTATTCTTTATTCATTGTAGGATATGGTATATATGATGAGCATTCTTTGGGGTGGGATGTGTGTAATGAGTACTATGTCCATGTGATTTTATTGTACCATATGCTTTCATGAGATGCAAAGGATATATGTATGAGGTGGATTGACATATGCTATGCAATATGCGATGCTTTTTTATGAATGAATGAGATGCATGATGATATTGACATGTTTGATGCAAGATGTGATGCTGTTATATGAGATATAATGATATGCGTGATGTTATTGATGTGTGTAATGCAGGATGTGATGTTTTGATATGAGATGTAATGATATTGGTTTTATGTGTAGTAATGCAGGCATATATGTGATGAATCAAGTGATTATTTATGTAAAATATGTAATGGTTAAAAAAGAAAGATGTATGTAAAATGCAAAAAATGATAATGAAAAGGACATCAAAAAGACAACATGATTGAAAGATGCAATGAATATGTAAATGATTTTGAATGTAAATAATGAAAATGTATATGATGAAAATGCATGTGATATTAATGAAAGTAAGAAGATAATGATAATCCAAATGATAACTAAATAATGAACCTACAAAGATAATGATGATGCAAATGATAACTTAAATGAATCTAAAATGACTATGATAATGCAAATGATAACAAAAACGAACCTAAGACTATGATAATGCAAGGGATAACTAAAATAGATCGAAGAAGATATTGATGATGCAAGTGATGATTGAAATGAATCTAAAAAAGACTATGATGATCCAAATGATCACTAAAATGAATATTAAAATTACTATGATGATGAAAATGATAAATAAATTGAATCTTAAAAATCTATGATGATGCAAATGATAACTAAAATGAATCTAAAAAGATAATGATAATGCAAATGATAACTGAAAAGAATCTAAAAATACTATGATGATGAGGAAAATGATGAACGAGTGTGACGTGAATACAAGTATAATGATAGGGTAATGAATGTGGGAGTAGGGGAATGGGTAGGATGGACCTATAGCATATCACTGATTTACCATAGCCTTGGATGGCAGGGTAAAACAATGTGCACAACTTTGAACACAATTTGAGATATGAGATCTAGGCAGATTTGATAGGTGATGAGATCAAGTAGAAAGGAAGAGGGGACAATTTTGAAATTTGACCCTTGGGGTTTAGTGGAATGGGGTGGGGGAGGGGGGGGGGGGGGTAAGAAAAGGTAAGAACTTTGGATTCTTTAAGGGTAGGAATTGTAAGATTGGTAGGAAGGATGTGTACGATAAGATATGAGCATGTAGGATTAGTAAGATTGATTTGGTAAGGTGAAAGGGGATAGATCTCTTTAATGAAAATAAAGGTAGTGGGGGGGATGAAATTTTTCTTGAAGCTTGAGGGTGGGGTACTTTCTAAAGAAGGACCACCATGTAGTTTTGAGCACTTAGTTTGATATAGGAATACTGGGGATATGCCAAGGTTATTAAGAACATCAAGGCCTATTCACTAATATTACATATGACCAACTCAAACAAATGCAAGGATTGCACTAACATCACACATGAATCCTAGAGGAATCAGAGTGGAAATGATATTTGGGTAATCCACAAGAAAACAATATTTTATAAATGCATCATGTGATCAATGATGATCATATATTTGGAATATGCAAGGGTTGGATCCGATTGACTCATAAGAAAAAAAAGACTTGATCAAGACCTTGCTCTCGAATTACCCGATTCAAAACACACCATGATATAGAATATCATGGTGACCTTGAGGAGGGAACAACCAAATTACTTGGAAAAGATACCTATAAGAACCAAATTTGAAATCCAATATTGAAAGAAATAATCCATAAAAAGTAACCTTTTGGCAAAGAGATTGGTAGGACTGGATACTAACATACAAAGATCAAACATGAGGAAGGATGCATCCTGCAAGGACCTATCGGTAGTATTTGGAACTATGATGAATTGGGCAACCATAACTTTTTAGGATAACTCTTTGATGACAAGGAATCTTGCCAAAGGGTTTGAAAAGAACCTATTTAAGAGAACTATGGTTTATGACTAGATATAAAATGACTTAAAAGTGAAAACAGGGTATGTACAAAGAGACTAGACAAGGAAGGATTGAATCTAGGATATGAAAAAAATAGACTAAGATACCTACAAGGATCACTATACAAAAGCTTAGAGTGATGGGACATTAGTATGATAGGTTAGCAATTTTATTTACAACAAAAATGCTCAAGATGCGAAGATAGCGAAAAAAACATAGGATGAGGAGATAGGGGAAGTGATATGATACAATACAATGGGAAAAAGCTCAAGATAAGGGGATAGCATGAAACAATATATGGCACACTATTTTACAATATAAGGGGTATGATACATAGATATGATACAAGAGATAGGATACATGTGATAGGGTACATGGATATGATATACATGGGAGATGAAATATGTAATAGGGTATAAGGATATTATGTAATACATGACTTTGATTCAATTTCCAAGCATAGGAATGGGGATAGGGATAGTGATAGTGTGATGATGGGATCTTTGGAACACCTTGGAAAAATGGGGAGATGGATGATGAGATGTGGGAATAGATGGTGGGAAGATGTAGATCATTGATAGATAATGGGAAGGCCAAGTACACATGGTGCCTATTTCTAGGTTTTCACCAAGGTACCTATCCAAGCTGCTTGAATTGTCACGTTTTCATCATTAGATGCTTATTTTTCTTCACTATTTCCTTTTGGCTTTATGGATATTTTGATTTTTTTGGTTCCTTTTGTGAGATTAGAAGGATACACTAAGGGGCTTAGGCATAAAACTTTTTGAGGTGAATGATGTTGGTGGGATCATTTAGTGTTTCACCTTCAAGTGTTGATAGCTAATATGCTCCTGAGCTAAAAGAGGCTGTGACAATATAGGGACCAAGCCATGTGGGCTCAAACTTTCCCTTCTTTTCTTGGTCTTCCTGGACTTTCATGTTTTCTTTGAGGACCATGTCACCTACTTGAAATTTCCATGGGTGAACCTTCTTGTTGAAGTTGCGCTTGAGGCAATTTTGATAGATTGTGAGATGGTCATAGTTCTGTTGCTTTATTTTCATCATGAAGACTAGTTGTTTGAGTCTGGCGACTCTTTAGTCCTCATTTGATATTTGTCCTCATAAAGAGATGTGAAAGGATGTGAGTTCAACCTCAATAAGAAGGATTTCCTCGACACCATAGACCAGGGAATATGGAGTTGTGCCTGTGGATGTATGGAATGGGGTACGATAAGCCCATAGTGCTGGGTTGATTTGCAGATGCTAATCACGATCGAAATCATTGAAAACTTTCTTGAGGTTTTTGAGTAGGGTTTTATTAATTTCCTTAGCCTGACTGTTACCTTGTGGAAAGTATGGGCTATAAAAATGGTGATGAATGTGGAGGGAGGTGCACAACTCTTCCATATTGAGGTTTTGAGAGTTACCTCCATGGTCTATAAAAATGGTAGTAGGGATATTGAAGTGACATGTGATGTGATAGAGGATGAATTTAGATACTTGAGCCCCTGTAGCAGTGACAAGTGGCACTTCCTCCACCCACTTGGTGAAATAACCTATTGCGGTGATGATCCATTTGTGGCATTTTGAAGATAGAGGTGGAATAACACCAAAAAGGTCAAACCCCCAACATGTAAATGACCATTGTAGTGCAGTAGGTTGAAGATCTTGAGCCAAAGCTCATATTAAATTTGCATGCTACTGACAGGGTGGAAACTTTTTGACAAACTCACTAGAATCATGTTCAATGGTAGGCCAATAATATCCAGCTCTGAGTATTATTCTAACTAGGACTATACCGCTCATGTGAGCACCACAAATTCCAGTGTGTATCTCTTTGAGAGCCATTGCGGCCTCATTTTGGTCTAAACACCAAGAGAGAGTATCATGATAACCTCGATGATATAGGGTGTTAGCTATGATAGTATAGAAAGATACTTTGTAAATGAGGTTTTAGCATTGGGTTCATGAGAGATGAGGAGATATGATACCATTTTAAAGATAAGAAGGAATTTTGTGGTAGCACGGGGATTGGGGACCAACCAAGACACATGCTTGCATTGATTCATCATTATTGTATGTAGGCTCATGTAGCTACTCGACTAAGAACTCATACCGTGTAGCTTCCTAAGGAATTTTGAAGAGTGAACCGATAGTGGCTATGGCATTTGTAGTCTTGTTTTGCAACCTTGGTACCTTGATGAATTGGGTCTAAGTGAAATGTTATTTTAATTGATCAACCAATTCTTTGTAGGGTTGGAGTTTTTCATCCATGGTTTGGTATTCATCAAGGACTTTCTTGCTAATCAGTTGTGAATCTTTAAAGACTTGTAGTTCTATGATGTTCCATTCGACTTCTATCTTGAGCCTTGCAATAAGAGCTTCATACTCTGATATGTTGTTTGTGGACTGGAACCGTAGTTTGAAAGATTTAGGAATGTAGTCACCTTGAGAGGTAACCAACAATATTTCAGCTCTATAGCCATGAGAGGTATAAGATCCATCAAAGTATAGCTTCCACAATGGTTGTTCTTCTATCATGTAGAGATGTTCATCTAGAAAATCCATAACCAAAGGATAATCAATGACTAAGGGTGCATCGACCGAGTGATTTGCTATAGCTTGCCCATTGATTTCCTTTCTATGGATATATTGGATGTCAAATTCACTAAGAAGCATGACCATTTTTCTAGATGACCTATCAGTGCTATGTGTGATAACATGCATATCAAATGATCAATCTTAGAGATGAGTTGCACAATATGACTCAACATGTAATGGCAGAGCTTTTGAGTGACAAAAACCATAACTAAAGAAGCTTTTTCTATAAGATTGTAATTAAGCTCATAATGAACTAGAGTGCGATTGATGTAGTCGATGGCTCTTTCTTTCCCTTTGTCATAAAGTTGTTCCAGAAGCATGCCTAATGTTGTTGGGGTAGCTATTATGTACAATGTCAACGATCTCCCAACAACTAGAAAAACTAAGATAGGTGGATTAGCTAGGTATTGCTTGATCTTCTTGAAGCTGCACTGACATATAGGGTCCCATATGAAATTTTGATCCTCTTTGAGAAAATGTGTAAATGGTTGACATTTAACTGCTAGTTGTGAGATAAACCATTTTACTGATTGCAACTTTCCTTGGATAGAATGAAGCTATCACAATGTCTTGGGCGGAGGCATTTCTATGATGGATTTGACCTTCTATGGGTCAATCTCAATACTGTGCCTTGATATAGTAAAACCTAGGAGTTTTCTAGAGATGATGCCAAAAATACATTTCTTGGGGTTAAGCATGAGATGATATTTGGCTAACTGACCAAACACTTCTTCAAGGTGAGATAGGTGATCTAGGGCATTGATAAACTTAACCAAGATGTCATCTACATAATCTTCAAGGGTTTTATAGATGAGGTCATGGAAGATGACTATCATAGCTCGCTAATAGGTTGCCCCTACATTCTTTAACCCAAATGGCATCATGTTGTAACAAAAGGTTCCCCAAGGGGTGGCAAATGTTGTCTTATGTTGGTCCTCTATTGCTATCCATATCTAATTATACCTGAACAAACCATCCATGAGAGATAAAAACTCGTGGTCTATTGTGAGATCAATAATCATGTTGATATTTGGTAAAGTTAAATTATCTTTGAGACAAGCCTTATTGAGGTCCCTCAAATCTATGTAGATTCTGATATCACGAGAGGGCTTGGTGATAGGTACCATGTTAGAGATCCAATTTGAATAATCAATTAGGCAGATGATCTTTGCATCTAGTATCTTTTCTTACTCCATTGTGAACAATAGATCAAGTCTAGGATGCATCTTTTAGAGTTTCTGCTTGACTAGTTTGACTTTTGGATTTACTCCCAAATGGTGTACCACTAATTGGCATGTCTTGATAAGACCATTCAAATCGACCAATGTTTTCCTAAAGGACCTCAATCAGAATGTCTTCTTTTTCTAGTGGTAAGGATGCTATAATGTATGTGATCCTTGGGGTCTCTGTTAGATTGATGTTTACTGGTTTGGTGTCCTTGGTCAGGTTTGATGATACTACAAGCCTGTGATCTTGTGGGGAAAGGTGAAATATCCATCCTTAGGTGCCGCAGAGAGGTTTTCACCATTAGATATGTCCTTTATTTGCATTTCATTTTTTGAATGATCCCCTAGTTTTCACCATACCTTTGTTTTTTTTTTTTTATAATTTTTTTTTCTTTCTTTTTATCACTTTTGTGACTAGATATTTCATCCTCCCCAAAGTAACCCTTTGGGTCCAATTTGTAGGCATTAGCTGATTGTGGTGGTAGCTTTTTATGTGCTATTTCATCTTTGATGAATCTAAGGACCACATGCTCTGTAGAAAACACTTCAACATGGATAACACTTGGTTGGCCCCAATCAATGAGTTCAAGATGAGTGAGGAGAAGATCTACGAGGTTGATGGATAGTTCACAGAGGAAAGAGGCTCCTAAGATGAGTTTGTTAAGGTAAATATTGTCATAGGATTTCTTTTCAACTTCCTTAGGGATGTCTTCAATTTTGACAAGATTTCTCTAGATGTTTAAAAAGGCATGAATGTCTTTAGTGGTGCTCCTAGTTATAGGGAGTCCATAGCCAAGACCTTTCTTCTTCTCCTCTTTGTATGCTTCTACTGGTTGTCAAATGCCTGACTCCTCACGTCCTAGGCCAACTCCTTGATAATCCCACTATTTGGTAGCAAGGTGATGTGAGTGTGGATATTTCTATTTGAAGTAGTCAAGGAATTATTTACCTTTTGGAGGTGGTTCTTTGTATAACCATGTACTAATATCAAGGGTTATTTTATCTCCATTAAGGATCTTGTCGGCAACAAATATGGTAGGCTCGAGTTGTTTGACTTGAGGAGTTGTGTCTGACTTTTGTCCTTGATAGGTCAAGCGCCCCCAAGTATGTGGGTCAAGAGGCAAAGCACACAACAAAGACATTTGAAAGACTATATTCACCACATACTTGGTAGTTAATCTTAACAAGAGAGAGTGTTGAGGCTAAGATGGTGTCGAGATCATGGCAAGTACTAGAGGAGCTAGCCATTGTGGTGCTAAACTCAATTTTGGGGCAATGGTTATCATAGGATGCTTCTACCACATTGCAATATGCAAAGGGTTCATGATTAGTGTGGATGGTTATCTCAGTGCCATGATGCAAACATTTGATGTACTGATGATAAGTGGAGGGGACAACCCTCATAGCATGAATCTATGGTTGACTGACAAGGATGTTGAAGGGTAAGTTAAGATCAACTACATGACAAACTATCTTTTGAGTAGTGGGGCCAACTCTGATAGGCAACAAGATTGTTACTTCGGTGGTTCGCTCCAAGTTATCATAGGCTTTGATAGTGATGACTTCATTTATGATGTCTGCCTCACTATATCCTACTTGTTTAATAAATTTCAATGTACATAGGTTTAAGGCCGATCCATTATCTATCATGACCCTCTTGATAGAAAAGTCAGAAACCATTACGACTATGTGGAGTGGAAGGATATGATCTGGTTCAATGACTAAAATGTCAAGTTTTGAAGGATAATGTGCATGATGTAGAGAGGTGGCCTACCAAGTTTCAAAATTCTATGGCATTGATATCAATAGGGACATGAGACTCATGAAGTGCACTATCGAGGATTTATTTGTAAAGTGAACTAGTGCATAAAAGATCTAGGTTAGAGATTTGGGCTTGCATGTTGCCAAGGTGTTCTAGGATATTATACTGTGGTTTGATGGGGTAGGCACATATGATTTGATAATGTTGAGTCAGGTCCTTCTTTTGGTAACTGCACATTGGTTATAGGGGCCTTTGATATTTATCACATTGATGGAAGGTTCTATCTGAGATATGTAGCTGACAAAATTACCATACTCTAAGTATGCTGATGTATAGTTCTATGATTTATCGTGGTTATCACCTTTCTTGTTTTGAACATTATTTAGTTTGTTGGTGTTGTTGGTAGTGGTGTTTTTTATAGGAGCCTTACCTATATTTTTGTTGTGTGAGGGAAATGCATTTTGGTAGATCAATAATCTTGCGTTTAGAGAGGCTTGTGCCCCCATTGTGATCTCATTTTGCTCGATGAGATCTTGTACATAGTCTTTACGTTGCATAAACTTGAGGGTGAGATATCCTTTAACACGATGAAATTTTCAAAAGTCACTTTCTCTATACCAGGATGCCCTTGAATGATTTTGATCTAATTGTTGCATTTGTGGATGCTAGATAAGATTGTCTTTGGCCAATTTTTCAAAAATTGCATCAAGTGGCTCCCCCAAAGGCATGTATACTTGGGATTATCTTTGGACTCGTAACCTTGGCTCAACCACAATAGTGATGGAATTGGTTTGATTTTGAGGATTGGGTGCTTGTGTATTGTGCTAATTGTGCTGTGGTGGATGCTACTAGTAGGATTGTTGGCATGCACTCTGTTGATGGGCCGACTATTGTTATTTTTAGGGCATTTGTTGATAAGGAGTATTTGATGTGCTAGGTGCTTCTTTGACTACTTGAACTTGTTAGGTGTCTGTGGCATCATCAGTGACTATGTTTTTGTTCTTGCTCAAATACTGTGGTTTTTCATGGTATTGCCCCTATTCTTGAGTATTTTCTTTGCAAATTTTAATAATTCCATCCTTTATAAGCCCTTTCTCAAGGCACATGCCCTTTTCTTTGATATGTTTTGTATGTTTGTAGCAAATTCATTGTCATAGGATGGGGGAGATTGGGATGAGCATTGTCGATAAATATTTTGACAAGGTGACACTCTGGGATAGTACAAGAGATCTAAGTTGCGAGGGTTTTCCATCTTTGTAAGTAATAAAAAAGGCTTTCTACCCCTTTTTTTTTGGTGTGGATTAAATCAACCATATATAACTCAGTCTCAACTAGTTGAGTATATTGGGCCACAAAGGTTTTTGAGAGTTTAATAAAGGTTTTAATTGTGCCATAGGGTATCTGATAGAACCATTTGAAAGCAAGCTTGCTAAGATTTTAGGAAAGAGATGAATGAGAAATACATCACTATAAGCCACTTCTTGGTAGTGCATGTAAAATTATTTGACATGTGTGACAAGATCTCCTTTTTCCCTGAAATTATCAAATTTAGGGACTTCAAAATGTTTAGGAAAGGGTGACATTGTCATTTCTCTATCGAACAAATATGTGTTAGGATTAACCACGGATAGAAATAAAAATTATATGAAAATATAACCAATAAAAAAAGAAAATAGATTGCATAGACAAGAATACAAGACACCAAGATTTAACATGGTTCACCCAACCCTTGGGCTATGTCGACCAATAGAAAGTCAAATATTATTGCAAGGCAGTGATTATAATCTGCAATCCCTTATAGCTCGATACCTCCACAAGAAGCTACAATATCACCATACATTATGAAATCCCTAGCCCTAAACCATTTTATACAAGCTTTTTCCACTTACAAAATTAGGGCTAGAATAAGTTGTCCAGTAGAAAAATAGAAGCCGACACCTTTTACAATATAAGGTCATTTTTGGCTTTGAGGGTGCTGCCCCTAAAAACCCTTGTGATGGCATTGTTCTTGAAACCCACAATGTACTATGACAAGGAGCTCACTTAAGGAATTGCCCCAAAACCCCATATAAATAATCTATGGAGAAACTGGTGGGACTCAAAATTGCATCCCTGATTTTGAGTACCATCTTGCAAATTGAGCCCTATAAGCACTTTAATGCATGTATACATGACCATCATTTTGTGGTCTATGAGGTGTTTTATGTCTCTAACACCTTGCATTTAGTTTATGAATTCCTCTTGTAATGATAAATTATCATTTTGAATCATTCCATGAAGTTCTATTTTGAGCATTGCTTAAATTTGCATTTTTGCTGGAGTGTCAAATAGCGATATAAGGACCTAGTTTACATTTGAATATCTTGAACCCAGTTAAGTTTCATGACTCATCGCTTTGGGAGTGTTTAGTATGCATATTTGAAAGAGCTTATGTTTTATTTTTTAAGTTGTTTCGATATGTTTTGACTAGGTTTTGAGTTCCTCAAAGTTGGTTATTTATTGTTGTCATGCTGATGCAAATTGTTCAGAGTTCTAGGGGACCCTGTTTGACTAGTTTTAACTTTGACCCAATTGATTGAAATGAGAAAATTTATTTGACTAGTTTTCAAACGCAATTCCAAATGCAATTTATGATGTTTTACTAGTGTCAAGAAATGCAAATTGATTGGTAGCTTTGTTCGGGATGTCATAAATTTGAATCTGTGATTGATGAAACCAAATGGATTGTACCAATTTATTCTACTCTAAAAATACTTTAAGTGTGCCAGTTTTCAAGTCTTAACCAATTCGTCTGCACACTTTCCTAAGTCCATTCCATTTGTGAAAATCATAGTTCCACCGATGTTTCTAGTCCTGTAATTCTGAGTACCCCACTTCACATGCTTTCCAATTGCACCCTATTAATCATCATGAGCCTAAATCATAAAATTATACTATCCTCGTGACAATGAACTAATGCCCTAGTTTTCATGCCCCCAAGTGTCAATTTGACCTGTTTCCGAAGCCAAAACTGAATGTGATTTATATTTTTTTGACATGTTTGTTTCCAAGTAGTTTAGAGAAGGCAACTTTGATGGTCAATATCATTTGACCTAGGTGTCATCATGACATGAGGGTTGGAATTATTTAGAATAATTGAGAGGGGGGGTGAATCAGTTATCCAAGGTCCAGATGTACAAAGAAAACTTTTCATAGCTCAGTGAACCCATATCTATAAAATATATTCATGCATGCATCCATTAGATCATATAATCACTTAAACTTGTAGATTACTATTCTAGGTCAAAATAAATTTGTAGAAATGTAAACATGAAACATAATAGATTCAATAACACATTTAACACTAGGATTTTACATGGAAACCCAATTTGGAAAAAACCACTAGTAACATGCTACTCATTCTCACTCTTTTGAAGATTTCAATCACAATACACATAGTTAAATGTGACCTGGTTAGAGGATTTAAATCACCCTATTAGGAGTGAGCTTTGTTAGAATACTTTAGATCATTCACTTAAAATGTCACTTGGTTAAAGGATTTACAAATGACTGTTAGGTTAACCTTAATCCAAAGAATTTATCCTAGATCGATACAATGATTAGAAAATAACAGTAAGGCTTGATCTGATAAAAAATTACAACTCACTTGAAAATTATAGATTTTTGTTTCAATCCTCCTTTCTGCTTGGCTTTCACACGCTTTAGCTTTGATAGCTTGTTCACCCTTCAAGCATTCATACTCTTAAGCCTTCTTTCTTTGCTTGCCAATAGAAGTGTATTTTGTTCGGTCATTGATGGAAGAAATATCTTAGACCTCTTTTCTAAGTTAGGTTCTTGAACATGAGCAACCTTGCTTCTGACCAACCATCTCTATAAATAGAAAATTAAGATCTTTTGACATTCAACCTCTATCGTCCATTTTAGGGTTAGGTAGGATTTAATGAATCTACCCATCTTTTCATTTGAGTCCCTTTTAGAAACTTGTTCTTCAATCTTCTTTGAATTTGCCTCAAAATAATTTGGCATGAATTTTGTGCCACCAACTCATCTCAGTTATCTTTCTCATGCTCCACAAAAGTCAAGAAAGAAAAATAGTCGGCTTAGATTCATCAAATTTATGATTTAACATGAAATTGACACTCTACATCAATATGCTATCATTTGGCTTCAATACTATTTTTCCACTTGCTATCCACTAGATGACAAACACTAAAGTTTATTGGTGCTCGACATTAACTAAACTTTACTTGACTTACACTATATCGCTTAGCATACACTAAAATTTCACTTTTCTTGGCTCCAACTATTTTTTTTCTCAGCTTGCACTAACTTTTGTCAACACCTACTACCCACTCGATCAAGCTTAGTTGACTCAATTCTTCTTACTTGTTCTTCTAGAATTAATCAGTGTATCCAACCTTTGTAGCCTCAAGTAGATAATTAATGCACTATATCATTACTGTCTTAACTAATCTTTGTACTTCTCTTTATTACCATAACTCAACCTTTCCTTTAGGTTCTCTTATCATCTCATTTTATCAAAACCTCCTCATCAATTAAACAAATGATAGTACTAAAATCAACTAGGCAGTTGCCTTACCAACAAGTAGTAGGTTTGACATTAGTGACAAAACAATGATTGAAGCACATTCTCATACTTATGTCAATCTGTTTTCAACAATCTGCATATTTGGCATTCATGGAAACTTATACCAACAAAAATACCAAAAAGAAAATACTTCCTTGTGTTGAAATCTCTCCCTATATAAACAACTTTCATTTTCTATATAGGCTACAAAATTCTGATCTAATCAATAGACAATAATCATATCCTTATGACTCCCTCTTGATCACTCATTCTTTCTAATATTCAAGTATCTCTGTACTATGTTGTTTTTATATCTCCCTCTTACTAGGTAGATGTATGTCATTTAGTCATTTCTCCTTCTTTAGTAAACATCAGGTACACTATCTCCCTCTGAGTAGATATATCTCACCATGTTTGGTATTCTGTATTTCTCCCTTTCCTTATTTCTCCCTCTTTGACAAAAATGCTAAAGATTTGTCATCTTAATATGCAGATGTTAACACTTTCAGTTTCTTCCTCTATCACCTGGCTTGTGACCAATTTGCAACACCAGATCTTTGATTACTTTAGGCAGCTCCTAAAGTAAGATCCACTGCATCAATGTGTAACATAAAACATTCAACTCTAGTTGATGTAGGAAAAAACTCATGCTTCTTAAATAGTCTTGGATAGGGGTATCACCCCTAGTTTACCTCTTAGATACTCATGACCATCCTTAGGTTATTCTTTTTTGAAGATATCAATTATCTGCTCCTTTGTATTCACATATTCCATCTTCACCTCTTTGTCTTGAACTAAATCTCTCAAGTAATGACACTTGATTGCAATATGCGTAGTCTTTGTATGCATTACAAGATTTTTTTGATATAACTTGGATGAACACAGTGGAGTACGAAGATGAGGAAAAAGTAAACCTTTCCACCGATGAATAAAATAGCCATCCCAAGGAGAAAAAACACGTTTACCCTTATATTTACTTACTGAAGCATTAGCAAGCTCAACAATTGATCTCTCTAATCCTTCCAAAAATTGAGGGATTGGAGATGACATTTGTCTGAAAATTCTCTTGTTTCTTTCCCACCAAATTGCCTATACTACAGATTCAGGGATGCACTTCTACAGATATGAAAAATTTGGTTCAGAGTATAAGATTGGCCTTGCTTGGAATATATATTATTATTCATTATTATATATACATACATACATGAAAATAATAATGCACTTTCTAAAAGTTTACAATTGTTCAGCAAAATTAATATTTTACAAGAAAATGAACCTAAAGAACTATTAGCTCAAGAAAAAACATGGTGTTGAAATAGTACATAAAGTGCTTGACATGAGAGGTTTGCAAGTGAGGGTTTTGACCAATCTTGAAAACTTGAATGCTGAAATAAAAGCAGTCGATGATCAAACACCTATGCTAGAGTTACAACATAATGTGAAGTTTATTTTAGATAAGGTAGAGTTAGATATTTAGAAGTTTGATAATCAAAATTTAAGGCATGAGAGTGAAGGAGAAGGAGAGGCTTTAGAAAGAGAAGGAGAAGGAGCGGCTTTAGAAAGAGACTGCACGATAGACACAACAACTAGACAACATAGAGGATATTATGGGAGCCATTGGATAGAATCTAGGAAAGTGTTGCGGTAGGTACTATGAAATTAGAATAAATTGCAATTATCTTTGAGAATTTATAGTCCAACTATCAAATAATTATAAGTGTTTCAAGCATTGCCACAATCCTCCTGCGATGATCCCTAGTATAAAATGCTTATAAGAGTGTTTCAAGGCTGGGAACCACTGGAACATCCTATACATGGTTTAGAGGTAATGCCATTGTGGCAGAGGCTACTATAGGGGAATAAGCCTCATTATTATGGCATTTACATAGAAGCAAAACTTTCTTCTTCAAATCCTTACACTCAACTCTTCACTGAAGTTGTTCTTTAATTCTTTGCATATGCAATTTTATCACCTTGAAAAATTGTATTTGATCCTGCTGGCTGGGAACAACTAATTATTTATTTTATTGTAGCTAATCTAATGATAGTTCTATAAGAATTTGTAATCAAACTAGCTAATCAACAACTAGACCCATTTAACTAGGTTATGGCTTGTTTCTTTTTAAAAATATCTACTATATATGGGTGAAAGTACAAAGCTGTTCACCTTTCAGGCTGACTAATTAGAATGACTAGATTTGAGTATTTCTATCTAAGAATCAATTTTTTTCAAACATATTATCTTGTTAAATTTATTCTAGTTAAGTTATATATGGTCTCACACTTTTTCAATTGGAAATGTCTATTAAATGCATATTTTATAGTAGTTAGTATCAAATTACCAAAGAAATTAAATTATTTTAGAAAATTGACGTTTCATTAACTCTTACTATTTTTTATGATATATTTTTAATAACATATAAAATCCATTTTATAGAGCTCAAATTCAAGAATATTCTCATATAGAGCTCATAGTTTTTTAATTAGATATAATATATTGTAATTAAAAAATTCTACAAGTATGCATTTTAACACTTGAAAAGATGTTGATTTTAAGAAAGAAAAAAATAGTAAATCATATTAGAAAAATTTAAAAATTATATGAAGTTCTAGAGGAGAGAGTCCTCTTCAATAATCTATAAGTTTTCTTTTGGTTGGAATAGATTTATTTTCAAAAATGTGGTGGGAGATGAAAACTATCGATTTGAATCGTTATAAAAGAGAAAATATAGGTCTAGAGTCAATTTTTGTTTTTACTTGTTCTAGCTAAATATATTATCTATGGTATACTCTAAGATCAAAAGGAAATAAGTTTATTTCCTTTTTGTTTTGTGGTGGGAACTAGACCCCTAATTTCCAACATTTTTTAGCAACTAAAAGGTTATCATTAAAAAATAGGAAAATCTATCATTTCTTCTTGCAAATAATTATTAAAAATTATAATCCTAAACCTCATCCATTTCTACACATTTAATTAGTTTATTTCATTTCAAATTTTAAATTATAATACAAGATTTATGTCATTGAAGTTGAACAATTATACTTTTGTTATCTTTTTCCTTTGTAAAAGGGTGACATAGGTTTGTACTTTTACCCATATATTTTTGTAAAATTTCTTGCGAACTCTACCCATTTTTCTTGGTCTGCATTATTTTTGTGGAGGATCTTGAGGAAAGTCACTTAGCACGGGTTGAGTGAGTATTATTTTATTATTATTTGGATTCTAGAATATGTATGCAGTTGGATCAATTTTTGTTGTGTTAAGATGTAATAAGCACCTTAAAAAAGATCTCTAAATACACATGTTTAGAAGGAAAAACAAAGAGATACTTGTTTAGAAAGAAAAGAAACATACATTTACATAGCTCCCTTGAAGAAAATTGTAGAGCTAAGGAATGGCAACAAAATCATAGAGCAAGGGCATAGAGATCACAAGGGTATGACATGGAAACAAAATTGTAGAGTAAGGGCATGCCAATGAAATCACAGAAAAAGGGCATGACAATTTTTTTAAGAGATCACAAGGGTATGAAAACCAAATCTCAGAGCAAGGGAATGGAGATGAAATGTAGAGATACACAACAATGAAATCATAGAGCAAGGGAACAAAAAAAAAATGTAGAGATCATAGCAATGAAATACACCAATCACAACGACACAACAATGTTTAGAGTTCTCCACCCTTATTTAGAGATCTCCACCCTCTTTCAAGTGAAACTCTCCACAATCAAAACAAATGGAGAATGATTTAAGTTGTGTGTGTGTTTTTTTTTTCTTTTTTTTTATACTAACGTGAGCATTGTAATTACGATGCCAATGTCGATATTGTGACCATGTCATTGACAATTAAAAAAAAACATGAAAATGACCACAAATTATATTGCCATCACAATTTGATCCCAAATGTTGTAGTCTCACCAAAGACAAGAGAATAGTGCGAGACATTACAGATAAGATGATATTTTTCATTGCTGGTAAAATTATCTGGTATAATTTGGTCTTGAAGGTAAGAATAGATGGTAGTGTAACAAGAAGAATCATGACCAACAATAGTGTAAATAACTCTATTGTTGGGGGAATCATAAGTGGGGGAGTGGAGTTCTTCCACTAGGTACTCAAAGAAATTCTCATTATCTTATAATTGTAGGATATATGACAAGGTAGCCATAGCATCTACAACCTTGTTCTTTTCCCTTCGAATTTGTTGGAATGTAAAAAAAGTGAAATAGTTCCCGTTGTCACAAAAGTTTGCACCCATGTCCAAAGTTTTTACCTAAGGAAAATCTTGTGGAACATGGAAACAATCTCCAAGCTGTGGGACTTGAACTATGAGGTTGAGTCTTTGGAGAAGGCCCGCTTCCTTTACTATCAGGGTGCACCTAACTACTCTTGGAGAGGAAAAGGGAGAAGGAATACATGAAAGAAAACCTACCTACTCTAACTTAAGGAGGTGATGCACCAAAATAGAGTGTTTGAACCAATCTCTACCCATACATGCACTATTGAACCATCATGACACCAAAAGATATACACATCCAGACTTGCTTTAATCTAACAATCACATACAGATCAGAAAACCCAAATGAATGACACAAGGAAAGAGAAGATTCACTTATATACCATTCATAGGCCAAAAGAGATATAGTCATGCGAGATTGCAGATCTCTACAATACACCAATGAGAGGCAAATAGTTCTTGCACTTTACATCAATGGCTAGAGGAGATAAGGAAGAATGTCATATAGTTCAGAGGCAAAGGGAATTTACACATGAAATAATAGAGAAATATTAGAGAAGTCAGAGAAAAGTCGACCTTTTCAAAATCTACAAAATTTTCCTTTATAGCTCAAGCATAACTAGGATATTTTCTTTGAAGTTACTCCACAACCATTTCCATTAAGTCCTACAGAGAATAATCATGGATATCTGAAGAAAATCTGATCTAAGCATAGATCTAGATGTAATGATATCTGATCTTGGTTGGAACAGGGCCTTGAGAAGATAGAAACGGTGCCATTAAACTATTCTAATCGGGTAGATCGATCAATTGAGGAATGGGGTGTTTTCCCATATTCACTGAGTTCAACATTCATCCAAGAGTGGTTGGCATTGATCACAAGGATTAGATTATGCAACAAAACTTGATTTCCCTTGTTTCTAGCTCGTGAATCAGCGAGATCAGTAGGTCAACTTAACTCTACCACCAAGATGAGCCATGCAGACCAATAGTCTCATTTTATTTTTCCACCCCACAATGTCTCCACGCAGTTGACCAAAACCTTCTTTACTAATTATGCCACCTCCTCAAAAATCCTAACCATGACAGTTACATAACCGCCAACCCAACTGTCAATGATAACTGTTAATACCTTGGCCGAGCCCGTTGGGACACATTTCCCTCAGACATTTTCTTGCATTGCTTAAAGTCCTCGTATCTTCATAATGCAGGAAAGCACTGATCATTGATCTCCATGAGATCAACGATTGCAAAAGATCCCTATAATATTGTGCTTGCCTCTCAAAAATTTTGGGCCCATGAAACACTCAGCATCTGACTTAGCCTGACTCGACCCCATCTTGCACCACCTTGCGGCCTATGAAACAACTCTGGCCCCACAAGGACACACAATAGCAAGGCACTTGCCCACATTATTTAATCTCCTTGCATCTTGTTAATGCGGGGAACCACTAGCCCTTGATCCTTTTTAAATTTATGATGATCATAAATTCTACAGTACTGCATACCTAGTCAGCTAGATGGGCCAATGAAACACCTCCATTGTACTTTGACTTAGCCTAAAAATTGCCACCAAGGATGAGCCGTCATCACCTTCTGAGAAAGGTGGGCCCATGACATCACACTAGCCACATGTCACAAAGGGGCATGCTTGCATTGTTTAACATCCTTGCAACTTCATCTTGTGGGCATGCACCAACCATTGATCCTTGAAGATCTGATGATGGAAGGTATGACTGGAAACATAGGATGTCGTGGGACATGTGTCACAAAGGGGCATGCCCGCATTGTTAGAAAGCCTGATAAAAGACAAAATGCGAGAATGCAGGCACCAATTGAACTGCCAACTCACCAGCCACCTTGTCTACCCTGTCTATGGTGGCTCAAAGAAGATGGACCCACCTACCATGTGGCCGAAAAGTGCTTCCCCACATTGTCAAGAAGTCTGACAGAACTCAGAATGCGAGAAAGCGAGCACCAATAAAATCGCTAGCTGGACTAACCTTCCTCCTTTTTATGACCCATAAGAAGAACCTGAACCCATTGATCCACGAATTGCAAAGGGGCATCCCCACATTATGTAAAGGTAGTGCATTTTCAAAATTCAAGAAAGCGCCCACCGTAGATCGCCAGAGATCTAACGGCGCAAAAATTTGCGGGTAAGAAGAAACAAATTTATGAAATAAGAAAGTACCATAAATTTTTATCATTTTATTTTTTTGATATTTCCATGGTGTTAAAATAATATTAAAGATGGAAGGTGACCATTGGGTGGGCCACGGTATTCAAAATCAAATTTTGGTGGGAGGCAAAATAGGCAACATTTTTGGCGACTCAGAGGGGATGCAAGCCAGCTATGCGTATGACCAGTGACCTTGTGCATCCATTGGGCTATAGAGTCATAAAAACTATAGATCAGTGCATGGAAAAACCCTAACCCCACCTCTGCAGTAGAAAAACATCGAAAACCCTATCTCTGCAACTCTGCAAACTTAGCAAAATACATGTGCTCGTGCACTTCTTGTAAAGCTAGAAAACAACAGAAAGGAAACTACTCTAATATGTACAAGAACCTTCAAGCCCTATCAGAAACATGGTTTAAGATAGATCCCATTGACTGGGATAGGCAAAATTTCACCACCAGGCTTGCTTAATTGAAAAGCATTGGCCTGCTTACAACTAATAATCAGATAGGGACCACTCCACAGTGTATCAAATTTTGAGTGCCTACCTAGTTTTGCCTTGTCTACATCCCATTTCAAAACCAAATCACCCTCCTTGAAGATTCTAACCCTAGACTTCTTGTCAAAGCTCCTTTTCACCTTCTTTTGATGTGTTTCTAGGGTCTACATGGCTTGACTTCTTTTCTCTTTCAGCTCCATCAGCTCTGCCATTCTTACTGTCATGGCATCATCTTCAATTAGCTCCAGCTGATGAGCTAGTTCTAGGGATGAGAATTCTAATAAAATTGAAAGCCTTGTCTCTCTGCCATATACCAATATAAATGGTGAATTTTCTATTGACCTGTTAGGTGTTATTCAGTTAGCCCACAGTGCAGTCCTCAACTTTTGATGCCAACACCTTTGGTTATGCTCTATAGTTCTTTTCATAATCCTAATTAGGTTTTTGTTGGATGACTCAGCCAGACCATTTCCTTGAGGATAGTAGTTTGAGGATGTGCTCAAGTAGATATTATAATCAACTGCCCATGTGCAAATCTGAGCTCCTACAAAAGATTTTGCATTATCTGAAATAATGGTTGACGGGGCACCAAACTTGGTCACAATTCCATCAAGGAACTCAACAACTGAAGATTCTGTGGCATCCTTCAATGCAACTACCTCTATCCATCTAGTAAAGTAATTTGTAGAAGCTAAAATCCATTTGTGACCATAACTGGAAGAAGGATTGATAGGGCCTATGAAATCCAATTCCCATTGAGCAAAAGGCTGGTCAACCTAAATGGGATGAAGAGGAAGAGTTGCAAGCTTTTTCTTACCATAAAAGAAAGCACATTTTTGAAATTTCCTCACATACCTATGACAATCATGGAACAGGGATGACCATTAGTAACCAGTCCTCATGACCTTCATTGCAGTTGTCCTTGTTGAGAAGTGACCACCATCAGGACCATCATGAAGCCCTTTGATCATTCTTTAGCTTGGTCCATGTCAATGCATCTTAATAGGGCTCCATTAAAATCTTTCTTGAAAAGGATGCCATCAACTATGACATAAGGAATTGAACTTTATCTATATTGTCTCCTTCTAGTTCTATCTAATCCTTGAGGATATCCATTGCTTTATAAGAAATTTCTCATATCATCCATCCAATTCCTTGGGTCATCATTTCTTGTCTCTTGTTGCTCTATTAGTATCATAGCAACTTCCTCATCTGATTCTTGAGATGATATCATCTGTTTACACAATCCCTTCCCTCTTACCAGCTTGGTGATTTGGATGTCAACATCATATTCCATTACTTTAGTAATCCGACTAGCTCTCTTCTTACTAATATCTTTACTCAAAAGGAAATCCTTCACACTGGCATGGGGTACTAGCAAATGAACTTTATTATGAGACAAAAGGTGTCTAAATTTCTTTAAAGCTCTGATGACTACAAGGGCTTTCTTTTCTACATAGTTGTATTTGTTTTCATTCTCTTTAAGCCCTTCACTAAAGAAGGCTATGGGCTATTCTTCATCTTTATCATTTGTTTGAGTCAAGACAATAGGAATACTTGACTCACCACCTAGGGTATTAAAGATGAAATCCTTTTCAAAGTTTGGATTAATGAGAGTAGGGGCTAAGGCTAAGGCTACCTTGATCTCTTCAAAACTTTCCTTCCCTTCCTTGGTCCATGCAAATACCATACTTTTCTTGAGCATAGCCGTAAGGGATTTTACCATGGTAGCAAGATTAGGGATACATCTTCTTACAAAATTTATCCTACCAAGAAAACTTTGCAACCCTTTCTTACATTTAGGAAGAGGGAGAATAAGTATTGCTTTTGTTCTTTCTGGATCAATGGTTAAACCATCCCCAGATACAATGTGTCTTAATAATTTTCCTTGATTGGTAGCAAAGACACACTTTCTTAGGCTAAGGGATACCCCAAGATCTCTACACCTTGAGAACACCTGCCTTAAATGATCAAAATGATCTTCTACATTCTTTGAATACACTGTAATATCATCAAGGTAAACTAATACAAACTTTTCAATCATGTTTTTGAAGGCCATCTCCATTTCCTTCTGAAATGTAGCACCTGCATTGGTTAGTCCAAATGGCATCTTACAATAAGCATAAATACCCCATTTGGTAGTGAATGTAGTCTTGTACCTATCAGACTCTTTGACCAACACTTGATTGTTGCCAGAAAATCCATCAAGAAATGAAAACCTCTTTGAACCACTGACCTTGGACAAAATATTCTCCATGGAAGGGAGAGGATGGTAATCTTTTAGGGAAGCTTGGTTAAGGTCCCTAAAATTCACACACAATCTAATTTCTCCATTCTTCTTCCTAACAGGGACAAGGTTTGCTACCCATGATGAGTGCTTAATGGGGAAAATTAGATTGGCCTCAATCAATTTGGATAGTTCCTTTCTCATTAAGGGTTCAATTTTGGGATTCATTGGCCTCTATTTTTGTCTTACTGGTTTGACATTATCAATTAAATCTATGGTATGCTGAAACAACCTTGGGTCAAAACCCTGTAAATCATCATATGTCCAAGAAAATATATCATTAAATTCTTGACATAGATGAATAAAAATTTCTTGCTCAATCTCAAAACATACCTTCCCCATGTTTAAGGATTTTCCATTAGCAACCATGACTGGGGTGTGATCATCTTCGTCAGCAGCTAAGTTTATGACTCTACCTCATGCTTGGTCATTAGGATTGAAAACACTCTCTAAGGTAATGAGACTCTTAGGCAATTTTTTGGAACTAAGGTTAATGATTTGATCACCATACTTATCTTGAAGTCTCGACTGGTTTCTATCTGAAAACTTTGCTTCATTCTACAAGAAGCTTACAATTTGTTCATTAGATTCAAACACTTGCTAATGGATATTGTTGTCAGGGATGGTAGGCCTTACTACCATTTTGATTTGTTTCTTCTTCTTCTCCTCAAGATTCCATGGCACATCATGAGATGCACCTATTGTTGCAAGTCTATCAGTATGTCTATTTTCTTTTCTAGGGATGCTTTGAAGATTAAATGCATTGAAACCTTCAAGAAAATACCATACCCTATGTTTATAAGAGTTGAGAAAACTGTTCTTGGTGATATTCTAATTTCTCACTTGATTAACCACCAACTCACTATCTCCATATACACTTAAGACTTGAATTCCTCTTTTCTGAGCAAGTAGGAGACCTTGAATCAAGGATTCATACTTAGCCACATTATTAGTGCAATTGAACTGGAACCTAAAGGAGAAGTAGTACCTTACTTGTGCAGGAGAAATCAACATCACACCAGCCCCTGATCTAGTCTTATTCCTTGAGCCATCAAAGTACATGCTCCATATGCCACTCACATCTTCTTTAGTGCCCACAAGATTGGGAACTAGAGCATCCTTCTCTAATATACAATATGTACTAAGGCCTGTCTCAAGGGTTTCTGGCATATGATCAAATTGATATGCATTAGCCCATTCATCTAAGAGAAAATTAGGTATCTCTGCTAGGGAAGTAGTGGGCTCATTCATTATGTCATTCTCATCCATTTCTAGGATAGTGAAATTCATGTTGATGAGATTAGGGGTGTAGGGTTCAGTATGATGGAGGGCTAGAGGCTCTACTTTGATTGAAGCTTTGATCCAATATCTTGTCCTAAAAGACATATATGACCAATCAGAAGATATGTAACCACCTATTTGGGCAGTGAGGTCTCTTGACAGATAGATGGTAAAATGTGGCTCGACTTCAGCAATGGATATATCTTAAGTTACAGTACAACTAGGGAATGCATGTAGGACCATTTCCACATTCCTAAGGATCCCTATAGTCTTGATAGTACTACCATCTAACTGTAATACATCCTTAACAATGGTCTCATATTTCATTTCCAAAGCATTAGCAACACACCTAGGCATCACTAAACTACTAGCCCCTGAATCAATCATGCAATTGTGGACTAGTTTATTCCCTATAATTAGAGAGACATAAAATGGAGGGGGTCTAACCTTTTTACTTGTTTCTTCCTCCCTTGATGGTTGTACTAGGCTTGTGGCACTTTCCATGCTGGGTGGCTAATCCTTTGGTTCAATACTTTCCAATTCTTGCTGCAACAACCTCTTTTGCATGGGTATAGTAGCAACAAAATTCCACATAGAAATATTCACATTTGTCTTCTTCATTTGTTCTACCACACAAAATGGCGCAATAAGTACTTTGGTAGAAACCTTGGGGGCTGCATTTGTAGGAGGTTGAGATGGAACAACCTGAGGATCACTTACATCTTTTTTGCCATTATTTTTCCTTTGCTGCTGAAGGGTATTTGATTGATCATTTACTAGTTGTTTATGAGGTATTGCATTTGAAGTTGAGGCTTGATTGGGAAGAGGAGGGGTAGCATCTTCAATAGCTCTTCTTTTGCTCCTAGTGTTGTGAGCAATGGAATCCTAGTTTATATTACAATGTTCCTCCACCTGATGATTCATAAAGGAGCAATCACCTTGTCCTTGCATATACGAGGCATCTTTGAATTGGTTCTTCCTATATGATTGTCCTGCTGTAGGCTCCTGGATGGTCAAAGCCAAATAAGATTCAGTCTTCTGACACATGCAACGAGCATAGGAGTAGTTACAGGAGGGACACAAATCTTGATCTTGGGCCATGTTATTTTTAGGAACTATGGCCTTGCTTTGGTTTACATTTGAGGCTGAAGCATGACTACTTTGCCTGTTCTAATCAAAAGAATTGTTCCCATAATTTTGATTTGGAGGCCTACCACTGTTCATAGTTTGATGTTGCAATTGATGAACCTTACTACCTTGAGCTTGCTATCTTTCTAAAGTCACCACCTTATTGCTCATTTTTTGCATCACAATGAAACTATCCTCTAGCTTCTTCTCTTGGCCCTGCAATCTCTTATCTATGTTCAACATCATAGATTGCATCATCTCCTTGATTTCATCTATTCCATTTGAAGATGTGGAAGCTTGAGGGACTAGAGCGAGGGATTGTGATGTGGAAGTTGTGGGAAGAGCAGCCATTTTTGGTTGGTAGTTTGGAACATCAGGAAAGAAAGGCATGGGAGGCCTTGGAGCTAGCTTACCTCCTTGTATTAGGATGTTTTAGGACTTTATTTCTATGTCATATGCATTAGGCAAGGTATCTCCTCCCATAGTTTGGATTGTAGTGGCAATGTCACTGTTAAAATCTCTGAGGTAATGCAAGAAGCATTACCAGGAGTAGGTTTTACCGAAGCAGGTATTCTATCCCATGTCTTTTGAAATCTATAGTTGAAATCAGTCATACATTCATGGGGGGCTCTTTTTATAGTAGTCAATTGTTCTAAAAGTGATAATTGGTCACTTTTGTCCTCAAAGTGTTTACATAGTCCTACTCCTAATCCATCCCACTCTGTTATAGAACCATGAGCCAAACCTCTATACCACTGTAGTGCTTTTCCTTTCAAGGATGAGGCTAGAAGCCTAACTGCAACATCATCCTCTATAATACCATGAATATTGTAGACATTTGCAACTTCTTGAATGTGTTCTGAGGGAGAGATAGAAGTTTCACTAGTAAACTCTAGTATACTTTTGAGTATAGCTATTGGTATGTCATGTCTTTGAGCCAATAAAAGAGGACTTCCACCATTAAAGGTGGCAAAAGTATGGGCTCTGGGCTATGCAATATAGACAAGTGATCTATTGATATGTGTTGATGGTAATCTGGGTTGAGATCTAATAGTAGGAGGAGTAGAGATAGATCTTGCAGGTGTATTTGTTACTATTGCACTCCTAACTGGTGATAAAGATACTCTAGTCTTCCTTCTTCTAGGATTTGAAAATGAAAGCTCTTGGTACTGAAATTTACCTCTAGAAGAAGCCCTTGTTTCAGCTTTGGGCATGAATTAAACCAACTTTGGTTTGGAAATAGATGTATTTGAAGCTCAGAGTCACCAAGTACTTGAAATAAGAGCCTCTTGAAGGCTTAAACATGAAAGTCAGTACTATGTCTTCAATATTAATCTTGAAATCTTCCTTTTGACACTAGTAGACTTGAAATTTTCTGAATAGAGTCCCACCAGGCGTGCCAAAAATTGTTATAAAAAAAGTTTGCACCCACATCTAAAGTTTTTACCTAAGGACAACCTTGTGAAACATGGAAACAACCTCCAAGCTGTGGAACTTGAACTATGAGGTTGAGTCTTCAGAGAAGGCCAGCTTCTTTTACTATTAGGGTGCACCTAACTACTCTTGGAGAGGAAAAGGGAGAAGGAATGCATGAAAGAAAATCTACCTACTCTAACCTAAGGAGGTGATGCATCGAAATAGAGTGTTTGAACCAATGTTTGCCCATACATGCACTATTGAACCATCATGACACCAAAAGATATACACATCCAGACTTGCTTTAATCTAACAATCACATACAAATTAGAAAACCCAAATGAATGACACAAGGAAAGAGAGGATTCACTTATATACCATTCATAGGCAAAAAGATATACAGTCATGTGAGATTGCAGATCTCTACAATACACCAATGAGAGGCAAATAAATCTTGCAATTTACATCAATGGTTTAAGGAGATAAGGTAGAATTTTACACAGTTCAGAGGCAAAGGGAATTTACACATGAAATTGCAGAGCAATATCAGAGAATTCAGAGAAAAGTCAACCTTTTCAAAATCTACAAAATTTTCCTTTATAACTCAGGCATAACTGAGATATTTTCTCTAAAGTTACTCCACAACCACTGCCATTAAGTCTTACAGAGAATAATCATGGAGATCTAAAGAAAATATGATCCGAGCATAGATCCAGATGCAATGATATTTGATCTTTGTTGGAATAGGGCCATGAGAAGACAGAAACAACTCCATTAAACTATTTTGACTGGGTAGATGGATGAATTAGGGAATGGGGTGTTTTCCCATGTTTACTAAGTTCAAAATTCATCCAAGAGTGGTTGGCATTGATCACAAGGATCAGATCATGCAACAAAACTCGATTTCCCCCATTTCTAGCTCGTGAATCAGCAAGATTAGCAGGTCAACCTAACTATGCCACCAGGATGAGCCACGTGGGCCAATAGTCTCATTTTATTTTTCCACCTCGCAAGGTCTCCATGTGGTCGACCAACATCTTCTTTACTAATTGAGCCACCTCCTCAAAAATCCTAACCATGACAGTTACATAACCGCCAGCCCAATTGTCAATGCTAACTATTAATACCTTGGTCGAGCAAGCTAGGACATGTGTCCCTAAGGTGCTTTCCCACATTGCTTACAGTCCTTGTATCTTCATAATGCGGGAAAGCACCAATCATTGATCTCCATGAGATCAACGATCATGAAAGATCCCTATAATATTGTGCTTGCCTCTCAAAAATTTCAGGCCCACGAAACACTTAGCATCTGACTTAGCCTGACGCAGCCCCATCTGGCACCACCTTGCGGCCTATGAAACAACCCTAGCCCCACAAGGACATGCGGTAGCAATGCACTTGCCCGCATTGTTTAATCTCCTTGCATCTTGTTAATGCGGGGAAGCGCCAGCCCTTGATCCTTTTTAAATCTACGATGATCATAAATTCTATAGGACTGCATACCTACTCAGCTGGACGGGCCAATGAAACACCTCCATTGTACTCTAACTTAGCCTGACAACTACCACCAAGGACAAGCCTTCATCACCTTCTGAGAAAGGTGGACCCATGACATCACACCAGCCACGTGTCACAAAGGGGCATGCCCGCATTGTTTAACATCCTTGTAACTTCATCTTGCGAGCATGCACCAGTCATTGATCCTTGAAGATCTGATGGTGGAAGGTACGACTAGGAACATAAGATGTTGTGGGACACGTGTCACAAAGGGGCATGCTCGCATTGTCAAAAAGCTTGATAAAAGACAAAATGTAGGAATGCGGGCACCAATAAAACTATCAACTCACCAGCCACCTTGTCTACCCTGTCTGCAGTGGCTCAAAGAAGATGGACCCACCTACCATGTGGCCAAAAAGTGCTTTCCTGCATTGTCAGTAAGTTTGACAAAACTCACAATGTGAGAAAGCGAGCGCCAATTGAATCACCATCTGGACTAACCTTCCTCCTTTTTGCGGCCCACAAGAAGAACCTGGACCCATTGATCCATGCATCACAAAGGGGCTTCCTTGCATTACATAAAGGTAGTGCATTTTCAAAATGTCAGAAAGTGCCCACCGTAGATTGCCAGAGATCTGACAGCGCAAAAAGTTGCGGGTAAGCAAAAAAAAATTTAGGAAATAAGGAAGTACCATAAAGTTTTATCATTTTATTTTTTTGATATTTCCATGGTGTTAAAATAATATTAAAGATGGAAGGTGACCATTGGGTGGGCCAAGGTATTTGAAATCAAATTTTGGTAGGAGGCAAAATAGGCAATAGTTCCTTAAGGTGTCAACCAATTTTCTTATAGTGTACTAGCTTGTCATCTTTAGTTTGGTAATCATTATTAATCTAATTTATAATAATTTGAGAATCTCCATATATTTGAAATCTAGTAATCTTTCATTCAATAGAGAGCTTGATACCATTATCAAGGGCCTCATACTCAACAATATTGTTGGTGCAAGGAAATAAAAACTTTTAGGATTTGGGAATTGTATATTTGTAAGGTGTAATGAACAAGATGCCGACACTCACCCCATTCTAGGCATGAGATCCATCAAAGAACATTTTCCAGGTTTTTTTGGTGGCATACATGATGGAGGAATCTAGAAAGTCTATCTATAGAGGAGTATTATCATGGAGTGGGAAGTCGATGAGATGATCAACAATGACCTTCCCTTTGATAGATTTATGTTTGACATAATCAATGTCAAATTCTAAGAGAATCATCATCTATTGAGCTAATCTTCCTATAAGCACAACCTTACTCGAAAGGTACTTTAGAGGGTTAATTTTAGTTACTAGATGTGTAGTATGTAGTGAAGACAATTTTGTGATGGAAATACTACAACAAGACAAGCTTTTTCAATATTGTTGTAATTGACCTCATAAGCAACTAGTGGTCGACTGATATAATGTATAGCTTTTTCTTTCCCATTGTCATCATGTTGTGCTAGCAAAGCCCCTATAGGAGTGTTTGTAGCTAAGATTTATAATATCAAGGGTTTTCCAAGAATATAAGGCATGAGGATTGGTGGTTTAGCCATGTAGTCCTTGATCTAAGTTAGGATCTTCTCACATTCCTCATTCCATACATAGGTAGATCCCTTATTAAATTTTTTTTGTTAAATGGTTGGGACCTATCACCCAACTAAGAAATGAACCTCTTATTTCAATGTAGAGTATGGGAGATAGAGTTGATGAGAAGGAGCGAACAAACTATTCATGTAAGTCAAGTGTGAATGTGTGAAGATTGCAAAAGAGGAAAAAGAGTTTTATAATTCTAGAATAGAGAAAGTGACCTAGTCAAGAAGTGAAGGATAGTAATGCTATATCAGATCAAAGATCAGATGGGAAAGAGGAGATCCAAGAAAAACTTATTAGTAAAGACTAAGGATTAGGAACTGAATCATTTTTAATAGATTGGGTCAGGGTAAATCTCTTAACAGTGTTCTGTTAAGAGATCTTTTTAAATCCTCTAACTATTAGCAATATGACTAGATATATGAATGAGTTTTGTCATTTATGGCAACATAATTCATTATGTGATTAGAGTTAGAATCTAAGCGTTGGACAATTTCTAGAAGCATATAGATAGTTATGGTATGTACAAATGATAGACTTTGAGTTAGCTTTTGCACAGTTGAGGATCAATAGTTGACAATTTCATGATGATGTATGTTAGTGCACAGATTTGTCTAAACTGTACGATGTTAGTTATAGAGGAATTAGCAGTATAGGTAATTAACAAAGTAGAACATAACATGTCAGTAATGAATTTTATAGCTTAAGGAATTATTTTTCTAACAAAACAATTACTTAATAATAATGAGAAAACATCCTAAGTTATAATTAGTCAAGTGTGTGAAAGCATAAAGGTTGACTAAGCATAGTTTTGATAATTTACAAGGTATAAGTAACGATCATATCTTGCACAATAAATGGAGAAGTATGTATGCAATGTGAACTATTGTTAGGAAAGTAAAAGAGATATGCAAGCCTTATGTGATATAAAATATGACGTATGATCATAGAAAGTGCAAGATAAAATAGTGAGAGAAGTATTGTATGTATATTTATTCTAGTGAAGAAACTTATTTGTATATATTGCATGTTAGGGTAGTGGCTTCTTCTTGCATTCATTATAATTTCTCTACCAACTCCTAATAGGTTTGAGGATTTTAATAGGGCCTAGTCCTCTAACAAGGACTTGAGACACTATATGTAATTCATAGACTCCTAATAGGGTCAATATCCTTAAAAAGCTTCTTTTGTTTAGTTGATCATCTTGTGGGCATCATCCTAATGAAGAGCTCTCCATTGATTACGAAAAATTGATGTGGTGTATCCTTGTATCTTAGAATAAACCCAAAAATGGGCTTGAGATAGGGCTCTATACCTTTGAATAAACTTGCAAACAAAGCATGAACTAGGCACTCCAAAGAGTACAACTAGGTCTGTAGCAAAATACAACCAAATTCTTGGAATTTTCTTGGAATGGGAACCTATGTGTTAGAAGGGGAATGTAAATGTTCCTAAAAATATAATATTCTTAAAATGATGGATTAAGACAACCTATCCTACATCTAAGAGCCCAAACAACAATTCTAGCATTTAGCCCTAGTAGCCCCTTTTAGCCCTACCAATGAGGAAATAGGGACTAGGTTTGAAACTTCTCCAAAGGACCTAGCAAAAAAATTGGATATGTAGACACCATTTTGGAATTTTCTTTAGATCTCAGGGTTTCAAACTCCCAAACAATTAGATGATCATTAAACCCTTATTGCAAGAAATAGTCCTAATAGCCCTAATTGGTTAGGTTTGCAAAGGAAGTACACACCAAGATATTGTCCAGGGTTAACCACCACTTGAAATACTCGAAGGAATCTATAAGAGATCATAATCCACCACCAAACATGTTTTATCCATCCCCAAAGTGCCTCGACACTTCAATGTCTGTTGTCGTAAACCAAACACATAGAGATGTTTGGCCTAGGGTTGGGTTGAAAAAATAGGAAATTCAATCCCCATCTCCCTTCCTTTTGGAATCATATAGTACACCAACCTAACTTTCATTTTCCTAAGTGGCATGAAATTCCCACTATGGAAAAACAAGTTAGCGCATTTTTGCCAAAATCTACCAATGAAAAAAGGGTTGTGGTGCACTTGAGAAAGATGTTAGAATATCTTTTGACTCAGACCACTTCAACTCTTCAAATAAATTCAAATTTCTTCCTAGTACATCCTATATGCTGATCTAGTCATTCATTTTCTCCTTCCATTTTGTACCAATCCATACACACTTGTGTTGCAACCAAATTGCAAGGAAAATAGGGAGTTTGTATTGATTTCCAAATGCAAATTACTTTCTATGTCTTCCACCCACCTGAAAGGGATATATTAATACCTTACTAATCCAACTAATTTTAAAATTTTTTGACCATTGGGAGGAAATTATGCAAAAGTTATCAGCTTTTTACAAAAGTTGTCAAGCAACTTTTGTTGTAAAGTGCAACTTTTTGCAATGTATGCAAAATGCACATTATAACCATACTGGGACCTTCCTCTAGTGTCCTAGGGACGTAAAATATGTTTAGAAGCCTAAGAAAACACCTACTCTATCTTAGGACTATGATGTGTCCAATGACCATAGTAAAAAACCCATGGTTTATAAAACACCAATGGTGACTAGGCCTTACAAGTAGGCTTACTTCAAATAGAAAACTACTTCTAATAGTTACATAGGAATCTTAGGAAGGGATAACTTTAAGAAACCCCCCTTTGGAAAAATGTATAAAATCATGGTGAACCCAACATTAATTTAGTGGTAAAAAATTAATTTGAACTGGCAATTTTTTTTTCAAAATCAGAATTTTTTAAATTTAATTGTCATTTTTTCCCCCGTCGTATGATAATTCTGTAAAACCATGGTGAATCTTTAATTATTTCAGAAAATTGTGACCAAAGTAAAAATATATACAAACCATAATTTTGTATCATCCAAGATACAATAACCCTATTTAATGACCATTAGATGATCCTAAATCAAGGGTCTAAATCCCATTTTGGGCTAAAAATTTAAAGTACAACAAGTTTGAGAGAAAGTTTCCAAAATAATGACACTTGTCCATAGTATAATATATTTTGGGCCAAAGTTTAAAAGGATACAAATTTCCTAAGAAAGTCTTTAGAATAGAGACACTTGTAAAATATATGTACTTTACCTATAACCTGACTTAAAGTTTTACCATAGATTGGTGAATGTGACCATCAATGAAGACATGCCTCAAAAATTGTTGGTGAAAACATTTAATTTACCATTTGGAAAGATTAGATTCCATTTGGAAAAGTCATCATGAAAATAAAAATGATTATGTATCATTATTGGTGATTGATTTGAGCACCCAGTTTTCATAAATTGCTGGAGATGTCGCCACCCAAAAAGCACCAATTTTTTTTCCAAATTCAGGGTCCCCGATGAGTGATATTAGCCATTTGGAAAATATTCACCACTAAAGTAAACCATTCTCTTAGGCATGAATGACCTTGAGTAAAACTCATGAAGATCTTGTTGTAGTGGATTCCTTGGAGAGTGGAGGAATACGTGCTTCTGCACCATACTCCCTCGTTTTAAAAACTCAAGTCTCACTTGAGAGTAGTTGTTGAATAGAAGTGCCACGTTTGGAAATGAATTCTTTAGTCATCCATGTAGAATCTATATTAGGAAGATCCTTCCATTTGACCAAGTAGTCTATGTAGGTCTTCTTCCTTATTTTTTTGACCACCTTGGAATCCAGAATCTTCTCCAACTATAATGGTTGGCTAGGTGGAGAGTCTTTGATCCATTCTTCCTATACATCATCAATATCTTGCATTAAATAATTAGTTCTTGCATCACCTTTGAAAGGGGTAAGATCAAAAACATTAAAAATAGGAGAAATTGAAATGGTTGGGGGCAATGAGATTTCATATGCATTTTCCCCAAATTTGTGCAATA
Organism: Cupressus sempervirens; assembly: GCA_028749045.1. NCBI lineage: Eukaryota > Viridiplantae > Streptophyta > Pinopsida > Cupressales > Cupressaceae > Cupressus > Cupressus sempervirens. The sequence continues at coordinate 59,995,404 of CM053783.1, forward strand.
TCTAATAGGGTCTAATCTTTCTCATCTATAGTTTGGTGTGTCCCCTAGGTAGCCTTTCTTTGTTTAGATATGCCCACACTTGATCCGCTTCCTTGAAATAAACATTCCTTTTCTTCTTTTCTTCCTATTCCTTATACCTTGTAGTATTCTAATTCAGGGTATCCTTAACTTGATCATGAATCTATTTTATCTATGTGGATAGTTCTTCACCTTGTGCACTAACTTTAAAGTCATTAGGTAAATATCTTAACTCCATGACTTCTCTAGGATGAAGTCCATAGTTCACTTGGAAGGGTGTCTTCCCTATTGACCTGTTCACTAAGTCATTAAAGGAAAATTGTGCTTGAGGGAGGATAAAATCCCAAGTTTGTCCATGCTATTTGGTTAGACACCTTAGAAGGTTTCCTAAAGACCTATTTACCACTTCAGTTTGACCATCTATTTGTGGATGGTAGGAACAACTAAAAGAGAGGTTTGTTCCCAACTTTTTCCATAGGGTTCTCCAAAAATGTCCTTGAAAATTTACATCTCTATCTAAGATAAAAGATGTTGGAAATCCATGAATCCTAACCACTTCCTTAAATAATAGGTTAGTATTATGTGAAGCATCATTAGAGCTCTTACAAGGAAAAAAATGAGCCATTTTGTTGAATCTATGAACTATGACAAAAATGCTATCAAAAGCTTGTTTAGTTCTTGGGAGACCTAATAAAAAATCCATACTCACACTATCCCATGGCTTTTTTGGAATTGGTAAGGGCTGGTAAAGACCTTTATTTGTTCTAACTCCTTTGGCTCTTTGGAAAATAGTGCATTTCTCAAAATTTTTTTTGACATCAGTGGGTAGTTTAGGCAAATGGTAGTTTCTTCTTAGGAGTTATAGGGTCTTATCAATCCCAAATTGACCTCCTAATGTGCCATAAATCTTTTCTCTAATAAGATTTTCCCACATGGAGCATCTTGGAATGAAAAGTTGACCTCCTTTGAACAAAAGACCATTCTACAACATGTATTCATAATATGTAGTGTTATAGGTATCAAATAGATTAGAGAAAACCTTATGGATGTCACCAAAATTTGGATCATCTTTGTATAGGTGTTTGAGGGCATCGATTCACATGCTTTGTACCTAAACTTCTTGAACCAAAGAAACTCTCCCACTAAGAGCATTTTCTACATTGTTTGTAGTTCCTTTATTGTGTTTTATAGAGAATGTGAAGGCTTGGAGTTGTTTAACCCACTTCATATGCCTGCAACTTAACTTGTCTTGGTTTTTGAGGAAGCTTAGTGCATGATTTTCTATATAGACAATGAATTCTTTAGGAAGAAAGTAGTGCCTCCATTTCTTGAGAGCCTAAACCATATCATACAATTCTAGCTCATAGGTACTATATTTCTTCTTTGCATCATTAAGATTTTCAGAGAAGAAGGTCCTTGGTCTTCCCTCTTGACTAAGGAATGCACCAATGGAAAGGTTACTAGCATCATTCTCAACTATGAACAACTTGTTGAAGGTAGGTAGTGCCAAGATAGGGTATTGTGGTACTCTTCCCTTCAAATATTCAAAGGCTTCATATTCTTGTGTAGTACATTGAAAATTTATTTTCTTACCACCTTTGATGATATCAAGTAAAGGTTCACAAATGTGATTGAAATTCTTGACAAATTTTCTATAAAATGTTGCCAATCTATGGAAGCTCTTGACTTTCCTTGAGATCTTAGGTGTTGGCCAATTGAGGATAGCCTCTACCTTTTTAGGATCAATTTTCAAAGTGCCCTTTGAGATGAAAAAACCCAAGAATATCAACTCTGTCTACATAAATGCACATTTTTCTAGATTTATTGCTAGTTTCTTCTCATATAGCCTTTGAAGGACTTGTTTCAAATGTTTTATATCTTCTTCCCTAGTGCTATTGAAGATCAATATGTCATCTAGGTAGACCATTATAAACTTACCTATGAAGTCATGAAGCACTTCATTCATCAACCTCATGAAGCTGCTAGGGGCATTGCTAAGACCAAATGGAATTACAATCCATTCATACAATCCTTCAGTGGGTTTAAATATTTTTTTCCACTCATCTTCTATCCTTATCCTTATCTAATGATAGCCTGATTTAATGTCTATCTTTGAAAAGTAGCATGCTCCTCCAAGTTGGTCTAATAGATATTCAATTTTGGGTATAGGGAATCTATACTTGATTCTTATTTTGTTTATTTTCCTAGAGTTAGTGCATGGTATCCATTTACCACCCTTTTTAGGGGCCAAAAAACTAGGGACTCCACAAGGGCTGAGACTCTTTTGTATGAGTCCTTTTGCCAACAAATCATTGGTTTATCTAGAAACCTCTGCATTTTGATCAATAGCAAGCTTGTAAGAAGTTTTTTTGGAGAGAGAAGCACCTAGAATGAAGTCTATTTGGTGAGAAATATCCCTTAGTGGTGAGATTTCCTCTAGTGTTTTTCCTACAAGTATTCCCTTATACTTCTACAATAGACCATCTACTTCCTTGGGTACTTCTTTGAAGAATTCTTTTAGCTTAGGTTTGAGGACTAGGGCATACCTTATCTCAAAATATTAGATATTGTTTATCATTTCTTGTTCTCCTGCCATGATGACTAATTATTCCTTAGGTTTCTCTTGGTAAGGATTAGGGAGAGGGAGTAGGTGTTAGAAATAATAGTCCACCAAGATAACTGAGAGGCAAGGGGGGTGAATTAGTTATCCAAAAATTAAAACATTTGTCTTCTTTAAATAAACTTAACCATTCAACGAAAGTAAACAACAACCATACAAAGATGCACATAGACAATTATACCATATATGTTAACTAGGTAAACCCTTGATCAGAGGGAAAAGCCTGGCGGGAATGATGCCCACAAGATGATGTACTAAAATAAATATTCGTTTTTAGAGGATGGACCCTATGAGGAGTCTATTACAATATTTAGTACAATGAGTCCCTGTTAGGAGACTTTGAATCCATTTTAGGAGATTCAAAATCTATTAGGAGTTGTGGTATAATGTATGCAAGAAGAGCAACCAAAACATTGTTATGACAAACTATTGAATAGACATTACATTGAATATACAATGGTTCCATTTTAGAATTTCAACACACACCTAGTCAAGTTTTTTGACATGCTTACATCTACTAAAACAACTAAGGTCTAGGTGTCATTGATGAATATAGTTTAGGACCCGATGTCCAAGAGATGAGTTATGATTTCATAGATGTTCCTATCTAGATAAAAAGGATGAAGGAAAGGTGCATCCCAAATAGTGAGAGATTTATGTAAGAAGTCGCTCATCAATGCTCATTTCATTAGAGGTCGAGGTGGTACATACCCATAAATTTCTTAGTGTAGTACTTGACCTTCTTGATATATATATATATATATATTATGATTGTACCTAGTGTATGTATTAGGTGGGGTGAAATATCATACTACCTATCAATATAATGTTTCAAACAATTCGATTTGGGTGACATACTTTATATTAATAGTTACGTTTGGTAATCATCAACCTTCACATAACATATAGTACTATTACATACTCAAAGATCACTCCTTATTAATGTCGGTAAAGAACTTTCATTACACTCTACAAGAAATGGGTGTTGCTATAATTATAGGAAGGGTTAAATATACAAGGTCTTGCATAAATTCTTCATATATATAATATTTAATTCAAGTAACCTATCATTGGACAAATATATATATCTTTATAAATTATAATAATACTATCCCCTCTATAACTAGCTGTCTATCACTAAAATATCATCACTCATTTCTAAGTTGAGTTGATACAAAGATTTACAAGAGGATAGTTAAGTACAAACTTATATTTTAATAAACTAATACATTTATTAGGTTAATGCCAACTATGCTTATAATGTTACCTATTCAATTCTGTCTCGTACCTAATTTATTTAACCCATATCATGGTAACGCAATAGCAACACACGTCCTTGGCTTAATTAATTTTTTTTGTTTTTTTGTTTTTAGTTTCGCCATTACTAACTCAAATTAAAAATTTCTAAATATTTACAATTTAATTTTCTTAATAATTAATTTTATAAATATACTACTCTACACCATCTTCTTACTACTTTACCACACTTTCCTCTTTAACATTACAAGAAATGGATAAATAAGCAACCCTAAGTTCCTAACTAAAAAAATTAATCTTTTAAATAATTATATTTATTTCTATCATAAACATGAACAAATATTTTAAATCCTTAACATTTTTATTACTACCCTAATTAACTTCTAACTAACTCTACCTAACAAGTTAGCTCTATGGGGTCCATGGCAACTTAATATCCTACATGATTATTATTATTTAGTAACTTCTCCTAAACACTAATTTTACACTACCTAGTGTAATACTAGCTAAACATGACTTCTAACATAACCACCCTTCTAACTATTAATCATGCTTAAATTCATGTCTAATTCCCTGCACCCAACATCATCACTACAACCACTAGAATATGCTGCATTTCATCCCTACTTTATTTTTAGCAATAATTTCTCACATGTTTAAACTCTCTCCTTACTTTCCCTTAACTACTCTACTAATCTTATCCTTAACTAAGACAATGTCAAATCAGATTAGCCCATAATCATCTCCCTTCCTCCTAGGTGGTTTTCTCTATTCCCAATATGGACCCTACCAAGCTGGGCATTACCCCATGATAACCAGTTGCATAGGCACCAAGCGGGTATTTTAAAGGATATAGTGGTTGCGGGAGCTTCCTGACATGAAGTAGGATATAATATTAGCAATAAAGCTTTTCCCAATCATGGTACATACCCTTTTCCAAGGCAGAGCTTGTTTTCCTTTTTCCTTTGTTTAAAAATGAGACTCCTTTTAAACCATGGTGACTAGGATTTCTTGGAATGTGTTTTTTGTTTACTTACCCAAGATTTAGGTACATGGGACAAGGTTCTGACATGATGTAAAACTTAATCCACCCAAAACCTCTTATCACATACTCCAAGAAATCCATTGGAAAGGTGTAAATGCTTGGATGGGTAAAGTTGCTTTTTTAAAAAATTGTTTTGCATAGTTTGAAGTCAATTCCTACCTTGGTGGAATGTGTGCTTAGGCTTAGGTATAGTGTCTAGTCTTTTCTTAAATCTGAGCTTAATGTGTGTGTGTGTGTGTGTGTGTGTGTGTGTGTGTGTGTGTGTGTGTGTGTGTGTGTGTGTGTGTGTGTGTGTGTGTGTGTAAACTATATACCCTCTTATTCTCCTAACATGATGATCCACTCGTCAGGTGGTCAAGAAAGTCTTTTCCCAAAGGACTAGGCTATTATTATTTGAGTCTTGTTCCAAGTATATTCTCTTGAATATAATATTGGTCTATAATCTAGGGAAGGATTTTTTTTCTTTTTCTTCTCTCATACATTTTCCAAAGAGGAGAATGTAGAGCTACAAAAAGTTTGAAGTTTACAATTTCTCTACTCATATATAACTCCATTTCCATCCTCATGATTTTTTTTAAAAAAATTTTAAAATGTACATAATTGTTACTAGTATGATTTTGTCATCCTAGGACTTAAGAGCCAAATACATAATACTTGTAAAATGAATTATCACTTCAAAATTTTATTCTAAGTTATGAATGCATAGTATATATATATCTTTTCATTGCATCTGATATATTTTGATTCTATCCATTCTAATCATAACATTCCTTTTCCTATTACTTATGAAATACATATTTTCTATTACATCAAAGGAGAGAAAGCACATATAATCTTATGTGTAATATAATGAAACTTAACATAGAAGATTTTATAGAAATAACACTATATACATACAACTTATCAACCTTACTTCCATTATTTCAAATGGTAACAATGATACCAATATACTTTACAACTCTTACAACTATTTCAAATGAACATTTCCTTACTAGAACATATATGCACACTTCTCTAGCCCTTCCTTCTACATATTCACATGGTAACAATGGCACAATCTCTTTTCATCACAATGAGACAAGTCAAGAAATTCTCCAAAGTCAAGAACATTGAGAAACATGAATATTGAAAAACATGAACATTGAGCCTTATTTACAAATTTGGATTTTCCCCACTTGACAAAGGTGAAACCCTAATATTTCATAGCATGAATCTTCACAAAACCTGCACAAAACACACAAAATAGGAACCATGGAGGCTCACCTCCAAACCTAGGCTTCTATGAAGCCACCCACCAAGCAGGGGAAACCAGAACCAAATATGTTACACCCATACATCACTAAAAATTGCATGTAACACTATACAAAACAAAAATAACTCCCTCCCAAGGCTTGCACAATGATTCTCCATTGGAATCATAAAACACTAGGTGAAGGTGGGCTCTTCAAGGAGGAGATATTATAACGTCATGAATAATATATTGCCAATGCATTTTTGCTCTTAAGGCCATCATAAAAAACATATTACCATTTCATTTTCCTCTCAAGGCCATCATAACAACTCATCTCCTCCTCATTCACCAAAACCTCCTTGTACCTCCCAAAGCAACCAAAAACCTCCTTGTACCTCCCAAAACAACAAAAACACTCCTTGTACCTCCCAAAACAACAAGATTCATGGCCTTACTAGATCCCATACTCCATGATATTAACAAACCCTCATCGTGAGGTAATTCTCTTAACTACAATGTCAAGCCTAACTTATGCCCTTCACCAAAGGCTTATCTTCCCTCCCAAGGGTGAGTGAAGCCTTCACACCCATAATCACAATCAACACTTACATTCAAACAAGAATCAACCACAATAACAAATGAAGAAACAAGAAAAGAAAAACCAAGGAAAAATCTCCAAGAGCACAAGACACATTCACCTCTCCACAACACAGTGACAAAGCTCATAACAAAAGATTCACAATGCAATGCATACTCCATTGATAACTATTCACACTTGCAGATTTTTTTAAATCCATGCTAAAGAAAAGAAATAAAAGAACATGTCTGAGTCACCAACCTTGGTCCAAGCTAGGGTAAGGATAGTTGTAGTAGAGCTCCCTTAATCTCCCTCCAAAACTTAGCTATCTTCAAAATTAGAGAGTGGGTGAACCCCCCATTAGTTTGTCACCCCTCCACTAAAAATACCTTCTGCTACCCTTTTTGGTAAGAACATCAAGCCTCGCTATATTACATTGTTTCTCCTCCAAAATAAGAAGGTTGACCAAGTGGGATGGTGAGGGTACTCTTATGGGGAAACTCAAAATTTCGAATTGGTTCAAGATGGCTTTGTTTAAGGGTTTCCCTAAGCTAGGAAATCACTAAAATAGTTGAATTTAGGCCCCTAACATATTATACTACCATTTGGGTGGCTTTTTATCAATAAAATAACACTTTAGGATCTCATTTAGGCCCCCTAAAATACCTAACAAGTTTGAATTCGAAAATTCACATGATGATGACACATCCTAACACTCTCTCCCAAGGGGGTGTACTTTAACATTAATTGGAAGAGAAGAAAAGGACCAAGTGACCTTGTGACTAACACTCTAGGTGACATGTCATCAACACATAGACAATGCAAGTGTCAATTGGTACACAAAAATACATCACACTTCACCTTGATAGACCCTTAATGCATCTAGCATATTCACAATCAAGAAACCATACAATTATGAAGAAAATTACTTTCACAATGAGGCTTTTGAATCTTCCAAAGATTTTCCTTGGTTAAACTGTGTTCACAAGGTTTGGAATTTGTTTCCCCCAAAATTTTTTCATAGTTCCACTTCTTGCACATTCAACTTGAGCATCAGTAGTCCAAGGAGGTTATATAAATAAATATCATAAATGCCTATAATTTCAAATGTTACATAATCTTATTAACATAATTCAAATACATTTCCTTTCCTAATCATTTCAAGTAAATCATTCAAAATATTAAAATATCAGGATTTGCATATCAAAATCAAATCAACATTTGTCTGTGTATCATAAATCATCATAATCAAATTAACATTTCACATTGCATAAAAAATCTAATAGTATAAGATCATAAAACTATATCCATATGTGTTCAATCATTTCCTACACAATAACCAGTTCTTATGTAACATGATCAGATTAACATTTTGAACAACCTCATAATCTATTCTCTATCATAGTGATGAAATATTAAATTCATGACTATTAAGTTACAAGTCATGTGAATTGGGTTCATTAGCATATCTAAATCTATCCTTTGGTGCTAATGAACATTGCAATTTGACATTCAAGTATTTATACAATTCAGTTTCCATTAAATTAATTGAAATAATTTAAAACATGAAATGAAATCATTAAATATATCAATTAGGTTCTAATAAGTGCGAATCATCAAAATGTTGATATTAAAATGCCATAACCCTATTGTCTCGAAACTATATAAAAAAATCAAATTAAAAGTACCACAATGCAATAATGTCATCTATACTACAATAGATTGGGTGAGGCCTCACACCTTGGATCACTCAGTAAAACCTAAATGATAAAGTTTCCTTCACTTCTACACTGCTCTTCTCAATGTCATATTTCACACTCTTTGCTGCTTATTATTGAACATTCAATCATATCAACACATATAATCATAAGGGAAAATTTCCTTCCCTTATATTGATTCTATAAAACAATTCCTTGAGTTAGCTATTAATCCTTCTCAAATAATTATTATAGGACCACATTAAGAACATGTTACACTTAGTGATAGCCTTAATCTTCTACCTTGCAACTTGAATAACTTTCCATACATGTAATATTATGATGAAAAATCTTAGCCACATCATCCTCAACATGTCTTCTTCATGTCCTCAACCTCAATCATCAAGATATCAACTTTGCTAAGAGAAATAATAAGTTTACAAGAACATGCCTCTGAAAACTCTGTCTTAGAACAAACATCACCAAAGCTTACATAACTTCTTCTAGACTTATCCTTTTTTATTCTAATGTTAACTCCATATAAAAAATACTCCATAGTATCTCCCATAAACTTGGGTGGTTATCATGCTCAACTAGCCATTTGTACCAACTTAATCTTTTTGCTATTCTTTTGTTAGATATTACAAAAGACATCAAACATGCTATGTTGACATCAATGAAAAATTTAGTCATGAATGTAACATATCATCACCAAAACAATCTCTCCAATTTTCCAAAAATTCCCCCCTTTGGCTTTGATGGAAACATAGATGAAAAAGAATCTAGTTCCAAGAATACCAACAAAAGATATAAAGCCTTCAAATCCTCTTCATCAATCATACTCCCCCATTGATATACCTCAATGTACTCTATACCAGACTATTATTACAAATTCATGCCAAAATTCTCCTTTGCATAATGTGCAATACTTCTCCCTCATTAGCATAATGTTTTTCATGCAATACTTCTCCCCTATATTATGATTTTTTTTCATGCCAAACTTCTATCCCATTGACATAAATGTCAAAGGTTTCTACAACCAACATCTTTGCATCAGACTCTATAACAATTGATACTTACTCAGCTCGAGTGTCAAGAGTCACTTTTCAAAACAACATCGACAAGAGTCCTAGATGACTCTGTCCATCTCAGGTACTCCCCCATATAGGAAGCATTAGCATCTAGTCTAGAAAAACAATGGTGCTCTGTTACCTTGGACTGATGCAATCTTGCATCTTCTTACTTTGATGTAGGAAGGGGCATAACCCCAAGCATACCTCGTAAATACTCAAAAGTCTCTTTGGGAAGAGGCTTCATGAATATATTTGCAATCTTCTCTTTAGTGCTCACATACTCTAATTTGATTTCCTTTTCTGTAACTTTTTCTCTCAACATATGATACTTAATAGAAATTTGCTTCATTTTGGAATGTAATACTAGATTCTTAGACATATTTACCATGTTTGTGTTGTCACAATGTATAAAAATAGGTTCACTAATTTCTATCTTTATATCCTTCAACATCTACTTCATCCAAATAACTTGATTGCAATTATTTTCTACTGTAACATACTCTTCTTCTACTGCACTTTGAGATGTACAGTCCTATTTCTTTCTTAACCAAGAAACCAATATTCCTTCGAGAAAGAAAGCTCCTTCATTGGTGCTCTTTCTATCATCCATATTGCCTATCCAATCTACATCAAGATAAGCACTTAGAGTAAAATCATTAGATCTTTCATACCATAATCCAAACTTAGATGTTCCTTTTAGATATCTAAATATCCTTTTCACTATTGCATAATGTGCTTCTTTGGAATCAACTTGAAATCTTGTAACAATTCCAATTCTATTTGCTATATCCAACCTTGTGTGAGTTAGATATTGCAATCCTTTGATCACAGATATGTACTTTTTCTGCTCAATAGTAGGTGTCTCATCCTTTGTAGATAACTTGTGTCCATTTACCATAGGTATTCCAACAGGTTTACATGTTTCCAAACTAAACCTTTTTAATAAATCCTTCAAGTACTTAGTCTGAGAAATAAAGATTCCTTCTTTATTCTATACTATTTGCAATCCTAGGAGATATTTCATCTCTCCTATCATACTCATTTCAAATTCTTTCTTTAGTTCTTTTGCAAACTTCTTATTTTCTTCATAATTACCTCCAAATATAATTTCATCAAGAAAAATTACCAAAATCATCAAACCATCATCCGTTTTTTTCCAATACAAATTACTATCTGCCATACCTTTTCTATATCTAAGCTTTTCCAAATGCTTGTCTAATCTTGCATACCAGGTTCTAGGTCATTTATTCAATCCATACAATGCTTTCCTCAGTTTGCATACTATGTCCTTGTCATCTATCAAAGGACATCCTTCAGGTTGCTCAATGTATACCTCTTCGTTAAGTTCTTCATTTAGAAATGTTGACTTGACATCCATCTGATATACTTTAAATTTTTTCTATGTTGCATAGGCTAATAACAATCTTACAACTTTTATTCTAGCCACTAGAGCATAAGTCTCCACATAATCTATTCCTTCTTGCTGTGAATAACCTTTACATACCAATCGTGTTTTGTTACTTACAACTTCTCCTTGCTCATTCATCTTGTTCCTGAATACCCATTTAGTTCTTATCACATTCTTGTCTATTGGTCTAGGGACCAATTCCTCTTTCATAGGTTTTTTGTAGTAATTATCTTTGCATGCTTCATTTGTATTCTTAAGTTCAACTTGAGATATCAAGCATATTTCTTCATTCACTCTACTCCTTGTCATCACACCTTTGTCTTTGCTTTTGATGATCTGTTCATATGGGTGATTCTTTATCATGTTCTTTCTTGAAGTGGGAGTTATTATCTCAACTCTTGGCTCTACTAAAGGTTCCAAGGTTTGTTCTTGCCTTTGCTCTCCTTCATTATGAAAATCATTGTTAGTCTAAAGAAATACCTCATCGTTCCTTGGCTTAGTAATATCATCATCATCATCTAAATTGTATATCAACTATTCCTTCTTGTCTTTTGAATTTCTCATCAATTCTTACATTTGAACTTTTCATAATAGTCTTAGTTCTCTAATTATAACATCTATAAGACTTTCTTTTAAATGAATAACCAAGAAGCATACCTTCATCACTTCTAGCATCAAACTTACCAATATCATCATCTCTCTTTATGTAACACTTCCAAATATTCTAAAATACTTAACTGTAGGTGAGTGACCAAACCATAGTTCATAAGGTGTCTTGTTTGTGTCCTTCTTGACTTGCACTTTGTTCATAGTGTAGACTGCTATATTCATAGCTTCTCTCCAAAATGTCTTGGATGCAATATTCTCTGCAAACATAGCTCTTGCAACTTTTGTAGCAGACTTGTTTCTTCTTTCTGCGACACCATTCTATTTAGGGGTTCTCAAAGTTGATAGCTATCTTTTAATTCCATTTTCTTTATAAAACATGTTAAAATCATTTGAAGTAAATTCTCCTCCTCTATCTGATCTAAAAAATTCAATATTTACACCAGATTAATTCTCAAGTCTATTCTTGAAGATCTTAAACTTGTTAAATGCCTCAGATTTCTCTTTAAGAAATGCAACCCACATCATTCTAAAAAAATCATCAACTAGAATCATGAAATCCTCTAGTCTTTGTAGGACTGATGAGATTTGTTCCAACTTTTCTATAGTAGTAAACTTCTTGCTGGGAAAAGAAGTTTTGTTATGATTTTCCAAAACACACTTCTTGCAAATTGTGTTAGTAGGCTTTACAATCTTTGGCAAATCTCTAACAGCAAACATTCTACTTATCCTCACAATATTATCAAAGTTTATGTGATAAAATATCTTATGCCATAACCAACTATCATCTACCTTTGCAACCAAACATGTCATTTCAATAGGATTAACTAAAATACATTAGTTCTAGATCTAGTTCCTGTTCTAGTTACCTTTCCATCTTTATCTCTAATTATGCATGTCTTTTATGTGAATTGCTACTGATAGCCTTTTTTTACTAGTTGTTCAACACTCAAAATATTTTGCTTTAAACCATCAACAAATTATACATCCTCAGTATTAGTTTTACCATCAAGAGTTATAGATCCAATACTTTTTCCTTGGCATGCTGCATTGTTTCCAACTCTGACAATTCCTCTATCTCAACTTTTTAAGTCAACAAACTTGTTCATATCACCAGTCATATGATGTGAACAACCATTGTCAATTATCTAATTAGATTTCTTCTTAACCTATGATACCAAAGCTACCTTCTTTGGAATTTCTTCCTTAGTTTCCAAAAATCCAATTTCATCATCACTAGCACTTTCAGAATCATAAACTTCATTTGCATACAAGCAATCTCTATCTTTTCTAGGCTTATGAGTTCCCTTATAATTTTTCTCCCTTTTAGGACACTTAGATGTGTAATGACCATATTCAACACAAGTCGAACATTTAAAGATTTTTCTTACCTCCTTTTTCTCTTCTTACTAGAGGGGTTACTACTTCATCAATCTTTTTATCTTCCTTAGATTTGCTGCTACTAGAAAAATCTCCTCTAGCACTTGTTCTCCTTGATAAGTTAGGTCAAATATTAAAGGCACTAAAAGTTGTCTCTATTTTGGTCAATTCTCCAAAATGTCTAAGTTCATTCTCAATTGCTTCAAGTCTTCCAAGCAATGTCTCCTTTGTGAAATCTTTGGTACATGATATCAACAACTATATCATATGAACTGCTAACTTGAATGGTGGAGTTAGAGTCTTCAATATCTTCTATATAACCTCATCATCTTTTTTGGTTCCTCCTTGAGCTTTAATACCTATAGTAATTTTTGATATCCTGCCTATATATATTCTTATAGATTCATCTTCCATCATTTTAGCATCTTGAAATGCACAAATGCAACTTTGTAGCCTCAACTTCTTAGAATGTGCATCACCTTCAAAACTATTCTCCAAAGCTTTCCAAATCAAATGTGAAGTAGAAAGTTATTTTACTTGATTGTACTCAATTTTAGAAAGTGCAGCTAATAGTGCTTCCCTAGCTCTCATGTCACACATGAAAAGATCTCTTTTTGCTTCAGAGAAACTTTCCAACTCCTTTTCTTCAATTATTGTCTTTGCTGATTTTGTCAAGATCCAATATCCCAGACCCATACACATCAAATGTGTCTTCATCTTTTCCTTCTAGCTGTCATAGTTTGTTCCATCAAACTTCAAACTATCTTTCCTGAACATGTTTTCCATGGATCTCCCAAAATTGTTAAACTTTTTCTTCAAGGACCTAATGCTCTGATATTGATTATTAGAAACAATAGTCCACCAAGATAACTAGGAGGGGGGGGGGGGTGTGAATCAGTTATCCAATAATTAAAATAGTTATCTTCTTTAAACAAACTTAACCATTCAATCAAAGTAAACAAAAACCATAGAAAGATGGACATAGACAATTACACCAGACATGTTGACTATGGAAACCCTTGATTAGAGGGAAAACCCTGGTGGGAATGATGTCCACAAGATGATGTACTAATATAAATATTCTTTGTTAGAGGATGGACCGTGTCAGGAGTCTATTACAACATTTAGTACAATGAGTTCCTATTAAGAAATTTTGAATCGCTGTTAGGAGATTCAAACCTTGTTAGGAGTTGTGATATAATGTATGCAAGAAGAGCCCACTACACAAACATGCAATTTCAACTACAAGAAGAGCTCACTATTCAAACAAGTAATTTACAATTATCTTCTTCTTTCCTCTATCCTTTCAACTAGACCAATCACTGTCAGACCTTATAGACTAGGTGACAAACTTTAGATCCAAATACCAAACCTCAGATCACTTAGCAAAACCTTGGAAAATGAAGTTTCCTTCACTTCTACACTGCTTTGCTCAACTTTTCATTCCACACTCTCTACTACTTATTATTGATCATTCAATCATATCAACACATATCATGATAAAGGAAATGTCCTTCCTTTATATCAAGTCCATAAAACAATTCCTCTAGTTAGCTATTAATCTTGCTCAAATAATTATTATAGGACCACATTAAGAACAAGTTACACTTAGTGATAGCCTTAATCTTTCACCTTGCAACTTGAATAACTTTCCTTACACTCAATATTATGACAAGTGAGATTAGCCATGTCATCCTCAACATGTCTTCTACATGTCCTCAACCTCGATCATGAAGATATCTACTCTACTAAGAGATTTAATAAGTTTACCGTAACATGCCTTTGTAAACTTGATCTCAAAATAGAAATCACCAAAACTTAAGTAACTTATTCTAGAATTATCCTTTCTACTTCTAACATTAACTACATATACCAGATACTCCAAAGCATCTCCCATAACCTCAAGTGGTTATCATGCTCAACTAGCCATCTATACCAACTTAATCTTTCCACTATTCTTCTATCAAATACCACAGAAGACATCAAACATGCTATGTTGACATCAATGATAAAGTTATTCATGAATGTAACATATCATCATCAAACCAATCTCTCCAATCTTCAAATAGAAGGTTATAGTTTTGACCACCTTGATTGATTCAATACTTGTCAGTGACACCATCATGCTTGGATTTTAGGTTGTACTACCATGGATGTCCTAGAAAAAGGTGACAGATATCTATGTATACAACATCACAAAGGAATGTATCCTTTTAGTCTTTGATTGAAAAATCTAGCCAAGCTTGTTCATTTATAAGGGTTTGTTGTTTTTTTTTCAACCAAGATACATGGGAGGGATTTGGATGGAGTATTTTCTCCAATTTTAGTTTGTCTACCATTTCTCTAGATACAAGATTTTCAGTAGAACCACAATCAATTAACACTTTACATACCTTACCGGGGCTCTTGTAGTTGGTTTTTAAGAGAGTCTTTCTTTGAGGAGGCTCCACTAGTGTAGATGCTTGGATCAAGGTCATTTTCATCATGATAGTAGCCCCTTCTTCACTAGTACGATCTCTTACACTTTCATCATCATCTTATTGTACAAGATTTTTTCTTCTATCTCCTTGGTTATTCTACTTCTCAGGACACTTGTTGGTATGGTGACCTATCTAGTTGTAATTGTAGCATTTGATCTACCCATTGTTTCTTCCACCATTTCTACCTTTTCCATTACCTCTCCTTCCTCTATATCCACCTCTTGAACTAATTTCTCTTTGGGTGTTCTCCTTATTGGAATCTCCTTGTGGCCTATTATTTTGTGTTCCTCTTCCTCTATCATTCTTCCATTTATTTCTACCACTTTGTTCATTCCTTCTCTTGAACTTTTCTTCAAACTTGAGTGCTAATTGGTAGTATTGGTTTACTATGGTGGGACTTGTTAGACTAAGTCCATCTTAAATGGAAATCCTTAGACCTTGCATATATCTAGAAATTTTTATACTTTTAGGTTCAACAAGCTTAAATTTCATTACAAAATTTTGAAATTCTCTAGTATAGGTAGAGATATCAATCTCTTTTTGTCTCAAACTCATCCTCTTTTTATGAAGTTGAACTCCACAATTTTTAGGGACATAAGTCTCTTTGAGTAGGACCACCATCTTCTTCCATGTGGTGACTAGGTTCTTTTTTTTCTTCAACCTATCATCTTGAGTGAAGTTCCACCATGTGAGTGCAGAGGCTTTGAGCCTAGACTTGTAATCTTCACCCTTTGGTTTTCAGTGATGTCTTCACAATTAAAGAAACTAGTTAGGGAATCTACTCAATCCATTGCAAAATTTGGGTTCATCTTCTCATTGTGTGTAGACAAATCAAGATTAGCATCCATGGTTCTCCTCTCCATAGATTTTAGATTCTTCACAAGAAGCCTCTGATTAATAGGCCATTCTTCTTCCTCCTACTCAAGGGGTTCTTCCTCACTCCCTTGTCTAACTTCTTTAGAGTTTTCACCACTTCTATTATGAACCTCTTCCTTAAGCTTGTCCATCTCTTGCCTCATCAACCGCATCTCCTTGTTTCTTTGTTCATCTTGCCTCAATTTTTGCTGTCTAAGGTATTTCACTATCTCTGCATTAGTCATCCTTGTAGACAACCCTCCTTCATATTCTCCTTCCATGGTGTTAGTATGTCTTTACCGTAAGGAATCTTAGGTTTCTTTGATACCACTTGATGCAAAGATCTCCCTTGATTAGGAAACTTTGATGTGGTGTAAAATTGTATCCTCTAGTATACCCCAAAATGGTCTTGAGAGAGGTCTCTACTCCTTTGAGTAAATTTGCAAACAAAGCATGAACTAGGCATTCCAAAGAGTACAACTAGGTCTCTTAGCAAAATACCACCACATACTTGGAATTTTCTTGGAATGGGAACCTATGTGTTATAAGGGGAATGGAAAGGTTCATAAAAATCTAATAATCTCAAAATGATGGATTAAGACAATGTATGCTATGCCCAAGAGCCCAAACAACAATTTTGGCTTATAGGCCTAGTAGCCCCTTTTAGCCCTACTAGTGAGGAAATAGGGACTAGGTTTAAAAATTATCCAAATTACCTATAAAAATAAAAAGGATATCCATACACCCTTTTAAAAGTTTCTTTAGATCCCAAGGATTAAGACTCCCAAACAATGATGATCAACGAGCCCAAAATGCAGCAAATAGTCATAATAAGCCTAACTGGTTAGGTTTGTGAAGGAAATACACAAAAAGATATTATATAGGCTTAACCACTACTTGAGATACTTGGATGGATCTATAAGAGATCAAAATCCACCATTAGACATGTTTTATCCATCCCCAAAGTGCCTTTGACACTTCAATGTATGCTGTCCTGAACCAAATAGATAGAGATGTTTGCCCTAGGGCTGGGTTGCAAAAAAGGAATCTCAATCTCCATCTTACATACTTTTGGAATGCTATAGTACACCAACCTAACTTGCATTTACCTAAGTGGCATGAATTTCCCATGGTGGAAAAGCAAGTTAGGGCATTTTTTTCAAAATTTGCCAATGAAACAAGGGTTTTGGTGCACTTGAGAAAGATGTTAGATTATCTTTTGACTCAGAATACTTCAACTCTTAAAAAAAATTGAAATTTCTTCCTAGTACATGCTAGATTATGATCCAACCATTCATTATCTCCTGCCAATCCATACTAATCTATACACTCCGTGTTGCAGCAAAATTGCAAGGAAAATAGGGAGTTTGTATTGATTTTCAAATGCAAATTAAATTCTATGTCATCTACGCTCCTAAAATAGATATATGAAGACCTTTCCAAAATAATGCAAATAATTTTCAAAGCTTGTGATCATTGGAAAGAAATTATGAAAAAGTTTTCAATATTTGGCAAAAGTTGTCAAGCAACTTTTGTTGTAAAGTGCAACTTTTTTCAATTTATGCAAAATGCACACTATAACCATACTAGGACCTTCATCTAGTACCCTACGAACCTAAAACATATTTCGAATCCTAAGAACACACTTACTCTATCTTAGGACTAAGATGTTCCCAATGTCCATAGTAAAAAACCCATGGTTTATAGAACACCAATGGTGACTAGGTCTTACAAGTAGGCTTATTTCAAATAGAAAACTACATCTAATAGTTACATAGGACTACTAGGCATGAATTCCTTTGAGTGAAACTCATGAAGATCTTGTTGTAGTGGATGCCCTAGAGAGTGGAGGAATAGGTGCTCTTGCACCACATCCCCACCAATGTTTCCCTAGTTGACAAATGATGGTGTTATGAGTCCTCTTTGTATATGGTTATATTTACTATTCACTATTATTGGTTTACTTTTATATGAAAGTTATAAAGTAATAAAAAATATCTAGTTGTGGGAAATTTTTTTAGAATACTGATTCAGCCCCCCTTAGTATTATCTATTTCTAACAATTGGTATCTGAGCTCAGTTACTCAGAAGAGGCTTAACAACTTGAGTAAGATCCCTATGAATATGGAATAGTTGAAGAGAAACCTTGAAGAAGCTCTTGAGAAAATTGATCTTCTTAGTGAAGAAAGAAAAAACGTAAAATAAAGGTATAAGGATGCAAAAGTTTACATTGGAAAACTAAAAGACAAGATTGATGATCAAGGATCTAGAAAGGAATTGAAACAACAGACTAGTGACAATGATGAAGTACGAAACCTCAAGAAAAAAAATGATATTCAAAAACATGAGTTGAAAATTGTTGAACTTAAGCTATACATTAAGAAAGGTGATAGAAAAACTAAACGAGATCTAAAATATGAGAATGCAGACATTAGATCTCGATTGAGTCAAGTAACATCTGAACTAGATTCTATTAAGATAGAGCATGCAAAATTAGAAAAGTACACCACTATTGTGAAAGGAGATTTGACACAAGCTAAAAAATAGTTAGAGAATCTTTATATGAGTAGTGAGAAAATTGATGAACAAATATTTCACTAGACACCTTATGATAAGATAGGCCTTGGATATCTTATGGAGAAAAATCAATTACCAAACAAGTTGAAATTAGCAAAGGATGAGATCCAATTTTTGAGTCTCCTAAATAATCTAATCTGAGTAAGATTGAATTAAGCATAACTATATAAGTATGTAAAGAAGTTGAACTAGTTGATTTATTTGCGAAACATGATGAACCAAAGAAAATAGATAAAGCTAAATCATCTAAGGACGTTAGACATGAATTTAGAGGTAGATGTTTCATATGTAATAAAGTTGGTCATATGAATATATATAACATAGTTAAGTCTTTTAAACCTATTAACAATTTATATTGTTATAATTGTTCATAGTTATGGACATAAAGTAGTAGATTGCAAGAAACCTAAGTTTGATAATAGTAATGCAAATAGTAGAATGTTTAGGAATACTAACCTTGTGGATAATAAGAGAAGAAGATCAAAAAGTAGATATAATGACAGAGAGAAATCTAATGATGAAAGGAAACAAGTTGTATGTTACAAATGTAATAACCCTGGACATATTGCAAGGAATTGTAGAGCACCTGAAATTTAGAATGGAAAAAATTAGAGAAGGAATTCACCTATACATCAGTTATGTAATAAATTTTGACTCACGATAAGATTTTGTAGAATGGACAAAAGAAAATTTACCAAGAATCCTAATCATAGAAGGAACAATAAAAAAAATGACAAAATAAATGATAGTGGTAGTGACAATAGTCATAAGGAGGAAATTAAAGGGCATGTTCAAGAATTCAAGTAAGCATTTGAGAAAGCTATTAATGTAGAAAGCTATCATATAGTTTTGGAAGAGCAGTATTTTGATGCACTTGATGAAAGATTGAAATCAACAATTATTTATGACTCATCTTATTTAAATTAAACATTTTAGTTGAGGTAGAGTGTTAGTTAATCAGATGTGATGTTAGAGAGAGAATTAGAAGTTGCACAGTTAGAAAAAGCTAGAGGATAGAGTGATCAAGGTATGGTCAAGTGCACAAGTATTTTTATGGTTGCAGTAAGTTGTACAAAAGAAAAAAAAGTTACTATTAATCAATGACAAATTTTTGAAGGCAAAGTAGATGTGCATTCAATGTGGAGTTAAATCTAGAATGATTTAAAGATTGTGAGAAAAATTGTGAGTACCATTTGATCGTGTAAAAAGTTTGGAGAAATTTATGAGCGATTTGATGGAAAATTGAAGTGTGAAGTGAAGCATTTGAAGTGTGAAGTTTCATACACCCTAATATGAGTTATTCAAGATATTTTATAAAGCTTCTATTGAATTTATATTATAAATAGTTAAGCATTATGGAAAGTGAGTTAGTATGTGATGTTAGTGAGAGACCTAGGTATAAATTCAACAACCATCCATTTGTCTTTCTCATTGATGATTTATTAGCAGAATTTTATCAAATCTTGCCAAAAGTACTTCATGTAGAAGATATTAGAAGTTACATTCACTATGAGTATTGGTGATGAAGATATCTACAAGGATTTAGGAGTTATGTACAATGGATACCTAACTCTAAAATCTAAGTACACTTATCTGAATGAACTAAACCTAATTAAGTATGTGTTTTATACATAATTCAAAAATCATGAATGGAGGAGAATTATTCTAAGTAGAGTCCATGAAGAAATGTTTTGGGTAGGTAATGTACCTATTGTAATTAACAATAACCTAATTCACAAGGTCACATGTTTAAGAAATAAATAGTGTAATCCCATGATTGGAAAAAATGTAAGAATTACTATTGAAACAAACTTTATGACTAAATTTGATGGAAGAAACATGAGAGTAGACCTAATTCATGATATTTGGAGTCAGAGTGTT
Organism: Cupressus sempervirens; assembly: GCA_028749045.1. Classification (NCBI taxonomy): domain Eukaryota; kingdom Viridiplantae; phylum Streptophyta; class Pinopsida; order Cupressales; family Cupressaceae; genus Cupressus; species Cupressus sempervirens. The sequence continues at coordinate 60,016,109 of CM053783.1, forward strand.
GAGAAAGATTATAGGATACAAGATAATCATAGCTCTAGAATAAACTCAGTTCCAACAGGATTTTTACATGTAGCCTATGTTATGGAGGTTGAAAGGAAGAAAGTAAACATGTGCAAGATTATCTGAGTGCAATTGTTGGACAACATTTTAAAGTTATAGAAAACTAAGAATGCAATTTTTGGATTCAAATATATTTTGGCACATTTGATTTTCCATGCAACAAAACAATTTCTTAGAATGAAAAATTGGGATAGTAATGAATATTCTATGAAGATGGTTACCCAATGTTACAAGGAAAGACTTAAAGATGTCAAAGATAGAGACATTGATAGGATGATGAAGAGTTTCCAATCATAAATGAAGCAAAGATATAGATTACCTTCCTCTATGGTAGAAAAGTACAAAGGTGAAATATGCTTTATGGTAGAGACTGACACAACCTGTATGGAGGCAGTCAAATCTAGAGTGAAGTTTATTGAACCTACAGGCTATGAAATAGGTGAAGAAATTGTTGAAGGATATGAAAATATTATATTGCAATCTGAAAGGGAAACTAAATGTCCAAGATGGAGAACATATAAAGAGAAGATAAGGGAAGTTAATTATGAACTTCATACAAAGGAAATCAAAAGGAACGTGGAGAAATCGATAGAATCCATCCTTAAAGAGTTAGTCATGACTGGAAAGGAATTTGATTAAATCAAAGGGATAGCCTTGGAGATGAAGGCCAATGGGAAATATGAAGTGTTAGAAACTACACCTATTGTGATTATAGGATCATCTGAAGGAGTGATAGTAACTTAGGACCTACTGTATAGATACCTATTACAGCTTATACAACAGTTGTGCAAGATCAACCAGTCAAGGTACAAATTGTTCAGTAGAAGAGGAAACTTTAAGATGATGTAATAGTTGTACAAAGGAAATTAGAGAGATTTTTGAAGGTTAAGCAAGAACCAACACCATCACTCAAGAAAACGGTCAAGCAAACCACTAGTGGACCCAAAAAAAGAAGAAAGACACTATAGATAAGTGAATATGAAGAGTCTAATGAAGAGACTATAGAAAAATAAGTGAAATAGGTAGTTGAAGAAGGAAGGACACCAACTGGTAAGAAAGCCTAGAATCCCAAAGTTGAAAATATGAATATGAAAATTATAAATAATGATATTTTTGTTTAGTTAAATAAGTATTATAGTTTGTATAGTAATATGGATAGAAGACAATTATAAAATGCTATAGTGAGCAATATGATTTTTGAAAAATAAGAGGTTTTGAGGGCATTCAAAATAATATACTATAAAATCTATATAATAGACTAATAAACAAAAAGAGAAGATTAGTAGAGGAAGATACAAAATTGAGAGAATATGATTCATAAATTGTGTAAAGTTAGAAATAAGGACATTATAAGTATTTTGAATGGCATTGAGCCTTTGTTGAGGATAAAAAGAAGAAAAATTATTCTTATGAGAGACAATTATGAAGAGGTAAAAAATGAGATTAAAGAGGTTATAGTGAAGTATGAATTCCATGCTGAAGACCACTAAGGAAAGTGCACAGCCAGAGACAGAAAGTCCAATATATGTTGAGGCTCATACTCCTACTAACAATGAAGAAGAGGTTGAGAAAATTCAACAAGAAAACTCACCTCCTCACATAGTTATTAGTATTGAATTCATGCAAGTGGATAGTACTCATATAACTATAGATGCTAAAGAGAATCCTTTTGCAAGATATGGGACCAACATTATTGAAAATATTACTCCCTACTCCATCTTAGATGAAGAGGATGATAAAGATAAGGAGATGAAAGCTAAAGAAGAGAGAAAAGAAGAGGAAAGGAGGAAATAACAAGAATTTAAGAAGATTGAAGATGAGAAGAGAAAAGAAGAAGAGGGAAGGAAAGAACCATAAAAGGAGAAAGTAACAATAGTAGAAGAAAGAAAGAAAGAAGAAATGAAGGAAACTTCTAAACTACAATAGAGATTGAATATTGTGATGCAAGAATCTGCATTCTTTCCCAATCTAAAACATGTGGTAATTGAATTTGGGAAGGTAGTCTTTCAGCATGAAGCTGACATACCTTATGTTGCACCAATAGTTATAGAGTAGTAGAGTCATATCTATCACATTAAAGTGATCAACACTTAAAATAATCTCTATCAGCAATTTAGTTGAAAGTCAAAGATCAACTGTTTCATTCTAATAGGTGAATCAGTCCAAATCCTTTAACAAGGTAACTTAATAGTCTTTCTTAAATCTCTTAACAGAGTGCATACTTCATTGTGTTTTTGTAAAACCTCTAACAAGGTGGACCTATCAGTCCTAGTTGCTCCTAATAGGGCATATCATCAGAAGTGATCATTGTAAGCCTTAATAGGCCAAATTTATGCTATAGTATTAAAGTTTTGTGGGTATCATCCCCACCCCAGTTTTACTTTCTATTTTGAAGGTTTTTGGGTCACCAAAATTATTGTGTTCAAAGTGCTATGAATGTTTTATGTTTTTAGTTTCTCATGAATTTAGATCTAATTTAATGAATTAAATGGTATTTGGATTATTGCAATTAAGATCTGGATTTGGTAAAGTTTTCAAGGTTACTGATTCACCCCTCCCCTCTCAGTAACCTAGCATAGTCTTGAATATTTCCAATAGTTGGTATTAGAGCTTTGTGGTTCTCAAGATAAAGTTTGATAGATTGAGCAAAGATGAAGGACAATGGAGATATTTAGACTTGATAAGGCAATTGACAATGAAAATTTGGATCTAGAGATGGCCATTGCACAATTCAATAAAGCTAAAAAGCAACTTTCCCAATCCCTGAAAAGAAAGAAGGAACATGCAAATCAAATGAATGATCATCAGTTCATTGAAGAAAATATTGAAGACTTTTTCCCTTCAAGCAATTTAGATGAAGCAAATGATGCAATCAAAGAACTCGTATAGAAGAATGGTTCCCTACAAGAAGAAGTAAGAAAGCTCAAAAGAGAACAAGAAATTTAGTCAGTAAGGCTATGTGAAATCTTGGAACAAAGGAACAAGATGAAGGAAGAAATGGATGGAAGGAACAATGAGATCCAGAACCAATCATTTCAACATGCAGATCTTATGGATTAAATCTACAATCCAAATGAGGAAATCATGAGCCAAAGATACATCAACGAAAGATTAAGAAATAATCTAAATTTGAAAGGACAAATCAATGAAAGAATAAGAAATGAGTTGAGATCTAAAAAGAAAATCAGTGAAAAATTGAAAAATGACCTAAACACTAAAAAGAAAATCAATGAAAGAATGATGAAATCCCAAGCAGACATGAATCAATTGAATTACCTAAATGAGCAGAATCTCTATAAACAAAAAGGAAAAATAGGAATTGGATACAAAGAAGAAGGTGAATCCTCCAAACAAGGTGCTCAAAGAAATCAAAAACCTACTTGCAATCATTGTGGTAAGATAGGTCATACATCAAACATATGTTGGAGTAATGGTAAAAAAAAATTCAATGGCAAATGCTACAATTGAGATCAGCATGGTCACAAGGCTAATGAATGCAAAGAGAAACCAAAATTTGAAAACAAGTGTCACAAATGCAAGAAACAAGGTCACAAGGCATCAAACTGTAGAACCAAGTCATTCAATCTAGTAGAAAAAATGGTGAAAGAAATATTCAGTTGGGACTACAACACTTGGTGCAGATGTCATTACTATGGAGAATATAGAAACATTGGCATGACCTATGTTAAACATCACACAAGGAAGAGAGATACCACCATAAGATGTTTCACTTGTACAAAAATTGGTCATCTAGCCAAGAATTGCATAAATACATGTAGAATTAAAGATGAAAAGAAAGAAAAAGTAGATAACATTAAAAAATAGATGAGCCAAAAATGGATTCCTAAATCTACTGAGGAAGCTAGTTCAAGCAATAATGGTCATGTCACTCAAGAAGTGGGTGACTCTGCCATTTCCAACTAAGTTCTTAAGGAAGAACTGGAATTGTGTTATCAAAATCACATCCAAATAGTTCCAATTAAAAGGAAGCAAAGATCCAAATCAATATTCAAGATACAAAAGGATCACTGAAGATTGGTATTAGTTATCATTGAGTTGACTTCTCTACTGAGCAAGGTTGGGTCATGGACTCTACCGAGAAAAGTTAGGAGTAAAAAGTCACACATGGTTGCTGAGTTATGAAGCCTTTACCAAGTGATCCAAACAGATAGTAGATGACATCCTATCGCCCATAATGATGTCATCATAGCTACCTTCATACTGAGCATTAATGGAAAAGTTTTAACAAAATGTAGGAAATTGAATTCATTTTCATTGAGAATTCTATGTGTTATTGTGATCAAGTGAATTGTAGAGCGATCAAGTGAATTTGAGTGGAATTTGCAGCTAAAATCCTTCAAAAGTTTTTCCCTTCAAAAGGCATGGTACTATGGAGAAAGTATGTGCTAGTGTTATATCAAATTAATAAGTATATTGTAGAAATGGGAGAGAATTTTGTTAGTATAATGGATAATTATTTTCATGTCCTCAAGGATAAAATGAATAATATATTTAGGATACCCAAGAAATTGGTGAAAGATTACAAAGATGATGTTTGCTTCATGGTAGACTATGACAGAGTCTACATTGTGGCAGTGAAACCTAGAGTTATATGGGTAAAACCTCTTCCCTATGAGGTGAACATTGATGAAGTAAAAGACATAATTGAAGCCTTGATCAATGAACCTGTTGATCCAAAGGCACCACACTTTAGAATGTAGGATGAGGCAAGGGCAAGAATAGAGCTTGAAATCAAGCTTCCACTGGTAGTTAACAAAGACAAGAGGAGGATAGAAAAACTAAAAACTAGCACACCTCTTATGTTAACCAAAGGAAAAGGAGAAGGTGTTGAAGAAGCAGAGGATGAAGAGGAGTTAGAAAAGGAAGAAGAGCCAATGAAGAAGAAAGGAAATGTGATCATCACCAAGCCATCAACTGTAGTATTCACTAGGAGATCCAAGAAGAAAGGCAACAAAGTTGTCTTTAGCAAACCTTCTCCCACCTTCCAAGAAAAACTAAAACAATTGGAAGAAGGTGCAAGCATTACCAACTTCAAATCATTGAGGTATGAAACTAGATTAGAGGCTAAGAAGAAATAGGTTGAGGAACTAGTATAAACCAAGATGGGAAAATGGAAGTATTCTCCTAATCAAATAGCCTCCAAAATCTCTAATGAATTATTAGAGAGAATAAAGCCAAGATGGGACTTTGCTATGGAAACAACTAAAGATATCTATGCACAAACCTTGTGGAAATTGCTACCAAGCATCACATATGCTAAGGTAAAAGAGTCCATAAAGAAAAATGAAGATAAGATGACTCTTAGATTCAATACTTGTTTAATTTTGATAAAGGATATAGAGCATGTGGTTAGGAATTCCACAAGTATGTGGAAGAATGTTTATCATTTGCATAAACAAAGTGACTTCCCAGTAGTAGTCAATGATGATGAAAGTGATGATGAAGAAGAAGAAACTTAATTTGAGCCAAAAAATTTTGACAATGAAGAAGTTGAAGAAGATAAAGAGGGAGAACCTACCGAGGAAGACAAAGAAGATGATGAGGAGACTGATCCTATGAAGATAGTAGCTGTAGTCATTTCTTCACTTCCTTACTCTCCAAGAAAACCAATAGCTACATCAAGCTCAAAGATAGCTTTAGCAAGTTTGATTGTGACCATAGTAGATACATCAAATGTCCAATCACTCTTTACTCCCACACAAGCCAGCACATCACTAACATAAGTGTCTACCACTTCATCTACTAAGTTGCAACCTCCATCTTCTTTAGCTCCCAGGTCAACTTCATCAGTAATGGATACAATATGTTCTATAATTTTGTATTCTTTTTTCATAAGTACAATTTTGGATTCTATAGTTTTGGATACTTCTGTAAGTACTTCAATTTTGGATTCAGTAAGCACTCCAGTTAGTAGTCCATCTATTGGTACTATATCAATTTTCACTGGTAGTCCTACTATCTCTACAATTTTTTCCATTCTAGATTCAAAGACATTAAGTACAAGGATAGTTGAACCTAAGGCTCAATTGAGTACATGATTTTTGAGTAGAGGTAAGGAGATAGAGGAGGATATAGACCTAGATGAGGAGATTGAGATTCCCAAATGGGATTTTGATAATATCACTATGGATCAAATGCATATAGCTGGTCAACTCTTCCAAAAGAAGGCAAAGAAAAAAAAAATTGAGAGAGGAAAGAAATAGTGAATATAAAATCATAGATGACGCTAAGAACATTTTGACTGAGGTAATAGGTGTCAATGTTGATACTTCTCAACACATTTTGTTTCAATTAGAAGAGGTAGTCCAGAAGTTTAATGAGGATTCTAGTGGTCAAGATAAATTGATTGAGAAAGAAGAAAATAAATTTGATAATAAAGTGCTTGAGCACATTTCTCAACAAATTGCCATTCAATAAGTGGAGCTTTCCTCAATTTTGACCAATCTTGAAACCTCTTGCACAAATGTAACATCACTTTTTGGAAAGTTGTGTAATGTTACAAAGTTTACAAAGGAAATAAAGAAAAAACTAGCAAAGATTGATGAATATGAGAAGGCTAGTGCACAGTAGTTGTAACTTGACCCTAGTTCAAGCTCTCCACATCATATAAAGATTAGATTCTTGTCAGATATGTAGGCATACTTGTTGAGAGAAGAAGGAAGGATCCGGTCTACACTGATAGATATTCAGAATATGATCCTTCCCATCATGGATACAATGTAGAAGCATATTGTTTATTCAAAAACATTGATCCATGACAAAAAATTCTTCATTGTAGATCACATGATAGAGCTATCTGTAGATGTGCAAATTTCTCTACATATGTGCAAAATTTTGCAAGAAAACTGGGATAAGACTCTAGCACTCATACTTAATGTATATTCTGATTTTATTTCCTATACTAGTGTCTCCATGTAAATAAGTTTTGAATAAATCTTTGGCATTATTTTCAAAAAGGGGGAGAGACACTTAGTATGCTATATAGGGGGAGAGACAATAAAAGGGGGAGAGACACTTATTATGCTATGTATAGTGAGATACTATGTATATTGTATGCGAGAGAATCATGCAAAGGAAGAAAAGTGTATTTAGTAGAGAATTTGTAGATATAGTATACTATATATACTTGCAAAGACAAATTTTGAAAAATCTCAAAAATAGTATACCATACCAATCTAGTACCACACTATGATGTATATAAGTTTTGGCTAATAAGTGTTTTTGTCTCTAATTCCAAAGGGGGAGATTGTTGACATTTAGTCAAGTTTTTTGTTGGTTACAACACTTATTCAGATTTTGTATGGCTACTAAGCTCATTGAATAGTCTACAATGTTTGCAATGCATTTTAGTAGCCACTGAGCTTTATAGTTCCTACCGAGCATTCCAGTGGTTACCAAGAGAATTCAATTAGTGTGAAGTGCAACAATTCAAACCAAGTAGAATTAGGTAGTATGAAGTCCAACAATTCCTACTAAGCATTTTAGTGGTTACCAAGCTTTATAGTTTCTACTGAGCGAGTAGTTCATGTGAAGTGAAGTTAGTGTTAATTGACTTATGTGATGATTAGTGTTTACTGAGTGCAGTCATGATAAATGAGTAATTCAATTTATATCAAGTTACATTGTATCTATCGAGTCACTAGTACAGATTGAGTTCAAGACTTCATTGAAGTGATTAGTATGAATCGAGCTTCTACTTCTGCCGAATGCATGATGATGCCAAGTAGTGATAGTAGATGCCGAGTATCCAAACTTCACCAAGTTGATCTTTAGAACCCGAGTATCTACATATGGGCCAACTTTGTAATATTGGTGTTAACTTGTATATTGGTTGACTTTGTAATTATGTAAATTGGATTGATATATATGTAATGTATTGTATAATATCCAAGGAAGTGAGTGTGTGTGAATGTAATGTGTAATAGAAGCATGCGAATGTGAATCAACATCAGACAAAGTGTATTATAAGGCCATATTAGTAAAGGAGTAGCAGGGTCATATTTATCACATAAAAGTGATCAACACTTCAAAGAATCTCTATCAACAATTTAGTTGTAAGTCAGAGATCAACTATTTCATTTTAATAGGTGAATTAGTCCAAATCCTTTAACAAGGTAGACTTAACAGTCTTTCTTAAATCTCTTAACAGAGTGCATACTTCATTGTGTGTTTGTAAAACCTCTAACAAGGTGGACGTAATAGTTCGAATTGCTCATAATAGGGAAGATCATCAGAAGTGATCATTGTAAACCTTAACAGGCCAAATTTATAGTATAGTATTGAAGTTTTGTGGGTATCATCCCTACCCTAGTTTTACTTTCTATTTTGAAGGTTTTTAGGTCACCAAAATTATTGTGTTCAAAGTGTTATGAATGTTTTATGTTTTCAGTTTCTCATGAATTTAGATTTGATTTAATGAATTAAATGGTAATTAGATTATTGCAATTAAGATCTAAATTTGGTAAAGTTTTTAAGGTTACTGATTCACCCCTCCCCTCTCAATAACCTAACATAGTCTTGAATATTTCCAACATAGCTTGGTTGGCAGGATAAGGGAAAGAAGTTACAATGTAGTACACAAAATTATTCTATAAGGAATAATTGAGAGATCAATTGGATAATGAGTTCAATGGTGTTTCCCTAGAAGCTATTTATACAGTGGGTCCTTCTATCTTCTATAGCTCCTATCAGGGTTGGCACAACTCCCAATAGGGTTGGAATCTCCTAACAACGATTCAAAGTCTCCTAATAGGTACTCTTATGTACTAAATATTGTAATAGAATCCTAATAGGGTCCATCCTTTAACAAGAAATATTTATATTAGTACATCATCTTGTGAGCATCATTCCCACTAGGGTTTTTCCTCTGATCAAGGGTTTCCCTAGTTAACAATCCTAGTGTAATTGTTTATGTACATCTTGTTATGGTTGCTGTTTACTTTGGTTGAATGGATAAGATTGTTTAAAGTTAATAAATATTTTAATTATTGGATAAATAATTCATCCCCCCTACGCTCTTAGTTATCTTGGTGGACTATTATTTCTAATAGCAAAGACATTCTATGAAATTTTTTCCTATATTGACTTGAATGCAGTTGAAGTGGTATCCTATGCACTTTGCACACTCATCAATATATCTGATAAAATCAAAGAAACCTAGAAGAAGGGTCTGTTGGAAGCATGAATGCTGATAATATTCTTATGAGGGACTATTGTAGAAACATTATTAGATCATTATCATGATAATATGTTACATTCATGACTGTGTTTGTCATTGATGTCAACATAGTAGTTTTTTGTGATATTTGATAGAAGAACAATGGTATAGATCATTGAGTACTTTTAGTATCAAGGTTAAAGAGAGATTATACTATGTGTCTAGTATACACAACTAACCTCGAAAGCATAATATATTAAGTTTGGAAGAAGTTATGCAAGTTTTGGTGAAGACTATTCTAAGATAGAGTTTATAGAGGCATGTTCTAGTAAACTTGGTATATCTCTTAGCAGAGTTGTTATTCTAAGAAGACGATGTTAAAGATGTAAAGAAGTCATGTTAGTGATGATGTGGCTAAGCTCACTTGTCATAATTTTATGTGTACAAAAAGTTATCCAAGTTGCAAGGAAAAAGATTAATGTTATCACTAAGTGTAATGTGTTCTTAATGTGGTTCTATCATAATTAATTAAGGTGTAATAGTTTAATCAAGGAATTATTTTATGGATTTCATATAAAGGAAGGATATGAATGATTATAAGAAGCACAAGAGCGGAATGTGAAGTTAAGTAGAGTAGAGAAAAAGTGAAGGAAACTTCATTGTCAAGGTTTTATTATGTGATATGAAGTTTGATACTTAGATTCGAGGTTCGTGACCTAGTCTACAAGGTCTAACAGTGATTGGTCTAGTTGTTAGGATAGAGGAAAGAAGTTAAAGTATAATACAGACAATTATTCTACAAGTAATAGTTGAGAGATCAGTTGGACAGTGAGTTCAATGGTCTTGCCTCAGAAGCTATTTGGATAGTAGGTCCTCCTGTCTTCCACAACTCCTAATAGGGTTGGAATCTTCTAACAAGGATTAAAAGTCTCCTATTAGGGACTCATATGTAAAAAATGTTGTAATAGAGTCCTAATAGGGTCCATCCTCTAATAAGGAATATTTATATTAGTACATCATCTTGTGGGCATCATTCCCACCTAGGTTTTTGTTAGAAATGAGGATTACTAGGGGGGTTGCGGGGAGGGGGGCAAATCAGTAATCTACAAGCTTTAGTTGATAATTGAATATTATTACTTACTTTAAACCATGCATAACAAAGCAATAAGGTAATGCTGAATAGTAATAGTAACAATGCACAAAGATAACTCACGACACCATATTTTGTTAACTAGGGATACCCTGGCCAAGGGAAAACCTTGGTGGCGATGATGCCCACTGGATAATATACTAATATATAAGTTTCATGTTAGAGGATGGACCTTGTTAGGATTGAGAAAATTCAATATAATAAGTCCCTATTAGGAGACTTTGAATCCCTGTTAGGAGATTCCAACCCTGTTAGGAGTAGTAGTACAATGTATTCAAGATGAGCCCACTGCCCAAACATGCACTTCCAATTACAAGTAGAGCTCACTACTCAAATAGGTAATCAGACTGAACATAAGTATTGTATCTTCTTCTTCAACTAATCTCTAATGTTTATCTTGATCTTGGATCATCAAATAGCTCATATAAAACTTCGGATATATTGCTTTCACAAAAGTTTGCATATAGTCACAATTTGCAATTCACAAATTTACTTTGCATATTTTTACACTTCTTATCATAAAATGTCCTTTTAATAAATACCATGCCTTTACACAAATTTTTATTGGGTCAGCTAAGATGACAAACCACTTTTCCAACTTAGAGTAGACATCTATGTTGTCAACGCTAATTGGACATGTAATTATCTTGTAAACAAATCATTTCTTTCCTTCAATTTTTCTATCCTATATCACTTCAAACATGATTATCTCTATTTTGTATAGTCCACATAGACTTCTAAGGTTATACACGTCATCACCAACATGTAACTTCACTAGTCATAGTATGATGTCACCAACAAGTTATAAAAAAAACAACACACTACTATAAACCAAATTCTATACTTAGACAATTTTATGATTACCAAATACTACGTATCTTTATTTTCAAGGTTTCCTATGAATATGTACATCATGTGTTGCCATAAATGAAAAAAATTACATATCACTATTAGCCAATTGTCAAAAATCTCCACCTTTGGCATTGATGGCAACAAAATAGGAAAAATTGGCTAAGTGACAAAAACTTAATACCATAAAAATATATAATACCTTACATTACATCTATTACAACTTGTTCATCTTTAAATATGCTCTCCCTTACAATATACTTTACAATATTATCTTTACCTAATTTACAATTTTCACATTGTATCTCTCCCCCTTTGACATCAATGAGAAAGGGCAAAGTGTCAAGAATCTGTCCAAAAAAAAGTTGTCCTTCTTTATGTTGATATGATCTTCATGCAATCATCAAAGTTTGCCTTCAGATCATCTATACCCTTAGTCCATGTTTCTTTGGTAGATTAAACTAATGTGAGAATTACACATAAAGCATATGATGTAATCTCAACTACATTGACATCTGAATACTAAAAGTTGGAATATGTGTCCTTGGCCTTGACACATTCCTCTAACTATTTCTCAAAAAAAGATAATTCTAGAGATAGATTCTCTAAAATATGACATCCTCTTCAAAATCTATTCCTTCTGAAGTTCTAGTTTCCTAATGTCACTATGAATATTTCCCACTTGTCCTTCAAAATCATCTATTTTACAAGATGGATGATGGATCTAGTTGGATAAAGCCTCTAGCTCACTCATCTTTATCTCTATTTGGCTATCAATGTTTTTAGTTAGTTTGTATGATAAGGTACACTTAACATATAAAGTTTCCCCATCTTGTTAGCATTTTTAAAGTTCTTTTATACAAGCATCAAAGATTAACTAAGTCATTCTTGATATTTTGATAGATGGTGCTAAATAAGTTAGCATCATGGGAAATCTATTCCTTTGTCTTTGCAACATTCAATAAATTGGTAAACTCTTCATCGAGTGATTTCAACACTGCTTGTGCCCTCTTTTTAGGATCTATTTTGTGTACTGTACTGCCAAAGTATTGTGTAGTCTGTCTATAACTTCCATTAGGGTTCATTGTAAAATCTTTACTTTCCTATTCTTCTCAACAAGCTTGGTTAGGGATGAGATCAGATCTATTTGATCATCATCATCAATAGATAAACTAGTAAGAGAGAGTGAAGTAGATGAACTAGATTATTTAGTATCATCCTCCCTTTGTTTCTTAGCTGCCTCTTTCATTCTTCTCTCTTCTTCTTCTTTCTTTTCTCTTCCAATCTCTTCTTCTCATCTTCCTTAGTTTTGTTTCTCATTTCTTCTTATGTAATTCTTCTCTTTTCTTCCTCAAGCAATTTTTTCTTAGCTTCTTCTATTCTCCTTTTCTCTACTTAAAGTAGCCTCCTCTCTTCTTTAATTTGTCTCAACTTGTCCTCAATATCCTCAGTGTCTAGTTCATTAGGTTTGGAAACAAAAAATGGATTGGTATCATTAATGTTAATGGTAACATTGCTTTGATCAATTTGCATAGTGTCACCACTCACTGACACTTTCAAAGTTTTAGGTGCTAGAGAGGATGCTACCTTGGACTCTAACATCATTTGATTAATTGTTGCTGCAATCTCATTCCTTAGTTTATCCTTTTCACCAAACATAAATAGAAATGGTCTCAATTTATTCCTCAACTGTGGTGCGAGGTTATTCAAAAATATTTTGATTTCTTCTTCATTATTTGTTTTGCCAATAGTCCTAAGCATAGAATTCTAAAGTTCAAGATCCTCTTCCCTTGTAGGTGCCTTCTTCTGAATGAGTCTCTCATAGAATTTCTAGTTTATTATGCTCTTAAGATCCTTCAATTTTATATTGCTTTCTATAATACATCTCATAGTAGATATATCAATCTGTTCCTTCTCAAAATTATTATACAAATCATAAAACTTGTTCATCTGAACAAAGTTACCTTAATTAGCAATAGTTGTATTGATCTTCTTTATCTTCAACTTCCAAGGTTGCCAAGCTTTTCCTGCTGCTTGCTTAGATGGAGTTACTTTTTCTACTTTCTTGCTTTCTTGTTCCTCATCTTCTTCATAACTAGAATCAATGGTCAACAATGTTTTCTATCTTTTTCTTGGTCTAGTGGCCTATTGTTTGACTCTTTTTTTCTTAGTAGACACTACTTCCACCAATCCTTAAGATTTTCCTCTCATTTCTCTAGGTTGAAGATCAGACACTACTACATATAGAATTCTCTATTCTAAAGATGTCTCTGCAACTAATACTGATAAAGGTTGAATGTTCAGTATACCTTGCTTCATCATTTGTCTTTTAGCCTTAGATTCACTTTCTGTCATTCCAACCTCTGATAGTGCCTTCTTCATTATAGACTCAACTTTCTTGTGTGATGCCTTCTCTAAGGTTACTTGATGAATTATCTGTGTGATCTCAACATATGTATGAAATCTATATTCTACTTTATCTCTTTCTGAATTCAAAACAAATCAATATAACCAACTGCTATATCATCATTTAGTTCATAGCTCAAGGGATCAATAAATGTTTCTTGAGGTTCCACTGCTTGACTATAAGTATGATCTATAACAACCAAAATACAAATGTCTTCCTTAAATATGTCAATAATTTTAGGTGCAATTATAAATCTCTATTTCATTTCATTCTGAAATGTCCTCATTATCAGGTTGCCACTATCCAATATCTTGTCTACAGGGTGCCTTCTGCATACCTTTGTAATCTTCTCCATTATATATCTATCACTACTCATTATGTCTATGACTAATAAGTAAGAAATTTTTTTAAGTACATGAAAAAATATGTAATTGATCAATGACTAGAATCTAAACACACCATTCTTTGTTTTCTTGATCTTATCTAGGTTCTCCAAGAGTTGCATTCTTAGAATTTCACTAAGATTCACTTGCTCTTTCTCTACACATATCTTATATGCTGCATGAATTAATCCTACTAAGAGTTCATCAATCTTAGAACTTGCACAAACATAATAGGCAATAATTCTATTGAAAAATCTTACATCATCTTGCTTGATGGTGCTGATCACTATAGCCTTTCCATTGTATACTACTTTAGTATAACTTTCAACTTTCTACTTGACCAATTTCTCACCTATAGGTACACTGCCTTTTTTACTAAGACTAGTTACCTCATGAGTAAGGTTGACAAAAAATCAACTACATTGTCTTGCATCCATAATTTACCATCATGTATCTTGCTCAATATAATCTGTCCATTCATCTATATCTAACTCATGGTAGAAGTGATATTTAAACAAGTCTAATTCCTTTAGATGTTCAAATCTAGGATTTATAGTCATGTCGTGGTTGAAAATCAATTCCATATCATTGTTCATGAATTCACTACCAATAGAATCAAACTTACTATTCAAATAATTTCCTACATCTTCAAGATATACCATGTTGTTCGGAGTGATAGAAAACACCGAGTTAGAATTTCATTCAATAGGTTTTATGGAAACAATCTTTAACTTAGGTCTATCTTTGTTCTCAACATTGTGCACTATTGACATATCCATGATTCTATCAATTATGAACTTTTACCAAACAAATTTGTGGAAAAATGATAAAATACTTCTTTCTGAAAATAGGGTTTCCTTCAAAATCACTCTGAAAAGTCACTTCTAAATCTTTTTCACTTTGGATGTGTTTGCAATGAAGTGAAAATCAATTCTGTACTCTATTTATTCCATCAGCTTGAACTTGCATTAATTGCATACTTTGCAAATATGAAAAAGCTATCAATTACATTCCGTAATCAATTAACTTCTCAAGATCATCTCTTTGATCTTCAGATGTCACTCAAGGTTTACTATATCCTCCTTTCATCATGAAAAAACTCTACAAGACTTTGCATCGCAAAATTCTTTGTAAAAAAATACTTTTCATCTTTTGAGCTATAGAATTAACCTTTTCTATAATACCAGTAACTCTAAATTCCTTCATAACTTATTTAGACAAGCTCCAAATTACTAGAAAGCTTAAGTATCATCTAGACATAACTAGATACACCTTTTCCCAACTATTGGTGTAAATAAGTATTTACTATTTACACTTTACTTAAGTTTACTTAGGTTAATGCATTATGTTATTATTTATTTAGGTGAGACACTTAGGAGTTTGTGTACTCTCATGAGTGGTCATGGTAACAACATTGGAGTAAGAAACTCTAATTTAGCACATGGTGTCTACAACACTGGAGTTTGCATCATTAACTGAGTTGTCATGTAGACAACATAGTTATTCACACTCTTAATTTAGCACATGATGTCTGCAACATTATTTTGCATGCTACACCTTTGTAGGCTTATCCTTTCATCATCACACTTACTCTTGTGCTTAATGGAGGATGACCCATATCTAGTGGATGTGTTCCTAGTTGTATGACTTATCATGTTGCTAACTTCTATATATTCTAAAAGCATTCTAGAGGCCTTTATATATAGGCACTCCTAGTGTACTTTCAATCAATATTAAATGAATATATCATCATTCTAATCATACTCTTTCTGGTCTACTATTGTGGTTGTGTTTGATTTCCTTGGTCTTGGGTGAATTCTACCCTAATTCAAATTCTTACACCAACTTCGCTACCTCTAATTCAACTTCTGACTAAAGTTCTCAAATTGTGATGCTGTGAACAAGCTTAATTCAACTTAATTGAATCAAACTCAATAATTGACTTCCATACAATTTTGTACATGATGACATCATCATGACATCATGTTGATGTCATAATAGGGCCATGGTACACTGATGTCATCAAGTTCATGAGCCTAAATTTGGTGGTAGTCTAACTGTCATTCAAGGGAAAAATAGAACTATTACGACAGCCATATGATTGCCAAGTTTAACCTCATCTTTTGCTTATCCAACCTCTCTCTAGATTGATTTTTGATTTTGTAGTCTGACTTTGGGAGGCCATATTTGAGTCATCCAGACTCTAATTTAGATGCTTTTTTTTGAAATTGGGTAGAATTTCTTAATTTTTTTAGTAGTGCAGCTCTTTTCTAGTTTTGGTCCATGGATTTGTGAGAAATTGCATCTTTTGGCAACTGCACCTATCCAATCTTGCATTTTACAACTTCAAATGCTCCCTACGGGCTCATCTAGACACAAAAATAGGTTTTTTTTTTGAAAGTGCATTATTTTTCATCTACTTTCTAGATCTGCAATTAGATTATAGGGTTGTGTGGACAAAAGTGTCACTTTTAGAATTAGGTCCTTTTCTACATTGTAATACTTTGATATATCTTTAGAATTATTGTATATCTGAGATACATCATAATGTTCTAGTTTTGAACTCCATAAAGAGGTTGTAAAAAGGAAAAATCAAAAGTCCACTAAGGCCAAAATTGGCAAGTGGCCATTGTAATTACATTGCATATGAAGTGCCAAAAACATCTTTTTTGGGGGGGTTTCTTGATTGGGTGTAAAGGGGGGGTGTTCTTGTTGTTGTGTTCCTCTTTTTCTACATTTTTTCTTTCATTTTCTGCATTATGAAAAATTTTAAGTTTCCAAAATTAACTCCACTTAATTGTGCTACATAGTCCATTAAAATGTGGTGTCACTTAGTGCATAAAGGAGTTTATCAATATGTAGATGGTACCCTTCCTAAACTAATAGGTGATCAAATATTTGCCAGTGAAATCACTAATTAGCAAACAATGGATAGGAAATCCCTAGGTGATATTTGTTTGGGGATTGATGATAAGATCATGTATCAGATTCAGAAGTCTCATACATTTAAGGAAGCTTGGGATACCCTTCAAAACCTATATGGTAAAGTGTTTGAGGAAGATGTTTTTAAAATTGAAGATGAGCTTGTCTCCTTAGATCCAAAGGCATTTGATTCCATATAGGATTTTATCATAAAGGTGAATGAATTAAGAATGAAACTAGATGATTTTTGGAGTTCTATTTAAGATGATAGATTAATCTATCTCATTCATAATAAGCTTCCATTTGAGTACTCCACATTTGTTTCTACATATAACACCTCAAAAATTACATTAGGGTCTACCTATTGAAAGTATCTTTTGATCACTATGTTGAACTATTGGATAAAGAAGAAAAGAAGTTGAAATCAATGGGGATTCTCAATTCACCTAAGTCTAAGGTATTGGTGGCCAATAATGAGGGTTCTCAAATTTTAGTTGGTCAATCTTCAAATAAAGGAAAGGGAAAGAATAAGAAATGGAAGAATAAAAAATTAGAGAATGCAAAAAAGGCAACACCACAATCAAATCAACAAAGAAAGTCTTCCTCGAGTTCAAACAAGAAGGGGGACACTAATAAGGACAAGAAAAAAAGTGCCTATTGCAAGAAATTGGGTCATGAAGAACATGAGTGTTATCATAAAAAGATTGATGAGTTGATGACTATCATGAAGAAACATAATGTTCCACTACCTAATGCTTACAAGGAGAAAAAATTTTCTTCAGATTCAAAGGGAAAAGGGCAAGCACTCATGAAAAATTCAAATTCTTCAATGGAATGGATTCTTGACTCAGGTGCCTCATATCATATGGGTTCTTTAAAAGGAGATTTTTATTCAATGAAGTAGTCTAAGGTACCATACATCTTTTTGGGAGATGATACAAAAATGGAAGTTGAAGGAAAAGGAAATGTGGAGATGGAAAATAGAGAGTTCAAAGATGTCCTCTATGTTCCAAACCTAAGTTCTAATCTCCTCTCAATTTACCAAATCACTCACCTTGGAGATGGCCATAAAGTTGAATTCCTTCTTGACTCAGTAAAGGTGCACAGTCTAAAATATGACTTAGTGGTTGTAGTGGGGAAAGTTAATCATGACACAAGGTTGTATTCTTTCTCCCATTTTGTACCCAAGTCTCCTTCACAAGCCTTGTTGATTCAATCAAATTCTCAAATCATATTATGGCATGAGCAATATGGTCAACTTACCTTCCACTATCTTCAGCAACTTTGCTCAAACAAAATGGTCAAAGGTCTACCTACAATCAACTTTTCCCAAGGTGACTATTCAATAGGTTTAGTGGATATGCATCCAGAGGAGAAGTTACATAAATGGAAGTCTTCAAGAGCACCAATTGTTCTTTAGTTGGTTCACATGGTACTAGTAGGTCCTTTTGCAGTGACATCAATCAACTAGGGTTGCTATATACTCAGTTTCATTGATGACTTTTCAAGGTAAACTTGGGTCTACATTCTTCATCATAAGAATGAAGTGTTGGACAAGTTTCTAGTTTTCAAGGCTCATGTTGAATAGAAATCAAGGAAATCCATTAGAGTTCTCTGAATGGATAATGAAAGAAGATATGTGAACAAAAGACTTAAAGAATTTTGCAAACTTGAGGGTATTGATCTTTAGAATCCACCAACATTTAGTCCACACAAGATAGATGTTGCAACACTAAGGATCCAAACTCTTAAGTCTATGGTAAGTTACATGATACAAGACAAGTCTCTAGATCCATCACTTGAAGTCGAAGCAATCAGTAGTGCCAATCACATACTTAATAGGTCTCCTCATCTTGCCTTACATGGCAAGACTCCTTTTGAGGTATGGTGCAGTAGAAAACTAGTAGTGACACACTTCAGAGTCTTCAGTTGTCCAACATGGGCAAACATATCTTCCAGGGGATCACCACCACCTCGGCCTTGTACTTTCATCAGATATGAAGATGGTGTGAAGGCATACAGTCTTATAGATCTTGAGACACATGAGATCATTGTTGAGAAGGATTTTCACTTTGAGGAAAGTTCACCAAGCTTATCCTATAATCCTCTCTACACATCATACATTTTGGAAACTGATAGTGACACCAATGATAGTGCTTGAACAAATTCAGATACATGGGGTTTTATCTATAGTTGTAGTGAGTGGTCATGACATTAGTATAGTCCACATGCATATATTGCTAGAGTGATAGGTCCAACACAATAGGGTACACCTAGTCTTCTAGCTACAACATCAGTGGATGACTTCTTCACAAACATTTTGGGTTTGTTTGTGGAGTTGCACATCTTAGATTTGGGAGACAATATTGATAATCTACATCTTCTCTTTGATGATGCAAACTCTTCTTCAGTTGTCATGAGGGCTCACTTTGATCCTCTTGTCCATTCTCTACATGATCAGTCTTCATAGGTTGAAATGATTGTGGATACTTATGAACAACAATTGTAGAAGGTCTCTTTATCATTTGAGGAGACATATAGTTCTTCAGGATAGGTTCTCCATCATTCCTTGCTCAATCTACACTCCTTTTTAACAATATTGGAAGGAGTGACCATCAGTATCAACATAGGGATAGTTGAACAAGTTTTAGAGACCAAATTCATCTTTGGGATTCTTTCTACACATAGGGAAAGCATCTCACCTAAACCTCTACCTTGTCTCTCTTCTTCTCCTCTCTTATGGGGGGGACCTTTTCCTCTTTTGGGATAGTGTTCTTCTCACATTTCTCTATGGTATATACTTGATGTATGTCATAATGGGGGGGTCTTGATTACTCCATCCATCCATGCATCTAGTTTTTTCATCTCTCTTTTTGGGGGAGGGTTTTTCCCATGAGGTTTTCCCTCTTTCTCCACTTTATGAGAGATTGCATTTCATTATGTACATGGGTACCTAACATGGCTTAGTAGCCAGGATGCATCATACATTTCATTCCAACTTTTGTAAGCTTAAGGGAATTCTCCTAAATTGCACTTAAGGGGGGGTGTTGGTGTAAATAAGTATATACTATTTAAACTTTACTTAAGTTACTTAAGTTAATGCATTATTTTATTATTTATTTAGGTGAGACACTTAGGAATTTTCATACTCTCATGAGTTGTCCTGTTGACAAAACTAGAGTAAGAAACTCTAATTTAGCACATGGTGTCTACAAAACTAGAGTTTGCATCATTAATTGAGTTGTCATATAGACAATACAATTATTTGTACTCTTAATTTAGCACATGGTGTCTACAAAATTATTTTTCATGCTACACCTTTGTAGGTTTATCCTCTCATCATCACACTTACTCCTGTGCTTAATGGAGGATAACCCATATCTGGTGGACATGTGCCTGGTTGTATAACTTATCATGCTGCTAACTTCTATGCATTCTAGAAGCATTCCAAAGGCCTCTATATAAAGGCACTCCTAATTTACTTTCAATCAATATTAAATGAATATATCATCATTCTAATCACACTCTTTCTAGTCTACTATTGTGCTTGCATTTAAGTTCCTTGGTCTTGGGTGAATTATGCCCTAATTCAAATTCTTACACCAACTTTGCTACCTCTAATTCAGCTTCTAACTGAATTTCTCAAATTTTGATGCTGTGAAAAAGATTAATTCAACTTAATTGAATCAAACTCAAAAATTGACTTCAATCTTCCTATCTCATCATCATCTATCTTTTCTTTTGAGATATCTATTCCTTTCAAAAATGCCTCATTAAGTTCTTCTTGGAGTTCACTAACAATGTTTTTATGTTTTTCATTATCTTTGTTAGTTCCAAAGTTCCTTTATGATTCCTTCTATCATTTTTGATGTTCTTTTCATCATTCCTTCCATTCCCAAAGTTTCTTCCATTGTTCCTTCTATCTCTAAAGTTTCTATCCATTTTGTAGTACTTTGTTGTGTGTCCAAAGTTGTTGCATAGCTGACATACACGTACACTGCTTCTAGGATTCTACTAATCATCAGGTGCATGACAATTTTGAGCAATGTATCCTAAGTTGTTACACTTATTACACATGATCTATCTTCTATCTTCATAAGTTGTTCCTTCTCTTGATGTCCTTTCATTATATCTTCTTCTATTTGCAAGGTTAGTATTTCTATACATTCTACTATTTCTTTTATCATTATCATGCTTAGGTTTCCCACAATTAATTTCATTATGACCCATACCATGATAATTATGACAATAAAAGTCCTTCACATGATTAAATGAATTATTAGTACAATTTATTTTCATATGACCTATTTCATTACATGAAAAACACTTACCTCTAAATTCATACCTAGTTGCCTTAGGAGATTCTACTTGCTTTGGTTCATCCAAAATTTCAACTTCCTTGTTTGCTCAGTTTCTTTGGATTTTTCAAAGGATTGTCTAGATTCAATCTTATCATCAAATTTTTCTTTCTCTTTTGGATTTTTTCTAAACTCAAGTTTCTTCACAAATATGTTAATTAGACAACCAAGACAAGTCTTATTATAAGTAGGTCTTTGTATTGAAATTGATTCATCAAGATTTTCTCTGCTAGAATAAAGCTTCTCAATTTGCTACTTGAACTATGTTAATTCACCTTTCACAATAGTACTATACTTATGGAGTTTTTCATGATCTTCTTTCAATGTTTCAAACTTAGATGTTTTCTTTGTGAAACTTGCTCTCAGATTTACATTTTAAGTCTTCAAATTAGATTCAACTTTGCTAGGATCATTTCTCAAAGTCAACTTCAGATTTGTAATCTTCAATTCATGCTTCAAGATCTTGCACTCTATCTTCAATTTTGAATAATGATCATTACTTGTTCTAGATTTAGTAGATTTAGGCTTGGATTTTAGATGTTCAATATTTTCCTTCAATTGACCAATGCATACTTTGGAGTCTTCATATTTTTCCTTTAGCTTATCTCTTTCTTTACTAAGAAAATATTTTTTTTCAAGAGCTTCTTCAAGGTTCTTCATCAACTGTTCCATATCCATAGGGATCTTACTCAAGCTATTAAGCCTCTTCAAAGTAACTATGCTTTGATACCAATTGTTAGAAATAGGGATTAATGAGAGAATGGGGTGAATCAGTAATCTAAAAACTTTACTAACCAACTAGATATTATTATTTACTTTAAACCATGCATAACAAAGAAATAAAGTAATACTAAAAAATAATAGTAACAATGCACAAAGATAACTCATAACATCATATTTTGTTAACTAGGGAAACCATGGTCAAGGGAAAACTTTAGTGTGGATGATACCTACTAGATAATATACTGATATATAAGTTCCTTGTTAGAGAATGGACCTTGTTAGGAGTCAATAAGAAAATTTAGTATAAACAGTCCCTGTTAGGAGATTCTAACCCTATTAGAAATTGTAGTACAGTGTATGCAAGGTGATCCCACTACCCAAACATGCACTTCCAATTACAAGTAGAGCTCACTGCTCAAATAAGTAATCAAACTGAACATAATTATTGTATCTTCTTCCTCTACTAATCTATGATCTTCATCTTGATCTTGGATCACCAAATAGCTCATATAAAACTTCACATATATCGCTTTCACAAAGTTTGCATATAGTCAGAATTCATAATTCACAACTGTTATTTGCATATTTTTACACTTATTATCACCAAATGTCCTTTGCATAAATACTATGCCTTTACAGAAATTTTTGCTAGATTAGCTAAGACCACAAAATACTTTTCCAACTTAGAGTAGACATCTAGAATATCAGCCCTAATTGGACAAGTAATTATCTTGTAAATAAAACAATTCTTTCCTTCAATTTTGCTATCCTATTTCACTTCAAACAAGATTATCTCTATTTCATACAGTTTTTATTGACTTCTAAGGTTATACACATCATCACCAACATGCAACTTTTCTAGTCATAGTATGATGTTAGCAACAAGTTATAAGCAAAACAATACATTGTTGTAAACTAAATTTTATACTTAGACAATTTTATAATTACCAAATACTAAGTATCTATATTTTTGAGGTTTCCTGTGAACATGTACATCATGTGTTGACATAAATAACAATAATTACATATCACTATTAGCCAATTGTCATCAGTTTTCCCTCTGATCAAGGGTTTCCCTAGTTAACATATCTGGTGTAATTGTCTATGTGTATCTTTTTATAGTTTCTATTTACTTTGGTTTAATGGATAAGATTGTTTAATGTTGATAAATGTTTTAATTATTGGATAATTGATTCACCCCTCCTCTTAGTTATCTTGGTAGACTATTGTTTCTAACAATTAGTATCAGAGCATCAGGTCCTTGAAGACAAGGCTTAACAACTTTGGGAAACTAGTGATGAGTTATTTGGGAAAAGATAGTCCTAAGTCTAATGGAGGAAATTTTGACAAATAGAAGATGGAGCTTCTTGGTAAGAGATTAAAATTGTGTATAGAATTGAGCTTAGAGTTTCTAGATAGAGGCATAAGTAAAGATAGATCCAAATCTGAAGAAGAAATGAAGATCAAGGAAGGTATTGATGTGGTTATGGAAAGAGAAAAAGAAGGTATGAGATTTTTTTCTTGTTGGAAATGTAATAAGTTTTGTCATTATGCATTTGCATTCCCTAAGAGAGTAAGGAAAAATAGAAAGAGTTCACTTTCTAATGAAGATGAAGAATTTAAAGCAAATATGGAAAGATTATTGAATGATCATGATAATGAACCTAAATTAGTTAAGAAAGAGGAAGAATTAGAAGAGAGAACTTTGGTAACTATTGTTAATCCAAATTCTAACCATAATAATGTGGAATTTATCATTAGCAATGATTTGTAGAATGGGAATCAAGTTGAAGAGAAAAGATTCAATCCTAGAGCAGAAGAAAGAGTTATGTTGATGACCCTTGAATAGAATGGTATAGCAGAGAGAAGAAATAGGCTAGTAACAAAGGTAGAAAGAGCTATGTTAACTGAGAATGATGTATCCAAGATGTTTTGGAGAGAAGCTATAAATACAACAATCTACACTATGAATAGAGTGCAAGTCATGAAAGACACAAACAAGATCCCTTATGAACTATGGTTTGGTCACTCACCTATAGTTAAGTATTTTAGAATTTTTGGTGGTAAGTGTTATATCAAAAGAGATGATGAAATTGGTAAGTTTGATGCTAGAAGAGATGAAGGTATATTTCTTGGTTATTCATTCAAAATCAAGGCTTATAGATGTTATAATATGAGAACTAATACTATTATGGAAAGTGCAAATGTAAGAGTTGATGAGAGATTCAAGATATAAGAAATAGTAGTTGATTACAATTTAGATGATGTTGTTGTTACTAAACTAAGGAATGATGAATTATTCTTTGATACTAATAATTATTTCCAGAATGAAGGAGAGTTGAGGCAAGAACAAAGCTTAGAACCTTCAATAGAGCCAAGAGTTGAGATAACAAATCCTACTTCAGGTAAGAATATGCCAAAGAATCATCCACCAAAGTAGATAATCAGAAGTAGAGATAAATGTGTGATGACAAGAAGAAGAATCAATGAAGAAATATGTTTGATATCTCAAGTTTAACCTAAGAATGAAAATGAAGCATGTAAAGATGACTATTGGAAGCAAGCTATGAAAGAGTAATTGGATCAGATAGTAAAGATGATCTGATTAGGATCTAGGACTATTACAGAGGAATGCTAATTGATTACATAGAATTAATTTAAAACTTTTAACGAACCAAATTAACGTAAATGAAATAAGAGAGCAACAAGATTAAGCTAATAAAAGAGACAATAAGAGAAAGAAGACACAAACAATTTGATCTCGGAGTTCATCCGTATGGACTACGTCTCCGAGTCTTGCTCCAATTGGGGGACCGATCCGATTATCTCCAAAAATTAGGTACAAATATTTACAAAGTCATTCCTTTGAAGTACAACAACATCACGCTGTTTCAAAGTACAGGAATGAGCACTTCAAAGATCTCCCTTATACTCAACACTTGGACGTTCTCTCCTTTTTCTGAATGTTCCTAAGAGTCTCCTAACCCCCTTTTTATACATGAAATTAGCCAAAATAAGGCTATAACAAAATTTTACAAAAATAACCTTTTAATTAATTCCCCCCTTCGAATTAACCTTTAGCCATTCTTGAAGATTCGGCATCATGTCAATTTTGGGGTCAAAAATAACTAATAACCTTATTTTACTAAGGTTGGCGGTTTTCTGGATAAAGTCAAATAGCAACTCACGTAAAATAATCTTTAAGTGCTAAAATGGCGCAATAGTTAACGAGATTTTGTGGTTACCGCCGGTCGGGGGTTCCAATCCTGCCAACGGTCACCTTACTTAAAAAGGGGAGTTAGTTAATGCTTAAATATCAATTGCCACCAATAGATTTTGAAAACCATGCGTGGCATAGTGGTGGAAGCATGAGTTATGGGAATAAATGGTCATGGGTTCAAATCCGACCATAACCCTTTTTATTTCCCACTTCGCTGATGTCATGATGACATCATCAATATTCATCTCTTATTTCGAACTTTAAAATGTCATAACTTTCACGTACGGGCTCCTTTTTTGACAAAATAAACACCGTCGAAAAGCTCTTGATGAGCTCTTTGTTTTGAAATCCATTGTTGTGCACTTTGGAGATGATTATTTTTTTACCTTTTTGATGACCTCCGTTCTCAGTTTGACCAACCTTTAACTGACCATAACTTTTGCATATGGACTCCATTTTTGTCCATTCAAATTGCATTGGGTCTAGAATTTCAAGGAGTTTAATCTGATGCTGATTGTTGGAGTTTTGGAGATACTTCAATTTTGACGAAAGTATCCCCCGGATCAAGCCTCCCCACTAAGGAGCTTTCGGACCACCGAAAGTTTGGATTACTCAGAAAGAAGGTGAGGGTATAGTTCCCTCACTTTACCAATCTCCATCCATCTTGCCTTGCTTGGATGCATCCCCTTCAATCCCACTCGAAGGTATTCAACTGGTCCTCTTCGTGAAGTTCTGACATTCCTGTCTAGGATAACATCTTCTGGCAATTTTGACATATACTTTGGTGAAAGATCATCAACTGATGGAACCTGAACACTGATGTCTTCATCCAAGATCATTGGAGGCTCATACAACTTCAGATTCTCAACATTGACAACTGAGTAAATTTGCATGTATGGAGGAAGATTAAGGCGAAAAGCATTAGTACTGATCTTTTCCAAGATCTCAAAAGGACTATACTTGATAGCTTTGAGCTTCCTTCCTTCACCTTGCATTCTTTCCTTGCTGATATGTAACCAAACTTTGTCACCAACTTGGAATTGGTGATCAATGCGATGCTTATCATGGCGAGCCTTGTATTTTGCTTGGCTCTGCTCTAATTGTGCTTCTACTACCTGATGGATTGCTTGGATCTTCTGGATGAACTTTAAAGTCTTTTCTGCATCATGGCGTCCATCTACAACATCGTCCTTCCCAAAAGAAAAATCCATTGGTGTCTTAGGCAAGTAATCGAAGCAAGTCTCAAAAGGAGACCTCTTTGTAGAAGAGTGTGCCACATGGTTGTAAGCATGTTGCACATAATGAAGACTTTCATCCCACAACTTAGGATGTTTTCTGTAGTAGCCTCTAAGTAGATGCACAATTGTCCTGTTCACTACCTCTGTCTGTCCGTCAGTTTGCGGATGGAAGGCTGTACTCTTCTTCAGCTTGGTGTCCATGAGTCCCCATAAAGATGACCAAAATTCCCCTAAGAATCGAGAATCTTGATCCGATACAATAGAAGTGGGTAACCCAAAATGAACCCATACATTTTGAAAGTACAAATGAGCAGTCAGTTCAGCAGTAACTTGCTTTTTACAAGACATTAAAATACACATTTTGCTGAACCGATCAACTACTACATACAAATAATCATGACCCTTCCTAGAAATAGGTAAACCTCCCACAAAGTCCATAGATACACTTTCCCATGGACGGGATGGTACAGGTAATGGTGTGTACAAACCTAATTTCCTATTACTTGGTTTACTGGTTGCACACATTACACATCCTTTATATACTTGGTGACAGTTTCCTGCATACGAGGCCAGTAACAATATTTTTGCAATTGAGCTAATGTCTTACTTACCCCGAAATGTCCTGCAATCAATGAGGTGTGTGCTTCACGGATTACATGTGCTTGTTCATTTCTAGGAATACATAATTTTCCCAAGTGGTACAACAAATTATCCTGCACATAGTAATCTTTCTCTTCTACATGTTTACCCTGGATTAAAGCTGCATAGATATCCTTAAAGTTCTCATCATTAGCATATTGTTCTTGAAAACTTTCATGAACCATAGAACTATTTTGAAGGATTATCAAAGCATTCTGAACAGGAGGTCTAGACAACATATCTGCTACTTTGTTATGGGAACCCTTCTTATACTTAATTACCAAATGAAACTGTTGTAGAAAACCCATCCACCTAAAGTGCCTACTTTGTTGCAACTTAGATTGTGAGTGCAAATATTGCAATGGCTAGTGATCAGTGTGGATTATAGTTTCTTTTCCCATTAAGTAATGTTTCCATTTTTTAACACTCTGAACTAAAGCATAAAGTTCTTTATCATACGTAGGATAGTTACTTACTGCTCCTAAAAAAGTTTCAGAGTGGTAGCAGACTGGTTTACCTCCTTGCATGAGTACAGCTCCCATGGCAAACCCGCTTGCATCTGTCTCAATCTCAAACGGTTGATGTAAATCTGGTAAAGCCAGAACTGGTGCAGTGCTCAACTTTTCTTTTAAAGTGTCAAAAGCCTTCTGTTGTGGACCTCCCCACTGAAAAGTTGCCTTAGTACTGGTTAATGCATGTAATGGTGATGCAATGTAAGAGAAGTTTGCAATGAACTTCCTCCAGTATTGAACTGCACCTAAGAAACTCCTGACTTTAGTAATTGTACTTGGCTTAGGCCATTTTACAATACATTTGACCTTTGTAGGGTCTACTTTTAGTTGACCATTCCCTACAACATAGCCTAAGTACACTAAAGATGTCTTTGCAAATTCGCATTTTGACATCTTTACATATAGTTTTTCTTTTCTCAGTATTTCAAATACTTTCTTTACATGAATTACATGATCATCCCAAGACTTACTAAATACAAGAATATCATCTAAATAGACTATGAAAAAATCATCTATAAAGGGACGGAAGACATCATTCATGACTCTTATAAATGTAGCTGGTGCATTACAAAGCTCAAATGGCATGACCAACGACTCAAAAAGTCCCTGTTTTGTCTTAAAAGCAATTTTCCAAAGATCACTTTCTGCAATTCTTATTTGATGATATCCACTATGTAAGTTTAGCTTAGTGAAATAGATTGCATGTTTCAACTGATCAAGTAAATCATCAATTCTAGGAAGAGGGTACCTGTTCTTTACTGTTATCTTGTTCAAAGCCCTGTAGTCAATGCACATTCTCCAAGTCCCGTCTTTCTTTGGAACCAACACAATAGGAGAACCACAAGGAGAAGTACTAGGATGAATAACTCCTTTCTCAACAAGCTCCTGAACTTTCTTTTTGATTTCTTCATTCTGCAACACTGATAAGTGGTACATGCCAATATTAGGAAGTGGTGCATCTTGTTGCAATTGGATCTCATGTTGTATCTCTCTCTTAGGAGGCAATCCTTTCGGTTCCTGAAACAAGTCATCATAATCGGAAACAACTTTGACTATTTCAGCCTTATGTTTTGGATCACATCCCTTAAATGCCTCAGATGTTTCATCTTCTTTGGCTTTTATAAGAATCAACACAAAATTCTTACTAGAGTTGACTAACCTTTTCATTTGACCAGCATTGACTAATGCCAGATTAGTCTTAACCTTATGTGCTCGTACAATGTATTCAATCTTGTCTTTAAACAAATGATATTTATTTTCCCCCCTATAAAAGATAGCTTGACGATCAAACAAATAGGGACTCCCAAGTACAAGACCACATATATCTAAAGGGACTACATCAGCTTCTACCTCATCTACAAAGTTTGCAGTGATAGCAAATCTTAACTTGCATTGTTTAGTTACCTGTAACTATGCATCATCGCAAACCCATCCAAGAGGGTATGGTTTTGGATGAGGTGTTGTAGTCAAGTTAAGCTTTTTAACAACTTCCTCAGATATCAAATTAACTTGGGAACCCGTATCAAATAATGTATCAACCTTATTATGCTTGATAACAACTCAAATGTGAAATAATTCATTCCTTTGCTTATCATTCTTAGGCGCTTTGGCCTCTTTTCACGATGTAACTTCCAGCACTTAGAATCATCATGCCCTTCTTTCTTGCAATGTGAGCATGTGGGTTTCTCACCCTCTTTCTTTACTGTTGCTGTCTTTTTACCCTTTCCTTTTCCTTTGGACTTTTCCTCAGACTTAGATGGCTTTTTATTAGACTTATCAATGAAAGTACCCTTACCCCTTGATTCTAAATGTGTTGCCTGGACACATACTTCATCCAAATTACAAGGATTCAGGACGAGAATAGAATGCCTTAGGTAAGAATGAAGACCACCTATATACTTGAGTAAGGTGTCCTGGGTATACAATGGGACATTTAATGAAATAGCCTTTTTGCAAAATTCATGGGTGTAATCCTGGATAGACTGACCTTTCCCATGCCTAAAATGTTGCCAGTTCATCATTAACTGTTGCATATGGCCTAGGGGGTAGAATTGATTTTTTAAAGCAGTAACAAATTCTGACCAAGACAAACTAAACTTACCATGTTGTGAAGTTTCATCCCGAGACCTACTCTCCCACCAAGTTAGTGCTACACCACCTAAACGAAGAGTGGCTAACTGAATTCTATCAACATCATCTACAAGGTTTTGAACTCTACAGTAGACTTCTACTTGCTGAATCTAGTCATCTAGTTTCTTGACATTTAACTCTCCACAATATTTTGGCAAGTCAAACTTTACATCCAACTTTATTCGAGGCTTATGTCCACCCTTAAAAATATTAGAAGACTCAGAATGGGTAGAAGAAGGAGAAGAGGGGGAAGAAGGAGAAGAGGGAGAAGAAGGAGAAGAAGGAGGTGTCTTTGGTGGATCACGATCAGCTCCTTTCTTTTTCCCTTTGTCCTTTCGAGCTGCACATCTTTGCATCTTCTCTTCCCTTTCTTGTACCAAGACCTCTACCATTGTCTGCAAATTTTGAAGAGTCTTCTGAATACTCTTATCTTGAGAAGCTTTTCCACCTTCATTTTCCATTTGTGATGATGGTTTAGTCCTTCGTTTTCCAATCTCAGGATTGTATTCCTCAAGCTTTCCTTCACCTTTCTCAATCCTGGATCTTGTTAACATTCAAATCTGCAATTCTAGTCCAACAAAGCTCTGATACCAAATTTGATCTGATAAGGATCTAGGACTATTACAGAGGAATGCTAATTGATTACATAGAATTAATTTAAAACTTTTAATGAATCAAATTAATGTAAATGAAATAAGAGAGCAACAAGATTAAGCTGATAAAAGAGACAATGAGAGAAAGAAGATGCAAACAATTTGATCTCGGAGTTCATCCGTATGGACTACGTCTCCGGGTCCTGCTCCAATTGGGGGACCGATCCGATTATCTCCAAAAATCAGGTAAAAATGTTTACAAAGTCATTCCTTTGAAGTACAACAACATCACGCTATTTCAAAGTACATGAATGAGCACTTCAAAGATCTCCCTTATACTCAACACTTGGACGTTCTCTCCTTTTTCTGAATGCCCCTAAGAGTCTCCTAACCCCCTTTTTATACATGAAATTAGCCAAAATAAGGATATAAATTTTTTTTACAAAAATAACCTTTTAATTAATTCCCCCCTTCGAATTAACCTTTAGCCATTCTTGAAGATTCGGCATCATGTCAATTTTGGGGTAAAAAATAACTAATAACCTTATTTTACTAAGGTTGGAAGTTTTCTGGATAAAGTCAAATAGCAACTCACGCAAAATAGTCTTTAAGCGCTAAAATGGCACAACGGTTAACAAGATTTTTTGGTTACCGCCGGTCGGGGGTTCCAATCCTGCTGGCGGTCACCTTACTTAAAAAGGGGAGCTAGTTAATGCTTAAATATCAATTGCCGCCAATAGATTAGTGGTGGAAGCATGCGTTTTGGGAATAAATGGTCATGGGTTCAAATCCGACCATAAACCTTTTTATTTCCCACTTCGCTGACATTATGATGATGTCATCAATATTCATCTCTTATGTCAAACTTTAAAATGTCATAACTTTCACGTACGGGCTCCTTTTTTGACAAAATAAACACCGTCGAAAAGCTCTTGATGAGCTCTTTGTTTTGAAATCCATTGTTGTGCACTTTGGAGATGATTATTTTTTTACCTTTTTGATGACCTCTGTTCTCAGTTTGACCAACCTTTGACTGACCATAACTTTTGCATATGGACTCCGTTTTTGTCCGTTCAAATTGCATTGGGTCCAAAATTTCAAGGAGTTTAATCTGATGCTGATTGTTGGAGTTTTGGAGATACTTCAATGTTGACAAAAGTATCCCTCGAATCAAAAAAATAAGACATGGGAATTGGTCCCCAGACTAGAAGATAAGAATATGATAGGAACTAAATGGGTATTCAAGAAAAAGATAAATGAACAAGGTGAAGTTGTAAGGAACAAAGAAAAATTGGTATATAAAAGATACTCACAACAAGAAGGAATAGACTATGATGAAACCTATGCTCTCGTGCCAAGAATAGAAGCAGTAAAGTTATTTTTAGCATATACAACATATAAGCAATTCACAATATATTAGATGGATGTCAAGTCAACATTTCTAAATGGATAACTGGAAGAAGAGGTATAGATAGAACATCCTATAGGTTTTCCTTTAATAGATGACAAGAACATAGTATGCAGATTAAAGCAAGCACCTAGAATCTGGTATGCAAGGTTGGATAAGCATTGGACAAAGCTTGGATATAGCAAAGGTATGGAAGATAGTAATATCTATTGGATATAATTGATGATGGATTGATGATTTTGGAAATATTTTTTGATGATATCATAATTGGAGGAAATGATGATGAAAGTGACAAGTTTGTAGAAGAAATGAAGAAGGAATTTGAAATGAGAATAATAGAAGAAATAAAATATTTTCTAGGATTACAGATCATGCAGAACTAAGAAGGAATCTTTATTCCTCAAACTAAGTATTTGAAAGATTTACTAAAAAGGTGTGGTTTGGAAACATGTAAAACCATTGGAACATGCAAGGCTCTTCCCCAGTACCATATTATAAACCCTAAATAACATGAATATGGTTAGAACTAGGAAGTGTAAGGAGGTGAGATATCATGTCTTTGTCTCTCATGCATGGTATGTAAATTATAGACTGTTAACATACACTTTATGATAGAATGATGATAAGTAAGTTTCAAAATTTAGGTATGTCACGATTGGTATCCTTCTTATTAATATTGGACCTAAGATCTTATTAAGATTGATATACATTATAGTCA
This sequence comes from Cupressus sempervirens, assembly GCA_028749045.1. Classification (NCBI taxonomy): domain Eukaryota; kingdom Viridiplantae; phylum Streptophyta; class Pinopsida; order Cupressales; family Cupressaceae; genus Cupressus; species Cupressus sempervirens. The sequence goes on from CM053783.1 coordinate 60,048,597, forward strand.
TTATTGTCATAAGTATCGTATTCAAAATTTTATTAGGTTGGTAAGCTAAGACCCTATGGAATAAAGACTCGAGATGTTATAACTTAGAAACTATGCCAATGGGTTCATAGTATGTTATGATTTATTAGGATAGTTGTTTTAGGTGGCTATTGTGAAAAGATGAATTAACACCCGCCCATGTAAGTACTAATAATAATTATAGACAAAAAATGTTATTGATTTAAATTAAGGCCTACTTGGTAGAGCTCAACATGATGTAAATATAATAAGTGAATTTTTGTACAAGTAGTATTGAGTGGATGGGCTATAGTGAATGATGATTAAGATGGAGATATAATACACTGATTAATAGATATAATGGGTTTACCTAATGACTAATTTTGAACATATGCAGACATGATTATGGAAACATCCAGCCTTCTTGACATTAGTGATTTTAGAGACATATGCCTTATAATGTAATATCTAATTTTGATAATGAGACAGTGTTAGTAATTAAACTATACTTAATTGAATCAAAGAATACTAGTTGTGGGGGTTACACTTAGGTGTTTTTGACCTAAGGTATGTAATCGAAACTAATTTTCATGTTGCCTAATTTAGCAATATAGATTAAGCATTTCATTATTATGATAGGAAATGGATTATGATGTGATGTGAAGATTTTGATATTTTAATATTTTGAATTCCTTATTTGAAAAGAATTAAGTAAAGGAATTCCATTGAATTATGTTAATATGGATTTTGTGACATATAAATTCATATGCATTTATGATATGTGTTTTATATGATCTCCTTGGACTATTGATGCTCAAGTTTAGTGTGTAGGAAGTGAAACCATGGAAATATTTGGGAAAAACAAGGTCCGAACCTATATGAACATGGTTTAGCCAAGGCAGATCTTTGGAAGATTTAGAAGCCTTGTTGTGATGTATTTTATTTTGTAAATATAAGCTTGTATGTGTGTGAAATTTTTAATCTCAAAGATGCATTAGGGACATGTCATGATGATGTGGGATGTTCTTTTATGTGTCACTTGACATTTGTGAATTTTGTGTGTTAATGACATGTCATCTAGGGTTTGGTCATTGTAGCATGTTACCCTAAAACTAATTACCTAGTTAGTGATTAAATAAACCCACTTGACAAGGGGTAGGATGGATCACTATCACAAGGAAATTCGAATTCAGACTTGACCAAGGGTTTAAAGGGTCATTAGGTGGTAACAAAGTGTCCCTTGTGTGAAAATAAGCTACCCATATGATAGTATTACATGTTAGAGGCCTAATTTTGACCATATTATTGCCTAGATAGCCTAGGGGGCCCTTTTACCAATGCATTCTTCTACCAATTCGAAAGTGGAGTTGTCACATGAGCTCTTTCCCATGTTTTCCACTAAGTCAAAAATAGAAAACTTAGGGGGAGACAAGTTTGTAAGAGGAAGTGGCTTGGGGTTTTTGCTAAAATAGTTAGTGGGAAAGCCTTTTTAGAGATTCTTGGACAAACTAGTGGGTTGTTTACCCACTCTCTAAGTTTAGAGATAGTTAGGGTTTTGGAGGGAGGTTACGAGAGCTCTTCACCAACTGTCATTACCATTAGCTTGGACCAAGGTAGATGCACAAACCATGAACATTTTATTTTAATATTGCATAATGAATCTGCAAGTATGGAATGTTGTTTTGGAATCATGGACTTGTTATGGTAATCTTTGTGTTGTGTTGTGATTGTGCAACGAGTTTCATGCATTTTCTTGGTTTTCTTCCTTAATCTATTTGTTTTGTTTTGAATGTTGAATTTGTTCATGGGTGTGAAGGCTTCACTCACCCTTGGGAGGGAAGAGAAGCCTTGGATGAAGGGGTTAGTTAGGCTCAACATTGAAGTCGAGAGATTTTCTTCTTGGAGAGGGTTTTGTTGTTCATGGAGTATGGGCTCCATTGAAGCCATATGCCTTTTTTGATACCCTTGAAGAGGTATTTGTACTATGGGAGGTATATGTTAGAATCTGAAAAGATTAATAACCCAGAAAACTAGTGCAAAGAGTAAATATCTAAACTATGAATGCAAATGTTACAAAATCAAAATAGCATCATAGAGTTAGTCTCCAAGAGAGTAATGCAAATTCTAGAAGCAAAATAGCATTAAGAGGATACAAAAATAAGAGATGCAAATACAAGCCAGGTAGCATGCTTATATAGGCTAGGAAAAGGGAGGAGGTGGCAATACCAACCAATGAGGATAAACTATCTATCGGACTAAAGATAGCAAAGTATCTTCCCAAGATAGCTAATGGATGCTCACATGTAAGAAGGTGACACCTTACAACCATTCACCTAATAAGACATGCTTTATTAACCTAAGCGAGATTATTAGAAGTGTAGGAAAAACCTAGCAAAATAGGAAAAATAAAAAACTACACTAACACCTCCCCATAAGTGAAGCTTAAGTGGATGTAGAAATGGGTCCCGATAAGTCAAGCCTGATGAGGTACCCATGTACATAAAATTCCCCCAAAAGAGAGAGAAAAGAGACTCCCCAAAGAAAATTAGGACTCCAAGTGAGAGGAAGTGGCCCCCCCAAAAGATGAAGCATCCTGCACCTCCAGCAAAGCTTGCAAATTTTGTCCGGTAGATCCACTTACATCGAACAAGTTTTCTTCCCTTAGGAAAAGGGACAAGATCCCAAGTGTAGTTCCTCTTCAAGGAACTATACTCTTCCTGCATAGTTGTATCCCACTCAGAAATACCAAAAGCCTCATGAAAGGAAAGTGGATTTGAGGCAGTAGCAATGAAGATATGTAGAGCATCCTGGAATTGTAACCGAGTCTGCTTGGTGTCTGATGGATCCCCAACCCAATCACTTGCAAACTGCAAGGTTTGTCTAGCCCAAAGTGGACCAAAAGATGGAGAATCTAGAGGAGAATCATCAACCTGTGAATGATGACTAGGAGAGGAAGGAGGTGAGTCCTCTGAATCACTCTCTGCATCAAAAGTGGAGGTAGAAGACTGCTCAAGTGAATCTGACCCATCAGAAGATCTATCATGTATTCCAAGTGACTCCAATGTCAAAGTAGAAGGCAATCCTGTGACCATGCTCTGCTGGTTAAGCTGATGCAAGTAGTGAAAGTTAAGATGGCCAAACTGCTCATGCCATAATCTGCTCACATCATTAAAATGAGTGAGCAAAATAGTCAAAGGAGTATCAAGAACAAAGTGAGAAAACATATAGAGTTGTGATTGATGATCTGCTCTCCCAACTGCAACTATAGAATCATTGTGCAACTCATGTATCTCCACTAAATCAGGAGTGAACTCAACCCGCTTACCTAAACTTGTGTGAGTGATCTGGTGTACCGATAGGAGATTAGTTGACAATGAGGATACATAAGGAACATTATGGAATGTTTCATCCCCCACATCAACAGACCCTCTCCCACACACCTCAACAAGAGTGTTATCACCCATCAAAATAGAAGGCATAGTACACGGCTCCAAGGATGCAAGTTCTTTCTTAGATAAAGCCATGTGGTGTGAAGCACCCAAATCAAGAACCCAAGTGGATGGTGAGGAAGCAACTGCAAAAAGGGCCTTGCCCTTTCCTTTCCCCTTGCTATTATTAGACCCTTCATTAGAACTTTGTTTGATAGACTCAGGAACACTGATATTATTCTTCTCAAGAATGTATGTCAAGTGATCAAGTTATTTCTACAAACATTTATGTTCATCATGACCAGGTCTTTTACAATATGCACATTTGACCTTTTCTTTCTTAGACTTATCACCCTTGGAAGATGGTGTATCAATAGTTGCTTTTGAAGAAACTAACATCTGATCCTTCTTCTCCTCGCTATTCTTTTGTTTCTTGTCCTTACTATTGTTGTTACTACTTTGTCCTTATTGCTCTTTTGTGCCTTGGTTGGCAGCCAAGGCATGTGACTTAGAGGACTTAAGAATGCCCATCTGGATTAGCTTGTCATGTTCTTGAGTGAGATTGATAGCAAAATCATCTAAAGATGGCATGGTGAATTGAGTACCAAGTGCACCCTTAGTAGCATAGAAGGTAGAGACAAATACAAAATATTCTGAACTTAGCTTAGAGAGAATACTAAGAATCAGTTGTTCATCTTTCTTTTCAATTCCACATTGTTTTAACTGCAACCTTAGTGATTTCAATTTGGTGAAGAAATCTTGGATTTTGTTGAAATTGCCTGGACTCAAACTAATTAATTGATTTTCTAACATATGACCCCTTATTGAATCTTGTGTGCCAAATAGTGTTTCTAGCTTTGTCCATACTTCATTTGGTGTATCCAAAGACTCAATGTGAAATAGCAAGTCAGGAGAAACAGACAAACACAATGTTCCAAATGCCTCATCACATTTGTTAAACCACTTAGGCTTATCTTCATCTTTAGCAGGTTCAGTTTCAAGTCCCATAGTTATCCTATTTAATCCAGCTTTCCTTAAGTGAATTGTCATGCGTGATTTCCACTCAAAGTAATTGTATGGAGTTAGGATGGGCATATTTGTTTGATCCATGATGAAGAAGTGCAGAGAAGAAATGCTAGAAAGAAGAGAACCCAACCACGACAATGCCCCCCCCTCTTTACTCAATTAAAGAACCCCCCCCCAAAGAAATATGATTTGACACTTTATTTTAGTACATTTACAACTACCACTAGAAAGAAATACTTAGTGGTCTTGATTTCAATGCATTACAAACCCTCATGAAGAGCATATGCTAAAAGTGAAACTTGGGCAGAATAATCAAAGAAACAAATAGCACCACTGTGATCTACTCAAAAAATCATGCACTTTCAAAAAAAGAATCGCCTTGATACGAGGTCGTATGAGAAAGTTATGATCCTCTGAAGTTTCCAAAATGAGAATTGTGCACAGTCACGACTGAGAATCTGCAATTTCTGAAAAATTTATGCATGAAAATCAAAAAACAACTCCACTAGTGGATAGAGCACAAAAAAATAGCCAAGTTCATAATAAGAATCATCAAAATCGGAGTCCGTATGAGCAAGAATGAGACATTTGAAAACTGCGTTCAAATCTGTGACTGCCAATGGAGAGGGAGATTGCTGTAGCTTTCCGTGCTAGATCCTACAAAATAGATAGATTTCATGCAAAATCTAAAAGACACCCAGATGGTTTTTTGGGGCTGCAAAAAAACCCAGAAAGCATTTTCCTTGCTGATGTATAGAAGATGTTGCTGTAGTGTAAATTAGACGCCTTCAACAGTAAAAAATGGCTTCAAAAATTAAGAAACGACCCCAACAACCAAAATATGACATGAAAATGCTGGATCAGCTTCTTAAGTCCATTAATGGCATGCTAGAACCTGCAATACTGATTGAAAACTCCAAATATGCAAGTTGGTTGTCAGATTTGAGATTGAAACCCTGGAGAAAAATTGTTTTTGTCAAAACTTTTCTAATTCTCAAGATCATCCAAAGATGCAAGAGAAGAGCATACTTCATTTTTCAAAAAACTACAATAAAATTTATTAGCCCCCCCGAATCTCTCAAATAAGGAAACTAAAATCTACTCTTGCACATAGAAAAGCTCTGATACCATGTTAGAATCTGAAAAGATTAATAACTCAAAAAACTAGTGCAAAGAGTAAATATCTAAACTATGAATGCAAATGATACAAAATCAAAATAGCATCATAGAGTTAGTCTCCAAGAGAGTAATGCAAATGCTGGAGAAAAATAGCATTAAGACGATACGAAAATAAGAGATGCAAATACAAGCCAGGTAGCATGCTTATATAGGCTAGGAAGAGGGAGGAGGTGGCAATACCAACCAATGAGGAGCAACCATCTATCGAACTAAAGATAGCAAAGTATCTTCCCAAGATAGCTAATGGATGCTCACATGTAGGAAGGTGACACCTCATAACCATTCACCTAATAAGACATGCTTTATTAACCTAAGCGAGATTATTAAAAGTGTAGGAAAAACCTAGCAAAATAGGAAAAATAAAAAACTACACTAACAGTATAAGCATATTTATGTAATGAGGAGGATGCATTTGATAGCCTTGAAGTAGCATTATGCAATTGCAAATGTATATCTGTATATGGATATGACATTCTCCTCTTTGGAGAGCCCACCTTCACCCATTGTTTCATGATTCCAATGGTGAATCAATGTGCAAACCTTGGAAGGGATTTTTAGGTGTTGTGTTGTATGTTTTCATGCATTATCAAATGTTGTATGTGTGTATCTCATTTGGACTTGTTTCCCCTGCTTGGTGGGTGGCTTAATAGAAGCCTAGGATGGGAAGTGAGCCTCCTTGGTTCTTGTTGATCATTTTGTAGGTTTTCTTTGTGGCCTTGGAATCCAAAGGAGGAACTAGAGTTGTTCTATGCATTGATGTAACAAGGAAGGAATTCTTGTTTATTTCATTGTAGAGTTGGAAACCTTCATCCATGTTATTGTGTATCATGATCATAAGATGAAATATCCATCTTATGCACATTGTTGTGAAGTGTATTGTCTTGGAAAGATGATGAAATTAGGAGATAACCATTTGTATTTTGACTCTAGTTTCATCAATATGAATTTAGATGTATTGGAGAAAAATTATTGATATATCATTATAGATATCATTGGAATATAAAAGAGATACATCTCAAATAGATAAACTATTGTTCTTGACACTCATGGTGTGGTTATGCCTATATTGAATTATGTTTGTTTTGAATCATGAATTGTTGCAAGAAGGTGCACTTCCAATATGATTCTCCATTTAGAGAAAGCTCATTATGTATTTAGTTTAATATGGAAGTTCATGTAAAATCCCATCATTGATGAGAGAGAAATATAATGGATTCGTATTTGATTTTGATACAATGCATTTCATGTGCTAAACTATTATTGAAGTGCTTTTGGAATAGATTGAAAATTATATTCATGTGTAGAGAAGTGCTAAAATAATATTCAACTTAACACCAAAAAAATTATTTTAATATCATAATGGAAATAGAAGAAAAAAAAAAAAAAATGGTGTAGTCCAAACTTCATAAGAAAACATATGCTATAGATGCACATTCCACTTCTTTGGATTTTGTATGAGAAAGTGTAAAAATTCTTTCCCCTATGAAGACCAAATAATACAGGTCATTAAAATATTCAAAAAAAGAATATGCCATAGAATCCCCACATAAAATATTGATATATAAGATATCTAAACAAGAGACAAGACTTAAGAAAAGATCCTAAACAAACCCCTAGGAGGTTAAGAAAAGCATGATAAACCAAGAAAATGTACAATCCATTGAAAGGAGAGATAATAATAAAATAATATAATGGTAATAAAAATTTATTTTAAAAAAAAACTTGGTCATTCATACCCCAAGCACGTCTCATCAACCTGCCATGCATAAAAGGTGTGGGGAGGGCATTTGAAAAATTTGATTGGATAATTTGTTTTTTTACAACCCAACAAACAAAAAAAAAGGTAGGATGACATCCATCACATTTTCCTTCCAAGGCAAGGTACATGTTAGATCAAGTGCCCTCCTAGTTAAGCAACTAGCTTGGGCCACAAACCTAGACCTAGGAAATCGGTTATGCACATGATTCAAAGGTTCATGTGACCCAAGCTAGGAATTGGTCGATTTGGAGAAGGGAAGTGTTTTAAAGAAAAGGTAGGGTTAGTGGTTTTAGGAAATAATGTTTTTTTTGGAGTATGTAAAGGTGGTTTGGGTAAAGGAGATAGGAGAGGGCAAATGGTTTTAGGAAGTAAACTAGGATTAAGTAATATGAGAGACTAGTTAATTGGTATGTTAGGAAGTTAGGAATTAGTTAGTTAGTAGTACAAGAAATATAATAGTAATAGGAATGTGGTATGACATAAAACATATGTTGGTAATTAATGTATGTATATTATAGCCTAAGGACTATTGTAGTAATTTGCCTTTAAAAAGATGTCATAAGAGATATATGCAAAAAAAAAAAAAAGAATAAAAAAAAAGGATAAGTTATAACACATTATCAATAGAACATATTATAGAGTAATAGCTAATTATAAATGGATATTATATGAAATATCCCAAATAGAATGCATTATAAAATATTTCATAAATATATCAATAATAGCAGGGCTAGGGATAACTATAATTTATGGCATAAATAATGTATTAGTGGGTAAGCATATAAGAAATTCTATTTTGTGAAAATAAATGTTAAGGTTAGTCTTGGCATGTGGTATGCTATTTAGTTCTTTTAGAACAAAAAACTATTAAGATGTATGGTATTACTATTATATAATAATAATTCCCAATCAACATGTCATTGAATGCATACAGTATTTTAGATTCAGTAAATTAATATAAATGTATTCCCTATGTATGGAACACATGGGAAGTTTAAAAATATGTGTCAATCAACAAGTAGATATCACTAATGGTTTGTCTATCAAAATATTTATATTGATACATAGGCTCTTAAAGATTCCTAAGTAGGAAATGTACCTAATATTCATATAAATGTACTAAATTGTCTCATAGGGAATTCTAATTTAATTACATGAAAAGAAAGCCCTCGTGGAGACAACAATTTCATAACCTACCTAATTACATCATCAATAGTGAGGTAATAGTCAATAGATGCTTAAGTGACTCATCAACTCATCTTTATACCCTTAGCCTAGAACATGGTCTTCGATCGAGAAGCTATGTCTCACCACTCTCATAGAAATGTACTACAAATGATATCAAATTTATTTGTGTGTCTGACCTAGGAGTAACTATCAAATCTCCACCAGAATAATAAGGATTAACTCGATTAGAGATTTGAGATTATGTTGCAACCCTATAATTTTAATCAATAGTTATCCTAAACTTTAGTCTTCTATAATCTAGTGCAGAAATGTACAGTTCCCTATGCTATATTCTAAATGTTACCTTATGAAAAAAAAACAATAAAAAAAAAATTGTGTTTGTGTTTTTTCCCTAAAATTTTGGGCATGAAAAAAAACCTATGGTAAATAGACACAAGTTATCTACAAAGGATGAGACACCTAGTGTTGAGTAGAAGAAGTACAAATCTATGATTAGAGGATTGCAACACCTAACTCACACAAGGCTGAATATAGAAAATGCAGTTGGAATTATTGCAAGATTCCAAGTGGAGCCTTCTTTCTTGGAGGAAGATTGGTTTCTTGGCTAAGAAAAAAGAAGGATTGTATCTCAAAAAGTACAATAGAAGTAGAATATGTTGTAGCAAAAAAAAATTGTAATCAAGTTGTTTGGATGAAGTAGATGCTAAAGGATATAAGGATAGAATTCAACGAACCTGTTGTCATAAATTGTGACAACACAAGCACAATAAATATATCTAAGAATCTAGTGTTGGATTCTAAGACCAAGAACATTTCTATTAAGTATCACATGTTGAGAGAGAAAGTTGCAAAAAAAGAAATTATATTGGAGTATGTAAGCACTAAAGAGCAGATTGTAAATATTTTTACCAAGCCTCTTCCCAAAGAGACTTTTGAGTATTTGTGAGGTATGCTAGCGGTTATGCTCCTTCCTACATTAGATTAGATGATGCAAGAGTGCATCAGTATAATGTAATAGAGTACTATTGTTTTTCTGGGTTGAATGCTGATGCTTCCTATACGGGGGAGTATATGTGATGGATAGAGTCATCTAGGACTCTTGTTGGATGTTGTTTTTGAATACTGTCTTTGGACACTTGAGCTAGTCAGAAATAGTTGTTGTAGAGTTTGATGGTTGCTAAAACCTTTGACATTGATATCAATGGGGGAGAAGTACAACATGAAAAACAAGTACAATATGGAAAAATAGTTCAAAAAGCATGGAAAACAAGTACAACATGCTTGAAAAATTAGGTTGAAAAAAGTACAGCATAGAAAAATAGTTTTATGTAAAGCACATTGAGGTATATCAATGGGGGAGAATGATTGATGAAGAGTATTTGAAAAGAAAGGTTAACCATCTTTTGTAGTTGGTATTCTTGGAACTAGATGTTTTTCAACTATGCTGCCATCAATGCCAAAGGGGGAGAATGTTGGAGGAATGAATGCTAATGATATTCCTATGAGGAGTATTGTAGAAACATGATTAGATATTTATCATGATGATATGTTACATTCATGACTAATTTTGTCATTGATCTCAACATAGTAGTTTTCTTTGGTATTTGACAGAAGAATAGTGGTTATGATCAAGTTGGTATAGACAAATCATTGAGTACATTCAATAGCGAGGTTAAATGGAGATTATACTATGTTTCTAGTATATGGAGCTAACCCCAAAAGCATAAGATATTAAGTCTAGAAGAACTTATGCAAGTTTCAATGAAGACTATTCTGAGATAGAGTTTATAGAGGCATGTTTTGGTAAACTTGTTATATATCTTAGTAGAATTGTTATTCTAAGAAGGAAAAGTTAAAGATGTAAATGTCATATTGGTGATGATGTGGCTAAGCTCACTCATCATAATGTTATGTTTTTGGAAAGTTATTCAAGTTGCAAGGTGAAAGATTAATGTTATTGCTAAGTGTAATGTGTTCTTAATATGGTCCTATAAGAATTAATTGAGAAGGTGTAACAACTAACTCAGGGACTTGTTTTATGGATTCGGTACAAAAGAAAGAAATTTTCCTTTATCATATCAAGGAGTAATGTGAATGATTGTAAGCAACACAAGAGAAAAATGCAAAGTTAAGCAGAGTAGAGTGGAAGTGAAGAAAAATTCATTACCAAGGTTTTATTATGTAATTCAAAGTTTGATACTTAGATCCAAGGTTTGTGACCTAGTCTAAAAGATTTGACTATGATTGGTCTGATTGACAAGATAGAGGAAAGAAGTTAAAGTACAATACACAATTATTCTGCAAGGAATAGTTGAGATATTAGTTGGATAGTGAGTTCAGTGATCTTACCCCAGAAGCTATTTGGATAGTGGGCCCTTATGTCTTCTACAACTCCAAACAGGATTGGAATCTTCTAACAAGGATTCAATGTCTCCTAGCAGGGACTCATATGTCCTAAATGTTGTAATAGAATCTTAACAGGGTCCATCCTCTAATAAGAAATATTTATATTAGTACATCATCTTGTGGGCATAATTCCCACAGAGGTTTTCTCTCTAATCAAGGATTTCCCTAGTTAACACATCTGGTGTAATTGTCTATGTGCATCTTGTTATGGTTGTTGTTTTCTTTGGTTGAATGGATAAGATTGTTTAAAGTTGATAAATGTTTTAATTATTAGATAATTGATTCACCCCCCTACCCCCCCTCTCAATTATCTTGGTGGACTATTGTTTCTAATAAGATCTTGACAAACTACAACTTGGTTTTTTAGATTTTATATCAAAAATGTTAAGTTGAATAGAGGAAGTCAACATAGTTTTGTATTTAAAGATCTTTGACACCTTTTTCATTAATGTCAAAGGGGGAGAAGTATGTAAGGAAAATTGTATATGTAAGGAAGAAGTATGTATATGTATATGTAAGGGGGATCTTAGCTAGGTATTTAAGATATCATTATAAAGGAGTGATAAGGAATGTAACAATCCATCAAAACATGAATAAAATTTTTAAGTTTTGAAAGAAATTTTTGTGTAGTTATTTTTTAGTTATTATTTTGTATGACATCATTTTGGGACTTAGCCAATTTTTTCAAATGTTGCCATCAATGCCAAAGGGTGAGATTGTTTTCCAATGACTAGATAGATGAATGAGTGTTGTCATTTATGGCAACATATTTCATTATATATTAGAGTTAGAAAATTGACTATATGTTGGACAGTTTGCAACAACATAGAGATAGTTATGGTATGTACGGATGTCAGACTTTGAGTTAGCTCTTGCATAGTTGAGGATCAATTTTTTTTAGTATCATGATGACGTATGTTGGTGCATAAATCTGCATGAAATGTATGACATAAGTTACAGAGCAATTAAAATTGTAGGTAATTAACAAAGTAGAATAGAGCATGTTAGTAAATTTAATTGTATGACTTAAGGAATTATTTTGGTAATAAAATAATTACTTAATCATACTGAGTTGACATCCTAAGTTATAATTAGTCAAGCATGTGAAAGCATAAAGGTTGACTAAGCATAGTTTTGATAATTTGCAAGGTATAAATAAACATCATATCTTGCACAATAAATGGAGAATTATGTATGCAATGCAAACTATTGTGAAGAAAGTACAAGTGATATGCAAGCCTTATGTGATATGAAATCTGACATATGATCAGATCAAGTTTGAGCTACAATACTGAGACATGTATTGTATGTATATCAATTCTTGTGAAGAAATTTATTTTTATATTGCATGTTAGGGTAGTAGGATCTTCTTACATTTATTGTAACTGCTCTACTAACTCCTAAGGGGGTTGAAGTAACTCCTAACAAGGTTGAGACTTTTAATAGGTCCTAGTTCTTTAACAATGAATCAAGATACTATATGTAATGCATAGACTCCTACTATGCTCAATTGTTGGAATGACTTAGAATAAATGAGAGGGTGGAAATCAATTATCCCAGGTCCAAATGTACAAATAAAACTTTTAGTACTTAACAAGTACTTTTGCATGTATTGGTCATCCAATATCTAAAACCATAGTATATTATTGTCCTAGGTCAAATGAAATTTGTAGAAATGTAAACATGAAATACCAAAAAATTATTCACACATTTTTGACACAAGAATTTTACATGGAAACCCAATTTGGGAAAAACCACCATTAACATGCTACCAATTTTTACTCTTCTAAAGTAAGCTCCATGAGGAGTCAACCCTATTAAAGGTTACAATGCACACTATTAAATGTGACCTTGATTAAAGGATTTCAATCACCCTATTAGGAGTGAACCTTGTTAGAGGAATTTAAAATATTCCATTAAAATTTCACCCTATTAAAGGATTTACTCATGACTATTAGGTCAACCTTAATCGAAAGGATTTATCTAGACTAATATAGTTATTAGAAAGTAACAGTAGGACTTGATCTGATAACAAAACAACTCACTTGTAGATTATAGATCTCTTATTCAGTCCTCCATACTACTTAATATTCAATCTCTTTCATCTTTGACAACTTTTTTACCCTTCAAGCCTTCACGTCCATAAGCCTTCTTTCTTAGTATGCTAATTGTAGATTCATCGCTTCAACCACCAATTGAAGAAACACCACAAGGCACCTTATCTTTCTTTAGTTTGCACTATGACACTTTTCTTCTGGCATGTTATCTCTGTAAATGGAGAATTTGTTGATTTTAGATTGGTTTTGACAATTGAGTGTCAACACAATTAAAACATTCACTAAGTTCATATTGAACTAAGTAATACATGTCGAGTATGATATGTAAAAATAATATGTGCCGAGTTGCAATGAGTGCTGCGCAGACAATACATGCTGATTAATTCAAGTGCCAAGAAAATAATAGATACTGAGCAATTTAGGTGCCAAGTTAGAGGAAAAATTTTAGTATGTTTCGAGCATCAGTAACCTTAATTGCTGAGTAACACAGATTTTACATAGTTGTTTGAGATTGCACAAACAACTATGTAAACCATTTTCCAGCTGACCTAAAGATATAATATGATCTATTGTAGATAAGGACAAATCTGTATGCAGATTTCCTATGAAATTACATGTAGCCAATCAGAAAAAAGGGAAGGATTAAGCGAGAAAAAGGATGAATCTTAGCCATAGATTCATACCTAACCCTAAGTCTTCTTTTTTTCTTAAGGAGTATGAAACCCTAAACATGATGTAGGAGCATCCAGAGGTATAAGGGCAATCCTGTGTCACCCAAAAAAATGTACTTAGACTTAGTTTCTGTTTCATGTCTTTACATTTTTGGATACCCATTTGGGTCAAATAAAGGTTCCAACTCTCACAATTCCACTATCAGTGTGTTTGAAAATCCTGAAAAAATAGGAGCATGCAATTTGGCCATCATTTTGGTGACCTAGAAGGTGTGAATTGGCTAGATGAATATAATTGTGATTTAGAGCATTCCAAAAAAAGAATCAGGTCAAAAGGCCCCACGGTTTGAAAGTTATTGCAGTTTTTCAAGTTTTGGAGACCTCCTAAGAATGCTTCAAAGTTAGGTTAGGGGCATTAAATAACCTCAAAAAGGGTCAAAAAATGGGGGATGAGCGAAGCTTGTCCATAGGGCTATAGAGCACTTTGAGAGCTTTCTGAAAATGTAAACAGTTTGTCAATCGGAGCTACGGTTCAAAAGTTATGCCTCCCGAAAGTTCGGTTACCGTTGCTAGATTCTTCTAGATTTGCACCGACTTCTAACACAGCTTCTGGAACCTTCTATTTTGTTGGTAGATGCCTACTAGCACTTTCTAGAATGTACTCCTAGTCCTTAACCCTCCGAGGTCTATTTAAGAAGATTTTTGGCATTGTAAAAGGCAGTTCGGAGTGGAGTTTGAGAGGAGGTACTGAAAGGAGAAATTATCTCCAAATTTATGCTATTGTAAGCCCTTAGGGCATGTTCCTGAAGTTTATTTTCTCTGTACTATTTGTAATAGCTTATTTTCTCAGTTAATATAATTTTCCCTTTCTGTTGTGTCCATTTTGTTCTTGGGTTGTGTCCCCATCACTTCATTAAGAGTGAGTACATAAGAAAGTGAAGGAAGAGAACAACAAAGTTTGCATAGAGACTTAGAAGTATTAAGAGAGAAAATTATAGAATCAATTTGGAAATAACAAAGGACAGAGGATACATCATTGACATATCAGATCAAAGAGGATCAAGAAGAAAATAATATAGATTTGATCTTTAGTCAAGCTACTAGAGCTAATTAAAAGATCTATGCTGAAGCATCTTAATAGGCGGTTTTAGTAAAGTCTCCTAGATGGAGTAGTCCTAACAGACTATTGTAAATCCTTTAATAGGGTGACATTCCAAGTGGATGTTCTAAAGTTTTTTAGTTAGGCACACTTCTAACAGGGTGTTGAAATCCTCTAACAAGGTGGGACTTAACAGTCCTTATAAGCCTTTAACAGGGTAGGCCTTTCATAGGGTAGATCATGTCTCATGGTCAACTCATTGTAACCTTAATTGGAGAACACTTTATTGTTGTAGTAGTGAAGAATTGTGGGTGTCATCCCGACCCCAGTTTTAGCTTCTCATTTGGAGAGTTTCTGGGTAATCATATCAAGTGTCAAATGTGTGATTGCTTATGTGATTACATGTTTTATATGTTTATGCTTTGCATGTTATTTAAAGTTTATCTATTGAATGCATGAGATGGATGAGTGGTGAAAAGTTTTATGGCTTCATGTTTTAAATGCTGATTCACCCCCCCTCTCAGTAGTTCACCTTTCCTACTTGTAATTCCATCAATTGGCATCAGGGCTATGTTCTAAGAAGAAGAAGCTTTGAAACTTAGAGGAAAGATCTTGAAATGGAAGTCTACAAGTTGGGAAAGACCATTGAGAACTAGGAGATTGAGATACATCTCATACTACATCAACTAGATGAAGCCATAGATGCTTTGAAGAGTTCCTTGAAGAGAAGGAAATAGATTGCTATAGTAGAAAGTGAAACACAATAGAAAGAGATTGACACCATAAACCTATTTACAGATGGTAACTCCAGTGAATTTTATCTAGCAATTATAGATCTAATGGAAAAGAAAAAAGCACAAGCTGAAGGAATCATAAATCTCAAGTTGGAGCAAGAATCACAAGCTATATTACTATGTGAGGTGATTAAATAAAAGAAGAAAGCTATAGAAGACAAGGCCATGATTGAAGAAGGAAAAATAATTTTGGCAAATAGATTGGAAGAAAAATCAACAGAGCTATCCAGAATCTCAAACATGCAATTGGATACCTTAAGCCAAATGATGAACGCTCATCATGAGTTGAATGTCAAGGACATTGAAATAACCACTTTAAAGCTACAGAAAGAACTGAAAAGAGAAAAAGAACTTGCTGAAAGTTTTTAAAAGCCGAATGAAGCCATCAAGTACTTTGAGAAACTACTAAAATCCCCTAGATCTAGTAGAGATACATTAGGATTGGGCTACACAAGCACTGAAGAAGGAGAATCATCCAAAGCTGCCAAGGAAAAGAATAATAAAGGTAAGAATTCTAAACCTATTTGTCATCATTTTGGTAAGAAAGGACACACAACTAATATTTGTAGTAGCAAGAATGCAAATCAAAATGCTAAACCTAAGAACATGACTCAATTTCACAAGTGCAATAAACAAGGTCATCAGGCATATGAATGTAGAATTAGAACCATGCATGCACCAAAATTTAAAGGACACTGCTACAATTGTCAGAAGTATGGACATAGAGCCTTTGAATGTAGATCCAAGCCCACATGTTCATCAAGCAAGCAAACAAAGGTAAGAAGCTATGAAAAATCATATAACTAGGATTACAATACAAGATATAGTTGTCACTATTGTTAGGAATATGGGCATATACTTGAAAAATACATTAGGACTCACTTTAGTGGTAAATATGAGAGATGGTTCAGTCAAACCACATGTTTTAGCTATCACAAGACTAGTCACATTAGCAATCATTGTCCAACTAGGTCCAAGTCACCAAGTTGTGAATTTGATAAAGGTAAAGGAAAGGTAGATGTTGAACACATTAGGAATGAGATGAAAAAGACATGGAAGAAGAAAGATGTTGGTAGTACATCAAATGGAGAAGGGATCACTTCACCCAATGGGTCAAGTGGTCACACTTCATCAAACTAAGAAACTAAGAGGTATGCAGGACTGATAGTTAAAGTGTTGAATTATACATTAGTTCAGAGAGAAACTAGCACTAAAATGATTACAATAGCATGAATTAAGATACAAGAATTCATGGAAAATTCAAGGTTAAGATCTTCAAGTTTTCATGTTGATTGTCGAGTATGAAAAGTCTTCTGTGTATACCAAGTGAAAAATTAGTTAATGCCAAGTTCTTAATCAAAGACAAATAGAGCTGAGTTTGTAGTAGCTATTGAGTGAAGGAAGTCTCTATGGATGCTAAATGAAACAGTAAATGTGTTGATGCCAAGTTTTATAGCTGTACACAACCAAGCATTAATTTCAAAGTTGTGAAGGGTATAAGGTCAATTTTCTCCTATTTTTCATCATTACAAATTCAAAGTGAGAATGAGTAGAGTGAAGACCCAATTCACAAACTAGTTTGAAGCATTTGCAAGGATTCTAGCAATGATCAAACACCAGTTCATCAAATCTTAAAGGAATTCTTCATAAATTGAGTTGCACAGTTTTAAATTTGATAAACCCTAGTTTGATAAAATGACCTCTAGCTCAAATAATACAAAGTAGAAAGAATCTTTTAAGGTTCAATTAGTTAGCAATGAGGTTGAACAACCCAATTTCAAGGCCATCCTAGACATTGCTTATAAAAATGACCTGTTAGGCACATTATCTATGATCCTGCATAAAGTCATAATGGTACATGATGTGAGAAAATGCTACAACTGCAAAGTAAGAGGCATAGTTTACATGGATATAAGACAAGCATATGATAAATTATGTGAAAATAAAGTCCCAAAGGAAGAATTTAAGATTGTAGAGAGAAAGGGTTTGACTCATGCCCTAGATTTTCACACGATTTTCAAAATTGAATGGATTAAAATAGTTCTGAGCAAAATTCATGATGGATGTCTATGGTTAGAGGGTGGACCAATCAAGATTTCAAAAAGGATTGTTCATAGGGTGACTCATTATCCAACCCTAGATCGGCCAAAGACCCTATGTAGTGACTCCAAAGAGGCAATTGAGAAAAATATAGGTGCTAAATGGAACAAACATGGTATGATCATAGATACCATTATAGATTCTTTGCTTGATTTTTCTGTCAGAGTTATTTCCCATAAGTTTTATCAATCAAGTAGGTTAAATAGTGTGCCCTACATAGTAGTGGATGTTGGTTACAAAATGTTCAACAAAGATCATACCTATGATCTTGCAGAACTTCAATTGCAATAGATAAATGAAAACCTAGGTGCCATTAGAAAGACAAAAAGTGCACAATGTAAGTTTGGATCAATACTTGTGTGCATATTCTTCTATGTACAAAATGAATTCCAATCCTTTGGCAAAATTGGATGGAAGACCAATAGATCAGTGGCTGTCCAAATTTCTTTGTTTGTTAGGTGCTTTGGCTCTCTCTCTCTCTCTCTCTCTATATATATATATATATATATATATATATAATTGTCACCCCTTTGAGGAGGACATTAGTTTTTCAACTTTTCTTATCTATTCTACATTTCCTAAATAAGCACTAGAGAATCCTGAAATGGTCTTGTTGTAGTCTCTTCTACTCCCTTAAATAGTTACTCTCTTCTTATTTCTTAGCATCATATTTTATAATTTTCCTGAGGCAAAATTTTTACACTTGTCTAAATTTCCCATTTTTTGTAGTTTATGTTTGACCATTTTCATTGAATTATTTATCCATAATTTAATTTTTTAAGCAAAATATATGAGCTTTTGACTATAGCTTGCTCTTAGGAGAAGTTAAAGGGAGTTGTGACCTTATTACTCCCTATACTGCAACAAATGTACTCTATTAGGGAATAATATACTACTAAGCAACATGCTTATTGATCAACAAATATCTAAAGTTAAAAAAATATCCATGCTAATTGGTATGGTGTGAAAACTTATGGATCTACTATAGTCAAACAAGAAGAAACATTTTCTAGTTTTGTTTATGGGCCTTATTTTGATTTTGGAGCTCCTGAAGAATCTATATCCATTTAAAACCAATGAAAAATGGATGATGTGAATATTAAAACTCTCAATCAGAAGAAGTAGCACTAATGAATCAATTCTCTTTTTGCTATTGAATGTGAATCTTAAAGACACATTATTTACTATATTCTTTTGAAAAATTTCCTAATTGACTATTATTGATGATTTCATGGAATGTATCTGTAAATGAATAATCCTATTTACAAAGGTTATTCTTATTTTTGTTAGCATCCTTAGCATTGAATTTATTTGAGAAAAATGGCTAGGTTATAGCCAGAATTGTATCTTCATGTGTGTAAGAAATGGCATTGCAGGAGTGTATTATGGGTGCAAAGCATGTAATCATGGGTACCAAACTAGACAGGGTTGATTAGGTTACATAGGAAATGAAGGGTAAAGGGTTTCAATCTGCTAAATTTGTAGAAAAATTTAGAGGGTTTTCTAGTTCGAGTAGAAATCGGAGAAATTAGATTCTTGAGGAGAACAAAATGTGTCGTGAGACAAAATATTTTACAAAAAGGTGGTGGTGCAACCAGTGAAGCCTTTCTTTTTAAATCCAATATTGCATCTGAAGTAAAAGAGCAAGGAGAAATGTCAGGTTCCATTTGATATTTGTGAGAGAGAAATGCCTTTTAATGGAAGAAACATTAGGGAGCGTATAGATCAGGTGGTGGTAGGGGATGGTTTTTTAGAGATTATGTGAGTGAAGAACTAGAATGAGGGAGAATGTTCTTATTTAGAAAAGAATGCCAACAAGAACATAGAGTCCTCTTAGCAAGCTACCTTTAATCCAAAATCTACTTTTACAATTGCTAAGGGTTTGTAGTAGAATACAAAGATCAAACAAATTTGGAGGAAGAAATAGATGGGAGCTAAAGATTTGGAGAAAAACATTGTAAAATGTCAGGAAACTTTAGAAATCACCATTCTGGAAAGGTTATTGGCACTACACGTGGAGTTTCTGAGAAATATAGCACTATGAGTGCAAATACAAGATAATCAGCTAGGTCAAGATTGGGCTAAGGAAAATTGAAAAGGCAAATTGTTTTACAATTTTATTTTACTCTGCCATAGATAGGGATAGGGTGCATAAATTTAAAGGGTGGTTCTATAAGGGTTTTGGCATATCCACTTATCATTTTACATTGAATTTTGCTCCAAAACTAGATGATGTGAATTTCTTCCCACATTGGGTAGAATTTCCAAATTTACCTTTGGAATATTGAGACCCTAAGATTGTTGAGCTAATAGAAAATAAGATGGGTATCTTTATTAAACATGATTTAATCCCTTATGAGAAAGTTTTCAAATCAGTTAGGGTTTGCATTCTTTTGAGTAACAAAAAACTAATACCTATTAGTTTAATCTATCATTTGAAATGGGGTGAGTGGAACCAAAGTATTGTTGTCCAAGGGCCAGAGGAAATTGAAAAACATGCTTTGTCATTAGAGCATTTCAATTCAGCATGTCATGGTAATAACATAGATAGGATTATGGTATGTGAAGACCACTCTACGATAGTTGAACATTGTAAGTTTTGGAAAGAATCAGAGCCATTTCAAGTTGGGAACCTAGAGGTATCATCAAGCTAGATTGGGAGTGGGGTTGATGTAGAGGCTAATTTGGGGAGTTCAAATGCAATAGCACCTTCAATTCAATTTTTTAGTTTAAAACATCAAAGTATGCAAGATGTATTTCAATTGTAGGATCTTAGTAATGCTAGGGCTTTAGTCAATAAGTTGGGATGAAAAGTTGAATTTAGAGTAGATTTAGTCATAAATAAGGGGAAGAGGTATTCGATATTCACTTCTATTGTGGAAGACTTAAGATCATACCAGCAAGAGTTGTTCATAAAAGATATAAATCATAGCATTCAACTCCCCATGCAACAAAAGGTAGTCTTAGAGGTAGTGTCTCATAAGTAGATTTTATCTCAAAAAAGAAATATGGATAAATGCCAATTTTCTCTGCAATTTCCTATTTGCATAATAGGTTTAAGTTTTAAGGATTGGTTTAAATTCATGGATTATGTTGATAAAGTTCTATATTTATTAGTTTGGAATTATATATGTCAAGAGATTTTTATTAGAGATTATCCTTCTGTAACCATGGTAGATTATAGATGGCCTAGTGAGGATATTATCACCCAGCAAGTCATGTTTAACAATTCTTCATTGGAAAATGTTATTCCACAATGTCAAGTAGTCATGAATAATGTTAATTTGGGATATAATGTAGAAAAGGATATGTTAAACTTGGTAGAGGAAATATCTAATTTTATTGTTTCAAAGCAATTTCAATTATTGGCAGATGAAATCAATAGAGAGGATACTATTTAGGAATCAAATTGTTTGCATGAGGATAATGATTTTAATCAGGGGATACCAGGCAAGATTTGATAGGACTCTAGTGTTTAGGTGGATCAACAAACTTGTAAAAATTTGGAGGAAGGGGAGGTCAAGTTTGATTTTTCATATACCTTCTGAATAATCCAATCACTTGGTGAAAAACAAATTGCTATTCATACACCTAAGACCCATGGTAGGAAAAGTAAAACCATGAAAGCCAAGGAAGAAATTGCTGTGAGATTCAATCTACTTTGGAAGATAAATTTTAGTTAGTTAAGAGAATTATAAGAATGACTAGATGTCCTCTGGTTGAAATATGAGGATCATTACATGGAATGTTAGGGGCATAAATTCCACTAACAAAAGAGGTAGAATTAAAGAGTTATTAGAGAATTTGAAGGGTGACATTATTCTTTTGCAAGAGTCAAAATTATTAGAGATTAAATTTAATGATACAATTGCAAAATGGAAAAGTTGGAATTTTGTTCATGTTCCTAGCAATGGGGCGTCAGGAGGACTAATCACTTTGTGGAATCCTAGATCAATTTTTGGTCATTTGTTGGATAAAGGATTGGGTTGGAAATGTTGTTACTTTGAGCATTTTGATATTTTTATGATGATATTTAATGTGTATGGTCCAACTAGTGCTACAGATAAGTTAAAGCTTTGGAATGAAATCTCCAATAAACTTAGAGATCTTTTGGGCCAGAATTGCATTACAGGTGGAGATTTTAATGCAATTAGAAATATAAAAGAAAAACAGGGAGGAATTTTCCCTTCTATGAAAATTATGGAAAAATTTGACAAATTTATCTGTGATAATGATTTGTCTAATCAGATGGTGTCTTCTAATGGTATTTTCTCTTGGTTTAATAAAAGAGATGGGTTTTTGCAAATTGTAGAGAAACTTGATAGATTTTGATTGCTAAATCTTGGAATTTAATCTCAATCTATTTTAATTCAGAAATTTTATCATTCCTAGGATTTGATCATTTTCCAGTTGCCTTAAACCTGGATAAGAACAATTCAAAGTCTATGGGTAAGCATAAATCATGTTTTAAATTTGAGAGGGTGTGGTTCAGACATCCTCAATCTTTGCCATTAATTAGAAAATGGTGGGTCAGTGTACAATAGTTAAGGGGAATTGTATGTTTAATTTTTTAAAGAAGCTTCAATACCTTAAAGATAGAATTAAAGTGTGGAATAAACAAGTTTACAAAAAAAATTTTGAAGAAAAGAAAGTTGTGCATTAGAAATTGCCAGAGATTAATGAAGAAATTATAAAGTCTGGTCTGAATTTGAATTTATCTTCCATTCAAAAGGAGAAGCAATTTGAGTGGATGGAGTTATGTAGTAGAGAAGAAAAGTATTGGAGGCAAAAATCAAGAGAATTATGGCTTAGTGAGGGAGATCAAAATATGAAGTATTTTCATGCTGCAACCAGTTAGAGAAAAGCAAGTTATGTTATTTTCTCTATTTTGGATAAAAAATTAGGTAAGGTTATCAAAGAGGAGTCATAAATTAAGAGGGTAGGGGTAAATTTTTTCAAGGATCTTCTTAATCTGGTGTAGAAAGAGGATATATGTGAAGACTAGCTTGCTTTATTTCTAGATGGTGTCCCAAACATAGTTTATAAGGAGGATAATCAGACTCTTATGAAATCATTCTTTATGGAGGAAATCTAGGAAGTGGTCAAATCATTTCCACTTGATAAAGCTCTCAGGCCTGATGGTTTTATGGCCTTACTATTCCATAAGTGTTGGGATGTTCTTGGTTGGGAGTTATTATTAGCTTTAGAGTTCTCTAGGAGGAAAAGGATTATGTTGAAAGAATTCAATGCTACAAACATTGCTATTATCCCTAAAAATGGAGATCCACAATCATTCTCAGACTTCAGACCCATATCTTTATGTAATACCATTTATAAGATCTTTACTAAAGCCATTTACTTTAGATTAAATGTTATATTGCCAAAAAATATTTCTTTAGAATAGGGTGGTTTTGTGCGTGGTAGAGGAATGACGAAGGGAGCAATAGTTGCCTATGAAACTCTACATTTTACTAATGAGCATCACTTATCTTCTTTTGTAATCAAGCTCAATATGATGAAAGCTTATGATAGAGTAAATTGGTTCTTTCTTTTGGAGAAAATGGGTTTTGGTAAAAAATGGTGTAAATGGATTAAAGCTTATGTTTTGGGAGCCTACTTTTCAATTCTCATTAATGGTTCTCTAGAAGGATACTTTAAGTCTTCTCAGGGTATCAGGTAAGGAGATCCGTTATCTCTCACTTTATTCATTTTGATGGCTGAAGCTTTTAGTAGAGCTATTATTAGATCCCAACAGTTGGATAGGTGGCAGGGTATTCCATTTTGGGGGAAGGATTTAGTAGTTACGCATTCTTTATTTGCAGATGATACCATGCTATTTGAGTTAGCAAGTATCAAAGAAGAAAAATATATTAAGTCGCCACTGCAACTATATACAAAGTTATCTAGAAAAAAAATTAGTATTGCAAAATTTAAGGTTTTCTTATTCCACACAAGGGCTGATGTTGGGAATTTTTTTTGTAAGATTCTAGATTTTGAGCAGGATCAACTTCCTTCTACATATTTGGGAGTTCCTTTTTTCATGGGCAGTAATAAGTCTTCCTACTAGAAAAATATTATTGGAAGGATTAAAGCAAGAACTATGTCTTGGAAGGTGAGATGGTTATCTCTGTTGGGTTACATTATGTTAATCAAGTCTGTTCTTGCTGCTATTCTGAATTATTTCTTTTCAATATTATTAGCTCCTAGTAATGTTATCAAGAAGATTGATAACATTATTCGAGGTTTCTTATGGTTAGATAATATGCCAAGAGTTAAGAAAATTCCATTAATATCACTTAGAGAAATGTTAAATAACAAAAGTGTAGGGGGCATAAATTTGCCAAATCTGGAATGGAGGAACAAAGCTTTTGGTGCTTAGTGTATTTTATGTATGAAAGAGTAGATACAAAATGGTGTAAGATTATGCAATAGAAATATTTAGATTCATCAGCATCTACAAGGATTTGTGTTGTGATTAAAGATAGAGTAACTGAGAGGGGGGTGAATTAGTTACTAACAAAATTAATCCATATATCCCTTAGATGTCTTAAAGATCTAGTTACTGCTTATACTTGATAAACAAATGCTGTAACTCGGTAAATTAAACTATTACTTTCTTTTCAAGCATTCATGCATGTAACTGAAAATAAAGTGAACACAAGAGAAACTAGATTTAACATGGAAACCCAATATGGGAAAAACCACCAAGTAACTAGTCACCAATTATTCACTCTTCTAAAGTGAGCCCTATTAGGAGCCAACCTTGTTAAAGGTTACAATACACACTGTTAGGTGTGACCCTATTAGAGGATTTAATCACCTTATTAGGAGTGACCTTGTTAGAGGTCATTAGAACAATTCAATTGAACTGTCACCTTGTTAGAGAATTTACAAAATGGATGTTAAACCAAATCTGTTAAGAGATTTGAAATCACTGCTACAATGGTTAGAAAGAAACAATGAATTGACCTGAACATGATGCAATTGAATTTTCTGGTTACAGGTCTTTGTTCAACATCATTAGATCCTCCTTGATCAAATATGGCTCTGCTACTCCTCAATGATCTCTGATCATCCTTCAAATCAGTTTCCAATAAAAATAGTCTTATCACATTAATTCCATATTCTTTTTTTTATCCATTTTAGAATTCGCAACTTGACCTCTTACTTGTCCCATTCAGATTGTCAAGTCAACCCATTTACATGTTACATTTACCAATAAATTGTGCATCTATCAGCTACATATATTACTTTGAACAAATAAATGTTATCTCATAAGACAATGAAATCCTTTACTGGCCAACCCTGCTTGGTAAGTACTGCTTCTGGAAATTTCCCGAGTTAACCATCTTGACTCGGTTAACATTGCAATATCCTTAAAAATTCTTTGGATGCCGAGTTTTCTTAGTAAGAACTGAATCCCTTGATAAGAACTACTTCTTCTAGATTACCTTTGATGACTGAGTGATCTCGATAAGAACTACTTCTTCCAAATTACCTTTGATGACTGAGTGAACTTGGTAAAACTGTTTCTGTCACATTTTTTTCGATTACCGAGTGAGCTCGGTAAGAACTAAATTTCTTTGATTACCTTGAAAGCTCGGTAAACATTGTCCTTTGTCTACCTAACCTTCTGAGCTTGGTAGACACTATCTTTTCCCTCGCTGACCTTCTGAGCTCGATAGACACTATCCTTTGCCTTGCTGACCTTTTGAGCTCGGTAGACACTATCCTTTGCCTTGCTGACCTTCTGAACTCAGTAGACACTATCTGATGATTGATATGATATTTGTGTGACATCAAAGACAACACACAATTGAACAATTGTATCCAACAATCTCCCTCTTTGACATTGATGGCAACACAACATGTCATAATAGAGTAAAATTTGAAAACAACTCTTTTAATGATAGAATACAAAACTCCATCTTTCATAATAATCTCTCCTTCTTACACAAATTCTTATTATTTTGCAAATTTTAGAAAGATATGATAGTTATTCTCCCTCTTTGACAACACATGCCAAAGACAACTCAAAAAAATAAAATAACATTGCACATGATGTACTGATTCATATGCAATATCTTCATTGGTTTTCTGCATCAACTAATAGATTTTCAATTCTGTTTCTATTGATGCATCACTAAAATTGTATTTTAGTGAGCTTCAGATAGGGGAATGACCCCTAACTTAGCTCTTAGATACAAGAATGCATCCTTAGGTGAAGGCTTTATGAATATGTCAACAATTTGTTCCTTTTTATGTACATATTCCAATCTTATTTCTTTTTCTTGCACCAATTCTCTAACAAAGTGATATTTTATGGCAATATGCTTGGTTTTTGAATGCATCACTGGATTCTTGGAGATGTCAATTGCACTTGTGTTATCAAAAAATATAACAACTGGTTCTATGATTTCTTGGTTCATACCTTTCAATAATTGTTTAAACCACACAATGTTTGAGCATTTACTACTGCTGCAACATATTCAGCTTCTACTGTGGATTGAGATGTACATTTCTACTTTTTGCATGTCCAAAAAACCAATCTTTTTCCAAGAAAGAAAGCTCATCCACTTGTGCTCTTTCTGTCATCAATATTTCCTACCCAATTTGCATTAGTGAACACCTTTAAATCTAATTTTCCTCCAAGTTTATACCATAATCCATAATCTTCAGTTCCTTTTAAGTATCTCATGATCCTTTTGATTGCCATCATGTGATTTTCTTTTGGTTTTGCTAAGAATCTTGCTACAATCCCTACTGCAAGGGCAATGTCTGGTCTTGTGTGCACTACATATTGCAATTTTCCAATCATAGATCTATACAATGTCTGATCCACATCCTTTGATTCATCATCCTTGGTGAGTTTTAATCTAGTACACATAGGAATTTCACCTGGTTCGCAATCTTCCATACTAATTTTTAAAACAATTTCCTTGATGTATTTATATTGAGTGATGTAGATGCCATTCTTATTCTGTTGAATTTGAAGACCAACAAAGAATTTGATCTCACCAAACATTAAAATTTCAAATTCATTGTTCATTTGTTTTGAAAATTCTTTGCAAAGATCATCATTTCTTGTAAACAAAGTATCATCTACAAATATTTTTTTCAAAACAATCTTATTATCTGGTCCTTTTATGTACAAACTGCTGTTAACATTAGTTCTTTGAAAAGCAATCTGAATAAGATTGATGGGAACACAACCCAAACACAAAATGGACACAACAGGAAAAGGGAAATTGTATTAACTATGAAAATAAGCTAGTACATTCAGTACAGAGAAAATAGACTTCATAACATGCCCTATGGGCTTACAATAACATAAATCTGGAGATAATTCCTCCTTTTAGTACCTCCTCTCAAACTCCACTCTAAATTGCCTTTTACAATGCCAGAAATGTCCTTAAATAGACCCCAGAGGGTTAAGGACTAGGAATACATTCTAGAAAGTGCTAGTAGGCATCCACCGATCAAATAGAAGGCTCCAAAAGTTGCGTTAGAAGTCGATGCAAATCTAGAAGAATCCAAAAATAGTAACCAACTTTTGGGAGACATATCTTTTGAACCGTACCTCCGATTGACAAATCGTTTACATTTTTGGAAAGCTCTCGAAGTGCTCTATAGCCCTATGCACCAACTTTGCTCATCCCCCATTTTTCAACCCTTTTTGAGGTTATTTAATGCCCCTAACCTAACTTTGAAGCATTCTTAGGAGGTCTCCAAAACTCAAAAAACTGTGATAACTTTCAAACCGTGGGGCCTTTTGACTTGATTCTTTTTCTGGAATGTTCTAAATTACAATTACATTCATCTGGCCATTTTACACCTCCTAGTTCACCAAAATGATGGCTCAATTACATACTCTTATTTTTTTAATATTTACACGTATCCCAAAGTGTTCAAATACTCTATCCTAGAACACTGATAGTGGAATTGTGAGAGTTGGAACCTTTATTTGACCCAAATGGGTATCCAAAAATGAAAACACATGAAATAGAAACTAAGACTAAGTACATTTTTTGAGTGACACAGGATTGCCCTTATACCTCTGGATGCTCCTGCATCAGACACCCAGGGTAGATTGAAAAGTGACCTTGTCACTTTATGAATGGTAGAGGAAATCTGAAATGGGAAACCTCAGCTGCTGAAATCTAGGTTGAGTCCTCTATCGACCGTCCTTTCCACTTGACCAAGTACTCTTCATACTGCCTTTTTTTGGTACTTCTACCCACACGATGATCTAGAATGTCTTCTATCTCCTCCTTTTTAGAAGCAGGAATTGGACATTGATCTAACACCAAATCCTCATCTACACCATCATCATGATACTCTGTTAAGTCTGCAATGTTGAAAATAGGAGAAATGTGAACACCATCTGGCAGCTCCACCTCATATGCATTTCTTGAGTCATGTTTTTTAAAAATTTTGTAGGGGCCAAATTTCTTCATTTTTAGCTTGTTGTAAGTACCGGCTGGAAATATTTCTTTTCGTAAGTGTACCATGACTAGATCCCCTACTTAAAATTCCTTATGTCTTCTCCTTTGATTAGCCCTAGATTTATACTCTTGATTCATCTTGGTAATGTGTGCTTGAACCTCCTCACGTAGACGCTTGATATGTTTGGAAAATTCTTCAGCTTCAACACTTGTCCTTTCCCCTTGCTCTATCTTCCTCAATTCTGGTGCAGTGCTTGAGCTACTTCCATATACAATTTGAAATGGTGATTTTCTAGTACTCCTATTTATAGAGTTATTGTAAGAAAACTCTGCTTGTGGTAGAATCAAATCCCATCCCTTGGGCTTATCCCAAACTAAACATCTCAGTAAATTACCCAAACTTCTATTTACCACTTCTAATTAGCCGTCAGTCTGTGGATGATGTGTGGAACTAAATTTCAACATTGTTCTCAACTTTTTCCACAATGTCCTCCAAAAATACCCCAAAAATTTAGTATCTCTGTCAGAAACTATACTCCTTGGAAGACCATGTAGTCTTACCACCTCTCTGAAAAACAAGTCTACAATATGGACAACATCATGAGTCTTGTGGCATGGAATAAAATGTACCAATTTGGAGAACCTATCAACCACAAAAAATATTGAGTCATTACCCCTTTGTATCCTTTGCAATCCAAGAAAAAAATCCATACTTATGTCCTCCGATGGCTTTGATGGAACAGGCAATGGCTGATATAGTCCAATATTGTGACTAAATCCCTTGGCAACTTGACAAACCTGGCAACTCTGTACCAACTTCTTCACATCCTACAAAATTTGAGGCCAAAAATAATGTTCTCTAAGAATGGAAATGGTCTTATCTTGACCAAAATGTCCTACCATCCCTCCGCTGTGTTTCTCCTTAATCAAATTTTCCCTCATGGAACTCCTTGAAATGCACAATTGACTACCCTTGAACAACATGCCATCTTGAATCAAATAGTCTAACCACTTGGCTCTATCTATAACAACAGGCTCTTTACAAACTTTCCATGCTTCAAAAAAATCAAGATCCTCAAGGTACAAATTCTTGAGTTCATCAAACCCAACTACTTCAACCTGCATTACTGTAAGCAACAACTGTCTCCTACTTAGTGCATCTGCAATCCTGTTAGATTTTTCACTTCTATGTTTCAACACAAATGTATAACTCTGCAAGAACTCTACCCACCTCATATGCCTCTGATTCAATTTACCTTGGCTATTTAGGTACTATAATGCCTGATGATCAGTATACAAAAAAAATTCCTTTGGCAACAAATAATGCCTCCATTTCTTTAAGGCCTGAACTATTGCATAGAACTCTTGATCATAAACAGAATACTTCTTCTTTGCATCATTCAATTTTTCACTAAAATATGCAATAGGCTTACCTTCTTGGCTTAATATAGCCCCAATAGCATTGCCACTAGCATTAGAATCCACCTAGAATACCTTTATAAAATCTGAAAGTGCCAACATAGGTTGTTCTGTCACCTTCTTCATCAGCAATTCAAAACTTCTCGCAGCTGCTGCAGTCCATTTGAACTCTTTTCTATCCCCTCTTATTGTGTCAGTTAGGCTTGTACATATGCCACCAAAATTCTTAATAAAATTCCTGTAAAAACTAACTAGACCATGAAATGATCATACCTCAGTAGCAGACCTTGGAGTAGGCCATTCCAAGATGGCTTTTACCTTCTCTGGATCCATTTTGAGACCTTCAGGTGATATAGCAAACCCCAAATAGACTAACTCCCTTTTTGCAAAGATACACTTCTTCAAATTAATTAACAGTTTCTCTTCCCTTAACCTTTCAAGGACACTACGAATATGCAATAAATGTTCTTCCAAAGTCTTGCTGAAAATTAAAATATCATCCAAATAGACAATAACAAATTTTCTCAAGAACTTCTTAAGTACCTCATTTATAAGCTGCATGAAGGTGCTTGGGGCGTTTGTTAATCCAAAGGGCATGACTAACCACTCATAAAGACCCTCCTTGGTCTTGAAGGCTATTTTCCATTCATCTCCTTCTCGTATCTGTATCTGATGATAGACACTCTTGAGATCTATCTTTGTGAAGTATTGAGCTCCACTCAAGCAGTCCATAAGATCATCCATTCTCTACAAAGGAAATCGTTACTTGATGGATATCCTATTTATAGCTCGAGAATCTGTACACATCCTCCACTCTCCATCCTTCTTTGGTGCGAGTACTACTAGTACTGCACATGGACTTAGGATCTCTCGAATCAAGCCCTTCCTCAACAGCTCCTGAACCTGTCTGTTTAGCTCCTCTATTTCAGTAGGAGTCATCCTGTGAGAAGCCTTGTTAGGAAAACTTGCTCCTGGAATCAGATCTATTTGATGACTAATTTTCGTTACTGGTGGCAATCCTTCTGGAACATTATCAGAGTTAATATCTCCAAATTCACTTAGTAAATCTGAAACTTCAAGTGGTATTTCACTACTACCTTCTTTATCTTTCTTAGGAATCAAAGCATAGCACATACACTGATGTTTCATTCCATCTAAAAACTTCCTTCCATCAACAAGACAAATCCTAGCACTGCTACATACCTTTTCACCTTCCTTTTTCATGGGCTTCAGTTTGTGGCGAACTCCATCCTTTGTTAGACAATATGTGTTTGCATGACAATCATGTACTACATGTCTATCAAACTTCCATGGTCTACCCAACAATAGATGGCAAACATCCATAGGAATAAAATCACAGAGAACTTCATCATGGTAACTCCCAATTTTGAATTTCACTAAATATTGTTCACTTATGAGGACCTTATGATCATCTTTTACCCAAGCAATCCGATAGGGTTGGGGATGTTTCTCCCTTTTGAGCTTCAGCTTAGAGACCATCTCCTCTGACACCAAGTTGTCAGTGCTACCACCATCAATGATCACATCACAACATTTTTCCTCACATTTGCACCTGGTAGGAAATTAACTTCTCGTTTGTCTTGGTTTAATCTCACCACTTAATAGGACCCTTTCATTTACCAAGGTCTCATCTCTTTCTGCATCCTCTAAATATGATGACTGTGCATCCTCATCCACATGAGCAACCCTAGCCTGACCCTTAGCTCTCCTATCTATCCTTCCTTGTCATTGAGGGCATTCAAAGGCACGATGACCGTCTTCATTGGAATAGAAACAGGTACCATGGAAGCCTCCTCTCCCTTGTCCACATCCTCTACCTCTTCCTCTTTGATTTCCAAAGTCTTGATCACGGGAGCAGTTGAAACCCTTATTCCTCTAGTTCCTGCTAGTACCCACATCTTTATTTTTTTTTTGGGTTTCATTTTAACCTCCAGATGACCTACTGCTTCCCCTTCTCCCTTGACCACACCCTTTTTGTCTCACTTCAAACCTCT
Organism: Cupressus sempervirens; assembly: GCA_028749045.1. Lineage (NCBI taxonomy): Eukaryota > Viridiplantae > Streptophyta > Pinopsida > Cupressales > Cupressaceae > Cupressus > Cupressus sempervirens. The sequence goes on from CM053783.1 coordinate 60,080,180, forward strand.
ATTTCAACTTCTCCTCAACTCATAGGAGAAACTGGTATGCTTCTTCAACGCCGATCATTCTTACTAGACTTAATTCCTCTTGGATGCTAGGTCACAACCCACTGATATAATGAGCAACCTTCTCCTTATTTGCTTCTGCATGCCCTGCTCTAATCAAAAGTCGATAAAACTCCTCTGTATATTCTTGGATAGATCTTCCTGCCTACTTTAGCCAATGCATCTTCTTAAACAAATCAAGCTCGTAGTCCACAGGAATGAATTGCTTCTTCAATTTGTCCACCATGCGATCCCACCTAGTGATCTTCTCCTTTCCTCTTCTATTTCTTTCCTATTGAACCTCTTTCCACTAGATTTTGGCATGGCCTTTCAGTTTTGCCTTTGCAAACTTAACCCTATCTAGGTCCCTGATATCCTCGTAGTCAAAGTATTCTTCCAGTTCATTGATCCAATCGATCATCTCATTTGATTTTAGATTTTTTGAAAATACACCCACATCAACTGTAGGTCTTTTCCATAATTTAGTAATGGCCCTAAAAAGCCTTTCCTCTTCCTAATTTATAACTTCCCTATCAAATTCCCCTTCTGGTCGAATTTCTTCTTCTTCATTGTCATCCTCACTGTCATCACCTGCGGCAACATTTGTTCCTCTACGGAGCTCCTCTTGCAATGCTTGTACTGTCCTTCGGAGGGCTCTAACCTCCTCAAGATTAACAGCTCTAACCCTTCCACCACACTCTCTTCATGGAGGCATCTTCTTAACACACACCCACAGCCACACAGTCCTAGTGCAAACTGCCTCAAAGTTGGCGCTCTGTCTACACACTCAGGAAAACCAGCTCTGATACCACTTGATGGGAACACAACAGAAACACAGAATGGGCACAAAAGGAAAAGGAAAATTGTATTAACTATGAAAATAAGCTATTACATTCAGTACAGAGAAAATAGACTTCATAACATGCCTTATGGGCTTATAGTAACATAAATCTGGAGATAATTCCTCCTTTCAGTACCTCCGCTCAAACTCCACTCCGAACTGCCTTTTACAATACTAGAAATATTCTTAAATAGAACTCGGAGGGTTAAGGACTAGGAATACATTCTAAAAAGTGCTAGTAGGCATCCACCAACCAAATAGAAGTCTCTAGAAGCTATGTTAGAAGTTGACACAAATTTAGAAAGAATTTAGAAACGGTAACCGACTTTCGGGAGGTATATCTTTTGAACCGTAGCTCCGATTGACAAACCGTTTACATTTTTGGAAAGCTCTCGAAGCGCTCTATAGCTTTACGAACCAGCTTTTCTCATCTCCCATTTTTTGATACTTTTCGAGTTCATTTAATGCTGCTAACTTGACTTTGAAGCATTCTTAGGAGGTCTCCAAAAATTGAAAAACTACGATAACTTTCAAACCGCGGGGCCTTTTGACCTGATTCTTTTTTTGGAATGCTCTAAATTACAATTACATTCATCTGGCCAATTTACACCTCCTAATTCACCAAAATGATGGCTCAATTACATACTCCTATTTTTTTCACATTTACACATATCCCAAAGTGTTCAAATACTCTATCCTAGAACACTAATAGTGGAACTGTGAGAGTTGGAACCTTTATTTGACCCAAATGGGTATCTAGAAATGAAAACGTATGAAACTGAAACTAAGTCTAAGTACATTTTTTGGGTGACACAGGATTGCCCTTATACCTCTGGATGCTCCTACATCAGACACCCAGGGTAGATTGAAAAGTGACCCTGTCACTTTATGAATGGTAGAGGAAATCCCAAATGGGAAACCTCAGCTATTGAAATCTAGGTTGAGTCCTCTATCAGCCGTCCTGTCCACTTGACCAAGTACTCTTCGTACTGCCTGTTTCTGGTACTTCTACCCAAACGATGATCTAGAATGTCTTCTATCTCCTCCTTTTTAGAAGCAGGAATTGGACATTGCTCTAACACCAGCTCCTCATCTATACCATCATCATGATACTCTATTAAGTATACAATGTTGAAAATAGAAGAAATGTGAACACCATCTGGCAGGTCCACCTCATATGCATTTCCTGAGTCATGTTTCTTCAAAATTTTGCAGGGGCCAAATTTCTTCATTTTCAGCTTGTTGTAAGTACTGCCTGGAAATCTTTCTTTTCGTAAGTACACCATGACTAGATCCCCTACTTGAAATTCCTTATGTCTTGTCCTTTGATCAGCCCTAGTTTTATACTCTTGATTCATCTTGGTAATGTGTGCTTGAACCTCCTCATGTAGATGCTTGATATGTTAAGAAAATAGTTCAGCTTCAGCACTTGTCCTTTCCCCTTGCTCTATCTTCCTCAATTCTAGTGCAGTCCTTGGGCTACTTCCATATACAATTTGGAATGGTGATTTTCTAGTACTCCTATTTATAGAGTTATTTTAAGCAAACTCTTCTTGTGGTAGAATCAAATCCCATCCCTTGGGATTATCCCAAACTAAACATCTTAGCAAATTTCCCAGACTTCTGTTTACCACTTCTGTTTGGCCATCAGTCTGTGGGTGATGTGTGGAACTAAATTTCAAGTCTATTCTCAAATTTTTCCACAATGTCCTCCAGAAATACCCCACAAATTTAGTATCTCTGTTAGAAACTATACTCCTTGGAAGACCATGTAGTCTTACCACCTCTCTGAAAAATAAGTCTGCAATATGGACAACATCATGAGTCTTGTGGCATGGAATGAAATGTGTTATTTTGGAGAACCTATCAACCACCACAAATATTGAGTCATTACCCCTTTGTGTCCTTGGTAATCCAAGAACAAAATCCATACTTATGTCCTCCCATGGCTTTGATGGGAGAGGCAATGGCTGATATAGTCTAGTATTGTGACTAAATCCCTTGGCAACTTGACAAACCTGGCAACTCTGTACAAACTTCTTCACATCCTGTGAAATCTGAGGCCAAAAATAATGTTCTCTAAGAATGGCAATGGTCTTATCTCGACCAAAATGTCCTTCCATCCATCTACTGTGTTTCTCCTTAATCAGATTTTCCCTCATGGAACTCCTTGGAATGGACAATTGACTACCCTTGAACAACATGCCATCCTAAATCAAATAGTCTAACCACTTGGTTCTATCTAAAACAAAAGGCTCTTTTCAAGCTTTCCATGCTTCAAAAAAATCAAGATCCTCAGGGTACAAATTCTTGAGTTCATCAAACCCAACTATTTCAACTTGCATTACTGTAAGCAATAATTGTCTCCTACTTAGTGCATCTGCAACCCTGTTAGATTTTCCACTTCTATGCTTCAACACAAATGTATAACTCTGCAAGAACTCTGCCCACTTCATATGCCTCTGATTCAATTTACCTTGGCTATTTAGGTACTGTAATGCCTGATGATCAGTATACAAAACAAATTTCTTTGGCAAAAAATAATGCCTCCATTTCTTTAAGGCCTGAACTATTGCATAGAACTCTTGATCATAAGCAAAATACTTCTTATTTGCATCATTCAAATTTTCACTAAAATATGCAATAGGCTTACCTTCCTGGCTTAATTCAGTCCCAATAGCATTGCCACTAGCATCACAATCCACCTGGAACAACTTTGTAAAATCTGGAAGTGCCAACACAAGTTGTTCTGTCACCTTCTTCTTCAACAATTCAAAACTTCTCGTAGCTGTTGGATTCCATTTGAACTCTTTTCTATGCCCTCTTATTGTATCAGTTAGGGGTGCACATATGCCACTAAAATTCTTAATAAACTTTCTGTAAAAATCAACTAGACCATGAAATGATCTTACCTTAGTAGGAGACCTTGGAGTAGGCCATTCCAAGATTTCTTTTACCTTCTCTGGATCCATTTTGAGACCTTCAGGTGATATAACAAACTCCAAATAGACTAACTCCCTTTTTTCAAAGATACACTTCTTGAAATTAATTAACAGTTTCTCTTCTCTTAAGCTTTCAAGGACACTACGAATATGCAATAAATGTTCTTCCAAAGTCATGCTGAAAATTAAAATATCATCCAAATAGACAATAACAAATTTTTCCAAGAACTTCTTAAGTACCTCATTTATAAGCCGCATGAAGGTGCTTGGGGCGTTTGTCAATCCAAAAGGCATGACTAACCACTCATAAAGACCCTCCTGGGTCTTGAAGGCTATTTTCCACTCATCTCCTTCTCATATCCATATCTGATGATAGCCACTCTTGAGATCTATCTTTGTGAAGTACTGAGCTCCACTCAAGCAGTCCATAAGATCATCCATTCTTGGCAAAGGAAATTGGTACATGATGGTTATCCTATTTATAGCTCAAGAATCTATACACATCCTCCACTCTCCATCCTTCTTTGGTGCGAGTACTGCTGGTACTGCACATGGACTTAGGCTATCCTGAATCAAGCCCTTCCTCAACAGCTCATGAACCTCTTTGTTTAGCTCCTCTATTTTAGTAGGAGTCATCCTATGAGCAACCTTTTTAGGAAAACTTGCTCCTGGAATCAGATCTATCTGATGACTGATTTGCCTTACTCGTGGCAATCCTTCTAGAATATTATCAAAGATAATATCTCCAAATTCACTTAGTAAATCTGAAACTTCAAGTGGTATTTCACTACTACCTTCTTTATATTTCCTAGGAATCAAAGGATAGCACATACGCTGATGTTTCATTCCATCTAAAAACTTCCTTCCATCAACAAGACAAATCCTAGCACTGCTACATACCTTTTCACCTTCCTTTTTCATGGGCTTCAGTTTGTGGGGAACACTATCCTTCAGTTTGTGGGGAACACCATCCTTTGTCAGAGAATATGTGTTTGCATGAAAATCATGTATTGCATGTCTATCAAACTGCCATGGTCTACCCAACAATAGATGGAAAACATCCATTAGAATAACATCACAAAGAACTTCATCATGGTAACTCCCAATTTTGAATTTCACTAAACATTGTTCACTTACGAGGACCTTACGATCATCTTTTACCCAAGCAATCCGATAGGGCTGGGGATGTTTCTCCATTTTGAGCTTCAACTTAGAGACCATCTCCTTTGACACCAAGTTGTCAGTGCTACCACCATCAATGATCACATCACAAAATTTTTCCTCACATTTGCACCTGGTATGAAACAAACTCCTCCTTTGTCTTGGTTCAATCTCACAACTTAATAGGACCCTTTCATTTACCAAGGTCTCTCCTCTTTCTACATCCTTTGAATGTGATGACTGTGCATCCTCATCCACATGAGCAACCCTAACTTGACCCTTAGTTCTCCTGTCTATCCTTCCTTGTCGTTGAGGGCATTCAAAGGCACGATGACCTTCTTCATTGATTTAGAAACAGGTACCATGGAAGTCTCCTCTTCCTTGTCCACATCCTCTACCTCTTCCTGTCTGATTTCCAAAGTCTTGATCACGGGATCAGTTAAAACCCTCATTCCTCTGGTTCTTGCTAGTACACACATCTTCATTTTTCTTTTGGGTTTTATTTTGACCTCTAGATGACGTACCGCTTCCCCTTCCTCCTTGAACATGCCCTCTTTGTCTCCCTTTAAACCTCTCATTCAACTTCTCTTCAACTTGTAGGGCAAACTGGTATGCCTCTTCAATGCTGATCATTCTTACTAGACTTAATTCCTCCTGGATGCTAGGTCACTACCCATTGATATAATGAGCAACCTTCTCTTTATTTGCTTCTACATGCCCTGCTCTAATCAAAAGTTGATAAAACTCCTATGTATATTCTTGGACAGATCTTCTTGCTTGCTTTAGCCCATGCATCTTCTAAAACAAATCAATCTTGTAATCCACAGGAATGAACTGCTTCTTCAATTTGTCCACCATGCGATCCCACCTTGTGATCTTCTCCTTTTCTCTTTTGTTTCTTTCCAATTGAACCTCTTGCCACTAGATTTTGGCATGGCCTTTTAGTTTGGCCTTTGCAAAATTAACCCTATCTAGGTCCCTGATATCCTCATACTCAAAGTATTCTTCCAGTTCATTGATCCAGTCGATCAACTCATCTGGTTTAAGATTTCTTGAAAATACACCCACATCAATTGTAGGTCTTTTCCAAAATTTAGTAATGGCCTTAAAAAGCCTTTCCTCTACTTGATTCAGAACTTCCCTATCAAATTCCCTTTCTGGTCCAAATTATTCTTCTTCATTATCATCCTCACTGTCGTCACCTGCAGAAACATTTGTTCCTCTACGGAGCTCCTCCTGCAATCCTTGTACTTGCCTTTAGAGGGCTCTAACCTCCTCAGGATTAATAGCTCCGACCCTTCCACCATGCTGTCTTCATGGAGGCATCTTGTTAACTCAAACACACAACCACACAGTCCTGGTGCAAACTGCCTCATAGTCGGTGCTCTGTCTACACACTTAGGAAAACCAGCTCTGATACCACTTGATGGGAACACAAACCAAACACAGAATGGACACAACATGAAAAGGGAAATTGTATTAACTATGAAAATAAGCTAGTACATTCAGTACAGAGAAAATAGACTTCATAACATGCCCTATGGGCTTACAATAACATAAATCTGGAGATAATTCCTGTTTTCAGTACCTCCTCTCAAACTCCACTCTGAACTGCCTTTACAATGCCAGAAATGTTCTAAAATAGACCTTAGATGGTTAAGGACTAGGAATACATTGTAGAAAGTTCTAGTAGGCATCCACCGACCAAATAGAAGTCTCCAAAAGCTGCGTTAGAAGTCAACACAAATTTAGAAGAATCCAGAAATGGTAATCGACTTCCAGGAGGCATATCTTTTGAACCATAGCTTTGATTGACGAATCGTTTACATTTTTGGAAAGCTCTCAAAGCGCTCTATAGCCCTATGGACTAGCTTTGCTCATCTCCCATATTTTGACCCTTTTCAAGGTCATTTAATTCCCCTAACCTGACTTTGACGCATTCTTAGGAGGTCTCCAAAACCCAAAAAATTGCGATAACTTTCAAACTGTGGGGCCTTTTGACCTGATTCTTTTTCTGGAATGCTCTAAATTAAAATTACATTCATCTGACCAATTTACACCTCCTAGTTCACCAAAATGATAGCTCAATTACATACTCCTATTTTTTTGGCATTTACACGTATCCCAAGGTGTTCAAATACTCTATCCTAGAACACTGACAGTGGAACTGTGAGAGTTGAAACTTTTATTTGACCCAAATGGGTATCCAGAAATGAAAACGCATGAAATATAAACTAAGTCTAAGTACATTTTTTGGGTGACACAGGATTGCCCTTATACCTCTGGATGCTCCTACATCAGACACCCAGGGTAGATTGAAAAGTGACCCTTTCACTTTATGAATGGTAGAGGAAATCTCAAATGGAAAACCTCAGCTGCTAAAATCTAGGTTGAGTCCTTTATCAACCATCCTTTCCACTTGACCAAGTACTCTTCATACTACCTATTTCTAGTACTTCTACCCACACAATGATCTAGAATGTCTTCTATCTCCTCCTTTTTAGAAGTAGGAATTAGACATTGCTCTAACACCAGCTCATCATCTACACCATCATCATGATACTCTGTTAATTTTGCAATGTTGAAAAGAGGAGAAATGTGAACACCATTTGGCAACTCCACCTCATATGCAATTCTTGAGTCATGTTTCTTCAAAATTTTGCAGGGGCCAAATATCTTCATTTTTAGCTTGTTGTGAGTATTGGCTGGAAATCTTTCTTTTCGTAAGTGCACCATGACTAGATCCCCTACTTGAAATTCCTTATGTCTTCTCTTTTGATCAGCCCTAGCTTTATACTCTTGTTTCATCTTGGTAATGTTTGCTTGAACCTCCTCATGTACACGTTTGATATGTTCAGCAAATTCTTCAGCTTTAGCACTTGTCCTTTCCCCTTGCTCTATCTTCCTCAATTTTGGTGCAGTCCTTGGGCTACTTCCATATACAATTTGGAATGGTGATTTTATAGTACTCATATTTATAGAGTTATTGTAAGCAAACTCTGCTTGTGGTAGAATCAAATCGTATCCCTTGGGCTTATCCCCAACTAAACATCTCAGCAAATTGTCCAGACTTCTGTTTACCACTTCTGTTTGGCCGTCAGTCTGTGGGTGATGTGTGGAACTAAATTTCAAGTCTATTCTCAACTTTTTCCACAATGTCCTCCAAAAATACACTACAAATTTAGTATTTCTATGAAAAACTATACTCCTTGGTAGACCATGTAGTCTTACCACCTCTCTAAAAAACAATTCTGTAATATGGATAGCATAAAGAGTCTTGTGGCATGGAATGAAATGTGCCATTTTTGAGAACCTATCAACCACCACAAACATTGAGTCATTACCCCTTTGTGTCCTTGGCAATCCAAGAACAAAATCCATACTTATGTCCTCCCATGTCTTTGATGGAATAGGCAATGGCTGATATAGTCCAGTATTGTGACTAAATCCCTTGGCAACTTGAGAAACCTGGCAACTCTGTACAAACTTCTTTACATCCTGTGAAATCTGAGGCCAAAAATAATGTTCTCTAAGAATGGCAATGGTCTTATCTTGACCAAAATGTCTTGCCATCCCTCCGCTGTGTTTCTCCTTAATCAGATTTTCCCTCATGGATCTCCTAGTAATGCACAATTGACTACCCTTGAACAACATGCCATCCTGAATCAAATAGGCTAACCACTTAGTTGTATCTATGGCAACAGGCTCTTTACAAGCTTTCCATGCTTTAGCAAAATTAGGATCCTCAGGGTACAAATTCTTGAGTTCATCAAACCCAACTACTTCAACCTGCATTACTGTAAGCAACAACTGTCTCCTACTTAGTGCATCTACAACCCTGTTAGATTTTTCACTTCTATGCTTGAACACAAATGTATATCTCTGCAAGAACTCTACCCACTTCATATGCCTCTGATTCAATTTACCTTGGCTATTTAGGTACTGTAATACCTGATGATTAGTATACAAAACAAATTCCTTTGGCAACAAATAATGCCTCCATTTCTTTAAGGCCTGAAATATTGCATAGAACTCTTGATCATAAAAGGAATACTTCTTCATTGCATCATTCAATTTTTTACCAAAATATGATATAGGCTTACCTTCTTGGCTTAATACAGCCCCAATAGTGTTGCCACTAGCATCACAATCCACTTGAAACACTTTTCTAAAATCTGAAAGTGCCAACACAGGTTGTTCTGTCACCTTCCTTTTTAGCAATTCAAAATTTCTTGCAGCTGCTATAGTCCATTTGAACTCTTTTCTATCCCCTCTTATTGTGTCAATCAGGGGTGGACATATGCCTCTAAAATTCTTAATAAACTTACTATAAAAACTAACCAGACCATGAAATGATCTTACCTCAGTAGGAGACCTTGGAGTAGGCCATTCGAAGATGGCTTTTACCTTCTCTGGATCCATTTTGAGACCTTCAGGTGATATAACAAACCCCAAATAGACTAACTCCCTTTTTGCAAAGATACACTTCTTCAAATTAATTAATAGTTTCTCTTCCCTTAACCTTTCAAGGACACTATAAATATGCAATAAATGTTGTTGCAAAGTCTTGCTGAAAATTAAAATATCATCCAAATAGACAATAATGAATTTTCCCAAGAACTTCTTAAGTACCTCATTCATAAGCCCTATGGAGGTGCTTGGGGCATTTGTCAATCCAAAGGCCATGACTAATCACTCATAAAGACCCTCCTTGGTCTTGAAGGCTATTTTCCACTCATCTCTTTCTCGTATCCGTATCTAATGATAGCCACTCTTGAGATCTATCTTTGTGAAGTACTGAGCTCCACTCAAGCAGTCAATAAGATCATCTATTCTTGGCAAAGGAAATCGGTACTTGATGGTTATCCTATTTATAGTTCAAGAATTTGTACACATCCTCCACTCTCCATCCTTCTTTGGTGTGAGTACGGTTGGTACTGCACATGGACTTAGGCTCTCCCGAATCAAGCCCTTCCTCAACAGCTCCTGAACTTGTCTGTTTAGCACCTTTGTTTCAGTAGGAGTCATCCTATGAGTAGCCTTGTTAGGAAAACTTGCTCCTGGAATCAGATCTATCTAATGACTAATTTTCCTTACTAGTGGCAATCCTTTTGGAACATTATCAAAGATAATATTTCCAAATTCACCTAGTTAATCTGAAACTTCAAGTGTTATTTCACTACTACCTTCTTTATCTTTCCTAGGAATCAAAGCATAGCACATATGCTGATGTTTCATTCCATCTAAAAACTTCCTTCCATCAACAAGACAAATCCTAGCACTGCTACATACCTTTTCACCTTATTTTTTCATGGGCTTCAGTTTGTGGTGAACTCCATCCTTTGTTAGAGAATATGTGTTTGGATGACCATCATGTACTACATGTCTATCAAACTGCCATGGTCTACCCAACAATAGACGACAAACATCCATAGGAATAACATCACAAAGAACTTCATCATGGTAACTCCCAATTTTTAATTTCACTAAACATTTTTTAGTTACGAGGACCTTATGATCATCTTTTACCCAAGCAATCCGATAGGGATGGGGATGTTTCTCCCTTTTGAGCTTCAGCTTAGAGACCATCTCCTCTGACACCAAGTTGTCAGTGCTACCACCATCAATGATCACATCACAATATTTTTTCTCACATTTGCACTTGGTACGAAACAAACTCATCGTTTTTCCTAGTTCAATCTCACCATTTAATAGGACCCTTTCATTTACCAAGGTCTCTCCTCTTTCTATATCCTCTGAATGTGATGACTGTCCATCCTCATGCACATGAGCAACCCTAGCTTTTCTCTCAACTCTCCTATCTATCCTTCCTTATCATTGTGGGCATTCAAAGGCATGATGACCTTCTTCATTGCAATAGAAATAGGTACCACTAAAGCCTTCTCTTCCTTGTCCACGTCCTCTACCTCTTCCTCTCTGATTTCCAAAGTCTTGATCACGGGAGCGGTTGAAACCCTCATTCCTCTGGTTCCTGCTAGTACCCACATCTTCATTTTTCTTTTGGGTTTCATTTTGACCTCCAAATGACCTACCACTTCCCCTTCCTCCTTGACCACACCCTCTTTGTTTCCCTTCAAACCTCTTATTCAACTTCTCTTCAACTCGTAGGGCAAACTAGTATGCCTCTTCAACGTTGGTCATTCTTACTAGACTTAGTTCCTCCTGGATGCTAGGTCGCAACCCACTGATATAACAAGCAACCTTCTCCTTATTTGCTTCTGCATGCCCTGCTCTAATCAAAAGTCCATAAAACTCCTCTGTATATTCTTGGACTGATCTTCCTGCTTGCTTTAGCCCATGCATCTTCTTAAACAAATCAAGCTCATAGTCCACATGAATGAACTGCTTCTTCAATTTGTCGACCATGCAATCCCACCATTTGATCTTCTCCTTTCCTCTTTTGTTTCTTTCCAATTGAACCTCTTGCCACTAGATTTTGGCATGGCCTTTCAGTTTGGCCTTTGCAAACTTAACCCTATCTAGGTCCCTGATATCCTCATACTCAAAGTATTCTTCCAGTTCATTGATCTAGTCGATCAACTCATCTGGTTTAAGATTTTTTGAAAATACACCCACATCAATTATAGGTCTTTTCCCAAATTTAGTAATGGCCCTAAATAGCCTTTCCTCTACCTGATTCAGAACTTCCCCATCAAATTCCCCTTCTGGTCGAATTTCTTCTTCTTCATTGTCATCCTCACTGTCGTCACTTGCGGCAACATTTGTTCCTCTATGGAGCTCCTCCTGCAATTCTTGTACATGCCTTTGGAGGGCTCTAACCTCCTTAGGATTAGCAACTCTAACCCTTCCACCATGTTCTCTTTGTGGAGGCATCTTCTTAACCGAAACCCACAACCACACAGTCCTGGTGCAAACTGCCTCATAGTCGGCGCTCTGTCTACACACTCAGAAAAACCAGCTCTGATACTACTTGATGGGAACACAACCCAAACACAGAATGGACACAATAGGAAAAGAAAAATTGTATTAACTATGAAAATAAGCTAGTACATTCAATACAAAGAAAATAGACTTCATAACATGCCCTATGGGCTTACAATAACATAAATCTGGAGATAATTCCTCCTTTCAGTACCTCCTCTAAAACTCCACTCTGAACTTCCTTTTACAATACCAGAAATGTCCTTAAATAGACCCTGAAGGGTTAAGGACTAGGAATACATTCGAGAAAGTGCTAGTAGACATCCACCAACCAAATAGAAGGCTCTAGAAGCTGTGCTAGAAGTCGACGCAAATCTAGAAGAATCTAAAAATTGTAACCGACTTCTGGGAGGCATATCTATTGAACTGTAGCTCTGATTGACGAACCGTTTACATTTTTGAAAAGCTCTCCAAGCGCTCTATAACCCTATGAACCAGCTTCGCTCATCCCACATTTTTTTGATCCTTTTCAAGGTCATTTAATGCCCCTAACCTAACTTTGAAGCATTCTTAGGAGGTCTCCAAAACTCAAAAAATTGTGATAACTTTTAAATCGTGGGGCCTTTTGACCTGATTCTTTTTTGGAATGCTCTAAATTACAATTACATTCATCTGGCCAATTTACACCTCCTAGTTCACCAAAATGATGGCTCAATTACATACTCCTATTTTTTGAGCATTTACACATATCCCAAGGTGTTCAAATAGTCTATCCTAGAACACTGATAGTGGAACTGTGAGAGTTGGAACCTTTATTTGAGCCAAATAGGTATCCAAAAATGAAAAAACATGAAATAGATACTAAGTCTAAGTACATTTTTTGGGTGACACAGGATTGCCCTTATACCTCTGGATGCTCCTGCATCAGACACCCAGGGTAGATTGAAAAGTGACCCTGTCACTTTATGAATGGTAGAGGAAATCCCAAATGGGAAACCTCAGCTGCTGAAATTTAGGTTGAATCCTCTATCGGTCATTCTTTCCACTTGACCAAGTACTGTTCATACTGCCTGTTTCTGGTACTTCTACCCACATGATGATCTAGAATATCTTGAATCTCCTCCTTTTTAGAAGTAGGAATTGGACATTGCTCTAACACTAGCTCCTCATCTGCACCATCATCATGATACTCTGTTAAGTTTGCAATGTTCAAAATAGGAGAAATGTGAACACCATCTGGCAGCTCCACCTCATATGCATTTCTTGAGTCATGTTTCTTCAGAATTTTGCAGGGGCCAAATTTCCTCTTTTTCAGCTTGTTGTAAGTACCGGCTGGAAATCTTTCTTTTTGTAAGTGCACCATGACTAGATCCCCTACTTGAAATTCCTTATGTCTTCTACTTTGATCAACCCTAGCTTTATACTCTTGATTCATCTTGGTAATGTGTTCTTGAACCTCCTCATGTAGACGCTTGATATGTTTGAAAAATTCTTCAGCTTCAACACTTGTCCTTTCCCCTTGCTCTATCTTCCTCAATTCTGGTGCAGTGCTTGAGCTACTTCCATATACAGTTTGGAATGGTGATTTTCTAGTACTCCTATTTATAGAGTTATTGTAAGAAAACTCTACTTGTGGTAGAATCGAATCCCATCCCTTGGGCTTATCCCCAACTAAACATGTCAGCAAATTGCCTAAACTTTTGTTTACCACTTCTGTTTGGCTGTCAGTCTGTGGGTGATGTGTGGAATTGAATTTCAAGTCTATTCTCAACTTTTTCCACAATGTCCTCTAGAAATACCCCATAGATTTAGTATCTCTGTTAGAAACTATACTCCTTGGAAGACCATGTAGTCTTACCACCTCTCTGAAAAATAAGTTTGCAATATGGAGAGCATCATGAGTCTTGTGGCATGGAATGAAATGTGTTATTTTGGAGAACCTATCAACCACCACAAATATTGAGTCATTACCCCTTTGTGTCCTTGGCAATCCAAGAACAAAATCCATACTTATATCCTCTGATGGCTTTGATGGAACAAGCAATGGCTGATATAGTCCAGTATTGTGACTAAATCCCTTGGCAACTTGACAAACCTAGCAACTCTGTACAAACTTCTTCACATCCTGTGAAATCTGAGGCCAAAAATAATGTTCTCTAAGAATGGCAATGGTCTTATCTTGACCAAAATGTCCTGCCATCCCTCTGCTGTGTTTCTCCTTAATTAGATTTTCCCTCATGGAACTCCTTGGAATGCACAATTGACTACCCTTGAACAACATGCCATCCTGAATCAAATAGTCTAACCACTTGGTTCTATCTATAGTGTAATGCCTGATGATTAGTATACAAAACAAATTCCTTTGGCAACAAATAATGCCTCCATTTCTTTAAGGCCTAAACTATTGCATAGAACTCTTGATCATAAACAAAATACTTCTTCTTTGCATCATTCAATTTTTCACTAAAATATGCAATAGGCTTACCTTCTTGGCTTAATACAACCCCAATAGCATTGCCAGTAGCATCACAATCCACTTGGAACACCTTTCTAAAATCTGGAAGTGCCAACACAGGTTGTTCTGTCACCTTCTTCTTCAGCAATTTCAAACTTCTCGCAGCTACTGCAGTCCATTTGAACTCTTTTCTATCTTGTCTTATTGTGTCAGTTAGGTGTGCACATATGCCACTAAAATTCTTAATAAACTTCCAGACCATGAAATGATCTTGCCTCAGTAGCAAACCTTAGAGTAGGCCATTTCGAGATGGCTTTTACCTTCTCTGGATCAATTTTGAGACCTTCAGGTGATATAACAAACCCCAAATAGACTAACTCCCTTTTTGCAAAGATACACTTCTTCAAATAGATTAATAGTTTCTCTTCCCTTAACCTTTTGAGGACACTACGAATATTCAATAAATGTTCTTGCAATGTCTTGCTAAAAATTAAAATATCATCCAAATAGACAATAATGAATTTTCTCAAGAACTTCTTAAGTACCTCATTTATAAGCTATATGAAGGTGCTTGGGGCGTTTGTTAATCCAAAGGGTATGACTGATCACTCATAAAGACCCTCCTTGGTCTTGAAGGCTGTTTTCCACTCATCTTCTTCTCATATCCATATCTGATGATAGTCACTCTTGAGATCTATCTTTGTGAAGTACTGAGCTCCACTCAAGTAGTCCATAAGATCATCCATTCTTGGTAAAGGAAATCAGTACTTGATGGTTATCCTATTTATAGCTCAAGAATTTGTACACATCCTCCACTCTCCATCCTTCTTTGGTGTGAAAACTGCTAGTACTGCACATGGACTTAGGCTCTCCCAAATCAAGCCCTTCCTCAACAGCTCCTGAACTTGTCTATTTAGCTCCTTTGTTTCAGTAGGAGTCATCCTGTGAGAAGCCTTGTTAGGAAAACTTGCTCCTGGAATCAAATCTATCTAATGACTAATTTTCCTTACTGGTGGCAATCCTTTTGGAACATTATGAAAGATAATATCTCCAAACTCACCTAGTAAAATTGAAACTCTAAGTTTTATTTCACTACTACCTTCTTTATCTTTCTTAGGAATCAAAGGATAGCACATACGCTGATGTTTCATTCCATCTAAAAACTTCCTTCCATCAACAAGACAAATCCTAGCACTGCTACATACCTTTTCACCTTCCTTTTTCATGGGCTTCAGTTTGTGGTGAACTCCATCCTTTGTTAGATAATATGTGTTTGCATGACCATCATGTACTGTATGTCTATCAAATTGCCATGGTCTACCCAACAATAGATGGAAAACATCCATCAGAATAACATCACAGAGAACTTCATCATGGTAACTCCCAATTTTGAATTTCACTAAACATTGTTCACTTATGAGGACCTTACGATCATCTTTTACCCAAGCAATCCTATAGGGTTGGGGATGTTTCTCCCTTTTGAGCTTCAGCTTAGAGACCATCTCCTCTGACACCAAGTTGTCAGTGCTACCACCATCAATGATCACATCACAATATTTTTCCTCACATTTGCACCTGGTATGAAACAAACTCCTCCTTTGTCCTAGTTCAATCTCACCACTTAATAGGACCCTTTCATTTGCCAAGGTCTCTCCTCTTTCTGCATCCTTTGAATGTGATGACTGTGCATCCTCATCCACATTAGCAACCCTAGCTTGACTCTCAGCTCTCCTATCTATCCTTCCTTGTTATTGAGGGCATTGAAAGGCACGATGACCTTCTTCATTGCAATAGAAATAGGTACCACAAAAGCCTCCTCTTCCTTGTCCACGTCCTCTACCTATTCCTCTTTGATTTTCAAGGTCTTGATCATGGGAGCGGTTGAAACCCTCATTCCTCTGGTTCCTGCTAGTACCCACATCTTCATTTTTCTTTTGGGTTTCATTTCGACCTCTAGATGACCTACTGCTTCCCCTTCCTCCATGACCATGCCCTCTTTTTCTTCCTTCAAACCTCTTATTCAACTTCTCTTCAACTCATAGGGCAAACTAGTATGCCTCTTCAATGCTGGTCATTCTTACTAAACTTAATTCCTCCTGGATGCTAGGTCGCAACCCATCGATATAACGAGCAACCTTATCCTTATTTGTTTCTGCATGCCCTGCTCTAATCAAAAGTCGATAAAAATCCTCTATATATTCTTGGACTAATCTTCCTACTTGCTTTAGCCCATGCATCTTCTTAAACAAATCAAGCTCGTAGTCCATAAGAATGAACTGCTTCTTCAATTTGTCCACCATGCAATCCCAGCTTGTGATCTTCTCCTTTCCTCTTCTGTTTCTTTCCAATTGAACCTCTTGCCACTAGATTTTGGCATGGTCTTTCAGTTTGGCCTTTGCAAACTTAATCCTATCTAGGTCCTTGATATCCTCATACTCAAAGTATTCTTCCAGTTCATTGATTCAGTCAATCAACTCATCTGGTTTCAGATTTTCTGAAAATACACCCACATCAATTGTAGGTCTTTTCCCAAATTTAGTAATGGCTCTAAAAAGCCTTTCCTCTACCCGATTTAGAACTTCCTCATCAAATTCCCCTTCTGGTCGAATTTCTTCTTCTTCATTGTCATCCTCACTGTCGTCACCTACGACAACATTTGTTCCTCTACGGAGCTCCTCTAGAAATGAAAACACATGAAACAAAAACTAAGACTAAGTACATTTTTTGGGTGACACAGGATTTCCCTTATACCTCTGGATGCTTCTGCATCAAAGATAGTTATGCAATCTTTCATACCATGCTCTAGGGGGTTGTTTCAGACCATATAATGCTTTATGCAATTTGCAGACCATGTCCTTCTTATATGGATCAACAAAACTTTCAAGTTTCTCAATGTAAATCTCTTCCTCCAATATGCCATTGAGAAATGCTGACTTGACATCCATTTGATAAACTATGCATCCTTTGAATGCAACATATGCATGTAAGGTTCTAACACCTTCTAATCTTGCAATAAGAGAAAAAGTTTCTCCATATTCTACACCTTCTTGTTGAGAGTATCCCTTGCATACTAGTCTAGCTTTGTTCCTTGATACCTTACCATCTTCATTTCATTTGTTTCTGAATACACACTTTGTTCCAATCACATTCTTGTCTTTGGGTCTAGGTAAAAGATTCCATGTTTTATTTTTCTCTATCTATTCTATTTTTTCATTCACAGCTTCAATCTAACTTTCATTGTCTAGTGCATCTTTGACATTTCTAGGTTCAAAATCAGCAAGTAAATAAGTGCCTTTCAACTTACTTCTTGTCATTGTTCCTTCTGATTTATCACCAATGATCTAATCTAGTGCATGATGCTTTTTGACATACTTGGCTAACACAGGCTCCTTGCCTTTTGAATGAATTGCATTGTTATCCTTTTGTGTCTCAATTTCTAGTTCTGATTGTGGTTGCTTGGGCTCGGTAGATGCTAACTTAGTAGCTTCTATTTGCAACTTAGGTTCTTATAGCTCGCGAGGTATTAGCTTGGTTTGAACTTCCTGTGACTCGGTAACTGAAGATTCTAGAGTTGAGGATTCTAGAATAATAGGTATACTTGGCATTGTATCAAGTTCAATGTAAATGAATCTTCTGTAGTCTTCAGGTTCCTTTTTTCTTTCTTCTTCTATTCTTTCTGCAAATTCATCAACTTTCACATGTGCACTTTCTATGACTTTGTGAGTAGATAAGTTCAAACATCTATATGCTTTGCTTTTGTAAGAGTATCCCAAAAATATTCTTTCATCACTTTTTACATCAAATTTACCTCTTCTAGATTCTTTCAAAATGTAACATTTGCTTCCAAATACTTTTAGATAACTTACATTGGGTTTGTAGCCATACCACAACTCATAGGGTATTCTGAATGAGTCATTTTTTAGCTGTACTCGATTCAAGGTATGAATTGCACTGCTAATAGCTTCCTTCTAGTATTTGATAGCAATGCCTTTCTCAATCATTAAGGTTCTTGCATAATCCATTATAGATCTATTCCTTCTTTCTGCTATTCCATTTTGTTCTAGAGTTCTAGGTGCTAAAACCTATCTTTTGATTCCCCTTTCAATGCAAAAGTTATTGAACTCATGTGAAATGAGCTCACCACCTCTGTCAGACCTTAAGCATTTTAGTCTTTTGCCTATTTCCTTTTCTACTTTGGCCAAATACCATTTGAACTTTTCAAATGCTTCTGATTTCTTTATAAGGTACATGACAATCATCATTCTTGAATAATCATCAACAAATAGAATGAAGAATTTTTTACCAGTATAAATTTTAATGCCAATAGGTCCACACAAATCAGTATGCACAATTTCTAGAACTTCTTCAGTCTAATAGTTCTTGCTTTTAAAACCAATCTTTCCCATTTTACCAATTTGACAATTCTTGCATAGACCAACCTCATGTTTCTTTATGTTAGGAATACCTCCTACTTTCCTAAATTTACTGATTTTTATTAAATTATCAAAGCTTATCTGACACAACCTCCTATGCCATAAGCATCTTTCTTCAATTTGGGCAATGAAACATGAACATTCACTAAGTTCAAGATAAAATAAGTTACCTTTTGTTTGAGTGCTTGAACCAATCAACTTTCTTTTGCCATCCAACAATCTTTCTTTTTCATGCATAAATTTTACTTTGAATCCATTATTGAGTAGCTGTGCCACACTCAACAAATTGTGCTTTAGTCCTTCTACCTAATATGCATTATCACATACAAGTTCCTTGGTTAGTGAGATTCTTCCTTTTCCTCTTATACAACAAGGTTCATTGTTGCCAAATTCTACACTACCACCATCATAGTCTTCAAAATATTCAAACTTAGTTTTATCACCAGTCATGTGATGAGAACAACCACTATCTATGATCCATGTATCATTTTTTCTCATATGAGAAATCAGTGCCATTTCCTCATCATTATTAGATTCATCTTTTATAGCAATGTAGAAAATTTCTTCTTCTTCTTCATCATCAGAATCATTAGAATCTTTTGTCATAAAACTTTTTTTCGTACCTTTATCCTTGAATGATTTGAAGTCTTTCTTGCCATTGTACTTGTGACCTTTCTTCTCATCTTTGTTTTGTTTATTTGGGCACCTAGCAGCAATATGTCCAATTTCTTCACAAGAGAAATAGATTAGAGGAACCTTACCTTTGTATTTCCCTTTGCCTCTTGAATATTTTCTTTCTAGTAGAGCTTCAACCACTTCAAGATCACTGTCCAAACTTTGTTCTGATTCTTCATCACTGTCTGATTATGGATCCTTCATCTTTTTCTATTTTTTTTTGAGTGAAAGCTTGGCTTCAAATGTCGATTCAACGTTCTTGGCAGCTGGAACATATTTGTCATAGTTGTCTAGCTCAAATGCAGTCAATCTTCCAACTATGGCCTCTAAATTTATTTTATGATTTGCCTCACATCTCCTTTCTTGAATTGCAGAGACATTGATTGCATAAATGGGAAGTAGAGTTCTAAAAACTTTACTTATAATTGTCTCCTTAGTGATATCTCCTCCAGATGCTTTGATTGCACTAACACATGCTTTAACTCTTTCAACATACTTTGCAATATTTTCATCCTCTCTCATCTTCATTTGATCAAATTGTCCTCTCAAACTTTTTGCTTTGGCTCTTCTCACATTATCATCTCCTCCATAGATTTCTTTCAGCTTGTTCCACATTTCAAAGGTAGTTTTGCAATTCTTGATGTCATCAAATTCTTCATAACTTAGAGTAGATGCTATATCTATTATCATGTTATTGTGAGTCTTCTTTTTAGAAATATCATTGATAGATAATATACAGAAGGTTCTTCATATTTTTTGTCAAGGTACTTCAGCCCTAGATCACCAATAGAAGCCAGATGAAGCCTCATTAATCCTTACCATGCTGAGAAGTTGTTCCTGTTAAGTCTTGGAATTTCCCTTTTGTAAGACATCCTGATCTTTAGCGTAGATCTTTGAAATCTTTTCCTGTAAGCACCGATAGCTCTGATACCAATTGTTGGGATTAAAGATAGAGTAATTGAGAGGGGGGTGAATCACTTACTAAAAAAATTAATCCATATATCCCTTAGATGTCTTAAATATCTAGTTACTACTTATACTCGGTAAACAAATGCTGTAACTTGGTAAATTAAACTATTAC
The DNA here is from genome assembly GCA_028749045.1 of Cupressus sempervirens. Lineage (NCBI taxonomy): Eukaryota > Viridiplantae > Streptophyta > Pinopsida > Cupressales > Cupressaceae > Cupressus > Cupressus sempervirens. Next base: position 60,100,707 of record CM053783.1, read on the forward strand.
TTTCTTTTCAAGCATTCATGCACGTAACTGAAAATAAAGTGAACATAAGAGACACCATATTTAACGTGGAAACTCAATATGGGAAAAACCACCAAGTAATAAGTCACCAATTTTTCACTCTTTTGAAGTGAGCCTTATTAGGAGCCAACCTTGTTAAAGGTTACAATACACACTGTTAGGTGTGACCCTGTTAGATGATTTAATCACCTTGTTAGGAGTGGCCTTGTTAGAGGTCTTTAGAACAATTCAATTGAATTGTCACTTTGTTAGAGGATTTACAAAATGGCTGTTAAACCAACTTTGTTAAGAGATTTGAAATCACTACTACAATGGTTAGAAAGCAACAATGAATTGATTTGAACAAGATGCAACTGAATTTTTTGGTTAGAGGTCTCTGTTCAGCATCATTAGATCCTCCTTGATCAAATATGGCTCTACTGCTCCTCAATGATGTTTGATCATCCTTAAAATCAGTTTCCACAACAAACAGTCATCATATCACATTAATTCCATATTCTTTTTTTTCATCCATTTTAGAATTTTCAACTTGACCTCTTACTTATACCATTCAGATTGTCAAGTCAGCCCATTTACATGTTACATTTACGAATAAATCATACATCGGTCAGCTACAGATATTACTCTAAAAAAATAAACATTATCTCATAAGACAATGAAATCCTTTAGTGGCCAACCCTACTCGGTAAGTACTACTTTTGGAAATTTCTTGAGTTAACCATCTTGACTTGGTTAACATTGCAATATCCTTAAAAATCCTTTGGTTGTCGAGTTTTCTCGATAAGAACTGAATCCCTTGGTAAGAACTACTTCTAGATTACCTTTGATGATCGAGTGATCTCGGTAAGAACTACTTCTTCCAAATTACCTTTGATGATCGAGTGAACTCAGTAAAACTAAAACTGTCACATTTTTTTTGATTACCGAGTGAGCTCGATAAGAAATTAATTTCTTTGATTACCTTGAAAGCTCGGTAAATATTGTCCTTTGTCTAGCTGACCTTCTGAGCTTGGTAGACACTATCTTTTGCCTTGCTGAGCTTCTAAGCTCGGTAGACACTATCCTTTGCCTCACTAACCTTTTGAGCTCGGTAGACACTATCCTTTGCCTTGCTAACCTTCTGAGCTCGATAGACACCATCCTTTGCCTTGCTGACCTTCTAAGCTCAGTAGAAACTATCTAATGACTGATATGATATTTGTGTGACATGTTAGCTTAAAGAATGAATTTGACAACTGAGTGTCAATACACTTAACCAAGATCAAGAGTAAGTCCCAAATAAGATAAGGTGCCGAGTGATAGCAAGTGCCGAGTGCAATAGGTGCCGAGTGATAACAAGTGTCGAGTGCAACAGGTGCTGAACGATAACAAGTGCCAAGTGCAACATGTGCCGAGTGATACAGTTTTGTTCAGGTGTCGAGTTATCTAGCAAACAACATGTGCTGAGTATCAGGAATACTTCAGGAGCTGAGTAACTCAGTAGAACAACATAAAAGTTTGGAATTGCACAAACTATGATGCAAACAGTTTTTGCAGCTGATAAGAGGTAAATCTCGAAGGAATTAATGATGAGATTGAAACTTGTATTTTTCCTATGTAATTTGCATGCAGCCAACAAGAAAAATGCTAAAGGCATGCAACCAATCAGCAAAAGATAAGTATTGAGCAAAAAATTGAGATTTAATGTGGATCGTAGATCCAAATCAAGCCCTAAGTATTTGAAGTCTTTATAAGGAAGATGAAATTCCACTGTAAAAAAAAGACGAGACATATTGAAGGACATACAAGGGTGCATAACCAAATCTATTTTCAGAAGCAAGAGTTATCAGATCACAAAGGATCAAGATCAGGAGAAGGCAAAAAAGGAGCCTGTATTCAGCAATCAAGGATTGTAATCTATCAGGTTTATTGCATCTAATACTCTCTAGCAATTGTATTAGAATGAAAATCCTATGGTGATAGGTTAGTTTTACAACTATTTTGTAAGAACCTTTTATTAGGTGATTAAAATCCTTTAACTAGGTGACACTTCATGCTAAGTGTTTGCAAATCCTCTAACTAGGTCACTATTAATACAGTGTAAAGCCTTTAACAGGGCAGGCCTTTAACAAGGCAAACCATCAGAAGTGGTTGAACTATATTGCTGCAGTAAATTTTTGTGGGTATCATCCCCACCCTAGTTTTACCTTCTTATTCCTGGAGGGTTTCTAGGTTACCAACTTCCTATGTTATGAGTTATTGATGCATGTGTTTTGTTACATGTTTATTTGATATGCATGTAATTTACTTTCAGTTAAAAGTTTTATTGGAAAAAGTATGATACTTATGATTCACCCCCCCCCTCTCATAAGTACTCTTTTCATATTTGAATATTCCAACAATTGGTATTAGAGACAGCCAGGTTCTCACAAGGAAAAGCCTAACAGCTTGGAAGGAAAAGATCTAAAGATGGAAGCTTTCAAACTTGGAAAGATCATTGAAAATCAGGTGATAGATGTGCAACTTTCTCTGCATAGCTTGGAGGAATTCAAAATCAAATTGAGAAACTCATTAAAAAAGAGGAAAGATCTAGCCATAGTTGAAAATGATATACACTACAAGGAGATTGACACCACCAACATATTTTCCAGTGGAGACACTAAAGAGTTTGATGCAGCAATAGCAAAACTGATGGAGAAAAATAAAATTCAAGCAGAAGAGATAAGAACTCTCAAGATGGAACATGAATCACAGGCTATAATGATATGTGAAATTACTAAACAAAAGAAAAGAGCAGTTGATGATAAGGTCATGATGGAAAATAACAAAAGGAATCTTGCAAACAGACTTGAAGGAAAATGTACTGAACTGACAAGGATCTCAAACATGCAGATAGATACACTTGTGCAAATGATGAACCTTCATCATGAACTCAATTTAAAGGATATTGAGATCTCTACCTTGAAGATACAAAATGAACAAATGCAGAATGAATTGAACAGGAAAAAAGAGGTAGCAGAGAATCTCAACGAATCAAGTGAAGCAATCAAATATTTTGAACAGTTGCTGAAATCACCAAAATCTACCCATGATACATCAGGACTAGGATACAATAGCACTGAAGTTGGAGAATCATCAAAGAGTGCTGAAAAAAGAAGTGATAAAGGTAAGAATTCAAAATCCACTTGTCATTTCTGCAATAAGAAGGGACATACAACTAATGTGTGTAGGAGTAGAAGATTCAATCAATCAAACATACCCAAAAGTTTTTGTCACAAGTGCAACATGCAAGGACATATGACACAAAATTGCAAATCCAATGTTACAAGGACTCAAAGATTTGATGGACATTGTTATAATTGCAAAAAATATGGACATAGGGCATTTGAATGTAGATCAAAACCTATGTGGACAGTAAACCAACTAGCAAAGACATCAAACCATGAATTTTGGAATTAAACACCAGGAACAACTGTCACTATTGTCAAGAATATGGACATATCCCACAGAATTGCATAAGAACACATTTTAGAGGGAACTACAAAAGATGGTTGAGTCAAACCATATGTTTCAGTTGCTTAAAAACTAGTCATGTCAGCAGGAATTGCCCAACAAGGTCAAAGGCATCAAGTTCTGAGTTCAGCAATGGAAAGGCAAAGATAGATGTTGGACATATCAGAAGTGAAATGAATAAGACATGGAGGAAGAAAGATGAGTCTAGCACATCAAATACAGAGATCTCTTCACCTAATAGGTCAAGTGATCACACTTCATCAAATTAAGTAAAGAATAAGTGTGAGGGATTGATAAACCGAGTTACATCATAAATCAGTCCCAAGACATATAAGAACTGCAAAAATAAAATCAGCATAAACAAAGATGCTAAGTCAAAATTGACAACTTTTGTGAAAATATGTCAAAATTGCCTTCAGGAACCGAGTTACTAACAACGACCGAGTTGATAGTTGATGCCGAGCTATGAAATATTAATAAGAGCCAAGTAAAGTAAAACATAATGGGAGCCGAGTTATGACAAAACCTTTCAAGAGCTGAGTAGACAGTTGGCAGCATACTAAGCATTTATTACTCTATTTTGAAGGGTACATAAATCCTATTTCTGATCATTTTCCCACCATTCGAACAAGAAACAATGCCAAAAAAGGAGCGGAGAAGATCAAGAACAGCTCAAAAACCATTCGTAAAAGATTTCAATAGCGATTCAAGACAAATTTTGTCGATTTAAGGTATTTTACTTAAGTGCCAAGCTACGTAGGACTCATAAACTTGTTTAAATTATAAACCCTAGTTTGGAAAACAATGGCATCTGGGTCAGGAATCACCAAGGGTTTAGAGAGTCATGAAGTTCAGTTGGTCAGTAATGAAGTAAAACAACTTGAATTTAAGCCCATTCTAGAAGTAGCATACAAGAATGATCTTGCAGGAGCATTATCAGTTATTTCGGATAAGGTTGTTATGGTACAAGATGTTCGCAGATGTTATAATTGAAAAATTGGAGCCATAGGAGACTTAGAAATTCATAATGCATATAATAAATTGTGTGAAAACAAAGTACTGAAAAATGAGTTTTCAATAGTAGAAAGAAAAGGGTTAACCAAAACCCTCGCATTTTCGACTGTTTTCAAAACAAAATGGGTACGGATAATTTTGAGCTGAATACATGATGGAGCTTTTTGGTTAGAATCAGGGCCAGTAAAATTTACCAAGAAAACTATTCATAGGGTTACTGGTATTCCAACCCTAGATTGGCCAAAGACCCTGCAAAGTGACAAAAGGGAAATAATAGAGAAAAATAAAGGTGCCAAATGGAACAATAGAGGAATGACTATCGACATAGTCACAGATCCCCTACTAGATTTTTCTATGAGAATCATTTCACACAAATTCTATCAATCAAGCAGGTTGAACAGTGTACCTTGTATAGCAGTTGATGTTGCATACAAGATAATCAAAAGAGATCACACTTATGATCTGGCAGAGCTCATGTTTCAATAGATTAATGAAAATCTAGGAGCTGTAAGGAAGAGCAAGGGAGCTCAATGCAAATTTGGATCAGTTTTGATGTGTATGTTTTTCTATTTGATGAAAGAATTTCCTTCTATGGAGAAAGTAAAATGGAATCTAGATAAAACAATTGTTGAACAAATTAATGGATACATTAAACAGATGGGTGAAAATTTTGATGCCCAAATGACTGGTTATTTTGAGGACTTCAAAAAGTCCATGAAACAAAGAATGAGAATTCCAGTCTCATTGACTGAGAAATATGAAAAAGACATTTGTTTTCTTGTAGATATAGATTATACTTACATACAAGCAGTTATACCTAGAATAAGATGGCTTAGGCCACTAGGTTATGAACTTGATGTTGATCAAGCCTCTGCAGCAATAACAGCTCTACTTGTAGAAGAAGCTGATAAAAATGCACAAATTTTTGGAACCTATGATGTTGTCAAATCAAAGGCAATAACAGATTTGAAGACTGCTTCAGTAGTAAAGAAGAAAGAGAAAATGGTGAGACAAATCGAAAGAAAGTTTGGCGTGGAAGAAGAAGAAGGAACAACAGAAGAAGAAGGAGAAGACATTGAAGAAGAAGGAGATAAAATTCAAAGTCAGACTCAAGGGTTAGGAGAAGACAAAGAGGAAAGTTCTGAGGTAGAAGAAGCCAAGGAAGCACTAGTTAAGAGAAAGACCACAACTCCCTCTGCTCCTAAATCCAAAGGAGGGAAAGTAGCTGCCCCTGCATCAAAGAGACCTACCACAAGGGCTACAACTCAAAAAGCCCAAGAAGAGGCAAAAGGAGGGAAGAAAGACTCAAAGAAGACTACTGCTGAGTGAAAGAAAAGGAAGTTCATTCCCCAAACTGAAACAGATGAGGAGAAAACAGAGTCAGAGGACAATAGTCAATTTCAAGTGGTAAGACACAAACCTCAGACTGCTGTTGATAAATTATGTTCAAAAATTAGAAATAATGATTTAAAAGGTCTAAAGAACCTAAAATTTTCTAAGCTCACCAAAGAAGAGAAAAATAAACTAGAGGAATCTGTGTATAATATGATGGTTGAGTATAAGAACACACCTCTAGAATTAGATGAATCTATGCGGAGAGAATTGTATAAAATTGTAGAGGATAAATGGAATTTTTGTTGACAAATGGAAAAAGAAATAAGGGAGTCTACATTAGCAAGATTGTTGCCTGATCTGACTAAAGATCAAATAATAAATGCCGTAAAAAGGCATAATAACAGATTCACTCCCAAGTATAGAGCATTCAACATACTACAGAATAAAATTGAAGAGGTAGTTATTAAATCCACAAGATTGTGGAAAATAGTTTACAAGAAAATTGAAGATTTATATAATGAAGAATATAAGGCAGAGGAAATTGCCAAGACAAAAGAAAAGAAGGTGACAGAAACCAAAGAAAAAGAGAAGAAACTAGTGGAGGAAAGAAAAGAAGAAAAGGAAGAAGAGGCACACTATGAGGAGAAAGAGGAAGATAAAGATACAGTTGAGCCACAAGATCAAAGTATACAAGATAAACAGACATCTCCTCCTAGTCCTCCTCATGCCACCATCACACCTGCATATATCATAAAAATAAAAGATGTTACAGATACTTCAAATCTAAACATCAATCCATTAACTACAGAGGATTTGGAAATCCTTGACCAATCATCACTTGTAGCAAAATTAAGTTCAAATCCTGTATTGGTCAGTGTTGATGAATTACAGAATCTAGAAGTCAAGGTAAAAGCACAAGTGCCACCTTTGACCACACAAACTACTGGTATTCTATTCCTTCCACCACCACCTCCACCAAGTATAATCACTGATACACTCCAAGTGCCGAGTATAATAGCAGGGGAAATAAAAGAAACATATGAACAATCAACAAGTTCAACCCCACCTAGCATTCATAAAAGGGATATTCAAGCTGAAGAAAAAGATGAGACAAAGAAGAAGGAGGAGACTGCAATACAAACATTGGTTGCATTACCAAAATCTGGTACTCCCACACAAACTCTTCAGCAGTCGAGCACAGATGGACTACAGTTGCAAATCAGGACACTAGGCTCGAACTCATCAAAGGCAGTCATGAAACTTCACTATGGAGTTCCTCAGCTTGATGAAGAAATAAAGATCCCATATTATGAATCTAGCACTCTTACTGAAGAAAAGATTAATGAAATTCAGAGTGCATTAGACAAAAGAAGGGGACAAGAAGCACTAAGAAAGGAATAGAAGAATAAGCTTACATTGAATGAAATTAAAGATATATTCACAGAAGCTTTTTTCTTACAATCTCCAGATGAGTCAAGACCAATCATGGAACAACTATCTGATATAGTTGACTAGGTGACTAATGAAGACCAGGAAACAAATGCCAGATTGCTTGAATGGTCAGAAAAGAAGTTCCAAGGTAAAGCAAATAGTAAAATATCCGGTGATATAGCACTGTCTAAAGAAGAATTGGCAAAGAAAGTTATAACAGTTAAAATTGTACTAGGAAACATCTTTTCCCTGTACAACAAGTTGTGTGATTTTTCCACATTCACACAGGACACTAGCCAGAAAATATTGAGCTTGGAAAACAATTTGAAAATTTCTAGCATGCAACTCCCCACAGATCCAGCTCAGAGTGAGAAGCATTTTTTCCAATTGCTTCACACACAAAGAGAGTTAGCTGTCTTAGCAGTAGAGGAGGCAACCACAAAATCCAAATTGATACAACTTCAATCATCAATTACTCCTCATTTGGAATTACTTCAAAAGGAGCAGATAAATGCAGAAATAGTCCTCAGGAAAGACCCCAATCTTTCTTCATCTGATGGAATTGTACACCTAGCAGCAGAGATTGCCATCTAGCATAAGACATTGGATGTCGCATTAGCAAATTGGGATGCAGCTTTGAAGGTACTCCTTGAAGTAAAGAACACATTTTTGGTCAAGTATGGAATTTCATTGTAAAGACCCTTGACATAAGTGTCAAAAAGGGGGAGAATAAGTATGATAGAATAAGAGTTAAGTACAGGAATGATAAGTATGATAAAAGGGGGAGATAGCAAATTTTGAGATAGCAAATTATGGGAGCAAATTTTTGAATGAAGGATAAATTACTGAGTCACATGGATCTTAATTAAGTGTTTTTGCCACTCATGTCAAAGGGGGAGATTGTTAGATTAAAGAATGAATTTGACAACTGAGTGTCAATACACTTAACCAAGATCAAGAGTAAGTGCCGAATAAGATAAGGTGTTGAGTGATAACAAGTACCGAGTGCAACAGGTGCCAAGTGATAACAAGTGTCGAGTGCAACAAGTGCCGAGTGATAACAAGTGCCGAGTGAAACATGTGTCGAGTGATACAATTTTGTTTAGGTTCCAAGTTATCCAAGAAACAACATGTGCCGAGTATTAGGAATACTTCAGGAGCCGAGTAACTCAGTAGAATAGCATAAAAGTTTGGAATTGCACAAACTATGATGCAAACAGTTTTTGTAGCCGACAAGAGGTAAATCTTGAAGGAATTAATGATGAGATTGAAACTTTTATTTTTCCTATGTAATTTTCATGCAGCCAACAAGAAAAATGCTAAAGGCATGCAACCAATCAGCAAAAGATAAGTATTGAGCAAAAAATTGAGATTCAATGTGGATCGTAGATCCAAATCAAACCCTAAGTCTTTGAAGTCTTTATAAGGAAGATGAAATTCCATTGTAAAAAAAAGATGAGACATATTGAAGGACATACAAGGGTGCATAACCAAATCTATTTTTAGAAGCAAGAGTTATCAGATCACAAAGGATCAAGATCAGGAGAAGGCAAAAAAGGAGCCTGTATTCAGCAATCAAGGATTGTAATCTATCAGGTTTATTGCATCTAATACTCTCTAGCAATTGTATTAGAATGAAAATCCTATGGTGATAGGTTAGCTTTATAGCTATTTTGTAAGAACCTTTTGATTAGGTGATTAAAATCCTTTAACCAGGTGACACTTCATGTTAAGTGTTTGTAAATCCTCTAACCAGGTCACTATTAATACAGTGTAAAGCCTTTAACAGGGCAGGCCTTTAACAAGGCAAACCATCAGAAGTGGTTGAACTATATTGCTGCAGTAAAATTTTGTGGGTATCATCCCCACCCCAGTTTTACCTTCTTATTCCTAGAGGGTTTCTGGGTTACCAACTTCCTATGTTATGAGTTATTGATGCATGTGTTTTGTTACATGTTTATTTGATATGCATGTAACTTACTTTCAGTTAAAAGCTTTATTGGCAAAAGTATGATACTTATGATTCACCCCCCCCTCTCATAAGTACTCTTTCCATATTTGAATATTCCAACATGACATCAAAGACAACACACAATTGAACAATTGTATCCAACAATTTGTACATTAGATAAGTTAACTAAGGGTTCTGTGGTTTGGAACTTTATGGTGGAATCTCATGATTTGGTTACCAAATATCTTTTGTGAAAAATAAATAATGGTACTAGAGCACTATTTTGGGAAGATTCTTGAAATGGGTTATCAGTCCTAAATAAAATACATTCCTTTGGGTTATGGAAACATATCTTTTGTGACCATTGGGGTTTTCATGTTGTTGATTATTTCAAGAAGGTGAACCCAATCTCAGGTGTGGTTAGTTTGAAGAATTCGACAGATCTTCCTATCTAAGAGGAGGTGAAGAGGGATTTTGTTAGCATGTACAAAGATAGAATTGTGCCGGCCTCAAAGAAGAATGATGAATTAATTTGGATTCCTGATCAAGAGGGGAGATATTCAGTAAAAATTGGATATTTGGCTGCTTCATACCAAAAAATAGGTTTGAGTAGATCAAGGGCTTATAAGTTTTGTTAGAACTCAGTAGTTTTGCCAAAAGCTGGTTGCTTTTCTTTCCTAGCTCTTAGAAAGAGAATTTTGACAGGTGAACACATGCAAAAGATGAAAATAGTCCAAAATTTTCAATGTGTGATGTGTTTAGAGGAACTTGAATCAATTGATCATTTATTAATTCATTGTAAAATGGCCCAACAATGATAATCTTTTGTTCTTCATAAGTTAAATGTTATGTTTCCATTACCAAATACACTATGGGATTTGTTTAATGATTGGCCATCTCCAAACAATCAATCTTTCTATGCTTGCTTTTGAAAATGTATTCCAGCTCTAGTCATTTGGGCTTTATGGTGGGAAAGGAACAAACACATTTTTAAACAACAACATTTAGATACAGGACGAGTGTTGAAAGTTTTAGAAGGATCAATTGTTGAATTGGTTTTAGCATATGTGAAAAAAATAAATGAACATCTAATTGTTATGAGTTGGGACATTTTAATGTTAAATAGATGGACAAACTTACCTTCTCCTAGCTATAGTTTTATTATCTCAAGGCCAAGTGTTAAAATAAATAGAAGAAAAATTTGATGGATACCTCCTAGGAAGGGAACTTTAAAGTTAAACTTTGATAGATGTTCAAGAGAAAATCCTAGAGCTTTAGGTATAGGGGTGTGTATCAGAGATCATGAAGGTAAGGTGATTGAAATGCTAGCTAAAAAAATTCCTTCAAGAACTAATAATTGTTTAGAGGCAATGGATCTTTTGTTTGGGGTTGATCTGGCTTTAAACCTAAATTGTTTAAATATTCACATAGAGGGTGACTCCACCTTGGTGATGAATACATGTTTATAGTGGAAAGTGGAAAATTGGAAATTTGGGTACATTCTTGATAAAGCCCAGAGTATAATTGATAGATTTAATTCCATGTCTTTTTCTCATAATTTGAGAGAGGGGAATTGATTAGTGGATATTTGGTCTAATTTGGGGTGTGATTTATAGGGGGCATACATGTCAATGAGAAAATTTGATGTTTTAATGTTTCCTAGTCGTTTTAAGGAAATAGGGGTAAAAGCACAAAGCTTTGTCACCGTTTGTGATATCTTGTACCGTTTTGATCAAAACGCTTTCGACCGTAACGATTTTGGCTGTAATGGCTCCGGCTGTACACTCGTGGCAGTTTCGCATTGCTTCGTGGCATGTACCATTTTGACCGAAACCCGTTCGGCTGAAAGTGTTCTGGCCGAAACCTGAGCCGGTATAAAAACTGCCGCAAACCTCTAGCGGCTATCATTGTTACTGTTGCGGTTCATGGATGTTTGGAGAGTGGGTTAAGGGTTTCGATCGTAACTGGTTAGTGTTTTTTTCCTTCTCATTTATTCCTTCCCTGGGGGCATACATGTCAATGAGAGAATTTGATGTTTTAATGTTTCCTAGTCGTTTTAAGGAAATAGGGGTAAAAGCACAAAGCTCTGTCACCCTTTGTGATATCTTGTACCATTTTGGCCGAAACGCTTTTAGCCGTAATGGCTCCGACCGTACACACGTGGCAGTTTTGTGCGCCTACGTGGTGCGTACCGTTTCACCCGAAACCTATTTGGCTGAAAGTGTTCTGGCCAAAACCTTGAGCCAGTATAAAAACCACCGCAAACCTCTAGCAGCTATCATTATTACTGTTGTGATTCCTGGATGTTTGGAGAGCGGGTTAAGGGTTTCAGCCGTAACTGGTTAGTGGTTTTTTTCTTTCCATTTTTTAATAGTTTTTAAATGTATTTTTTGATTAATAGATGTTAATCATACTTAAATAGTTGTTTTTGACGTATTTTGTGAGTGAAATGCTAAAAATTGTTTATTTTTTAATATGTTTAAATTATTTAAATTATTTTAGATTATTTTAAAATGGCATTTAAATTAATTTGTTAGCAAAAATGTAGTTAAACATGAGATAAAAATGTAGAAAAATATTAATTAAAAGTGTAGAAAAACATTAAGTTAAAATATAGAAAAATATTAGGAAAAACATTAGGTTAAAATATAGAAAAACATTAGTTAAAAGTGTAGAAAAATATAGAAAAACATTAGGTTAAAATATAGAAAAATATTAGGAAAAACATTAGGTTAAAATATAGAAAAATATTAGGTTAAAATATAGAAAAACATTAGGTTAAAATATAGAAAAATATTAGGTTATGAGGTAAACATGTAGAAAAATATTAGTAAAAAATGTAGCAAACCTTTAGGGGACATTATTCAGTTTCTAACATAACCTGATGGATCTAGAGGTGAAACAATAATATCTTATGGTGAAATTAATTTTGACATTAAATACACCTTCTAACATAACCTTATATTAACTACAATCATAACCCATACCACATTCTAACCATAACATAAGCCCTCTACTAACCGATTGAACCACACTTAGATATTGATGATGTTCATTTTAACAACTAGTTATTGTTAGGTAATAATGAGTCTTACATTACCAAACAACACATTAAGATCACTTATGTCAACTGCGTTTTTCAATACGTTATCCATACATGTGTGTCTTAAGGGGACATAGGAGTCGTAATAGGTCATACTATTTTTTATAGGTTCTAATAAGTCTTAATATGTATTATTAGGATATAATAGGTCTTATTAGGTAATGATGGTTCTTACATTACCAAATGACACATAATGGCCTCATGATACATTTCTAGGTATTTTTATCCATATATATGTTAAGGAGACCTAGGGACTCCTACTAGGTCATTACGTCTGTTATAGGTTATAATAGGTATTCATATGTTTACTAGTACATAATAGGTATTGTCAGGTAATAATTTGTCTTACATTACCAAACAACACATTAAGATCACTTATGTCAACTGTGTTTTTCAATACGTTATCCATACATGTGTGTCTTAAGGGAATATAGGAGTCGTAATAGGTCATACTATTTTTTATAGGTTCTAATAAGTCTTAATATGTATTATTAGGATATAATAAATCTTATTAGGTAATGATGATTCTTACATTACCAAATGACACATAACGACCTCATGATACATTTCTAGGTATTTTTATCCATATATATGTTAAGGGGACCTAGGGACTCCTACTAGGTCATTACGTCTGTTATAGGTTGTAATAGGTATTCATATGTTTACTAGCACATAATAGGTATTGTCAGGTAATAATGAGTCTTACATTACCAAACAACACATTAAGATCACTTATGTCAATTGCATTTTTCAATACATTATCCATACATGTGTGTCTTAAGGGGACATAGGAGTCGTAATAGGTCATACTATTTTTTATAGGTTCTAATAAGTCTTAATATGTATTATTAGGATATAATAGGTCTTATTAGCTAATGACAATTCTTACATTATCAAATGACACATAACGACCTCATGATACATTTCTAGGTATTTTTATCCATATATATGTTAAGGGGACCTAGGGACTCCTACTAGGTCATTACGTTTGTTATAGGTTGTAATAGGTATTCATATGTTTACTAGCACATAATAGACTGACCTTACTATCAACCTTAATAAAACTATATCCCATTTACTTTATTAACATTCTTAACTCTAATTTAAACTACTAAATTAAGTCATGAGTTCTAAATTGTAAACTAACATTTTCTAACTAAACTCATTTACTTATCTAGTAACAAATTTTTCTATCCCTATGTCCTAACTCTCATCTACACTCCCCATAATCATCAAAGCATTTGCATCAAAATTTAGATTTTAGTCAAGAATTATATTTTTTTATTGCATGTATGTACATGTGTACACTTAGTTATCATTTAATCAAGAAATTTTATTTTATTTTTATTGCATATACATGTACATGTACGAATATTTATTTTTCACATTTGCATGAGCACGTTACAATGTACATTAGATATGGTCTCTAAGATAATTTGTTTTAAAATACATATGTATGTTACATGATTGTTCATTTAGCACCATACATTTAATGTTGTGTATTCATATGTACATGTGTTTCAAATTAAATTTAACTTTTAATTATTTTAATTTAAATAGACTTGTATGTTTATATTTGTATATATATGCATGTGCAGATCTCTAGATATTTATCACTCAGATTGTAGCTTCAAATTCATATTCTCATATTTATTTTCATATATACATTATGGCATCCGGTTTTGGGGATTGTGCTCCTGCATCCTTAGGGGATGCTAGTGTTCGTGGTGGGGGTCAGAGTGTTGAGTTTGGTACAGCACGTAGATCGACCTCCTCCACCCATGATAGACAACAGTTATTTAGAGATACAGTGGCGAGATTATCTCGTGCTATGCAAGTTTTGGATACCTTGCTTTCCTCTTCTACCACCCTCCCTAATAGGGAGAAGGTCATAGCGATGCGAGAGGAGTTATTTCGTATGATTTACACAGTTGAATCATACAACCCTTTTAATGATATGAGCATTGAGACATTTTATTCTTCTTTATCTCACAGTGTCACTGGCACTGTGAAGTACACACAGATTGACACTGAGGTTTCCACCAGCATGGTGAAAACCATGTTTCCATCTTATGCAGATCATCGCAGAGTCAGAGGCTACTTTGTGATGAAGTGTACTGATCCACTCGTCACACCATTGATATATCCTCGTTGGTTGGCTACTCATCATAGATGGCCACACAAGGATGAGTTCCCCCTATATTTCTGCAAACAATTTTTTGCAGAATTTCATTTACACTATGATGTTGACTATACAGATTATCCAGGGCATGTTGGGCAGGTTCAGGGGAGACTTTTTGATAGATTTAGACCCGCAGACACTCTTGGGCCCGTTAACAAATGGGCAATGGTGGGTCCAAATCTTTTGGTTATGCCGAGAGGTCCACAGATGGCTACTACAGGTGAGAGTGTTCTTGATGACACAATTAGGACACAATTTTTTTTGAGCATCACCACCGTCGCCACACAGTTACATGAGATTTCTTCTGATCGATGTAGTCGATATATGCTATGGTCTTGAGGTACCGCTCCCACAGCTGCATCATCTAGCACACCTGTTGATGATGATTATGGAGTTGCAGACATACCTTCTCCTATAGACATTTCTGCAGTCTTAGAGGTGGATGCATTACATCATTTGGCATCATATTTAACATCTAATCTTTTAGATGCATATCGAGCATTATCTACACTCTTAGGGATTCCACTTTGTGACATGAGCTCTCAGATTAGACATATTTTGTCACGTACAACAGTCCCAGAGGATTCACAGAGGTAGGAAGACATTTCTACACCTTCTATTACTCCTACTGCTACACAGGCCCAGGCTACAACACCAGCCCCAGCTACTCAGGACCCTCTAGCAACCCCTCCCCCCCCCCCCCCCTACTCAGGATCTCAGTGGCACCATACAGCCTGGTCTATTTACTTCCATGCTTTCAGATCAGGGCTGCACTATTGACTTGGATGGTGATAATATTTTTCATTGCATGATTCAGATATCAGTCAGATCGGCAGAGCATTACATAATGCTACGGTAAATATCTCTATATGTTTAGATTTATTTTTATTATAGTAAATAATATGTCTATATGTTTAAATTAATGTATATGTGTGTGTTTGTGTATGTGTTATAGGGTTTGAGTGATAGTATGTTACGTTTTGCTGATCTACAGACACCGACAGATCCTACACGTTGTGAGTCCCAGGTATGTTACAATATATATATATATATATATATATATATATATTTGATTTATATACATGTAGATCTTGATATAATTTTTCTATACACATAATTAAATGGTTCACTTGTTATCATTTGACACAGGGTTCAGATGTAGCTGATAGACCCTTTTGGGGACAAGGCCCAGGATTAGGAGGGGGGATGTAGTTGATTAGATCATATTTGGCCTTTTATTTTATTACACACATGTTATGTCTAGATACATATTTATATGGACAGTTTGATGTTTTATATGTTATTTCCATATGCATACATTTTATATCCAGACACTTTGATGTCTTGTATGTTATTTTCAGATACATGGTTTATATGGACACTTTGATGTTTTATATGTTATTTCTAGATACGTGTTTATATCATAGACACTAAATGATGTTTTATATGTTATTTCCAGATACATGTTTATATGGAGATTTTGATGTTTTATATATGTTATTTCCAGACATTTGATCTACATGATCTATTTTTATACATTTGATATGGGTACATTATATTCTCCAGATATATGCACATGTATGTTATTGATCTTTTAATGTAGATGTCTATTTTATTGATCTTTTGATGTCTTCATCTTTTATGTAACTTATGTATGTGTTATGCACATGTTTCTATATGTTATTCATATTTTCAATATTCAAGTTTACATGTATATGTATAGTTATTCATCTTAATGCCTTAATCTAAGTGTAATTAAGTATATAATTTTAATGGTCAATGTACATAACAATATAACATATATTTAATGACATGTCTTAATTAACTGTATAATCAACTATATTTAGTCTAATTATATTTAACTATAATTAACTATATTAAATCTAATTATATTTAATGTCTTAATAATTAACTCTATTTAATGACATGCCTTAATTAACTATAATTAACTATATTTAACCTAATTAACTATAACTAACTATATTTAATCCTATTAACTATATTTAATCTAATTATATTTAATGTCTTACTAATTAACTCTATTTAATGACTTAATTAAAACTCTATTTAATGACATGCCTTAATTAACTATAATTAACTATATTTAACCTAATTAACTATAACTAACTATATTTAATCTAATTATATTTAATGTCTTAATAATTAACTCTATTTAATGACTTAATTAACTCTATTTAATGACATGCCTTAATTAACTATAATTAACTATATTTAACCTTTAAATTAACTATATTTAATCTAATTATATTTAATGTCTTAATAATTAACTCTATTTAATGACTTAATTAATTGTATTTAATGACATACATTCTTAATTAACTATAATTAACATCATTTAATTAATAAAATATAATGTACATTTAATATGTAACATAGTTCATATAACATATACATGTAAGAACATAACGATTATATACAAACATAAAGAATGTATCATATAAGAACATATAAAGATTATATGTACATACAAATACATACAAATACTAAAAAAGTTGTCTTAAGGGGAGGTCCTAAGAGACCTGGTCTTAAATGAGATATCCATGTCGAATTTAAATAAAAATAACAATACATGTCTAATTTTGCATATGCAAGATAAATGATCCAATGTACAAAAATTTATAAAACAAATATCCTATCAATATTAAATATGAAAGTATAAGAGCTATACAGGCATAACTCAACTAGAGCTCCACAATAAGTACATAGGTAAACTAGAGCTCCACAAACAATATATTGTTAGGATCCTCTCTACTTTTTATTATCTCTAGAAGTTTTTCATGTTCTTCAATAGGAAATTTCCACTTTTGATTTCCATGACGTCCTTTTCTTTGTATTGCTTCAAATTGTAATTTGGTTGCTCTAACATGGTTATTGTAGTGTAAAACCTTTTCTCCAGGCTTGTATTCAATAAATTCAATACCACTACCAATTACCCTTGTTTGTTGATAATATATTCCTTCAATAACAACTGATCCAATTGGATATGACTGTTCATCAGCATCTATAGTTCCTTCTAGCAACTTGAGTTTTTCTTTTGTGCATCTTAAAAGATAATAGTCCACATTTTTCGCATTATCTGGTAAGGCTTGAACTGCAAAAATATCTCCTGCATGTATATAAAAAGATAAATATAAATTAATTTTAAAACAAATATACATCTATATTAATTTATATATATGTATATATGCACACAAACCTGCCACAACTAAATCAGAAATGCGCTCATAATCAGCTGAATATACAGGATCATGAATGTCAAACATATCCATTCCTAATATTTTCACATGCACTCACTACATTGTCCTTAATGCATTCATCACAAAAACATGTTTTCTCTCTTACTTTAAGTACTAGAGGTTTATGGTTTCTTGTAGTCATCACTTGATGTAAACTTCTAATTCTAGGAATTGTTTGACAATTGTAAGGATTAGATCGATCTATATCTGTTACAAATACAAAAACTAATTGTCATATTTCAAAATAAATATTTAATTAAAAACTCAACTTGATTTAAAAAAGACATTAAAAATAAATATAACTTAGTTCACCTTTCACCTCCCAAAAGTAATGCTTATTGTATTCAGTATCTCGAGTAACAAAATGAACTTTGCACCATTCAACAATTTGATTTGCGCTCTCTATCCTATTCCCTATATGTACATAAAATATGCATGTATATATAAAATTTAAAATATATGCTATTAGAGTATTAAACATGTACATTTAAAAAATGCATATATTTACCTGCAAGTTCATGTTGTCAAAGTGCACATTTTATACATTCTCCTACTCCATCATGCTCCCCTTTTCCATGTCCACTTTCAAAGAAATTCCATAAAAACTTAACATTGGTTCTAGCATGTTGCATTTCTAACCAATTAAATGCTTTTGCAGATTTGAATTGTCTTGTGAACATGAAACATGATAAGTATCTACAATTATCCAAGTACATATATCAAATAGAAATAGACATGTCCAAATAAATACAAGTTAAAATAAAGTTAAATAAATGTGTAACTATTTCGTGTATACTAACCTGCACATCCATCAGACCAAATCCAGTGCTCTAAAACATTTATTCCACAATTTCTAAGATCTTTAGAGAACATTGCAAAACAATGAGCCACATAACTCCTGTCATGAACTTTATCATCACTAATATAGAAATGAGCCTCTTTGATGATGATGCATTCATTTTCATCCAATCTTTCTATCTGATCCACCTCAAATTGTGCATGTCTATAGGTCACTTGCACAAATATTGCAACTTGTTCAGAATGATAATATTGGCTTTGGAGCTCTGTATGAGGTGCAAATGTATAATTCTCAGAAAAATCTACAACTGAAAGTATACAACCAGGTGGAAAACAATTATTGGAATCACGAAACTGTTTAGCTTGCCATCGTGCACCATGACAATGTTGGATATGTGGATATATCAATGGACAAAACTTGGCCATGAACTCATCATAATGCAATTCACTCTCCTTCAATACAATTTTTCTGGATTCATCCCCTCTATTATTTTGGTATGTCTCATATTCATATCTCATCCATGAAACTAGTGTGGATTCATTAATATTCTCAACTTGCATAATTTTAGAAAATTTGTGTAAATCTGCACAATCTTCACACTGATTTTTGATGCATTGCACTTTGAATTCATCTGAATCTTCTAATTTATCACATAATATGGACCTCACAAATTGTGTTGTACTGCTAGGGATGACCAAATTAGGATCAAGTATTGCCATAAATTTTTAAAATGATTGCAAGTGTAGACCAAATTCAACATGATTTCTACAACAACAAGTTTCCCGCATCTTATTTATGCGTACAAAGGAAGGACGTAAACTCTCAAACATTCTTTGACATATTTTAACATTTGAAAATTCTTGTTTGAATGCTTCAAAAAGTTCACTTTGAGTTATATCTATGAAATGTTTTGGATGTTCAATTTTGGCCCCTGTTTCTTGATCTTTAATTTGTATAGTATCACGCCTGTTGGAAGAAACACAAGAATGTGTGGTCCAAAATTCAATAACTTGTCTTTTTACTTCTTCAAAAATCCTATCTTTTTGAGGAACTCTACAAATATTCACTCAGTTATTCTCAATGTTATCATCTAGCATATTTCTCCTCTTGATGTATCTCTGGACAGTTCTTCTAGATATATGTAGTACATCAGAAATTGCACGTACCTGTTTTCTATGTGTCAATTTTCTACTAGATATAGTAGTCATCAATGCTCTACGTGCATTACTCAAATCACCTCCTCGAGTTGTGTTGTCAATTTTGTTATAAGCATTTTGCAAATTTTCAACTATTGTTTTATTAATATTATGGGCATGGTTTTTCCTATTATCAACACCCAACAACTCTAAAACAGGTCTCATATCTTTTCTCCTAAATAACTTGACGAATAATTGTGCCTGTCCAAATATACTTTTATCCTTGAAATATTCATCCCACATGTTCTGACAACGCTTTCTGATAGTGTTATCATTTATCATATCTTTAGATGGAATTTGGTTAAAAAGTAGTTCTTCATCCAAATCCATCAAATTTTTTATGCTTTCTAATTTGTCTCTATCAATAGAACTGCCATTTTTTTCCACTTCATTACTTTCATTTTCTTCATGAATCTCATCATGTTCAAGAATTTCAGTAGGTTGGTTTTGAGCATGTTTTGTATGGCCTTTCATTTTGTCATCTCTTTTTCTATCATATTTCCTTGATCTTTTTCTTTTACTACCCATTTAATATTTCAATCTATAGGAAATAAATAAATAAATTTAGATTTTACTAAATATTAGCTAATGGTTCAATATATAATACATAAAAATAAAAATAATTAGAAGAGAAAAAAAGCACCTTCAAAATATTCGATCCTTTGCAATATTGATTAAATCCGCAAAAAAGTTGTTGAAAATTGCTTCAAAATTAATTATTTTTTGCAAATCTT
Source organism: Cupressus sempervirens (assembly GCA_028749045.1). Lineage (NCBI taxonomy): Eukaryota > Viridiplantae > Streptophyta > Pinopsida > Cupressales > Cupressaceae > Cupressus > Cupressus sempervirens. The sequence continues at coordinate 60,121,219 of CM053783.1, forward strand.
CTTCCAATTTTTGCTGTCCCTGTATATTTAATTTTTTAAATAAGGGAATACAATATTTTTTTATATCAAATAGTCACATTAACCGCTAGTGGTTTCTCATGCTGACAGGTGTTTCGGCCAAAATCGTTACGGCCGAAACAGTTCCGACCAAAATAGTCTATGTGGCAGCCAAACAAGCAAAAATTAGAACTTCTGTAAACATCTCACTTTGAAGGCCAATTTGACCTACTAAATTGAAGTATTTTTTAAAACTAAAAATATACTTTTGTAGTTCTCAGAGTCACGATTATGATTGTATAATTTTTTAAAAGTTTTGATTATGAATAATATGTTATAATTTGAAAATATTACAAGTAGGTATCTTAAGATTTAAGAAGATGTCTATTCAAAAATAAGAAAAAAATAGTAAATCATGTTAAAAAATTAAATTTTTTTTTTATGGTACACTAGAGGAGAGAGTCTTCTTCAAGAATATGTAATTAAAAAAAAAAACTATGTAGATTTGATGGAAAAAGTTTGACGGGAGAAAAAAACTGTCTATTTCTGATAACTTTGACTTTGACTAGTTATAACTTCAAAAATATTAGCCAAATTTAAATTTTTCTTTTTCCGTGCACTAGGTATACATGTTAACTCTAGCATATTCCAAAATCAAACCAAAATATGAACATTTGCATATATTTGTTTGACAAGAAAAAAACTCTATATTTTTAGTATTTTAAAAAAATTCAAAAATACACTTTAAAAATTCAAAAATAAATAAAATTTTCACTCAATTTTTTCAAAAAAAATTATAGACATAAACTTCATCCAATTTTACACATTTCATTAGTTTACATCATCTCCAAATTCTAAGCACAAATGCCACTTTTATTTCGTTAAAGTTGAAGACTTTAAATTTTGATATCACTTCTCCTTTATAGAAGGTGACACAGGTTTGTGCTTTTACCCATAGATCAAGATAGTAAATTTGTTACCTCTACTTAGGAATTTTGGAGAGGATGAATGGAAATTCATGGTTTATTTTTTGAATTAAACTTTTGATTATTGTTTTCAAGCTATTCGTACTTCATGTGCTTCATTTTATATATGATTTGAGTTGCAAGCTTGATAAGTTATATGTAAAAGGATGCTATTGTAAGTTTTTTTCATTATTATTGTAACCTTTATGGTCATCGTGAAGGAAGTTGTACAATGCATGTGAACATATTAGGCAATATATACTCATATCGACTAGTTGTCTGTGATCCCAACATGGGTGGTACAAGATTACATCAATAGGAGTTGGGTTTTTGATGTATATTGATGATTGCATATGTGAAGTAAATTGTTATAAGGTTAGTTTATTCATACTTTTTGACATTAGAAGTTGCTTGCGAGTTTGGTATTGAAATCTATTTTTAGAGAAATGGAGGGCAGTGCCAATTTCTTTAGAGTAACATTGAAATGCAATGCGTGGGAATTGCCAATTCTCTAGCTGGTTATCTGTCAACAATTTGGAGGAAGTTTTTCATTTTGGATGCGCCAAATGCCATGATGCTATTATGGGAATTATGGGGTCCAATTTTCTTTTTCTAGCTTTACCGAGGTCGATTCTACCATCACAAGTGGTATCCCTATTCTTAACATACATGATGTATTTTCTTTTGGTTTTTGAAGTAGCTGTTCATATCGCTAACAAGGTGATGATATATAATGTTTTTGAAAAATCAGTAATTATAGAGGAATTAAGGAATTTTGATCTTGAAATGGGGTTAGTCCCAATTGGAGGTGTTTTTAACAATTTGGTTGTAAGGAGAGATGAAAGATTTCTAAACTTACTTTCAATACTTAAAAGCATGATTTTAAATAGGAATTTTGGTTTAATTGATGGGATTTTTTGGAACCATAAGGATCTCATATCAAGAGAAGTTGCAATCTTGATTAAAGGGAAAGTTCAATATATCGTGGATTTACTTAACCATGGGCATGACATTCTGGGATTCATGCAAGAAAGTGAGAGAATGAGTTTTCAGTTGAATTTTGATGAGTAGGGTTCAGTAAATTTGTTGCAAAATGACAACCCGCTTGCTTGACCGAATTTGGCCAAGGATGGAGCTCTGATTTTGATGGACTGGGAGTCAGTTTTGTAGAGCAATGTTGAGTGGGATTTGTAATTTTTAGTGGTCTTGAGTTTTTTGAAGCGGGTCTGCTGTATTCAGCTTTAGGATGGTTTTAATTTGTGGATTAAGGGTAGTTTTTTTTATAGAGCCCTAAGGGGTCTAATGTTTTGGAGACCAATACATGTAAATATGGAAGTTCATTTGGGGTGTCTTTTATGTATAGTTAATGTTTGGTGTAAATTGTTTGTATATATGTCACATGCATATATGTTGTATGGCTCAAAATCTATATGGGCTTTGACTACTTTTATATTGAGTTGGTCTTAATGTATACATTTTTGTATGATTTCATATTACTCTAGATTTGTTGACAATTGGAGGGTTTCTTACTACTTCTTCCCTTCATGAACCATTGAACCAAGTTTATATATAAATAAATATATTCAAAGTGGCACACCACTTTTTTCCTTAAAAAAAAAACATTGAATTTATTTATTGCCTATTTTATGCAGATACACCTGGAGTCTAGTATGTATGGAAAGATTCATATGTTGATAAAGTTAATAAAGATTATGGAGGTTGGTGTAATGTGTGTTTTATTTCTTTTGTTCTTGAAATAAGTTAGGATTTATGAATGTTTAAGATAGCTTGGTCTTAATTAACCATTTTGTTCTCATTTAAGGGAATGGTTTATTGATGGAAAAGTAGTTCCAAGGCCTCCTAAGAGGGAGAAATTGATTAATGCTGATCTTGTCCCTTTATATCGAAATAAAAGGGATAGGGTATCTTTAGTGGTGGATCTCATTCTTGATGAGGAGAGAGTTATGGTAAGAGATGCCAATGCCATTTAGATTGTTTTGGAAAGCATAAGTGGTAGGTCACAACTATTACCTTTTACTGATAACTATTGTTGATGCAGGAGGATTAAAACTCAGGTTGGCTAAATTTGAACATTCAATGGTGATACCATTCACTGCTTGATGCACTTGAGCTTTAGGGAAGTAGTTGTCTAGGTCTTTGAAAAACCTAGTGTAAGTTTTCTCATTATGTTGATATGCAAAAAATGTGGCACTTGTATATTCAATCTTGAAATGCAACTTACGCTACTTTTTGAAGATATTTGTTGCTCATGGACTATATAATATACAAATATTCTATCTCTTGAACATGCAACGCTTGAAGGTATTTTTTTTGCTGGACTGTATTTTTGTGACTATTCGTCTTGTTGGCTTTTAGTGTGAAAATACATAATTAATAGCTAAGCTTTTATATTTTAGTAGTCAAGTTATACACAATTTTTTTTTCTTGTTTGCAATTTTATATTAGTTATCTTCCTCAATGTTCTCCCAGATAGTACATAGCATAATAGATCTTTCTAGGGGATCTACTATCTTGATACCTTCATTTCCCCATTTTGAGATGTTCTTTTGTATGCTAGCTTTGTGCGAGTGATAAATGAGGTAATAAAATGGAGTTTTTAATGCTTTGTATGGATGGTAATCCATTCTAATAAATTGTATACCTAGTTGTAGTTATCTAGACTATTCCATGGCTATCAATGTGATCTTTTAAGAGTTGATAGCCATATGATTTTGAATTGGGATATATTGTTGCCAAACATGTACCCTTAAAGCATGATCAAGATTGAAATTAATTTTGCTATTGAAATAGGACATTAATATGTACAATTTTGAGAGTCACCCTAAGTTTTGAGTAAGACTCTTTGCATTTGAATTGGAAAGCATATTAGACATTTTGAATCTTGCCATTCATTCTAAAAAATGTTCAACTCAGGTTTATTAGCTATGTTGTTTCTTCTTTTTTTAGGTAAATTATTGCTAGTGTATTAAATGGTAAATTGTTGCCAATGTAGTAAATGGTAAATTGTTGCCAGTGTAGTAAATACTGAACAACAAAATCCATCAATTGTTGAGAGAGCCTTGATTCTTATTGTTTCCTTCTATGGTTTTAGGTTGAATGTTTATGATTTTCATGGTTGTTGATTATATTTTTGATCAATTAATTGTCTAATAGGGTCCTCATCTTTCAGGTATAAGAATGACATTATTATATTCTAAAATCAGTGCCAAAATTCACCACCATACAAATCTAAGCCCCACATTTTAACTAATAAGGCCAACATAGCTTGCAAAATTATTGCATACTAATATTGGTATTGAACTTCTCTTGCTTTCTATAACTAGGCCACACATAATAAACACCTAGGCCAACATAGCTTGCAAAAGCTAATTCCTAACCAAATGGGAAGGGGAGGACTCATGTTTGATCAAGAGCTTTTATCAATTACTTTTGACACATACTTTTGTTTGAAATATTTTACTTTAGTTTTATTTGTTCTAAACTTTTTGATTTATTGGAATGGAAAGCATTTTTCATTGAGGAGAGGCCTTCCAAGCTTGCCAAGTCTTCTAAAGGGGGAGGAAGATCTTGGAGCATCAAATCACCCTCATCCAAAAAGAGTGGTCTAGCATTGAAAGAAAAAACCATATCTTCTCTTTATTCATTTGCACACACTCACTGATCCTCAAAGCCTTGCAATCCAACCTTCATACTAATGGATTTGGAAGAAACAAAAGTTTGGTTGATCATTATTATCTACTGTGAAACAGCCATAGCTTGTCCATGTGAAAATCTTATATGGTTTGTCACTTCTTGTAATCTATTTTCTTGACAGGTCTATCACATCCCTATGTTAGTTCAATTTACCAAGGATCTTAACCAATTTTTTGAAGAAGAGGGATATTGAAAGAATGACTAAAATTATTAAAAGAGAAAAAAAAGACATGAATTGAGCTACATAGGACAAGGACATTTATTAGGCATAGCAATGGAGTGGGAGGAAATGGTAACACAACTAATTGGGCATGATGTGCCTATACCCTTTGGCGGCCCTTGAGCATTAATATGAGCCATTAAAATTAATGAGGGGCAATTTTGAATAGAGAGGATTGGTACTCGATCAAATGCAGATGAGTGAAGGGGATGCAATGAGTTTGGAGTTAGGAGTTTGGATACACACCTAGCCTTAAACTAAGATATGCTTTGTCTAACCCACATCTTCTACGGGTTCTTCCACTAAAGTATATAGAGGACAAGAATGAAGGGATGAATGTTGCAGAGATGTTTCATCAATTTCTTCCAATTTAACTTCTTTTTTATGGTTTGTCATTATAGAATTTGTAGACTCTTCAAGCTCAAAGTTAAGATCATTCTCAACAAAATCTTGAGATTCCTCAAAGTGGTCTATGAGAATTACCATTTCTAATTCAACAATTAACTAGAATATCCAATTGGTGTATAACCAATCAACACATCAATATTGAATAACTATTTGAGTATTATATTGATATAAAGATAAACTTTGCATTTAGCATAACAAGGATCATTCATGGAAGACAAATTCTTTCAAACTATTCCAAAGGCTTAATAGGCTATCCAATAACCCTGCAATAGACTTAGGATGGTAATATATTAATCTTCCCACAAAAAACTTGACAAGATGATAACATTTCTACACACCTTTTTTAGAGTTCTATAACATATCAAAAACATTCATATGCTTGTTTTGGATCAATACACCTAACCATGACTGACCCTCAGTTTTCATTATATAAAAATCACCAAATTTTCAAAGGAAGTATCAACCAACGACCTCCTATCAACCCCAACTCTAGGAAAACATCTTCTTATATCTTCAACTACTTAATTCCAAAAGGAATTAACCTTCAATGCTATTTGAACAACTCTAGAAGATATTCGAAAGGAATGTTGAATTCTTTGCATTTCTAAATGATAAACAAATATAGAATGACATTGCTATGAGGAGAGACACTTGCATGCAATACACACAATATTTTTTTTGAATGGCTTATCAACATAAGTGAATGTATTTAATAGCTATAATTTATTAGTTTAAAACCCTTAGCAAAACTTTTTATTGTGCACTATGGAATGGGGGAGTAAAATTCACATGGGAGAATTGTGAAAGGTGCTAAGGAAGAATGTTGGAAGGGGAAACATTAAAACCAACAATTTGATCATAGAAATATTTGCAGTACAAGTGCAAAAGAGGAGGAATAGGTGATTTTCATATATCATGGAAATAAGAAAGAAATGAGAACCATCACGTTAAAGATAAAAAGCCCAATGGCCATACCTGTTGATTTGAGGCTGTATTCACTTGCAAAAATAATTAAACATAGCTGTAGTAATAATATTGATACCATTGTGATGAGTGCATGCCAAAGCCATGTGTAGTGGATTGTACAAAGTACACATGGTTTTCTTTCCATGATCTAGGCATACACATTTTTAGTAGAATTTTGCATTCCAAAAAAAAAAAGACTACCAAGAAAACAAGTTTAGACCAATGAGATAGCTGTAAATTTGAGAATAAAACTAATATTTAATAGAAAATGACAAAAAATGCTTATTTGATGGGATTAATTTCCTTTTTGAATGATTCCCAAGGCATGATTAAATGGAAAAGTTAGGTGAAAACATTAGTCCTTGCCTATGGGCAATAGGGACTAACAAATTGATAATTCAATTATCAGTAGCATACATTAATCTTCTTAAGAATTAGTGATTAGTGATTAATATGTGATGATTACAACTAAAAGTTGAAATTGCTAGTAAGATAATAATGAGAGTGTACCTTGTGTATATCCTCCATTGTCTTCTTGAAGATGTCATATAGCATCTCATTAGGCCCACCATGGTATACAGAAGAGCTCTCTTCTGCACTGTATGCTTTCTTCCCATACCTCTCTTCTTTTCTATGTTTCTCCCATGACCAAAACCAATGTTTCAAAAAGTAATAAAATTGAAATAAATAAATAAATAATAAATAGACAAGCAATACCTAAGATAGAGAATAATAGTACATTTACGTGATATGTAAAAGATAGGCAGCATAAGGACCTATAATAAATGCGATGTAATATACTTTACATATAGTACTTAAAATCCTATTTATGAAATGATGTATAATCATATAAGAACTAATAGGTTTCAAATTATAATACCAAATACTTGGAACTTAGCAAACTTGTGACATGAATATCAATAATAATATAAAGATGATTACAATGAGTAGCATGATATGGAAGAAAGTACAAAATCATGTACATACATTCATAAATATGCATATGTAGTGTGTGTGTGTGTAGCTGATGGGGACACAAACCAAGCACAAAATGGACACAATAGGAAAGGGAGAATTTTATTAACTGTAAAAATATGCTAGTGCACTTAGTGCAGAGAAAAAAACTCCAAAACATGCCCTATGGGCTTACAATAGCATAAAATTGGAGATAAATTCTTCTCCCAGTACCTTCTCTCAAACTCAACTCCTAACTACCTTTTACAATGCTAGAAATGTTCTTAAATAGACCTCGGAGGGTTAAGGATTAGGAATACATTCTAGAAAGTGCTAGTAGGCATCCACCAACCAAATAGAAGGCTCTAGAAATCACATTAGAAGTCAACACAAAATTAGAAGAATCCAGAAACGGTAACCGAACTTTCAAGAGGCATAACTTTTGAACCGTAGCTCTGATTGACGAACTGTTTACATTTTCAGAAATCTCTCGAAGTGCTCTATAGCCCTATGGAAGAGCTTTTCTTGTCCCACAATTTTTCAGCCCTGTTAGAGGTCATTTAATGCCCCTATCCTAACTTTAAGCATTCTTAGGATGTCTCCAGAAACTAAAAAACTGTGATAACTTTCAAACTGTGTAGCCTTTTGACTTGATTCTTTTTCTGAAATGCTCTAAATTACAATGACAATATTTTGACCAATTTACACCTTCTAGTTCACCAAAACGATGGCTCAATTACATACTCTTATTTTTTTGACATTTACACTTATCCCAAGGTGTTCAAATACTCTAACCTAGAACACTGATAGTGGAACTGTGAGAGTTGGAACCTTTATTTGACCCAAATGGGTATCCAGAAATGAAAACACATGAAATAGAAACTAAGTATAAGTATATTTTTTGGATGACATAGGATTGCCCTTATACCTCTGGATGCTCCTACATTAGACACCCAATGTAGATTGAAAAGTGACCTTGTCACTTTATGAATGGTAGAGGAAATCTCAAATGGGAAACCTTAGCTGTTGATATCCAAGTTGAGTCCTCTATCGACCGTCCTTTCCACTTGACTAGATACTCTTCATACTACCTATTTCTGGTACTCCTACCCACATGATGATCTAGAATGTCTTCTATCTCCTCCTTCTTAGGAGCAAGAATTGGACATGGCTCTAACATCGGCTCCTCATCTGCACCATCATCATGATACTCTATTAAGTCTACAATGTTGAAAATAGGAGAAATGTGAATACCATCTGGAAAATCCACCTCATTTCCTGAGTAATGTTTCTTCAGAATTTTGCAAGGGCCAAATTTCTTCATTTTTAGCTTGTTGTAAGTACCGGCTGAAAATCTTTCTTTTTGTAAGTGTACCATGACTAGATCCCCTACTTGGAATTCCTTATGTCTTCTCCTTTGATCAACCCCAGCTTTATACTCTTGATTCATCTTGGTAATGTGTGCTTGGACCTCCTCATGTAGATGCTTGATATGTTCAGCAAATTCTTTAGCTTCAGCACTTGTCCTCTCCCCTTGCTCTATCTTCCTCAATTCTAGTGCAGTCCTTGGGCTACTTCCATATACAATTTGGAATGGTGATCTACTAGTACTTCTATTTATAGAGTTATTTTAAGAAAACTCTACTTGTGGTAGAATCAAATCCCATCCCTTGGGCTTATCCCCAACTAAACATCTCAGCAAATTGCACAAACTTCTGTTTACCACTTCTATTTGGCCATCAGTCTACGGATGATGTGTGGAACTGAATTTCAAGTCCGTCCTCAACTTTTTCCACAATGTTCTCTAGAAACACCCCACAAATTTAGTGTCTCTGTCAGAAAATGTACTCTTTGGGAGGCCATGTAGTCTTACCACCTCTCTGAAAAACAAGTCTGCAATATGGACAACATCATGAGTTTTGTGGCATGGAATGAAATGTGCCATTTTGGAGAACCTATCAACCACCACAAATACTGAGTCATTACCCCTTTGTGTCCTCGGCAATCCAAAAACAAAATCCATACTTATGTCCTCCCATGGCTTTGATGGAACAGGCAATGGCTGATATAGTCCAGTATTGTGACTAAATCCCTTGGCAACTTGACAAATCTGACAACTCTATACAAACTTCTTCACATCTTGTGAAATCTAAGGCCAAAAATAATGTTCTCTAGGAATGGAAATGGTCTTATCTCGACCAAAATATCCTACCATCCCTCCACTGTGTTTCTCCTTAATCAAATTTTTCCTCATGGAACTCCTTGGAATGCATAATTGACTGCCCTTGAATAACATACCATCCTAAATCAGATAGTCTAACCATCTAATTTTATCTACAACAATAGGCTCTTTACAAGCTTTCCATGCTTTAGCAAAATATGGATCCTCAGGGTACAGATTCTTGAGTTCATCAAACCCAACTATTTCAACCTACATTATTGTAAGAAACAGCTGTCTCCTACTTAGTGCATCTACAACCCTATTAAATTTCCCACTTCTATGCTTCAACACAAATGTATAGCTCTACAAGAACTCTACCCACTTCATATGCCTCTAATTCAATTTACCTTGGCTATTTAGGTACTGTAATTCCTGGTGATCAGTATATAAAAAAAATTTCTTTGGCAATAAATAATGCCTCCATTTGTTTAAGGCCTAAACTATTGCATAGAACTCTTGATCATAAACAAAATACTTCTTTTTTGCATCATTCAATTTTTCACTAAAATATGCAATAGGCTTACCTTCTTGGCTTAATACAGCCCCAATAACACTGCCACTAGCATCACAATCCATCTAGAACACCTTTCTAAAATTTGGAAGTGCCAACCCAGGTTGTTCTATCGCCTTCTTCTTTGACAATTCAAAACTTCTCGTAGCTGCCACAATCCATTTGAACTCTTTTCTATCCCCTCTTATTGTGTTAGTTAGGGGTGCACATATGCCACTGAAATTCTTAATGAACTTCCTGTAAAAACTAACCAGACCATGAAATGATCTTACCTTAGTAGTAGACCTTGGAGTAGGCCATTCCAAGATAGTTTTTACCTTCTCTAGATCCATTTTAAGACCTTTAGGTGATATAACAAATCCCAAGTAGACTAATTACCTTTTTGTAAAGATACACTTCTTCAGATTAATTAACAGTTTCTCTTACCTTAACCTTTCAAGGAAACTATGAATGTGCAATAAATGTTCTTCCAAAGTCTTCGTAAAAATTAAAATATCATCCAAATAGACAATAACAAATTTTCCCAAGAACTTCTTAAGTACCTTATTCATAAGCCGCATGAAGGTGCTTGGGGCGTTCATCAATCCAAAGGGCATGACTAACCACTCATAAAGACCCTCCTTGGTCTTGAAGGCTATTTTCCACTCATCTCCTTCTTGTATCTATATCTGATGATAGCCACTCTTGAGATCTATCTTTGTGAAGTACTGAGCTCCACTCAAGCAGTCCATAAGATCATCCATTTTTGGCAAAGGAAACCGATACTTGATGGTTATCCTATTTATAGCTCGAGAGTCTGTACACATCCTCTACTCTCCATCCTTCTTTGGTGCCAATACTGCAGGTACTACACATGGACTTAGGCTCTCTCGAATCAAGCCCTTCCTCAATAGCTCCTGAACCTATCTACTTAGCTCCTTAGTTTTGGTAGGAGTCATCTTATGAGCAACCTTGTTAGGAAAACTAGCTCCTAGAATTAAATCTATCTGATGACTGATTTTCCTTACCAGTGGCAATCCTTCTGGAACATTATCAGAGATGATATCTCCAAACTCACCTAGTAAATCTGAAACTTCAAGTGATATTTCACAACTACCTTCTTTATCTTTCCTAGGGATCAAAGGATAGCACATACGTTGATGTTTCATGCCATCTAAAAACTTCCTTCCATCAACAAGACAAATCCTAGCACTGCTACATACCTTTTCACCTTCCCTTTTCATGGGCTTTAGTTTGTGGTGAACTCCATTCTTTGTTAGAGAGTATGTATTTGCATGACCATCAAGTACTACATGCCTATCAAACTGCCATGGTCTACCCAACAATAGATGGAAAACATCCATTGGAATAACATCATAGAGAAATTCATCATGGTAACTCCCAATTTTGAACTTCACTAAACATTTTTCACTTACTAGTACCTTATGATCATCTTTCACCGAAGCAATCTGATAGGGCTGGGGGTGTTTCTCCCTCTTGAGCTTTAGCTTAGAGACCATCTCCTCTGATACCAAGTTATCAATGCTACCACCATCAATGAACACATCACAAAATTTATCCCCACACTTGCACCTAGTACATAATAAACTCCTCCTTTTTCCTAGTTCAATGTCACCACTTAGTAGGACCCTTTCATTTACCAAAGTCTCTCCTCTTTCTGCATCCTTTGAATGTGATGACTGTTCATCCTCATCCACATGAGCAACCCTAGCTTGACCCTCAACTCTCCTATCTGTGCTTCCTTATCATTGAAGGCATTCAAAGACATGATGAACTTCTTCATTGCAATGGAAATAGGTACCACAGAAGCCTCCTCTTCCTTGTCCACATCCTCTACCTCTTCCTCTCTAATTTCCAAAGTCTTGATCACAGGAGCAGTTGAAACCCTCATTCCTCTGGTTCCTTCTAGTACCCACATCTTCATTTTTCTTTTGGGTTTCATTTCGGCCTCCAGATGACCTACCACTAGCCCTTCCTCCTTGACTGTGCCCTCTTTGTCTCCTTCAAACTTTTTATTTATCTTCTCTTCAACTCATAGGGAAAATTGGTATGCCTCCTCAACGCTGGTCGTTCTTACCAAACTTAATTCCTCGTGGATGCTAGGTTGCAACCCATTGATATAATGAGCAACCTTCTCCTTATTTGCTTCTGCATGCCCTACTCTAATCAAAAGTTGATAAAACTCCTTTGTATATTCTTGGACTAATTTTCTTGCTTGCTTTAACCCATGCATTTTCTTAAACAAATCAAGCTTGTAGTCAATAGGAATGAATTGCTTCTTCAATTTGTCCACCATACGATCCCACCTTGTGATCTTCTCCTTTACTCTTATATTTCTTTCCAATTGAACCTCTTGCCACCAGATTTTGGCATGTCCTTTCAGTTTGGCCTTTGCAAACATAACCCTATCTAAATTCCTGATATCCTCATACTTAAAGTACTCTTCTAGTTCATTGATCCAATCGATCAACTCATCTGGTTTCAAATTTCCTGAAAATACACCCACATCAATTGTAGGTCTTTTCCCAAACTTAGTAATGGCCCTAAAAAGCCTTTCCTTTTCTTGATTAAGAACTTCCCCATCAAATTCCCCTTCTGGTCCAATTTCTTCTTCTTCATTGTCGTCCTCACTTTTGTCACCTGTAGCAACATTTGTTCCTCTACGGAGCTCCTCTTGCAATGCTTGTACCTACCTTTGGAGGGTACTAGCCTCCTTAAGATTAATATATCTAGCCCTTCCACCACACTCTCTTCATAGAGGCATCTTCTTAAATCAAACCCACAACCATACAGTCCTGGTGCAAACTGTCTCATAGTCGGTGCTCTATCTACACACTTAGGAAAATCAGCTCTGATACCACTTGATGGGGACACAACCCAAGCATAGAATGGACACAACAGGAAAGAAATTTTTTTATTAAATGTAAAAATATGCTAGTGCACTTAGTGTAGAGAAACAAACTCCAAAACATGCCCTATGGGCTTACAATAGCATAAAACTAGAGATAAATTCTTCTCCCAGTACCTTCTCTCAAACTCCACTCCTAATTACCTTTTACAATGCAAATTTTTTTCTTAAATAGACCCCAAAGGGTTAAGGATTAGGAATACATTCTAGAAAGTTCTAGTAGGCATCCATCAACCAAATAGAAGGCTCTATAAGTCACGTTAGAAGAATCCAAAAATGGTAACCGAACTTTCGGGAGGCATAACTTTTGAACTGTAGCTCTGATTGATGAACCGTTTACATTTTTGGAAAGCTCTTGAAGTGCTCTATAGCCCTATGGAGGATCTTAGCTCGTCCCCCATTTTTCATCCCTATTTGAGGTCATTTAATGCCCCTAACTTGACTTTGAAGCATTCTTAAGATGTCTCCAGAAACTAAAAAATTGTGATAACTTTCAAACCGTGCAGCCTTTTGACCTAATTATTTTTATGGAATGCTCTAAATTACAATGACAATCTTCTAACCAATATACACCTTCTAGTTCACCAAAATGATGGCTCAATTACATACTCCTATTTTTTTTTTTGCATTTACACATATCCGAAGGTGTTCAAACACTCTAACCTAGAACACTGATAGTGGAACTGTGAGAGTTGGAATATTTGACCCAGATGGGTATCTAGAAATGAAAACACATGAAATAGAAACTAAGTCTAAGTACATTTTTTGGATGACACAAGATTTCCCTTAGACCTCTGGATGCTCTTGCATCAGTAGCAGTGACATTTATGGTAGCCAAAATTCTATCATAAGTGCTATAGTTGCAACTTTTGCTTGCAAAACCACCGGTAGGGAGATGGTAACACAAAGGCATTTTTGGGGGACTTGGGAATGTGAGTCCCTGATGGGAGGACATCCTCAACCAAGATACATGGGTTTTTGAGTAGGGCAAGGTGAAGTCACTGTGCTACTCTACCAGATACATAAGAAACCCTCAATGTGTACAGTAAATGTTTAATATGAATTCAGAACTTTTGATCTTCTTAAAATCTATGGGAAGAATAGTTTTGATAGTCCACTCATGTCTATCTCATGCAACAATGCCCAGCTAAGATGAATTCTATGGTATTGCAATTTCTTAAAATAGTTGTCAGCCACTACTTTGATAATTGCACATGACCTTAGTAATCTAAGGAATGCCTTAGGTACAAATTGCATTAATATTAAAAAGTTATAATAAAAATCAATTTTAGAGCTTGTTCAAGAAGATGTATGTCATAGGCATATAATCCAATTTAACTATTAAAATCACCCTTATGTAAGATTGGGAGCTTAAATATTTGAAGAATATAGCACCGAATCCCTAAATGCACTCTAGCAACTCTAGTCTATGTAGCTGTTAAGTCAATGGTTGCTAATGAAAGATCACAACTAAAATTAATAGTATAGATTACATCGCTACTCCTATCACAAGAAGATTAATGATTAAAACATTTGAAACATAGTAGACATCCCAATGAGAGAGAAACACATAAAAAAATTCTATAGATGAAAACCCTGTATAATACCTTTGACACATTTAGCAATCCTTTTGGTATGATTATTTCCAGGTTTCACAGCTAGCTGGGCCTCCACATGATCCCATGGACATGACACTAAGAAGCCAATCAACAAAGTGCCCAAACTTTTAGTTGGTACTTTAAGCACTTAATCTAGCTCAAGTCCTTCCTTCCCACTAAATCCTCTTTCTTTCATTTCTTACCCCCATAGGAAACATCCTTTCTCGTTGTCCTTTGAATCTTGCTAATTAGGGCTATATTCTGCTCCTCCTAATTTAAGCTTGACAACAATGAAACCACCTACAGAGCTTTTAGCATCATTTTTATTTTCTTCAATCTCAACACTCAAAACAAGGGCATCCAAGAAAATAACATAGGAAGAGAAGTTGAAGAACCTAAAACAATAGAATTCTAGCTCAGCTCCACACCCAGGACTCAGCTAATGCCAACTGATCTGCACAAAGCCACACAAAGCCAAAATGGGAAAAGCCCTAATATAGAGGTGAATTTGTCCTCATGGGAATGAAGTCCCAATTTTTCTCCTGCCCATGCTCATACCTTTAGTATTATCCATGAATGAAAGTTTTTCTTTTTTACCCATGAATGAATGAAACTTTTTTTTATGTTATAACATTGAGTTGATCAAAATTCAACTTGGGAAAACATAGGTTGGTCAAAATTTTGACCAAATAGGGAATAGAATTTTTATTTTTGACTAATGCAAGAATGAAAAAAACAAGAGGGAATCATAGCTTTGGTCAAAAATTTTGGTAGAAAAAAAGTGCAAATGTACTAGTGCTATTTAGTCAGTTGACTACATTAGAGTTGAGCAATTATGATAATAGTATGGTTACAATGGGAATTTTTTTTTAGTCTTCACTAACCATCAATAATTCAAAGAAAGAGAAGAAAGCCAAAGAAGAAAGTGAGCCCGAGATTGAAGATGATTTTGATTAGATTGAAGTACTTCTTGTGAGAAGTTTATAAAGAGGGAAAGGTAAATAAAAAGGTAAACCACCCTTGATATATGTCAAATGTAATGAGGTTGGTCACTATGATACTAAATGTCCCAACATAAGAAATTCTGATAAAAATGATTTAAATAACAAGAAAAATTTCAAGTATAGGAATAATATGGGTTACAAAGATAAAGAAAAGAAGTTTTGCTACATTGCTAAAGAAGAGCATATTGATGACAAATAAGTAGTTGAAATGGTCTATGTTGCAATCAAGGAAGAGTCAAATATTGAAAGGTATGAGAATGAAACTTCCCTTATTTCACATGTTACTAAGAATGACTCATGGATTATTGACAGTGGTTGTTAACATCATATTACTAGTGATCATCTATGTAAGTTTCAAAAATTTGAAGAAATTGATGATGGTGGAACTGTTAAGTTTGGTAGTGATGTTCCATACTCAGTGAAAACTAAAGGATCCCTAATTTTGAATGAAAATATTAGTTGTGATGATTCATATTGGGTACAAAGACTAAAATATAATATTTTGAGTCTTGCTTAGCTGAATAACTCAAGTCACACGTTGGAATTTGAGAAAAGGAAGGTCAAGATATTTGATGATGAAGAAAATCTATTTGGAATAGGAGTAGAAACTAAAGGTAACTTATTCTACCTTGATCCTATAGTTGAGACATGTTTATTTTGCAAAGTTGAAGATTTTTGGTTATGACATCGTGTCATGTTAACTTTGAAAATATGGTGAAAATTAGTACAAATTTAAGAGTAAGATGCTTACTAAATCTACAAAAACCTAAAAATACTATGTGCAAAGAATGTTAGCTCGGTAAGATAGAAAAGTATAATTTTTATAAAATGAAACACTTTTCAAATGATATTTTGAAATTAGTTCATAATGATTTATGTGGTCTAATTGGAGTTGATAGTTACTATGGTGATACATACTTCATATTGTTTGTGGATGATTATTCAAGGATAATGATTGTAATGTTCATGGAAGAGAAACCACATGCTTTTGATATCCTTAAGTGGTACAAAGCAAGAGTTGAAAAGGAAATTATTAAATCATCGAAATGTTTAAGATCTGATAGAGGTAGTGAAATTATGTTTGCAGAATTCACTAACTTTTGTGCTAAGAATGATATTTGTTTACTACTTAAATGGAAGCCCTCTATATAAGATGTGAACTTCCACTTTATGGGGGCACTAAGCCATTCAATTGCAATGTGAAAGGGAAAGAGGGGAATTTCCAAATATGATTTCACTTATAACCCAAATTATATTAGCTAGGATCCAAAAGAAGAAGGGGACCCTAATATTAAATTTGGATTATAGGGGGAATACAATATAGAGAAATGTACTCTTTGAACTTTTCATAGGATAGCGTAAATATTAAATTGGACTAATTGCTTAGAAAATATAAATGAAAGGAAATGAAACATGAAAGACTCACCTTGAAATGCATAGAGGAAGATGTATGTTTTCTCAAGAAATTTTAGATCTGAATCTTTTTTGAACTTCCAACCATAGATCTCAGAATAGAATGATGAAAGGAACAAAACCTAGAAATCTTCCTAGAATCCCAGATTGAGGGACTAGGTTGACTTAGAAGGATGTCCTAAAACTAGGTTGACATAGTCTATGACTCCAAAACTGATGACTCTAGAAAGCTTACAAATTGTAGGTTCTAGATATATAATCCTTTTTTCTCCCAATCTATAAATCAACATAGAAAATAATGGTTTTGGGGTTGGGGTTTGATGAGGGCCTTCCTTGGTCAAGCCCTAGGTTAAGGAATTAACCATAAATGGGTAAAAGCACAAACCTGTGTCACCCTTTTGTAAAGGAAAAGGCTAACAAAAGTATAATTGTTTACCTTCAATGACATAAAACATATATTATTATTTAGAATTTGACAATGAAGTAAACTAATAAAATTTGTAGAAATGGATAAAATTTAGGATAATAATTTTAAAAAATTATTTGGAATAAGAATTGATATATTTTTCTATTTTTTTATAGATAATTTTTAGTTGTTGAAAAATGCTAAAAATTAGGGTTTTAGTTCCCACCACAAAACTATATGGAAATAAACTTATTTTCATTTGAACTTAGACTATGTTATAGATAACATATATAACTATAACAATCCAAAATAAAAAATAACTTTAGACCTATATTTTTTCTTTTATAATGATTCAAATTTCAACTCGCATGAAATTGATAGGTTTCATCTCCCACCACATGTTTCAAAACAAATCTATTCTAACCAAAAGAAAAATTATACATTCTGAAAGAGAACTCTCTCCTCTAGAATGTCATATAATTTTTAATTTTTTTGATATGATTTAATATTTTTTCTTTCTCATAATGGACATAATTTCGAGTGTTGAAATATGTGCTTGTAGAATTTTTTAATCACAATATATTATATCTATTTAAAACACTATAAATTCTATATGAGAATATTCTTGACTTTTAGCTCTATAAAATTGTGTTTATATGTTACTAAAAAATAGTAAGAGTTATTGAAACGTCAATTTTCTAAAATAATTTTATTTCTTTAGTAATTGGATGCAAACTAGTTTAAATCATGCATTTAATAGACATTTCAAATTGGAAAAGTGTGAGACTATATATAACTTAGCTAGAATAAATTTATGTAGATCATATGTTTGAGAAAAAATTCTTTTTGGATAGAAATACTCAAATTTAGTCGTTTTAAAAAGTTAGCCTGAAAGGTGACATAGCTTTGTACTTTTACCTAATTTATAAGAAATTTGAATGTAAATGACTATCAAGAACAAGATAAATGTTAGGATTCACATTTCTTATGTGTATGTAATACAGTTGTATTGTAGATCTTGAATTAGGAATGTAGGTTATCTCTAATATTTGCAATGGATCTACCATAATTCCATCATGGTACCATGGATATGAATATGCACCAATGAAGAAGAATATGAATGCTTCAATATGGATCTCCCCCCTTGATAGCCAATAATATAGTAGATCTTAAAGAGAAAATTATCAAAAAGGATTCTTCAATGCTTAAAAAAGGATTTTATGCTTGAGCTCCTTAAATGCAGAAGGCATAAATCTTCAATAAAGAGAAATATCTTGAGTGCATGAGATGTTTGAATGAATGAGATATGAAAATTAGGCCTCCAAGTCTCCTTATATATGAGTGTTTTAGGCAGGAAAACAATATAGGTCAACTGGATAATGATCATAAAATAATTAAACCCTTAATGAGTTTCAAGCCCCAAGATCTTCAACTACCGAAGACTATATCAACCTAAATTGACCTAGTCTAGGACTATGTTAACCTAGGAGGAATAGGTCAACTTGGGTTGACCTAGTCTAAACTAGGTCAACTTGAGTCAACTTGGTCCTGGTTGCCACAAAAAGTTAGGGTAGATGCTAGAAGTATAGGGTGGAAAGATGGAAGAGAGAAGAGGATGTTGGTGTTTTAAATGGTACTAAAACTACTAAGCACCAAAAAGCTTAATACCAGAATGATAGTACATACACAATCTAAAGACTAGCCTATTCTTATCAACAATTGCATATGTAAGGTATTTGGACCCAACTTCAACAAAACCACAAATGGTTTTCTACTCTTTTGGCTCTGCACAACCAGGGTGGGTATACCCAGGGATGGTTCAAATATGAAACTACTGTATGAGGATTATTCTTAGTTTCATTCTGATTCTCATTTCAAAATCCTCAAATATATACATAATTCTTAATAACTTGCCAAAACACATCCCATAAATAGATATGGCCAAGAAATCTTCTATAGATCTGGAGACGTTTTCAAAAACAATGGCTAACTGAAGCTAAAAAGATTTCATGCAGACAAGTGCTGGCCAACTTTGAAGATCTAAAGGAAATAAAAGTAAAATTTGATTTGATGATGCATTTGAACAACCATTTGTAAGATACTTCTCTTTCAGCTGAAATAACTTGATCAGTGCCTAATACATTGGGGTTTCAGAGTCTATAGAAAAATCTAAGATCTAATTTGTTGCCTTACAAAAAATTGTATCAGCAATTCTTATCAGAATTTATCATTCAAAATCCTTTTCAATACTTAAGGAATCTTATCCCATTCATCAAAGCTTTTACTTAATCCATTGAATTAACAGCAATGATAGATGGATATACAACCTAACTAGATTGCATTCAATTGCATAGGCTTTTACTCATACAACATCAAGGTAGCTAAGTATTGAGCAGGAGACAAAATTCAGAAAGAACTGATATGGGGATAGTTCATAGTTTGTATTCATTTCCTTTGGAAATGGTACATATTTTACAATAAACTTAGAATAGCCTTCAGAAATAAACACAATTCATTCTATCTTCATGTATTTTCAAAAAAATTGATCGAGAAACACATTACAAACTTGCCTTCAAAATTTGAACCAAAAACTAGACTAAGCACAATACTTAGAAGAAAAAGAATTCGGACCCTTCATTAGCCTTGGGATCTCACTTAAATAGTGTGAGATACAACAAGCTTAGGGCTAAAGAGAGTGACATGTGTCCTTTTACAAAAAATTGGTAAATTAACACTTTTCAAAAGAGAGCCAAACAAAAAAACCCAAAAAAAAAAAAACGGAAGGCAAATGACAGCTGGAGCATAAAATCTTCAATTTTGTCCTTTTCTCTAACTATTCCCAGTTGGTAGCACTTTGATTTCTATGATTACTTCCCAGACAAATATTTCTCTTTTAGTGGGCCAATCACATTCTTTAACTGTTGTTAATTCATCCACTGTTTTCTACCACCTGGCATTAGTAATCACCCTTCCTTCTATGATAAACCTATTCACTTCAGTTTCAATTTTGAAAAGGGTATCAATAAGTTCATTGAAAATACATCCATCAATCCCACCTTGGAGGACGGACACCATTTGTGGCAAGTCTATAATGTGATCAAAAGAATTAGACCACTCATCAAAATCTTTTAACTTATCATTAGAATCGATAACAGAAGGAATCAAAGAATAGAAACCATTTGTTAGCATTTTTAATTTACTTTGGATTACTGCCAACTTCCCTGTGAACATTTGCAATAATTCTTTCACTTTGTCCATATCTTCCTTCACAGTAATAACTTTATCTGGGAGATCTAGCTTCTTGGCTAACAAGGGTATCAACCTGTCAAAAAATTGCATATAGGGTCCCCACTGTTGAAAAATAGGCTCAAGCCACCTAACTGCACCCATGCATACCTGTTCCACAGATTGTAGACTGACGAATGTATTATAAGTATCCTAAGATATTCTTTTCAGAATGCTGATTCAATGATTTAATACATTCATCAAAATAGTTTTCTTGGTATTATTGTCAACCTGGGAAACTTCTGTTTCCACACTAATCACAGGCACTGACATTATTGTTTCCATGAGCATTTCTTCTATTTGGGCCTCTGCTTCTACTTTGTGCCTTCTTTCTTCCTCTTGTCTTGGTGCATGCTTTGCCTTTGCTGCTATCTTGAGCTGTTCTTTGAGGGATTTTATTTTTGTTTCCAGAATTTTAATTTTTTCCTCCAACTCCTCTATTCTTTGTTTGTGTACATGGCTCATTTTGAGCTCTTCTTCGTATGTTCTCCTGATATCAAGGCATTTATTAAACATTGCAGCTAACTTATCCTCAATTTCATCAACCTTTTCCTCATTCATTAGAGCAAAATGTTTTACCAAACTGGAGATTTCCTTCCCAGTAGTGCTCTCCAATGTCCACACAATCATATTTCCCTGAGCAGTTTCTTCTATATCCATCATCTTAGGCTTCTTGGTGTCAGGGGCCACACTCCATACTGCTAGGGTTTTAGTGTCCACATTAAAACCTGACCCTCTTTTAAAACCTTCACTGCTAGTGGCTTCATAACTGATGGCCTTATCTTGTCTTCTCATTTGGTCCAACATAAAAGCTTTCTCAATATCCCAATGTGGTATTAGAATCATACCACTCCTATGTACTAATTCCCTAGCTTCTGCGGCAGTCATTGTTTCACTTTCAGGGTCATAAGCCAATAGTTTTACAACTAACTCTTTATTTTTTTCTGGATCTTCTCCTGGCATGAGACTCAATGTGAGTTCATTTTGTTTGATTTCATAGAGAAAACTTTTAAATTCTAATGATTTAATAAAATCACCATCTTCCATGAATTTCTCAGATTGAATGAGCCTGTTATCCAACCTTGATGCTGCAATTTGCATGTCAGTAGAAGCTTTTCCTGCTTCAGTAGCCCTTTGATGAAAATAATTTTTCCTAATATCAGCAAAATACTCACTACTTCCAGAAATGACCTGTATAGCTCTGCTTACCACCTTTTCAGGGATGTGCATTGTCTTTTGTCTTTTATTTCCTTGTGGCATCCAGGCTGAAGTTGATGGCTGCTCTTCTTCCAAATCAATTTCTAATTGTGTATCTGGTTCAGGGGATTCTCTATTTACAACGGCTTCTTCTCCCTCTAGCTCATGAGGCATTTGTAACATAACATGATCAAAATCTTCAATCATTTTCCTCAAATTATTAGGGTATGGGATTTTTGTATAAAAACCCTTAAAATTAGGGTTGGTCCTCTTCAGAACATTTTCTACTTTCCTTATTTCTTCATATTTCCTCAGTAACTCATCTGCCTCCCCTGTTGCTACTATGTTGGCAATTAGGTCCTCTACAGGGATAGGCTTACTTGGAGGCAGAACAAAACCCCTAATGGTCTTAACCTCATTTGCAATGTAACCATCAGGATCATATACCCTATAGGGCCTTGTAGCTAATTTATACTGACCTAAATAGTCACTCAATTCCTCAAAAGCATTCTTGCCTATTTCAAAATCTCCTACCTTAAAGGTTCTACACACAAAATTAGGCTTATGTAGCGAGGGAGGGATCATTTCTTTATTCATCAACAAGAATTGCCAAAAGAATTTAATAATGGCCAATCTAGGGGGTAGATATTTAGGCAATAGATGAGGAGGCTATGGGCTTGCAAAAAATCTGATTAAAGTACATTCTTTAAACAAAAATATGCTTCCCCAATTATGATCTAATTTTTTTTTTTCATCTAAGAAAAGGGGCCTAAGAAGAGTCTTCAAAACATTGGGTGCCGTAAAGAAAGTATGATCTAGCCGCCTCATAATAACAGAACTGAACAAATTGAAAAAAACTAGAGCATTTGAATAGAAAAAATCTTTGTGTCATATATGAGTCTAGAGTTGCACAGGTAACTCACCAAATTCATCAGAAGTTTGATCAATGAAGTCTCCACTGATGTACCCAATGTTGCTATACAGGATAAGGTGCATCAATAATGAATAATGGTGGAACTTGAAGTCTTTCAGTTCTCCTTTCTTAGCGTCACAGATCTGCATGTGCATACTGTCAATGATAAAGGCCACATAATCATACTCCTTATGATGAAAAGGATCTTGTATGTCGCATACCATTAGAAAAAGAGAACCATATACACAATCCTCTGCGCCATCACTTCCCAATACTTTGTGCAACCCATAAACTATGTTTTTGAAATAATTTTTTAACCTACTCAGAGGTAAAAAATCTCCCACCTTTCTTAGAATTAACCCTGCCTTCTTAACTCTGTAAGGAATGTGTGGTAGCATGACATTGTTTACAAAATAGGTTTTATTCCTAGCGAACTTTCCTTGTAAGTCTGCTATGTCAATAGGTACATCCATTTGTCCCATCAATCCAAAAGCTTCAATAAAAGAAGTTCTGTCCAATGTACATAATACACTCCCATTATGCCTATGAAAAGTCCTGGTTACTGGATTGTATGAATTTATTAGGGCCTTCAATAGGTCAACATCAATGAACACTTTTGGAAAAATTAATTTTTCCATATTTGTATTCCAAGGGTTACATACTAGCACATTCTCTATTCTGTTCTGATAAAAGTACATGAAAAGATCATAGCCGGTAATTCTAGGGCATTCAACATCTCGAACAAAAGCATAAGGGTCTTTGAATATATGATCATTTGCAAAAATTGCATTTGACGACCCTGGAAGAAGTTTTAACCAGTCTTCTGCATGCTTGTTCGATTTTCTGACCCTTGTCTTCTTTTCTGTTTTGACAGCAGTTTTCTTCCGTTTTCCTTCTGGTGTGACTTCTACCACATCATCACCCTCGTCTTGGACTTTGAATTATTTTGTGTGAACTTCTTCAACTTCTTGGTCAGCCATTTTTTATTTTGAATTCTTCTGCAACTTCACAGGATACACAGAGCTCTGTAGCTTTTAAAACTTCAGAATAGCACAGGAACAAGCTTCTTGAGGCTGGTAATTCAGATAAATCCTTGAAGTTTTAATTATATATCTGCCAACCTTTTTAATAAATTTAGCATGCATGAGCTTTAAAACTTATGATCGCAAGGTCGTCATCAAGGTATATCAGCCGCAAAATTTGATTCTGATTGTACTTTTCAAAACCTTACTTTGCTTGGTTACAGTAGTTTTGTCCTTTTTGCTTATCTGTTGTGATACATCAAAAGTTCTTTCTTATATGACTACCTTCCATTCTTACGCTGAGTTAAACCTTCAATCTTCATGATGCCGAAAAAGCTCTTGATGGATCTCTACGCTCACTTGGAGAAAGCTTCAAAATGCCCTAATCGTAGGAACGTAATGATGCTCTTACAATGTTTTACAAATCCCTTTTATGTTCCTACAAAACCTTTTACCCTGTAGGATCTCAAGCCCTATTACTATGTATCTCTGCCTCTATAATTTAATATTCCTTGTGTGAGCGTAAAACCCTCATTCAAGCTATTCTGGTTGCCTTTACGCTCCTACGTGCATGTATCTGCGGAGACCTTTGAAATTCCTTCTACGTTGTTCTACTTACTTCATTTCTCGGAGCAGCGTAAGGCTTCAAAAATTTATCTCCCACTCTTATGACTTAGCTTTATTCATATCACCGGAGAGCCCTCTCAACTGCTATTGCGTTCTCACGTCTTCCTTTTGTCGTATGAGTGTAAACCCCTTTTACTAATTTTCCTTCTCACCTCTTTACGCTTACACACTGAGACTAGATCCGTAACCACGGAGGAAAGAAAAAATAGCTCTTCATTCATATGCTTAACCTACAAGCGTAAGGGTGTAATATCAAAGGCTTAAGTCATATGCCACGAGGGATGGGCCCATTTGACATAAATGTCATGTCTCCATCTGATTTGCTGCAATTGGGCCCTTCTGACACTTCAACAGGTCCCACATGATTCCTTCACCGCTAAGAACAAAGCTTTATGGTTGTCCGCAAACCTAAGAATCATAGACACATAAAAACCATTAAACCTTGCTTCCGTGCTTATAGAAAAACCTTTATTCGTAACACCGTGATACCCTCGCGTGCCCTTTAGATCATGCTTTACGCCTTTACACTACCCATTGAGGCGCATACGCGTAGGTCACATTGTAGGCTTCCCTACTCCTTCGCTCAAGGTATTTACTCGTAAGCCCATAACGAGAGCTTTTCCAGGCACAATAATCCTTTACGCCTCTTCACTGTATCAAAAAGCGTGGCCACGAAAAACAAAAACAAAAGGCATTCCATTATTACATGAATCCTCACACCGTAAGAACGTAAAGGACCAACTTAAAAAATTTTACATTTCCTTCTAAGAAATTCAAAAGGGATGCCATCAATTTTAGACCTAGGACAATATCATGTGTGTTTTTACAAGATCACCTGTTGAAATCAATAGACTCTGATAACATATGAGACAGGGCAAGACTTAGGGCAACCTAAGAATTCAAATGATTTCTCACCATGATTTAAAAAAAATTTTAGGTTTAAAAATTAGACCAACAATGGCTCTGTCTGGGGATGATAGACTACTCAAGTTTATGCAAGAAATTTAGAATATATGGGAAAGCAGACCACACATTTGGTAAGATGACAACTTCTTCAGAGAACAGAAAGCAACACACAAAAACAAAGAACCAAACTGCACAAGGATACTTACAAGGATTTACAGAGAAAGAAAAATGACAGGAACCCTAAAACTACTGTTCATGGAAGAAAATAAGTATTTTTCAAGAAAAATACCTCTTCAAGAACTATCCATGAACTGGCAATTCAAGAATATTGTCAGATATATCTTTGATTATATAAGAATCTTCACCCTAAGTATTCTCAATGAGATATGGGCCTAACCAAATAGGACCAAAATTTGCCATGTTTTCCTTTATCTTCAATTCTGGCATTCCACATCAAGACTAGGTCTCCATTTTCAAATTTTTTGCTTACAGTTCTTTTGTCATAAAGTGTTTTGACTTGCAATTGCAACTTTTGGTTCCTCAAAGATGCTTCTCTTCTGGTTTCGGTCAATCCTACCAATTCATCCATTCTTTCTTGCATTTCATCTGTAGTATCTTCATCATATAACTGGATGTAATTGTATAGTCCCATCAAGTTGTTTTGAGGCATTATGGCTTGAATTCCATACACTAAATCAAATGGAGCTACACCAATTACTTTCTTTATAGTTACTCTGTCAGCCCATATTGCCAACTGTAACTTGGAATCCCATGCCTTTTTATTATCATCCAAGGTTCTCTTAATGACCTTCAACAGGCTCTTATTTGTGGACTCAGCTTGTCCATTCCCTTGTGGATGATATGGAGAAGATGATGATCTTGTCATTCCATATTTATCACAAAATTTGATGAATTCCTTAGATCTGAAACACATAGCATTATCTGTGACAATTCTCTATGGACATCCAAATCTAGAAATAATATTGTTCAACAGGAAATTATTTACCACCTTACTTGTCGCATTTCTTGTGGGGATAGCCTCTACCCACTTTGTAAAGTAGTCAGTAGCAACCAGAATCCAAGAATAGCCAGTGCTAGACTTGGGGAAAATCTCTCCTATGAAGTCCAGAACCCATTGTTGAAAAGGTGCTTGAGTCTCAACTAGTTTCAATGGAGTATTTCCTAAGAATTTCAGCTTTCCAACAAACCTCTGACAAGGATCACATTTTATAACCATAACTTGAGCATCCTTGAATAGAGAAGGCCACCAAAATCCAACCCTCATTATCTTATGTGCAGTAGTTTTGGGCATGTAGTGTCCTCCACATACTCCAGCATGCATTTCTTTCAAAATATCTTTTTCCTTTTCTTTATCCACACATTTCAATAGAATTCCCTCAAAATTTCTCCACCATAAGTTATTTTGGACAATTATGTACCTGATGGCTTGCAATTTAGTATTCCTTTTTTCATTGTCAGGCATATGGGGAGGAGCTTCCATATGTTGCAAATAATATATGACATTGGTGTACCAATCACATTGGTCCATGTCACATAAGTTAGTTCTGAGATCATCATTTACCAGATTTATTCGATTTGCCTCTAGATTAGTTTCAGCCATGAGTTTGGCCAAACCTTGACCTCTTACTAATTTTGTTATTTTTATATCAATGTTAAATTCCTGGATTCTATTGATCCATCTACACCTCCTGCCTAACACTTCCTGCTGAGAGAATATATCCTTGATTGCAGCACTAGGTACAAAAGCGACAACAATAGCACCTACCAAATAACTTCTAAAAGCTTTTATAGCCTTTACCAAAGCATATGCTTGCTTTTCATTTATTTCATACTTCAGTTCAGTAGGTTGCAGGGACTTGCTGAAAAAGGCAATAGGCTGCTCATATCCTTCTTGATTTTTCTATAATAAGACTACAGCTATAGTATGGAATGATGCAAAAGAGAAAATATGCATGGGCTTTGCATTATTGTTTGCTATTCCACCCAACCATGACAAAGCCTTATTCTTATGTTCTTCAATTCTAAAAAGTTTAGACATGGGCACTTTTACAGTAATTTGAGATAACATGGATATCATATCAATAGGTTCAACCACAGTAGGTTTTACAATAGTACTTGGAGTCGGAGTCTTTTGAGCAGTAGGCACCACATTTTTCTTTACAACATCCAGTTCTGATTTCTTTGGTTGCACAACTAGTTTTGTTGCTTCACTTATCTGAAATTGAACCTTCTTCTTTGGTTCCCATTTCTTACCCTTGTTCTCCTTGATTTTAGGCACATCTACATGGACTTTCTTGTCTTGATCATTTATCTTATGAGTGCTGTCCTTGATGAAGACACTAGATGGCTTTCCTACATCATTTTTTATTGCTCTATTTCTCAAATTATAATTGCTATGAACTTGTGAAATCATTTCGGCTATAATTCTGTCAATTTCCTCCTTGGAGGGCATTCTTAGACTTGTGAGACCCACAAAATAAAATGTACTGCATACCTTATCTACATCATACCCTTCATCATCTGAGAGTATTTGCTGATGATGTAGCTGGTAAGCAATTCTTTGGCTAGTGACATCATTTTCAGGCTCTTCTGAATCAGAATCTATCAAATCATCATACATACTCACCATATTGCAGCTTATATTGTCATGGCTTTTATCTTCAATTTCTTCTTCATCTTGCACTCCTTGGGCTTGGGCAAATGACTGAGAAATAGCACAATAATCAGCAAAATGAGGTGATTGGCATATAATGCACCATGGTACATCATCATTCATATTTACAATGTTCCTTTGCAGGGGGTCTGGAGTACCCTTGTCCTTCACATTTTGGGTCTGGTTAGGAACTGGTTTACCATCTTTCCACTGAGTGGTATAAGGGTAATTCTGCATCCTAGGCTATCTCTGCCAAAACACATCCCATAAATAGATATGGCCAAGAAATTTTCTATAGATCTGCAGACATTTTCAACAACAATGGCTAACTGAAGCTAAAAAGATTTCATGCAGACAAGTGCTGGCCAACTTTGAAGATCTAAAGGAAATAAAAGTAAAATTTGATTTGATGATGCATTTGAACAACCATTTGTAAGATACTTCTCTTTCAGCTGAAATAACTTGATCAGTGCCTAATCCATTGGGGTTTCAGAGTCTATAGCAAAATCTAAGATCTAATTTGTTGCCTTACAACAAATTGTATCAATAATTCTTATTAGAATTTATCATTCAAAATCCTTTTCAATACTTAAGGAATCTTATCACATTCATCAAAGCTTTTACTTAATCCATTGAATTAACAACAACGATAGATGGATATACAACCTAACTAGATTGCATTCAATTGCATAGGCTTTTACTCATACAACATCAAGGTAGCTAAGTATTGAGCAGGAGACAAAATTCAGAAAGAACTGATATGGGGATAGTTCACAGTTTGTATTCATTTCCTTTGAAAATGGTACATCTTTTACAATAAACTCAGAATAGTCTTAAGAAATAAACACAGTTCATTCTATCTTCATGTATTTTCAAAAAATTTGACAGAGAAACACATTACAAACTTGCCTTCAAAATTTGGACCAAAAACTAGACTAAGCACAATACTTAGAAGAAAAAGAATTCGGACCCTTCTTTAGCCTTGGGATCTCACTTAAATAGTGTGAGATGCAACAAGCTTAGGGCTAAAGAGAGTGACATGTGTCCTTTTACAAAAATTTGGTAAATTACCCCTTTTCAAAAGAGAGCCAAAAAAACAAAACCAAAACAAATAAAATGGAAGGCAAATGACAGCTGGAGCATAAAATCTTCAATTTTTTCCTTTTCTCTAACTATTCCCAATTGGTAGCGCTTTGATTTCTGTGATTGCTTCCCAGACAAATATTTCTCTTTTAGTGGGCCAATCACATTCTTTAACTGTTGTTAATTCATCCACTATTTTCTGCCACCTGGCATCAGTAATCACCCGTCCTTCTATGATAAACCTATTCACTTCAGTTTCAATTTTGAAAAGGGTATCAATTAGTTCATTGAAAAGACATCCATCAATACCATCTTGGAGGATAGACACCATTTGTGGCAAGTCTATAATGTGATCAAAAGAATTAGACCACTCATCAAAATCTTTTAACTTATCATTAGAATCGATAACAGAAGGAATCAAAGAATAGAAACCATTTGTTAGTATTTTTAATTTACTTTGGATTAATGCCAACTTCCCTATGAAGATTTGCAATAATTCTTTCGCTTTGTCCATACCTTCCTTCATAGTAATAACTTTATCTGGGAGAACTGGCTTCTTGGCTAACAAGGGTATCAACCTGTCAAAAAATTGCATATAGGGTCCCCACTATTGAAAAATAGGCTCAAGCCACGTAACTGCACCCATGCATACCTGTTCTGCAGATTGTAGACTGACAAATGGATTATAAGTATCTTGAGATATTCTTTTCAGAACGCTGATTCTATGATTTAATACATTCATCAAAATAATTTTCTTGGTATTATTGTCAACCTGGGAAACTTCTGTTTCCACACTAATCACAGGCACTGACACTGTTGTTTCCATGAGCATTTCTTCTGTTTGGGCCTTTTCTTCTACTTTGTGCCTTCTTTCTTCCTCTTGTCTTGGTGCATGCTCTGCCTCTGCTACTATCTTGAGCTGTTCTTTGAGGGATTTTATTTATGTTTCCAGAATTTTAACTTTTCCCTCCAACTCCTCTATTCTTTGTTTCTGTACATGGCTCATTTTGAGCTCTTCTTCGTATGTTCTCCTGATATCAAGGCATTCATTAAACATTGCAGCTAACTTATCCTCAATTTCATCAACATTTTCCTCATTCATTAGAGCAAAATGTTTTACCAAACTGGAGATTTCCTTCCCAGTAGTTCTCTCCAATGTCCACACAATCATATTTCCCTGAGCAATTTCTTCTATATCCATCATCTTAGGCTTCTTGGTGTTAGGGGCCACACTCCATACTGCTAGGGTTTTAGTGTCCACATTAAAACCTGACCCTCTTTTAAAACCTTCACTGCTAGTGGCTTCATAACTGATGGCCTTATCTTGTCTTCTCATTTGGTCCAACACAAAAGCTTTCTCAATATTCCAATGTGGTATTAGAATCATACCACTCCTATGTACTAATTCCCTAGCTTCTGTGGTAGTCATTGTTTCACTTTCAGGGTCATAAGCCAATAGTTCTTCAACTAACTCTTTACTTTTTTCTGGATCTTCTCCTGGCATGAGACTCAATGTGAGTTCATTTTGTTTGATTTTATAGAGAAACTTTAAATTCTGATGATTTAATAAAATCATCATCTTCCATGAATTTCTCTGATTGAATGAGCCTGTCATCCAACCTTGACACTGCAATTTGCATGTCAGTAGAAGCTTTTCCTACTTCAGTAGCCCTTTGATGAAAATAATTTTGTCTAATATCAAAAAAATACTCACTACTTCCAGACATGGCCTGTATAGCTCTACTTACCACCTTTTTAGGGATGTGCATTGTCTTTTGTCTTTTATTTCCTTGTGGCATCCAGGCTGAAGTTGATGGCTGTTCTTCTTCCAAATCAATTTCTAATTGTGTATCTAGTTTAGGGGATTCTCTATTTACAACGACTTCTTCTCCCTCTAGCTCATGAGGCATTTGTAACATAATATGATCAAAATCTTCAATCATTTTCCTCAAATTATTAGGATATGGGATTTCTGTATAAAAACCCTTAAAATCAGGGTTGGTCCTCTTCAGAGCATTTTCTACTTTCTTTATTTCTTCATATTTCCTCAGTAACTCATCTACCTCCCCTATTGGTACTATGTTGGTAATTAGGTCCTCTATAGGGATAGGCTTACTTGGAGGAGGAACAAAACCCCTAATGGTCTTAACCTCGTTTGCAATGTAATCGTCAGGATCATATACCCTATAGGGCCCAGTAGCAAATTTATACTGACCTAAATAGTCACTCAATTCCTCAAAAGCATTCTTGCCTATTTCAAAATCTCCTACCTTAAAGGATCTACACATAAAAGTAGGCTTATGCAGTGAGGGAGGGATCATTTCTTTATTCATCAACAAGAATTGCCAAAAGAATTCAATAATGGCCAATCTAGGGGGTAGATATTTAGGCAATAGATGAGGAGATTGTGGGCATGCAAAAACTCTAATTAAAGTACATTCTTTAAACAAAAATATGTTTCCCCAGTTATGATCTAATTTTGTTTTTTCATCTAAGAAAAGGGGCCTAAGAAGAGTCTTCAAAACATTGGGTGCCCTAAAGAAAGTATGATCTAGCTGCCTCATAATAACAGAACTGAACAAATTGAAAAAAACTAGAGCATTTTAATAGAAGAAATCTTTGTGCCAGATACGAGTCCAGAGTTGCACAGGTAACTCACCAAATTCATCAGAAGTTTGATCAATGAAGTCTCCACTGATGTACCCAATGTTGCTATACAGGATAAGGTGCATCAATAATGAGTAATGGTGGAACTTGAAGTCTTTCAGTTCTCCTTTCTTAGCGTCACAGATCTGCATGTGCATATGTCAATGATAAAGGCCACATAATCATACTCCTTATGATGAAAAGGATCCTGTATGTTGCATGCCATTAGAAAAAGAGAACCATATACACAATCCTTTGCGCCATCACTTCCCAATACTTTGTGCAACCCATAAACTATGTTTTTGAAATAATTTTTGAACCTACTGAGAGGTAAAAAATCTCCCACCTTTCTTGGAATTAACCCTGCCTTCTTAACTCTGTAAGGAATGTGCGGCAGCATGACATTGTTTACAAAATAGGTTTTATTTCTAGCAAACTTTCCTTGTAAGTCTGCTATGTCAATAGGTACATCCATTTGTCCCATCAATCCAAAAGCTTCAATAAAAGAAGTTCTATGCAATGTACATAATACACTCCCATTATGCCTGTGAAAAGTCCTAGTTACTAGATTGTATGACTTTATTAGGGCCTTCAATAGTTCAACATCAATGAACACTTCTGAAAAAATTAGTTTTGCCATATTTCTATTCCAAGGGTTACATATTGGCACATTCTCTGTTCTGTTCTGATAAAAGTACATGAAAAGATCATAGCCGATAATTCTAGGGCATTCAGCATCTCGAAAAAAATCATAAGGGTCTTTGAATATATGATCATTTGCAAAAATTGCATTTGACGACCCTGGAAGAAGTTTTAACCAGTCTTCTGCATGCTTGTTCAATTTTCTGACCCTTGTCTTCTTTTCTGTTTTGACAGCAGTTTTCTTCCTTTTTCCTTCTGGTGTGACTTCTACCACATCATCACCCTCGTCTTGGACTTCGAATTCTTTTGTGTGAACTTCTTCAACTTCTTGGTCGGCCATTTTTTATTTTGAATTCTTCTGCAACTTCACAGGATACACAGAGCTCTGTAGCTTTTAAAACTTCAGAACAACACAGGAACAAGCTTCTTGAGGCTGGTAATTCAGATAAATCCTTGATGTTTTAATTATATATCTGCCAACCTTTTTAATAAATTTAGCATGCATGAGCTTTAAAACTTATGATTGCAAGGTCGTCATCAAGGTATATCAGCCGCAAAATTTGATTCTGATTGTACTTTTCAAAACCTTACTTTGCTTGGTTACAATAGTTTTGTCCTTTTTGCTTATTTGTCGTGATACATCAAAAGTTCTTTCTTATATGACTACCTTCCGTTCTTATGTTGAGTTAAACCTTCAATCTTTGTGATGCCGAAAAAGCTCTTGATGGATCTCTATGCTCACTCGGAGAAAGCTTCAAAATGCCCTAATCGTAGGAACGTAATGATGCTCTTACAATGTTTTATAAATCCCTTTTACAATCCTACAAAACCTTTTACCCCGTAGGATATCAAGCCCTATTACTATGTATCTCCGCCTCTATGATTTAATATTCCTCGTGCGAGTGTAAAACCCTCATTCAAGTTGTTCTGGTTGCCTTTACGCTCCTACGTGCACGTATCTGTGGAGACCTTGGAAATTCCTTCTACGTTGTTTCGCTTACTTCATTTCCTAGAGCAGCGTAAGGCTTCAAAAATTTATCTCCCACTCTTACGACTCAGCTTTGTTCATATCACTGGAGAGCCCTCTCAATTGCTATTGCAGTCTCACATCTTCCTTTTGTCGTATGAGCATAAACCCCTTTTACTAATTTTCCTTCTCGCCTCTTTACGCTTACACGCTAAGACTGGATCCGTAACCACAGAGGAAAGAAAAAATAGCTCTTCGTTCATACGCTTAACCTACAAGCGTAAGGGTGTAATATCAAAGGCTTAAGTCATATGCCACGAGGGATGGGCCCATCTGACATAAATGTCGTGTCTCCATCTGATTTGCTGCAACTGGGCACTTCTGACACTTCAACAGGTCCCACATGATTCCTTCACCGCTAAGAACAAAGCTTTACGGTTGTCTGTAAACCTAAGAATTGTAGACACGTAAACACCATGAAACCTTGCTTTCGTGCTTATGGAAAAACCTTTACTCGTAACACAGTGATACCCTTGTGTGCCCTTCAGATCATGCTTTACACCTTTATGCTATCCATTGAGGCGCATATGCATAGGTCACATTTTAGGCTTCCCCACTCCTTCGCTCAAGGTATTTACTCGTAAGCCCGTAACGAGAGCTTTTCCAGGAGTGATAATCCTTTACGCCTCTTCGCTGTATCAAAAAGCGTGGCCATGGAAAACAAAAACAAAAGGCATTCTGTTGTTACGTGAATCCTCACACCGTAAGAACGTAAGGGACCAACTTAAAACATTTTACAACTCCTGAGAAATTCAAAAGGGATGCCATCAATTTCAGACCTAGGACAATATCATGGGTGTTTTTAGGAGATCAACTTGGAGAAATCAATAGACTCTGATAACATATGAGATAGGGCAAGACTTAGGGCAACCTAAGAATTCAAATGATTTCTCACCATGATTTTAAAAAAATTTTAGGTTTGAAAATCAGACCAACAGAGGAAACAAGGAATGAGCATAGGCATATCCATGGTCTAAAGAAGGAATTATGAAGAGGAGGGAGTTGAATAGTCTTAAAAGGAAAGTGTATCTATTTAAAGATATTATAGTATCAAAACATAGTTAAATACACTGAGGATACCACAATAGAATATTAATACAAAAAGGAGAAATAGATCTATCATAGATAGTACAAGAATACTAATGATTGAAAAGGTCTCTCAAATATTCTAGAGAAAAGAAATTAATACTACTATTTACACTCTCAACTGAGTTCAATTGAAGAAAGGAACAAAAAAGACACTTTATGAGATATGGTATGGTCATACACCAAATGTAAGCTATTTCAAAATCTTTTGAGGTAGATTATACATTTAAAAAGATGTCATGAATGGTAAACTTGATGTTAAAGGTGATGAAGGTACATTCCTAGGATATTCATCTAAAAGAAAGGCTTACAAATGTTTGAACAAGGCTACTAACAAGATGATTGAAAGTGCAAATGTAAGATTTGATGATAATGTAGAGAGAAATGACCTTGAAAGCAAGAAAGAACCTAGAAATTATAATAAGTTTTCTTATCTCTATAAAGAGGCATTTGATACTCTACTTAAGTTACAATATAGAGCTACCAAGCATTAGAAAGTGGCACCTAAGTCTTAGATAGTTATACTCGAGCACTAGATAGTACAACCAAATAAGAAGATGAACCTATACCAAGTGGTAAAAATACCAAGAATTAGAGAACTAAACCTATGTTAGAAATAGGAAATACTGAGAGGGAGGAGGGTGAATCAATATTCTAAATTAGGAAAACCTTGGACAAGGGAAAACCCTAGTGGGGATGGTACCCACAAAGTTATCCACTAATAAAAAGTATCTGGTTAAAGATATTGGCCCTATTAGGAGTCTATTACATTTGTATAGTGTGTCAGTCTTTTTTAGAGGTCTCAAACCTATTAAGAGTTATTATATACAAATACAAAACATATGCAATCAGTGCCAAAATATGCAACATATAATGTGGTTCCTTAATATAAAGAGTTGTATACAAAAACCTATTTCCCACTATTGTTGATATCTTCAATATCTAATATTGCCTTTGTTGCTCAACATAAAACTTTAGTTTGTATTCCTCTAATCATATATCAGAATTTTCATATCACATATCACAAATATTCCTTATTAGCATGAATAATGCTATATTTCTTTTGAGGGAGTATCCTAAATATTATAGAGATGGATAGCATGATTGACATATTGCATTCATGACTATGTTTGTCATTGATGTCAACATAATTTTATTTCTATGAAGATTGGTAGAGTAGCAGACAAAGAATGAGGTCGTATGTACTATGGATTGAGGATGAGATCATGTGTAGTTAAGAATATATTCTACACTATGTCTAGATGAAGTGGAAAAGTGAACATATAGAGAGCCAAAGACATCTAAGAGTTTGTCAAGATTTATAGAGGATATTGTGCAGACAAAGTACTTGATAAGTAGTTTATGATATTTGGATTATATCTCTTCATGGGGATTTAATCATGATGAGCACAACTATACACTGATAGTAAAAAACCTAATGATGATGTCAATGAGTGTGCAAGGTTAGAGGTCTAACATGTAAAAATGTCATGCCCAAAAATTTGGGGCAAAAACACACCAACAATTTTTTTTTTGAGTAAAATAACCACAATGTTTAAAACATGATACCTCAAAAGTTATAGAATGTTGACCAAGGGATTTAAGGGAATTTTATTTCATTTCATTTATATGCAAGGTTGACCCTTCAATCAAATTGCACAGATACACAACACTCAAGCCAAGATACTACAAATACGTCTTGTTCGAACATAATCTCAAAGATTACACCCTTTACTAGGTTACATTCGAGTTCAAACCCTAATTGAGACTAGGTCAACCTTACTTTGACCATTTTGGATAACACATTATTAAGTTTATATAATTTCATAAGTTATGTTAGTTTATTCAAGCAATCTAACCTATAAAACCTTTGCACAATAACATAACACTTACTAACCCTAAGATGCCTTCATTGCAATTACAATAATATTATAAACAAATAAACTTTAATTGAACCTTCAAAGATGAAATATATCTATAACTTAAAATAAATTAATCTTAAACCAATACTAAAATCTATTTCAAAGACAATAACTATCTAATCTTAACATCTCATAAAATCACTAAACTTTATTAACACTTTTTACCAATTATAATCCTAACATTCTAAACATACTAACCACTTTAATACAAACTAATTCCAAAACCAATATATAATACTATCTTAATACTTATCAAACAATTAACCTTTGCTAGCTAACGAACCCACCTTTGACATTTAACTTAACTCCTCATAACTTCACTCCAACTAAAACTAACTTATACTAATTTATAGTATTTATATCAACACTAACTATTTAACTTTATAAAGTACTAATTTAATTACTTAATTAAATTAATACAAAATCTAAATTAATTAAATTAATATCTAACTACACTTAATTATTACAAAATCTAAAATAAAAATACTTAAAAATACATTATAATATTTAAAACATAAACTAACTGAAATTATAACATTATTTGAAATACAAACTAAAAACTAATAGCTATGACTAAAAAAATAACTAACCTAAACATTCTACCAACCTAATACTATTTAAGCTTAACATTTTATTACATACTAATGAGAACAAACATTATTACTCAAGATACTAACTACACTTATTTTAAAACTAAATCTCAAATTTAATATCACTAACTACACATAATTTAATACTTTAAACAAATTAATTAAATTACTAATAAATTAAACTAACTAATAAAATAACTTAATTAAAAACTAATCCTAAATACCAAATACTAATACCACTTTAATCATCACTAACTTAACATCCACTAATTCCTAAATTCTAACTAACTAATCATTACTAAACAAACTCTATCTTACCGCAAACTCCACCCACCATCTACCTTACCTACCACTGCCCAATGACAACTTGGGTGACTTCCCAAGTGGCTACTCATTTTCCAAAACAATCTTCTTCCCAAGTGATACACCTAACAAGGCATTTTCTATAATAAAACAAGGAGGGTGGTACAACAAAAACTTTTACCCCACTTCTAACCGCCCACCCTTACCCTCCATTCATGGTGGATTTCTAGGATGTCTTCACAAGATCCAACACAATATGTTGGTAGGTTTTGTCCCCCCCTTAATGTGCTTGCCAAGCCTCCATTATTGGGTGCTAGAAGGGTAAGAGATGGAGTTTATTTATTTATTTTTGTTTAAGGGCTTTATAAAATATTTGTGTTGACCTTTATGCCAAAAACATTAATCACAAATCTCAGCCCATCTGCCCAAGTGCATAACAGCTAAAAAGGTGGATTATCAATGCATGGGTAAAGGGAGAGATAAGGGTAAGTTGGTAGGTTAGGTGAATTTGTGAAGTGATAGGATAGATGTAGTTATTGTAAAAGATTTGTTGGTGAGACCTTAGTATACTTAGGGAGATATTTTAATTTATGTATTTATTTAATTTCTTATAAATTATTTTGATATTAATTAAATTTAGAAATCTAATTTTTTAAGGGAATCAATCTAGTATATTCTCTATTTCAGCAAAGGAATAATTCATTTCTCCCATACAAAATCCAGTGAGCATTTTTGCTCTTGGGACGATTTTTTTTCTCAAGTCCATATTTTTCTAAGTATGGATTTTGAAAGAATTTTTTTTTTTTTATAACAAGGAGGTTTATATTGTTGGAAAATGAGAATGGAGTGACTGAGAGGGGAGGGGTGAATCAGTTACTCCAAAAACTTTTCTCACAAGTCCCTTAAGATGTCAAAGGAAATACTCATTGCTGATATTCATATGATCAAACTGAAAACACAAGAAACAAGAAACAAGAGACACCAGTTTTAACGTGGAAACCCAATATGGGAAAAACCACCAATGTAACTAGTTACTGTTTTTCACTCTTCTGAAGTGAGCCCTGTTAGGAGCCAACCTTGTTAAAGGTTACAAAACACACTGTTAGGTGCGACCTTGTTAGAGGATTTGATCACCCTGCTAGGAGTGGCCTTGCTAGAGGTCTTTTAGATCAATTCAACTGAATTGCCAC
This sequence comes from Cupressus sempervirens, assembly GCA_028749045.1. Lineage (NCBI taxonomy): Eukaryota > Viridiplantae > Streptophyta > Pinopsida > Cupressales > Cupressaceae > Cupressus > Cupressus sempervirens. The sequence goes on from CM053783.1 coordinate 60,159,617, forward strand.
CTTGTTAGAGGATTTTACAAAAGGCTGTTAAACCCACTCTGTTAAGATATTTGAAAACACTGTTACAATTGTTAGAAAGTAACAATGAGTGATCTGAAATAAATACAACTTATCTTTGCTGATACAGATCTCTGTTCTGTTCCTCTGGATCTTCTCTGATCAAATGCAACTCTGCATCTCTGATCCTTCAAAAATTTGCTCTGATCTTCCTTATAATTCGCATATTAGATATTCAATTATATCTGCTAGCTTTTTCACATTCATTCTTTCATACTTGAATTCGCAACTTGATCCTTCATATATACCTTTCAGATTATCAAGTCGGCTCAAATACAAGTTACAATTATAAATAATTGTGCTATAAGTCGGCTTTATACATTACATAAAGTAATTAATTTTAATTACTTAACCTTCGAGAAATCCTTCGCTGGCCGACTTAACTCGATAAATACTGCACAGAAAATAATTCTTGTGTTAACCGACTGAGCTCGGTTAATACAGAGAATTTCGTGAAATCCTTCAGTCGCCGAGTGAACTTGGTAAACACCGATTTCTCCGACTTTCCTTTGATGACCGAGTGAGCTCGGTTAACACTGTCTGTTACTTTTCTTCGATGACCGAGTGATCTCGGTTAACACTGTCTGCTACTTTTCGTTGTCTGCTACTTTTCTTTGATGACCGAGTGATCTCGGTTAACACTGTCTGCTACTTTTCTTCGATGACCGAGTCAACTCGGTAAATATTGACAACCTATCTCATATCCTTTGTTTACCGAGTGAGTTCGGTAAACACTGAACTTCCTTTGTTTACCTTGCAAGCTCGGTAAACTCTATCAACAGCTGTACTTACCTTCAGAGCTCGGTAGACTCTGTCTGATGACTGATATGACATTTTGTGTAACATCAAAGACAATCATGCAATTTTCAATTGTATCCAACAATCTCCCTCTTTGGCATTGATGGCAACACAACATGTCATAGCAAAATGAAATTTGAAATCAAGTCCTTATCAGCACAATGTGTCAACAAAACAATTTTCCTTCTAAGATGATAGACTCTCCCTCTTTCAGTAATCTCCCTCTGTGAAGGAATTTCATAAGAACTTTCTTTTTCACACAAATTTCAGAAAGATATGACAGTAAATCTCTCCCTCTTTGACAACAAATGCCAAAGACAATAGAACTTAAATGAATTGTAATGTACCTATAGTACTGATTCATATGCAAGGCTTCTAGATTTGACTGCATCAACAGATAGATTTTCATTTTGGTATGCGTTGATGCATCACTAAAACTTGTTTTTAGTGAATTTCGGATAGGGGTGTAACCCCTAACTTACCTCTGAGATACAAGAATGCATCCTTAGGTAGTGGCTTTGTGAATATGTCAGCAATTTGTTCCTTTGAATTGACATATTCCAATCTGATCTCCTTGTCTTGTACCAATTCTCTGACAAAATGATATTTGATTGCAATATGCTTGGTCTTAGAATGCATTACTGGATTCTTTGATATATTGATTGCACTAGTATTGTCACAGAACATAACAACTGGTTCTTTGATTTCCATCCTCATTCCTTGCAATAACTGCTTAAACCAAACAATATTTGAACAATTTACTGCTGCAGCAACATACTCTGCCTCTGCTGTGGATTGGGATGTACAATTCTGCTTTTTGCTTGTCCAAGAAACCAATCTCTTTCCAAGAAAGAATGCTCCTCCACTTGTGCTTTTTCTGTCATCAAGGTTTCCTGCCCAATCAGCATCAGTAAATACTTTCAAATCCAAATTACCTCCAAATTTATACCATAGCCCATAATCTTCAGTTCCTTTCAAATATCTCATTATTCTTTTGATTGCCATTATATGAGTTTCTCTTGGTTTTGCTGAAAATCTTGCTACAATACCGACTGCAAGGGCAATATCTGGCCTAGTATGTACTACATACTGCAACTTTCCAATCATAGATCTATACAGTGTTTGATCCACTTCTTTGGATTCATCTTCCTTGGTAAGTTTCAATCCAGTACACATAGGGGTTCCAACTGGTTTACAATCCTCCATGCCAAATTTTTTTAATATCTCCTTGATGTATTTTGACTGTGTGACGAAGATGCCATTCTTACTTTGTTGGATTTGAAGACCTACAAAGAATTTAATCTCACCAAACATAGACATCTCAAACTCCTTGTTCATTTGTTCTGAAAATTCTTTGCATAGATCATCATTGCCTGTGAAAACAGTGTCATCTACAAATATTTCTGCCAAAACAATCTTATTATCTGGACCTTCTTTTATATACAAGCTACTGTTATCATTAGTCCTTTGAAAACCAATCTGAGTAAGATAGTTATGCAATCTTTCATACCATGCTCTAGGAGCTTGTTTTAGACCATGCAGCACCTTGTGTAATTTGTAGACCATGTTCTTCTTATCTGGATCAACAAAACCTTCAGGTTGTTCAATGTAAACTTCTTCATCTAGTATTCCATTGAGAAATGCTGACTTGACATCCATCTGATAAACTTTGAATCCTTTGTGAGCAGCATATGCAAGTAAGGTTCTTACACCTTCCAATCTTGCAACAGGAGAAAAGGTTTCTCCATAGTCTATACCTTCTTCTTGAGCATATCCTTTGCATACTAGTCTAGCTTTGTTTCTTGATACCTTGCCATCTTCATTTAGTTTATTTCTAAATACCCATTTTGTTCCAATCACATTCTTATCTTTGGGTCTAGATACAAGAGTCCATGTTTTATTTTTCTCTATCTGTTCTATTTCTTCATTCATAGCCTCAATCCAACTATCATTTGCCAATGCATCTTTGATATTTCTGGGTTCAAAATCAGCAAGTAAACAAGTGCCTTTTAACTTACTTCTTGTCAGAGTTCCTTCAGATTTGTCACCAATGATCTGATCTGGAGCATGATGCCTTCTGACATATTTAGCTAACACAGGTTCTTTACTTCTTGAATGAGTTTCATTGTTGTCCCTTTGTATTTCAGATTCTTGCTATTCTGGCTCGGTAGATTTAGACTCGGTAGATACTTGCTTGGTAGAGTCTGAAAGTGACTCGGATTCTTTTAGCTTGGTAAAAACTTCCTGTGTCTCGGTTTGAACTTCCTGCAACTCGGTCATTGATGACTCAGGAGTTGAGGATTCCTGATAAACTGGAGTACTTGGTATAGTATTAGGTTCAATGTAAATAAATCTTCTGTAGTCTTCAGGAACCTTCTTGCTTTCTTCTTCTGATTTCTCTGCAAACTCATCAACTTTCACATGTGCACTTTCTATGACCTTGTGAGTAGATAGATTTAAACATCTATATGCTTTGCTTTTACAAGAGTAACCTAGAAATATTCCTTCATCTCCTTTTACATCAAATTTACCTTTTCTAGATTCTTTCAAAATATAACATTTGCTTCCAAATACTTTTAGATAACTTACATTGGGTTTGTAGCCATACCATAATTCATAGGGAGTTTTGAATGAGTCTTTTTTTAGTTGTACTCGGTTCAAGGTATGAACTGCAGTGCTGATAGCTTCCTTCCAGTATTTGATAGCAATGTTCTTTTCAATCATTAGGGTCCTTGCACAATCCATAATGGATCTATTTCTTCTTTTAGCTATCCCATTTTGTTCTGGAGTTCCTGGTGCTGAAACTTGTCTTTTAATTCCTCTTTCAACGCAGAAGTTATTGAACTCATGTGAAATGAATTCACCACCTCTGTCTGACCTTAAGCATTTCAATCTTTTCCCTGTTTCTTTTTCTACTCTTGCCAAGTACCATTTGAATTTCTCAAAAGCTTCTGATTTATTCCTTAGGTACATAACAGTCATCATTCTTGAGTAATCATCAACAAAAAGAATGAAGAACTTTTCTCCAGTATAACTTTCAATTCCAATGGGTCCACATAAATCAGTATGCACAATTTCTAATATATCTTCAGACTGATAGCTTTTACTTTTAAAACTAGTCTTTCCCATTTTTCCAATCTGACAATTCTTGCATAAGCCGACCTCAGGTTTCTTTATATTAGGAATGCCTCTTACCTTTTTGAATTTGCTTATCTTCACCAGATTATCAAAATTGACATGACACAACCTCTTATGCCATAACCAACTTTCTTCTATTTGAGTAATAAAATATGAGCATTCACCAAGTTCTAGGTAGAACAAGTTACCTTTAGTTTGTGTGCCAAATCCTATCAGCTTTCCTTGCTCATTCAACAGTCTTGCCTTTCCGTGCATGAATTCCACCTTAAATCCAGTATTGAGTAACTGTGCCACACTTAGCAAGTTATGTTTAAGACCTTCAACCCAATAGGCATTGTTGCATATAAGTTCTTTGGTTAGAGAGATTCTTCCTCTTCCTTTTATGAAACGAGGTTCATTATTACCAAACCTTACACTGCCACCATCATAATCTTCAAACTGATCAAACTTAGTTTTATCACCAGTCATATGATGAGAGCAACCACTGTCTATAATCCATGTATCATTCATACTTATATGAGAGATAAGAGCCACTTTATCTTCCTCATCATTATCAGAATCATCTTTCACAGCAATATAAACAATTTCATCTTCACTGTTATCAGAATCCTTAGAATTTTCAGCCATGAAACATGATTTCTTACCTTTGTTCTTGAATGATTTGTAATCTTTCTTTCTATTCCATTTATGACCCTTCTTTTCATCATTGTTCTGCTTGTTTGGGCACCTAGCTGCAATATGACCAATTTCTTCACATGAAAAATAGATTAGAGGAACTTTACCTTTATATTTTCCTCTGCTTCTGGAGTATTTCTTTGCCAGTAGAGCTTCAATTACTTCAAGATCACTGTTTGAACTTTGGTCTGATTCATCATTGCTTTCTGACTCTGATTTCTTTTTGCCTTTATCTTTGAGTGAAAGTTTGGCCTCAAATACTGATTCAGTGTTTTTGGAAGCTAGAACATAGTTGTCAAAATTGTCTAATTCAAATGCGGTTAGTCTTCCAACTATAGCCTCCAAATTGATATTATGATTTGCTTCACACCTTCTTTCTTGAATTGCAGAAACTCTGATTGCATAGATGGGAAGCAAGGTTCTGAGAACTTTTCTTATAACCGTCTCTTCTTTGATATCACCTCCAGATGCCCTGATTGCACTGACACATGCTTTGATTCTATCAACATATTTTGCAATGTTTTCATCCTCTCTCATTCTCATTTGGTCAAATTGTCCTCTTAGACTTTCTGCTTTTGCTCTTTTCACATTGTCATCTCCTCCATAGATTTCTTTCAGCTTGTTCCACATGTCAAAAGCGGTTTGGCAATCCTTGATATCATCAAATTCTTCATAGCTTAGTGCAGATGCAATGTCTATCATCATATTGTTATGAGTCTTCTTTTCAACAATATCATTGACAGATAATGTGCCGGAAGGTTCTTTGTATTTTTCATCAAGATATTTCAGTCCTGTATCACCAATAGTAGCCAAGTGAAGTTTCATCAATCCTTGCCATGCAGAGAAGTTATTTTTGTTGAGTCTTGGAATTTCTCTCTTGTAAGACATCTTGATCTTTGGCTTAGATCCTTGAAATCTTTTCCTGCAAGCACCAATATGCTCTGATACCAATTGTTGGAAAATGAGAATGGAGTGACTGAGAGGGGAGGGGTGAATCAGTTACTCCAAAAACTTTTCTCACAAGTCCCTTAAGATGTCAAAGGAAATACTCATTGCTGATATTCATATGATCAAACTGAAAACACAAGAAACAAGAAACAAGAGACACCAGTTTTAACGTGGAAACCCAATATGGGAAAAACCACCAATGTAACTAGTTACTGTTTTTCACTCTTCTGAAGTGAGCCCTATTAGGAGCCAACCTTGTTAAAGGTTACAAAACACACTGTTAGGTGCGACCTTGTTAGAGGATTTGATCACCCTGCTAGGAGTGGCCTTGCTAGAGGTCTTTTAGATCAATTCAACTGAATTGCCACCTTGTTAGAGGATTTTACAAAAGGCTGTTAAACCCACTCTGTTAAGAGATTTGAAAACACTGTTACAATTGTTAGAAAGTAACAATGAGTGATCTGAAATAAATACAACTTATCTTTGCTGATACAGATCTCTGTTCTGTTCCTCTGGATCTTCTCTGATCAAATGCAACTCTGCATCTCTGATCCTTCAAAAATTTGCTCTGATCTTCCTTATAATTCACATATTAGATATTCAATTATATCTGCTAGCTTTTTCACATTCATTCTTTCATACTTGAATTCGCAACTTGATCCTTCATATATACCTTTCAGATTATCAAGTCGGCTCAAATACAAGTTACAATTATAAATAATTGTGCTATAAGTCAGCTTTATACATTACATAAAGTAATTAATTTTAATTACTTAACCTTCGAGAAATCCTTTGCTGGCCGACTTAACTCGGTAAATACTACACAGAAAATAATTCTTGTGTTAACCGACTGAGCTCGGTTAATACAGAGAATTTCGTGAAATCCTTCAGTCGCCGAGTGAACTCGGTAAACACCGATTTCTCCGACTTTCCTTTGATGACCGAGTGAGCTCAGTTAACACTGTCTGTTACTTTTCTTCGATGACCGAGTGATCTCGGTTAACACTGTCTGCTACTTTTCGTTGTCTGCTACTTTTCTTTGATGACCGAGTGATCTCGGTTAACACTATCTGCTACTTTTCTTCGATGACCGAGTCAACTCGGTAAATATTGACAACCTATCTCATATCCTTTGTTTACCGAGTGAGTTCGGTAAACACTGAACTTCCTTTGTTTACCTTGCAAGCTCGGTAAACTCTGTCAACAGCTGTACTTACCTTCAGAGCTCGGTAGACTCTGTCTGATGACTGATATGACATTTTGTGTAACATCAAAGACAATCATGCAATTTTCAATTGTATCCAACATATATATATATTTTAAAGAGTGATAATAGGATTAAATGTAAAACATGAATATTCAAGTTGAAATATTCTAACTTCCTAATACTCACGAAAATGATGAATTGAGATATTAATCAAACAATGGATCTTCTTTAACATATTTTGATTTTTTAATTGAAAAATTATACATCATCATTTTATCAAAATAATCCAAATCAAATGAATATGATTACAAGACATATGAATGCTGCAGTAAGGTAAACATTATCACATCTAATTTCAAGTAACATAAGAAAAGACTAAAATACCAAGGTTATTATAAGTAGGAATATTACTCAATTTTTATTATCAATGATGTGGTTCAGTCATTTCTCATTTATTTTATTAAACTACCTAATTCAAAGGCTCCATCGAAAAAGAACCTGGACAAAAACCCGACATCATTGCCATTTCAACAATAATTTTAAAATAACATTTTTACATAGGATTTCAATCCCAAGGGAAAAACTCCCAACATATTTGAAAAAACTAATACAATTCTAAATTTCCTTCTTGGCCCTTAAATAGGGATCCATTACAAATTCCGTAATACATCACGATGATCATGGAGAGAACAAAAATGATCGAGAGACAACCAATCAAAACATGAAGACAAAAAAACAAACATTCACTCCCATCTCGATTTGCACAATATGTTCAACATTGAACCAAACTAGGGAGGAGGTGGATTTTTCCAATAGAAGACGTCGACCACAACACCATAACATATGCCCTTTCGGGGCTAAAATCTCAAAAACTTCCATTCTTCCACAGATGCCCTTTCAAGGTTGATATCACAAGGACTTTCATTCTTTCACTCCTCAAATTCTAAAACTCAAACATGGTTTGTGCTAATGAGTAGGGGCCCATAACACCCTACCCTCTCTCCATCTTCTCATCCTAAGAAGAGGCTTTAAACTGTTAGAGTCCAATTAAAGACCTTCCCTCATACATGGCCACTTCTACTCTATCTGAGGGTGAGTAATGTCAATACGCCCATACAATCTCTTTTAAAGTCAAAGCAAAACACAAAGGAAAGACATTTAAGAAAACTAGATTCAATCCCTCCCAAACATACTCAACACACATACAAACATACAAATGCAAACACAATAACTTAAGCATGAACAAAACATGAACAACATGAGGTGAAGTATTCCTACCTTCAAAATTGGGTTATGGAAACTGAACAAATTTGGGATGAGCATTCCTTTCCTTCTCCTTCTCTTTCAATCCTAAATTGCACTCTAAATTTAGAGGTTGGGTGAACACTCAAAACCCTCTCAAAATTGCCTCTAAATAAGATCATAACTCAGCCACCCCTAAAAAGCAATAACTCCCCCACTTGTCTAAAGTTCTAGAGGCTTCTAACTCAATTAGACCTAAGGCTAACCTCAAGGTGAAGTTAAAGTTATCCAACCCATGATGAAATCAATCAATTTTCGCACTAAAGAAAAAATTAGGTTTTTGAGTGACCATAAAAGTCAACAAAAGGGGCTAGGGGGTTGAAAAATACCCCCAACTCATACCCATATCCCTTGAGTACTTAGATTTCATAATTTTAGGCCTTTAGGATTAATTAGAGACCTATCAAAAGCTAGGAATTTTTAGGACTATCTAACAATCTTGAAAAAAATGCAGATTACTCACTAATCTTGATTAGGGTAATTAACCTCGATTACTAATTGATTAGCAAAAAGGTCACTAACCTAGTCTTGCTTAGATCTTCAGGTTACTTGGTTAACCCTACCTATCATGCTAGAATGCATATACAATTCACGAGTGTCAAGAAACACTATAAAAAAACTATTACGAAACATTAACATTTAAAGATGATAGAAAGATACATTCATCCAAACCACACTACAAATAAAATATGAACAATAGGGTTTGCACCTTTTGTTAGACTCAACCCTAGTTTCCACAATTGATACATAGGGTTTAGTTTCATTTCTTCGTTAGATTTTTTAGCTAAAATATCTTGCACACTCATTGCACACATCAGTAGCTCAAAAAAATCACATGCATATATTCAAAACCTATCTGGATAGTTACATAAATCAAAACATGAACCTTTCATATAATTAACTGTTTACTTCATTTCTACTCACATTTAATCATTAGTAATCACATAATCAATATAAAATAACTCATTTAGTAATTCAGATTAAAATACTAGAATAATCATCGTTAGGCATGCATATGCCTAACATCATAAACATCCCTAATTAAATAGTACTGAACTATCTGAAAGCACAAAACCTAAACATCGAGGTACCAAAATCAACACTCTTATCATCAGGCAAAAATTCCTTGTATCATTGTTACTAAAATTTCAATGTTTAAACAGTCGAGATAATGTAGTAGCTTTCAAATCACTGGGTATTAAAACATGGATGTATCAATTGATCTCAATTTCATTAGGACATTCACAACATAAAAGATTACTTCATATCTGTTCTAATCTCCTACAATATATTTAATAAAGAAAATCATATTTAATGAGTACATGTGAGGAGGGACCTTACAAAAAAGTTGTAAAGAGCATGAGCTGACAATATTTTGTAATTGTGAAAAATGTAATATTTTGTATATCTTAATGATGTCCTATTATAATTAATTAGGAAAGCCTCAAGGAAATCAAATGAATATTTTGAGGAAGTGTTATAAAGGAAGGTTATTTTCCTTGTGGATGATGTAAGTGTGACAAGGAAGAAAGTGTGTGACATGTGAATTATTTGGTAAATGTGAGTAAGCACTCTAAGGGATTATTGGATGTGAAGTTGGTGATCTGGTATTGAGATCAGAACTAGTTTGGTCTTGTCAAGATGAAAGAGAAGGATGTGAGTTTATTTTATTTATATTATTTTGCAAAGAATAATACAAAGACTAGTTAGACAGTGAGTTTGGTGGTCTTACCAATGAAGGTGTTTGGATAGTGGGTCCTTTTGCCTTCTACAACTCCTAATAGGAATTCAAAGTCTCCTAATAGGGACTAATATGTTCTAAATATATTTTATTGGCTCCTTACTGAGTCCATCATATAACAAGGAAATTTTATACTAGTACATCATTTTGTGGGTACCATCCCCATTAATGTTTTGAATCTGATGGTTTCCCTAGTTAACATATACAGTGTTATTGTGTATGTGTATCTTCCTATGATTGTGGGTAATATTGTTCACGTGGTTAAGGATTAATAAGGATGATAAATTTTTTAATGATTTTATAAAAGGTTCAGCCCCCTCTAACTTATCTTGGTGGACTTTCTTTCTAACAAATGGTATCAGAGTATTAGGTCCTTAAAGAAAAAGATTAATAGCTTAAGGAGATCAATGACTTGTCACTTCAAAAAAGAAAGTCCAAATTTTGATGTAGTTAACTATGAAAACTAGAAGGAGAAGATGAAGACTTATTTTCTATGTATGGGTTCAGGATATTGGCTGATGACAAAGAATGGAAAGAAGATTGTGGAAGAAAACAAACTTGAGGAATGTAGTGAAACTAAAAGAGATATGTTTATGTGTGATATGATTTTTAAAGAAGCATTATTGTAAGCTCTTCCTAATAATGTATATAGTTAGGTAAAACCCTAAGATACATCTAATAAAATTTGGAAAGATTTAGAAACTACATTTGAAGGTGATGCACATGCTAAAAGAATCAACTTGCATAATTGGATATGTTTATTTCAAGATGCTAGCATGATGGAAGATGAATTTGTAAGAAGCTATATTGGTAGAATATCATAAATTTTTACAAGTATTAAGTCTTGTAATGGATCTAAAATTCAAGATGCAGTTGTTTGGAAGATCTTGAAATATTTGACACCATCATTTAAACAAACATCATAGATGATTGATCTAGTGATACCCTACATTGAGGAGTTTTCCAGAGAGACATTACTTGGAAGATTAGAAACAAAAAAATTGAGCTTAAAGAAATTAGAGATTTTCCCAGAGTAGAAACAATATTTAGTGTATTAAGTGTTAACTCTTCTTTATCAAGAAGTTTAAGCACTAATGGAGACTATGCTATTAGTAGTAGATCAAGATCCAAAGAGGATAGAAGAATTGAAGAAGGAATTGTCCTTGTAAGGAGAGAATGAGATGGTAAGAGAATATTTAAATGTTGGACTTATAATGATTTTGTTTGTTATTCTCCAAAATGCCCTAAAAAAGAGAAAAATTATAAGAATAATTTCAAGTCTAAAAATTCTAGAGATTTTTTGTATGCAAATGAAGATGATGAGTATGAAGAAACAGTTTGGAGTGAAAGTGAGAATGAGTTAGCATTTGTAGCTATAAAAGAAGAAAATCTAGAAAAATAAGTTAGAGAAGAGAAATACCTAGTTTTACAAGTTGAAAAGAAATTTGATTGGATTATAGATAGTGTTTATTTGCACCATATGATTGGAGACATGAATGAGTTTGTTAAGTTTAGTGATCATGATTGTTAGAGTTGGTAACAATGTAGCCTATCATATCAAGAGAATATGATCTATTAGTCTTGATGGAAAGACTAACACTAATGAATTCTATTTTTTTGATGGATTAAAGAATAACCTATTAAGCGTCAGACAATTGGTTGATAAAGGTTATCAGTTGCAATTCATAGAGAAGACATGCATTATCAAGGATAAAGATGGTAAGTTGATTGGTGCTAGTACAAGATCTAGAGGTAATGTTTTTTGGTTGAACCCTACATAGATAAATTTTTTAGTTGCAAAGGTGTATAACACATGGTTATGGAATAGGAGATTTTGTGGTATAAACCTTGATAATATTGTGAAAAATAGTAGTACATTTTTTGTCAGCAATTTACTTGAAATTGTGAAGACTACTAATGTTGTGTGAAAAGAATGTGTTATTGCTAAGAAGAAGAAAGTTTCCTTTCCTAGAAAGAAGTTAAATACCATAGTAAAATTGGAGATTATGCATACATATTTGAGTGGTCCTAATGAGAGGATTCTATGGTGAAAGGTATTTCATGATTTTTGTTGATGATTTCTTTAAGAATGATGTGGGTAAAATTTCTTAAAGAACACTTTGATGCATTTGAAAAGTTTAAGTGTTTTAAGAATAGAGGCAAGAATGAATTTGAATTAAAAATAAAATGTTTGAGATCAGATAGATGCAAAGAGTTTATCTCAAGAGAGTTTAACACCTTTTGTGAAGTGAATGGCATCAAGAGACATCTATAAACACCTAAGACCCCTAAACATAATGAGATTTCTAAAAAAAGAAACAAGTCTATAATAGAAGAAGCAAGAGAAATGAATTTTGAGAATGATGTACCTAGGAAATTTTGGAGAGAAGTAGTTAATACAATAGTATGCACCATGAACAAAGTGTAGATAAAAAAAGGTACAAAAAAGACTCCTTATGAATTATGGTTTGGACATGTACCCTCAGTAAAGTATTTCAGAATTTTTGGAAGTAAATGTTACATAAAGAGAGATGATGATTTTGGTAAGTTTGATGCAAGAAGAAATGAAGGTATGTTCCTTGGTTATTCATTAAAAATAAAATCTTATAGATATTTTAATCAAAGAGCTAAGACTATTGTTGAGTGTGCAAATGTAAAAGTGAATGAAAAGTTTGGAGTTAAAGAAAAATGATGGTTTATAATTTTGATGAAGAAGAAAATAATCCAAAACCTATTATAGGAAATATTGATGTTTTTTTAAGACTAACAATCACTTGTAGAATGATGTTCAAATTGTCAAACAAAGAGAAGAACCAAGATCCAAACCTTGAGAACTAAGAGTTGAAATAGAAATGCCTACATTGAACAAGGATTTGACAAATAATCACCCTAATAATTATATTATTGGAAGTAAAGAAAAAGGAGTTATGTCAAGAAATATAGTACATGAAGAATTGCATTTGATTTCACAAGTTGAATCAAAGAATGAAAATGAGGCACACAAGGATGATCATTGGATTCAAGCAATGAAGGAAGAACTAGATCATATTATAAATAATGAAACATAGGAATTGATTTCTAGACCTAAAGTCAAGAATGTTATAGGAACTAAATGGGTTTTTAGAAACAAGAAGAATGAACAAGGGGTAAAAGCATAGATCTATGTCACCGTTTAGGATATCAAAACCTATTTTAGTCAAGTCTCATTTCTCTATCAAAACTCATTTTTTTTCAAAAACTAAAAATACCCTTTTATAGATCTCAAATTCAATATCATCATTATATATATTTTTGAGTGTTTTGATTAGTTATAATATGTTATGATCTCAAAATATTATAAGTCGATATTTCAACATTTTAGAAGATGCTCCCTCAAAAAAGGAAAAAAATAGTAAATCATATCAAAAAAATTTAAAAATCATATTTACCTCAAGAGGAGAGAATTCTCTTCATGAATATGTAATTTTTTTTTGAAGAAAGTATAGATTTGATAGGGAAGTTTTGATAGGAGGAAAAAAATGTTGGATTTTAATCAGGTTGAACTTGAGTACTTATGACAAAGAAAATATACATAAAAAATTATTATTTCTTTTTTTGTTCCCTAGATCTACATGTCATCTATAAGATGTTTTCAAATTATAATAAAAAAAGATGATTTGCATATACTTGCTTGATGGGAACTACACCCTATATATTTTACAATTAAAAAAGAGACTTCAAAATAAAATAAAATGAATAAATTTTTACTAAATTTTTTTAATAAAAATTATAGGCATAAAATTCATCCAATTCTATACATTTCATTAGTTTACATCATCTTCATATTCTAAACACAAATACCATTTTTTTTGTCATTAATGTTTAACTGTCACATTCTGATATCCCATTTCTTTATAAAAGGTGACATAGGTTTGTGCTTTTACTCCAAGTTGAAATTGTGAGGAATAAAAAAATATTAGTATGCAAAGGATATTCATAGCAAGAAGGTATAGATTATGAAGAAACATTTTCCCCTATTGCTAGAATTGAAGCAGTAATGATGTTCTTGGCTTATGCAACAAATAAGAAGTTCAAATTATATTAAATATATTTAAAGTCAACATTTATTAATAGAAAAATTGAAGAAGAAGGATACATTGAGAAACCTAAAGGATTTCCATTGATAGAAGAAAAGGACATGGTATGTAGATTGAAAAAAAAAATTGTATGGCCTAAACAAAGCACCTAGAACTTGGTATACAAGATTGGACAAGTATTTGGAAAAGTTAGGATTTTCTAGATTTATAATAGTTTGCAATTTATATTTGAAATAAATTGAGAATGGATTGTTTATTATTGTGATATTTATGGATGACACAGTCTTTGGAGAAAATGTTGAAGCTAGTGACAAATTTGCTGATGAAATGAAGAATGAATTTGAGATGAGTATAATTAGTGAGATGAAATATTTCTTAGGTCTACATATTATACAGAATAGTTATGGTATTTTATTATCACTAGCTAAGTATTTAAAAGACATATTGAAAATATTTGGCTTGGAAAGTTGTAAGCGTATTGGTACACCTATGACAACTGGTCACATTTTATCTAGAAAAGATGAGATACCTATAGTTGAGTTGAAGAAGTACATATGTATGATTGGAGGTTTGTAATATCTCACACTAGACTAGATATAGAAGATATAGATGGGATAGTAGCAAGTATTGGGAATATAGGATAGAATAGGTTAATAAGAGGGGAGGGGTGAATCAAGAACTAATAAAAATTAATCTTATTTCAACAATTAATCCTTCATATATATTTTGATCTAATTGCATGCATGAAAGGCTAAAAGTAGTAAAACATTTATAACACTTTAAGACAAGATATGGTGATCTAGAAACCTTCCAAGTAGAAAGTAAAATTGGGGTGGGGATGATACCCATGAGCTTTAGTACTACAGTATATAGTTAACCTATTAAGGATTACAATTGATTACTTCTGATGATCTTGTTAGAAACAATAGTCCACTAAGATAACTAGGAGGGGGGGGGGGGGGGTGTGAATCAGTTATCCAACAATTAAAATATTTATCTTCTTTAAAAAAACTTAACTATTCAACCAAAGTAAACAAAAACCATAATAAGATGCACATAGATAATTACATTAGATATGTTAACTAGAGAAACCCTTGGTCAGAGGGAAAACCCTAGTGGGAATAATGCCCACAAGATGATATATTGATTTATAAGTTCCTTGTTAGAGGATGGAGCATGTTAGGAGTTTGTTACAACATTCAATACATATGAGTCCCTATTAGGAGATTTTGAATCCTTTTTAGGAGATTCTAACCTTGTTAGGAGTTGTAGTACAATGTATGCAAGAAGAGCCCACTATCCAAACATGCAATTTTAACTACAAGAAGAGCTCACTACTTAAACATGTAATCTACTGGTATATTCTTCTTTCCTTTGTTCAATCAACCAAACCAAAAAATGTTAGACCTTGTAGACTAGCTCACAAGCCTCAAATCAAAATATTAAACCTTGGATCACTCAACAAAACCTTAGCAATGAAGTTTCCTTCACTTTCGCTTTGCTCTTCTCAACTTCACATTTCATTCTCTGTTGCTTACAATCACTTCATCATCACATATGTTTATATCTTATGATAAAGTTAATTGTCCTTCCTTTATACTAAGTCCACAGAATAAATCCCTAAGTTGGTTGTTAAACCATCTCAATTAATCATTATAGGACCACATTAAGAACATGTTATACTTAAAAATAACATTAATCTTCTTCCTTGCAACTTAAATATCTTTTTGTACATGTAATATGATGATGAGAAAAATTAGCCACATCATCATCAACATGTATTCTTCACACCATCAACCTCGATTCTCAAGATAACAAATCTACTAAGAGATATAACAAGTTTACCAGAACATTCCTCTATAAACTCTATCTCAAAATATATATCACCAAAAATTACATAACTTCTTCCAAACTTATCATTTCTTCATCTAACATTAACTGCATATACTAGATACTTAGAAGTATCTACCATAACCTTAGATAGTGAGAATACTCAACTAGCTATCCATACCAACTTGATCTTTCTGCTATTCTTCTGTCAGATACCATAGAAAATTGCTATGTTGACATTAATGAAAAACTCAGTCATGAATGTAATATATCATCATAGTAACATATCTACAATATTCCCCCATAGGAATATCATCGACATTCATGCTTCCAAAAATCTCTAAACAATCACTCCCTTTGGAATTGATGGCAACATAGATGAAAAACATCTAGTTCCAAGAATGCCAACAAAAGACTTCATATTTTCTTTTCAAATCCTCTTCACCAATCATTCTCCCCATTGATATACCTCAATGTGCTTCTTGTCAAACTTGTTGAAAATAAGAGGAGTAACTGAGAGGGGAGGGGTGAATCAGTTACTACTAGAATAAATCTTAGATCCCTTAGATGTCAATATAGAAAAGCAAACTGAATACCGAATATTGTTAAAGCTTGGTAAACAAACATAAAATGTTGTAACTCGGTAATAACTAAATTAGCTCACTAAATGCTTAACATATAAAATTTAGATGTTATCTATGATTACCACTACTTTAACTTAGTTGCAAACACATAAAATAAAATAGCTTGAACATAGTAGACACCAATATTTAATGTGAAAACCCAATTTGGGAAAAACCACCAATTGCAACTCGTTGCTATTTTTCACTCTTCTGAAGTGAGCCCTATTAGGAGCTAACCCTATTAAAGGTTGAAAAAAACACTGTTAGGTGTGATCCTGTTAAAGGATTTAATCACCCTATTAGAAGTGACCTTGTTAGAGGACTTGAGACAATTCAATAGAATTGCCACCTTGTTAAAGGATTTGCAAATAATCGTTAAGCCAAATCTGTTAAGAGATTTAGATCACTGCTACAATGGTTAGAGAGTAACAATGAGATGACCTTATTTGAATGCAACTAATTTTCTGATTATAGATCTCTATTCTAGATTGTACTTGATCCTTCCTAATCGAATATGGCTTTTCTACTTCACAAGGACACTTTACTTATCCTTCAAATTCACTTCCTGTTCTCATCATTAGATCTTCAATAACATCTTCAAGCCTTTTTACAAACACTTTGAAATTACAAATGGACCTTATACTTATATCTTCTTCTTTGTCAAGTTAGCTTAAATACAACTTAGAATAATTAATATTCATCACCTTAGTTGTTTAGAATCAATAGATAAATCAATTAAGCTTAATATGCCAAAATAAGAAAATTCTTTATTAGCTGACCTAGTTTGGTAAAAACTAACTCAAAAATGATTGCCTTTGTTAACCAATAGGAGCCTGGTTAACACTATAAAATTGCAAAAATCCTTTGGCAACCAAGTGAGTTTGGTTAGCACTAGTTCCATCCATCTTTCCTTCATTAACCAAGTAATCTTAGTTAACACTTATTTTTTGCATATTTTCCTTTGATGCTTGAGTAAATATAGTAGACACTACCTTCTAAACTAGGCAAACATAGGAATGCTTGGTAGAAACACAAAACTATCTTCATTTCTTGAGTAAGCTCGACATATACTGACTAATAATGATTATGACATTTGTGTAACATCAAAGAAAATACACAATTAATCAATCATATCCAACAATCTCCCTCTTTGACATTAATGGCAACACAACATGTCATAGCACAATGAAATTTTGGATTGGTTCTTTGAGAACTCCTTCAGTTAGTATGAACTCTTTCTTTCATTGGATTCTATCTGCAACAATTGCTAGCAAGTTCATTTAGAAATTTCTCCCTCTTACAACAAACTTTTTCTTTGGAAAACTTCTCCTTCTTTAGTTCCTTACATTATTCTAGTTGCAAAAATTTCTTACAGATATGATAGTAAACTTCTCTCTCTTTGGAAACACATGCCAAAGAAAATAATTCTATAGATACCAATGTACTTAAGTACTAATTCATTTGCAATATGCCCTTGCTAATTTTGCACCAATTGATTAATCTTCAACAGGTTCTAGTTGATGCATCACTAAACTTCATTTAGTGAATTTTAGATAGGGGAATGACCCCTAGCTTACCTCATAGATAAAAAAATGCATCCTTAGGTAATGGCTTGGTGAATATGTTTGCGATCTATTCCTTTGTATTACCATATTCCAATCTGACTTCTTTTTCTTGCACCAATTCTCTTAAGAAGTGATATTTTATTGCAATATGCTTTGTTTTAGTATGCATCACTGGATTCTTTGATATGTTAATTGCACTAGTGTTATCAGAGTATATGACAATTGGATCATTGATCTCTGTCTTCATTCCTTCCAATAATTGTTTGAACCAAATAATGTTAGACCAATTAACTGCTACTACTACATATTCTGTCTCTACTATGAACTGAGATGTACAATTTTGCTTCTTACTTGTCCAAGAAACTAGTCTTTTACCAAGAAAAAATGCTCCACCACTAGTGCTTTTTCTATCACCAATACTTCTTTCCCAATCAACATCAGTAAATACTTTCAAGTTCAAATTTCCTCCAAGTTTATATCATAAACCATAGTTTTCAATACCTTTCAGATATCTCATGATTCTTTTGATTACCATCGATGTGGTCTAATCTACTTCTTTGGAATAATCATTTTTGGAGAGTTTATGTCAAGTAGACATAGGGGTTCCAACTAGTCTTGAATCTTCTATTCCAAATTTCTTTAGTATCTCTTTGATATATTTAGATTGAGTGATGTTGATACCACTTTTTTTCCATTGTATCTGCAATCCAACAAAGAATTTTATCTCACTAAACATGGACATCTCAAATTCTTTACTCATTTCTTATGAAAATTCTTTTCACAAGTCATCATTCCTTGTAAATAGAGTATCATTAACAAATATTTCTACCAACACAATCTTCTTGTCTAGTCCTTCCTTGACATGCAAACTACTATTATCATTTGTCCTTTGAAAGCCAATTTGTACTAGGTAATAATGAAGTCTTTCATACCAAGCTCTAGGAGCTTGCTTGAGACCATATAATGCTTTGTATAATTTGAAAACCATGTCCTTTTTGTTAGAATCTGTAAAACCTTCTAGTTGTTCAATGTAGACTTCTTCATCAAGAATTCCATTCAAGAATGCAAGTTTGACATCCATTTGATATACTTTAAATCCTCTATGTACTGCATATGCTAGTAAAGTTCTAACACCTTCTAGTCTTGCCACAGGAGCAAAAGTCTCATCATAATCAATACCTTCTTCTTGAGAATAACCTTTGCACACCAGTCTTGCTTTGTTTCTTGAAACTTTTCCATCTTCATTCAACTTATTTCTGAATATCCACTTTGTACCAATTATATTTTTATCCTTGGGTCTAGGAACAAGAGTCCAAGTTTTATTCCTTTTTATTTGTTCTATCTCTTCATTCATTTCTTTAATCTAACTTTCATTTTTCAAAGTATCTTTAGCACTTCTACATTCAAATTTAGCTAGTAAACATGTACCTTTTAATTTGCTTCTTGTAATTGTTCCATCAAATTTGTCTCATATGATCTGATTAGGTGCATGATACCTTCTGAAATATCTTGCTAACATAGGTTCTTTTTTCTTTGAATGAGTTCCACCATCTTCATCTTGAATTTCAATTTCAAGCTTGAGTCCTCCTGTCTATGACTTAGGTTCATTAGGCTCAATTTGAACTAGCTCAATAGTCTTTGATTGTGACTTAGTTCCTTCAGACTATAGCTTAGGTTACACTATCTACAACTTGGTAACTATTGGGGATTTTGGAGACCGAGGAGTTGAATCTTCTTTTCTTTCAAATAGATTTGGTAGGGTATCAAGTTGATTATTGAAAAGTCTCCTATAATCTTCTAGCTCCTTGTTGCTTTCTTCTTCACTCTTTTCTACAAACTTATCAATTCTAACATGTGTACTTTCTATAATTTTATGAGTAGACAAATTCAAACATTTGTATGCTTTACTTTTGTAGGAATATACTATAAATATGCCTTTATCACCTTTTACATCAAATTTTCCTTTTCTAAATTCTTTTAAGATATAACATTTGCTATCAAATATTTTCAAGTAACTTACATTGGGTTTGTAGCCATACCATAGTTGATAAGGTATTTTGTTTGAATCTTTCTTCAACTATACTTTGTTCAATATATGAACTGTAGTGCTAATAGCTTCCTTCCATTATTTGAGAGCAACCTTCTTTTCAATCATCAGTTTTCTTGCACAATCCATGTTAGATCTATTTCTTCTTTTAGCTATACCATTCTACTATGGTGTACCAAGGGTCGATACTTGTCTTTTGTTTCCTCTTTCAATGTAGAAATTATTGAATTCGAGATGAATTCAACACCTCTGTCTAATCTTAAGCATTTCAACCTCTTTCCAATTTTCTTTTCTACTCTTGCTAGATACCACTTGAATTTTTGAAAGGCTTCTAATTTTTTTTTAGATACATTACTGTCATCATTCTAGAATAGTTATCAACAAAAAAAAATGAAAAAAATTTCTCCACTATAGCTTTCTATTCCAATAGGCCCACATAAGTCTATATGAACAATTTCTAGGACTTCTTCTGACTGATAGTTTTTTTTTCTATTGATGCTAGTATTTCCCATCTTACCAATTTGGCAATTCTTGCATAGACCCATGTCAAGCTTCTTCAAACTAGGAATACCTCTGACTCTTCTATGTTTGCTTATCTTAATTAGATTATCATAGTTTACATGATATAGCCTTTCGTACCATAACTAGCTTTCTTCTACTTGAGAAATAAAATATGACCAATCACTAAGATTAAGATAAAATAGATTTTTTTTTTTCTTGCCAGATCCAACTAAATTTCTTTTTCCATCTAGTAGTCTGGCCTATCCATTCATGAATTTTACCTTGAATCCAATGTTATTCAACTATGCCACATTTAGTAGATTATGCTTAAATCCTTCAACCCAATAAGTATTTTCACATACAAGTTATTTTATCAATGAAATACATCCTTTTCTTTTATGTTACAAGCTTCATTTTTTCCAAAGCTCATACTACCTCCATCATAATATTCCATGTGCTCAAATTTTTTTTGTCTCTAGTCATATGGTGTGAAAAACCAATTTCAATAATCCATATATCTTTTTTTTCTAACATGAGAGATAAGTTCCATCTTATCTCCTTCATCATCAAATTCATCTTTTACAACAATATATACCATTTTATCTTTACTATTATCAGAATCTTTAGCTATAAAACAAGATTTCTTACCTTTGACCTTGAAGTTTTTGTACTTCTTAGAGTCATTCTTTCCTTTATGCCTATCACTCTTCTTTTCATCTTTGATTTCCTTATTTGGAAACCTAACATCAATGTGACCAACTTCTTTTACAAGAAAAGCAGATCAAAGGAAGTTTACCTTTGTACTTTCCTCTTCCTTTGGAATGTTTCCTTGCAAGTAGGGCTTTAACAACTTCAAGATCACTGTCTAAACTTTCTTCTAATATTCCTTCTTCTTCACTTCCTGATTTACTAGACTTTAATTTCTTACCCTTTTCTTTGAGTGAGATTTTAGCTTTAAAAGCATATCGAATAACCTTTGAACTAGAAACATAGTTATCAAAGTTATCTAACTCAAAAGTTGTCAATCTTTCAACTAGAGCATCTAAAGATATTTTATTTTTTGGATCACATCTCATTTCTTGAATAGAAGATACTCTAATTACCTAAATATGAATAAGAGTTCTAAGTACCTTGCTTACAACTATTTTCTCTTCAATGTCTCCTCTAGATGCTTTGATTACACTTACATAGGCCTTGATCCTTTCCACATATTTTATAGTGTTTTCATCCTCTCTCATTCTCATTTGGTCAAATTTTCCTCTAAGAATTTCTGCATGGCTCTTCTTACATTGTCATCTCCTCCATAGATATCCTTTAGTTTGGTCCACATTGCATGAATAGTTTTGCAATCTTTTACATCATCAAATTCAGCATAACTAAGAGTAGATGCAATATCAATCATCATGATATTATGATTCAATTGATAATGTTCTAGTGGGAGTTTTGTATTTAGCATCAAGATATTTGAAACTTGAATCACTAATAGTAGCCAGATGTAACCTCATAAGTCCTTGCCATGCTATGAAAAATTATCTCTGTTCAACTTGGGAATTTCTCCTTTGTAATACATCCTAATCTTTAGCTCAGGTCCTTGAAACCTTCTATGCAAGCACCAAAAGCTCTAATACCAATTGTTATAAATATAAGAGGAGTAACTAAGAGGTGAGGGGTGAATTAGTTACTACTAAAATAAATCCTAGATCCCTTAGATGTTAGTACAAAAAAGAAAACTGAAGGCCAAATACTACTAAAGCTTGCTAAACACACAAAATATTGTAACTTAGTAATAACTGAATTAGCTTGGTAAATTATTAACATATAAACTTTAGATTTTATCTATGATTACCACTACTTTAGTTTTAAACACATAAAAGAAAATAGCTTGAACACAGTAGACACCAAGATTTAATGTAGAAACTTAATTTGGGAAAAACCACCAACTGCAACTAGTTACTATTTTTCATTCTTTTGAAGTGAGCCCTATTAGGAGACAAGCCACCTTGTTAGAGGATTTGCAAATAGCTGTTAAGCCAACTCTATATAGAGATTTAGATCACTGCTACAATAGTTAGAGAGTAATAATGAGATGTCCTAATTTGAATGCAACTGATTAATTGATTATAGATCTCTATTCTAGTTTGTACTTGATCCTTCATAATTGAATATGGCTTTTCTACTTCACAAAGATACTCTACTTATCCTTCAAATTTGCTTCCTCTTCTCATCATTAGATCTTCAATAACATCTTTATGCTTTTTCACACACACTTTGAAATCACAACTTGACCTTATACTTATATCTTCCACTTTCTCAAGTTCCCTCAAATACAACTTAGAAAATTAATATTCATCACCTTAGTCGGATGGAATCAATAGATAAATCAATTAAGCTTAATATGCTAAAATAAGAAAATCCTTCGTTAGTTGACCCAACTCGGTTGAAACTAACTTAGAAATGATTTCCTTTGTTAACTAGCAAGAGCTTGGTTAACACTAAAAAATCATGAAAATCCTTTGGCAACTGAGTGATCTTGGTTAGCATTGGTTCCACCCAACTTTCCTTAATTAACTAAGTGAGCTTGGTTAACACTTATCTTCTGCATGATTTCCTTTGACACCCAAGTGAACTCGGTAGACACTGCCTTCTGAACTAGGAAAACACAAAAATGCTTGACAGACACACAAAACTGTCTTCACTGCCTGAGTGACTGCAACATATACTAGCTGATAATGATTATGAAATTTGTGTAACATCAAAGGCAATACACAATTAATTGATTGCATTTAGAAAAACTATCATTCCATGAATATGTTGTACTTTTTCTTTCTTGTCTTTTCCTCATGATGCTTTTATGCCAAACTTCTCCCCCATTGACATCAATGTCAAAGGTTCTAGCAACCAACTTTACTGCATCAAACTTTGCAACAACTAATTCTTACTTAGGTCAATTGTCCAAAGACACTATTCAAAAAAAAAATCCAACAAGAGTACTACATGACTTTGTCTATCATAGATACTCCTCCATACATAAAACATCAAAATTTAGTCTAGACAAATAATGCTACTCTATTACACTAGACTGATGTACTCTTGCATATAGGAAGGTGCATAACTCCTAGCATAACTCACAAATACTAAAAAATCTCTTTGGGAAGAGGCTAAGTGAATATATCTACAATCTTCTCTTTAGTGCTCACATACTCTAATATAATTTCATTTTCTATATCTTTCTCTCTCAACATGTGATACTTAGTAGAAATATGCTTGGTCTTCGAATGCAACACTGAATTCTTAGAGATATTTACTATACTTGTGTTGTCTCAACGTATGACAATAGGTTCACTAATTTCTATCTTTATATCCTTCAACATCTACTTCATCTGAATAACTTAATTGTAATTGTTTGCTACCACAACATATTCTACTTCTGATGTACTTAATGATTTACAATCCTACTTCATTCTTAGCCAAGCAACCAAGAAGGCTCCACCACTAGTGTTCCTTTTGTCATCCATACTGCCTTCCCAATCAATATTAGTATAGGAACACAAAGTGAAATCATTAGATCTGTCATACCATAATCTGAACTCTAACATTCTTTTCAGATATCTAAATATCCTTTTGACTGCTGCAATGTGCTTCTCTAGGATTAGCTTGAAATCTTGCAATAATTCCAACTACATTTTCTATATCTAGCCTTGTTTGAGTTAGATATTGCAATGCTCCAATCATAGATCTATACTTCTGCTCAATAGTAGGTGTCTCATCCTTTGAAGATAACTTGTGTTGAGTTACCATAGGTGTTCCAACAGGTTTATATGTTTTCAAACTAAACCTTTTTAGTAAATCCTTCAAGTACTTAGTCTAAGAAATAAAGGTTCCTTCTTTATTCTATATAATCTACAATCCTAGAAAATATTTCATTTCTCCTATCATACTCATCTCAAATTCTTTCTTCATCTCTTCTATAAACTTCTAATGGAGACATAATCAAAGACTAGAATGAACACATAGGAAAAGAAAAATCTTATTATGAATGAAAAATGCCCTATGGGCTTACAATAGTATGATTTTGGAGAAACAAATCCTCCACACAATACTTTCTCTCTAACTCCACTGAGAACTGCCTTTACAATGCTAGAAGTGTTCTTAAATAAGCCCCAAATGATTTACGGTTAGGAATAAATTCTACAATATGCTAGTTAGTATCCATTGCCAAAATAGAAGGTTCCAAAAATCATGTTAGAAGTTGGTGTAAAATTAGAAGAATCCAGAAATGATAGTCCAACTTTCGGGAGGCATAACTTTTGAACTGTGACTCTGATTGATGAATTGTTTACATTTATGAAAAGCTCTCAAAGCACTCTATAGTGCTATGGATGAGCTTCACTCGTACCCCATTTTCTAGCCCCATACAAGGCCATTTAGTGCCCTAAATTTGACTTTGAGGTGCTCTTAGGAGGTCTCCAAGAAAATTAAAATTGCAATAACTTTCTAACCATAAAGCCTTTTCAGTTGATTCTTTTTTTGTAGTGCTTTAAATTACAAGTATAATCATATCTCAAACTTACATCCTCTAAATCATCATAATTTTAGCTCAATTTCAAAATAACTCATTTTTTATATTTATACGTATCCCAAGGTGCTTAAAAACTCTAACCTAGAAAACTAATAGTGGAACTGTGAGAGTTGGAACCTTTATTTGACCCAAATGGGTATCCAAAAATGAAAACACATTAAATAGAAACTATCTCTAAGAATTTTTTTTTGGGTGATACAGGATTGCCCTTACTCCATTAGATGCTCCTACATTAGACACCCAAGGTAGATTTAAAAGTGACCCTATCACTTTATGGTAGAGGAAAATTCAAATGGGCAACCTTCACTATTGATATCCAAGTTGAGTCTTCTATTGGTTATCCTTTCCACTTCACCAGGTACTCTTCATATTGCCTATTTCTAGTACTCTTGCCAACGCAACTATCCAGAATCTCTTCTATCTCCTCCTTCTTAGAAGTAGGAATTAGACATGGTTCTAGCATCAACTCCTCATTGGCACCATCATCATGATATTCTATTAAGTTTGCAATGTTGAAGATAGGAGAAAAGTGAATCCCATTTGGCAACTCCACCTCATATGGATTTCCTAAGTCATGTTTCTTCAAAATTTTATAGAGGCCAAATTTCTTCATCTTTAGCTTATTGTAAGTACCCACTGGAAATCATTCCTTTCATAAGTGTACCATAACTAGATCCCCTACTTGGAATTCCTTATGTATCCTCCTTTGATCTGCCCTAGATTTATACTATTGATTCATCTTGGTAATGTGTGCATGGACCTCCTCATGTAGGCTCTTGACATGTTCAGCAAATTTTTTGACCTTGGCACTTGTCCTCTTCCCTTGTTTCATCTTCCTTAATTCTAGTGCAGTCCTTGGGCTACTACCAAAAACAATTTGGAATGGTGATCTACTAGTACTCCTATTTACAGAATTATTGTGAGCAAATTTCACTTGTAGTAGAATCAAATCCCATCCCTTGGGCTTATCTCCCACTAAACACCTCAACAAATTACCTAGAATATACCACTTTTGTTTGTCCATCAGTCTGTGGATGATGTGTATAATTGAACTTCAACTCTATCCTCAACTTCTTCCATCAAGTCCTCCAGAAATACCTCACAAATTTAGTATCTCTATTGAAAACAATACTCTTTGGGAGGCCATGTAGTCTCACCACCTCTCTGAAAAACAAATCTGCAATATGTACAACATCATGTGTCTTGTGGCATGGAATGAAATTTTTCATCTTGGAGAACCTATCAACCACCACAAATATTGAGTCATTACCCCTTTTTGTCCTTGGCAATCCAAGAACAAAATCCACACTTATGTCCTCCCATGGCTTCAATGGAATAGGCAATGGTTGATAGAGTCCAGTATTGTGACTAAATCCCTTGGTTGCTTGACATACTTGACAAATTTGCACAAACTTCTTCACATCTTGTGACATTTGAGACCAAAAATAATGTTCTCTAAGAATGGAAATGGTCTTATCTTGACCAAAGTGTCCTACCATCCCCCCACTATGCTTCTCTTTGATCAAACTTTCCCTCATGGAACTCCTTGGAATGCACAATTGACTGCCCTTGAATAACATACTATCCTAAATTAAATAATCTAGCCATATGGTTCTATCTATAGTAATAGGTTCTTTACAAGCCTTCCATGCTTCAACAAAATTAGGATCCTTAGGGTATAGACTCTTGAGTTCATCAAACCCAACCACTTCAACTTGCATTACTGCCAACAAAAATTGTCTCCTACTCAATGCATCTGTAACCCTATTAGACCTTCCACTTCTATGTTTCAAAATAAATGTATAGCTCTGCATGAACTCCACCCACTTCAAATGTCTCTGGTTCAATTTACCTTGGCTATTTAGGTACTACAATACCTAATGATCAATATACAAGATAAATTATTTTGGCAATAAATAATGCCTCCATTTTTTTAAAGCCTGAACAATTGCATAGAACTCCTGATTATAAATAGAATACTTCTTCTTTGCATCATTCAATTTTTCACTAAAATATGCAATAGGCTTACTTTCTTGGCTCAATACAGCCCCAATAGTACTGCATCTAGTATCACAATCTACTTGGAACACTTTACTAAAATTAGGAAGTGCCAACACAGGTTGTTTTGTCACCTTCTTCTTCAATAGTTTAAAACTCTTTACAGCTGTTGTAGTCCACTTGAACTCTTTCCTATCTCCCCTTATTGTTTCAGTCAAGGGTGCACATATGCCGCTAAAATTCTTAATGAACTTCTTGTAAAAACTAACTAGACCATGAAATGATCTCACCTCAATAGTAGACCTTGAAGTAGGTCATTCCAAAATGGCTTTTACCTTCTTTGGATCCATTTTGACCTTCAGATGATACAACAAACCCCAAGTAGACCAAATCTTTTTTAAAAAAGCTACATTTCTTCAAATTAATCAACATTTTCTCTTCTCTCAACCTTTCAAGGACTCTACATATGTGCAATAAATGTTCATCCAAAGTCTTTCTGAAAATTAAAATATCATTCAAATAGACAATAACAAATTTTCCTAAGAATTTCTTTAGTACCTCATTCATAAGCCGCATGAAGGTGCTTGGCGCATTGGTCAGTGCAAAAGGCATGACTAAACATTCATATAGACCATCCTTGGTCTTGAATCTAGTCTTCCACTCATCTCCCTCTCATATCCATATCTGGTGATAGCCACTCTTGAGATCTATCTTTGTGAAGTATTGAGCCCCACTCAAGCAGTCCATAAGATCATCCATTCTTGGAAAAGGAAACCGATACTTGATGGTTATTTTTCTTAGAGCTTGAGAGTCACATTCTCCACTCTCCATCTTTCTTTGGTGCCAATACTATAGGTACTACACATGGAATTAGGCTCTCTCAAATCAAACCCTTCCTTAATAGCTCTTGAACTTGTCTATTTAGCTCCTTAGTTTTAGTAGGAGTCATCCTATGAGCAGCCTTGTTAGGAAAACTAGCTCTAGGGATTAAATCTATTTGATGATTGATTTACCTTACTAGTGGCAACCCTTTTGCAACATTATCAGAGATGACATCTCCATACTCTCTTAATAGGCCTAAAACTTCAGGTGGAATTTCACTACTACCTTCCTTATCTTTTCTAGGAATCAAAGCATAATACATATGCTGATGTTTTAGACCCTCCAAAAATTTTCTTCCATCAACAAGACATATCCTAGCACTATTTCATACCTTTTCACCTTCCTTTATCAAGGGCTTTAGTTTGTGGTGAACTCCATCCTTTGTCAGAGAGTATGTATTAGCATGACCATCATGTATAGCATTTCTATCAAATTGCCATAGTCTTCTCAATAATAAATGGTATACATCCATTGGAATGATGTCACATAGAACTTCATCATAGTAACTCTCAATATTGAACTTCACCAAACATTATTCATTGACTAGGACCTTATGATCATCCTTCACCTAAACAATCTGATAGGGTTAGGTGTGTTTCTCCCTCTTGAGCTTTAGCTTAGAGACCATCTCCTCAGGCACCAAGTTCTCAATGCTACCACCATCAACAATCACATCACAACACTTACCCTCACACTTGCACCTAGTACAAAAAAAACTCTTCCTTTGTCCAGGTTTGGTCTCACCACTTAATAAGACCCTTTCATTTATGAGAACCTCTCCTCTTTTTGCATCCTCAGAATGAGATAACTATGTATCCTCATCCACATGAGTGACCCTTGCTTGACCATCAGTTCTCCTATCTATCCTTCCTTGTCATTGAGGGCATTCAAATGCATGATGACCTTCTTCATTGCAATGAAAATAAGTACCACAGAAGCCTCCTCTTCCTAATCCTTGTCCATGTCCTCCACTTCTTCCTCTTTGATCTCCAAAGTTTTGATCATGGATGCAGTTGAAACCCTCATTTCTTTGGTTTCTGCTAGTACCCACATCTTCATTTTTCTTTTGGGTCTCATTTTGGCCTCCAAATGACCTACTGCTGCCCCTTCCTCCTTGATCGTGCCCTCTTTGCCTTCCTTCAAACCTTTTATTTAGCTTCTCTTCAACTCATTGGGAAAATTGGTATACCTCTTCAATGCTAATCATTCTAACCAGACTTAACTCCTCTTGAATGCTAGGTCATAACCCACTGAGGTAAGAAGCAACCTTATCCTTCTTTGCTTCTACATGCCTTTCCCTAATAAGAAGTTGATAAAATTCTTTTGTATATTCTTGGACAGATTTTCCCACTTGCTTTAATCCTTACATTTTCTTGAACAAATCAAGCTCATAATCAACAGGAATGAACTACTTCTTTAGTTTGTCCACCATGTGATCCCATCTTGTGATTTTCTCCTTTCCTCTTCTATCTCTTTCCATCTGAATCTCTTGCCACCAAATTTTGGCATGGCCTTTCATTTTGACCTTCTCAAACTTAACCCTCTCTGGGTCCTTGATATCCACATACTCAAAATACTCCTCTAGTTCATTGATCCAGTCAATTAACTCATTCAGGTTGATATTTCTCGAAAACATATCCACATCAATTTTAGGTCTTTTTCCAAGCTTAAAAATGGCCCTAAAAAGCCTTTCCTCTACCTAATTTAGGACTTCTCCATCATCTTCCCCTTCTTGTCCAATATTTTTTTCTTCATTTTTTCCTCACTTTTTTTTGCCTACAGCAACATTTAGTCCTCTGTGGATCTCATCCTACAATGCTTGAACTTATCTTTGGAAGGCTCTAACCTTAGCAGCAACAATTGTGGCCCTTCCACCATGTTCTCTTTGTGGAGGCATCTTCTTGTCTCAAACCCACAACCTCATAGTCCTGGTTCAAATTACCTCATAGTCGGCACTCTATCTGCACACTCAGGAAAACCTACTCTGATACCACTTGATGGAGGCATAACCAAAGACCAAAATGAACATATACGAAACGGGAAATCTTATTATCAATGAAAAATTCCCTATGGGCTTACAATAGTATGATTTTAGAGAAGGAAATCCTCCGCATAGTACCTTCTCTCTAACTCCACTAAGAATTGCCTTTACAATGCCATAAGTATTCTTAAATAAGCCCCAAATGATTTAGGGTTAGGAATACATTCTAGAATATGCCAGTTGGCATCCACCACCAAAATAAAAAGGTTCCAGAAATCACATTAGAAGTCAATGTAAAATTAGAAGAATCTAGAAACAGTAGTCCAACTTTCGGGAGGCATAACTTTTGAACCATGACTTCAATTGATGAACCATTTACATTTTTGAAAAGCTCTCAAATTGCTCTACAACCCTATCAACCAACTTCCCTCATACCCTATTTTTTGGCCCTATACAAGGCTGTTTAGTGCCCTAAATCTAACATTGAGGCACTCTTAGGAGGTCTCCAAAAAACTTAAAACTACAATAACTTTTTAACCGTAAAGTCTTTTCACTTGATTCTTTTTCTACATAACTTTAAATTACAAGTATAATCATCCCTCTAACTTACACCCTGTAACTCATTATAATTTTTTCTCAATTACAAAATAACTCATTTTTTGCATTTATACATATCCCAATGTGCTTAAGGTACTTAAATACTCTAACCCAAAAAACTAATTATGGAACTGTGAGAGTTGTAACCTTTATTTGACCTAAATGGGTATCCAAAAATGAAAACACATTAAATAGAAACCATCTCTAAAGATATTTTTTTGGGTGATACAAGATTACCCTTACTCTACTGGATGCTCTTGCATCAACTTCTCACTTTCCTCGTCATTTCCTCTAAATATGATATCATCAACAAATATTACCAAAATCAAAAAACCATTATCAATTCCTTTCTAGTATAGACTACTGTATACCATACCTTTGCTATAATCAAGCTTTGTTAAATGTTTTTCCAACCTTGCATACTAAGTTCTATGTGCTTACTTCAAGCCATACAATACTTTATCTAGTTTGCATACTATTTCCTTGTCATCTATCAAAGGACAATCCTTAGGCTACTCAATGTACACTTCTTCAAGTTTTCCATTTAGAAATACTGACTTGAAATCCATATGATACACTTTGATTTTTTTTTGTCCTACATAGACTAAAAATAATCTTCTTATTTCTATTCTAGCCATTGGAGCATAGATCTCATCATAGTCTATTCCTTCTTGCTATGAGTAACCTTTACATACCAATCTTGCCTTGTTCCTTACAACTTCACCTTGCTTATTCATCTTGTTCCTAAATTCCCATGTAGTTCCTATGACATTCTTGTCTACTTGTTTGGGGACTAATTCTCATGTCTCATTCTTTACTATCTGATCCAATTCCTCTTTCATAGCCTTTTTCCAATAGTCATGTTTAAATGCTTAATCTACATTCTTAGGTTCAACTTGAGATATCAAATATAGTTCTTCTTTGACTCTGCTTCTTGTCATCACACCTTTATCTTTGCTTCTGATGATCTATTTGGATGGGTGATTCTTTATCATATTCCTTCCCAATGTAGGAGTTTCTATCTCAACTCTTGGCTCTATTGAAGGTTCTAAGCTTTGTTCCTATCTTGTATCTCCTTCATTCTAGAAAAGTCATCAACTAGAATCATAAAATACTTTTCTCCATAAAATTCTTTAGTCTTCATAGGAACACTAAGATTTGTGTGTACTAATCTAATTTTCCTATAGTAGTAAACTTCTTGTAGGGAAAAGAAGTTTTGTTATACTTTTTCAACACACATTCCTTGCAAATTATGTTAGTAGGCTTTACAATCTTAAGAAAATATCTAACTATAAACATACTACTAGTCTTCACAATACCTTTAAAGTTTATATAATAGAATCTCTTATGCCATAACCAACTATCATCTAACTTTGCAACCAAACATGTAATTTCAGTAGGATATAACTGAAATACATTACCTCTAGATTTGGTTCCTATTCCTATTACCTTTCCATCTTTGTCTTTGATCATGTATTACTTCTCTATGAACTACAATTGATAACCTTTGTCTAGTAGTTGTCCAACACTCAAGATTGTGCTTCAAACCATCAACAAAATATACATACATCCTTGGTGTTAGTTTTACCATTAAGAGTTATAGATCCAATACCTTTAACTTGACATGCTGCATTGTTTCCAACTCTAATAATACCTCCATCCTAACTTTTGAAGTCAAAAAACTTGTTCATATCACCAGTCTTATGTTTTAGAAAAGATAGGGTTGTCCTATACCAAAATATTAACCTATTAATACCTGATACAACCAATAATCTTATAGAAACACAAGAGGCAGTTAAGCCATGTCTTGAGTCCTATGAGGGATGCTAGTCCACTACCAACAACCCCCCTCCCAGTGTCACTTATTGTGGCTAGTAGGATCAAAACCTATGACCAAGATTTGTTATCAATTGTTAGAAAGGATAGGGTTGTTGTTGCACCAAAATATTGACCTTTTAATGCTTGACATAACCAATAGTCTTATAGAAACATAGGAGGTGGTTAAGTCATGTTGTGAATCCTATGAGGGACATTGACCCACTTCTATTAATATGAAATAAATAACCACTGCCAATTATCCAATTAGATTTCTTTTCAACTTGTGACACCTGAGCTACTTTCTTTGGAATTTCTTCTTTAATTGCCACAAATCTAATTTCATCATCACTAGCACTTACTGCTTGTTCATTAGAATCATTTTCTTCATTTGCATATAAACACTCTCTATCTTTTCTAGGTTTGTAATTTCCTTTATACTTTTTCTCTCTTTAAAAACACTTAGATGCATAATGACCATATTCATTACAAGTCTAATATTTAAATATTTTCTCACCTCCTTTTTCTCTTCTTACAAGAAGGGCTACTCCTTCAATTTTCCCATCTTCCTTAGATCTGTTGCTGCTAGCAAAATATCCTCTAGCACTTCTACTCCTTGATAAACTAGGTTAAATATTCAAGGCATTGAAAGCTATCTATATTTTGGTTAATTCTTTGTACTGTCTAAGCTCATTCTCAACTACTTCAAGCCTTCCAAGCAATGTCTCCTTTGTGAAATATTTAGTAAAAGATATAAAAAAACTCTATCATTTGAATTGTTGGCTTAAATGGTGGTGTTAAGCTCTTCAATATTTTCCATATGACCTCATCATCTTATTTGGTTCCTCCTTGAGATCTAATACCTACAATAATTTTTTATATTCTTCCTACAAATGTTCTTATAGATTCATCTTCCATCATTTTAGCATCTTGAAATACACAAATCCAACTTTTTAATCTCAATTTCTTAGAATGTGCATCACCTTCAAAACTAGTTTCCAAAGCTTTCCAAATCAAATGTGAAGTAGCAGGTGACTTTACCTAATTATATTCAATTTGAGGAAGTGTAGTCAATAGGGCTTCTCTAACTCTCATGTCACACATAAAAGATCTCTTTCTCCCTTAGTATAAGTTTCCAAATCCTTTTCATCAATGATTGTCTTCATTGATTTTGTCAAGATCCAATAACCAAAGCCCATACACAACATATATGTCTTCATCTTTTCTTTTTAGCTATCATAATTTGTTCCATCAAGCTTTAGACTATCTTTCTAGAACATTCTCTCCATGGATCTCCCATAGTTATTAAAATTTACCTTCAAAGACCTGAAGCTTTGATACCAATTTTTAGAAACAATATTCTACCAAGACAACTAAGAGGGGGGTGGTGGTGAATGAGTTATCCAACAATTAAAACATTTATCTTCTTTAAACAAACTTAACCATTCAACCAAGGTAAACAAAAACCATTATAAGATGTAGATAGAAAATTACTCTAGATATGTTAACTAGGGAAACCCTTTATTAGAGGGAAATTTTTTGTGGAAATGATGCCCACAAGATAATATACTAATATATAAGCTCCTTTTTAGAGGATGGACCCTATTAGGAGTCTATTACAAAATTTAGTTCATTTGAATCCCTATTAGGAGACTTTGAATCCATGTTAGGAGATTCCAACCCTATTAGGAGTTGTGTCAACCTTGTTAAGAGTTGTAGTACAATGTATACAAGTAGAGCCCACTGCCCAAACATGCAATTTCAACTACAAGAAGAGCTCACTACTCAAAAATATATTATACTTCTATGTTCTTCTTTCCTTTGTTCAATCAACCAAACCAAATATTATTAGACCTTGTAGACTAGGTCAAGAATCTCATATTCAAATATCAAATCTCATATCACTTATCAAAACCTCAGTAATGAAGTTTCCTTCACTTTCACTATACTCTACCCATATTCACATTCCAATCTCTCTACTTATAATCAATTCATCATCACATATGTCTCTCTCTTATGATAATTCATTGTGTTGGCTATTAGACCTTCTCAATTAATCATTATAGGACCACATTAAGAACACATTATAATTAGTGATAACATTAATCTTCTACCTTGCAACTTGAATATCTTTCCATAAAAGTAATATTATGATGAGAAAACTTAGCCATGTCATCACCAAGATGTCTTCTTTACATACTCAAACTTGATTATCAAGATAACAACTATTCTAAGAGATATAACAAGTTTACCAGAACATGCCTCTGTAAACTCTATCTTAGAATATACATCACCAAATTTTACATAACTTCTTCTAGACTTATAAGTTCTTCATCTAGCATTAACTGCATATACTAGATACTCAAAAGTATCTCCCATAACCTCGAATAGTGAGAATAATCAACTAGCCATATGTACCAACTTGATCTTTCCATTGTTCTTTTGTGAGATACCATAGAAAATTGCTATGTTGACATCAATGACAAACTCAGTCATGAATGTAACATATCATCATAGTAACATATCTATAATAATCCTCCATAAGAATATCATCAACATTCATACTTCCAACAATCTCTCATTGGATCTGCCTTGTTAGGAGTAATAAGGACTGCTAGGTCCACCTTGTGATAGGATTTTCAAAATATACAATGAAGCATGCATTTGGTAAAGAGATTTACAAAAGATTATTAAGTCTACCCTATTAAAGGATTTACCTGAAACACCTATTAGGATGAACCAGTGGCTGATCTCTTATCTATAACTTTGATTTTCTGAATGAGATTCCTTTGTAATTATCACCTTATTGTGATATATAAATCTTTTCTACTCCTTATATTGCTTGTAACCTTTTCATTCACACTTTTTCACTTTATATTTGCATTATTACTTCTTACATACTTATTTGAATATGATATAATGAGATTTTGAAACTCAAAGCCCATTGTCAATGCTCAACATCATCATGCTCTCGGTAGACATAGAAGCTTAGTACATACTAATCACTTTAAAGTAGTCTAAACTTGGTTAGCATTGGTGACTTGGGGAAAACTTTGGTGACTTGGAGAAAAATTTGAAACTCAAAATATAAACTAAACCACTTAGTTCACACTGTATGGCTCAGTCAACACTAACAATGTGTACTCAGTAGACACTAGAGACCTCAATTGACACTATGCAACTTGACTAGAACTATGAAACTCAATTTTTACTATCATTGATAAACTTGGTAGATACTACTTGGTGTGAATTGAATATTGATTTGGAGGCTTGGTAGAAATTGTAGGACTTAGTAGAACTTAGATTACTTGGTTAGCACAACAAACTATAAGATAAGCTTGGTAGCTGTTTAACCAATTGACTAAGTGTGATTCACTAATAAACAAAATTAACCTTAATATCAAAAATCTCACCCTTTGGCATTAGTGACCAAAACACTTATCAATCCAAAATTGAATTCTCAAAATTTCAAGTTCAAAACATTCTTTTATCTTCGTCCTATGTCTTCAACTCGGTAACATGCTTTGTTTTTATATTTTTAAAAAATTGCATTTGTAAAAGATGCTTTATGATTATTTGTACATGTATTTATATAATATTATGCTGTTCCTCCAAACACATATAACATATTATACTTTTTGTCCATATATATACATATTTCTCTTATCTTTTCCCCTTCTTATATATCACATCTTCTCCCCATTTTTGACATCAGTGCCAAAATGTAACAAGAAGTCAAAATGCACCTTCAAAATTAATGCCATAGTCTTGTCCCAATTTTCCTGTAACACCTTTCTTGCATGGCATGCAATCTATACTTCTACTGATAACTCCATCATGTGATCAACTATGGAGAAGTTATTATCATGGATGAGAGTTTTGGCATGTGCATTGTGTTTTTAAAATGCATCAATGTTTGGAAGAATCATCCCTTGGATATCTACAAGTGTGGTCCTAATCCTAGCTTCTTCTCTTAATAATTTTTCTTGCAAATTAGTTAGAAATATGATCTTTTAGTAGTGAGTAGAACTATAGCTTGGGTCAAGTGACAACTAGTGTGCACTTGCCTTCAATTCTTCATCTATCTTAGATAATTTATCTTTGATTCCCTGGGTGAAGAGAGATTTATCACACAACTTGCTAAATAATGAAGTAAAATTATTTGCAAAGGTTTCTAATGAGCTGAGAGTAGTAGACAATTCTACTTGATCTATAACAATTTTTTGTGCTACTTGTTCCAGTACCTTGTTTTCAAATTTTCTCTCTGCCCTTTGTAACAACTTTTCTTGTCCTTTCAGATCTTCATCAAATTTTTGGACAACTTTTTCTAATTAAACCAAAATAGGTTGTGTACTATCAACCTTAATATTTAGTGCATCTAAAAATATGTTCTTTACATCTTCAAGCACTTGGTTTTCTCTTCTCTTTTCTTCTCTAACCTCATGCTTCTTAGCTCTCTTTTGTAATAGTTCACCCATTATGTTCATTTGACTAGGATTCAAAATAGAGATATTCCTCATCAAGATCAATGTCTTCTTCTTTACCTTTATCCTTACTAGAAACTTTTGAACTCAGTTGAGGCTTGATCTCAACTATCCTTGTACTTTCTATTTGCACATTTGGAATTATAACAATAATAGCAATAGGAGGGCTACAAAAAAAATTAGATATTGCATTGCTAGTAGAAATACCTAGTTGTTGTGTAGCCAAATCTAATGATGGTGGAGGTACTAGCTACTTGGTAGATGAAGTGCTAACCACTTCAGTCAATATGGTACTTAGTTGAATAGGTGAAAATTTTGGTTGTGATGCAAGAGCATCCTGGGTGTAAGAGCAATCTTGCATCACCCAAAAATGTTTTCTTTTCAATCTTTTCTATTTTAATAAGGACTAGTAGACAGGGTGGTTACTATTTATGGAAACTTGTTATTTTTAGTAATCTTGTCATACAAGCTCATAATATTCTCATTTTCAACATGAAGGTTTATTTTAGAGTTGTAAGCCTACCATAAAAATCTCATTTCTCCAACTTAAGTGTCAGAGAAGTTATTGCAGATTTTTGGTTGAAAAATTTGAAGAAAAAATTTCAAGCTCACCATTTGAAGCCTTAGAGTGCTTGGATAAGGTCTAAAAACTCAATGGAATGGTGCTCGCATAGCTCCAAGCTTGTAGACCAAAAGTTGGCATTTTTGAAAAGTTATTATAATAGCCAATCAAGGCAATAGTTTGAGAGTTATAGCCTTCCCAACTTGGGCTACCAAAATTTCTAAAATAATTTGTCAAAGATGTATTTAATGAACTCTATATGTATTGTTAGGTTTTGTCTACTGTAGGTATTAAGTTTGAGCATCTAGAACCTTTCTTGGCATCATAAAATTGTCTATTTAAGAAAGGCCCAAACATTGTCTAGGACAACTCTAGGTGATACTTCATAGCTTGTCTTGCATATTATTGTAATGAAGGCACCCATGTGGGTTAGCATATTGTAATTGTGAATTTTTTAATTCTACATTTGTGGCACAAATAAGAAGTCCATATTTTGTTCTAGCATTTGAGATTATTTCTTTGATTCTATTATGGTTTATGGTATTAAGGGGAGCACCCTTGATCAAGTGGTATCAGAGCTAGAGTTATTGAGTATGTGGATAGATCACTAATTGTAAGATAATTTACACTAGGATCATGGGTTGGACTGAGTGTGTAGATAGATCACCGGGGTTTTAGTGAAAGCACAAAAATGCCTCCACAAAGAGAGTGTGGGGGAAGAGTTGTAGTAGGTGTTACAAAGACAAATGAAAGCATTGGAAGAACACATGTATAGATGAATTAATTTTTTTGTAAGAGATGAAAGCAAGGATGAGGATGAAGTAGAAAAAAATGCTAAACTAGAGGTAGTTCTAAACCCAAAGGAAGAGAGGCTTTTTAGGGCCATCTCCAAAATTGGAAAAATACCTAAGTTTGAAGTTCCCAAATTTTTGGAAAATCTTAACCCAAAGAAGTTGAACAATTGGATCAATAAATTGGAGGAGTACTTTGAGTATGAAGACATTGAGGATCCTGATAAGGACAAGTTTATAAAGGAAAAACTAAAGGGACATGCAAAGATCTAGTGGCAAGAGGTTCAGTTGGAGTGAAATAAAAAGGGAAAGGAAAAAATAACTAGATGGAATCAGGTGATAGCTGAACTAAAGTGACAATTAATTCCCATGGATTATGAGCTTGATTTTTTGAAGAAAATGCAAGGCTTGAAGAAAATAGGAAAGCTTGTTCAAGTGCATATCAAGGAGCTCTACCAAGCTCTCATTAGAACTAGTCATGAAGAAGTTGAGAAGGAGAAAGTGGTCAGTTATATTAATGGGTTAAGGCCATTCAGAATGAGCTAAGTTCAATTTGAATGAATAGTATTGAGGAGTCTTACTAGTTTTTCCTAAGAGTTTAGGAGAAACTAAGCAAGAAGTTTTACAACAAGAATAGTAGAAGAGGTTGCAGTGGAAGATCTAGTGGATGATCTAATGGAAGTTGTAATGATGATCAAAAGAACAAGGATGAGGCTAGAAGTAGCTATGAGAACTAGAGGGAAAATAATTCCAATCATTTCCATGATTAGAACAATAGAAATTAGAGAGGAAGAGGCAGAGGACAAAGATCTGGAAAATGAGGCTTCTGTGGAAAATGTTTTCAATACAAAGAAGAAGGGCATAGAGCATTTGAATGTTCCCAACACCAAGGAAGGATAGATTGATGAATAGAAGGTCAGGCTAGAGTTGCACATATTGATGAAGATATTAGATCCTCACATTTTGAAGATGCTGAAAGAGGAGAAGTCCTAGTTAACAAAAGAGTCTTGTTGAGTGGTGGGAATGAACCTAATCAAAGGAGGAGTTTGTTTCACACAAGGTGCAGATGTGAAGATAAGGGTTGTGATGTGATCATTGATGGTGGAAGTACTAACAATCTGGTGTCTGAAATGATGGTCATCCAGTTGAAGTTGAAGAGATAGAAACACTCACATCCATACCATATTGCTTGGGTGCATAATGACCACAAAGTTATGGTTAATGAGCAGTTCTTAGTGAAGTTCAAGATTGGAAGCTACCAAGATGAGGTACTATGTGCTATCATACCTATAAACATATATAATATGTTGTTGGGTAGGCTATGGTAGTTTGACAAGAATTTTTTACATGATGGGTGAGCAAATACCTACACTCTAACCAAGGATGGAGTGAAACATAAGTTGAGGCCATTAAAGGAGAAAGAAGAAAAGGTCTGTGGTGCTTCTAGAATCTATTTGGTTGATGGAAAAGAGTTTCTCAATGGTATGAAACATGAGAATATGTGTTTCCAATAATTCCAAAAGATAGTAAAGAAGCGTAGGACCAAAAAATGGGCTAAAATCTAACATACTCAT
The DNA here is from genome assembly GCA_028749045.1 of Cupressus sempervirens. NCBI lineage: Eukaryota > Viridiplantae > Streptophyta > Pinopsida > Cupressales > Cupressaceae > Cupressus > Cupressus sempervirens. Next base: position 60,199,388 of record CM053783.1, read on the forward strand.
ACATTGATACAATCTAGTCTACCATGAAAGCCAAATAAACAAAGGAAGCAACATAAAGTTGAAAACCCCCTCTTTCATTTGTAGCTCCCATGTCCTTCTTTCTTCTCCATGTGATATATATCTAGTTGCCTATAATGCCCTCAATTAGGAAGAAAAATCATATGATAGTGACATGCGAGTACTAGAAGAAGTGTTATGAAGCATAAAGATACTAGGAAGTTAGGACCTCAAGACTTAAGACTTAGGACTAGAAATGAGAGAAAAAATGCTCAATTTATAATCAACATGCAAGATGAGAGCATTGGACTTGTCACCTAGGATATGCGACTTGGCAAGAGATTCCTTTAAGAATCCATGACTCATATGACACAAGATTCCAAATGTAAGATTTTATGATGCTTGGAAGTTAAACATGGCTCTAAATGGAAGAGGATCTATGACGCATCATGTGACACCTCAAACCCACTTAAAGCCAAGAATCTATTACAATGGAAGCCATATATGAGTAAAGAATAAGAATATATGTATTACGACATATCTTAGCCAAGTGTAAATGGAGAATCCATGATGTCTCATGCCCATGTGTCATTATGATTTCAATATTATGTGGAATATCTAAATTAAAAATCCATATATCTACACAAATAGAAATTAGGAATTTGAAAATTAATGGTGGAAAATATGACTTAAGAAATTGAGAGTTTCCACAATTTGTGAATGATGAATCAATTAATTAATAAAATTAATTAAAAGAGGATTTTAATTAGGAAGAATAATTAGCAATGAAAGATTAAAATGATTGGGATAAAATAGGATTAAATTATGGGATATTTAATCCTATAGAGAAAATTAGTAGGTGATTGATCAATTTGATTAAATAAGTGCGACAATGTCCTTTGATGAAAATGTGACAATTATGCAGATTGACTAGGATGATGATAGGTAGACTAAAGCCATGGTCAAATTTATTGATTGATTAGAATTGATAACATGCCAAGGACATGTTGGTGTTTTATTTTGATGTTAACAGTACTAAAACTACTAGGCGACAAAAGGCTTAGTACCTAGATATCAGTACATACGCAACCTAAAGAATAGCCAATTCTCATTATCACTTGCATATGCAAAGTATTAGGGCCCAACTTCAATAAAACCTTAGACGGTTTTCTACTCTTTTGGCTCTGTAAAACCAGGGCGGGTACACCCGGGGATGGTTCTAAGATGGAATAACTATATGAGAATTATCCTTAGTTTCATTTTGATTCTCATCTCTAAATCCTTAAACGTATAAGTAGATAACTGATAAACACATCCCTTGAACAGATATGGCCAAGAAATCTTCTATAGCTCTGCAGATGTTTCCAACAACAATGGCTAAATGAAGCTAAAACAATCTAGGCAGGCAAGTGCTGGCCAACTTTGAAAATCTTACAGGAAAGATAAATGAAAATTGATTTTATGATGTATTTTGAAAAAGCTAGTTATAATATACTTCTCTTTTGGCTGAAATACTCTCGATCCGTGCCTAATCCATTGGGAATTCAGAGTCAAGTAAATTCTTAGATCTAATTTGTTGCCTTGCAACGAATTTTCATCAGCAATTCTTACCAGAATTTATCATTCAAGAATCCTTATTAACACCCAAGCAACCTCATCACATTTATCAAAGCCTTTACTTAATTCATTGAATTAACAGCAATAACAAATGGATGTACAGTTTTACTAAATTGCAATCAATTGCATAAGCTTTTACTCACACAACATCAAGGTAACTCAGTATTAAAAAGGAGACAAAATTCAGAGAAGAACAGATATGGGGACAGTTCATAACTTGTATTCATTTCCTTTGAAAATGATATATCCTTTACAAAAAACCCAGAAAAACCTTCAGAGAAGAAGCACAGTCCTTTTTACATTCATCCATCTCTCAGAGATTTTGACAGAAAAAGCATACTATAAATTTCTTTCCAAAAAATGTTTGGACCAAAAAGGAACTAAGCACAACACTCAGTGAAAACCAAATTCGGACCTCTCTTTAGCCTTGGGATCTCACTTAAATAATGTGAGATGCAACAAGCTTCAGGCTACAGTAGGTGACAGGTGTCCTTCTTTTGAAAAACAAAAAACAAGAATAACAGAAAGGTTGATTACAACAGCATTTCTTGGCGGGTCCCTTTCTGTTATGCTTCTTGGTTGTTATGGTCTGTTCTCGCAATCATTCCTCATCTTCAGAGTACGTATCCATAAGGTCTGCAAGTGATGTGTCATCTTCTGTTGCATGCAAAATCACTTTAACCTGGGGATTTTCTATGTCATCATTGCTGACTACAAGAGTAACTATTACTCTTACATCTTCATTGTCATCTTCTCCTGACATCTGTTCACTAAACTGATCTTTCCATCTGTTGAAAGTATCATCATCTGGCCAATCAAAACTTAGGGTTTCTCTTTGTATCTTTATTAAAGAATTGGCATTATCTTCTAATTCATCGAATTCTTTTCTTATATCAGCATAATACAATTGTATCTTTACCAGCTCTTCATTTGTCTTCGCCCAAAACCAACAGCCAGTCTCACTGATGATGTTTGTTATTCTGTTATCAAATAATTCATCCATTTCCTTTTTCCATTTGTCCTTTTCTTTTACTGTATCAACAGTTTCTAAGGCACAAGGGAATAGGGTGAATTTTTTAGCAAGATATCTTGAAAAACAGAGTGTCAATTTCCTCTGTAAAGAATCTCTTTTATTTTCAAAGTTATCTAATTGATTTAATAAATCAAAAATTCTTTCAACCTGATGGTAAGGCATTTGAACTACAGAGATACAAACAATCGTGACATCATTATTCCTCTGTCTCCACTTCTGTGCAAGGGAGTCTAGTCCATTCTTTCCTTTATTTAACTCATCTATGAGGGTTACAATCCTGGTCAGCTGGTCATAAAAATTTGACCATTGTATTTTATCCCTCAAGTATGTCACACCCTGCTTCCATTTTTCTTCCTGCTGATTTCTAAATTCTATCTGCCACTCATGTAATTTGGTTTTTTCTGCTTCAAATTCCTCTGCAGTATAGAATTGGGGTCTTTCAGGGGTGTCAGGTATCTCAATAATAGGGGTTAATCCCACAGATGACTGTGGGGGATATGCAATTCTCAATGTACTGGATTCTCCCACTTTTCTCTTTCCAAGTACCTTCTCCAGTTGAGATATCCTGTTTTCTAACTCAATTCTCCTCTTCACCTCTTGATTATATGCTTCCACCACTACTTCATATTTATTATGCATATCCATCATTTCCCTCTCTTCTCTTTCCGCAGTAGCCAGGGCAAATTTAGAATAATCAACATTCATGTGGGCTGCCTGTACATTTGAAGTGTCAGCAACTCTTCTTACAATGATACTCCCTGTCAATCCTGAGTCATCAGGCTGTGATGAAGTAACTCTGGATCCTCTTCTCAGGGACCACATAACAAGGGCAGCTTGATCATTGCTGAATGCTGTACCCAAGAATTCCTCTTTATTCGGATCCTGGAGTCCTAAATTATTTGAAACAGAATTAAAAACTAATGCGTCAGCAATGTCCCAATTGGGCAATAATAAAACATTAGCATTTTTTACCATCTGTCTTCCCTCATCAGGGGTTATATTTTGGAACTCTTGAACCATTTGTTCCTTTATTGTATTTTGAATGGAGGTCTCATCCATTTCTGGATGTTCTGTTCTCAAATTATTGCACCTTTGCTCAAAAATGTGCATGTTTACTCTCCACGCAAACTGATGGAAAGCTCTAGATCTTACAAAATTGTTATCAGACAAAAAATGCTGACTGGCTTGTTCCAAAATAGGGTCCAATTCCCTTCCTTTGAAATCTACTGTAGTTAATTCAAAACTTGGTACAGGGGTTTCCTGAGGGTTGCCTTCATCAATCTCTGCTTGTGTAACAAAAATTTCTCCTTGTGACCCCATTTGTTCAAATTGCTCACTGGTGAGTTGTTCTTCCTCCACTCTCATTGGGGTTTGAGAAGGTGAGCCACTTTCATCAGGGGATTCTTCCTCCCTTATTATTCTTCTTCTTTTGGGGGAAGGTTCAGGGGGTCTTTCTTCTAGGACAGTGCTGGAAGATCCAACAATCTGTTTTTCTTTATGCACAACGGGCACCTGCTGTCGGACAATAGTATATCCTATTTTCTTCCGTACCACCAGTGGACCTACTCCAATATTGGGAGTGAAACCCAATTTTTTCATAATTTCTCTGGCTTTATCTGGAAAAGAATTAATAAAATGATGTTTCTTCTCATTCATTACCTCCATTATCTCAGAGAAATTACTCATGAGCTTATGTACTTTATCTGCATTGTTTGCAGCATTACTAAGAGGACTGAAATTTTTATCAAAACAATTAATGAATTCCAAAACTTTTGAATAGACTCTCCATTTTTCTTTCTTTATTTCTTTCTCATGGAGAGAATATTCATTTCTTATTACATCTTCTGGAAAATAGAATTCATGCTGAACTGGACGCAGCTTGATTCTCAATCTAAGGGCAGAGTTAAAGAAACCTTCTGTATCACAAAAACGAGAGTGAGACACTGCCATTTTGTATTGATCCAAAAATTTATGGAGAAAGGCCCACCCTTCTTTAGTTATCACAAATTGGTGGGCTATAGTACAAGTAGGAAAAATTGATCCTGTCCCCCTTTTGTGCAAAAAGGCCTCCTCCACTCCTCCTAACTGCCACAAAAATTCAGCTATCCCTACCTTCAAGGGTAACACATGGGGTGTTCCTTTGAAACCATAGACCCTGATGACCGTTGAGACTGAATATGGGATAATATCTCCCCAATTATGTGAAACCTTTAGATTGTGGGTTTTGTCCATAGGCCTGATAAGGTGCATTAATGCCTTAGGGATTCTGGGATTGTCAATCAATAAGAGGCACCTTAGTTTGGAGGCAAAGTGCCTATCAAATCTGACAAAGCTAGCATTTTCTGCTTCCCATGTCATGTCTGCACTCCATAGTTGGACTGGTAGTGCTTCCCCTTCTTGTTCTCTATTTAAAAGCATTTCTTTACCAAAATAAGTGGCCCCTTTAAAAAGAAACATATGCATCAGTAAGGAATACTGACCCCAAACCTTTTCCACCTTGCCCTGTGCAATCCCCACCAATCCATGATGGATCTCATTTGCCAAGTAAGATGCAAAATCAAAAATTATTTCCACACCAAAAGAAGAGATTTGGGTGATCATATACATGAAGCTCACCGGAATAAAATCTTCTTCGCCCTCTCCGAAGACTTTGCACAGGGTTCTATATATCTCGACTGCCCTGGCATTAAAACATGATTTCTTGAAGGGCTCTTTAGAAGATGATGTTATGGTTGGAAGGCCTCCAATTTGGCCTATGTGGGCTTTCAGTGCACCCTGTCTAACTACATCCCTCTTGGATATATATTCCTTTTCTAAATCTGTCAGATTAATGGGCACATGATACATGGTGAGGGGTCCCAGACTGAATACCTTCCTAATCTCCTCGGGACTGATGGTAACTAAAGCCTCACCATCTATTCTCCTCACTACCTTAGTGGCTTGGTCATAGTTTTTTGCTATGGCTTCAAGCAGGTCAAAATCCATGAACACGCTGGGAACAACAAGCTTCCCAAGATCAAAATTCCAAATGTTGGCATGAGGGGCATATAACTTTCTCTCTGCAAACCATTTCTTGAATAAACTCAAACCAGTCTGAGCAGTTTGAGCATCCTGGACCCAATTACCCTTATCATACAATCCATCAGCTACCCTAAGCCTAGGATTGAGTGAGGTCAACCTCTTAACTTGCACCGTTTCTACAGTGGACTCAGGAAGTAACTCAAGCAAATCATCATGCACATTTCTATCCAGGTAGTTTACTGCTCCTGTAAATCCCTTCTTAGGAGGCATCTTGAGCTATCCTCTTTAAAACTTAAAAGCTCACAAAGATGATGGCAGTTTTACTTACTTGAATTCTGTCTCAATTTTCCTTTGAATTCCTGCAAAATTTCAGCGAACAGATAACTTGACAATTTCTTATCAACCTTGGCACGCTTTTCTTTCAGTAATAGCTTCTGCACAGGAATGGCTTCAAATCTTTTCTCGCGTGAAATGAAACTGATGCAATCTTTCTATATTATACTCTATTTTTTCTCACGGATGAAGCTTTCTTGTCTAATTAATATAGAGAGTGGCACTACATTTTTAATTTAAAACTGCGCCGTTGATCTTCAAAGATCCTACGATCATGCGGTACAAAGAGAACAACTAGGAGTTACACTTGCCATGTCAGTCATATTACCCAATGAGAGCTTGCCATGTACATAATTCTTTCTTTTGATGGCGCTTACCTTTAAACCCACTGACGACGGAGAACACGTGTCAGCATGTCGCTACTTCGTTATGCATAAAGAACAAGCACCTTTCCATAACGAGGCGGTGACAACCGTTGATCGGATCAAGAAATGATCGAAAGATACGCTACAGGGCTTTTTAAGAAAGAAGGCGATGGGCCCATCTCGCTATGTCGCTATAATTATCTTCCTTGCTACTCTTCATAACGAGATAGCGAGCTCCGTTGATTCACTTCAAACTGACGTTCCAGATTTCTTGTACATTTAGTCAGGTAGGCATTAATGAGAATCGGATCTCTGCACAGCTAGCACATGTCAAATTTTATCAGTCACCTGTCATTACACGTCATCATAGATCTTGCCGATCTTTTACCACTTTACGGGGCCTCGCTAACTTGCTAACGGTGAAGAAACTCAATTTTCCGATAGCGAGGTAGCGAGCTTCGGCACTTTAAAGGATTTCGTGCTGGAAAAAGCAAGGGGGTACCCGGTAATTACTTCTGTTTAATTAAAACTGATTCTGACAACAGTATTTACGACAGGTCATGCCACCTGGTGTAATTATGACACAAGCAAGATGCAATGTCATCATTTTAAGATTTTCACGTGGCCTCGCTACTTCGCTAACAGTGAAGTACCTGAATTTTCCGATAGCGAGGTGGCGGTACTTCCGAAAAAATATCAACATTCCGGCTCTGATGTCAGATATTCTAGTGGGTCGTTTTCCCCCTTTTTACGGCGAATTTCTAAGTGTACCTACACAATAAAGCAATTAAATAGCAAATCTTCGATCGCCGCACGTTCACTTCATGGTCCCACCGCTTAAAAAAAAACTCGACACTCGCTATCTCGCTATACTTAATGAGCATGCAACTTTCAATAGCGAGATAACGCCAGCGATAGATCTAATCAGATCTGACGGTTGGGACAAACAGTAAGAAAGGTAACCCGGGAGAAAGGAAAAGGAATACGGAAGCATATTCGCTTCTTTTGAATTTTGAAAATTTTTCGCGCCCGACCTTTTATAAATAGAGATGAATGTAAGGCTTACAAGGCGAATATTTCTCACAGATGGTTTATCCAAAACCTTATACTTCACTTAGACATAGAACTTCTGACTTTTCTATGGTTTAACTGAAAAATTTTTACTGCAGAAAAAGTCAGACCAACAGTGGCTCTGTCTGGGGATGATAGACTACTTGAGTCTATGCAAGGATTCAGAATCTATGGGAGAGCAGACCACACACCCGGGAAATGACAACTTCTTCAGAGAGCACTGAGCAACACACAAAAACAAAAACCCAGACTGTACAAGGATTTACAGAAAACAGGACGCTGGGCAAACCTAAAACTAATGTTCATGGAAGAAACTAAGTATTTTTTCAAGAAAAATACCTCTTCAAGAACTGTCCATGAACTGGCAATTCAAGAATATTATCAAATACATCTTTGATTATGTAGGAATGTTCACCCCAAGTATTCTCAATGAGATATGGGCCTAACCAAATGGGGTCAAATTTGCCATGTTTTCCTTTATCTTCAATTCTGGCGTTCCACATTAAGACTAGGTCTCCATTTTCAAATTTCTTGTTTACAGTTCTTTTATCATAGAGTGTTTTGACTTGTAACTGCAATTTTTGATTTCTCAGAGATGCTTCTCTTCTGGCTTCGGTCAATCCTACCAGTTCATTCATTCTTTCTTTCATTTCATCAGTAGTATCTTCATCATATGACTGGATGTAATTGTATAATCCCATCAAATTGTTCTGGGGCATTCTAGCTTGAATTCCATACACTAAATCAAATGGAGCCACCCCAATTGCCTTCTTTACAGTTACTCTGTCGGCCCATATTGCCAACTGTAACTTGGAATCCCATGCCCTTTTATTATCGTCCAAGGTTCTCTTAATGATTTTCAACAGGCTTTTATTTGTGGACTCAGCTTGTCCATTCCCTTGTGGATGATATGGGGCAGATGTTGTTCTTGTCATTCCATATTTATCACAAAAATTTATGAATTCCTCAGACCTAAAACTCATAGCATTATCTGTGACAATTTTCTGTGGACATCCAAATCTGGAAATGATATTATTCAATAAGAAATTATTTACTACTTTACTCGTTGCATTTCTGGTAGGGATAGCCTCTACCCATTTTGTAAAGTAGTCAGTAGCAACCAGAATCCAGGAATAGCCAGTACTAGACTTGGGAAAAATTTCTCCTATGAAGTCCAGACCCCATTGTTGAAAAGGTGCTTTAGTTTCAACTGGCTTCAGTGGAGTACTTCCTGAGAATTTCAGCTTCCCAGCAAATCTTTGACAAGGATCACATTTTTTAACCATAGCTTGAGCATCTTTGAACAGAGTGGGCCACCAGAAACCAGCTCTCATTATCTTATGCGCAGTAGTTTTGGCCATGTAATGTCCTCCACATACTCCAGCATGCATTTCTTTCAAAATCTCTTTTGCCCTTTCTCTGTCAACACATTTCAACAGAACTCCTTCAAAGTTTCTCCACCATAAGTTATTTTGAACAATTGCATACCTGATGGCTTGCAATTTAATATTTCTTTTTTCATTATCAGGCAGATGGGGAGGAACTTTCATGTGTTGCAAATAATGTATAACATTAATGTACCAGTCACACTGGTCCATGTCGCATAAATCAGTTCTGAAATCATCATTTACTAGGTTTATCTGATTAGCTTCCAGGTTAGTTTCAGCCATAAGTTTGGCCAAACCTTGACCTCTGACTAACTTAGTTATCTGCATATCGATGTTGAATTCTTGGATTCTATTGATCCATCTGCATCTCCTTCCTGACACTTCCTGCTGAGAGAAAATATCTTTAACTGCAGCACTAGGTACAAAGGCAATAATAGTTGCACCTATCAAATAACTTCTGAATGCTTTTACAGCCTTTACCAAAGCATATGCTTGTTTTTCATTTATTTCGTACTTCAGTTCAGCATGCTGCAGGGATTTGCTAAAAAAGGCAATAGGCTGTTCATGAAATAAAACTGTAGCCACAATATGGAATGATGCAAATGAAAAGATATGCATGAGTTTTGTATAATCTGGGGTCCTCAACACTGGAGCATTTTTTATCGCAGTCTTTATATCCTGAAATGCCTGTGCAGGTTCACCATTCCAATCTATAACAGCTCCTTTCTTGAGCATTTTTGAAATGGGTCTACTGATTTCAGCGAAATTTGTAACAAACCTCCTCAAAAAATTAACCTGGCCAAAAAAGGACTGTATACCTTTCACGTTTTTAGGTTTAGGGACTTTATCAATAGCCATTACCCTTTCTGGGTCTATTTTTACCCCATCCTTGGACACTATGTGTCCTAATAACTTTCCTTCTGTGACCCCAAACGAGCATTTCTTTGGGTTTAGGGATACCCCATATTCTAGGGCTTTTATAAAAATTTTGTTCAAGTGTTTGCAGTGATCTTCAGCCTTATTAGAATACGCTGTAAGATCATCCTGGTACACAACCATAAATTTGTCAATATATTCATGAAATGCTACATCCATGGCTCTTTGGAAAGTAGCTCCTGCATTAATCAAGCCAAAAGGCATCCTCACATACACATATGTTCCCCAAGGGGTTGTGAAGGCTGTTTTGAACTGTTCACTTTCTTTTACCAGAACTTGATTATATCCAGAAAAGCCATCCATCATTGACATTAATTCAGAGCCGGTCACTTGTTGCAACATAGCTTCCATATTAGGTAAGCCATAATTATCTTTTAGAGATGCAATGTTTAGATTTCTAAAATCCACACAAAGTCTAATATCTCCATTCTTTTTTCTTATAGGAACAAGGTTTGAAACCCAAGTGGAATGCCTAATTGGTTTGATTATTCCACCATCTCTCAGTTTTGTCAGTTCTTCCTGCATTTTTGGGGCAAGGGTGGGATTGATTGGCCTCTGCTTTTGCCTAAAGGGTTTTACATTTTCTTTCAAGGGTATGACATGCTGGAAAAGGTCCTCCCTATAAGCTTTAAGGTCATCATATGACCAAGCAAAAACATGCCTGTACTTTCTAAGTAGGTCAATCAATGCTTTTCTGATTTGAACTGGCAGATCTTGGCCGATGTAAACCTTTTTAGGGATTTCATTTGTTCCCAAATTCACTTCTTCTAGCTCCTGCGGTTTGGGGTCCTTTATTTCCGATCTCACTCTGTCTTGGTTATCAAAAATGTTCTCCAAGACTACCAACCCCTTAGGCATCTTATTTGTTTTTAATTGCATGATTTCTTGACCAAAAATGGTTTCCTTCCCATTTATGGTTTCAATCAGTCCATTGCATTCCATCTCCTGCCCATGGTATCTGTCTTCATTTAGCAAAAAAATTGTGATATCTTTGTCATCTTCAAACACTTGCCAATTGTCAATGTTGTCAGGTATAGAAGGTCTGTTTTGAATCTCAATCTGGGAGATTCCTGCAAATGATATTTCTTTTGGTTTGATAGCTACATTGGCCAGAAGATCAGCCATTTTATTCTGGGTTCTATCTCTCCATGAGATCCCAAATGCATCAAAGAATTCTATTTGATCCCAGACCTCGTTTCTATATTGTTTTAATCTCCTGTTTTTTGAGGAGTATGTTCCTTTAATCTGAGAGATGATCAATTCAGAATCCCCTATGACATACAATTTCTTAATTTTGTGATGTGTGGCCACTTTGAGACCTAGCAACAATGCTTCATATTCAGCAATGTTATTTGTGCAAGCAAACTTCAAGGTGAATGAATACCTGAAGGTGTTATTTTCAGGGGATACAAAGACTACACCTGCCCCTGCACCTTCTTTAGAACTAGCCCCATCAAAGAACATTGTCCACAGTTTTGGTGAATTCATGCAACATTCAACCTCATTTTCAATGATATCAGGTAAGTTTTCCACTTCCTGAATAATCAATTCAGCCCTGAAAGCATTGATCCCCGTGTCTAGGAAGCAGGTGGTATCTTTGTCAATGTCTTCACCTAAGATGTGGTTAACCCTTGGTTCCCTATTTACCCTGACAGCTTTGTCTCCTATATGGAAAGTGGCATAAGTAAGGTCACACTGTAGGCTTCCCCCCATGGTGGCACTCCATTTTCTGGAAAGTAGCATCCCGTAATGTGGGGGTATATCCACTACAAGGACAGACATGGTTAATTCCACCTCAGGAAATGTAGCCAGTTTAAATGGTAAGGCATTTATAGTACCTATTACTGGAACCTCTCTAGCATCCATCCCTCGGCATCTACCTTGCTTAGTATCCACCTTCAATCCTAGGGCTTCCATTACTTTAAAAGGCATTATAGTGTTGGAAGCTCCAGAATCTATCATACAATTTTTCAAGGTTTTCCCTTTTATGATTAAACTAAGGAAAAAAGGATCAATATCTTGTATGAACGCAACTGATGAATCATCTAAGAACATCTGAGGAATCTGGGATATAATACCATTGTCCTCTATTATTAATGGGGTCTGTTGGGCTACAGCTTGATTATCAATACTATTGTTGTTTGCTATTCCACCCAACCATGACAAAGCCTTATTTTTATGCTCTTCAATTCTAAAGAGCTCAGACAAGGGTACTTTCACAGTAATTTGAGATAACATGGCAATCATATCAACAGGTTCAACTACAGTAGGTTTTACAATAGTACCTGAGATCGGAGTCTTTTGAGTAGTGGGCACCACTTTTAGCTTGACAACATCCGATTCTGATTTCTCTAGTTGCACTACGGTCTTTGTTGCTTCAACTTTCTGAAATTGAACCTTCTTTTTTGGTTCCCATTTCTGACCCTTGTTCTCCTTGATCTTAGACACATCTATACTGACTTTCTTGTGTTGATCATCTGTCTTATGAGTGGTGTCTTTGATGAACATACTAGATGGCCTTCCTGCCTCATTACTTATTGCTCTATTTCTCAAATTGTAATTACTGTGGACTTGTGAAATCATTTCGGCTGTAATTCTATCAATTTCCTCCTTGGAGGGGATTCTTAGGTTTGTGAAACCTACTTCAGAAAATGTATTGCATACCTTATCTGTATCATTCTTTTCATCATCTGCAAATATTTGCTGATGATGTAACTGGTAAGCAATTCTCTGGCTGGTAACATCATTCTTAGGTTCTTCTGAATCAGAATCTATTAGATCATCAGATGTGTTCGCCATATTGCAACTTATATCATCATGGTTCTTTTCTTCTGTTTCTTCTTCTGCTTGCACTCCTTGAGCTTGGGCGAATGATTGGGCAACAGCACAATAGTCAGCAGAATGAGGTGATTGGCATATAATGCACCAAGGTACATCATCATTCATATTTACAGTGTTCCTTTGTAGGGGGTCTGGGGTACCCTTATCCTTCATATTTTGGATCTGGTTAGGAACTGGTTTACCATCTTTCCATTGGGTGGTGTCAGGGTAATTCTGCATCCTAGGCTGTCTATTGAAATTGCTGTTATTCACAGGGGCTCTCTCAGTAACATTTGTCTTATTGAAATTAGTGGGATTCATTTTCTTAAGCATTTCTAAAACATGGCCTATAGTAGGTTCTTCAGGCCTCTTTCCCATGGATGTTTTGTCACCTTCCCTTTTATTATTATTCTTAGGGTTGAAAAGCTTAGGATCATCCCTTCTCCCTAATTTGCCAGAGGCCTTTCTATTATTTTCTATATTCACTGCAACTCTATAGGCATCTCTCAGAGTTTTAGGATCCTTATCTCTCAGTTGGTAGGCCATCTTGCTATCAAAGGCATTGAAGTAGGTTGTAAGACAGACGTCTTCATTTAACCGCATAAATTGAAATAGTTTGTACATTCCTTTCTGAAATCTCACATTGAAATCAAATGTGGATTCATTTGGATTCTTCTTGATATTGTTGAACTCATTCAACATGAATCCTGCATTGGTATTGTCCCCATATTGTTCCTTGAACAATTTCTCCAAATCGCTCCATGAAGTAATACTATCATCAGGCAACCTCCTGAACCAATCCCTTGCATCCTCTGTGAGTGAATGCACAAATAATTTCATCACCATGTCCTCATGTTCAACTTCATAATCATTGAGCATGTCAATGAAAATTCTCAAATGTTCTTCACGAGTGACAACATTATTTCCAAAAAACTTCACCACTTTATCCCTTAAATCAAAAGATATGGGATGGGGGGCACCAGGAATACCGACAAATGATATTTGTCTATATTTTTCGAGGTATATAGGTTTCTTCTGGAAACTGGGAGCGTTAGAGGTACTAGCTGCATTAGCTTGAGTTAGGAGAGCAGCTTGGGATAGCTGTGGTGGGACAAACGGGACTTGAGTGCCAATATTGGAAGATGAGGCAGGAGCAGGTTGGGGTGTTTTCTGAGTTGGGATTATGGGAACATTAACTGGTGCAGGATTTGTAGGTGGGATAGACAAACTAGGCCATGAATTTAATGCAGAATTAGACTTTATGAATTGGATTTTCCTTCTGGTCTCTGCGGCCTGAGCTTCATTTTCAACCTTCTCAAGTTCTTTTGCAAGGTCTTCCTTCTCCTTTCGAGCCTTCTCTAGTTCTAGGTCTAATTTTGATACAGAGGGTTGTATAGATTTGCTCAGTATAGCTTGAGGCTCATTTATTTGGATTCCTACAGCCTTGCCTTTTCCTTTATCTGGAACTGTTCCAGTGGGCTCTATTGGATTAACTTGAATGGGTTTATAAGCTTGAACTTGAGCAATAATTGGTTCTTGTCTTTGATTTAGGAGTTTTTCCTGTTGTTGAACTTTAGCTCTTAGATTATCAATATTTCCAAAGACGTCCTGATGGAGGGTGGGGATATTCTCTTCTAGTATTTTATTTAGCTCTTTCAAAGCAGCCATCCTTCTTAGCAGAGTATCTCTTTCTATTATTGCATCCAAAGTGGCTCGCTCCCTTTCTTTTTCAAGACGGATGCGCTTAGCTTCTTCCTCAGCAATCCATTTCTTCAAAAATCCTATTTCAGATTGCACTTCTTTAGAATCAGCAGAGGTTGCCTCGGAATCAGCAGGATCATCTAGATCTATAAGGTTCGGTTCCATATATGGGGCTACTCTGGGATTAAAAAGGTTATCAGATGAACTTCTGAATCCTAGCCTACAATTTATATCTGCTACAGGCCCTGGTCTGGGTGAAGCAATTCCCATAGTAGATACATCTTTATCTTGAAAAACTCTCTGATCTGGTAATGGGGTACTGAAAATACCTCCTAAAAGTCTTGTATTTTCTGATTCAGAACTAAGCGAAGATGATTCTCTTGCTATTATCGGTTGATAATGGGAATTTACAGAGGCATTACCTCTAGGCTTCCAAGTAGGATTTGGATCTATTCTTTTCTTATTTTGGTTCTTCCTACCACCTTGGGGTAAATCAGTATACAATGATACATCGGGATTGGCTCTCATGTAAGCCCTTGTGTTTTTTCTCTTGTCAGCCATATTTTTCTTTTGTGACAATAAGCACTAGCTTCAAAACCTTGACTGAGTCGCCACCCTTTTTCGGGAAAATACAATAACACTCGTTACTGACAGAAAGAAAACAATACACGAGCGGGAACAAAATACGGCACAAAGAGATCAATCACTGATGTTGTAAGACTGCAACTCTTGCTTGTTAGATAAGACACTCGGATAAGCTAGATGCGTCAGTGTGTAGCAATGGTACTTGGGTTTATATCTTCATATTTTCTCAAGTTTTGACACTATGAATTTCCCCAGCAGAGTCGCCATTTTGTTGGTGTTTTATTTTGATGTTAACAGTACTAAAACTACTAGGTGACAAAAGGCTTAGTACCTAGATATCAGTACATACGCAACCTAAAGAATAGCCAATTCTCATTATCACTTGCATATGCAAAGTATTAGGGCCCAACTTCAATAAAACCTTAGACGGTTTTCTACTCTTTTGGCTCTGTAAAACCAGGGCGGGTGCACCCGGGGATGGTTCTAAGATGGAATAATTGTATGAGAATTATCCTTAGTTTCATTTTGATTCTCATCTCTAAATCCTTAAACGTATAAGTAGATAACTGATAAACACATCCCTTGAACAGATATGGCCAAGAAATCTTCTATAGCTCTGCAGATGTTTCCAACAACAATGGCTAAATGAAGCTAAAACAATCTAGGCAGGCAAGTGCTGGCCAACTTTGAAAATCTTACAGGAAAGATAAATGAAAATTGATTTTATGATGTATTTTGAAAAAGCTAGTTATAATATACTTCTCTTTTGGCTGAAATACTCTCGATCAGTGCCTAATCCATTGGGAATTCAGAGTCAAGTAAATTCTTAGATCTAATTTGTTGCCTTGCAACGAATTTTCATCAGCAATTCTTACCAGAATTTATCATTCAAGAATCCTTATTAACACCCAAGAAACCTCATCACATTTATCAAAGCCTTTACTTAATTCATTGAATTAACAGCAATAACAAATGGATGTACAGTTTTACTAAATTGCAATCAATTGCATAAGCTTTTACTCACACAACATCAAGGTAACTCAGTATTAAAAAGGAGACAAAATTCAGAGAAGAACAGATATGGGGACAGTTCATAACTTGTATTCATTTCCTTTGAAAATGATATATCCTTTACAAAAAACCCAGAAAAACCTTCAGAGAAGAAGCACAGTCCTTTTTACATTCATCCATCTCTCAGAGATTTTGACAGAAAAAGCATACTATAAATTTCTTTCCAAAAAATGTTTGGACCAAAAAGGAACTAAGCACAACACTCAGTGAAAACCAAATTCGGACCTCTCTTTAGCCTTGGGATCTCACTTAAATAATGTGAGATGCAACAAGCTTCAGGCTACAGTAGGTGACAGGTGTCCTTCTTTTGAAAAACAAAAAACAAGAATAACAGAAAGGTTGATTACAACAGCATTTCTTGGCGGGTCCCTTTCTGTTATGCTTCTTGGTTGTTATGGTCTGTTCTCGCAATCATTCCTCATCTTCAGAGTACATATCCATAAGGTCTGCAAGTGATGTGTCATCTTCTGTTGCATGCAAAATCACTTTAACCTGGGGATTTTCTATGTCATCATTGCTGACTACAAGAGTAACTATTACTCTTACATCTTCATCGTCATCTTCTCCTGACATCTGTTCACTAAACTGATCTTTCCATCTGTTGAAAGTATCATCATCTGGCCAATCAAAACTTAGGGTTTCTCTTTGTATCTTTATTAAAGAATTGGCATTATCTTCTAATTCATCGAATTCTTTTCTTATATCAGCATAATACAATTGTATCTTTACCAGCTCTTCATTTGTCTTCGCCCAAAACCAACAGCCAGTCTCACTGATGATGTTTGTTATTCTGTTATCAAATAATTCATCCATTTCCTTTTTCCATTTGTCCTTTTCTTTTACTGTATCAACAGTTTCTAAGGCACAAGGGAATAGGGTGAATTTTTTAGCAAGATATCTTGAAAAACAGAGTGTCAATTTCCTCTGTAAAGAATCTCTTTTATTTTCAAAGTTATCTAATTGATTTAATAAATCAAAAATTCTTTCAACCTGATGGTAAGGCATTTGAACTGCAGAGATACAAACAATCGTGACATCATTATTCCTCTGTCTCCACTTCTGTGCAAGGGAGTCTAGTCCATTCTTTCCTTTATTTAACTCATCTATGAGGGTTACAACCCTGGTCAGCTGGTCATAAAAATTTGACCATTGTATTTTATCCCTCAAGTATGTCACACCCTGCTTCCATTTTTCTTCCTGCTGATTTCTAAATTCTATCTGCCACTCATGTAATTTGGTTTTTTCTACTTCAAATTCCTCTGCAGTATAGAATTGGGGTCTTTCAGGGGTGTCAGGTATCTCAATAATAGGGGTTAATCCCACAGATGACTGTGGGGGATATGCAATTCTCAATGTACTGGATTCTCCCACTTTTCTCTTTCCAAGTACCTTCTCCAGTTGAGATATCCTGTTTTCTAACTCAATTCTCCTCTTCACCTCTTGATTATATGCTTCCACCACTACTTCATATTTATTATGCATATCCATCATTTCCCTCTCTTCTCTTTCCGCAGTAGCCAGGGCAAATTTAGAATAATCAACATTCATGTGGGCTGCCTGTACATTTGAAGTGTCAGCAACTCTTCTTACAATGATACTCCCTGTCAATCCTGAGTCATCAGGCTGTGATGAAGTAACTCTGGATCCTCTTCTCAGGGACCACATAACAAGGGCAGCTTGATCATTGCTGAATGCTGTACCCAAGAATTCCTCTTTATTCGGATCCTGGAGTCCTAAATTATTTGAAACAGAATTAAAAACTAATGCGTCAGCAATGTCCCAATTGGGCAATAATAAAACATTAGCATTTTTTACCATCTGTCTTCCCTCATCAGGGGTTATATTTTGGAACTCTTGAACCATTTGTTCCTTTATTGTATTTTGAATGGAGGTCTCATCCATTTCTGGATGTTCTGTTCTCAAATTATTGCACCTTTGCTCAAAAATGTGCATGTTTACTCTCCACGCAAACTGATGGAAAGCTCTAGATCTTACAAAATTGTTATCAGACAAAAAATGCTGACTGGCTTGTTCCAAAACAGGGTCCAATTCCCTTCCTCTGAAATCTGCTGTAGTTAATTCAAAACTTGGTACAGGGGTTTCCTGAGGGTTGCCTTCATCAATCTCTGCTTGTGTAACAAAAATTTCTCCTTGTGACCCCATTTGTTCAAATTGCTCACTGGTGAGTTGTTCTTCCTCCACTCTCATTGGGGTTTGAGAAGGTGAGCCACTTTCATCAGGGGATTCTTCCTCCCTTATTATTCTTCTTCTTTTGGGGGAAGGTTCAGGGGGTCTTTCTTCTAGGACAGTGCTGGAAGATCCAACAATCTGTTTTTCTTTATGCACAACGGGCACCTGCTGTCGGACAATAGTATATCCTGTTTTCTTCCGTACCACCAGTGGACCTACTCCAATATTGGGAGTGAAACCCAATTTTCTCATAATTTCTCTGGCTTTATCTGGAAAAGAATTAATAAAATGCTGTTTCTTCTCATTCATTACCTCCATTATCTCAGAGAAATTACTCATGAGCTTATGTACTTTATCTGCATTGTTTGCAGCATTACTAAGAGGACTGAAATTTTTATCAAAACAATTAATGAATTCCAAAACTTTTGAATAGACTCTCCATTTTTCTTTCTTTATTTCTTGCTCATGGAGAGAATATTCATTTCTTATTACATCTTCTGGAAAATAGAATTCATGCTGAACTGGACGCAGCTTGATTCTCAATCTAAGGGCAGAGTTAAAGAAACCTTCTGTATCACAAAAACGAGAGTGAGACACTGCCATTTTGTATTGATCCAAAAATTTATGGAGAAAGGCCCACCCTTCTTTAGTTATCACAAATTGTTGGGCTATAGTACAAGTAGGAAAAATTGATCCTGTCCCCCTTTTGTGCAAAAAGGCCTCCTCCACTCCTCCTAACTGCCACAAAAATTCAGCTATCCCTACCTTCAAGGGTAACACATGGGGTGTTCCTTTGAAACCATAGACCCTGATGACCGTTGAGACTGAATATGGGATAATATCTCCCCAATTATGTGAAACCTTTAGATTGTGGGTTTTGTCCATAGGCCTGATAAGGTGCATTAATGCCTTAGGGATTCTGGGATTGTCACTCAATAAGAGGCACCTTAGTTTGGAGGCAAAGTGCCTATCAAATCTGACAAAGCTAGCATTTTCTGCTTCCCAGGTCATGTCTGCACTCCATAATTGGACTGGTAGTGCTTCCCCTTCTTGTTCTCTATTTAAAACCATTTCTTTACCAAAATAAGTGGCCCCTTTAAAAAGAAACATATGCATCAGTAGGAATACTGACCCCAAACCTTTTCCACCTTGCCCTGTGCAATCCCCACCAATCCATGATGGATCTCATTTGCCAAGTAAGATGCAAAATCAAAAATTATTTCCACACCAAAAGAAGAGATTTGGGTGATCATATACATGAAGCTCATCGGAATAAAATCTTCTTCGCCCTCTCCGAAGACTTTGCACAGGGTTCTATATATCTCGACTGCCCTGGCATTAAAACATGATTTCTTAAAGGGCTCTTTAGAAGATGATGTTATGGTTGGAAGGCCTCCAATTCGGCCTATGTGGGCTTTCAGTGCACCCTGTCTAACTACATCCCTCTTGGATATATATTCCTTTTCTAAATCTGTCAGATTAATGGGCACATGATACATGGTGAGGGGTCCCAGAATGAATACCTTCCTAATCTCCTCGGGACTGATGGTAACTAAAGCCTCACCATCTATTCTCCTCACTACCTTAGTGGCTTGGTCATAGTTTTTTGCTATGGCTTCAAGCAAGTCAAAATCCATGAACACGCTGGGAACAACAAGCTTCCCAAGATCAAAATTCCAAATGTTGGCATGAGGGGCATATAACTTTCTCTCTGCAAACCATTTCTTGAATAAACTCAAACCAGTCTGAGCAGTTTGAGCATCCCGGACCCAATTACCCTTATCATACAATCCATCAGCTACCCTAAGCCTAGGATTGAGTGAGGTCAACCTCTTAACTTGCACCGTTTCTATAGTGGACTCAGGAAGTAACTCAAGCAAATCATCATGCACATTTCTATCCAGGTAGTTTACTGCTCCTGTAAATCCCTTCTTAGGAGGCATCTTGAGCTATCCTCTTTAAAACTTAAAAGCTCACAAAGATGATGGCAGTTTTACTTACTTGAATTCTGTCTCAATTTTCCTTTGAATTCCTGCAAAATTTCAGTGAACAGATAACTTGACAATTTCTTATCAACCTTGGCACGCTTTTCTTTCAGTAATAGCTTCTGCACAGGAATGGCTTCAAATCTTTTCTCGCGTGAAATGAAACTGATGCAATCTTTCTGTATTATACTTTGTTTTTTCTCACGGACGAAGCTTTCTTGTCTAATTAATACAGAGAGTGGCACTACATTTTTAATTTAAAACTGCGCCGTTGATCTTCAAAGATCCTACGATCATGCGGTACAAAGAGAACAACTAGGAGTTACACTTGCCATGTCAGTCATATTACCCAATGAGAGCTTGCCATGTACATAATTCTTTCTTTTGATGGCGCTTACCTTTAAACCCACTGACGACGGAGAACACGTGTCAGCATGTCGCTACTTCATTATGCATAAAGAACAAGCACCTTTCCATAACGAGGCGGTGACAACCGTTGATCGGATCAAGAAATGATCGAAAGATACGCTACAGGGCTTCTTAAGAAAGAAGGCGGTGGGCCCATCTCGCTATGTTGCTATAATTATCTTCCTTGCTACTCTTCATAACGAGATAGCGAGCTTCGTTGATTCACTTCAAACTGACGTTCCAGATTTCTTGTACATTTAGTCAGGTAGGCATTAATGAGAATCGGATCTCTGCACAGCTAGCACATGTCAAATTTTATCAGTCACCTGTCATTACACGTCATCATAGATCTTGCTGATCTTTTACCACTTTACGGGGCCTCGCTAACTCGCTAACGGTGAAGAAACTCAATTTTCCGATAGCGAGGTAGTGAGCTTCGGCACTTTAAAGGATTTCGTGCCGGAAAAAGCAAGGGGGTACCCGGTAATTACTTCTGTTTAATTAAAACTGATTCTGACAACAGTATTTACGACAGGTCATGCCACCTGGTGTAATTATGACACAAGAAAGATGCAATGTCATCATTTTAAGATTTTCACGTGGCCTCGCTACTTCACTAACGGTGAAGTACCTGAATTTTCCGATAGCGAGGTGGCGGTACTTTCGAAAAAATATCAGCATTCCGGCTCTGATGTCAGATATTCTAGTGGGTCCTTTTCCCCCTTTTTACGGTGAATTGCTAAGTGTACCTGCACAATAAAGCAATTAAATAGCAAATCTTCGATCACCGCACGTTCACTTCATGGTCCCACCGCTTAAAAAAAAACTCGACACTCGCTATCTCGCTATACTTAATGAGCATGCAACTTTCAATAGCGAGATAACGCCAGCGGTAGATCTAATCAGATCTGACGGTTGGGACAAACAGTAAGAAAGGTAACCCGGGAGAGAGGAAAAGGAATACGGAAGCATATTCGCTTCTTTTGAATTTTGAAAATTTTTCGCGCCTGACCTTTTATAAATAGAGATGAATGTAAGGCTTACAAGGCGAATATTTCTCACAGATGGTTTATCCAAAACCTTATACTTCACTTAGACATAGAACTTCTAACTTTTCTATGGTTTAACTGAAAATTTTTTACTGCAGAAAAAGTCAGACCAACAGGACACATGAAATGAATTAAGGACACATAACATTTAACTAATATCGTAAATGCTATAGGATCAAGATTGATTGATATGATTGATCATAATAACATTGACATACATTGTCAATTTTATTAAAATAGTTTGATGATGTCATGATCTGACTCTGAGGGACTTGAAAATTTCAATGATTGAATGAAAAGAATAATGATTTGACCTATCCCTAAGAGCCATGATGGTACTAAGGTTAGATTGAGAAGTTTGATAGATTAATAGATTTCTAAGGTGTTGGTGTTTGAAAATGTTACCTGTTTCCAATTATCCTGGTGAGAACAAGATGCATCTAGGGGTAGCTAACTCCCATTATCAACACATCCATTCAGACACCAAGCCAACTATAAGGCATGACCCTTCTTCTTCTTCAGGCTCTGCAAAACCTAGGCGGGTGAACCTCTTTAGATATGACTATGTGACCAGTGCAATAACCATATTCAAGATCTATAAAAGTAGATGAAACCCCTAATTCTTATATGCTTAACTAGGAGATCACAAGCATGAAATAGCTAAGGATATGACTCATAAAACTAGAAAGCTAACTGTGGGCTATACTTTGAATACCTTTCAACATAAAATGAAAATGATTTAATAGATTGATGACAGCAAGACCCAGGTATGAGCAACAAAATTTAATGATCCTATCTATGATCAGTGCCTTATCTATTGGGAAATTAAATGAATTATAACCACACATCTCCTGGAAATCTCAGACATATTACTACGTCCAGATCTCTGATCTATCTGTCACCTTGTGAATAGATATCTGCATCAAAATGAATCTTATACTCAGAATATCCCATCATAAAATTAGTAAACCCTATGATAAACACGAAGCGGTTACATGGCTCTTGGTTCCATAAGAAAGGTATTTCAATCACATACATCACGAAATGAGATGCAACCTAATCTATGGTCTTTGATCATAAACTAGAAAAGATTACAAATCCACAAACAAGAGAAAAGATTCAGGCTAAATTTGAAACCATTTCCGCTCTTTATTTGCTTTCTTTGAAATCAAATACATGAAAGATGTACTAAATACTTCATAAATCACCTAACAGACATGAACTATTTGCATAAAACTCAAAATGTTGTTCAATACAAGAAGAAATACTGAAGAATGGTCTCTTAGTGCAAAAACTGGAACCCTCACAATGACAAAAAGCAAGAAAGGTATAGAAGAAAAAGAATTCCTGGATCTATTATGAAGACGACAAGTGTCCACTTGAAATTCAATCCTGTGCAACTGAGTAACCTCTTTCTTCTTTCATCCCATCTGATCTGATTTTGTTTCATCATTATCTGCAACTGATTTGCAAAATATCTCTGCTTAATGATGAAATCCTTTTGAATCACCAAAATATTTGATTGCCCCATGAAAATGCCAGTGAAGATGAGTTTTTATTGAGTAAATCTGAAAAAATTCAACCCTAACTTCATTTCCATTGCCTTCTACTGATATTCAGGTCATTATCTTGACAAAAAATCAAAATTGAACTTCCTGGTCTGAATATGGTTGCAATTTAGGTACTTGATAGAAAACCTCGTGTAACTCAAATTAACTGATACCTGTGCAAAAATTGACTCCAGAATCAAAAAGTTTGGATTCTCACATTTCCAATGGTATATGATAAGGCATATCTACCCTCTCGAAAATGCCTAAAATCTTCGTTTGAAAAACAGTCCCCTTCGCTAGAAACTCATGTCTGCACATTTGATTTTTTTAAGTTTGAAAAATTTAAAAAATTCTAAAGTCAAAACTTTAGAAAAAATATCTCTTGGATGACTGAACATGCATTTTTTATAAAAAATAATAATAAAATATTATTATTTTTTATTCTTTAATTTCAATTGCCTTTGAATCCAGGGTCAACCTTCAGTTTGACTAGTGCCACATGGCACTTCCTGATTGGCTACTTGATCTGTATCATCCGCCATGTCACCAACTGCTCCAAGACCACTTGCCACATGTCATTTCTTGATTCTCCCTCACTATGTCGCTACCTGACTCAACAACCTCCATGTCATTGGTGACGTGGTGATGAAATGACATGTGTCATCCTCTGCCACCTCATCATCTACCTTGGAACTCGTGCCACATCAGCCTTACTACCTCACTATAGTTAACTAGCGAGCATCTTCGCATGGTGAGGTAATGAGGGCCGCTCGATTCACCACATGTCATCATCTTGTCGCCTGGATCACATTAGCGCGATAGAATATTTGTTTAAAATTATGACGTCATGACCTCCAGCTGGTCGACCAGGACCCACACCCAAACCATAGCCTTTCCAAAAGGCACCTATCTTTAAGACAACCTTTATGTTGAGTGCTTTTTCTTTTAAAGACTCTGAAATACCTACTCACAATGAATGTGGGATTAAGGGTTCAGACTATCCCCTATGGCTACCTTACTCAAACTCACGCTTTCCTTTGCCTTTCAGCGTACAGGCTCTAATTCCTCTCAAACCATGAAGCTCCTTGTGTGATGTGTACTGGTGCCCCTTTTGCATGAATGCTGTTCTTTATTGTATTTTCCTTTCAAATTTTCTCTTAACGCAGGCTTTGGCAGTGATTTCCTCTACATGATATCTCCTCTCGTGCTTGGACGTGGGCATTCTTTCGTGTAATCAAACACTTTTAAGAGCATCCACCAAACTTTTGCACTTGATATACATGTTAAAAAGGCTACTATGAAAAGTTGTGCGAGTGGAAAGTGCAAATTTCTTGTGAGCGACAAAAAAATGTACACTTTTTCCTTTTGAAAAGGTATTCTTGAGAATGCATATCTGCAATAGATTAATATATGTAAAGGAGTCTTCAGGTGGGTTGTGTGTGGTAAGCAAGATGTGTAACACCTCCTTCAAATGGTCCTCTCTACATAATTCTGTGAAGTTGAGATGAGCAGTGGCAAGCAATTCCATTTTATGACTGCGGGATCTTCCTTACTGCTGCATGAGTTCTTCACAATTGGTCTACTCGTGAGTTTTCATGGGGGCATCTTTCTAAAAGACGTCGGCAGAAACCTTGGACTAACGACTTTACAACTCTCTCTATCTACCATTATGGCGTGTTCTGCTGAAATGTGGCTAACTATTGCTTATGGCTTTCTTTTCAATTTTCTCAAGCATGACTTCCTTTCTTTTGGCGTCTCCTCTGCAAAAATTGCAGCCTCCCTCGTGGGCATCTTAATGAATTCGCCTTTGCATGGGCATTTTCCTATTCAGGCACGGGTTTCTCATTTCATTGCATAAGATTTGGTTTGAGCCAACTCCTTTCTTCATTGTGGGAGCCCTGTGCAATGTGGGCATCTTTTGCTGAAGTTGCTCCTTGCTGAGTGGGTGCTCTATTTTTTACGTTGGCGTGAGCTTCTTTTAATTTATGGAGATCTCTCTTTTAAAAATTTCTTCCTTTCTTAACTTCTACTGCCGTGAGTTTTGATGCTGTCTTTCTTAGAATAGTTTCTTTTCCATTTATTAATACATCTTCTTTTCAGATTTGAATTTCTCTTCATATGGTTTCTCCTCTTCAGTACTCAAAAACCTTCCATTTTTCTCCCAAGATCGTCATCATATCCTAGGATGAAAAACTTGAATCCTTAGCTTTGAGAAAATTTTTATAGTCACGAATCCACAAGTTATATGCTAAAGAATATATGGCATGGGGCTTTGTGGTTCTTCTCAAAGCACGAAGTAGGAACTTGTCCAAAGGATCCCTAAGAATAGGGATGAATGGCTTAACTATTTGGTGAGAACTAAGACAGGTTTTCCTCTGCTTCAAAAGGGAAATGAAAGCAAACTCGGTGATCACAATCAAGATAATCATTTGAGAGAATTTGTCCCTCTCAATGAACCATTAATCTGATAAGGTTAGTCGGACCCAGAAGTGGGTCTAGCTAAAAAAAATTTCATTTCCAGACAATTGACTTTTCAAATTGATCTAGTGGTCACCTGATACTGATTATAAACCAAATTAATCATTGAATCAACATTAGAAACTCATTCTAACTGATCTCTGCAAAGTGTAATTTTCTGATCGTAGGGCCTGTAAGCTGGCCTTAAAAATTGATTCAAACACCTAGCCGGGCTCTAGAACTTTGGATATAACATCTCTTTGACACGTACAATAAGCCTGCTAGATCTCATCACATGACGACATTGAGGTCAAAATATATAGACCCCCGAAGTTGCCAACTTAATTTCATCTACAAATAAACATGTCAAAAAGCTAGAAATTTCATTTGGAAATGGCTTGGAAAACTGAGCAAATAGGCACTTGAGGTTCTAAAAATTGGGGTACTAGTAGCTTGTCATGAGGTGAGTATGATCCTACAATTTTAGCTCATGATGAATCACATGACGCATTTGGAAAGCATGCAAACTAGGCTATCTGGGTTAGTAGGATAGTGATCATCAGTAAAACAACATTTTTTGCGAATGGAATGACCTTGGAAAAAATGTGAAGATGGATTCATCAAGGCTTAAAAACTGACACACTTAAAGTATTTTTGGAGGACAACACAGTGGTACAATCCATTCAACTTGAACTATCATGGATCATGAGATATGACATCCCAAATAGGGGTTCCAATCAATCTGCAAATACTGACAATAGTGAAAAGATAGAAATTCCATTTGGAATCGTGTTTGAAAACTAATCAAACAGATTCGTCAAAAGCTGAAACTTGAAAAATGGTAAGTCTTTGATGTCTAAAATCCAACACAAAAGGAATTTTAGCATTTTGGTCAACTGGTCAAAAGTTATAGCGTGTCAAACAAGGCTTCCCAGAATTATGTGCAAAGTGTATCAACATGAAAATAGTAACTAACCAACTTTGAGGGGTTCAAAACCTAGTCAAATGGATTTGAAATGACTTGAAAAATAAAACATAGGTTCTCTATTATGGACACTAGACACTCCCAAAGTGTCAAGTCATGACACAAATCTGGGTGCAAGATATTAAGATGTAAATAGGGCTTCTTATCGCTATTTGACACGGTGTAAAATGTAGATTTGAAACTAGCTCGAAATAGGACTTTGCCAAACAACTCAAAATGATGATTTATCTTCATAGAAAAGGTAGACGCACTAAAATGAGGGTGTTAGAAACATTAAACACCTAAGGGGCCTCATACTGACAGCCGGGTACAATCTCATCAAAAGGGCATTTATAGGGCTTGGTTTTTGCAGAAGTGCTCAAAATTGACCATGCAATTTTGAGCGCCAACACAAGGCACTAAAAGCCACAAAAATGCCTAGGTTTAGATAGGTGATGATTAATTTAAGGTATCTGACATGTTTTAGGTTGATAATGGTTGATTCCAACTGATTTTGAGTTGATTTGGGGTGATTCCAAGTTGATTTCATATGATTTTGAGTTGATTTGATATGATTTTTAATGATGTTGAAATGGTTCCGAAAGTATCTAAAATTGATGTGAAAGAGGATATGAATGATTGCAGACATTGTTGAGACATAATCAAGTTGGTCAAAAGATTAGAGTTAGTGGAATAAGAAAATGGGATGAATTAGTATGAAAATGTGATGAAACCATATATGCAAACCATTTTTGAGCATCTAAAAGAAGAAGTAGAGGAGGTAATTGCAGAAGTTTTAGATATTTTGGGGGAGCTTTATGATATTGTATTAGATAATGTACATGATGGATTTCCCCTAATTAGGAAGATCAATCACAAGATGGATTTGGTTCTAGGAGCCAATTTTCCAAACAAGGTAGTGTACAAAATGATATTAGTAGAAAGTGAAGAGTTGAATAGACAAGTTCATGAGTTCTTACAAAAAGGGTTAATTTGAGAGAGTCTGAGTCCATGTGTTGTACTAGTAGTGTTAGCACCAAAGAAGAATGGAGAATGGAGGATGTGCATAGATTCTTGTGCTATCAACAAGATCATAATCAAGTATAGATTTCTATTGCTAAGGATGGATGATATTATGGACAGTTTGGGTGGAGCTAAGTATTTCAAAAAGATAGATCCAAAGAGTGGGTACCATTAGATTCACATCAGAGAAGGTGATGAGTGGAAGATTTCTTTCAAGACAAAAGAAGGACCGTATGAGTGGTTAGTCATGCCTTTTGGGCTAACCAATACTTCAAGCACTTTTATGAGGCTCATGAATGAGGTATTGAAGGAGTTTCTAGATAAGTTTTTTATTATTTACCTAGATGATATTTTGATCTTTAGTAAGAAATTGGAGAAGCATTTGATTCATATTTGCAAGGTTCTTGATAAGTTGAGGGAAGAAAAGTTGTTGATAAACCTGAAGAAGTGTAATTTTCTAAAGAAGGAGTTGGTGTACTTAGGATGTGTAGTCTCAGTGGAAGGTCTAAAAATAGACCTAGAGAAAGTGAAGGCTATCCTCGAATGGTCTGCTCCAAGGAGTGCGATAAGGTGAAATCTTTTCATGGACTGACCAGTTTTTATAGAAAGTTCATAAGAGGTTTTAGCAATATTTGTGGACCCTTGACTAAAATAATGAGAAGGGATAGGAAAGAATTTATGTGGACTATAAGAGTAGACAATATTTTTAATCTATTGAAAGAGAAAGTTACTGAGTAGCTTGTTTTAGCACTTCCTAATTTTAAAAAGGTGTTTCAAGTAGACTGTGATGCTAGTGCTACTACAATAGGAGCTATTATGAGCCAAGATGGTAGACCTATTACTTATTTGAAAATATTTTGTTTATGATCAAGAATTTTATGCTATTGTTCAAGCATTGAGGAAGTGGAGACACTATATTCTTCCTAAGGAGTTTGTTTTGTATACTAATCATCAAGCTTTGCAATATTTAAATAGTCAAGGAAAATTGAACCAAAGGCATTTGAAGTGAGTTGAGTTTTTGTAGAGTTATACATTTATTTTGAAACACAGGAGTGGGAAGTCTAACAAAGTTGTAGATGCTCTTATTAGAAGACAAATTTTGTTGACAAAAATATAGATAGAAGTGGTTGTGTTCAAGGAACTTAGTACTTTGTATCCAAATGATCCTAGTTTTGGTGAAGCATAGAAGGCTTGTTCAAAACCTATTCCACTTGATAGGAAAAAGTGGTTAGATTTAATGATCTAGGATAGTATGTTATGGAAAGGAAGCCAATTGTGCATTCCTAGAAGTTCAATGAGAGAGAATCTCATCAAGGAGAATCACAGTGAAGGATTGGTTGGACATTTTGGTAGAGATAAGATGATTTATTTGGTTGTTGAGAATTATTATTGGCCATAGTTACAACAAGATGTGAAGGAAGTTTGTATAGAGTTGCATAGTATGTTAAATGGCAAAAGGAGTGAAGTAGAATACAGGGTTGTATCAACCATCACCTGTATCAGAGAAGCCATGGGAGGATGTCAGCATGGATTTTGTTCTTGGATTACCAAGGAATCAACATGGGCATGATTCAATTTTTGAGGTGGTTGACAAGTTTTCAAAGATGACACATTTTATTCCTTGCAAGAAGACTAATGATGTTGTTCATGTGGCAGGGTTATTTTTTAGAGAAGTGGTAAGACTACACGGTTTGCCAAAGAGTACAGTTTCAGATCAAGATACCAAATTTGTTAGGTATTTATAGCATACATTGTGGAAGAAGTTGAAGAAAAATTTGAAGTTTGGTTCATCGCATCATCCACAGACTGATGGACAGACAAAAGTTGTGAATTGTAGTTTGGGAAACTTGTTGAGATATTTGGTTAGAGACAAGCCAAAAGGATGAGATATGATTTTACCATAGGAAAAATTGCATATAAATTTTTTGTCAACAAGAGTACTGATAAATCACCATTTCATATTGTATATGGGAGTAGTTCCAAAAATGCTTTTGAATTGTGACAGTTGGACAAAGGAGAGATAAGTAGTGTTGAAGCAAAAGAATTTGCTAAAAATTTGAAGAACATTCATGAAGAGGCAAGGAAGCACATCATAAACATGAATACATTGTTGGAAATATAAGAAGAGTAACTAAGAGGGGAGGGGTGAAATCAATTATTACTAAAATAAATCTCAGATCCCTTAGATGTTAGTACAAACATGTAAATTGAAAACTAAATACTACTAATTTTCAGTAAACACATAAAAATGTTGTAACTCAATAATAACTAAATGATCTCAGTAAATGCTTAACATATAAAATTTAGGTGTTATATGTGATTACCATTACTTTAACTTAGTTGCAAACACATAAAAAAAAATAGTATGAACACATTTGACACTAGGATTTAACGTGGAAACCCAATTTGAGAAAAACTATCAATTGCAACTAGTTACTATTTTGACTCTTCTGAAATGAGCCCTGTTAGGAGCCAACCCTATTAAAGGTTGAAAAACACACTATTAGGTGTGAACCTATTAGAGGATTTAATCACCCTATTAGGAGTGGCCTTGTTAGAGGTCTTGAGACAATTCAATAGAACTGCCACCTTGTTAGAGGATTTGCAAATAGCTGTTAATCCAACTTTGTTAGGAGATTTAGATCACTGCTACAATGTTAGAAAGTAACAATGAGATGAACTAATTTGAGTGTAACTTAATTGCTGATTATAGATCTCTATTCTGGCTTGTACTTAATCCTTCATGATCAAATATAACTTTCCTACTCCACAGGGATATTCTTCTTATCCTTCAAATTTGCTTCCTCTTATAATCATTAAATCTTCAGTAACATCTTCATACATTTCACATTCACTCACACTTTGAAATCACAACTTGATCTTATACTTATATCCTTCAGATTATCAAGTTGGTTCAAATACAACTTAGAATAATTAATATTCATCACCTTTGTTGAATGGAATCAAAAGATAAATCATTGAGATTAATATGCCAAAATAAGAAAATCCTTCATTGGCCGACCCAACTCGATTGAAACCAACTCTAAAGTAATTTCCTATGTTAACCAACAAAAGCTCAGTTAACACTACAAGCTTGCAAAAATCTTTTGGAAATTGAGTGAGCTTAGTTAGCATTGGTTCCATCCAAATTTCTTTCATTAATTGAGTGAGCTCAATTAACCCTCATATCTTGCAAGCTTTCCTTTGACACTCAAGTGAATTCGGTAGACACTGCCTTCTAAACTAGGCAATCATAAGAATGCTAATCAGATACAAAAAAATACCTTCACTACCCAAGTGAGCTCGACATATACTAATTGATAATAATATGACATTTGTGTTACATCAAAGATAAGACACAATTAATCAACTATATCCAACAATCTCCCTCTTTGGCATTGATGGCAACACAACATGTTGTAACATAATAAAATTTTGGATTTAGTCTTGAGAAATCCCTCTATCACTATGAGCAACTTCTTTTATTGGATTCTTTCTCTGTCTGCAACAACTTCTACCAAGTTCATTCAAAACTTTCTACCTCTTACAACAAACTTCTTCTTTTTGTTCCTTACTTTATTCTGGCTCCAAAAATTTCTTAGAGATATGATAGTAAACTTCCCCCTCTTTGACAACACATGCCAAAGAAATTTTTTTTTTTAATACCATTGTACCTTAAGTACTAATTCATTTGCAATGAGCCTTTCCCAATTATGCACCAACTAATTGATCTTTAGCTTATCTCTTGTTGATGCATCACTAAACTTTATTTAGTGAACTTCAGATAGGGGAAGGACCCCTAGCTTACCTCTTAGATACATAATTGCATCCTTAGGTAATGGATTGGTAAATATGTCTTTAATATATTCTTTTGAATTAACATATTCCAATCTAATTTCTTTCTCTTGCACTAGCTCTCTTAAGAAGTGATATTTTATAGCAATGTGCTTTGTTTTAGTATGCATCATTGAATTCTTTGATATACTGATTGCACTAGTGTTATCACAGTATATGACTATTAGATCCTTGATTTCTATCTTTATTTATTCCAACATTTGTTTGAACTAAACAATGTTAGAACAATTAACTATTGCTACCACATATTCTACCTTTGCTATGGATTGAGATGTACAATTTTGCTTCTTGCTTGTCCAAGGCACTAGTCTTTTACCAAGAAAGAATGCTCCACCACTTATGCTTTTTCTAGTCATCAATACTTCCTACCCAATAAGAATTAGTAAATACTTTTAAGTTCAAATTGCCTTCAATTTTGTACAATAAGCCATATTCTTCTGTACCCTTTAGATATCTCATGATTCTCTTGATTTCCATCATGTGATTTTTCTTAGGATTTGCTAAGAATATTACCACTATTCCAACTCTTAGAGCAATATTATGCCTTGTATATACTACATACTACAATTTTCCAATCATTGATTTGTATGTGGTCTGATCTACTTCATTCGAATCATCATTTTTGGAGAGCTTATGTCTAGTAGACATAGGGGTTCCAACTAGTCTTGAATCTTCCATTCAACACTTCTTCAGTATCTCCATGATATACTTAGATTGAGTGATGTAGATACCATTTTTATTCTTCTGTATTTGCAATCTAATAAAGAATTTTATCTCACCAAACATGGACATCTCAAATTCTTTACTCATTTCTTCTAAGAATGCTTTGCACAAGTCATCATTTCCTATAAATAAAGTATCATCAATAAATATTTTTGCCAACACAATCTTCTTGTCTAGTCCTTCCTTGATATAAAGACTACTATTATCATTTACTCTTTAAAAGTCAATCTGTACCAAGTAATTATGAATTCTTTCATACCAAGCTCTAGGAGCTTTCTTGAGACCATATAATTTTTTTTGTAACTTGAAAATCATGTCTCTTTTTCTAGGATCTACAAAACCTTCTGGTTCTTCAATGTAGACTTCCTCATCAAGAATTCTATTAAAAAATGTAGGTTTAACATCCATTTGATATACATTAAATCCTCTATTTGCTACATATTCTAGTAAAGTTCTAACACCTTCTAGTCTTGCTATAGGAGTAAAAGACTCACCATAATCAATACCTTCTTCTTGAGAATAGCCATTGCACACTAATCTTTCTTTGTTTCTTGAAACTTTTCCATCTTCATTCAACTTATTTCTGAATACCCAGTTTGTAACACTTACATTTTTATCCTTGGGTCTAGGAACAAGAGTCCAAGTTTTGTTCTTTTCTATTTGTTTTATCTCTTCATTCATTCTTCAATTAAACTTTTATTTTCCATAGCATCTTTAACATTTCTAGGTTCAAATTCAGCAAGTAAACATGTACCTTTTAATTTGCTTCTTGTCATTGTTCCATCAAATTTGTCTCCAATGATCTGATTAGGTGCATGATGCCTTCTGAAATATCTTGCTAATACATGCTATTTTGGCTTTTAATGAGTTCACCATCTTCATCATGAACTTTAGTTTCAAGCTCGGGTCCTTCTATCTGTGACTTAGGTTCATTAGGCTCAGATTGGATTACCTTGGTAGCCTCTAATTGTGACTCAGGTCCTTCAGACTATAACTCGAGTTGCACTGTCTATAACTTGGTAATTGTTGGAGATTTTGAGGACTCAAGAGATGAAGCTTCCTTTCTTTCATATAGATTTGGTATGGTTTTAGGTTTATAGTAAACAAATCTTCTATAATCCTTTGGCTTCTTGTTGCTCTCTTCTTCGCTCTTTTCTACAAATTGATCAATTTTAACATGTGCACTCTCTATAATTTTTTGAATAAAAAAATTCAAACATTTGTATGCTTTACTTCTACAAGAGTATCCTAGAAATATTACTTCATCACCTTTTCCATCAAATTTTCCTTTTCTAGATTCTTTGAAGATATAACATTTGTTGCCAAACACTTTCAAGTAACTTACATTGGGTTTGTAGCTATACCATAGATGATAGGGAGTTTTTTTTGAGTCTTTCTTCAACTATACTCTATTTAAGGTATGAACTATAGTGTTGATATCTTCCTTCCAACATTTGAGAGTAACATTCTTTTCAATCATTAGGGTTCTTGCACAATCCATGATAGATCTATTTTTTCTTTCAGCTATACCATTCTACTGTGGTGTACTAGGAACTAATACTTTTCTTTTGATTCCTCTTTAAATGCAAGAATGATTGAATTCATTGAAGATGAATTCACCACCTCTATCTGATCTTTGATCATTTGAACCTCTTTCTAGTTTCCTTTTCTACTCTTGCTAGATACCACTTGAATTTTTGAAAGCTTTTGATTTTTTTTTAGATACATTACAGTCATCATTCTAGAATAGTCATCAATAGAAAGAATGGAAAACTTTTCTCCACTATAACTCTCTATTCCAATAGGTCCACATAATTCTATATGAACAATTTCCAAAACTTCTTCTAACTAATAGTTTTTACTTTTGAAACTAGTCTTTCCCATCTTGGCAATTTTGGCAAAGACCCACATCAAGCTTCTTCAAACTAGGAATACCTCTTACTCTTCTATGTTTGCTTATTTTAACTAAATTATCAAATTTATATGACATAGCATTTTGTGCCATAACCATCTTTCTTCTACTTGAGCAATAAAACATGAACAATCATTAAGATCAAAATAAAATAGATTATCTTTTGTTTGCTTGCCAGATCCAACCAGATTTTCTTTTCCATCCAGTAGTTTGGCCTATCCATTCATGAATTCAAGCTTGAATCCAATGTTATTCAATTGTTCCACACTCAATATATTATTCTTTAGTCCTTCAACCTAATAAGCATTGTCACATACAAGTTATTTTGTCAATGAAATACATCCTTTTCCTTTTATGTTACAAGGTCCATTATTTTCAAATCTCACACTACCTCCATCATAATATTCCATGTGCTTAAAATTTGTTTTGTCTCCAATCATATGATATGAGTAGCCACTATCAATAATCCATATATTATTTTTTCTAACATGAGAGATAAGTTCCATCTTATCTCCTCCATCATCAGATTCATCTTTCACTACAATATATACCATTTCGTCTTCACTGTTATCAGAATCTTTAGCTATCAAACAAGATTTCATACCTTTGTCTTTGTAGTTCTTGTAGTTCTTGGAATCCTTCTTGTCTTTGTGCTTATTGCTTTTCTTTCCATCTTTGATTTCATTATTTGGACACCTTGCAACAATGTGACTAGTTTCTTCACAAGAAAAGCAGATCAAAGGAACTTTACCTTTGTACTTTCCTCTACTTTTGGAATACTTCCTTGCAAGTAGGGCTTCAACAACTTCAAGATCACAATCTGAACTTTCTTCTGATTTTACTTCTTCTTCACTTCTTAATTGAATGGACTTTGATATTTTACCTTTTTCTTTGAGTGAGATCTTAGCCTTAAATGCAGATTCAATAACCTTTGAACTAGGAACATAGTTATCAAAGTTATCTAACTCAAAAGCTATCAATCTTCCAACTAGAGCATCCAAAGATATTTTAATATTTTGATCACATCCGATCTCTTGAATAGTAGACACTCTAATTGCATAAATAAGAAGAAGAGTTCTAAGTACTTTTCTTACAACTATTTTCTCTTCAATATCTCCTCTAGATCCTTTCCACATACTTTGCAATGTTCTCATCTTCTCTCATTTTCATCTAATCAAAATGACCTCTAAATTTTTTAGCCTTATCTCTTCTTACATTATCATCTTCTCCATATATATATTTTAGTTTAATCCACATTTCATAAGTTGTCTTGGATTTTTTGACATCATCAAATTCAACATAACTAAGAGAAGATGCAATATCAATTATGATGATGTTATGATTCTTCTTTTTAGAAATATATCAACTAATAATGTTCTAGTGGATGTCTT
The DNA here is from genome assembly GCA_028749045.1 of Cupressus sempervirens. NCBI lineage: Eukaryota > Viridiplantae > Streptophyta > Pinopsida > Cupressales > Cupressaceae > Cupressus > Cupressus sempervirens. Next base: position 60,234,833 of record CM053783.1, read on the forward strand.
ATATTAAGTATCGAGATACTTGCATCTTGAGTCACTTGTGGTAGCCAAGTGTAACCTCATAAGTCCTTTCCATGCTATAAAATTGTCTCTATTCAGCTTGGGGATCTCTCTTCTATAAGACATCTTGATCTTTAGCTTAGGTTCTTGAAACCTTCTCTACAAGAACCAAAAGATCTAATACCAATTGTTTGAAATATAAGAGGATTAATTGAGAGGGGAGGGGTGAATTATTTAATACTAAAATAAATCCTAGATCCCTTAGATGTTAGTATGAACATGCAAATTGAAAACTGAATACCGTTGATGCTTGATAAACACACAAAAATGTTGTAACTCGGTAATAACTGAATGAGCTTGGTAAATGCTTAACATAAAAAATTTAGATGTTATATGTGATTAACATTACTTTAACTTGGTTTTAAACACACAAAATAAAATAGCATGAACACATTTGACACTAGGATTTAACATGGAAACCCAATTTGGAAAAAACTACCATTTGCAACTAGTTACTATTTTCACTCTTCTAAAGTGAGCCCTGTTAGGAGAAAACTCTGTTAAAAGTTACAAAACACAATGTTATTTGTGACCCTATTAGAGGAGTTAATCAACCTATTAGGAGTGGCCTTGTTAGAGGTCTTGAGATAATTCAATAGAATTGCCACCTTGTTAGAGGATTTGCAAATAGCTGCTAAGACAACTCTGTTAGGAGATTTAGATCACTGCTACAATGGTTAGAAAGTAACAATGAGATGACCTAATTTGAATGCAACTTAATTGCTAATTAAAAATATCTATTATAGCTTGTACTTGATCTTTCTTGATCAAATATAGCTTTTCTTCTCTACAAGGATATCCTGCTTATCCTTCAAATTCACTTCCTCTTCTCATCATTAAATCTTCAATAAAATCTTCATAATTTTCACATTCACTCACACTTTTAAATCACAACTTGATCTTATACTTATATCCTTCATATTATCAAGTTGGCTCAAATATAACTTAGAATAATTAATATTCATCACCTTAGTCAGCTAGAATCAATAGATAAATCAATTGAGCTTAATATGCCAAAATAAGAAAATCCTTCATTAGTTGACCTAGCTCGGTAGAAACTAACTCTAAAGAAATTTCTTGTGTTAACCAACACAAGCTTGGTTAATACTAAAAACTTGCAAAAATCCTTTGGCAACTAAGTGAGCTTGGTTATTACTAGTTCCATTTAGCTTTCCTTCATTAACAAAGTGAGCTTGGTTAACACTCATCTTCTAGAAACTTTCCTTTGACACATGAGTGAACTCAGTAGACACTGCCTTCTAAACTAGGCAATCATAGGAATACTTGGTAGACATAGAAAAATATCTTCACTACCTTAGTGAGCTCAACATATACTAACTAATAATAATATGACATTTGTGTAACATCAAGAAAATACACAACTAATCAATTGTATCCAACATACATAGTATAAGGCTAAGGTAGATGTCAAAAGGAGGTATAAATTTTTTTCGATTGGAGATGAAGTCATAGTTCATTTGTGAAAGGAGCTTTTTCTATTGGGTATATATAATAGGCTGAAGATGAAGAAGTTTAGACCATGCAAGATAGTGAAAAGGCATGATTCTAGAAAATATTCATGAAGTGGAGTTTCTTGTTGAATTGATTATTTCACTAGTATCTAATATTTCAGATTTAGATAGAGTATTATAAAGGAGGTGATAGAGATGAAGTTTCAAAATCACAGTGGAGTATTCCAATCGCTAGTTTGGCTACAAAGGAGATTGAGAAGATATTGAACAATCATGTTGGAAAGAGTACGAGGAACATAACTTATGAGAAATATCAAGTCAAATGGAAAGGGATTCTAGTGGAGGATTCATTATAACTAGCAAGGGAGGAGGTTAACCATCTTGGTTTTCCTTTGAACCCTTGAGATGTGATAGGGTCACTTCTCAAATTACTCTAGGTGTTTGATGCAAGAGCATCCTAGGTGTAAGAGAAATCTTGCATCACCAAAAATATTTTCTTTTTAGTCTTTTCTATTTTAATAAGGACAAGTACATAGGGTGGTTACTATTTATGGGAACCTACTATTTTTAGTAAGTTTTTCATACAAGTTCGAAATGTTCTCATTTTATACATCATAAAAATCTCATTGCTCTAGCTTAAGTATCAAAGAAGTTATTGCAAATATTTAGTGGAAAAATTTGCAGAAAAAATCTCTAGGCTCACTGTTGGAGGCCTTAGAGTGCCTGGATGAGTTCTGAAAACTCGATGGAAGGGCACTTGCATAATTTTGAGCCTGTAGACCAGGAGCTAGCATTTTCAAAAAGTGGTTATAATAGCCATTCAGAGTGACAATTTGAGAGTTATGGCCTTCTAAATTTCGGCTATCAAAAATTCTAAAATAATTTGTCAAAGCTGTATTTAGCTAATTCTATATGTATTATTAGGGTCTGTCAGCTCTAGGGATTAATTTTGAGCATCGAGAACCTTCACGGATGGCATACCATTGTCTATTTAAGAAAGGCCCAAACATTGTCTAGGATAGCTTTGGGTGATAGTTCTTAGCTTGTCTTGCAAATTACTATAATGAAGGCACCCATGTGGGTTAGCATATTGTAATTGTGAGTTCTATAATTCTATATTTGTGACACAAATAAGAAGTCCATATTTTGTTCTTGTATTTGCTATTTTCGTTGTTTCTGTTATGGTTTATGGTATTAAGGGGAGAACCCTTTATCAGGTTGAGTGTTTGATATTGTAGTCATTACCACAACCAATTTGATAGAATATTTATTTGAGCTTTTTGGTGTTAAATCTTTGCTCAGAGGATGAGGCAATGAGGTCATTATTGTTGCTGCTATCTTCTCTAGGTCAATTTCCTCCATACTTTGAATCTTAGGGAGATTCTCCTCTGTAGCTTCTTTTTCCTCCTCCTCATCATCCAGATTTGTATCTTCTATTTCTATATCTTCTTCATCATCATTTTCATCATCTTCCTTGATATTTTCATCATCTTTTTCATCAAAATGGATGGAAAAGTCACCAACTTGATGCAAGTTATAAATGTTCTTCCATGTAGTTGTAGTTGCATTAACTACATATTCAATGTCTTTGAGAAGAACCATGCATGTGTTTATTTTGAGAGTGAACTTCTATTCATTCTTCTTCATGGAATCTTTCACCTCTTTTTTACTGAGACTTGGCATGAGCTACCTAGAGTCTATTCATAGATGTCTTTTTCTATCTTCTTTGCATGCTTCCATCTAGGCTCGATTACTTGCATAAGCTCATTAGGTATCTTCTGTAAAAGTTCATTAAAAGAGTATTTCCATCTTCCTAGTTTATTCATAATAACATCCTCAATTTTCCTTTTCTCATCTGCATTCCTTGACTCATATTTGAGAAATTTAAAACATGCCATAATAGTTCCTTCATCTAATTTCTTCATCATTTTTTGAAGTTTAGGAGGAGAATTTTTAAAGACAATTTCCTCAACATCTTCTTCACCTAACTTCAACTTCCTTTTGGTCTTAACTAACCTTCTTGTAAACACAACTAGGGAGGATTTGGTAGGTTTGGTTATGATAACCTTACCTTTCTTCCTTGTAGGATCTTCTTCCTTAGACTTCATTTCTTTTACTTCATCCTTTGCTTTATCGTCTTCAACATCATCTCCTTTTCCATGAGTCAAAAGGAGAGTAGAACTTGCTTTCCTTATTTTTTCTTTCTTTTCATCTTCAATCCTTCCAGTGTTCATATATTTCTTTATAAGATGCCCAATTTCTATACAAATAAAACATCTTCTAGTGGTGTCTCTTGTCCTCATATGATGTTTCACACAATTTTCTCCAATGTGACCAAATTCTCCATAGTAGTGACATCTACACCAAGTGATATAATCCCATCCAAATATAGCTTTCATAATCTATTCTACTAGGTTCAATATCTTGGTTTTGAATTTAGAAGATTTGTGTCCATACTTCTTACACTGGTGACATTTACCTTCAAACTTAAGTTTCTCTTTGCATTCACTTGATCTATGACCATGCTTATTGCAATTGTAACACTTTCCATTGAATTTTGCTTTACCATTACTCCAACATTTGTTTGATGTATGACCTAACTTACCATAGTGATTTTCCTTTTATTCTTTTGATCTCATTTCTTAGATGATTCACCTTCTTCTATGTATCCTATTCTTGCTCTGCCTTTATATATGTATTGACTTTTCTCATTCAATTGATTCATGTCTGCTTGAGATTTTATCATCCTTTCATTGGTTTTCTTTTTAGTGTTTAAATCATTTTACAATCTTTCATTCTCTGATCATAGATTCATGATTTCTTCATTTGTATTAGTGAGTTGATCAATGAAGTCCTCTTGTTGAAGTGATAGATGCTAAATTTCATTATTCTTTCCTTCGATCTCTTCTCTAGCTTTTTCTTTTCCTCCCATGACTTCACATAATCTTATTGACTAAATTTCTTGTTACCTTTTCATTTTTCTAAATTCTTCTTGAAGATTGGAATTTTTTTTCTAATAGATCTTTGATTGTTTCATTAGCTTCATCTAAGTTTCTTTCTAAATAGATATCTTCAATTCTTTCTTTAGTGTAGAGGTTGTAATTTATTTATACTTCAATATATTTTCTTCTTTTCAATGATTGAGAGAGTTGCTCCTTTTCTTTCTTTAGTTGTCCAATAGCCAATTCCAAATTTGGATTTTTATTGTCAATAGCCTTATATAGCATGTATACCTCCATTGCCTTTGATCTTTGCTCAAATTGTTAAACTTCTTCTCTAAGAACCTCAAATGCTCTGATACCAATTGTTGAAAATATAGGGTAGACTAGGTTATTGAGAGGGGAGGGGTGAATTAGGAACCAATAAAACTTAATCTTATTTCACTAATTAATCTTTCATATATATTTTGATCTAATTGCATGCATGAAAGACTAAAAGTAGTAAAACATTCATAACACTTAAACATAAGATATGGTGACCCAAAAACCTTCCAAGTAGAAAGTAAAATTGGGTTGTGGGTGATACCCATAAGCTTTATTATTGTAGTATAAAGTTAACCTGTTAAGGCTTACAATTGATTACTTTTGATGATCTACCTTATTTAGAGAAATAATGACTACTAGGTCCACCTTGTGAAAGGATTTATAAAACATACAATGAAGCAGACACTTGATAAAGAGATTTACAAAAGACTTAAGTCTACCTTGTTTAAGGATTTAACTAATACACCTATTAGGATGAACTAGTGCCTAATCTCTAATATATAAATTTGATTTTTTAGATGAGATTCCTTTGTAATGATCACCTTGCTATGATAGATAAATATTTTGTGCTCCTTATATTGCTTGTAGCGTTTTCATTTCACACTTCTACTCTTTATATTTGTATTATTTTTTATTACATACTTATTTGGATATGATATAATACATTGCATATATACCAATCCAAAACACAATACATCAAAGTAGGCTACAACATAGATTATCAATAAGAATCACAAGGTTGGCCCAACTGTTGGAACTCAGGTTCTAAAGACAAACTTGATGACATTCTGATACTTGGCAGCCATTGTCAACACTTGACATCATCATGATTGTAGTAGACATAGAAGCTTAGTTCATAGTAATCACTTAAAAGTAGGCTAAACTTGGTTAGCATTGGTGACTTAGTGAACACTTCAAAGCATGGTATATAAACTAAACCACTTAGTTGACATTGTATGGCTTGGTCAACACTAACACTACAATCTTGGTAGACACTGGAGAGCATGATTGACATTTTACAACTTGGTTAGAACTATGAAGCTCACTTTACACTATCACTGATAAATTTAGTAAATACTACTCAGTGTGAATTTTATACTGATTCTGAAGCTTGATAAAAACTATAGGACTTGGTAGAACTTTGATTACTCAGTTAACACAACAAATGGTAAGATAAGCTTAGTAGTTATTTAACCAATTGACTAAGTCTGGAGTTACAAATTAACAAAGTTGACCTTAATGTCAACAACAAGAGTTCAAGATCCTAGAGAAGTACATTATGTAGTAGTAAAAAGAATATTCAGATATTTGAAGGGAACACTTGATTTTGGTTTATTGTATGATAGATCAAGTGCTTTTACTTTATGTTCTTATACTAATGTAGATTGGGTAGGTATTATGGATGAAAGGAAAAAAATTAGAAATGGATAATTTTTCCTTGAAGGAAGATTAGTTTCTTGGCTAAGAAAGAAACAAGACTATATCTCACAAAGTACAACAAAAGAAAAGCATATAGCATAAATAAACAATTATAATAAGATTATGTGAATGAAGAAAATGCTAAAGGACATTGGGATAGAAGTTTTAGAATCTATTATCATACATTGTGATAATAGAAGTACAATAAGTATATCTAAGAAACCTATTTTGCATTCTAAGACTAAGCATGCATATATATATATATATATATATATATATATATATATATATATATAATCATGTTTTGAGAGAGAAAGTTGCAGAGAAAGAGATCAAAGTAGAGTATGTGAATACAAAAGATCAAATTACATATATCTTTATGAAGCCTTTTTCTAAGAATACATTTGAGTATTTGTGAGGTATTCTTGGGATTATGCCCCTAAGTACTTCTGAGTAGATGATGCAAAAGGTGCATTAGTTCAATGGTACAAAATGCTATTTTTTATCTACACTAAATGTTGATGCTTCCTATATGGGGGAGTATCTATAATGAAAAGACTCATCAAGGACTCTTGGTAGTTGGTATAGAATAGTATCTTTGGATACTTGAGTTGGTGGAAGACTTAGAGTAGATGATTGACATAATGAAACCTTTTTTATTAATGTCAATGAGGGAGAGATTACATGAAAAAAAATCTTCTATGTATAGGGGAGAAGTGTTGTATATGGAGACTAATCTCTCTAACAAAATGGGGGAGAGATCATGTACATGAAACATGTATGTATGGGGGAGAATTTTTCCTCGATAGATAGATTAATATTAATGGGAGAGTGTATACTATAAATGTGTACCACTCTAAACCCTTACATTCAAGTGATCCCATGAGTTGGAGTGCTTGAATGACAACCTAGAGCTCTATAATGCCCCGCCCGGAGATCCTTGGAAACAAAGATGAAATAAAAGCCATAATTTTTTTTAAAAAAAAGTATGAATGCACATGACAATATCATACAATGATCACAATGATTGCAATAGAAGACTTCCCCACAATCCCAGCAACCAACGAATCTCTAAACACCACTACCAAACTGACACAAGCAAACAAAAGCCAATAGCGACCATGCACATAATGAGGGCTCAAAGAGATGACAACTCATCAACAAACCACCAAGCTAGGATAAAATGCAAAATCCTAAATTTGGCTAAGCTTGAAATCTTGAAGCCCTAAAAATTGGCTAAGTCTAGATTTTTGAAGCCTTGAAATATCCTAGAATCTTTATCTTATCATGGAGAGGTTTGAAACCTATCTCAAAAGATTCATCGCATATATATATATATTAATATACGTCAACTTATACTTAAATGATATATTTTAAACCCTGAAGAACTACAACAGAAAACACACAAACTGGATTGAAAGAAAAAACTAGAATCCAAAAAACAACAACATAGGGTTGAAGAACACCAAAAAGGGTAACCAAAAAAACTCTCTAAAAGTTTGGATTGAATTGAAAAGTGCTTGCTACTGGCCCGTACAAGTTTTTACAAAAATTGTGTGATACTTTAATACAACACTAAAAAGTATCGCACAACATTTCTTAAGAAGGAGGGTGACACTTTTAGAGTTTGAGTGATACTTTTCTCAAAGGCGTATGATACTTTCAGGGTATTGTATGACATTTCTCCAAAGGAGGTGTGATACTTTCTAGTGTCACACGATATTTCTCCAAGAGGCATGCGATAATTTCTAGTATTGTACGACACAGTTTCTATAGGCATGTGATACATTTTTGTGTCACACCATGCTGATAAAATGTTGCCCATAGAAACACAAAAACACTTTAGAAAAACAAAAAAGAGAAAAAGAAGAGAAAATTTGAGTTCAGAACCTCCACACCAGGGAGTACCAGATCCACATAGATCAAGGAGCAAACACTCGAGAGCATAATCAACAATAAACCAAGGAACAAAGAAGAGGAACGTCTATCCATCTAAACCCAAGCAGTAAAGAATGTACTGAAAGCAACATCGCAGTGAACATAAGCAACATTGCAATGTATAAAGATAATATCACAATAACAAAACAACTAAATTAAGTACACAATTCCTTCTAACCATCAATAACATCATAAGACCATCATGGATCCTAGCCATCCCCCCTGCGTAACATCCCAAGCCACTAATTAGATCATCGATACTATCATAATAGGGATGTCACTACTAAACATGCTAATAACCAAAAACATAAATAAATCTAACATGCTAGTAGTATAACAGAAGATAAAACTGCAAGTAGATAACATCACCTACCACATGCTGATCATCATAATAAGGAAATCTAATATGCTAAACCAATAAGCAATAGATAATCCAATACAAAAATTCACATCATCTAGTCATATGCTAAACATCATAATATGGGAATGCATCAAATAAAATAACATCATCTAAACATGATATCCAAGCATTCCAATGAAAGCATAAATGACAAGCAACCATACTCCAGATCCTGAAGCATCAAGTGAAAACATCTAACAATGACCACACTAGGATAAAAGACTATCTTTGTACATCGATCCATAGTAGTGGTGAAGGTAGCTACGACTCTCAACCACGTGGCACCCATAGGTCCACACCTAGCATGCTGATGGAGATAATGATCCAACCACAAACACACAAAAGAACATCCATGGCTAACACTCATGCTAGACAATATGATGGCTGTAACCAAGAGCCTAAGGCAATGCAAGGAGTATAGGTCCTAGTTAGACACTCAATAGGCTGCTAAGTAGGGACTGATATCATGGAGCGTCACTTGGGATCGAAAAGCCAAAGCTTGGATCATGCAGATTCAACATCCCTCAATGGAATGGCTCGGCACAACATTTTATTATCTTAAGTTTTATTACCATTCACATATTTTATTTAGTTATCACTTATTTAAAACTTCCTATCCTCCACCAACCCTATGGGACTAAGGTCACCAAACTATGAGATAGAAGCCCCCTCCATATGCTACCCTATCCTACCCATGCTCATCCTATGAAAAGTGCTCGCAGGCATGCATACTCCCATCCCAACCCCAATGATCATAACTTCTGGAAGTACCACGAAAGATCGAGCCTTGCAAGTCACCCAAAAAATGTACGCACATGTACTCGTGTGTGGTGCACCACCATCATGAAGATCATAACACAAGGATAGGATGAGAACACAATGCAAATAAAACACCCAACTAAAAGCAACATGAGAAGGATGAATTCTACATGAATCCCAAAGCCAATAAAACTATACATTATGAAATCACTCAATTGGCCTCAATCCAAGAGTATGGATTCTACAAAAATCCCAATGATGCAACAAGACCAAAAGTCATGAACTCACTCCATTGGCATCAATCTAATAGTATGGATTCTTCATGAATCCTAGTATCCATGAAACAATAACAAAGGTCCAAACAAAACCATAACAATAGGTACAAAATCACTCAATCAAACACAAGTTTGGGAATATGGGTGTAACACATATCCCAATGCAAAAAATAGGTGCAATAGTGGTCTGAATGATATCTAAATAGATCATCCAGATCCACGACCCACATTGTGCCAAGAAAACTTGAGAAAATAGGGCAACACACAAAATGAGGTAAAAATCCCAAATTTTGAAAAACTTCCAAATTTAAAACCCATTTCACCTTTGAGTACAAAAACCCCAAAAATCTAAAAATAAATGAGTTTAGACATCGTATGCAAAAATGGCCAGCATAACAATGCAAAACTCCAAATCCTCATCTTGAAAAAATAGGGAAATGTTCATACTTGCCCAACCTGGTAGAACTAGCATACAAAAATGGAGGGGAACACTAGTTGTCAACCTCCAAACAAACGACTACCAAAAATAGAACCAGAGATGAAGCAAAAACAATAAAATAGGAAAGCCCTACCTCACAGCCAAAGGGGCAAAATAGGAATTTGAACCATAAAAAAATACCCCAAAGAAGCAACTAAATGTCATGACAATCCAAGGTTTTCCTGAGCTGGATCCAATGAGCCCACCCTCGCTTTGATCCATGCCCATAGCTCCAACAATGAACAAAATAGTAAATCCTCATGAAGAGGATTTTGGGTTTTACTCTCCAACTTTTTGATTCAAAAGTGAGAAGTGAGGAATTAAATTCCTTTTTGGATATTTATTCACTTTACAAGTGAATAATCGATTAGGGCAATTAACTAGCTAACCTAGTTAAACCCTGAATCAACCCAAACAAAAATAGGTTATTGCTAGAGATAGGAATTCAACTATGGAAAAGCTACCAAAAATTAAAATAAATCAATTAAAAAGCTCGAAAACCCAAAAAACACAAAAATTTCCTTAACAACTTTCGCGACAATGTGAACTTCTAAATGCATAGACACGCTTATTGGTCTAATCACATAATGCAAATGAGTTCAGATTTAATAATCACCAAAAGGTTTAAATTAAACATTTAATTAAGGATACGTTGACTATACAAGGACAACATTGGTGAAATATGAATGGCTAAATGACTAACTCCATGTGCCACTGCCAAGGATATAAATCCTGCACACTAAATAACATGATTAAGTGTAATTGCATATAATAACATAGCCAAAGCAATAAATGCATTAAATCACCTAATTTAACCATTTATTTAATTATATTAAAATAATCTATTCACATCACTCATGTTCACATAAAGCATAGCAATGCAGGAATGAAGTAAATAACCATATCATTAAATCCATCACCTAACATAATTAGAGGTATATCCAAATACAAGATAACGAGATCTCATCATAAAACACACTATCATCTCAAAATGGCATCATCATGCAATATGATCAACTGAACAACATAGAAGTCTAAAATATATGATACTAAAATCAAGGTATAACATTTGACCCTTAGGTCCTCACAAATATAAAACATCACATAAGAACATATATCTCTCAGATCAAAATATAACAAGGTAAATGTCCACAGCACATAACCAAAGAATCAAACACAGACAATCCATTTCTAATTAGTTAAGCATTTAATAATGATTGATTAAACAACAATTAAAGGAACTTAAAAGATATAGGTAAACACAGTCATAAACATGACTACCCATTGCTACAAGAACCTAGTCCAATGTAGCATGGTAATAGTGCACAGTGTAATCTTTACACACATCTTAGGGTAATCACGAAATAACCTCATGATACCACATCGATCCTGGTGAGCACTGGTACAAACCTTAGTGAACCAAAAATATATTATAATCTCATAGATTAGTCAAAAGCATAATCAAAGCAACTGATAAAGAAACATAAATCTAAACACCTCAATGGTGTAGACCACTCATGGTCTCAATCATGATCCATCACAAAAAAAGATCAACAAGGTTACATCCATCAAGAAAACTAACAATAGTCAAATGAGAGAGGCACTACATCATTGCCCCCAAAGACTAGGCTTACTCTTGGAAGCTTGCAACCTAAGAATAGAATGAAAACATACCAAAATAAAATAAAATTGAGTAATAGGGATGACTCACTGACTCCTTCACAAGTCCATCCAAATCAATCCCACATTCTCAAACCATCTCATTAACCCCCAAATAGGTTAACCACAAGAGAAGAGGTGTCACACAGACACAAGGTCCTCTAACAAGGAACCTTCTATGTGCTAGGAAAAACCCATCTAGCCATAGAGTCAACAATACAAGGTAAGGAAAAACCCTCTCTACCTTGTCAACAGGTGCCCAACTATGACATGTACCTACTACATGACCACAAATCAAGGTCAAAACACAACACACTTTCAACAAGAGTTGGAATTATGGGGAATAACCATCCCAAATTCCCAAGAATATTATGATGTCACACATGATCATTCAGGAATCCACATAAACTCACCCTTAGAACAAAGATGATGATGGTTAACGAACAAAATTACACACTCCTACAAACTACTCATCACCAAGTTTAGGAGCACAACACCTCTTCAAGGTTCAAAAGCTCAACTACCATTGGTAACTAGGGTAACATAACCTAACCAGACAAGATATCACCTTTCCACAAGGTTCAAAGACTTTTGTCAGTGGACACAATCATGTAATGTCTGCATACCAACTCATAAGATTGTAACATGTGTCCAACAATACCATGTCCCTCTAGCACCATGCTAGGAAAACTACACTCAACTAACTGCTAAACTCAATCTCTAGCATCAAGTCAACGGTTAAAGAGAAAACTTGATTGAGACAATCCAAATGAAGATATAAGCTTAGGGAGAAAGATACTACAGAGTATTAGGACTAAGAGGGAGTAACCCTCAACCTCTACACAAAATCAGCCCAAGACGCATTAGGGAACTCACAATTCCACCAACCATCAACATACTCATCAGAAAACACTAACTAAGCTAGTGGCATAACCACACTAGTCCACTCTTACAAGAGAGAAAAGGATATAGAGATGCGCAAGGGAAACATCCAAAAAGGAGAATCTAGACTCATCAAAGAACTAAGTCACTCCCAAATGATAAGGCAACATCAACCTTGAGCAAGGGATGCTCACAAACCACACTTCACCTCACAAGGGTGGGTCAATGCAAAAGGAACCACACAAACCCAAGCACGAACTCCAACAAGTACCTAGTAGATTATGAAGACAAGATAACTCTTCCAATATGAATAACATGAAGAGTTGAACTTCTTCAATGGCCATAAATATGATATGTCATGATTGAATTGACTCTACTCAAAAAAGGCACTGAAAACATCGATCAACAACTCTAGAAGTGCAAAAGAGTTGCTTGTTGTTCTCCAAGTAGAATTTTGCATTAGCACAATCTCATGTGAAGTTTCTTAGTAAAGTAGGTGAGAAAGTGCAATGAACCAATTTCTCATGTGAAATGTCAAATCAACACAAAAACTACCTTCACTCTGAAGAACAAAACTAACATGTCTAGACTCCAATTGACTCCCTTCAAAAAGAATCGAAAAGATAATGACAAGGACTAAAAAATGATGGAGCTTAAAGAGTCCTAAGATCAAAGAGCTTGAGTCCACTCAAGACAACACCACATAGGCAAAAACATCAGTCTTGGTTACCAAGACAAGCGACAGATAAAACATCCAAAATCACTCAAGAACACACATGCCCAAAACAACATAAGACATGGAATGAAAGGTAATTCACACATTGAAACCAACATTACTCCTCTTTCAAAATTTCATTAATTAAACATAATATAAGCACTAATGCACAATGAAACTGAAAGGTTTTCAAAGCAAGGGTTCAAGGGTCATTTACCATAAAACAAATACATATCTTTCAATTTCTTTCAAAAATAACATTCCATTTACTCATCTTTTAAATCATTCAATTACAATAACAACTTTAAATCTAACAAAGAAACACTAGCACGTTCTCCATGATATTATCCCTTGAACATACTACCAGAGGTTCGAGATGAACATAATAGAGTCATAACACACAACTGGGCAACAAAAAAATACATCCAGAATAGCCATCATGAAATAGAAACAAAAAGCCCAAATGGGGGAATTGTCAATCCAATAGTAAATATAAAAAAGAGATCATTTCAACAATAAGTCAAATTGGACAACTGTCACAAAGAGAGTGATAGATAAATTTTGATGACTATTCCAAGAGAGGAAAATGCTAAAAACCAAGGCTAGCCCAAAAATATGAGGAAAGTACCTCCAGCCAAATAAAATAAGGCATCAAACAAATCACATTATAGGTGATGACTGAGTATAGTCACACAAGAGGGATAAATCACTGCATAATGCTAAGGAATACAACATCCTAGCAATGTTAGAGAACACCTTCACACACATCAAACACTATACCATCAGTAACCTCATGCATATCCAGATAACAATAATTTCCATGTAATGCAACATTTAGATATCCATCACATTAATATAGTTTACATAAGCTTAAGAAGCAATCAGATTGGGGACTTAAGTCATTAACCCAAGGATATAATGGAAACCTACTTCTTTGCAATGATTCACAATAAACACTCATTTCTCAATGAAAGGAACCATTTCATTACTATAATGACAAGATAAAGAATCACAAATAAGATTCATGTATTTACTATCAATAAGGAGAAAACAAGGAACATTACAACTAGTTCCATAAGGAGAACAAAAGAAGGCACTCAAAGCCAACACATGGACACCAATCAGTGGTTCCATCCAAAAAGGTCACACACATGCAACCAATCAAAAAAATACACATCGATACCATTAACAAAACCAGGAAGACTCACTTCCTTCTCCACATAATAATCTAGTTGTATCTACTAGACAAGAAAGTCCATCATGAGTAGATACCAAAGCAACAAAGATCACGAGTTCTCACCAAGACACTCACACTCAACCAACACAACAACAACTATATGGGCAACATATACACAGAGATCCCAATGTTTGAATATGGGCTCTGATACCATATGTAATGCCCCACCTGTAGATCCTTGGAAACAAGGATGAAATAAAAGCCAGATTTATTTTTTATTTTTTAAAGTATGAATGCACATGATAACATCATACAGGGATCACAATGATTGCAATGGAAGACTTCACCACAATCCTGACAACCAATGAATCTTCAAATGCCACTACCAAATTGACACAAGAAAACAAAAGAAAGAGTGACAATGCACATGATGAGGGCTCAAAGAGATGACCACTCATTAACAAAACACCAAGCTGGGGTAAAATGTAGAATCCTGAATTTGGCTAAGCTTGAAATCCTAAAGCCCTGAAAATTGGCTAAGTCTAGATTTTTGAAGCTCTGAAATATCTTAGAATCCTTATCTTATCTCGGAGAGGTCTGAAACCTATCTCAAATGATTCATCACATATATTAAAATATGAATTAAGTATAAGGAATTAAATATAAATCAACTTATACTTAAACAATATATTTTAAACCCTGAAGGACTACAATAGAAAACAAACAAATTGGATTGAAAGCAAAAAACCAGAATACAAAAAGCAACAACATAGAGTTGAAGAACACCAAAAAGGGTAACCAAAACAACTCTCAAAAAGTTTGGATCAAATCAAAAAATGCCCACTACTGGCCCGTGCAGGATTTTTCAAAATCTATGCAATACTTTAATATAGCACTAAAAAGTATTGCGTGACATTTCTTAAGAAGGAGGGCAACACTTTTAGAGTTTGAGCGATACTTTTCTCAAAGGCGTGCAATATTTTTAGGGTATCATATGGAATTTCTACAAAGGAGGTGTGATACTTTCCAGTTTCGCATGATCTTTCTCCAAGAGGCATGCGATACTTTCTAGTATCGTAGGACATAGTTTCTATGGGCCTGCGATACATTTTTGTGTCACACCATGCTGATAAAATGTCACCCATAGAAACACAAAAAAACTTAAGGAAAACAAAAAAAGGGAAAATTAGAGAAAAATTGAGTTTAGAATCTCCACATTGAGGAGTACCGGATCCTCATAGATCGAGGAGAAAACACTCAAGAGCATAATCAACAACAAACCAAGAAACAAGGAAGAGGAATGTCTACCCATCTAAACCCAAGTAGTAAAGAACATACTAAAAGCAACATCATAGTGAACATAAGCAACATCACAATGTACAGAGATAATATCACAATAAAAGAAAACCAAATCAAGTACGTGGTTCCTCCCAACTGTCAATAACATCATACCATCATGGGTCCTAGCCATCCCTAGCACGTAACATTCCAAGCCACCGATTAGATTGTCAATACTGTCATAATAGGGACGTCACTACTAAACATGCTATAACCAAAAGCATAAGGAAATCTAACATACTAGTAGTATAATAGAAGATAAACCTGCAAGTAGATAACATCACCTACCACATGTTGATCATCATAATAAGGAAATCTAACATGCTAAACCAATAAGCAATAGATAATCCAATACAAGAATTCACATCATCTAGTCATATGCTAAACATCATAATATGGGAATGCATCAAATAAACTAACATCATCTAAACATGATATTCAAGCATTCCAATGAAAGCATAAATGACAAGCAAGCATACTCTGAAACCCGGAGCATCAAGTGAAAACATCTAGCAACGGCCACATTGGGATAAAATATTGTCTCTATACACTAGTCCCTAGTAGTGGTGAAGGTAGCTACACCTCCCAACCACATGGCACCCATAGGTGCACACCCACCGTATTGATGGAGATAATGATCCAACCACAAACACATAAAACAACATCCATGGCTAACACTCATGCCAAATAGTATGATGGCTATAACCAAGAACCTAAGGCAATGCAAGGAGTATAGGTCCTAGTCAGACACTCAATAGGCTACTAAGTAGGGACTGACATCATGGAGAGTCACTTGGCATCAAAAAGACCAAGCTTGGATCGTACGAATTCAGCATCCCTCAACGGAATGGTTTGACATAGCATTTTATTTTCTTAAGTTTTATTACCATTCACACATTTTATTTAGTTATCACTTATTTAAAACTTCCTATCCTCCACTGACCCTATGGGACTAAGGTCACTAGGCTACAAGATAGAAGCCCCCTCAATATGCTACCCTACCCTACCCATGCTCATCCTATGACAAGTGCCCGCGGGCATGCATACTCCCATCCCAACCCCAATGATCATAACTTTTGAAAGTACCACGAAAGATCGGGCCTTGCAAGTCACCCAACAAATGTATGTGCACATACTTGTGTGTGGTACACTAACATTAGAAGATCATAACACAAGGATAGGATGAGAACACAATGCAAAGAAAATACCCAACTGAAAGCAATACGGGAAGGACAAATTCTACATGAATTCCAAAGCTAATAAAACCATACATCATGAAATCACTCAACCGGCCTCAATCTAAGAGTATTGATTCTACACAAATCCCAATGATGCAACAAGACCAAAAGTCATGAATTCACTCCACTAGCCTCAATCCAGTAGTATGAATTCTTCACGAATCCTAGTGTCCATGAAACAATAACAAAGGTCCAAATGAAACCATAACAATAGGTACAAAATCACTCAACTGAACACAAGTTTGGGAGTATGGGTGCGTCACACATCCCAATGCAACAAATAGGTGCAATAGTGGTTTTACTGATATCCAAATGGATCATCTAGGTCCATGACCCACATTGTGCCAAGAAAACCCAAGAAAATAGGGTAGCACGCAAAACGATGTAAAAACTCCAAATTTTGAAAAACTTCTAAAATTAAAACCCATTTGACCTTTGGGTACAAAAACCCCAAAAATTCAAAAATAAATGAGTTTGGACACCATATGCAAAAACTGTCAGCATAACAGTGCAAAACCCCAAACCCTCATCTCGAAAAAATAGGAAAATGTTGATACCCACCCAACCGGGTAGAACTAGCATATAGAAATGGAGGGGAACACTAGTTCTCAGCCTCCAAACAAATGACTACCAAAAATAGAAGCAGAGACAGAGCATAAACAATAAAACAGGAAAGCCCTACCTCACATCCAAAGGGGCAAAACAGGAATCTGAACCATAAAATAAAAACCTTGGAGAAGCAACTAAAAGTCGCGACAATCCAAGGTTTCCCTAAGTTGGATCCAATGAGCCCAACCTCATGACAATCCCACACCCATAGCTCCCACAATGAACAAAATAGTAAATCCTCATGAAGAGGATTTTGGGTTTTACTCTCCAACTTTCTAATTCAAAATTGAGAAATGAGGAATTAAATTTTTTTTTGGATATTTATTCACTTTTCAAGTGAGTAATAGATTAGGGAAATTAACTAGCCAACTTAGTTAAACCTTGAATCGACCCAAATGAAAATAGGCTATTCCTAAAAATAGGAATTCAACTATGGCAAAGCTACCAGAAATTAAAATAAATCAATTAAAAAGCCTGAAAACTCAAAAACATAGAAATTGCCTTAACAATTTTCGTGAGAATGTGAACTTCTAAATGCATAGACACGCTTACTAGTCTAATCACATAATGCAAATGAGTTTAGATTTAATAATCATCGAAAAGTTTAAATTAAGGATACGTCGAGCATACAAGGACGACATTGGTGAAATATGAACGGCTGAATCGCTAACTCCATGTGCCACTGCCAGGGATATAAATCCTGCACACTAAACAACAAGATCAAGTGTAATTGCAAATAATAACATAGACAAAGCAATAAATGCATTAAATCACCTAATTTAACCATTTATTTAATTATATTAAAATAATCTATTTACATCACTCACATTCGCATAAAGCATAACGATGCAAGAATGAAGTAAATAATCATAGCATTAAATCCATCACCTAACATAATTAGAGGTATGTCCAAATACCAGATAACCAGATCTCATCATAAAACACACTGTCATCTCAAAATGGCATCATCATGTAATATGATCAACTGAACAACATAGAAGTTTAAAATCTATGATACTGAAATCAAGGTATAACATCTGACCCTCAGGTTCTCACAAATATAAAACATCACATAAGAACATATATCTCTCAGATCAAAATATAACAAGGTAAATGTTCGCAACACATAACCAAAGAATTCGACATGGACAATCCATTTTTAATTACTTAAGCATTTAATAATAATTGATTAAACAACACTTAAAGACACTTAAAGTGTAGCATGGTAATAGTACATAGTGCAATCTTTACACACATCTTAGGGTAATCATAGAACAACCTCATGATACCACATCGATCCTGGTGAGCATTGGCACAAACCTTAGTGAACCATAAATCATTTCATAATATCATAGATCAGTCAGAAGCATAATAAAAGAAATTGATACGAAAACATAAATCCAAACACCTCAATGGTGTAGACCACTCATGGTCACAATCATGAACCATCACAACAAAAGATCAACAAGGTTGCATCCATCAGGATGATTAACAAAAGTCAAATGGGAGAGGCACTACAAGCTTCTTGTCTATGGAGCTCAAAGGAGTATTTTGAAAAATATAAATAGCTCCCAACTTAGCCTTAGAGACACAAGCCTTGCTTGTAAACCATGCAATGGGATGTTCTTGAGACAAGAGAATGAATGCAAGTGTCCAGAAGAAATCTCAAATATGCAATACAATAATGAAACTAAGCTAGAATGATATGCACAATGCATCTAGATTAATGAAAATGAGAGTGTTACAACATCCAAGCGAGTTAAACTATGTGATTTAAGTTACTAAAAAATGAATTATGCTACTATGCAAGATAAATCTAACCTAATATACAATGTAAATGAAAGAATTTAGACAAGAAGTAGAAGTTCTCCACAAAGCTTTAATAGATCTATCAAAAACCTATAGCATAACAATACTCAAGAATGTGGATGCTTTGAGAATGAGAGAGCTATATCTTTTAAAGGTAAATAGATGTTTGAGATCAAGATCAAGATGTGGACAATCAAGGGTGGGGGTTAATTTTTGGCATGATTTGTGTGTAAGAGCAAGTCAACCAATGAAAAGGAGCTGACTTTTCATGTGAGACAAAATCCTTTTCTTTTAATTTGTAAATAGAAAAAGCACTATATGTGTGCACATTAAGTGGGTTAGAAGAATGGGGTCTTTTACTTAATTAAAAGGGGACATTTTATTTTCATCAAGTATGGACTTAGGATAATATAGTCAAACTATAGGTTAAGATTAAATTAATTTTATTTTAACAATTTGGTCTAGGTAAATGATTAAGTAATTTAGCTAAAATGCTGAGAAAAGGGGGCTAATAGTCTAGGTGACTGTTTTTAGGTGATTATATTTGTCTATCTTTGAATAATGTGTGATCAACCTAGGAACACATGACATCAAAAAATGCAAAAGCCAAGTAGGAAGAAATAGAGAGAGATCTAATTCCAAAGAACAAAATATAGAAAGAGATAACAAGTCATAGATGTATAGCCTAATAGTGATAGTAGTAAACACTAGGAGAGATGATATTAGAACTAAAAAAGAGTACTAATATCAAGCAAAGAAGATAGATCGAGAGAAAATGAAAAGATCAAATAGATGCTTTTGAGAAATAGATAGCTATAGTGAAAAATGGTAGAGTATTTATGCCCCATTAGGATTGAAATAGAAATGAGGTAAACATAATGCAGAAATGAGCTTGATATGAGTGAATCATGACATAGAGAATTCTATGATGAAAAATATGAGATTAGAACCAAAGAGTGACCATAAAGTGGTGATAGAATACCCCAGTTTGACTAGATTTGACCAAGTATGCAAATTAGGTAAAATCAAGTAGAAAGATGATTTAGAAGTGAAAGTGTGAATTGAAGTAGGTATGAAGTGTATAAATGGTGAAGACATAGAGAAATGAAGATGCCCCAACCAAGATTCAAAGATTAGACCTCAAAAGGTCAGCTAACTATATAAAAGAAGGTAGACTTTTGAAATGTTATTTTGACTATCAAGATAAACTTAGATTTCAATTTTGATCCCAAAAATGGATTCAAGATGTCAAAATTAGCCAGGGGTGCAATTTTTGCAGAATTCTAAGAAGTTTAAAAAATAAGTGAAAATGAGGTTGGAGAGTTATATAAGGGGTCCAGTGGTCTTTTTCAATTCATTTGTCTTTTGTGATTTTGGGGAGATTTTGAATGATTTGGAGAGAGATCATGGTGTTAGCTAGAATTTCAACCCATAGACACTATTTCAAATGCATCTAGTTGCACAACCGGTCACCTAAGTACAAGGCCCTAGTGAGTCATCAAAATATTTTCACTTTTAAGAGACATTAACACATTTTTATTGCATTTTTAGGGTTTTTGAAAAAAAAAAGGTATTTTAAAAATATCACACGAATACTTTAAGAACTATTATGTGATACTTCTATCAAACACAAAGTATTGCACAACTTTAGGAAAGTATATCATATTAGTAATACCCAAATCTCATATCACATGGTGCGAAATATCACCTAGGTATTATAAGAAGTATTGCACAGTACTTAATTAGCATAAAGTATCACCTACATATAGTGAAGAATGTCACATAGTCTACTTTTGACCCTTTTTTGCATGTTTGAGTACTATTTTTTGTTGTTTTGCTAGGTTGATGATGTTTATAGTAGATCCTTATGTTTTTGATGTTCATTTGACTTAGTTTTGTAGATTATTTTTCCTTCTCTTTATATCAGAGCACCCAAATGTTGTAAATTGGCTAATAAAAATATGTAATTTTTGTCATTTATGGCAAGACATGATATGCATGCTTACAAGAAACCTTGAAAATAAAGATACTTAGCTTTGGTACTCATAAAATTGTCAAAGTATGAATTTGGTTTACAACAATGTATTATTTTGTATGTAACTTATTACTGACATCATATTATGACTATAAAAGTTAGATGGAGATAGTATACATGTTTATTATGACATGTGTAACTTAGACATTAGTATGGAATTTATGAAAAATAGATATTTGTGTTTTACCAATGAAACAAGATAGTGGAATTAAAGGAAAGGAATTATTTTGTTTACAAAATAATTACTTGACCAATTAGGGCCAACATCCTAGATGTTTACTCTAAGTTGAAAAAGTATATTGTGGTCTTAGACAAAGTAGTAGAGATTTGTGAAAAGGCATGGTATATTTGCAAAGGACATATTGTGAATTCAAAAAAAGTGAAAGTGTGTGTGCAAGCAAGTGATGTATTGTGATATGCAATTTGTTTTTGAAGAAATATATGCGAAGTTGATTTTGTGATCAAAGATTCAATCAAGGAAAAATATATATTCCTAAAGACTAATTAATTTTTTGGGTAGTGAGCTCTTCTTGTAATTTGAAGTGCATATTTGAGTAGTGGGCTCATCTTGCATCTACTATACTACAACTCCTAATAGGGTTGGAATCCCCTAATAGGAATTCAAAGTCTCCTAATAGGGACTCTCTATACTAAATTTTCTCAATGACTCCAAGCAGGGTCCATCCTCTAATAAGGAACATATATATCAATATATTTTCTAGTGGGTATTATCCCCACTAGGGTTTTCTTTTGGCCAAGGTTTCCCTAATTAAAAAAAAATGGTGTTATGAGTGATCTTTGTGCATGGTTACTATTATTGTTCAACATTAATTTATTACTTTCTTATGTATGGTTCAAAGTTATAAATAATATTTAGTTGGCAACTAAAGTTTTTAAATTAATGATTCACCCCCCCTCTCAATAATTCCTATTTCTAACAATTGGTATTAGAGCATAGTTACTCAAAAGAGGCTTAACAACTTCTGTAAGATCCCTATGGATTGGATTAGTTGATGAAGAATCTTGAAGAGACATTTGAACAAATTGATCTTCTTACTAAAGAAAGAGATAAGTTGAAGGATAGATATGAAGACTCCAAAGTATATATTGGAAAATTGAAGGACAAGATTGAACATCTCAAATCCAAGCCTAAATCTATTGAATCTAAAACTAGTGATGATGATTATTCAAAGATGAAGAAAAAGTACAAGATCTTGAAGCATGAATTGAAGATTACCAATCTAAATTTGAC
Source organism: Cupressus sempervirens (assembly GCA_028749045.1). Classification (NCBI taxonomy): domain Eukaryota; kingdom Viridiplantae; phylum Streptophyta; class Pinopsida; order Cupressales; family Cupressaceae; genus Cupressus; species Cupressus sempervirens. The sequence goes on from CM053783.1 coordinate 60,257,608, forward strand.
CTTGAAGAATGATCCTACCAAAGTTGATTTTGAATTGAAGACTAAGAATACATTTCTTAGAGCAAGTCTGGTGAAGAAGAAATTTGAATTTGGAACATTAAAAGAAGATCATGAAGAACTTCATAAGTACAACACTATTATGAAAGGTGAACTAACTCAATCCAAGTAGCAAATTGAGAAGATTGGTCTTGGTTATCTATTTATCATGTATATAAAGAAACTTGAAAATAGATCAGATTTGAAAGAAAAAAGATGAACTTGACGATAAGATTGAATCTAGTCAATATTTTGATAAACCCTAAGAAGTTGGAAAAGAAAAGGAAGTTGAAATATTGGATGAACCAAAGAAAGTGAAATATCCTAAAGAAACTAGGTATGAATTTAGAGGTAAGTGCTTTTCATGAAATGAAATAGGTCATATGAAAAGAAATTGTACAAATAAGTCATTCAATCATGCTAAGAAATTTTATTGTCATAATTTCTATGGTATGGGTCATAAAGAAATTGATTGTAGGAAACCTAAATATGATAATGATAGAAGGAATAGTAGAATGTCTATAAATAATAACCCTAAAGATAGAAGAAGATCTAATGAGAGGACATCGAAAGAAGGAATACCTTATGAAGATAGGAGATAGATCATGTGTTATAAGTGTAACAACTTTGGACACATAGCTCAGAATTAGCATGTAGCAGTTGATGAATAGAATCCTAGAAATAGAACTCCAATATGTCTGTTATGCAACAACTTTGGACATATAGAAAAGTATTGTAGAATGGATAGAAACTTTAAAGATAGAAGGAATAATGGAAGAAACTTTAGAAATTGAAAGAACAATGGAAGAAATATCAGAAATGATAGAAGGAATCATGAAAATAACTCTAGAACTAAGAATGACAATGAGGAACAAAGAAATGTAGTTCATGAACTTTGAGAAGAACTCAATGAAGTATTCATAAAAGGATTAGACATCTTAGAAGATAAGTTATAAGATGGTGAGACAAGAAGATTCAAGTCAATAATTAAGTTTGATGCAACTAGTTGAATTAAGCTTGTTCATAGCACCAAAATTTGAAACTTCATCTTGAGATCAAACTAGAGGTAGCAAAGTTAGGAAAGGGTGTATCAAGATAAGTTTATACTATATCTAAGATTTCTTGAAATTTGGAGCTTATCAGAACTTGTTATGAAGGAATTAAGAGTTATTGTTATTACAAAGAAATTTAATTCTATATCAGAAGATGAAAATTATATTTTTACAAAGAATTCACGAAGCAAAGTTTTATGGTGCATTGTCATGATGGAAGGAAGCTATGTTAAACCTCAGGCAACATTTGAAGATCAGATAGAAGATCTTGAGTGGATATTTGATTTCAAAATGTAATTGATAGTTCATTTGTTTTTACAAAGTACACAATTAATGCAAGTTTGAATTGGATTAATGAAATGGAGTAGAGACTTGACTACTACTTCATTGTGATTACATCTGAAGCATAAAGCACTCAGAAGTGACTTGATAAGGGAATTTTGAAGGAAAACCTATTTTTAGAAAGATGTATTTTATCATTTATTTGTAGAATTTCTTCGATGAAGTTTATATTTGATAGGATCATGGATATATCTATAATTCATAATGTTGATAAAGAGGAGATATTGAAATTGAAGGTTGTTTCCATGAAACCTATAGAAGAAAACCTTAATTCAACATTATCCATTATGCTGAATAATGTAGTTGTATTTGGAAGATGTAGGAAGTTATGTTAACAACAAGTGTGAATATATTAGGAGTGATCATATGAATATAGATATGGAATTAGTCTTTAATCACGATATGACTATGAAGTCTAGATTTGAACATTTAAAAGAACTAGACTTGTTCAAATACCATTTCTACTAAGAATTGGACACTAATGAATGAACTTGGATCATACTAAGTGTTGGCCTAGTTTTTCACCACCCTTGTTTTGTTGTATTCAATAGTGAAAAACTCTAAATGTGCACTCCAAGTAATTTGAAAGATGGTCAAAAAAACCCTAGGCAAAAGATTCACCAAATAACCTTGTGCCTTGCCTTGTTTGGCCCTAGCCTTTGAGAAATTTAGAAAGTATTGTTTCAAATAAATTTTGGTGGGACATTTTTATCCTAAAGATTTATCCGTGCAAAGATGCCTTTATTAATCTTTTGATAAAATTTATAAAGTTTTCCTAAATTGCATTATTTTATTTGAAAAAGGGTCCAAGTTGCAATATCTTTCAAGCATCGTAGATCCTTTTAAGATCGAGGGTTGAGGCTTTCCTACAATATGGAGCTACGAGGTCTTTAAATATTATAGGCAAGCACCTTTTCAACACATAGCCCCTGCTAACATTTTAGCCTCAGTGCACCAAAAAAGGTTTGTGTTTGTCAGAGCTAGTCAGAACTTTTGCAGATTCGTCAGTACTTTTTGTGCATGTTCTGGATTTCCTGTGATATCATTGGTTGAGTTACTAATAGAGATATGCCTTTATCACCAAGAAGCATCAACCATTGATTTCATTTGAATCAAGGGCTAGCACTTTGTCGCAAGAAGGAGATGCTCGTGAATTAAATAATGCGGGGAAGCAAACATGGGACAAGTGGCACAGTTTGACAAGATGCGCCCACCATTCTCAAAGATGATGATGAGATGTCTTCTATGGAAAATGTCAGATGAGTCAGAATGGATGGAGATATTTTATTCATCATTGTAGCCAATGTGGTATTTAAAATGCTTGATTCTATAACTGTTGATCTATCAAAGATAAAAGGCTAGCACATGCCCACATTTTGAAGTTGCAAGAAAGATAAATAATGCGGGCAAGTAGTTCTTGGACATGTGGCAAGGTGGGGTCAAGAAATTTTAACTGTATGCTATGGTGTGACACACTGTAAATTGATTGCTGACATGTACTTCTAGATGTACCATTGAAGAAGTTTGTTTGACAAATGGAAGTGAAGCCTCATTTGCCATAGATCTTTCAAAGATCAAGGGTTAGTACAATCTCGCATTATGAAGCTATTAGTCAAATAAGGAATGCAGGTTTGCACCTTTGTGATGCATGTCACAGTGGGGCCAAATTACAAAAGAACTTTGAGTTACACCATGTGGTCTGCCACTTGTGCTTAGTTGGAAGTACTTATGCTATGGGCACAAAAACCTCAAAAATTAATGCAGTAGTCAAGTGGGTCAGAGAATGGGGGTTGAGCAAGGTCATTTCATTGGTCAAAGTGGATGATTGACCATAAAGTGCATAAATTTTTCACATCGTTGATCCTGTCTTGATCAATGATGGATGCTTTCCCATATAAAGAACTTGAGGGAAGTTTAAACAAAGAGGGAATGCACCATGTAGACACGTGTTCATGGTAACGTCACTTTTCTCATCTTGTAAGGTTTACAAATTTCTAGCATTACCAACATTGATCTTTCAAAGATTGACGAATGGTGCAAGCCCACAATTTGAAGATGCTCGTCAAATAAGAAAAGTGGGAATGTACCAGCTTGACATGTGGAAAGAGTGACGTCAAGCACCTAGTCACTCAAAAGAAGATATCGAACCCACTGGCATGGAAGTTGTCAAAAAGAACTAACTCATATAAAGGCTTCCTATTGGTCAGAATAGCTGACTAGATTTTGTTCAAATGTGAATTGATCTGATCATTGATCTTGTCTTGATCAATGAGAAGTGCTTCCCCACAATTGTAAGGTGCAAAAAATTTAAGAAATGCAAGCAAGCAGTATTGCGATAAGTAGCCTTGTTTTTAAAGCCATGAAGCTTGTTGCCTTTTAAATTAAAGCCATCCAATCTAGTGAAAATCTACGGATAGGATTCAAATTTGGTTGCAATTTGGAGGTAATGGTTATTGAGAGTAAATATGATTCATATTTCATTCATGTGATTTCAATGTATGAAAAGAACTCATGATCTCACCATTAATGAATCAGCAAAGTGCAAAAAGAACATCAGGGCATACAAAATTCTTAGAGACAGGGCATGAATTTTTTTGGCTAGCAATCTAGTAAAATTGTAGAAGAAATCACATACTATAGAAGTGTGAATTCTAGCGGGTAAGTACTTTGTGACTCTTTAAGAAATTCAAGTATTTGTTGTTATAAAATTTCTAGGGTTTTATTCAAAATGCCTCCTTGAAAAGAATTCACTGAACAAATGGATTATTTGAAATGTTTTGTGCATGATGATTTTCTTGAACAATTCCCCTTATCGGTACATGAAATAAATAAGGGGAGGGAACTCATTCCAAAACACCTGAGAGTAGCCGTAGCAGAAGGTTTTTATGATAGAGAAAATTGGGTAAGAGATGCCCAAGTTTCCATGGGGGTTCTAGAGTTGTTTAAGAAATGGTTTTCAGAGCAAAAACTGGACACTCCTATGAGAAATGTATGGGAGTTTAACATTGGTAAATTAACAATCCCCATAGTTTTCTTTGATAGTGATTTATTGATGGATTTGGCAAAGAAATAATATTCAATTATAGGTAAAGAACCATGCTGGAGTGAATCTCTTTAGGGTTTTCCCTAAATTAATTAGTGAGGTTTTCAACCTCAATACTAACCATGTTGTGCATGAAAATATTGATATGGATGACCTTCAAGAAAGGTATGATTCACAAAGGGTTTACCTAAGAATAGGGCTATTGCAGGAGCATGCTATTAAAATTGGCACCTTGCCTGTGATTACAGCTAGTACCCTAGAGCCATTGCTAAGAAGGTATTTCAACTTTAAAGCTCAAGCATTATATTTTTCTCTTTTCAAGATTTTTGGGATGGATGAAGTTGATCAAATCCCAGGCTCTATTGTCCTTATCATGACTCAAACTCTTCAATTTGGGATGAGCACTATCCTGGATTTTGCTACTTTCCTTGTGAAAGAAATTCCCAATGGCCTGGTGGGTATAGCATGGGGAAAAGTGGACAAACCATTCTGTTGGTATTCATTGCTCATGAATGTATGCTTGTACAAGGGATTTACCTTCTTCTCCAAGGGTATGGAGCTAGAAATGATCAGGGATGGAGAGAGAAATCCAGTGTAGCTGTGGAGTGTAGATATGACTGCAAAAGCTACATATGCCAGTTATGTGAGATTTGATAGATACTTTGCATCAAAGCTTAGGCTACTTTTGAAAGGGGAAAACCCCAAAATTCCAAAAGAATTGTTAGAATTGGTCAGACCCAAGGACCATGCACAAGGACTATTGGTTAGTCATAACTAGGGAGATATAATCCATTATAATGTCTCAACAGTAATAAGAGTATATGGCTTTTTGGGAAAGCCTCATGTTCTACATTTCCATGTGCCCTTGAAGATAGGGATAACGGAGCTCCTATGGTAGATAGGCACTATAGATGAGAGGGAATTGTCTAAGAAGGGTACCTTCTTTCCAATTGTTACTATAGTGCATAATTTTTTTTTTGTGAGGAAAGGGTGGAAGCACCTTAATTTTTTTTTAGACAGATATAACATGGCAAAATCTCATGCTAGATTTATTTATCCTAAAGGATTCTATGACCTCTTAAGAGAGAGGGTGAAAGCTTCTTGCATGGTACAACAAGTTTATTATGCAGAGGATATAATCAAAATTTTTTTCACTTTGCAAGAACAGGAATTGAGGAAAGAAAAATGGATAGTATTTAGTAAGACTTTAGAATTCATTAATGATTTTGACCCCTAGTATGACCCATTGAAAGATAAGAAATATTGGGGATCTAAAATGCAAGCATTAATAAATAATTTTGCTATAATAATCCAAACCATGAATGAGAAGAAAGCCATATATGTTGAGACATATCCAGACAAGGCTGTGGAGGTAAAAAGAAGGATGAGTGACAAAAATGTGGTAGCTCCTGGCTAGTATACTTTGTGAAGAAGGGCAAGTTATGTAATGGTTCAAAGTGTGCAATAGGCACCCCTTCATCAGAGGCCAAGACCAAGAAGTCCATTTGTAGCTAGCTCTCCAAAAAGGAAAAAATTAGAATAGGGATCTTCTTATCAGGTAGAATAATACTCCTCAAGCTAGTCCCCAATCTAGATCAATGATGAAGCATCTTTAAGGGAGTAGCTTAGACAAATGGGTGGAGAAGGGGATGTAATTGTTACTTCTATAGACTTGGAGATTAGAGAGCCACAAGAACCTCCTACACCTTCCTTGGACTTAACCATTGCTGATTACCAAGGTAAGGAAATTGATCTGATTGTTGCCCAAGCTTCTGAAAGGTTTATTAATGATGAGAATTTTGTAAAGTCTAGGGCTTTTGCTCAATTTTTGTGGAGATGAAACATGGGAAATTTTGAGAAAAACTGTGAGAGGATAAAAGTAGAACAACCAGACAAACTCAATTTAGATATATAAGGAAGAGGTGAAATCTAAATTTTTGAATGATTTTGCTCAATTTACTCCTAAAGCTGGGAGGAAAATAGTTAGACAGTCAGGAGTCCTTCTTCTATCGGAGTGGGATATAGAAAATGTCATTGTTTTTTATTTAGTAAGGAAACAAAGGGATGTTAAACTGAGGACTACTGAAGAAATACTACAGGCTCATAGAGGAGTCAAATTTAGTTGTGAACACCAAGCCCTTGTTATATGGTCTATGGAAAAAAGGGACAATGCCAGAATGCATGAGATTCCCACTGCAGAGCATACTGGTGAATTGACAGTGTTCAGGGCTGGTGAGATAGGTAGTAAACAAATAATTGGGATGGCATCAGAGATGCTAAAATTTTGTAGTGTGGTGTCTGGCCAAGAGGAAGATAAATTTTCCCAACTCAATGCTAGGTTTGAAGAAGTTTTGAAAGCATATGAGGAGAGGGGTATGCAAATACAATCATTAGAAAATAAAGTAACTCAAATGGAGAAGATTCTTGGGAAAAGAAAAATAGGAGAGACTAGTAAACCCAGGATTGCATACCCCCCACAACCACCTGTTGAGCCTTTTAAATCAACACCAATTATTGAGATACCTGATACTCCAGAAAGGCCTTAGTTCTATACTATAGAGGACTTTGAAGAGGAGAAAAATAAGTTATATGCAATGCATATAGAACTTAATAATCAATATGAAGAAAAATTGAGGCAAGGTATCATGTATTTAATAGACAAGATAGAATGGGCTACATTTTTTGATTAATTAGCGAGGATTTCAGCTATTAGGGATGAATTGAAGCAAAATGAAGCTATATTTAGACCCATTGTATAGAAGTGGACAAAGAGAAATTTAGATATCACTGCTATGTGTATATCTATTATTCAGCTAACATATCATTAGATAGAAGGAATTTTGGATTTACTTAATCAGTTGCAGGGTTTTGATGATAAGCAAGATTCTTTCTATAGAAGATTAACTATTTGTTTTTCCAAGTATTTTGTGGAAAAAATTGATTTATTCCCTTGTGCTCTAAAAACAATTGATAAAATAAAGTAAAAGGAAGAATGGAAGAGGGAGCTAGATGAAGTCTTCTGTGAAAGAATGAATAAGGTTATAAATGAAACAGGCCATTTGTTATGGGTAATGACAAATGAAGAGATGGTAAAATTACAGATATTCTATAACTCCATCAGAAAAGATTTTGTTGATATAGAGGCAAATGAAAATTCTTTAGTAACTATACAAAAAGAAGTTCTAAATTTTGATTGGCCAGAGGACACTACCTATAATAAGTGGAAAGAAGAGTTTATGTCTATAGAACGGACAGAAGGAGATGTTGAGGTGGAGAATAATGATAAAGAAGAGGGCACAAAAGTAGAAGCCACCTCTGCCACTAATGATAAAGACAAAGAGGATCCTTAGGTGGCAAGAGGTGACTCATCACTATCACATTTGATGGCTACCTATCCTGAGGAACTAGAACATTAAAGGAATTTGATCATAGTGTTTTTGTCTCCCCAAAGGGAATTATATAAATGGACCCACAAAAGGATTTTCAATGTACTAGTCTTTCTATTATTCACATTTTGTCATTTTGTGATAGGTGTATGTAAATATTTCTTGTAAAGGACACCTGTCAATTTCTCTTAGCCTAAAGCTTGTTGCATCTCACACTATATAAGTGAGATTCTAGGGCTAGAGAAGGGTTTTATTTCTATTGTTTCTAGGTGATGGACTTAGTCTATTTTTCGGTCCAATGTTTGGAGAAAGTTTATGATTTTTTTCTCTGTTAGTTCCTGAGAATACATGAATATAGAATGATCTCTATGTTTCTTCCTAAGGTCATTCTGAGTTTACTATAAATGTATACAATTTTCAAAGAAAATGAATACAAATTATGAGCTATCCCCATATCAGTTCTTTCTGAATTTTGTCTCCTTTTGATTACTTGATTATCTTGATGTTGTATGTGTAAAGGCTTGTGCAATTGAATGCAATCTAGTTAGGTTGTATATCTGTTCATCACTGCTATTAGTTCAATGGATTTAGTAAAAGCTTTGATGAATTTGATAAGGTTGCTATTGTATTAAGAAGGATTTTTGAATGATGAATTCTGATAAGAATTGCTGATAATATTTGTTGTAAGGCAAAAAATTAGATATAAGGATTTGTAGTAGACTCTGAGCCCTAATGGATTAGGCACTGGTCAAATTGATTCAGCTGGAAGAGAATTATGTTATAAATGGTTTTCAAATGCAGAATTATAATTAATTTTACTTTTATTTCCTGTAGATCTTCAAAGTTGGCTAGTACTTGTTTGCATGGAATGTTTTAGCTTTAGTTAGCCACTATTGCTGAGAACACTTGCAGATCTATAGAAGAATTTTGGCCAGATCTATTATATGGGATGTGTTTATCAAATTGTCAAGAATTATGCATGTATTTGAGGATTTGAGATGAGAATAAGAATGAAACTAAAATAATTCTCATATAGTGTTTCCTAGTCTTGAATCATCCCTGGGTATGCTCGCCCTAGTTTTGCAAAGCCTAAAGAGTAGAAAACCACCTTTGGTTTTGTTGAAGTTGGGTCCAAATGGTTTTCACACATAATCGTTAATAGGAATTGGCTAATCCTTAGATTGTGTGAGTGATATCATTTTGGTATTGAGCATTTTGTTGCTTAGTAGTTATAAAACTCCAACACTAAGTAGAATACATGATGGAAAACTATGGATGGAAGACAATGTAGCTAATATTTTAGTTGACCTCATTCATGAGGTAATTGGTCTTAGCAAACAAGGAAACATACCTATAGGTGAGAAAATTGTTAAGAAGAATGTTGAGAGATACACAAAATCAGTTTATAACAGAAAGGCTATGGTGATCAACACCATTAAAAAAGATGATGTAAGATTCTTTAGAAACCTCATTGCCTACTCTATAAGTGTAAGTTCTAAGATTTACAAACTTTTAGCTGGACTCATCTATGTAGCCTATAAGATATGTGTTGAGAAGGAACAAGTTAACCTTAGTGAAATTCTAAGAATGCAACTTCTTGAGAACTTGGAGAAAATCAAAAGGACTAAGAATGGCATGTTAATTAGATTTTAGTCACTAATCAATCATATAATTTTTCATGTACTTAAGTGATTTCCATATTTGTTAGTCACAAAGATTATGGGTAGTGAGATATGTACAATGGAGAAGATCATAGATGTATGCAAAAGACATCTAACAGATAAAATCTTGGATAGTGGGAATTTGATAATGAAAACATTTTAGAATGAGATGAGACAAAGATTCAAAATTATACCTACAGTTGTAGAAAGATTTAAAGATGACATATGTTTTATGGTTGATACATATTTTACTTATATTCAAGTAGTATAACCTCAAGAAACATTCCTTGATCCCTTAGGCTATGAATTAAGTGATGATATTACAATTGGTTATATTGATTTATTGTTGAACTTTAAAGACCAAGCTGAGTATAGATTTGGAACTTATGATAAGATTACCCAATCATCTCATTAGGCATCTTTAGAGAAAGCATCTCATAAGAAGATAGAGAAAATAATGAAGAAAACTTTAATGGAGGCCGGTATGACAGGGAGTGAGTCACAGGCAGTTAGGTAGACTATGAAACAAGGTATAACATATATGCAACCTTTATCAATGTCTATTGCAGAGACATCTTCAAAATAGAGAATTCCTTCTACAATAGTGTTAGATTTATAACCAAGTGAGCCAAAGAGAAAATTAGAGAGATTAGTGGAAGCTATGACTATAAGGAAAAAAAGAGTCAAGCAACAAGTTACTAGACTAGGTAAAAGACAAAAGAAATTGTTGACAGTTGTAGATTCTAATGAAGAGGAAGAAGAATAAGAAGCTAAATAGATAGAAAAAATAATTACTTCTAAATAGTCACTAGGTAAAGATTGGCAACCCTAGAAGGAAAAGATAGAGAAGATAAATTTAGCCATTGCTAATGGAGGGAACTTTATTTAGATGAACAAATTTTATGACTTGTATAATGATATTGAAAAAGATCGGATTAGTATCTCTACTATGAGATATATAATAGCTAATAATATAAAACTTAAGGATATTAAAGGCATGGTAAATAAAAAGGTCTATGATAGGCTCATTGTAAATAAGGCACCATCTCGAGAAGAGGACATAGAACTTTGAAAGTCTATGATAAGGACTATATTCAAGAATCATGATGAAGAAGAAGTCAAGAATTTGTTGAGTAGTTTGGCATCATACTTAAGAGACAAAGTGAGACCATTTATTTTAATGGTGGGTGATAAGGATAAGATAAGTAGTGAAATAGCTATATCTATCACTTGGATGATGATATAATCTAAGGAAGCACCTTCACTAGTACCCAGAACCTCAATAGTGTCAGTAAGTGGTGACACAATGCAAATTGATCAAACCAATGTTACTATTAACATTGATGACAGTAACCCTTTTGAGATTTCTAATCAACTTGAATCTCATATTGAGGATATCCAAGAACAACTAAAACAAATTGAAGAGGAGAAGAGGATATTAGAAGAAGAAAAGAGGGAAATAGAAGAAGCCAAGAAAAAACTTCTTTAAGAAGAAATGAAGAAAAGGGTTGAGGAAGAAAAGAAGAGGAAATTAGTAGAAGATGAGAAGGAGGTAATAGAGGAGGAGGAAGAGAGAGAGAAGGAAAGAAAAGAGAAGAAATAGAAAGAGAAAGAAGAGAGAAGCGTCAAAGAGGCAGTTGAGAAGAAGCAAAGGGAAGATGAATCTAAACCATCTAGTTCATCTATTCTACTTTTGTTTGATAGCCTAACAAGTGATGTTGATGATCAAAATAACTTGATCACATCTTTAACAAAGCTTATTGAGAATAACATGAAAGTGAAGAGCCTAAAAAGAACCTTAATGGAGGTTAGGAATAGATTACACAGTACTCTGGCAGTCTAGTATACAAAGGTAGATTTTGAATAGAGAGCACAAGTAGTGTTGAAATATTTCGATGAAGAATTTACAAACTTGTTGAATGTTGCAGAGTCAAAGGCCCAAATTTCACATGATGCTAATTTATTTAGCACTATTTGTCAAAATATCAAGAACAATTTGATAAGTCTTGATACTTGTATCAAGGAACTTCAAAAATGTCAATAGGATAGAAAGGTATTTTACATTAAGTATACCTTATTACACAAGTTGACCAAGGATCTTGATAGTAAGATTGAAGTTAAGTTGAGTGAGCTAGAGGCTCTATCTAACTAGATACAGCCTTCCAAAAAAGCTGATGAATATGAAGGACAAGTGGCTAGTATTCATAATGATATAAGGAAATTGGAACTTTGGAAAGAAAAAATTTTGAAAATTTTTTTGGATTTTAGAGAGTCCATTTTTTTTGAAAATGTCTATTGTAGAGAGATAGTTGGAGGAGAGTGTCAAAGCCAAGGACACCTACTCAAACTTTTTATATTTTGATCTTAATGTAGTTGAGATTACATCATATGCCCTATGTGAAATTCTCACCCCTATTGAATCAGCCAAGCATACATGGAAAAAAGATATGGATAGTCTTAAAGAAAGTTTTGATCATTGTATGAAGATACTATTAGTTTAAGAAAGATGTTTGTAGAGTTTTTGACAATAGCTTTGATAGTTTTTGACATTCTAACCTTTTTCATTAATGTCAAAATGGGAGAAGATGCATAATAAAATTGTAAATAAGGTAAAGGGGAGAAGATAAAATTTTAATTTATGAAATCATATTGTAAGAAGGAGCATACATAAGATGGAAAAGTTGTAATAGATGATTAATATATTGTTACTATATTGTTTTTGACAAGTTTTAATTACTTAGCCAATTTTCCTATTTTGTTGCTATCAATGCGAAAGGGAGAGATTTTTGACAATTGGCTAATGAAGATATGTAATTTTTGTCATTTATGTCAACACGTGATGTACATGTTTACAAGAAACCTTAGAAATAAAGATACCTAGATTTTGGTACTCAAAAAATTGTCTAAGTATGAATTTACTTTACAACAATTTATCATTTTGTATGTAACTTGTTACTAACGTCATATTATGACTAAAAAAGTTAGATGGAGATAGTATACATGTTGATGATGATGTGTATAATCTTAGAAATCAGTATGAAATATAAGGGAAAGAGATATTCATGTTTTACCAGTGAAAGAGGATAGAGGAATTAAAGAAAAGGAATTATTTTGTTTACAAAATAATTACTTGACCAATTATGGCCAACATCCTAGATGTTTACTCTAAGTTGGAAAAGTATATTATGTTCTTAGCTGACCTAGTAGAAATTTGTGAAAAGGCATGGTATTTATGCAAAGTACATATTGCAAATTCAAAAAAGTGAAAGTGTGTGTGCAAGCAAGTGATGTATTGTGATATGCAAACTTTCTATGAAGCAATATATGCAAAGTTGATTTTGTGATCCAAGATCAAATTGAGGAAGAATCAATATTCTTGAAGACTAATTAATTGTTTGTGTAGTGAGCTCTTCTTGTAATTGGAAGTGCATGTTTGGGAAGTGGGCTCATCTTACATCTACTATACTACAACTCTTAACAGGGTTGAAATCTTTTAATAAGGATTCAAAGTCTCCTAACATGGACTCTCTATACTAAATTTTCTCATTGACTCCTAATAGGGTCCATCCTCTTACAAGCAACATATATATTAGTATATTATCTAGTGGGTATCATCCTCATAGGGGTTTTCCCGTGGCCAAGGTTTCCCTAGTTAACAAATTATGGTGTTATGAGTTATCTTTATGCACGGTTACTATTAATATTCAACATTACTTTATTAATTTTTTATTTATGGTTCAAAGTAATAAATAATGTTTAGTTGGTGACTAGATTTTGTAAATTATTGATTTACCCCACCTATAAATTCATATTTATAAATGCAAAGTGGTGTGGTTACACATCCTTCAACATCTAGATGCTGATGAGAAGGTCACTATATTGAGTATGGGGTTGAAGAGGGTGACACATATGCCCCGTATATGGGTGAACCATAGATTATTGAGTGCTTTAGCTAAGTGGTAACAAATGAGCGCAACACTTTCCATCTACTGACTAGTGAGGCTACCATCACTTTCGAAGATATATATCACATCCTTTGTGTTCCATGTTATGGTGATCATGTGAGTTTTTATGCTTAGTTGCTCCCTTGTTGTTAATTTTCTAATATTCATATGAGATGTATTGCCATGAGTTTTTCATGTCATACGTATATTATGATTAGACCTTGATAGAGGGGAGATTAGCAATACAAAATATATTTCAAGATGTGACCATCTTAGATCACCACTTGAGCTAGGAGAGTCTCATAGATGAGTATAAGGATGGGTATCCATTACCTTTCCTTCTTGTCTTACTAGTTGCTCAAGCTTTAGTCAATGATAGGGGCCAAAAGGGCTTTCCACTAGGATGGCATAGATTGATGGGAGATTTGATGGGGAAGACCTAGAGGATGGCATGGACACCTATGATTCTTGTAGATATTTATTAGGAGCTTCATGAGATAGCCTACCAAGAGGGGAAGACTTGGCCATGTGGTATAATGCTAGCCCAAATATGGGTGTGGAAGAATATTGTAGTGATTTGATTGTGGGAACAACCATGAGAGTGCATCAAGCCCTTTATTTTTAGGTATATAGGGTTCATTCCATAGAGCCATAGTGGAGATGTGACTTACTACCAATGTCTCTTTGATGAGCTCATTTCTTTTGTCTAGAAGCCATACTGTGAGTGTTGTAGATGGTTTGACACATGCAAGCTTGAGTATATGCATTACAATCGACCTCTAGTTGGGAGACATTCAAAGATAGTGGAACATTTTATTATTAGCCATGTATGGCATTCGTTTGGCTAGTGGTAAGGGATCTCAGTGTAGACCACCACTTATCTAAAATTCCATGAGGAGGAGGCACATGGTTGGCTTCCCATGTTATATGATTAGGATGCCTTGAGGGATATAACAACTTTGATATGGGAGACTTGGGACAACTGTCTAGATGCGGTAGGTGTGGGAGCAAACCTAATGTATTTGTATGAGATATAGAGGCATATTTTCCGTAGATTCACACAACTAGATGCCCCACCTATGTTGGTAGGACATGGAAGATGGAGGAGATAGTGGCAGAGGTAGAGGTAGGGGTAGTAGGTACATAGAGGTTGGGAGTAGTTCTCGATCTGGTGGGAGGAGACAAAAACATGCCCATGTTGTGAGAGAGGATGATGATGATTAAGAAGAGGTGAATTCACTAAGACATTGGAGAGTGGAGTAGAAAAAATCATGAAAGGAGAAACTTTCCATAGGAGGTGGAGAGGAGAATGCTCAACATATTAAGATTCAGACCCTAGAGGTAGAGTTGTTGATAGCATGAGTTTCCCTAGCTATGCAAGATTAGTAGCTAACAGACATGAAGGCATGGGGGGAGGATCTCCATAGGGAGCATGATGTTTCTAGGCAAGAGTAAAAAGTAATGGAGCATGTGATTCTTACTATTATGATTCTTATAGAGGTATGGTGCCACTAAGACATGGAATTCCATAATAATCAAAGCAGACAGGGAGAGGAGAGATGGTTGTATAGCTACCAGACAAGAGATGACCTCCACTTCAAAGACTACAACCTTGGGCCTAGGAGAGTGGGAGTTAGTCCTAGATTTAGGAGTAGCCTAGGATGATTTCCTTGTTGTATTTCTATTGTACCATATGTATTTTGAGACATTTATCTAGATTTTGGATCCCATATTGTATATCTACCTTGACTCATTTGATATATATATGATATTGGATTCAATCGATAGACTTGTGTATTTGTCTCATTTTTATCCTCATGTGTTTAATGTTGTATATGGATATTTCAACATCTTGAGTTTATGTTTCCATGTGATGTTTCAATTTTCTATTCATATTTATGTATGCTCAGTTTTATGTTCATGGGTCTCTCTCATGTATAGTTTAGCTCTCATGTATTTGATGTAGACTCATGTTTTGAAAATGTAATACTTGGATAGATCAGATGTGACTTTTAGATTAACTCTTTTTGATAATAGGAAAACAAAGAGGTGAAGTGAAAGATCAAGGAGATGAAAGGACATGATCTAGAAGAAAGTAAATAAAATATGAAAGAAATTAGCTAATATGTCTGGGGAAAAAAAAAAGAGAGAACTCCCCATATGTAGAAATACAAGAATAAGCTAAAATAATCTTATGATGCAAACTAGTATGCAAAAAAATTTATTTGTAAGGGACACAAAACATTTAGACTCTAATCTCATCATTGAACATTATCAGGGACATTGAAAGACCATGCAATGCTCACTACTATAACTATGAGGATATGAATATGATCTATATCAGATGGGTATGTGGGAATCAAACCTAAGAATCAAAGACATGTAAGTCAAGATGGATAATCCAGTCAAAATTCCCTAAGTTTAGTATAGCAAGATTATACATGTATCAAGGAATACGTGTCAGGATAACCCTTGAGTGTGGTCCTACGAAAACATACAAGGATGATACATTTTAAGTCAAAGTGTCAAGTAGGACAAAAATTAATGCTCTAAACACCTTATACTAAAAAAACTATTCCCACAGGTAAAAAAAAAGAAAATATGCCCTATGACCTTAGTCTTCTAGTCTAGCACATCCTCAAAATACTATTAGGAACAGAACACTTAGCAAAAGAAATTTTCACAGAAAACACACAAGGAAGATAAAGTTCATCATTAATTAGTAAGTCGAATGTTTAAGTGTGTGTGTGTGTGTGTGTGTGTGTAAGTCACTTGGCCATTTCTTGAAGAATTGTATCTGATAGTCCAAAATATCATAGCATCCTAGACTATAGGTAAAGTATCTGAGAAGTGTTGAAAAACACTTGATGTCAAGGAGGTAGTGTTGAGAAAGACTATTTTGTATGAGTGGTCAAAGAAACCCTAATGCATAAGGAGACCCTCATAAGCTAAGCATCCATGCCTCTAAGATGAGGACAAGAGACAATTCCAAGCCAGGAAATATGTTGAAAAGTGAATGAGTGAGATTTATAGACATAAGCATGAGGGTCTTAAGTAGCCCCTATTTCTAGGTTTTCACCACTTGGCAGATTTTTTTTTAATACATTTTTCAATTTTCTTGTATTTTTTTTTTTAATTTTTTTTTTTGGTGATACATCAAAGCACCTACTACTAGATTTTCACTAAGATAATATTTTTAAGGATATTTTTTGATTTTTAGAATTTTTCTAGGATTAGTAGATATATACAAATAGTTGAGCTATGAGCCTTTAACCATAGAACCTTTTTTAGACGTAGCATGTTGATAAGCCCAACAAGTTATTCCCCTTCAGGAGTAGAAAGCAGATATCCACAGAATACAAATGTTGTTGTGAAAATGTAAGGACCTAACTAGTTAGGCTCAAATTTCCTTTTTTGTTATCCTTTTTGCTATTTTTTTGGATTTTCTCAAAGCACAAGGTAACCCACTTGGAACTCACAAGGATGAAATTTTTGTTGTAGGTAGTAGAAATTCATTTTTGATATGCCTCCGTGTGATCAAAAGAAACCTTGAGGCATCATCAAGGGTCTCTAGCTCTTGTTTCCTCATAACCCTATGGTCTTCATCAATTATCAACCCATGTAGGGAGACTCATAATGAGGGAATCTCAACTTCTAAGGGTAAGACAACCTTAGAACCATAGACTAAAGAAAAAGTTGGAGCCCCTATAGAAGTATGGATGGTGCTCCTATGGGCCCATAGTGTCGAATTGATCTATAGGTGCCAATATTTTCCTAAATTGTAAACTATTCTATGTAGGATTTTGAGAAATGTCTTATTAGAGGCCTCAACCTAGTCATTCCCTTGGGGATAGTGGATTGAGGACTAGTGTTGTTTGATCTTGAATTTATTGAAAATTTATTTAAGGTCCTTGTTTTTAAATAGTCCTCCATTATCAGTAGTGATGGAGGGTGGTATGCCATAATGACATATACTATTGTTGAGAATGAATAAGGAAACACGTTTATCTATAGCAACAGATAAAGGTACAACTTCAACCCATTTTGTAAAGTATTCAATTGTCATAATAATAAAGTTATGACCACTAGATGAACTTGGATGAATCTTTCCTACCAAGTCAACGGCCCATTGTTGAAATGACCAATATGTAATCATAGGTATGAGCTCACATCTAGAAGCATGAATCAAGCTACCATGAAGATGACATTTCTTTCAAGATTTAGCATATCAAAAAATGTCAGCTTGCATGGTTGGACAATAGTATTCAACCCTAAGTAGCTTTTGAGTAAGTGCAAGGCCATTGGAGTGTACCCCACAAATGTCATCATGGACTTTGACTAATGCCTTTTTAGACTCTTCTAGTTCTAGACACCTTAGAAGCATTCTATCTAGACCCTTCCTATACAAGTCACCAAAGACCAAGGTGTAGTGTGAGGCATTGCAAAGGTGTTAGCATTTTTGATTTTGTGTGAGAATTTTAGAAATGACCTGATCATGTAGATAGGAGAAAATGGTGGAGTTACATGAGGAGTCATGACCAACAATAGTGCTGATCACATGATTGTCAAAGGAGTCATATACACGATGACATAATTATTCCACTAGGAACTCAAAACATGATTCATGCTCTTGTAACTAAGGAGTAGATGCTAGAGTAGCCATAAAATCTATAGCCTTATTTTCTACTCTAGGAATTTTTTGAAAGGTCACAAATGTGGAATAGTTTCATAGAGTGTTAATCAATTTATTATAGGATACCAACTTGTCATATTTTATTTGATAATCATTATTAACTAGGCTAATAACAAGATGGGAATCTCTATAGATATGCAACTCTATGATCCTCTATTCTAAAGCTATTTTAATCCCATTTTTTAAGGCCTCGTACTCTTCTATATTATCACTACAATGAGATAAAAGTTTTTAGGACATAGGGATCATGAAACCATGAGGTGTAATAAATAGAATGCCTACACCAACCCCATTCTAGGTTTGAGAACCATCAAATAACATATTCTAGGTTATTTTAGTGACATACATGATGGAATCCTCCATTAATTCAATCTACATAGGAGTTGTGTCTTATAATAGAAAATTAGCCAGTTGATCAACTATGGTTGGCCCCTTGATAGCTTTGTGTTCGATGTACTCGATGTCAAATTCAAAGGGAATAATCATCCATTTAGGTAGATGGCTGCTAAGAAAAGCTTTATTGAATAGATATTTGAGGGTATCTATTTTTACAATGAGATGTATCATGTGAGCCCACATGTAGTGTCTAAGCTTTTGGGAGGAAAATACCACTACAAGGCAAGCCTTCTCAATGTTGTTGTAGTTCATCTCATAGGCCACCAAAATGTGAGTGATGTAGTAAATAGAACGCTCTTTTAAAGTTACATCAATTTGTACTAAGAGTGCTCCTAGGGAAGAATATGTAGTCAAGATGTATAGAATCAAAGGTATTCCTAGGATAAGTGGAATTGATACTAGAGGATTAGAAATATACCCTTTGATATGATCTAAGATTTGTTGGCAATCTTCATTCTAGATAGATGTGGAGCCTTTATTCAAGTTCTTATTGAAAGATTGAGATTTATTAGCTAGCTAAGAAATGAACCTCCTAATGTATTGTAGACCTCCCTAAAGACTTGTTAATTAGTTTATATTTCTAGGAGGAAGCATTTACATTATATCTTACACCTTTTTGGGATCAACTTAAATGCATTTTGTTGATATGATGCAGCCTAACAATTTTCTTGGCATGACACCAAAGGCACACTTTTTGGGATTTAGCCTAATCTAAAATTTTTCCATACAATCCAATATCAAACTAAGGTCATCACGAGGTTTATTTCTTTGTTTAGATTTGGCCAATGTGTCATCAACAGAGTCTTCCATATTTTTGTGCATCATGTCATGGAATATGGTGGTCATGACTCATTAATAGATAGCTCCTACATTCATTAGCCCAAAGGGCATGAACTTCCAAGAAAAGGTACCCCATGCACATGTAAAAGCTATTTTTTCCTGATCTCTAGGGGTGATTTTGATTTTTTTGTACATAGAGAAGTTATCCATTAAAGAGTACATCTCATAACCCGTGGTCATGTCCAATATCATGTCTATGTTAGGTAGTGGAAAATCATCCTTAGGGTATGATTTTTTTAAGTCTCTAAAATTGGTGCACACTTGAATGGACTTATTATGTCTAGACATAGTTACAATAATAGAGATCCATTCTATATAATCAATGACTTTGATAAAGTTTGCACTTAGGAGTTTTTTTAGTTTTTCCTTGACCACCCTCAACTTTTTTTTAATAGGCTTGATACAAGGAGAAATAGATAGATGATGTATGATTAGATTAGTGTCAAGACCAAACACATCTAAGTAGGTCCATGCAAAATTGATTTTATTTTCTTCAAAGAACTTAGTAGAGTTCTCCTTTTCTTCAGTTGATAGAGGCTCAGCTACATGAATGATTCTAGGAGACTCTTTTATACCCAAGTTGATATGCTACATGGGTTTGATTAGAACCAAAGATCTATCCTAGAAATAGCTTAGTAGACTACTAATTACCACATCCATAATTGCCTCAAGGAGGTTTTCACCTTTAGATACATCTTTATTTTTACTTTTTTTAGGTTTAGATACTGCCACAAAGTGGTTTAATCCATTTGGATGCTTATTTTTTCTTTTGATTTTATGACTAAGGTACTTAATATCTATTTCTATCATTTTAACCATTGGTTCACTAATGGAAGATATCATGGGTTTGATAGCGTTGAGGTAGAAGGAAATCTCATAGTCATTTTGGAAAGATAGGAGTTCAGGTCTTTGAGCAAACCAATCTATGAGATCATTATGGATTAACAAGAGGGACTTGGAGGCTTCAAGTTGTTGATATGGTAGGATAAATCTTTGACAACATGAGAAGTTGAGCCTATAGTGAAATTTCCAAAGGAATCTAGATCAAGAATAGGCCTAGAGGGATCAGTGTGATGCACTAAAGTATTTTGTGAACCAAACTTGTCAGACCCTAACTAGACTCTTCAAACACATTTGATTGGGTAGCATAGGCATGGATGAGATACACTCCTAATTTGTAAGATGAATCTAAGAGACTTTCCCATTCATACTCACCAGAATCTATAATCTGGTTCCTAGAAATCAAGAGAGAAATATTCTCTCTTATCCTTCCTTTTTTTGGATCTTCCTGATAAGATTCATCTGATTGGTTTTTTCTAGAGGTAGAATCTTCAACATAATTAGAGGTAACCATAAGTTATTCTCCTAAAGGAGAGAAGTAGGAGGCATAAAATCCTCTTCTTGTAGAAAAATTGTGGCAAAGGATGGTTTATCATCCTCTAATTCACTAAATATGGGAGCTTTTTTGTCAAATCTTAGTAATTCATCTTCTAGCCCAAAGCCTAGGCCAATAGTATCTCTAGTTTCATGACCCTTAGTATGACTTAAGGGTTCTCTGAGAGATTTTTTATTACCAGTTAAGGACCTGTGGCTCTGATAACCCATTTTAAAAAGAAATTTATATCCTTTTCTATAATGCTTAGGAGAGATAGGAGTAGTGATTGTGACTTCCCATATATATCCAATCTTTGATAGATTTTTCTTATTTTTCTTCTTCTAGGAGAATTGATGATTGAAAAAAGTTACAAAAATGGTCATAGTGGAAGTGAGGGATTTGATTTTTTAGGAAGGTTTCCCATAAGATCAAGGAGAAACCAATAGAGAAGCAATAGAATCTAGAGTGTACTTTTCCATATGTAGGCTTATTATTTTCAATTTTTGTTCACACTCTTTTAGGGGTAGTTTAAGCTCATGAGAAGAGTTAATTGAGAGGGGGGCTGAATTAGTTATCCAATAATTATCAACCTTTAACCATTCAATCAAAGTAAAAAACAACCATACTAAGATGCACATACACAATTACACCAGATTTGTTAACTAGGAAAACACTTGATCAAAGGGAAAACCTTGGTGGGAATAATGCCCACAAGGTGATGTACTAATATAAATATTCCTTGTTAGAGGACAGACCTTGTTAGGAGTCTATTAGATAATTTAGTATATATGAGTCCCTTTTAGGAGACTTTGAATCCCTATTAGGAGATTCCAACCCAATTAGGAGTTGTGCCAACCCCATTAAGAGTTTGCAAAGGTAGAAGGACCCACTATCCAAATAGCTTCTTGGGCAAGACCACTAAGTTCATGTAGAATAATTATCTCTACTATACTTTAACCTCCTTCCTCTATCTTTTCAACTAGACCAATCACTGTCAGATCTTGCAGACTAGGTCACAAACCTCAGATCCAAATATCAAACTTTGGATCTCATAACAAAAGCTTGGCAATGAAGTTTTCTTCACCTTCTCTATACTTTTCTTATCTTTACATTTTTCTCTTCATGCTTCTTTTACTCATTCATACATTCCATACATGATAAAGGAAAATATCCTTCCTTTATATTGAATCCATAAAATAATTTCCTGATATGCCTATTACACCTTCTCAATTAATTATTATAAGACCTCATTAAGAACACATTACACTTAGTGATAGCGTTAATCTTTTTCCTTATAACTTGAATAACTTTCTATACATGTGATATTATGATGAGTGAACTTAGCTACATCATCTCTAGAATCTATTCTTCATATTGTTAACTTTGGCTTCTCAAAATAACAACTCTACTAAGAGATATAACAAGTTTATCAGAACATGCTTCTGTAAACTCTATCTCAGAACAATCTTCACCAAAAGTTTCATAACTTATCCTAGACTTAATATATTATTCTCATGAGGTTATCTTCATATACTAGACACTTAGTATTATCTCCCTTTGTCTCACTTAGTGAAACTTCTCAACTATTTGTCTGTACAAACTTGATCTTTCCATTGTCTCACTTAGTGAAAATGCTTATGGAGTTCCTAAGTGTGTGGATAGATCATCGAATGTGAGGCAGTTTGCACCAGGACCTTGAGTTAGGTGAAGTTTTTCAAGAAGTTCTTGATTGTGTAGATAGATCGCCGACTGTGAGGTAGTTTACACAAGGTTCTTGTGTTGCACAAGATTTGTCTTATATAGACTTGAGTATGGAGAAGAGAAAGAAGAAGATGACTTTTGTGATTGGATGGATTCTAAGGATTCCTAGACTTGAGAGATTTAGAAGGAGAATGCAAGAAGAAATATTTTTAGATTTGTAGAAGAAAGTGAATGAATTAGAAGCTGAGTTGCAAAAACGAAGAGCATGTCACCAGAAAAGAGATGTTGATAATTCCTTGGATGTGGAAAAGAAAGATGATCTAGTGGAAGAGCAAGAGGATCAAGAGGAAATTATTTGTGAACCTAAAGTTGAAGAAGATGAAAGAGAAGAGGAAGAGCATCAAGATGAAAAGATTTATGAACTTCAAATAGATCAAGATGATTTGAAGATTGCAGCAATGGAGGAAAAGTATAGTTCCTTTGTTGGAGATCAAGCAAGTGAAGTAGTTACATGCATGAAAGAGGCAAGAAAAGATGAATATGTCAAAGAGGTAAATTCTTATGAACTATATGAAGCTGAATTTGAGGTGAGTTTGAAAGATACTAATGATGGTTTGCATGAGGATCTTGTTCATGATGTATGGTATGCAAAGAAAGATTTGTATGGTGTTGCTGGGTTTATTATAGGTTTGATTAATTTAATAAGATTGGATGAGGATAAGATTTATACTTGGACGAAGTTCATTGCAAAGGAGAAATTTCAGCAACAAACACTTGTTCTAGCTAGTTATTGGAAAAGAAGAAAGAAGGAAATATATTGGTGCCGGATACTTGTTCCAGCTATGTGTTGGAGGAAGAGAAAAAAAATGTCAACAGTGGCTACTTCATTTTGTGAATCCATATTCACAAATTTTTTCCTACCATGGGAGTCAGATGCAGGAGCATCATGCATCAACAAAAAAAAAAATGTGGAAGATTTTCATGTTGGTTTTCCTATCCCTGTTGAGGTGGAAGCTTGTGGTGAAGATGAAGACAGTTGTATATCTTTCTTTTGGCATCAAAGTGTGGGACACACTTTTCTATCTACCAAGGGAGTCTGATGTAGGAGCATCTTGCATCTGGAAGATTTTCATGTTGGTTTTCCTGTCCCTGTTGAGGTGGAAGCTTGTGGTGAAGATGAAGATGGTTGTATATCTTTCTTTTGGCATCAAAGTGTGGGACACACTTTTCTATCTACAAAGGGAGTTTGATGTAGGAGCATCTTGCATGGGAAAATTATTTATTCACAAAAAAAAAAAGAGAAAAGAAAAAAAAGAAAAAAGAAAAAAGAAAGAAAAAAATTATGGAGGAGAGAGAAAGTGACGAAAATAGAAGGAAAAATAATTTAAAAATAAAATAAGGGAAAAATAAGAAAAGAGGAATTTCTATTTTCAAGGTGCGTAGGTGGCATAAATAGAAAAATAAGAAAAATAGTTGTCATTCCATTAATCGAGGTGTGTAGGTGGAAATTCTAAAAGATTTTGGATAAATCATGTATTTAATATTTGTTGGGTGCTTAGTTGTATTTGGGTGGGAATTTAATATTTATTTAAAGGTAGTTGTATTTACCTTTTATCCCACATTGGTTGTGTTTGTAATGTCTTGGGTTAGAAGGGCCTATTTAAGGAAGGCTTATTATCATTTGTAATCAAGTTTGAAAATAGAAGCTCTTCAAATGTAAGCTCTTCAAATGTAATCTCTTATAATGAATTTTCAAGTATTAATGGATGCTTTATGAAGCATTTTGTCATCTCTCTATCTCCATATTGTTGCATTTTTGGTTGTGAGTTGGTACGGATAGTGTGGCCTATCATCAGTGGTATTAGAGCATACCTTTGTTAGTGGTAGCAGAGTGGCCCTACATCAGTGGTATTAGAGCAGTACTACGTCATCTATAGTAGTTGCAATCTATCCCTTAAATTTACTCTATATCAAACTATTTTTTATGCTATAATTTCTCCCCCATTGACATTAATGTCAAAGGTTTCAACAACCATCAATCTCTACAACAACTATCTCTGACTTTCTCAAGTGTTCAAAGAAATTGTTCAAAATAACATCCAACAAGAGTCCTAGATGACTCTATCCATCACAAATACTCCCCTATACAAGAAGCATCTACATTTAGTCTAAACAAACAATAGTGCTCTGTTACACTGGACTAATACACTCTTGCATCATTTATGCTAATGAAGGAAGGGGCATAACCCCCAACATATCTCACAAATACTCAAAAGTCTCTTTGGGAAGTGGCTTGGTGAAAACATATAAAATCTTCTCTTTCGTGCTTACATAATCCAATGTAATTTTCTTTTCTACAACTTTCTCTCTCAACATGTGATACTTGATAAACTTATCACTTTCATCATCATTTCCTCCAAATATGATATCATCAATAAATGTTACCAAAATCATCAACCCATCATCCATTTCTTTCTAGTATAGATTACTATCTACCATACCTTTCCTAAATTCAAGCTTTGTTAAATACTTGTCCAACATTGCATACCAAGTTCTGGGTGCTTACTTTAAGCCATACAATGCTTTCTTCAATCTAAATACTACATCCTTGACATTTGTTAAAGGAAAACCTTCAAGCTATTCTATGTATACCTATTCTTTAAATTCTCCATTTAGAAATGCTAACTTGACATCCATTTTATACACTTTGAATTTCTTATGTGCTGCATAGGCTAAAAATAGCCTTACTTCTATTCTTGCCATAGGAGCATAGGTTTCATCATATTCTATTCCTTCTTGTTGTGAGTAACCTTTACATACCAATCTTTCATTTTTCCGTACAACTTCACCTTGTTCATTCATCTTGTTCCTGAATACCCATTTTTTTTCTATCAAATTCTTGTTTGGTGGTCTGGGGACCAATTCCCATGTCTCATTCTTCACTATCTAATCCAAGTCTTCTTTCATGGCTTGCTTCCAATAGTCATCTTTACATGCTTCATCTGCATTCTTTGGTTCAACTTGAGATATTAGACATAGTTCTTCATTGATTCTACTTCTTGTCATCATACCTTTATCTCTACTTGTAATGATTTGATCTGGTGGATGATTCTTTGTCATATTCTTACAAAAGGTAGGAGTTGTTATCTCAACTCTTAGCTCTACTGAAGGTTCCAAGCTTTGTTCATGCCTTTGCTCTCCTTGATTCTACAAATCATTGTTAGTCCCAAAAAATACTTCATCATTCCTTGGTTTAATAATAATATTCTCATCATGAGAATTTTAATAAACTATTATTTCTTGTATCTTGAATTTCTCATCAACTCTTACACTTGCACTTGTAATAATAGTCTTAGTTCTAAGATTATAACATCTATAAGCTTTGTTTTTTAATGTATAACCAAGAAGCATACCTTCATCACTTCTAGCATTAGATTTATTAACATCATCATCTCCTTTTATGTAATACTTACTTTTAAATATTTTGAAATACTTGACTGATGGTGAATGATAAAAAACATAACTCATAGGGTGTCTTGCTGATACCTTTTCTAATCTATACTCTTTTTAGAGTATATAATGTAGTGTTAACTACTTCTCTACAAAATATCTTTGATTCAACATTTTCAGCTAACATAGCTCTTGTTTCTTTTTCTACTAACATGTTCTTTCAACAATCCCATTCTGTTCAAGGGACTTCAACTCAACTCTTTCATCTGCTCTAGGATTGAATGTTTTCTCTTCAATCTGATTCCAATTTTGCAAATCAGTTAATGATAAGTTCCACATTTTCATGGTTAGCTTCTAGATCAAAAAAAGTTACCATAGCTATCTCTTCTACTAATTCCTTTTCCTTAACCAATTCAAGCTCATTATCTTTATCACAATCATTCAAGAATCTTTCTATTGGCCTAGTTTTTCATCCTTGCCATTTTCTATACCTCACAGTGAAAAACCCTAGTTTAAAATTTGTTGTTGTGTGCCCTAGCTTTTAAAAGGTTAATTAAATGTAATTTTCAAATTACATTAGCACGAGATGGGTTAACTTTAAGTTTTCTCTTTATAAAGATTACTTTATTTTTATTTTCCATGATTAAAAGCTCTTATTTTCTAGGCTTGACTTAACCATGGTCATATATTTTAAGTGTTAAATGAAAGATCTAAACTTAGATGAGTAATTTTTGTCAACCTTCAATCTCCATAAGATTGACGAGTGGAACCTACCCAAAAGATGAAGTTGCATGATTTTTATACAAAGCTGGGAAGTGCCTTTTTGTCACGTATCACCAGTTGACATCATGTCTTGTTTGTATTGCAAAAAATTAAAATTTGTTAGATCCTTTTTAGAGGTTATCATTATTTGTTAGAGCATGTTCCATTTTCTTGCGATCTTATTTGTGGGCTAATTCCCAGTGTGATGTTTTGTTTTGATCTTGATGCACTGTTGATTTTCCAAGATCAACAATTGGCACTTTATCATAAGATCGAGTTGCTCAAGCATTAACCAAAGTAGGGAAGCACTATGTTGACACTTTTCCTTATTGACATTAGGAGAAGTGTCACATATAACTCTCAAGCATTCTTCTTTTCCACCAATCTTAGTACGATCAACGACTGGTGCTTACCCACAAGATGAAAGTGAAAGGTTTTTAAACAATGTGGGCAAGCACCTTGTTGACATCTAGCACATGGTGATATCAGTGCCACATTCTTTGAGAAGTATTCCTAGTACTGGAAATTTTCAAATACTATTAGGATAGGTGTAATGCATTGATTGGTTGAAGTTTTTGACTTAGAACTACATAATATGATTTTTTCCATCATTGATCTTTGTCAAATCAATGGATGGCACTTTCCCCCTATCCCAAGGTGCAAGTTCTTTAAACAATTTGGGTAAGCACCTCAACAACACTTGTCCATGCTAATATCAAGATTGGTATTCCACATTGTTCAAAAGGTACAAGTCCTTCCATCATTAATCTTTGGTAGATCAACGAATGATGCTTTACTACTTTGAGAAAGTGATCAATATTTAAACAAAGCAGGGAAGTGCCAATAGGACATGTAGCAGATAATGAAATCATGCATCCACCCTTTTCAAAGGTAATAATGAAGTCTCTATTATGGAAATTGTCAAAACACATTAGATAGAAAGAAGATATGCTATTGGTCAATTTAGCTGACTGGGTGCTACAAAGGTACAAATTTTTGCAATCAATGATTGACTCTTACCTGCAATATGAAACTACACAAACTTTAAATAAAGTGAGGAAGGGCCAATCTACTATGTGGCAAGGTGGGACTAGTTGTGAAGGACATCTGCTAACTTATGCTAGGTTTGAAAAAGGTGCTAAAATGGAATGCCAGTTGGGTCATAGTATTAAATGTCTTATTTGAAAGATGTTGTAAATTTTCATGATCATCAATCTTTAGGGGATCGGCAACTGACACTTACCTAAATTATCAAAATGCTCGAACTTTAAGAAAAGCAGGGAAGTGCCTACTTGACATGTGTCTAACATGTTTAAAATTTTAAAATGGGCTTTTCTTTCAAACAAATCTATTTGATGCCATGAGATTGATAGATGAACTTAGAATTTGAAGCATGCCATAAAGTTAATGGTTAAAGAAAATTAATATTTCTTAGAACTCCTTCATGCCATCTTAATGCCCAGATATAATTGGAAAATTTGCCATTATTGAACCACACAATAAAAAAAAATTCTTAGAGCACAAGGTTTACAAAGTTAGGGCATGAAATTCTATAAGGTTTTTAGCAAATTATAGAACAAATTATAGAGAAAAGGAAGTATAATTCAGTGAGTAAGTGCTCTATAACTTTTGAAAATCGAGGGATTAGAATTGTGTGAAGTTGAATTTGTAAAAAGCCTCCACAAACTAAACTCTCAAGTCACACTGATTACCTTAAGAGATTTGTCCATGATGATTTCCTTGAGCATTTTCTTTTGTCTATACATGAATTAACAAAGGGAAAAGAGCCTATTCCAAAAAGCCCTAGGTTGGTTGTGGGTGAGGGTTTTTATGATAGAACCAATTGGGTGAGAGATGCTAAGGTTTCTATAGGAGGCTTAGAAATTTATTAAAAATTGTTTGCTGAACGCAACCTAGACACCCCTTTGAGTAATGTTTGGGAATTCAATATTGGTAAATTTGTGGTTCCTAGGGTTTTCTTTAATAGTGATCTATTGTCTAATATGGCCAAGAAATATGAGCTTATCACTAGAATTGTAAAGAATCATGCTAGAGATAACCTTTTTAGGGTTTTACCTACATTGATTAGTGAGGTTTTAAAACTCAAACCCAACCATACAATCCATGAAACAATTGATATGGATGATCTTTAGGCAAGATATGACACATAGAGGGTATATTTGAGAGTGGGGTCATTACGAAAACATATTGCTAAGATTGGGTTGCTACCCTTAGTTACACCAAGCACCCCAGAGCCATTGATGAGGAAATACTTTGATCCTAGAGCCCAAGTCTTATAATTTACTCTCTACAAGATATTTGGGATGGATGAGGAGAAGTACATTCAGGGTTCTATTATTCTTAGTATGGCTCAAACATTGTAATTTGGAATGAGCACCATTCTTGATTTTCCACTTTCCTATAAGAAGAAATTCAAAATGGTTTAATTGGAATATCTCAAGGTATAGTGAACATGCCATTTTTTTGGTATTCCTTGTTGATACATATATGTATTTATAAGGGGGTCACCTTTTTCTCCAAATAAATGAAGCTAGAACTAGAAAGGGACGGAGAGAAGTTTCTAGTTCAATTATGGAGTGTTTATATGACTTGGGAAGCCAGGGATGCCAACTACATTAGATTTGATAGATACTTTGCATGAAGCCTCAAATTTCTCTTAAGAGGGGATAGTCCAAGGATCCTACAACCTCTACTAGAACTAAGTAGACCTAAGGACCATGCCCAAAACCTATTGGTCAGTCATAATTGGGGAGACATAATTACATATAATGTTTCCACTATGATTAAGGTTTATAGTTTCTTGGGAAAACCTCATGTTTTACCTTTTCATGTGCCCCTGAAGATAGGAATTGTTGAATTGCTATGGCAGATTGGAACAGTTGAGAAAAAGGACATATTAGGCAAAAGTAAAGGCACTTTTTCCCTTATTGTCACTATAGCTCATGATTTTGTTTTTGTTAAGAAAGGGTGGAGGAATCACAATTTATTTTTGAATAGATATCACATGGTAGAATCCCATGCAAGATACATTGATCCAGAAGGATTCTATTACCTCCTAAGGGAGAGAACCAAAGCTAAGGTTATTATACAACATGTATACTTCCTAAAAGATGTTATTAGAAATATTTTTTCATTATAGGAACATAAAGTTAGAAAAGAAAAATGGAAAGTCTTCAGTAAAGTCTTAGAATTAATTAATGCTTTTGACCTCGATTATAATCCCTTGAAAGATAAGAAGTATTCGGGGGCCAAAATGAATGCATTAATGAATAATTTTCCATGATAATGCAAACTATGAATGAAAGGAAGACTACCTTAGTTAAAGCATATCCTAATAAAGCAACAAAGGCTACTCCAAGTTAGTGAAAAATAATAGAGGAGGGCTTGATATATTGTGGCTAAGAATATACAACATGTTCCCCCTTACAAAAGGCCAAGACTAGAGAGTCCACCTAACACTAGTGCACCCAAGAGACAAAAACTAGAACATGGATCCTCTTCTCATGCAGAAGAGTATTCACCAGCTCAAATCCCACTCCAAATAGAAGATGAAGCATGTTGAAGAGAGAAACTAAGACAAATGGGTGGGGAAGGATATATAGTGGTTGCCATTGCTAATATAGAAAGAGGAGTGCCTAAGGAGCCTCTTATTCCCTCCTTTGACCTCATTGTTGTTGATTATAGAGGCAAGTAGATAGATCCTATTATTGCTCAAGCCTCTCAAAAATTCATAAATGATGACAATTTTTTTAGATCTAGCTCCTTTGCACAATTTCTATGGAGGATAAATATAGGAAATTTTGAGGAAAAATGTAAAAAAAAAATGGCAGAGCAACCAAATAAATTAGACTATGACATTGAGGAAGAGGTGAAGGCTAAATTTTTGGAGGATTTTTCCCAGTTAATACCTGAGGCTAGAAGGAAATTAGTTAGAGAGTTAGGAGTTTTAGTTTTTCCTAAATGGGACATAGCTAAAGCTATGATTTTTGACTCCATTAGAAAGGAGAAAGAGGTGCAATATAAAATAGAAAAAGAGATATTACAAGCACATATGGGAATAAAATTTAGTAATGATCATCAAGCCCTAGTCATATGGTCTATTAAAAAAAGGAATAAGACTATAATGCAAGAAATTTCAAGTGTAGAACATACTGGTGCTCTTATAGTGTATAGGGCTGATGAAGTAGATAGTTAGCAGGTTACAAGAATGGTTTAGGAAATGTTAAATTTTGGGGATGTGGTAGCTAGGAAGGAGAAAAGTGGATTCTTAAAACTTAATGCCAATTTTGAACAAATACTTAAGGCATATGAGGAAAGAGGAAAAAGGATCCAATTGGTGGAAAACCAAGTCGACCAAATGGATAAGCAATGTGGAAAAAGGAAAGTGGGTGAATCCAGTGAACCAAGAATTGTATATCCTCACCCCCCAATTGAACCATTTAAATCCACCCCCATTATTGAGTTACCATGTACCCCATAGAGGCATGAATTTTATATAGGTGAAAATTTTGAAGAGGAAAAGAAAAAATTGTGGGCCTTACATGTAGAGCTAAATGTATAGTATGAAGATAAACTGAGAAAGGCTCTCATGTATTTGGTTGATAAAATTGAATGGCCAATATTTTATGATAATCTATCAAGGGTGACAAATATATGGGAGGAAATAAAAGCAAGTGATGAAATTTTGAAACCCATTGTCAGTAAATGGAGTAAAAGGAGAAAAGAGGTCACATTTCTATGTTATTTTGTCATAAAATTTTCACATGACCACATAGAAAAAACTTATTATATTACTAATGGTCTTCTAAATTTGATGATAGAAGAGTTGGGTTATAGAGGAAGATTGTTAGTTACTTGAATAAGTACAAAAGTGAAAAATTTGATTTGTTCCCATTTGCTTTGTATAAGAAGAATAAAGATGAAGGGGCCAAAGATTTAGATGATTTATTATGTTTAAGAATAAATAAAATCATTAATGAAAAAGGACATACATGGTGGGTAACCACAATGGAGGAGCTAGTGATGGTCTAGTTATTCTTTGATTCTTTGAAACAATAATTTGTTAACATTGATAAAGAGGCTAAATTTGTAATCAAGAAGCAAAATGATATTCTACAATTTAATTGGCTAGATTACACATGTTTTGACAAGTGGATGGAAGATATTGCTTCTGATCTGCAGTGAGAGGAGGTTGAGAGTGATAGTGATGAGATGGATCAAAATGAAATACAAATCATTGATGCACCTTTGAAAAATTAGAGGAGAGAATAACACAAAGAAGGGCAACCATTTCACATAGAAAGTACCATGGGCTAGGTTGATGATGTGGAAAAAACAAACCTAGATATAACTATTACCTTAACAGTTTGTGATGAAGATGGTGAAGATCCTTGAATTGAGGTTAATCTGTGAGCACTAGATCATGGCACATCATTAACAAGTTTGATGGCTATGTATTTTGAGGAATTAGAATAGTAGGAGAGCCAATCACTCAAGTCATAGCCTTTGAAGATGTAGTAGAAAGTAGACCCATCAAAAGAATGTTTTGATGCAAAAGTCTTTTTGTTACACATAGTTTTGTCTTTTGTGATAGCTTTAAAATGTGAATATATTTTGTTAAAGGATAACTATCAATTCTCGATGCCTAAATGCATCTCATACTATATAAGTGAGATTCTAGGGCTAGAGAAAGGGTTCAAATTATTGTCTTTCTAAGTCTTTACTAAATTTGTTTGGTCCAACCTTTTAATGAATACTTTGTGATATATTTTATCTATAGGTTTATGGGAATACATCAATTTGATAGGATTTAGATGTGTTGTCTTGAGTCATTCTAAGTCTTTTTAAATTGTATATAATTGTTTTCAAAATGAAATTAATAAAAATATGAACTATCACAACATATTTTATGGCTAAATCTTGTCTCCATTTCCTTTCCCTTGTTATTGTGAAGTTGTATATGCAAAGCTTTTCCAATTGAATGCAATTGAATCAAATTGTATATCATTTCACCATTGCTATTAGTTCAATGAATTAAGTAAATATTTTAATGGTATTGATAGGGTCTCCATGGTAATGGGAAGGATGTCTATAAGTACATAATGGGAAGGATGTCTGTAAGTACATATTTCAGTAAGAATTATTGATAATGTTGATTGTAAAGAAATCAATTAGATCTAGGAATTGAATGGACTCTAAATCCTAATGAATGAGCCACTAATCTATAAAATTCAATCTATATGTGAAGATATCATAGGAAATCATCAAGCTCAAATTAAAAATCAATTTTACTTTACTATTCAAAAGAATTATCAATGTTGGTCAGCACTTGTTTGCATTTGATCTCTAAGTCTTAGTTAGCTACTATTACTAGAAATACTTGTAAATCTGAGAAGAATTGTGATGAAATCTTCTTATAAGGGATGTGTATTATCTTAAAGTATCATAGAAGTAGTAAAATATGTATATGTTAGAGATAGGAGGTGAGAATCATAATGAAACTAAGAGATTCTTGCTCATTTGTATTCATTTCTTTGAACCATCCCTGAGGTATACCCACCTTAGTTCTACAGAGCCTAAAGAGTAGGAAATCTAGCTTGATTTCATTACAATTGGGTCCAGATAAGAAACACGTTCAATTGTTTATAGGAAGTAGCTGATCCTTAGATTATTTGTGCTTCAATTATCTTGGTATTGAGTATTTTGTTACTTAATAGTTGAAAAACACCAATAATTGATGCACCTTCAAAAGATTAGAGGAGAGAAGAAGAAAAAGAAGGGCAACCATCTCATATGGAAAGTATGATGGGCTAGGTTTTTTGATGTGGCAAAAACAAACCTTGTTATATCTGTTACCTTAATAGTTCATGACAAAGATGGAAAAGATCCCCAAATTAAGGTTAATTTGCGAGCACTAGATCATGACACATCATTAACAAGTTTGATGACTGCATATTTCAAGTAATCAAAATTGTAGAAGAGCCAATCACTAAAGTCAAATCCTTTGGAGATGTACAAGAAAATGGACCCACATAAAGAATGTTTTGATGCAAAAGTCTTATGTTACACATAGTTTTTTCTTTTGTGATAGCTTTAAAATCTAAATATCTTTTGTTAAAGGAAAGCTATCAGTTCTTGATGCTTGAAGCTTGTTGCATCTCATAGTATATAAGTGAGATTCTAGGGCTAGAGAAAGGGTCCAAATTATTTTCTTTCTAATTCTTTACCAAGTCTAATCTGTCTAGCCTTTTGATGAATACTTTGTGATATATTTTCTCTATAGGTTTATGGGAATACATCAATTTGGCACGATTTAGATGTTTTGACTTGAGTCATTTTGAGTCTTGTTCAATTGTATATAATTGTTTTGAAAATGAAATTAATATTAATATAAACTATCACCACATTTTTTCTAGCTAAATCTTATCTCCATTTCCATTAACTAGTTATTGTGAAATTGTATAAGCAAAGCTTGTCTAGTTGAATGCAATTGAATCAAATTGTACATCAATTCACGATTGCTATTAGTTCAATGAATTAAATAAATGCTTTAGTGGTATTGATAGGTTATCCATGGCAATAGGAAGGATGTTTGTAAGTAAAATTTTTAGTAAGAATTGTTGATAATGTTGATTGTAAATTAATCAATCAGATCTAGGAATTGAATGGACTTTGAATCCCAATGGATGAGGCACTGATCTATTAAATTCAATCTGTATGTGAAGATATCATAGGCAATCATCAAGCTCAAATTAAAAATCAATTTTACTTTACTGTTCAAAAGAATTATCAATGTTGGTCAGCACTTGTTTGATTTGATCTCTAAGCCTTAGTTAGCTACTATTGCTAGAAATACCTGTAAATTTGAGAAGAATTGTGACCAAATCTACTTATAAGGGATGTGTATTATCTTAAAGTGTCATAGAATGAGAAAACTATGTATATGTCAGAGATAAAAGACGAGAATCATAATGAAACTAAGAGATTCTTGGTCATTTGTATTCATTTCTTTGAACCATCCCTCAGGTATACCCACCTTGGTTCTACAGAGCCTAAAGTGTAGGAAATTTGGCTTGATTTTATTAAAGTTGGGTCTAGATAAGAAACACATTTAATTGTTTTTTAGGAAGTAACTGATCCATAGATTATTTGTGCTTTCATTATCTTGGTATCGAGTATTTTGTTGCTTAATACACTAGTAGAATTTTGGTAAATAAATGACTATGTGACTAAAAATTAATCACTAAGACTAAAAATTTTAGTGACTTGACTAAAAGTGATCAAATCCTAGTAATATTTTACAACTTACAAATATAAGTGACTAAATAAATGATCAAATAAATGAATAAATAATTGGTCACTAATAATTAGTCACCCAAACAAATGATTAAATGAATAATCGATGATATCTCTTATCATTTTAATATATCGAGTAACTTTTTTATAACCTTTATTACTTATAGAGGAGATTTTGTCCTATCAATACATTATTATCAGTTAACATCAAAATCACTTGAATCTACACTCCCCAGAAATTAGAAAATAAATGACTACATGACTAAGACTTTTGGTGACCACATGACTAAAAATGATTGAGTTGTATTATATTTTTAAATTCACAAATATAACTGACTAAATAATGAGTAGTTTGGTCATATCATACAATTACCACTAAATAGTTGATCAAGCAAATGTAAATGACTATTACTCTATTATTTTCTCTTCTAATAATTTTTATAAATGTTATATTTTATACAAGTTTGAGCTTTAGTAATTTTAGGAGTGCATCATGCTTAATTTTTATAACCTCTATTAAAAAGGCAATATAAACAAATTCAATTTTTTTTCTAAAAATAAATATTAATTTTTCATACCTTCCAAAATATAATTTCACAATTACATATAATAATGCATTAATACATTTTAAAGGAAAATTTAATCTTGTATATTAAGTTTAATTTATTATTTTAATTATCTAAATTACATATTAATCTTAAAAAATTGTTTTAATTTAGAAACTTATTTTGAGACAAAACCTATCAAAAAATCATTTTTGATATAAAATATTTTAAAGATATTATCATTAATTAATTTATAAATAAAATCAAACCTTTAAATATTATTAATAAAAAAAGTAGTCAATATATATAATAAGAATCAATAAGAAATAAAATAATATAAACATGAGATATTTTTCACAACAAGTCAAATTGATATTGCTATCATGACTTAAATGATTTAAATGATAGTTTTTTTTTTGTCAAACTCATTGACCCATGTTTCATGAGTAATGATTCACACAAATACATCTCTTGTGAGAATAAATGGAACACTTAGCACTCATTAGATCTGATGGGGACACAACCCAAGAACAAAATGGACACAACAGAAAAGGGAAAATTATATTAACTAAGAAAATAAGCTAGTACAATAGTATACGAAAATAAACTTCAAAACATGCCCTAAGGGCTTACAATAGCATAAATCTGGAGATAATTTCTCCTTTCAGTACCTCCTCTCAAACTCCACTCCGAACTGCCTTTTACAATGCCATAAATCTCTCTAAATAGACCTCAGAGGGTTAAGGACTAGGAGTACATTCTAGAAAGTCCTAGTAGGCATCCACCGACTAAATAGAAGGTTCCAGAAGTTGCGTTAGAAGTCGGTGCAAATCTAGAAGAATCCAAAAATGGTAACCGAACTTCCTAGAGGCATAAATTTTGAATCGTAGCTCCGATTGACGAACTATTTACATTTTTGGAAAGCTCTCAAAGCGCTCTATAGCCCTATGGACCAGCTTCTCCCGTCCCCCATTTTTTAGCCCTTTTTGAGGTCATTTAATGCCCCTAACCTGACTTTGAAGCATTCTTAGGAGGTCTCCAAAACCTGAAAAACTGCAATAACTTTCAAACTGTGGGGCCTTTTGACCTGATTCTTTTTTTGGAATGCTCTAAATTACAATTACATTCATCTAGCCAATTTACACCTCCTAGTTCACCAAAATGATGGCTCAATTACATGCTCCTTATTTTTCAAGATTTTTTAGCACACTGATAGTTGAACTGTGAGAGTTGGAACCTTTATTTGACCCAAATGGGTATCCAAAAATAAAAACACATGAAACAAAAACTAAGTCTAAGTAAATTTTTTTGGGTGACACAGGATTGCCCTTATACCTCTGGATGCTCCTGCATCAAGATCTAGGTGATGCTCATAGAGGTGAAGCACTAAGACTTCAGGGGAAGTCACCCATCCAAGTATGATGGGGACACAACCCAAGAACAAAATGGACACAACAGAAAAGGGAAATTGTATTAACTAAGAAAATCAGCTAGTACAAATAGTATAGGAAAATAAACTTTGAAACATGCCCTAAGGGCTTACAATAGCATAAATCTGGAGATAATTTCTCCTTTCAGTACCTCCTCTCAAACTCCACTCTGAACTGCCTTTTACAATGCCAAAAATCTCTTTAAATAGACCCCGGAGGGTTAAGGACTAGGAGTACATTCTAGAAAGTGCTAGTAGGCATCCACCGACCAAATAGAAGGTTCCAGAAGCTACGTTAGAAGTTAGTGCAAATCTAGAAGAATCCAAAAATGGTAACCGAACTTCCGAGAGGCATAACTTTTGAACCGTAGCTCCGATTGACGAACCGTTTACATTTTCAGAAAACTCTCGAAGTGCTCTATAGCCCTATGGAAAAGCTTAGCTCATCCCCCATTTTTTGGCCCTTTTTGAGGTCATTTAATGCCCCTAACCTAACTTTGAAGCATTCTTAGGAGGTCTCCAAAACTCAAAAAATTGCAATAACTTTCAAACCGTGGGGTCTTTTGACTTGATTCTTTTTTTGGAATGCTCTAAATCACAATTACATTCATCTAGCCAATTTACACCTTCTAGGTCACCAAAATGATGGCCAAATTGCATGCTCCTATTTTTTTTGGGATTTTCTAGCACACTGATAGTTGAACTGTGAGAGTTGGAACCTTTATTTGACCCAAATGGGTGTCCAAAAATAAAAACACATGAAACAAAAACTAAGTCTAAGTACATTTTTTTGGTTGACATAGGATTTCCCTTATACCTCTGGATGCTCCTGCATCAAAGTACTACTCAGACTTATGCGTGCTTAAGTAATAAAAAACTACGCAATTAAATCATGATAGGAATATCACATTTAAAATAAAAATAAAAATGATTAAACATTATAATTTTATTAAATATGACTAAAATTATAGTTCACTACCTAATGTCATTTTAGTTCACAACAAAGAATTATAGCTCAACAACTACCAATACACATACTCAAAATTTCAAAGTTTTGAATCAAATATTTTAAAAAAATTAAGTGCCATCTTTGAAAAAAAAAAGTTTGAACAAATATTTATTTTGAAAGATAGGTTTCAAAGTGTGAATTCTAAAATATTTGGTGTCCAAACAATAGATATATCTTTTTAATTCTTTAAACATATACAATACATGTATCTTTTTAATTCTAACTTTATTAAAAAAATATTATTGAAACCTTAAGTCTATTAAAATTATATCTTTTAGCACTAAAAAATGATCTTTATTTACTTGATTTAATTTATATTTAAAAAAAAAAAAATTAAATCAATTCTAATTTTTTAACGTTAAAATCATAAAAATCTATTTTGCTTTTAAAAATCTCTGCTGATTTTTAAAAAAATCCCTATACAAGAATAGTTTAGGAAATGTTAAATTTTGGGGATATGGTACCTGGGAAGAAGAAAAGTAGATTCTTAGAACTCAATGCCAAGTTTGAAGAAATAATTAAGGCATATGAGGAAAATAGAAAAAGGATCCAATTGTTGGAAAACCAAGTGGCCCAGATGGATAGTCAGCTTGGAAAAAGGAAGTAGATGAATCCAGTGAACCAAGAATTGTATATCCTTGCTCTTCAATTGAGTCATTTAAATCCACCCCCATTATTGAGTTACCAAATACCTCACAGAGGCTTGAATTTTATACAGCTAAAGATTTTAAAGAGGAAAAGAGAAAATTGTGGGCCTTACATGTAGAGCTAAATGTATAGTATGAAGATAAATTGAGAAAGGCTCTCATGTATTTGGTTGATAAAATTGAATGGCCAATATTTTATGATCAGATATCAAGGGTAACAAATGTATGGGAGGAAATAAAAGCAAGTGATGAAATTTTGAAACCCATTGTCAAGAAATGGAGTAAAAGGAGAAAATAGGTCACATTTCTATGTTATTCTATCACAAAATTTTCACATGACCACATAGAAAAAACTTATGATATTACTAATGATCTTCTAGAATTTGATGACAAGAGAGTTGGGTTATAGAGGAAGATTGTTAGTTACTTGAATATGTACAAAAGTGAAAAATTTGACTTGTTCCCATTTTCTTTGGATAAGAAGAATAAATTAAAGAATAAAGATGAATGGGAAAAATATTTAGATGATTTTTTTTTTTTTAAGAATAGATAAATTCATTGATGAAAAAGGACATGCATGGTGGGCAACCACAATGGAGGAGCTGGTGAAGGTCCAATTATTCTTTGATTCTTTGAAAAATGAATTTGTTAACATTGATAAAGAGGCTAAATTTGTAATAAAAAGGAAGAATGATATTGTGCACTTTAACTGGCTAGATGACACACTTTTTGACAAGTGGATGGAAGATATTGCTTTTGATGAGAAGTGGGAGGAGGTTGAGAGTGATAATGATGAGATGAATCAAAATGAAATACAAATAATTGATGCACCTTCAGAAGACTAGAGGAGAGAAGAAGACAAAGAAGGGCAACCATCTCATATGGAAAGTACTGTGGGCTAGGTTGATGATGTGGCAAAAAAAAATCTAGGTATAATTATTACCTTAATAGTTTGTGACAAAGACAATGAAGATCCTTGAATTGAGGTTAATCTATGAGCACCAGATCATGACACATCATTAAAAAGTTTGATGGCTATGTATACTAAGGAATCAAAATAGCAGAAGAGCCAATCACTAAAATCATAGCCTTTGAAGATGTAACATAAAGTGGACCTACTGAAAGAATGTTTTGATACAAAAGTCTTTCTATTAAACATAGTTTTGTCTGTTGTGATAGCTTTAAAATGTAAATATCTTTTGTTAAAGGACAACTATTAGTTCTTGATGCCTAAAGCTTGTTACATCTCATAGTATATAAGAAAGATTCCATAGCTAGAGAAAGGGTCCAAATTATTGTCTTTCTAAGTCTTTACTAAGTCTATTCGGTCCAAGCTTTTGATGAATACTTTGTGATATATTTTCTTTGCAAGTTTAAGGGAATACATCAATTTGATAGGATTTAGATGTTTTGTCTTGAGTCATTTTGAGTCTTGTTTAGTTGTATACAATTGTTTTCAAAATGAAATTAATACAAATATGAACTGTCACCACATCTTTTCTAGCTGAATCTTGTCTCCATTTCCTTTACCTGGTTATTGTGAAGTTGTATAAGAAAATCTTGTCCAATTGAAGGCAATTTAATCAAATTGTATATCAATTCACCATTATTATTAGTTCAATGAATTAAATAAATGCTTAGTTGTATTGATAGG
The DNA here is from genome assembly GCA_028749045.1 of Cupressus sempervirens. Taxonomy (NCBI): domain Eukaryota; kingdom Viridiplantae; phylum Streptophyta; class Pinopsida; order Cupressales; family Cupressaceae; genus Cupressus; species Cupressus sempervirens. Next base: position 60,297,889 of record CM053783.1, read on the forward strand.
GTCTCCATGGTAATAGGAAGGATGTCTATAAGCATGATTTTTAGTAAGAATTGTTGATAATGTTGATTGTAAAGAAATCAATTAGATCTTGGAATTGAATGGACTCTAAATCCGAATGGATGAGGCACTGATCTATTAAATTCAATATGTATGTGAAGATATCATAGGCAATCATCAAGCTCAAATTAAAATCAATTTTACTTTATTGTACAAAAGAATTACCAATGTTGGTTAGCACTTGTTTGCATTTGATCTCTAAGCCTTAGTTGGCTACTAATACTAGAAATACTTGTAAATTTGAGAAGAATTGCGACCAAATCTTCATATAAGGGATGTGTATTATCTTAAAGTGTCATAGAATGAGAAACATATGTATACATCAGAGATAAGAGATGAGAATCAGAATGAAACTAAGAGATTCTTTCTCATTTGTATTCATTTCTTTGAACTATCCCTCAGGTATACTCACCTTGGTTCTGCAAAGCCTAGAGAGTAGGAAATCTGGTGTGATTTCATTACAGTTGGGTCCAAATAAGAAACACATTCAATTTTTTATAGGAAGTAGCTAATCCTTAGATTATTTTTGCTTTCATTATCTTGGTATTGAGTATTTTGTTACTTAATAGTTGAAAAATACTAACTCTTTCCATAGTTGCTTTAAATTCTTCATCTTTATCAAAAAGTAAACTCTTTCTAGTTTTTCTTACTCTCTTAGGGCATGTAGATGCAAAATGATCAAACTCATTACATGTCCAACAATAAAAAACTTCCATGCCTTCTTTTTCTCTTTTTATAACAAGATCAATACCTTCCTTTGTCTTCATGTCTTCTTTGAATCTTGATCTATCTTTACTTGTGCCTCTATCTAGAAACTTAGTGCTCAATTTAGTACAAAAAATTGATTTCTTACCATGAAAATCCATCTTATATGTGTCAAAATTTCCTCCATTAGACTTAGGACTATCTTTTCTAAAATAACCCACCATAGGTTTCCCAAAGCTATTAAGCTTTTCCTTTAAGGACCCAAGGCTCTAATTCCAATTGTTAGAAACAATAGTCCACCAAGATAGCTATGGGGGGTGAGTCAATTATCCAATAATTATGAACCTTAACTAATCTTAACCATTTAATCAAAGTAAACACCAACCATACTAAGATGCACATACACAATTACATGATTTGTTAACTAGGAAAACCCTTGATTAGAGGAAAAACCCTAGCGGGAATGATGCCCACAAGATGATGTACTAATATAAATATTCCTTGTTAGAGGATCGACCTTGTTAGGAGTCTATTACAACATTTAGTACATATAATTCCCTATTAGGAGTTGTGCCAACCCTATTAGGAGTTGTAGAAGGTAGAAGGACCCACTATCCAAATAGCTTTTGGGGCAAGACCATTGAACTAATTGTCCAAATGATCTTTCAATTATTCCTTTTAGAATAGTTGTCTGTACTATACTTTAACCTCCTTCCACTATCTTTTCAACAATTCTAGTCATTGTCAAGCCTTGTAGACTATGTCATGAACCTTAGATCCAAATATCAAAATTTGGATCTCATAATAAAATCTTGTCAATGAAGTTTTCTTCACCTTTTCTCCACTCTTCTTATGTTTTCATTTCGCTCTTCATGCTTCCTAAAATCATTCATACATTCAATACATGATAAATGAAAATATCCTTCCTTTATACCGATTTGATAAAATAATTCCTTAAGTCAATTATCACACCTTCTCAATTAATTATTATAGGACCTCATTAAGAACACACTACACTTAATGATACATTAGTCACCTTGTAACTTGAATAAATTTCTATACATTTGATATTATGATGAGTGAACTTAGATAAATTCTCTCTAGAATGTCTTCTTCACATATTTAACTTCAACTTCTCAAAACAACTTTGCTAAGAGATAGAACAAGTTTACTAGAACATGCTTCTGTAAACTCTATCTCAGAAATGCCTTCATTGAAACTTACATAACTTCTTCCAAACTTAATATCTTATGTTTTTGAGGTTAGCTACATATACTAGACACTTAGTAGTATCTCCCTTTAACCTCACTTAGTGAAAATTCTCAACTATTTGTCTGTAGCAACTTGATCTTTACCATTGTTCTTCTGTTAGATACCACAAAAAAATTTCTATGTTGACATAAATGAAAAATATAGTCATGAATGTAACATATCATCATGATAATGATCCAATCATATTTCTATAATACTCCCTAATAGAATTATCATCAGATTTCATTCTTCTAACAATACATTGGTGGTGTGTAGATGGTACTACCTGCATGTCATGAATCCAAGGTCTTTCAAGAAAAAAGTTATATACTAGTGGTCTTTTCTAATAGGACCAACATAGATTGGTAGCATAATAAGACCTTTAGAAGGCTTGGAAACCTCATCATAGGATTTTATGGTGATCTTTCACTTAGGGTTGATAGAAAATTTGGACATGTCAAGCTATTGAATAACATTGAAAGAGATAATGTTTAACTTTACACTATTTTCTATCAAGACTCAATGGATGTGAGTATGGAGGATTTGAACTTCTATGTGTAGGGATAGATTATGGGGATGAATGAGGGATCTACCATCTTCTTTGAAGAATGTGAGGTAATGTGGTGAAGAAATGTGATTCACCATAGCTTGGAACCACTCTGCATCAATATCCATGGGGACATTGGCTAAGCGTAAGGATTTTTCAAGAATATCCTTGTGCAAAGGAGATAGCTCTAACAATTCAAAAATGGATATTTTTGCTGATGTTCTTTCCAATTGACTGACAAGGTCATAGCTAGATATAATAGGGGTATTTACTTGTTTGGATGATGAGGCATTCTAAGGATTATTTATAACTTTAAGGATAACTTTTGATTACCCCCTAGTGACAACATTATGTGTCTCACCATACAAGGAGGAAGATTCTGTCACTCTAAGAATTATCTTAGGTTGAGTGTCCTTATTATTGTGAAGAATTATACATTTTAAGGACTACCTTAGGTCTTTCATCATCCATATCATAATCAAGTTCCTTGTCAAACTTAGGACTTATAATGAAAAGATATTCAACATGTTCTAATATGTTACTAACATTGTTAGTATAAGTGTTTGTGTAGTTGATCTTTGTATCATGCTTTTTCTTGTTAGCCTAAGATGATCCCCCTTTTTCATATTGTAGTAAGAGTTGTTTGAAGGCTTTGTGAATAGAGTTTTTGACTAAGTCATCTATTATGACTTTGTCAGCATTGATGAGATCTTGGATAATATCTTTGAGCTTGAAACATTGTTCACTATTATGGCCTTTGCTCCTATGGTAACTACAAACATGGTCCTCTCTCCACCAAGTAGGTTTGATGGGTGAGTCATAGGGCTGGGAGTTGTTTAAAAGCTTGACTAGTTTTTTTTTCAAGTAAGTTCTTCAATACCACTTCATAAGTTTATACCATAGGTGTGTAAACATGTCTTTTCTTAGAATTTTTTTTTTGTATCAAATGTTTGAGACTTTGAAGTCTCTTATTGTTTGCAACATAAGTAGCATTGGAAAGGTTAAAGGTAGAATCCTTGGTCTTAGGAGTATCCACTACTCCAAGGTGTACTTTTAGAAACCCCCCTTTCAAAAAAGGTGTAAAAACTAAGCGAAAGGTGTAAAACTCTTGACAAAAAAAAAATTGTGGTAAATTTTTTTGGTCTACAAAGAAAAAATAATAATCTCCATTGGTAAATCATTCATAGTCTCTTAGACAATGTGTAAAATATAGGAAAATTATGTTATTTATATATGTATTTTGATGAATAAAAATATATTTCACATTACAATATTAATTTTGCAAGCAAATTATCTTATTATACTACACATGAAATATATACATTGGTGAATAATTTTTTTTGAAGTTATAAGATTATTTTTGTGGGCAAATTGATCCATTGTGCCAGATAGAAAATATATACATTATAATTATATGGTTATATTCTATAATAATATTACAATAAAATAAAATAAATTAAATTCATACAAAACAAGTAAATTAGAAAATTTATATCATTCCTATTTGTTTACTTATATAATTATGCACCTTGAACATTAATATTCATTATTTTTTTATAAGATTCCAAAGTCAAGATTAATTATTATCATGGGTTTTGTTGATTATTTTATTTATATTTATTAAGCTTGAGTAAACTTGAATCATAGACCTCCTCGATAAGAGGCTCACAATGTAATGCCCTACCCAAAGATCCTTGGAACAAGGATAAAATACAAGCCAAGATATATATATATATATATATATATATATATATATAAAAACAAGTGTAAGTGCACAAGATGACAACATACATGGATCAAAAAGATCACAATGGAAGACTTAACCACCATCTTGACAACCAATAGATCTCTTGATGCCACCACCCAAATTGACACAACACAATTAGGGATTTGAAAGAAAAACAACAACAAAACACAAAATCTAAAATCTATCAGAGCATGGTAATTTAAGGCATCCCAAAGGGTACTAGAAACTTTGAAAAATAATCCCCAAAAATTGAGGGAAACACACTCTATTTTCTATGTGAGGCCAATAGTCTGATAGATTCTTGTGCAAGGAAGTACATTCTTGCACAAGGAAGTGTACCATTGCATGCAAGGGAGTGCACTCTTGCACAAGGAAGTGCACCACTCTGTGGGAGGATACACTTACCTCAGGCCCAAAACTAGTGTGGGAACTCGCATGAGGAAGTACCCCACACCATGCAAGAAATCCTAGAACACCATGTGAGGATCTTACTTTCTCACATGAGAAAGTAAGATTTCATGTGAGTAAACACAATTTCACAAGAGGATTTATATCAAAAAGCATAAAAAAAAAGGACAAAGACTTAGAAAATGAAATCCTCCACACTGGGGAGTACTAGATCCACACATTGAGGTGAATGATCGAATATAGTACTGAAAGATGGAAAGATGGGAAAAAAATCTAAACATCTAATCAAATAACAAAGGAACATAATAGAAGGTAAACAACGTAGAGTACTGAAAGAAAAATCATAGTAAAAAGAAATAATATCGCAAGAAGCAGTAAAACAAACTAAATACACAATTCTTCGTAACCATCAATAGCATCATAAGACCATCATGGGTCCTAGCCATCCCCTACACATAAAAACCCAAGCCACCGATTAGATTTTCAATACTATTGTAATAGGGATATCACTACTAAACATGCTACAATCATATGCATAAGGAAATATAGCATGCTAGTAGAAGCATAAGATAATCCTACAAAGTAGATAATATCACCTATCACATGCTAATCATCAAAGTAAAGAAATGCATCAGTAAATAACATCATCTAACCATGATATACAAGCATCTCAATGATAACATAAATCAAAAGAAGCCATACTCTAGAACTTGAAGTACCAAGTGATGACATCTAGCAACAGTCATGCTAGAAAAAAAGACCATCTTTGTACATCGATCACTAGTAGTGGTGAATGTAGCTACACCTCCCAATCAGATGGTAACCATAGGTCTACACCCACCATGCTGATGGAGATAAAGATCCAACCACAAACACACACAAAGCAAACATCCATGGCTAACACACATGCCAAGTAGTATGATGACTGAATCCAAGACATAGACAATGTATAAACTATAGGTCCTAGTCAAACATCTCAATGAGCTACTTTGTAGGGGCTGTCATCATGAAGAGTCACTTGGCATTGATAAGCCCAATCTTGAATTGTGAAAATTTAGCTCCCTCAATAGAAAGGCTCTAGCACAAAAGATTTTTCATTAACTTAAGTTTTATTACCACCCAACATTTTATTTAGTTATCACTTATATAAAACTCCCTTTGCCAACCTCCAGTACCATGAACACCTAGTTGCAAGATAGAAGCCCCATCCATATGCTACCCTACCCTAGCCATGCTCATTCAATGATGAGTGCCTATAGGCATGCAAATTCCCAACCCAACCCTAATGATCATAATTTTTGAAAGTACCATGGAAGGTTAAGACCTGCAAGTCCTCTGAAAATCGTATGTACACATACTCATGTGTGGTGCACCACCATCACAAAGGTCATACATAAGGACTAGATGAGAACACAAAGAAAAAATTCCCTCAATCAAAAATAGAATTGAGAGGATGGATACAACATGCATCCCAATGCAACATGAAAGTGCAATAGTGGTTTGATTGATATCAAAATAGATCATCCATGTCTGTGACCCACATTGTGCTGAGAAACCCAAAGAAAATAAGGTGGCATGCAAAATGAAATAAAAACCCCAAAATTTGGAAATTATTTGAAATTAAAGTCCATTTGACCTTTGGGTGCAAAAAACCCCAAAAATCCAAAAATAAATGAATTCGGACACTATATGCAGAAATGACCAGCATAATAGCTCAAAATATCAAACCCCCATCCTAAAATAGGGAAAACATTCATACCTGACCAACTAGATAGAACCAACAAATAGAAATGGAGGGGAACACTAATTCTTAGCCTCCTAACAAATTACTACAAGAAACAAAAGGTAAAATGGAGAAAAAATAATAAAACAAGAAAGCCCTACTTGAGAACAAAAGGGGGAGAAATTAAAACTCACACAATAAAATAAATTGCCCACTAAATCTGCCAAAAATCATGGTAAAGCACGGTCTACCTAAGCTGAATCCAATGAGACTACCTCACAAAGATCCCACACTCACAGCTCCTAGTATGAACAAAAGTCCAATCCTTCAAAAGAGGATTTTGGAATACTCTCCAAATTTTCAAATCCAAAAAATATAAAAGTGAGGATTTAAATTGGTCTTTCAACACTTATTCACTTTTTGAGTGAATAGTCAATTAAGACAAATAGCCAACTATAGTAGCTAGAATCTTAATCAACCCAAATGAAAACATGTTATTATTTGTAATAGAAATTCACCTAAGGAAAAGCTGCTATAAATTAAATCTAAAAGATTTAAAGCCAAAAAACCCAATAAATAACAAAAATCACTTGACACTTTTGTGACATAGTGAACCTCTAAATGCACATAAATGCTTACCGGTTTAATCACATAATCTGAATGAGTTCAGATTTACTAATCACCAAAAGGTTTAATTTAAAAAAATTAAAATAAGGATACATCAACCATACAGGGATGACATTGGTAAAATATGAACAACTAAATCACTAACTCCAAAAGACACTACCAAGGATATAAATCCTACACACTAAAACACACAATAAAGTGCAATTACATATAATATAATAGCCAAAGAAATCAATGCATCAAATAACTAACTAATCCATTTATACCACTCATGTTCACAGAAAGCGTAAAGATACATGAATGAAGTAAATCACCATAGCATAAAATCCATCACATAACATAATCAACAAATATGTCCAATAAATCATAAAACCAAATTTCATCATAGATCTACTATTATCTCAAAATAGCATCAACATGCAAATATGATAAATTGAACAGCATGGAAATATAGCATCTATGGTACTAAATCAAACTAAAACATCTGAGGCTTAGGTTATCTCAAAATACATATAACAATAAGAGTACTAGGTATCCCTTGAATAAAAAATAGACAAGGTATAGGCTACAAAAATATGAGGCACTACATCCTCCCCCACTAGCATAGGCTTACTCATGGAAGTTGACAAAAACATAGGGGTACAATCCCCTCAATCGTGAAGCATCATCCCAAGTCATAGAGGTCTCATTGCTTGAGTCCCGTTGGACCCTTACCTACTCTATCTCGTGACTTTGCAAGGTCAACCTCTAGTGCTATAAGATATGAATGGGCTCCAAAGTAAGTTACCCATCCAAAACTAGCAAAGCATCCCAATCAAGAACATGGGTCACATTTGAAATATACTACCTCAAAATAGAAACATGAAAAACATCATGTATGCATGATAAGCTAGGTGGCAACACTAGTTGATAAGCAATAGGACTAATCGCCTCAAGGAACTCAAAAGGTCCGATGAAATGTGGTGCCAACTTAGAGTCTTTCCCATAATGGATGGGGATCTTCCTTGGACACACTCACAAAAACACCCTATCACCAACAAAAAAGTGATGATCCAACATATGGGCATTTGCATACTTATTCTGCCTGTCCTGAGTAGTAACCAAATGATCCCTGATGCAAACTAATTGTTGCTCCATATCTTGAAGCATCTTTGGACCCAAAAGAACTCTGTCCTCTAAACAATCCCAACTCAAAGGGGTACAACATGGTCTACCATACAAGGCCTAAAAAAGTGACATGCCAAGAGAACTATGATACCCATTGTTGTATGCAAACTCAACAAGTTACAAATAGTCCTCCAACTTCACCTACCTATCCATAACATACATGCAAAGCAATTCCTCTAGAACTTCATTCACTTTCTCAGTCTAACCATTGGCCTCTAGGTGATAAGCTAAACTTAAATTGAGCTGCATGCCAAAAGCATGCTAGAGAGACATCCATAGTGTAGAAGTAAACATTGGATCTCTATCCAAAATAATCCAATGAGGAATCCCATGTAAAAGAACAATATCTACCAATAAAACATGTGTTACAAAAGAAGCTATGTAGGATGCTCTCATGGGTGAAAAATGTGCTACCTTGGAAAACTTGTCTACTATCACCATGATACAATCATGTTTTTGTGATGACATAGGAAACTTTGTGATAAAATCAATAGATATTGTATCCCACATCCACTCTAGAATGGCATGTGGCTACAAAAGACCTGCTAGATGCTGATGCTCTACCTTCACTCTCTGGCACTCAAGACATCTAGCAACAAAATTAGCAACATTGTGCTTCATCCTTGCCCAGAAGTATAGTTGCTTTAGATCAGCATGCATCTTCTTGACACTGGGATGCAAAAAATATGGTCCTCGATGCACTTTTGACAAAACCAAGGTACAAAGATTACCCAACATGGGTATATAGATATTCCCTATGTGATGTAGTAGTCCATCAGACTCAAGCACATAACCTAAATATCTCCCTTCAAGGGTTTGTTTGGACTCGATCTCTGCCCTCACCTCATGATACCAAGTGTCACTAGGAAAGCCTCAAAGATATAGCCTCACAAATCCACTCCTAGTAACATCATGGATACCTCATGTCACCTCCTACTCAAGACATCCATGATGACATTCTCCTTCCTTTTAATGTAATGAACATCAAAGTCATACTCACACAATAAATCTATCTAATGATGCTGTCATGCATTAATATTTGGTTGAGTAAAGATATACTACCAGCTCCTATGATCACTATGCAATTCAAACCTATGTCCCAAAAGAAAATGCCTCCAATGGAAAAGGACATGTACTATAGCCATGAGTTCCAAATCATGAGTGGGGTAGTTAAGCTCATGGTCCTTTAGTTCCTAGACTCATATGCAATAACACAACCATCCTGCATCAACACCACACCCATGCCTTCCAACAAAGCATCTGTGCAAACCATGAAATCACCTCTAGGATTAGGTACTACAAGGACTAGTGCACTAGTCAAACACTCCTTAAGAGTATTAAATGCTACCTCACACTAGTCTGACCAAACCTACTTCTTCCATTTCCTCTAAAGAGAAGTGACTAGATGAGCTACTCGTGAGAAATCCTTCATGAAGTGACAGTAGTAGCCCACCAATCCCATAAAACTATGAACTTTTGAGACATTAGTGGGTACTATCCAATCTATGATAGCACGAATCTTCTCTAGATCTACTACAATTTCATCACATATAATGATGTGTCCCAAATACTTCACCTTTGACTAGAAGAACCCACATTTACTCAAGTTTTCATACAACTGATGGTCGCTCAAGCACTACAATACCTGATGTAAATGGACTTCGTGCTCCTCCATAGTCTTCAGATAGATCAATATGTCATCCAAGAATACAATGACACACTAATCAAGGTAAGTGCAAGATACACCATTCATCAAACTCATAAATATTGATGGCGCATTGGTTAACCCAAAGGATAAAACCATGAACTCATAATACTCATATCATGTACAAAAGCTATTCAATGAATATTAGGCTCCTGGATACAAAGCTAGTGGTATCCCAACTTAAGATTAATCTTTAAGAACACTCATGCTCCCTTCATCTAATTGAACAAGTTATCTATCCTTGGCAAAGGATAAGGGTTTTTCACTATCACCTTATTCAGCTGTTGGTAGTCAATGCAAAAATGCAAAGATCCATCCTTCTTCTTCACAAAGATGACGGGTGCACCTCATGGGGATACACTGGGATGAATATTGCCCTTGGCTAAAAATTCCTCCAACTACAACTTGAGCTAACTTAACTCCTTAGTAGTTATGTGGTAAGGAGCTCATGAAATTGGCTCTACTCTTGGTACAAGATCAATCCAAAAATCAATGTCACACTATGGTGGCATACTCAAAATCTCATCAGGAAACACATCAGCATACTCATGAAGGATTGGGTCATCATCAAGTGTCACCATATGCCTCTTGACTTCCTTGAGATCACTAAGAGACACAAGAAACAACTGGCAACCCTTCCACACACTCTTCTTTAATTGATTACCTACTATCATATGAAGTGAGACTAGTCTTAGGACTCCCAAAAGTTCTACCTACCCACCTATGTCATCAACACGCTGTACCATCTTACAACAACAATCAACATTTTCATGGTGAAGGTTCCCAAATTCAAAATACAACTATTAACCAACCAGTCTACAACCACCTTAGAACCCATGGCTAAATCTACCTACCAACTATCAACTTGATGCATTGCCACTAGCCCACATCACTAAACAAGAGATGGTGAAATGAAAGAATCAAAAGCACTAGAGTCAAACAAAAATAAAGTTGAAATACCATAAAATGTACCTATAGCCTCGAATACCATACCCTAATGATCTACTTTTTAGTTATCAACCATCACAAAGACTCCACGATTCCTACAAGCATCTCCAATATTATGCTCAGATCTCACTACACCCTTACCAGGTCATGTAGATGGTTTGATCAAACAATCAAAAGATTTATGGCCTGGTTGGCCACAAGAATAGCATTTACTAGTAAAGTTGGGACCTGTCCCATGACCACCCTAAGTAAGAATTTAGCTAAACACTCTAAGAGGGTTGATCTTGTTGAGACTTCTATCCTTAGTTCTGGTTATTTCCTTCTTCTCAGTGGTACTAGCAAGTTGGCTACCTTTTCACCAAAACTTCTTCTTACTCTTACCGTGATGACCACCCTGAGAGGGTTCTAACTGGGCCTAGCCCTTCCCTAAGGACTGAGAATACTATGCATCTTGCCCTAAATTCCTTGCACTTTGTTTCTAAGACCCAGATCTAGTATTGAAACCTTTAGCCAAATTTTCCTTTGCAATGTGTGCCTTCTCTACAGCAAGAACAAGAGTCCTAGGCTAATGCATACAAACTTCTCTAATGAGGACATCCTTAAGGCCTCATATAAAATGATGAGCTAAGAGTAAATCATCATTTTGGTAGCATGAGTGCTACCTAAGCTCAAAGAATTAGATTTTGTACTAATCCATAGTTATGTTACCTTACCAGATTGGATTGAACTCATCAGAACTAACCTCTCTGAACTAAGGAGATAGGAATCTCTATTGAAACCTATCCTCAAAGATCTCCCAAGTGAGATCTACAACACTAACCCAAATCTTCTAACTCTCAAAGTTCCACTAAATAGATGTGCGGTCCCTCAACTGCATAATTGCACAACAAACTCTCATATTGGTTAAATATGGATATATGGTGAAGTATCACTCCATGTCCAACAACAAAGTCTTAGGCTTGAGGCAACTTCCCTTGCCATCATACAATGGTAGTTTAGATTGCTGAAGGGACTTCATGATATCCAATTTGATGGAATCTTCACTATTGTAATCCCTAACACACTGATGGTGCCCTCTTCCACCTGGTGGAGTACAGGAACACTCATGTTCATGTTCCTCCTCTCTATGCTTAGAATGATGGGAATCTCCATGATGATATCCCTCTTCTTGATCATGATCCTATTGGTGCTCCTTAACACAAGGGCTCAACTAAGAATTTTTTTCCTGAAGCACTAGTATCAATGCTCCTATGGCATTCTGATTAGCATTAACCTATTCTTCCTCTCCTTCTTTTCATCCCTCCTCATGGTGTTCATTTCCATGGTTACCACTATAGGTACCACCATGGCCACCAGGTCTATGTGTAGGAGGCATCACTATGGGAATAAAAAGATAATGTTAGAACAATCAAATCATAAGCACAAGAGTCAAAACCATGAACTAACAAGTAACAAAATAACAACCATAATATAACAATACACCATGGAAAAAAAAACCATAGTTAAAACACAACACATAGATCCCAATGTTTCAACATGGGCTCTGATTCTAGATGTAATTCCTCACCCAGAGATCCTTGGAACAAGGATGAAATACAAGCAAATATTTTTTTTTAACAAGTGTAAGTGCACAAGATGTCAACATACATGGATCACAAAGATCACAATAGAAGATTTAACCACCATCCTGGTAACCAACATATCTCCTGACACCACTACCTGAGCTAACACAACACAAATAGGGATTTGAAGCCAAAATGACAACAAAACATAAAATTTAAAATCTATCAGAGCATGGTAATTTAAGGCATCCAAAAGGGTGCTAGACACTTCTAAAAGGTGATCCCCAAAAATTGAGGGAAACACCCCCTATTTTCTATGTGAGGCCAACAGTTCGATAGATTCTCATGCAAAGAAGTACATTCTTGCATGAGCAAGTGTACCGCTACACGTGAGGAAGTGCACTCTCACATGAGGAAGTGCATCACTACATGTGAAGATGTACTTACATCAGCCCCAAAATTGGTGTGGGAGCTCATATGAGGAAGCACCCCATGCCACACAAGAAACCCCAGAACACCATGCGAGGATCTTACTTTCTTGTGTGAGAAAGTAAGATTTTGCACCAGGAAACAAAATTTCATGCAAGGATTTACATCAACAAGCCTTAAAAAAAAAGAATAAAGACTTAGAAAATGAAATCCTCCACACTGGGGAGTACTATATCCACACTTCAAGGTGAACAACATCTAAACATCTAATCAAACAACAAAGGAAAAGAATAGAAGGGAAACATCATAGAGTATTGAAAGCAACATCATAGTAAATAGAAATAACATTGCAAGAAGTGATGAGGCTAAATATTGCCCCTATTTTATGATAGTTTTAAAACACTTTGTTAATAGTCTATTTCATTTTCATCAAGACATTTGTGAACTTATGTTTACCTAAACCAATGATTAACCTATGGGTAGATAGTATGCCATCTTTTTCCAATATCATATATATGATGCAATATTTTATATAATTATCAAAATGTGTGTTCTTATATTTGAATTTAATTTCAAAATGCTTATTTGCAATTATCTTTGCATTATAACCAACCTATTAGCAATGAAGCTGAAGATGATTGGAAGAATTCAAAGATGAATGTTAAAGACAACCAATAGCATTTAAGGAGAAAAGAATGTTGAGATGTAGCTACATTGGAGAAAAGTCATAATGGTACCAAAGGACACAAAAAAAAGTATGTAGGAGCTATAAAGACTTACTACATTCTCTGCATTTATTATTATGGAAAGTGGTTGTTTAGACTTTATTATTCCCACCTTGAGCTGTTATTTTTTCTTCTCACCTTGATTTGTTATTTTCCTTCTTTTTCTCCTCTAGATTTATAGGTAGGTTGTTTACTTTTCTATTTCAAAATAAGCATTGATCTCCTATATATAGGGATTGATCTAAGTGTGTTCATTTAGTTAGAGGAAGAAAGTTTATGAGAACAGACTATTAACTTTTACAATGAGTTGTGTTTCTTCAGTTCTATGCATTGTTTCTATGTAATGAATTTTTGAAATGTAATGAAATAGTTTTTGGCTTCTATCCTATGTTAGTAGTTTAGTTGAAGCCAACCAAGGGGGCCCACTTGGGAGGTGGATCAGATTATGATAGTATAGATATATTTCCAAGCATTTTTAGTATTGCAAGTAGAAGTTGTAAGTTCCTTCTTATAGCATCATACTACATAAATGTTCCTGTAGCATTTGTTAGAATAGTTATAGTGGATGGATTGAGTTTGAATTTATGTTAGTCTTTCATTTTATTTACAATATTCATAGAGTTAAGTATGTTAGGTTCCTTTAGCAATAGTGTAAGTTATTTTCCTTGCATTTTAATTTCCTGCAGCATAAGCATAGTGACTCATTAAGAGACTTAGTGCACATACTGTGCTGACCATTTCAAGTACACATCCCTGGGTTGATAAGATTAAATACACCTCATAGTGGGAAAAATAATCCTTAGATTGAATACATTATTCCTAAGCATGGCCTAGAGCATGATTATTATATACCTATTGTGAGGAAATTCATTTTTGGCACCATTGCCATGGATGGTGTCAAGCTAGAAGCATTCTTGAGTCATAGTTTTGAAATAAAGTTTTTTTTTAAATTTCTAGTTTTAAAGCCTCCTTCACCAATGTGAAGAGTTCAATTGCATGCATCAAAGAGGAAGATGACTAGATGAATATGGAAGATTTCTTACATGGGAGTCTATAAATTTGAATGAAGAAGTTGAAGAAGAAGAAGTTGAGTTGCCTTTTAAAGATGCAAGCCCTTTTTTTCCTACATAATCATCTTCAAGACCAGAACCTATAGATACAAGTGGTCTTCAACCTTTTACTAAAATTTTGGCCAATTTTCTTGATAATACTCTTTTAAATCCACCAGTTGTTAATAATCCAATCCCCAATGTTCCTTTTCAATAGCAACCTCATAATCTAATATCCCCAGTAATGGAATAACCTACTTTTCCATTTCCTCTCCCAAGCCTCATAAATACTGATAATCTCAAGAATATACCTATAGCTTCCCTTCCAAAGTTCTATGGCCTTGCAACTGAAGACCCTAATACTTTCTTATTTGAATTTGGCATACTCTGTCATATTTTTTACTACAACACTAATTCCCATAAGCTCAAATTATTTCTAGCAATATTGAAAGAATTAGCTCCATGATGGTTCATGGGCTTAGGAGCCAATGCAACACAAACTTGGGATGAAATGTAAATTCTATTTTTGGATAAGTATAAAGAGTATTACAAAGCATCTAGTTCAAGAGGAGATGATTTCTTCAGGATATCACAGAAGGAGGAAGAAGCATTGGAAGACTATGTTTGGTGTTTCTTATATATACTACAAAAGAACCCTCAGCGTGTGTTGTATAAGGATTCACAAAAGCTAGTCTTTCTAAGAGGTGTGAATGATAACTATCTAGAAACACTAGACCTGATGGCTGGTGGTGATGTATATCAAACTTCCTAAGACGACCTCAATAATATTTGTTAGAAATATTTAAGGTCAACCATGAAGAAAGGCCAAGGACCTCATTCCATAGTCACTAAAGGAATCAACCAAGGGATTTCAAAGCTCAAGATATCAAATCTATTGTTAGATTTCAAATAGAACATCATTAATAATGTTGCTACACATCTTGACATAATGACTGCAAAGAAGAAGTATGTAAAAGTTGAGTTATAACTAGCTGAATACTGCCCTTATTATCAGAAGCAATAGAATGAATACCAATTTAAACTAGTTGAAAGTATGGAGAACCAACATCTTCCAACTAAGTACCTCAAGATAGATGGAGATGATGAGCAAGTATTTTTTGTTGCTCAATGCTAGCCATGGGCACAACATCAAGGTATGGCTCAAGACCCTTTTCAAAATTCAAATTTAGATGGTAATCAATGGCAAAACTATACTCCCCAAGGTCCTCTACAATATCAACCTAATTGGAATAATACTGGAGAAAACAATCTGCAACAACCCCAATGGCCTCAGAATTCCCAACCATCCTGGCCCAACCAATAGAAAACCAATGGAAAAACCAACAAAACTACTGGAAAAACCAATAGAACTAATGGCAACCACCCCAAGGGAATTGGCAGTCTATGAATCAATGGAGGGGATCTCAATAATGACCTAACCAAAATACTAGTACTCCACAATTACCACTCCCAGTTCAACAACCTACTTTAATGCCACCACCTGCAAATCTTGAACCTCAAAAGTAGACATAGTTACCTATACAACCTCAACCAAATCCAAATAGCCAATAGCCATAGCAACCCATGTATAGTGTTGATGCTTAGCAATATCTTCCTTATGCTTTGAGTGTTGCAGATATACATTTGAGATCTGGTACAACTTTACTAGTGCCTATACTGCCTCTTACAATTGAAATACCAAATCCTCCTATAGCATCAAAACCCTTAGTCACTAAATCAACTGACCCAACTAATGTCACCATGTCAACCCAAGCTCAACTAGTGGTGGAAGCTCCTTTTCTAGAAAATTTTATACAAAGAAAAGCTATACAAGCAGAGGAACAACCTTTTGATATTGTTAATCAATTGAAGAACATATATGTCCAAATACCCCTATCCAAGCCATTAAAGATGTTCTAATCTATGGAAAATCCATTAGAGATGCTTGCTTAAAGAATATTGGAAGGAAGAAAAAGGACCCCACCATAGTGCATGTTGTGGGACAATTGGTTGACATTATATTAGGAAAATCAATCACATGAAAATATTTTGATCCAGGTAGTCCAATAGTAAATGTCTATATAAATGGTCAGTCTATTAAGAATTCTTTAATAGATCTTGGTGCTACTATAAATGGTATGACCAAGGACACTATGAAGAAGTTGAAAATATAAGGATTACAGGCTACTCCAACAATTCTACAACTTGCAGATAGTTCTACTATCACCCCTAATGGGATGATAGAAAACATAGTTGTAACCTTAGATTCTCTAGAGTATCTTGTAGCCGTCATGAATTTATCCCCCAAGGTTAATCTATTTGGTTACCCTATCATCCTAGTTTGACCATGGATAGCCACAACTAATGCAAATATAAGTTGTAGATCAGGGAATATGACCATATCCAATGGCCAACCAACAAAGAAATTTAATTTATGTCCTCTAGCACAACCATTACCAGATTTGAGCACATTTGTTTGGCTAGATTTAGGAGATGAAGAAGAAGAGTTAAATTCTATAGTACAACTCATGATTTTACGTAGACAATCTTTTCAACAGTTGCAAGAGGAAGATTTAGTACCTCAGAGTATCCTTACTAATAGTTGTGTGGTAGAAAAAGATGTATCTAAAAGTTCTGTTTTGGAATTAATCACATATGAGGAATGTGATGAGAGTTGTACTTTGCTCAAGGAATCTTACATTCTTCATCCACTCTTACTATGTGAATTAGAAACAAGTCCAATCTCTGAAGCTACTATGATAGAGTCTACAACTACTATTGAACTATTTAAAGGTCATAATTTCCATGTTAATCCCAAATTAACACCCACATAGATGGAACAATTAATAGAGTTTCTTCAAAGGCATGAAAAGGCCTTTGCATGAGATGTGATATGAAAGGGTTGAGTCCTACATTGTGCACCCATAGGATATACATCAATGAAGGGTGTCTACCACTTTGTCAACCCCAGAGAAGGATAAATCCAAGCCTTAGAGAAATAGTTAAATTGAATTGTAAAAATTGCTTGATGTTGGTTTCATTTATCCAATATTTGATAGTAGATGGGTGTCACCTCTGGTCATAGTACCCAAAAAGGGAGGAAAATGGAGAATTTTTGTAGACTATAGAGAATTGAACAATGCCAAAAAAAAGGATCACTTTCCTTTACCATTTATAGACCAAGTTCTAGACACTCTAGCTGGAAAAAAGTATTTCTCTTTTCTAGATGGGTATAATGGTTACAATTAAATTAGTATTGCTCCTAAAGATCAAGAAAAAACCACATTTACATGCCCATGGGGTAATTTTTCATACTCTATTATACCATTTGGTCTATGTAATGCTCCAGCAACATTCCAACAAGCTATTATTGGCATCTTTGCTGATATATCACATGATTGTATAGAAATATATATTGATGATTTCATAAAATTTGGAGTCACTTTTGAGGAAGAAATGATGAATCTTGAAAAGGTTTTGGTAAGGTTTCAAGAACATAATTTGGCACTTAATAGTGAAAAATTTTTCATGCTCATGTGTGAAGGTGTGGTATTTGGCCATTTCATATCAACTACAGGAATAAAAACATTGACCATACCTATAAAATCAAAAGATGTAAGATATTTTCTAGGTCATGCTAGACATTACAGACATTTTATAAGAGATTTCAAAAAAATAGCTAGTCCCTTGTATAAATTACTCATAAAAGAAGCTGAATTTAGTTGGACATCCGAATGTGATGAAGTCTTCTTGAAACTTAAGAAACTTCTCATTACAACTCTAGTTTTACAAGGCCCTGATTGGAATTTACCTTTATATATATATATATATATATATATATATATATATATATATATATATATATATATATATATAGATGCTTCTGACTATGAAATAGGTGTAGTTCTAGCACAATAATTTTAAAATCTTGAAAATGCAATATATTATATTAGCAAAAGCCTTCATGGACCAAAATTAAATTACACAGTGATAAAAAAAGAGTTGCTAGAAATAGTTTATGCCCTAAACAAATTTTGGCATTACATAACTGGCTACCCCATATTTGTCCATACTAATCATGCAACAATTAAATATCTCATGAAAAAACCTACTATAACAAGTAGGTTAACAAGATGGTTACTATTGTTGCAAGAATTTGATATAACTATTGTTGATAAGCCTGGAAGAGCCAATGTTGTAGCTGATTATTTATCAAGAATTCATCATGATGATACTGACACTACTTTGGTAGATGATGCAATTTTAGATGAGCATTTATTTCATATTTTTTTTCAAACTCCATGGTATGAAGACATTACTAATTACCTTGTAGCTAATAAAATACTAGAACATTTTTCTTAAAAGGAAAAGATGTTGCTTGTGGAGAAAAGTTTCTATTTCTCTTGGATAGATAATCTCTTGTTTTACATTGGACCTAATCAAGTTATGAGAAGATGTGTGAGAGACAATGAGACATATGACATTCTACATGCATGTCATAATGAACCATGTGGAGGACACTTTGTAGCAAACATAATAGCCTTGAAAATCTTGATAACTAGTTATTATTGGCCTACACTTCACAAAGATGCAGTCAACTATACACAGAAGTGTGATAAGTGTCAAAGGATGAGCCAACCAACGAGAACATATAAAATGCCTCTTAACCCATAGATGGCATTAACACCATTTGAATATTTTTTACTCACTATGGTGTACCCAAAGAGATAGTCATTGACCAAGGTGCACAATTTACCTCTAATCTAAACTCAGAACTGATGAAACAATATAACATTAGGCACTAGAAATCAAGTCCTTATCACCCTCAAGCTAATGGACAAGTAAAGGTCACAAACCATGAGTTGGAGAATATCCTAACAAAAATAGTTCATCTACACTATAGGGATTGGACTAGCCAATTACGAGAAGCTATTTGGGCCTATAGAACAACATGGAAGTCTACTATAGAACTCACACCATTTGAGCTCCTATATGGGAAAGTAGCAATGCTCCCCATTGAATTTGAACTTAAAAATTTGAGAATTGCACTGGAGTTAGAAATTGAACTTCCTGTAGCACAAAGACAATGTCTTCTGCATCTTAAATCTTTGGATGAAATGTGCAAAGCTACTTTGGAATGTACTAAAATTATACAGAAACAAAGAAAATAGTGGTATGACTCCTATATTATCAATAAAAAATTTCAAGTTGGTGACTGGGCACTACTCTATGATTTAAGATTTAAAGATATGCCAAGTAAACTGCAAACAAGATGGCTAGGTCCATATGAAATTAATCATGTCTTTGATAATGGAGCTATTCAATTAACTACCATTGACCCAATACCTTTAAAATTATTAGTCAATGGTCATAGACTCAAGTTATATAAATGGCCCCAAACTAAAGAGGACTTACTATAGTAGTTTGAGCTAGGTAACTCTTCCTACAGTCGAAGGTGTCAACCTTCTACTTGCTTCTTTTCAACACTAATTTCTTTGTGCATGCTCATAATAAAAACTTTATGCCCACATAAAGTTCCAAATTTTTCCATTCAAATTCTCATTTCATCTCATTTCTTTACCTTCCACCCATCCACCTCATCTCATTTCTTTACCTTCCGCCCACCCATTTTCCACATCATAATTTTCTAATGCTTTCAATAAACCTCGTGAGTTTGCTAATGGATGCTATCACTGTTGATATACCTTCCACCACCTTTTTGGTATGTGTGATGATCAAGTAATAAGTATAAGGTTTTCAAACTATAATTCATTTATAGTCCACATATTTCATTAATTATATTTAATTCTGCATTCTTTATATTATGGCAGTGTTATGCTAGTTCCATACTTCGTACTATGTTTGACAAGTGTGGACACTTGTACATATTTCATAGGGGGTAGGGAAGGTTAATAAAACCCAATGACTACATTTATTCATTAATATTTTTTCAAATCTCCATATTTCCTTAAGTACACAAGTGTCTAGGTATCATAACCCTTATTTTTGAATGATCTTATTATCAGGCTGTGATGTGAATTGTGTTTAAATTTTAAGTGATTTGAACCCCACTTTCAAACAATTTTCACACACTTCCATGATTTACTCTCATTAAAGCCATATTATTGCTCATAATTAATTTTTATGACATTAATTACCTATCAAATTAAATGTGAAAATGGTCTGTAAAATAACAAAAAAACCCTAAATTTGTTAAGGGGAAACAATGAAGTAGTGTAGATAGTGAAAGTGTTAAAAAATAATGGGTGGACAATTGCAAAGGTGAGAACTAGTGGAACATACCATTTTTCTTTTAGGTGTAGAAGTTGTGAGGATATTCAATGTGTGTGGCTAGTTAGGGTACTTTTTAAGTTTGACTACATTTGATGAAGAAGTAGCCATAGAATTCACAAGGACATTTGATGAAGGGGAAGCTTCTATATGGGGCTAAACAGTGGTTGCTATAGAAGAACATATAGCATAAGTTACTAGCTTATCAGCAATCAGAGAACATTATCCCAACACTCATGATGCAAGATCAACCAGGGCTCAGTTTGTCATACCAACCAACCCTTAGATGGATATTACCAAGCAAGGTTCTAAGAGAATGTCTCTTCTGCCATCATACGATGAGCTAGCCATGAAAATTATTAGTTATCTCACATGTGGAGGAAGATTTTCATATTTACATGCACATCATTTTAAATTACTCAATTGTATAAGGCATAATCATCTAGTTAATGTTCCCAATTTCTTATACAATATGTTGTGTATTAGTGCAGAAGAAACTCAAAAAGGAAAAGATAATTCCATCACCCATCATGCCCTAATTAAATTACTCATAGAAAGGTCACTTAGGGATGTTTCTCCCCTAACATGGGTGGAATTTTTCCAACCCAAAACCTTACAACCCTAGGCTACCCTTCATGAACAACCCAGTGAGGAGAAAGTAGTTCCCACTAATGAACCTATTGAGCAAAGCACTCAAGAGGCCAAGGCCAAAAATGTGCAAGAAAATGTGCCTTCACCTGTTCAAGAAACCCAAAAACCTACCTCTATCCGAGCAAAGAGAAAATGAAACTTGCAAGAAGAAATCTCTATTCCAGTAAAAGAAGAGCCAAACCCTATAGTTGTAAGGCAAAAGAGAACCAAGAAGGGTCCTGCAGTAGTTACTCCTACAATAGAGACACCAAAAGGAAGAGGTAGGTAGAAGGCTATGATATTAGAAGGAACCCCTATAAGAAGAAGTCCTAGAATGAGAGGAATTTTTTTCAAAGAATCCCCCTCATCCAAGCTATCTACTAAAGAATGCCCTATACAGATTGTACCTTATCACTCTCCTTCTCACCCTGAAACTAAAAACATTCTTGAAAACCCTAATGAGGAATGCAGGGTTAAAGACAATGAAAATCCAAATGATACCCCAGTAGGCCAACCAGGTACTTCAAGCCATAGAAATGAAAAAAAATCCTAAACAAGTTGATCTAAACACTTCCCTAGTTCCCTATAAATCAACATGGCTTATTGATTTTGTAGAATAATTATGGAGGGAAAATAGAAAGAGAAAAAGAAACCATGAAGAAGATGGTGGTTCCATTACCTTAGAGAAACTCCTTTTCTAATTGTTTGGACAACATATGTTTGCTAAGACCTTATGGGAAGAGGAGAGGAAAATAATGAAGAAATATATACTGTCTCTAAGTGTAGAAATTATAGATTTTAAAGAGCAATTGGTGAATCAAAAACAAAGGATGGATCATGCCCCCAAATTGGTTGATCAAGCACTTGTTTATAGACTGTCACAAAAAATTTATGCTCTCTATTTAAAAGAAAAATTTCTCTTATTTCAACTCATGCTAACACTTAAGAATATAAATTTAGAATTCAAATTAGTCTAGGAATTTTATGGTTTATATCAAACTCTGCCATCCTAGCAGGAAAATTGTCTTTGTGAATTATATGTGCATAATTTTGTTATCCCTTCAGAAACCCAATTGAACCCTTTACTTTATATAGGGGATATATATTTAAGAGCTTTGATGTCCTAGATGTCTAATGTAGAAAACTATGATAGATAGCTAAATAATTATAGAGATGAGGAAAGGATAGAACCCTTGCCATTAAGAGCTACGAGTAGTAAACTAGAAGAAGTTCTTAGGGACTAGTTTAGGTTAACTTATGGGGATAAGAACAAGGGAGTAAGGGATGGAAACTTCATTTCTAGAGCCAAGGCCTATGATAATTATGAGAACTTTCCCTACTTTTCTTTCTAGAGAGCTATGGCTAGGGCTAGAAGTAGATGGGCCAGATTACCTGAGTCACTTAAAAGGTTAGAGCCACATAGTCCCATCAACCTGGAAGCTACCCTTCACTAAGCTCCAAAGTATCTAGAGCTAGGAAAATAGACTAGACCAAAATTATGGTACCCACTCACTATGCAACCTCTAATGCTCATGTGGCCTTTATATGACATTAATACTAATAGAATTGACAAGCTATAGGAGGACAACAAAGAGAGGTTTGGGAAAGAACACAAGGATTCTATTATACCAGCAAGAGTAGTAGGAAAGGAAGGATAAAAGTGGGGGAATTCAGTTCACTAACTAAAAAATGATGTTCTTGAGGACAAGTACTAGTTTACCAGGGGGCAGATGATGAGGCTAAATATTACATCTATTTAATGATAGTTTTAAAACACTTTGTTAATACTCTGTTTCACTTTCATAAAGACATTTGTAAACTTATGTTTACCTAAACCAATGATTAACCTATGGGTAGATAGTATGTCATCTTTTGCCAATATCATATATATGATGCAGTATTTTATATAATTATCAAAATGTGTGTTCTTATATTTGAATTTAACTTGAAAATGCTTATTTGAAATTATCTCTACATTATAACTAACCTATTAGCAATGAAGTTGAAGATGATTAGAAGAATTCAAAGATGAATGTTAAAGACAACCAATAGCATTCAAGGAGAAAAGAATGTTGAGGTGTAGCCATGGTGGAGAAAAGTCATAACGATACTAAAGGACACTATAATGAGTATGGAGGAGCTATGAAGACTTACTATATTCTTTGCATTTATTATTATGGAAAGAGGTTGTTTAGACTTTATTATTCCCACCTTTAGCCATTATTTCTTCTTCCTACCTTGAATTGTTATTTCCCTTCTTGGACTAAGTGTGTTAGTTTAGTTAGACTAAGAAAGCTTATGAGAATAGACTATTAACTTTTATAGTGAGTTGTGTTTCTATAGTTCTATGTGTTGTTTCTATGTAATGAATTTTTGAAATGTAATGAAATAGTTTTTGGCTTCTATATCATGTTAGTAGTTTAGTTGAAGCTGACCAAGGGGGCCCACTTGGGTGGTGGATTAGATTAGGATAGTATAGATTTATTTCCAAGCATTTTTAGTATTGCAAGTAGAAGTTGTAAGTTTCTTCTTGTAGCATCATACTACGTGAATGTTCTTGCAGCATCTATGAGAACAGTTATAGTGGATGAATTGAGTTGGAATTTATGTTTTTCTTTCATTGTATTTCTAGTATTCATAGAGTTAAGTATGTTAGTTTCCTTCAGAAATAGTGTAAGTTCCCTTACTTGCATTTTACTTTCCTACAACATAAGCATAGTGACTCATTAAGAGACCTAGTGCACATACTATATAGACCATTTCAAGTATACATCCCTAGGTTGACAAGATTAAATGCACCTCATAGTGGGAAAAATAATCTTTAGATTGAATACATTATTCCTAAGCATGGCCTAGAGCATGATTATTATATACCTATTGTGAGGTGGGTCAAGAAGCAGTAAAACAAACTAAATGCATGGTTCCTCCCAATCATCAATAGAATCATAACACCATTGTGGGTCCTAGCCATCCCCTATGCATAACATCCCAAGCCACCAATCAAATCATTAGTACTATCGTAATAGGGAAGTCAATACTAAACATGCTACAATCATAAGCATAAAGAAATCTAACATGCTAGTAGAAGCATAAGATAATCTTACAAAGTAGATAACATCACCTATCAAATGCTAATCATCAAAGTAAGGAAATGCATCAATAAATTTTTTTATCTAACCATGATATACAAGCATCCCAATGACAACATAAATCACAAGAAAGCATACTCCAAAATCCAAAGTACTAAGTGATGACATCCAACAATGGTCGCACTAGAACAAAAGACTATCTCTATACACCAGTCCCTATTAGTGGTGAAGATAGCTACAACTCCCAACCATGTGGTACCCATAGGTGCACACCCATCATGGAGATGGAGATAGAGATCCAACAAAAAACACATGCAAAATAAACATCCATGGCTAACACACAAGCCAAGTAGTGTGATGAATGAATCCAAGACATAGACAATGCATAAACTATAGGTCCTTTTCAAACATCTCAATGGGTTACTATGTAGGGGCTCACATCATGGAGAGTCACTTGGCATCAACAAGCACAAGCTTAGATCATGCAGATTTAGATCCCTTAATGGAAAGGCTCTAGTAGAAAACATTTTCTGTTATCTTAAGTTTTATTACCACCTAGTGTTTTATTTAATTATCACTTATTTAAAGCTCCCTCTGCCAACCTTTGGTGCCATGAACACTAAGCTATGAGATAGAAGCCCCGTCCATATGCCACTCTACCCTACCCATGCTCATCTAATGATGAGTGCTTATAGGAATGCAAATTTCCAACACAACCCCAATGATCATAACATTTGGAAGTACCACAAAAGGTCAAGATCCACAAGTCCTTTGACAATTGTATGCACATGTACTCATGTGTGGTGCACCACCATCATGAAGATCATACACAAGGACTGGATGAGAACATAAAGCAAAAAGTCCCTAAACTGAAAATAGAATTGAGAGGATGGATGCAACACGCATCGTAATGCAACATAAAAGTGTAATAGTGGTCTGACTAATATCCAAATGGATCATCCAGGTCTACAACCCACATTGTCCCAAGAAAATTATAGAAAATAGGGTGGCATGTAAAATGAGGTAAAATCCCTAAAATTTGGAAAAATTCTAAAATAAAAACCCATTTGGCCTTTGGGTGCAAAAAGTTTGAAAATCCAAAAATAAATGAATTCGAACATCATATGCAAAAATGGCCAACATAATGGCTAAAAATACTATTAGAAAGGTTAATCTTCCCTTGGATGTATTTAATTGGGATATTCCAAGGATCCCTAAATATAGTTTGTCCTATTGTACACATGTGGAGGACATGTCATTGTTTGTCCTTTATTCCACATGTGAGGACAACTCATTTTTTATTCCTTTATTAAGGAATTTAGTTTATCCTCCTTAAGAGGATTGTGACACTTTTCACACACCTATTATGAATGTGACATTCATAGAAATGGGAGTTACACATGAAAATCCTTTCTCATCTCTTTATAAGAGATACTCCTCCTTCTTTCTTCTTCACTCTTATCACTTTGATGTTATTGTATTGAGCTATTTTGCTCCAACACTCTCTCTCTCTTTTCTAGGCATTTGCCTTCATTCATAATACTCACAAGGGGTTTTCTTTGCTTTCCCCTTATGAAATGATACAATAAAATTTGCACACAAAGGATGTTAGAATTTCATAAAAATGTCAACCTTACTTCCAGAAATAAAACTTAGTTATTCTAATTATCATTCCTGGAAAACTCATATCTCATTCATTTTTTGTTTTAAACACCTCTTCGAGATAGCCAGTGATCCTTCTCTGGAACCTAGTTCAACGGCTACCCAAGATGAAAAAGATACTTGGAAATCTAAAAATGAAGAAGCTTTAGGTTTAATTGGTATTTCCATTATTCCAGATTTATATGTGTTAATTGCTCACTGTTCTAAAGCTCATGATGCCTGGTCAATCTTGCAAACCAAGTATGACAGTGGAGATGAATACCGCAAAATACAGTTGCAGGATCAACTTGAAGATCTCAGGTATACAGATTTTAAGAATATGGATGAATTTCTGTTAAAATTTGATTCTCTTAAAAGCCAAATTATTGCTTTAGGTGTTCAATTAGAGGACATTCGTTTAATTCATCTTATTATTAAAAAGTGTCTTCCTAGACAGTTTCAATAGTTTATAACTAATATTCATGCGCAACTTGCTATTCCTACTTTAACTACTTAGTTAACTTATATTATTTTTCAAACTTTATTCAGACAGGAAGAAGCTAAGCTAATTTAGTTTGGTATCCTTAAATCAACTGAACATGCATTTATGTCTCAAAATTCAAATAATAATTTTCGTTCAAATAATAATAATAATAATAACAACAAACAATATAATACTAATTCTAATAATTCCAACAATAAATTTCATGCAAAATATAACAATAATAACAATCATCATAATAACAATCGTAATACTAATAATCAAAGGAATCATTCCAATTCCAAACCTCATTGTTCTTATTGTGGCAAAGATGGTCATGTTGTCAATAACTATTTTAAAAATGATAAAAAACCTATCAATATCAGTAACCATAATCAAAAATCAAATTATAAAAAAGGTAACTCTACTGGTTGTAATTCTCGTCATGCTTTTACTTGTAGCTTTAATCTTTGCAGACCTTTAGAATGGATTGTTGTGCATCACAACATGTAACTTCTCATAAAGAAATTTTTGATTCTCTGCAACCTAATATTGCTAACATTCCTATTCAGTTAGCTAATAATCAAACTTGTAAAGTTGAAGGTTTAGGTGATGTAACTATTCCTAATGGTAAATTGCATGATGTATTGTATGTACCTGATTTGAAAACTAATTTGCTTTCTGTTTCACAGTTATGTCAGGACTATAAAGTTGAATTCTATAAAGATACATGTTATGTCATAGATCCTCAAACTAAACAAGTGATTGCTCATGCTAAAATGGATAATGAAAAATTATTTAAATTTTATGAATTTGCTAGTTCACGATATTCTTTGCATACTTCTATTGATTTCAATATATGGCATGAAAGACTTGGCCATTTAAATTTGGATTATATTACTTTCATGCAAAAACAAAATATGGTTGATGGTTTGCCTCACATTATTCCTTCTAAGATTACTTGTATAGGTTGTATGATTGGTAAGATGCATAGGGAGCCCTTTCCAAGTGGAAAATCATGGTGAGCAACTCATAAGTTGCATCTTGTCCACAGTGACCTTTTGGGCCCCATGGAGAATAACTCCATCCAAGGTTCTCGGTATGCACTTACCTTTGTTGATGATTTTTCTAGATGAACTTGGATCTATTTTTTGCATAGCAAGGATCAAGTTCTTGATATATTCATTGAATTTCAGTTATATGTTGAAAGGCAATCTGGTTTTAAACTTAAAATTCTCAGAACTGATAATGGAAAGGAATATGTGAATAATGATTTTCACTCTTATTTGAAATCATGTGGAATTAATCACGAAATTACTATTCCTTATACACCACAGCAAAATGGTGTGGCAGAAAGAAAGCATCAGACCATTGTTGAAATGGCTAGAAGCATGTTGCATGCTAAGAATCTACATTATAAATTTTGGGCTGAAGCCATGTTATGTGCAACTTATATTCTTAATAGGACTCCTACCAAAGCTCTCAAGGATATTACTCCAGAAGAGGCTTGGTCTAGTAGGAAACCTAATTTACATCATTTGCGGATTTTTGGATCTGTTGCTTATGTTCATACTCCTAAACAGAAAAGGCATAAATTAGATGCTAAGTCATCTCCTTATATGTTTGTTGGTTATGATGAGAACACTAAGGGTTATCGTGTTTATGATTCCACTTCTAACAAAGTTCAAGTTGCTAGAGATGTTTGTATTGTAGAAAATGGAGTCCATGATTGTTCTACTACACATGATGCAGAATTCAGTGGCACTAATATTGTGCTGGTGGAGGACCAACCTCCTTCTCTTAACCCTACTCCTCCTCTTAACTCTTCAACTCAAGTACCACCTATTATTTCTTCTCCTACAAGTAATAATATTCAAGTAGCTACTAATGATGCTTTTATTGCTAATGATTCTTCCTCTAGTGATAATTCTATTGCAACTAAACGTAAACCTAAATGGGCTCAAAACTTAATCAATGAAGGTGATGACTACATTTCTAGATTTGGTGGAATTTAACATAGAAGGATTAATTATTGTAATTATTCTTTGATGACTACTATTATGAATTCTAACGATACTAAGTCTTTTGATCAAGCTAACTCTCAACCTCATTGGCAAAAAGCCATGCAAGAGGAATATAATTCTTTAATTGCTAATCAAACTTGGGACTCAGTCAAGTTACCTCATGGCAAGAATATAGTTTCATGTAAATGGTTATACAAAACAAAATTGAATACTAATAATGAAATTAGTAAATTTAAGGCTAGACTAGTTGCTAGAGGATTCTCACAAATTGAAGGATTAGACTATAATGAAACTTTTGCTCCTGTTGCTAAAATGCCTACTATCAAATTAGTTTTTGCTTTAGCATGTAAAATGAATTGGCCCATTCATCAAATGGATGTTAAAAGTGCCTTCTTAAATGGTGATTTACATGAAGAAATCTATATGGCTCAACCTCCCAAATTTGTTAAGAAAGGTAATGAAAATCTGGTTTGCAAATTGAAAAAATCTATTTATGGTCTTAAACAATCACCTAGAGAATGGTATTCTAAAATTAATTCTTTCTTTATTTCTCAAGATTTTTCTAGAAGTAAGAATGATCCTAATTTTTATATTAAACATACTAACGATGATATTATCATTGTTATTGTTTATGTAGATGATCTTATTCTCACTTCTAGTTCAGATGCTTTGATTTCTGATATCAAGTTCCAACTTAAATAGAAATTTTAGATGACTGATTTAGGTATCTTACATTACTTCTTAGGTATGCAAATTTGCCAAACTCCTAAGGGTATCTTTCTTTCTCAAAGCAAGTATGCTCATGATCTTTTAAAAAAATTTAAGATGAATGATTCTAACCATGTTTCAATTCCATGTGAATTAGGAACTAAACTAATGGCTGATATGAATACTCCTTTTGTTGATGAAACTTTGTTTAGATAGTTGGTAGGAAGTTTAAATTATTTAACTCTTACTAGACCTGATATTGCTTATAGTGTTGGTTTAGTTTCTCAATTTATGTCTAAACCTCAACAAATGCATTTTAAAGTTGCTAAATGAATCTTAAGGTACATTAAAGGAACTATTAATATGGGATTATTCTATGGTGCCAATTCTGAATTTATTTTACATGGCTATACTGATTCCGATCTAGGTGGAGATCCCAATGATGGGAAATCCACTTGTGGCTATTGTTTCTTTGTTGGTTTAGGTGCACTTTCTTGGAAAAGAAAAAAGAACACTCTATTTCCCTTTGCTCAACTGAAGCTGAATACAAAGGTAGTACCAATGCAGCTAAGGAAGCTTTATGGATTACAAGACTTCTTGACGATTTGGGTCTACCTCAACAATCACCTACCCCTATACATTGTGACAATCAAAGTGCTATTGCCTTGGCAAAGAATCTAGTTTTTCACGCAAGAACCAAACATATTTCACTTCAACATCACTTCATTCGAGAACAAGTTGAAGACTAGAAAATTACTCTTCTTTATTGTAAAGGTGAAGATCAAGTGGCTGATATTCTAACCAAACCACTTTCTAAAGAGAGATTTCAATTCCATTGTAAAAATTTGGTTTTACAACCCGTTGATGTAAACTCCCCAAGTAAAGATTAAGGGGGGGTGTTAGAAAGGTTAATCTTCCCTTGGATGTATTTAATTGGAATATTCCAAGGATCCCTAAATATAGTTTTTCCTATTGTACACATGTGGAGGACATGTCATTGTTTGTCCTTTATTCCACATGTGAGGACAACTCATTTTTTATTCCTTTATTAAGGAATTTAGTTTATCCTCCTTAAGAGGATTTTGACACTTTTCACACACCTATTATGAATGTGGCATTCATAGAAATGGGAGTTA
Organism: Cupressus sempervirens; assembly: GCA_028749045.1. Taxonomy (NCBI): domain Eukaryota; kingdom Viridiplantae; phylum Streptophyta; class Pinopsida; order Cupressales; family Cupressaceae; genus Cupressus; species Cupressus sempervirens. The sequence continues at coordinate 60,328,539 of CM053783.1, forward strand.
CACATGCAACTCCTTTCTCATCTCTTTATAAGAGATACTCCTCCTTCTTTCTTCTTCACTCTTATCACTTTGATGTTATTGTATTGAGCTATTTTGCTCCAACACACTCTCTCTCTCTCTCTTTTCTAGGCATTTGCCTTCATTCATAATACTCACAAGGGGTTTTCTTTGCTTTCCCCTTATAAATCCTTGTCTCCATTGTTGAACCATCTTGGTGTATGCTCTTGGATTTTTCTTATCTCATGATAGCATTGTTTCACACTTAACTTACTTGGATTGTTTCTAGTTCCTTGCTCAATCTTATCGTTTCTTACAAATACCAAACCCCATCCTAAAAATAAGGAAAATATTCATACTCAACCAACTAGGTAGAACCAACAAACAAAAATAGAAGGGAAAAGTAGTTCTCATCCTCCTAAAAAACTACTACAAGAAATAAAAGGTAAAATGGAGTGAAAACAATAAAAAAAGAAAGCCCTACTTGATAGAAAAGGGGGAAAAAAATGAAACTCGCACAATAAAATAAATCACCCACTCAATCTATCAAAAATCACGGCAAAGCATGGTCTACCTGGGTCAAATCCAATGAGACCAACTTTGTGAAGATCCCACGCTCATAGCTCCCAGAATGAACAAAATTCCAATCCTTCAAAAGAGGATTTTGGAAAATTCTCTCCAAATTCTCAAATCTAAAAAATAGAGAAGTGAGGAATTAAATTCCTCTTACAACACTTATTCACATTTTGAGGGAATAGTTGATTAGGACAAATAACCAGCTATAGCAACTAGACTTCGAATCAACCCAAACAAAAAAAGTTATTCTCTATAGTGGAAATTCACCTAAGTAAAAGATGCCAAAAATTAAATCCAAAAAGATTTAAATATAGAAAACTAAAAAAAAAAAAAAAAAACTTAGCACTTTTGTAACAAAGTGAATCTCTAAATGCACGTACATGATCACTGGTCTAATCACACAATGCAGATGAGTAATGCAGGTGAGTTTAGATTTACTAATCACCATAAGGTTTAATTTAAAACAATTAAAATAAGGATATGTCAACCATATAGGGATGACATTGGTAAAATATGAATAGCTAAATGACTGACTCCATAAGCCACTACGAGGGATATATATCTTGCACACTAAAACACACGATCAAGTGCAATTACATATAATATAATAGTCGAAGCAATTAATGCATCAAATAACTAATTAATCCATTTACACCACTCACATTTGTAGAAAGCGTAAAGACACATGAATGAAGTAAATCATCATAGCATAAAATCCATCACATAAAATATTCAACAAATATGTCCAATAAATCATAAAACTAGATATCATCATAGATCTACTATCATCTCAAAATAGCATCAATGTGCAAATATGATAAATTAAATAACATAGTAGTATAGCATCTATGGTACTAAATCGAAGTAAAACATTTGATGCTCAAGTCATCTCAAAGTATATATAACAATAAGAGTGTCAAGTATCTCTTGAATAAAAAATAGACAAGGTACATATTGCAAACATGAGAGGCACTACATCCTCCCCCACTAGTATAGGCTTACTCTTGATAGTTGACAAAAAGGTAAGGGTACAATCTCCTCAATTATGAAGAATCCTCCCAAGTCATAGAGGTCTCATCTCTTAGAGCCCGTTGGACCCTTACCTGCTCTATGTCCCAACCTCACAAGGTTAGCCTTTGGTGCTATAAGATATGAATGGGCTCCAAAGTAAGCTACCCATCTGCTACCTGCAAAGCATCCCAATCAAGAACATGGGTCACATCTAGAATATACTGCCTCAAAATATAAACTTGAAAAATATCAAGATGCATGATAAGCTAGGTGGCAATGCTAGTCGATAAGAAACATGACCAATCCTCTCAAAGATCTCAAAAGGTTCGATGAAATGTGATGCCAACTTAGAGCCTATACCATAATGGATTGGTCTCTTCCTTAGATGCACTCATAAAAATAATCTATCAGCAATAGAAAAATGATGATCCAACCTATGGGCATCTACATGCTTCTTCTACCTGTCCTGAGAAGTAACCAAATGCTCCCTGATGTGAACAACCTACAACTCCATATCTCAAAGCATCTCTAGACTCAAAAGAATTCAATCCTATAAATGATCCCAACTCAAATGGGTACAACATGGTCTATCATACGAGGCTTAAAAAGGTGACATGCCAAGAGAACTATGATACCCATTGTATGAAAACTCAACAAGGTAAAAGTAGTCCTCCCACTTCACCTACCCATCCATAACATACATGCAAAGAATATCCTCCAAAACTTGATTCACTCTCTTAGTCTAACCACCAATCTCTGGGTGATAAGCCAAACTGAAATTGAGCTACACACCCAAAGCATGCTGGAGAGACATCCATAGTATAGAAGTAAACACTGGATCTCTATCCAAAATAATCCAATGAGGAATCCCATGCAAATGAACAATATCCACCAAGAAAACATGTGCTAGAAAAGAAGTTCCATAGGATGCTCTCATGGGTGAAAAATGTGCTACCTTGGACAACTTGTCCACTGTCACCATGATACAATCATGTCTCTGTGATGACATAGGCAACTCTATGATACAATCAATAGATATTGTATCTCACTTCCACTCTAGAATGTTATGTGGCTGCAAAAGACCCACCAAATTCTGATACTCTACCTTCACTCTTTAGCACTCAAGACATCTAGCAAAAAAATTAGCAACATCACACTTCATCTATGCCCAAAAGTATACTTGTTTGAGATCAGCATGCATCTTCTTGACACCAAGGTGCATAGAATATGGTGCACGATGTGCTTCCAAGAAAACCAAGGTACAAAGATTACCCAACGTGGGTACATAGATATGCCCCATGCGATGTAGTAGTCCATCAAACTCAAGCACATAACCTAAAAATTTCCCCTCAAGGGTACATCCAAACTCGATCTTTTCCCCCAAGTGTCACTAGGCAAGGCCTCCAAGATACAACCTCACAAATCCACTCCCAATGACATCATTGATACCTCATCTTGCCTCCTACTCAAGGCATCTATGAGGACATTCTCCTTCACTTTAATGTAATGAAAATCATAGTCATACTCACACAAGAACTCCATCCAACAATGATGTCATGCATTCAGTTTTGGAAAAGTAAATATATATATATTGCAAGCTCCTATGAGTACTATGTAACTCAAACCTATGTCCCAAAAGAAAATGCCTCCAACAGACAAGTTCATGCACTATAGCCATGAGTTCCACATCATGAGTGGGGTAGGTAAGCTCATGGTCCTTGAGTTTCTTAGACTCATATGCAATTATGTGACCATCTGGCATCAACACCACACCCACACCTTCCAATGAAGCATCTATGCAACATGAAATCACCTACAGGATTAGGCACCCCAAGGACTAGTGCACTAGTCAAACACTTCTTAAGAGTATTAAATTCTACCTTAGACTAGTCTGACCAAACAAAATTATTCCCTTTTCTCTAAAGAGAAGTGATGAGATGAGCTACTCATGATAAATCCTTCACAAAGCAGTGGTAGTAGCCTACCAATCCCATAAAACTACAAACTTCTAAGACATTAGTGGGTATCGGCCAATCAATGATAACATGAATCTTCTCCAGATCTCCTACAATTCCATCACTTGTAATGATGTGTGCCAAATACTTCACCTTTGACTAGAATAACCCACATTTACTCAAGTTTCCATACAACTGATGGTCCCTCAAGCACTACAATACTTGACATAAATGGACTTCATGCTCCTCCATAGTCTTCGAATAGATCAATATTTCATCCAAGAATACAATAACACTAATCAAGGTAAGTGTGAAATATTCCATTCATAAAACTCATAAATACTAATGGCACATTGGTTAACCCAAAGGGTAAAACCATGAACTCATAATACTCATATCATGTACAAAAAGTTGTTCGATGAATATCAGCCTCCTGGATATGAAGCTGATGGTATCCTGACTTAATGTCAATCTTTGAGAACACTCATGCTCCCTTCATCTTAAAAAACAAGGTTATCTATCCTTGACAAAGGATAATGATTCTTCACCATCACCTTATTCAGCTATTGGTAGTCAATGCACAAATGCAAAGATCCACCCTTCTTCTTCACAAAGATGACTAGTGCACCCCATGAGGATACACTAGGATGAATATGGCACTTGGCTAATAATTCTTCCAACTAAAATCTGAGCTCACTCAATTCTTGAGTATTCATGCAGTAAGGAGATCATGGAATTGGCTCCACTCTTGGTACAGGATCAATTTGAAAATCAATGTCATGCTATGGTGGCCTTGTTGGAATCTCATTAGGAAACACATTGACATACTCATGAAGGAGTGGGTGATCATCAAGTGTTACCATATAGCTCTTAGCTTCCTTTAGGTTACTAAGAGACACAAGAAACAATTAGAAACCTTTCCACACACTCTACTTTAGTTGATTAGCTAAGATCATATGAAGCGAGAGTAGTCTTAGGACTCCAAAAAGTTCCACCTACCCACTTGTGTCATCAACACATTGTACCATCTTATGATGAGAATCAACATTTTCCTAACAGGTGGTTAACTAATCCATGCCCAACATAGTGTCATACAATCCCAAAGGTAGAATACAAAGATCCAATGTGGTGGTGAAGGTTCCCAATTTCAAAACACAACTACTGACCAATGAGTCTACAACCACCTTAGCACCTATGGCTAACTCAAACTACCACCTATCAACCTAACACATTACCACTAGCTCACATCACCAAACAAGAGATGGTGAAATGAAAGAATCAGAAGCAACAAAGTTAAACAAAACTAAAGTTGAAATACCATACAATGTACTTGTAGCCTCAATTACCAAACCCTAATGATCTGCTTGATGGTTATCAACCACCACAAAGACTTTATGATTCCTACCAACATCTCCAAAAGTAGGCTCAGATCTTGTTGTGCCCTTACCAAGTCCTATGGATGGTTTGATCAAACAATGAAAAGATTTATTGCCTAGCTAGCCACAAGAATAGTAGTTCTCAATAAAGTTGGGACCTGTCCCATGACCACCTTGAGTAGCACTAGGATATGGTACACTACTCGTGCTAGAATTCTATTGAACACTCTAAGGGGGTCAATTTTATTGAGACTTCTATACTTGATTTTGGTTATCTCCTCCTTCTGACTTTCACCAAAAATTCTTCTTACTCTTACCATGATAACCACCCTAAGAGGGTTCTAACTAGGCCTGACCCTTCCTTAAGGACTAAGAATATTGTGTATCTTGCCCTAAATTCCTTTTACTTTAGTTTTGAGACCTAGATCTTCTACTAAAAACTCTAGCCAAATTTTCCTCTACAACACATGCCTACTCTACAGCGAGGACAAGAGTCCTAGGCTAATGCATATGGACTTCTCCAATGAGGGCATCCTTAAGGCATTAGATGAAACGATGAGCTAAGAGTAAATAATCATCATTGTAGCATGAATACTACCTAAGCTCAAAGAATCATATTTTGTACTAATCCACAATCATGTTACCTTGCTGGATTACATGGAACTCATCAACACAAGCCTCTTTGAACTGAGGAGATAGGAATCTCTCCCAAAATCTCTCCTCAAAGATCTCCTAGGTGAAATCTACAACACTAACCTAAATATTTTGACTCTCAATATTCCACCAAATAAATACATGGTCCCTCAACTGCATTTTTGAACAATGAGCTCTCATATTGGTTGAATATGGATACATTGTAAAAAATTTCTCTGTGTCCAATAACCAAGTCTCAGCCTTGAGATCACTTCCCTTGCCATCATACAATGGTAGTTTGGATTGCTAAAGGGACTTCATGATATCCAATATAATGGAATCTTCACTATTGCGGTCCCTACCACCCCAATGGTGCCCTCTTCCACCTAGTGGAGTATGAGAATGCTCATGTTCATGTTCTTCCTCTTTATGCTTAGAATGATGTGAATATCCATGATGTTATCCCTCTTCTTGATCATGATCCTATTAGTGGTCCTCAACACAAGGGCCCAACTGAGCCAAAATTTCCTGAAGCACTAGCATCAATGCTCCCATAGAATTCTGATTAGCATTACCCTATTCTTTGTCTCCTTCCTATCATCCCTCCTCATGCTATTCATTCCCATGTTTACCACTATAAGTACTATCATGACCACTAGGTCTATGTGTAGGAGGCATCACTATGGGAACAAAAAGATAATGTTAGAAAAATTAGATCACAAGCATAAGAGTCAAAAGCATGAACTAACAAGATAACAAAATAACAACTATAACATAAGAATACACCATAGAAAACAAAACCATAGTGGAAGCATAATACAGAGATCCCAATGTTTCAACATGAGCTCTAATACTAGATGTAATGCCCCTCTCAGAGATCCTTAGAACAAGGATGAAAGAGAAGCCAAGATATATATATATATATATATATATATATATATATATATATATATATATATATATATAAAGTTCATGTGCACAAGATGACAACATACATGGATCATAAAGATTGTATTAAAAGACTTAACCACCATCTTAGTAACCAACAGATCTCCTAAAACCACTACCTAAACTAACATAACAAAAATAGGGATACGAAGCCAGAATGATGAAAAAACATAGAATCTAAAATCTATTAGAGCATGGTAATTTAAGGCATCCCGAAGGGTACTAGAAAATTCAAAAAATGATCCCAAAAAAATTGAGGGAAACACCCCCTATTTTTTGCACAAGGCCAATAGTCTGACAGATTCTTGTGTGAGGAAGTACATTCTTCCAAAAGGAAGTGTACAATTGTGTGCAAGGAAGTTCACTCTTGCACGAGGAAGTGCACCACATTTTATGAGGCTGCACTTACCATAGCCCCAAAAATGGTGGGGGAGATCACATGAGGAAGCACCCCAAGCCACATGAGAAACTCCAAAACACTATTAATTTCATGTGAGGAAACACAATTTAATGCAAGGATCTACATTAGCAAGCCTAAAACAAAAAGGAAAAAGACTTACAAAATAAAATCTTCCACACTGGGGAGTACTAGATCCACACTTCGAGGAAAATGCTTGAATATAGTACTGAAAGATGGAAAGTTGGGAATAGCATCTAAATATCTAATCAAATAATGAAGGAAAATAACCAAAGGGAAACATCATAGAGTACTGAAAGCAACATCATAGTAAATGAAATAACATTGCAAGAAGTAGTAAAGCAAACTAAATGCATGGTTCCTCCCAATTGTCAATAACATCATAACACCATCATTGGTCCTAGCCATCCCCCACATTTAACATCCCAAGCCACCAATCAAATTGTCGGTACAATCATAATAGAGACGTCCCTACTAAACATGCTACAATCATAAGCATAAGAAAATCTAACATGCTAGTGGTAGCATAAGATAATCCTATAAAGTAGATAACATCACCTATCACATGTTAATCATCAAAGTAAGGAAATGCATCAATAAATAACATCATCTAACCATGATATACAAGCATCCCAATGACAACATAAATCACAAGAAAGCATAGTCTAGAACCTGAAGTAGCAAGTGATGACATCCAACAACGGTCATGCTAGAACAAAAGAATATCTCTATAAACTAGTCCCTAGCAGTGGTGAAGGTAGCTATACCTCTCAACCATGTGGTACCTCTAGGTCCACACCTACTATGTTGATGGAGATAAAGATCCAACCACAAACACATGCAAATCAAACATCCATGGATAATAGACATGCCAAGTAGTATGATGACTGAATTCAAGACATAGATAATGCATAAACTTTAGGTCCTACTCAGACATCTCAATGGGCTACTATGTAGGGGCTAACATCATGAAGAGTCACTTGGCATTGAAAAGCCCAAGCTCAAATCATGCAGATTCATCTCCCTTAATGGAAAGGCTCTAGTACAAAACAATTTTCATTATCTTAAAGTTTTATTACCACCTAGTGTTTTACTTAGTTATCACTTATATAAAGCTCCCTCTACCAACCTTTAGTGCCATGAACACTGAGCTATGAGATAGAAGCCCCCTCCATATGCCACCCTACCCTAACCATGCTCATCCAACGATGAGTGCTCGTAGGCATACAAATTTCCAACCCAACCCCAATGATCATAAATTTTGGAAATAACATGCAAGGTTGAGACCTACAAGTCCTTTGACAATCGTATGCACATGCACTTGTGTGTGGTGCACCACAATCACAAAGATCATACACAAGGACTGGATTAGAACACAAAGCAAAAAGTCCCTCAATTGAAAATAGAATCAAGAGGATGGATGTAACATGCATCCTAATGGAACATAAAAGTGCAATAGTTGTCTAATTGATATCAAAATAGATCATCTAGGTCCACAACCCACATTGTGCCAAAAAAACCTGAGAAAATAGGGTGGCATGCAAAATGAGGTAAAAACCCTAAAATTTGGAAAATTTTTGAAATTAAAACCCATTTGACATTTGGGTGCAAAAACCCCCAAAAATTTGAAAATAAATGAATTTAGACACCATATACAAAAATGGTCAGCATAATGACTCAAAATCCCAAACCCCCATCCCAAAAATAGGGAAAAAATTCATACCGAACCAACCAGGTAGAACTAGCAAACATAAATGAAGGGGAACACTAGTTCTCAACCTCCTAACAAATTGCTAGAAGAAACAAAAGCCAAAATAGAGTGTAAACAATAAAACAAGAAAGCCCTACCTGACAACAAAAGGGATAGAAACTAAAATTGACACAGTAAAATAAATTGCCCACCAAATCTGCCAAAAATCACAACACAACATGGTCTACCTGAGCCGAATCCAATGAGACCAACCCCACGAAGATTCCATGCTCGTAGCTCCCAGAATTAACAAAAATCCAATCCTTCAGAAGAGGATTTTGGAAACTTCTCTCCAAATTCTCAAATTTAAAAAACAGAAAAGTGAGGAATTAAATTCCTCTTTCAATGCTTATTTACTTTTTGAGTGAATAGTTGATTATGACAAATAACTAACTATAGCAGCTAGACTTTAAATTAACCCAAATGAAAATAGGTTATTATCTATAACAAAAATTCACCTAAGGAAAAGCTACCAAAAATTAAATCCAAAAATATTTAAAGCCTAAAAACCCAAAAAATAAACACACTTAACACTTTCATGACAAGGTGAACCTCTAAATGCGTAGACATGCTCACTAGTCTAATCACATAATGTAGATGAGTTCAAATTTACTAATCACCAAAATGTTTAGTTTAAAACAATTAAAATAAGGATATGTTGACCATACAAGGATGACATTGGTAAAATATGAATAGTTGAATCACTAACTCCATAAGCCACTATCAGGGATATAAATCCTGCACACTAAAATACACGATCAAGTGCAATTGCATATAATATAATAGATGAAGAAATTAATGCATCAAATAACTAATTAATCCATTTACACCACTCATGTTCATAGAAAGCGTAAAGTTACATGAATGAAGTAAATCACCATAGCATAAAATCTTACATAATCAACAAAAATGTCCAATAAAGCATAAAACCAGATACCATCATAGATCTACTATCATCTCAAAATAGAATCAACATGCAAATATGATAAACTAAATGACATAGTAGTATAACATCTATGGTATTGAATCAAAGTAAAACATTTGACCCTTAGGTCATCTCAAAGTACATATAACAATAAGAGTATCAAGTATCTCCCAAATCAAAAATAGACAAGGTATAGACTACAAACATGAGAGGAACTACACACAATGTATCATTATGTTGTAGACTATTCCTAGAACATAAGGATTCATTGTTATAAAGTGATAACCAATAAAATAATTTATTAAGATGATAATATCTTATGTTTAAATTAGAATTCATCATTCTCACAAAAATAAAACTATCATGTCGAGGCATTTGGTGTTGTTGTTTTTTACATAAATTACTCTTATATTGATTTGGTTGGAAAATAAAATTTATAGTGGCAATTGTATTAACATGTCTAATTTGGTGTTGTGAATTTCTTTCTATAATGATATTTATGCATCAAAGCTAAAGCAAAAGTTTCTATATAGCAACAACATCATGATAGACCTTGTAATAATAGAAATGATATACTTAAAAATATATTAGAAATTGTAATAGCTAATTAAACTTTTAGTCCCTTCTTAACTTTCTCATTGTAGGGTTATCATATGAGGTGGCCAAGGGAAGATTTTTATGCAAGCAATGGGAATAGAGGCCCCTTGATATGGTGTTTGCCCTTGCACTTGCTAGGGTCAATCTAAAAAAGGTACATCTTCTTGTGCTCATCTATGGCCACTGCTATAGCCTATGTCATTTCTTCTCCCAATCTTGCTAGAATTAGGTCTTGTGTTGTGGGTTTGATCTTGGTGACTTCTTTGAGAGGGAGAAGTTTGGGCTTTAGGATCCCTTAGATTTCAAAAATAGTTTTCATGATGGTAGTATAATGTGCCTTAGGAGGGAAAGGTCTTTAAGGTTAATGGTGGGGCATTGTAGGAAGAGCATGGACATGGATGAATTTGAACTTGTTGATGATAAGGTGTGCAAGAATATAGAGACACTTGAAAAATGCTTAGATTTTGTAAACAAGAAGAGCTTCATGGAGTGGCCAAGGAGGAATTTTTATGTCTTTCATAGGATCAATTGCTCCAAATTTCTCTAAGAGAGGATCATCTCAGATAGGATCCTTGCTAATTTGATAGCCTCCCCTACCCCATGGTATTCTTGTTGAAAATTGGCTAATAGTGATATATAATTTTTGTCATTAATGGAAAAACATGATGTACATGTTGATAGGAAACCTTTGAAATAAAGATACGTAGTTTTTGGTTATCAAAAAATTGTCTAAGTATAGAATTTGGTTTACATCAATACACTATTTTGTTTATAATATGTTGTAGACATCATATTATGTCAAGAAAAGTTACATGTTGGTGATGATGTGTATAACCTTAGAATTTTGTACAGATTGTACAAAACAAAGTTAATCATGTTTTGATGAAGTAGGATAGCAGAATTGAAGGAAAGAATTGTTTTGATTGCAAAACAATTACTTGTCCAATTAGGGCCGACATCCTAGATGTTTACTCTAACTTGGAAAAGTGAATTATGGTCTTAGATGACCCAATAGTAATTTATGCAAAGGCATGGTATTTATGCAAAGGAATTCTTGCGATAAGAAGTGTGCTTGTATGATTATGTAATTATGAATTATGAAGTGAGAAATTTTTTATGAAAGTGATATATGCAAAGTTTTATCTAGTCATCTAAGATCAAGCTGAAGATTAGAGATTAGACAAGGAAGGTAAATAATGGTAAATTACTTGTTTGAGCAGTGAGCTCTTCTTGTAGTTGAAATTAAATGTTTTTTTAGTGGGATCTTCTTGCATACATTATACTACAACTCCTAATAGGGTTGGAATCTCTTAATAGGGATTCAAAGTCTCCTAACAAGGACTACTTATACTGAATTTTCTCATTGACTCCTAATAGGGTCCATCCTCTAACAAGGAACATATATATCAGTATATTATCTAGTGGGTATCATCCCCACTAGGGTTTTCCCTTGGCCAAGGTTTCCCTACTTAAAAAAATATGGATTTATGAGTTATCTTTATATATTGTTACTATTATTGTTCAACATTACTTTATTGCTTTGTTATGCATGGTTTAAAGTAAGTAATAATATCCAATTGGTGACTAAGGCTTGTAGATTACTGATTCAACCCCCCCCCCCCCCCCCCCCCCCCCCCCACCCCACAGTAATACATATTTTTAATAATTGGTATTAGAGAACAGTTACTTTGAAGAGGCTTAACAACTTAAGTAAGATCCCTATGGATATGGAACAGTTGATGAAGAACCTAGAAGAAGCTCTTGAAAAAATCGATCTCCTTACTGAAGGAAGAGACAAGCTAAAGGATAAATGTGAAGACTCCAAAGTATAAATTGGTTAGTTGAAGGAAAAGATTAAATATCTAAAAACAAAGCCTAAATCTATTGAATTTGTGACTATTGATGATGACTATTCAATGTTGAAGGAAAAGTACAAGATCTTAAAGCATGAATTGAAGATTACAAATTTGAAGTTGACTTTGAGAATTGATCCTAGAAAAGTTGAATCTAATTTGAAGATTGAAAATGCAGATCTGAGAGAAAGTCTAGCAAAGAAAACATCTAAGTTTGAAACATTGAAAGAAGATCATGAAGAACTCCATGAGTACAATACTATTATGAAAGGTGAACTAACACAGTGCAAATAGAAGCTTGAGAAGCTTTATTCTAGCAGAGAAAAGCTTGATCATTCTATGTCTATATAGAGATCTTCTTATGACAAGACTAGTATTGGTTATTTGATTAACATGCTTGCAAATAAACCTAAGATTAGATTAGATCAAAAAGAAAAAGAAAAATATGATGATAAGATTGAATCTAGTCAATCTTCTGAGAAGCGTAAAGAAATTGAGAAAATCAATAAAGTTGAAATCTTGGATGAAACAAAGCAAGTGGAGACTCCCAAGACAACTACGTATGAATTTAGAGGTAAGTTCTTTTTATGTAATGAAATAGGTCATATGAAAAGAGATTCTACTAATAAGTCATTTAATCATGTTAAGCACTTTCATTGTCATAATTGTCATGGTATGGGTCATAATGCAATTGATTGCAGGAAACCTAAGTATGATAAAGAGAGAAGAAATAGTAGAATATCTAGAAATACTAACCCTATAGATAGAAGAAGATTTAATGAAAGAACATTGAGACAAAAAAGATCTTATGATGATAGAAGATAGATCATGTGTTATAAGTGTAAAAACTTAGGACACATTGCTCAGAATTGTCATGCACCTAATGATTAGTAGAATCTTAGAAGCAGAGCACCTATATGCTAGTTATGCAACAACTTCAGACACATAGTGAGGTACTGCAAAATGGACAAAAACTTCAGAGATAGAAGGAATAATGGAAAAAACTTCAAAAATAGAAGGAATGATAGAAGGAACCATGAAAGGAACTTTGGATCTAACACTGAAGAATAAAGAAACATTGTGAGTGAAATTTAAGAAGAACTTAATGAAGCATTTGTGAAAGGAGCATATATCTCAAAAGAAAATTTAAATGATGATACAAGAAGACCAAAGTTAGTTGTTGAGTTTGATTCAAATAAGTTGAATTAAGCTTGTTCACAGCATCAAAATTTGAGAACTTTAGTAAGAAACCAAATTAGAGGTAGTGAAGTTGGGAAAAGGTGTATTTAGTCATGTTTAGATGGTACCTAAGCATGCTTGTGATTTGGAGCTCATCTAAACAAGTTATGATGAAATTTAGAGTTACTTGTACTACAATAAAATTGATTTTGTAACAAAAGATGAATTTTGTGATGTGAAGTCTTGAGGATGTTTGTCATGATGGAAGGAGGCTATAGTAAACCTCAGGTGACATCTAAAGATTAGATAGAAAAGTTTGGGTAGTTATCTAATTGCAAAGTGCAAATAATAGCTTCTTCATATTTGAGAAGTACACAATTAATGCATTTTTCAAGTTGATGAATAAATGGAGTACAAAATTGAATTTTACTTCATTGAAAACACATTTGAACTGAAGAGCATCCATCAGTGACTTGTCAAAGTGATTTGGTAGAAAACCCTATTTTCAAAAAGAGGTATTTTATCATTTTTTTCCACAAAATTTGTTAGGTAAAATATATTGTTGATAAAGATCATGGATATGCTAGTTGTTCATAGTGTTGAGAATGAGGATAGATCTAAGCTCAAGGTAGTTTTCGTAAAACCTAGTGATGGAAACCTTGACTCTGCATTTTCTATTACTCTGAACAATGTTGTTTACCTTGAAGATGTAGAAAATTATTGGAATTACTAGTTTCAATCAATTGGTAGTGAATATATGAATAAGTATATGGAACTAGTCTTTAACCATGACATGACTATGAAGCCCAGATTTGATCACTTAAAGGAATTTGATTTGTTTAAGTATCATTTCTACTATGAGCTAGATATAGACGAATGGACTCAAATCATATTGAGTAGGATACATGATAGCAAATTGTGGATGCAAGAAAATGTAGCAGACATTTCTACCAACTTGATTCATGAGGTAATTGGTCTTAGCAAAAAAGGAAACATACTCATAGGTGAAAAGATGGTTAAGAAGAAAGTAGAAAGTTAAACTAAGGTAGTATATAGTGGGAAATCCATGGTAATCAAATCCATAAAGTAGGATGATGTGAGATTTCTTAGCAAAGTTATTGCTTGTTCAGTTTGTGCAAGTTCTAAGATAGATGAACTTTCAATAGGATTTATATATGCAGTTTGCAAGATATGTGTAGAAAAAGAGAAAGTTGATTTGAGTCAAATACTGAGGATGCAACTCTTGGAAACCCTTGAAAAAATTAAGAGAACAAAGAATGGTGTATTTAGATTCCAATCATTGATAAATCACATATTCTTTCATGTGCTAAAGATATTTCCTTAGTTTTTAGTAACAAATATAATGAGTAGTGACAAATGCACTATGGAAAAGATTATAGAGGTATGCAAAAGGCACCCTACAAAAAAGGTATTATATAATGGTAATTTTATTATGAGGACATTCCAAAATGAGATGAAATAGAGATTTAGGATCTCACTTGCAATTGTGGATAGGTTCAAGAAGGACACATTTATTCTAGCTGATATAGACTATACATACATTCAAGTTATAGAACCTTGAGAAACATTTTTAGATCCTCTGAGCTATGAGTAAAGTGATGATGTTGTAGTTAGCTACATTGACTTTTTTTTGAATTTAGACAAAGATAAACCTGAGTATAAATTTGGCACGTATGATAAGATTACACAACATGCTCACCAAGCAACCTTGGTGAAGGCATCTCATAAGAAGGTTGAGTCAATCATGAATAAGGCATTATATAAGGCTGAAATGATAGAAAGTGAATCTAAGGCCATGAGATAGACAATGAAACAAGGTGTATTGGACATACAACCTTTGTCAGTTTTAGTTGTTGAGATAACTTTGGCACAGAGCATTCCTTATGTGGTAGTTTTCGATGTTCAACCTAGTAAACACAAGAGAAAATTAGAGAGATTGGTTGAAGTAGTGTCAACAAAGACTAAGAGAGTCAAATAGATGGCTATAATACCTAGCAAGAGGCCAAAAGCATTGTTGTCAATTGAATCTAGTGATGATGAAGAGGTTGAGGAATAGGAAACCAAGAAAGCTAAAAAGGTGACTCCACCTAAAAAAGAAAAAGGAAAATCTTGGCAACCATGGAAGAAAAATATTGAGAAGATAAATACAACAATTGAAAATGAGAGAAACTTTGTTTAAAATTTTTTATGATCTATACAATAATTTTGAGAAAGATCAAATTGATATATCTATTGTGAGACATATCATTGCAAATGATCTAAGTATGAAGGATATCAAAGGAGTAGTGAACCAAAAAGTCTGTGAGAGACTCATAGAAAAGAAGACTCCAATGAGAGAAGAAGACCTTGAACTTCATAATTCTATGCTAAGGACAATTTACAAGATTGATGATGAAGATAAATTTAAGAGATTGTTGAATAACCTCACACTATACTTAAGGAATAAGTTTAGGCCATTCTTATTTATGGTTGATGAGAAGGATAAGTTGAGAAAGGATACTACAATAGAAATTAGCAAGATGTTGTCAGAGTCATAGGCAACATCTCCTCTAGCACTTAGATCCTTAGAAGTGTTAGTCAGTGGCAACACTGTGAAGATTGATCAAACCAATGTTACTCTTAACATTGATGACACCAATACATTCGGTGATTCCAAACCAAATGTACCAAATTTTGAAGATGTTGAGGAAAATTTGAAACAAATTAAGGAAGAGAAGAGGCTAATAAAAGTTGAAAAGAAGAAGTTAGAGAAAGCCAAGAAACAATTACTTGAGGAAGATAGAAAAAGAAAGGAAAATGAAGATAAGAGAAGGATTGTAGAATAAGTAAAGAAAAAGAAAAAAGAGGAGGAAGAAAGGAAAAGAATAGAAGAGAATAAAGAAAGAGAGGAAAAAGAAAGGAAATAAGAGGAAGAGAGGAAAGCTAAGGAAGCAATAAAGAAATAGAAGGAGGATGTGACTAAACCATGTAGTTCATCTACTCTACTCTCTCTTGCAAGTTTGGCTACTAATGATGATGATTAGAATAATCTAATTTCATCTTTATCTAAACTTTTATAGAAGAATAAGATAGTTAAGAGTTTGTAGATATCACTAATGGAAGTGACTGATAGATTGCATAGTACTTTGACAATATAACATACTAAGTTAGATCCTGGACTAAGAGCACAGGTAGTGCTAAAGTCTTTTGATGACTTAGAGTTTACTAATTAATTGAATTTTGCAGAGATGAAGGCTGAAATTTCCCATGATTCTAACCTATTTAGCACCATCTTCCAAAACATCAAGAATGACTTAGTCAATCTTGATATATGTATAAAAGAACTTTGGAAGTGTCAGTAGGAAGGGAAAGATTTGTATGTTATGTGTACCTTATCATACAAATTGACTAAGGATTTAGAAAATTAGATAGAGGAAAAGATGAATGAGCTGGAGGCTTTATCCATCTTAATCCAACACCCATCTAGAAAAGTTGATGATATTGAGAGTCAAGTTGCCAATGTTCATAGCAATATCAAGAAACTTGAACTTTGGAAAGAGTAGATATTAAGGAGAAAATTTGATTTCAAAGAATCCACTGCTCTAAAGTTATCATTTTTCAAAAAGTAGCTAGAAGAATGTGTCAAGGCCAAGGACACATATACACACTTTTTGTATTCAAATATCAATGTAGTCGAGATTGTATCTTATGCATTATGTGCAATTCTCACATCAGTAGAGTCTACCAAAGAGACATAGAACAAAAGTATGAATAGCCTGAAGATTATTTTTGATGATTGTATGAAGATAATATTGGAATAAGGGAAGAAATTAGTTTCAACATTTTTTGATAGTTTTTGACTGA
The DNA here is from genome assembly GCA_028749045.1 of Cupressus sempervirens. Taxonomy (NCBI): domain Eukaryota; kingdom Viridiplantae; phylum Streptophyta; class Pinopsida; order Cupressales; family Cupressaceae; genus Cupressus; species Cupressus sempervirens. The sequence continues at coordinate 60,345,621 of CM053783.1, forward strand.
ATCTTGACATTTTGACCTTTGTCATTGATGTCAAAGGGGGAGAGATTCATGTGAAAATTGTATACATTTAGTTGTTGGGAAAGATACAAAGGATAGAGATACATGTGGAGATTTTAAAAGTGTAAAGTATATCGTAAGGGGGAGCATATGTAAAAATAACTTAAACTATTAGATGTAAGGTGTTATTTACTTTTGTTTTTGTCACTTAGCCAATTTTCCCTATTTTTTTGCCATCAATGCCAAAGGGGAAAATTGTTGAAAATTAGCTAGTAGTGATATGTAATTATTTTCATTAATGGAAACACATGATGTACATGTTGACAGGAAACCTCAAAAATTGAAGATACTTAGTATTTGGTTATTAAAAAATTGTCTAAGTATAGAATTTGGTTTACATCAGTGTACTATTTTGTTTATAACATGTTGCAGACATCATATTATGTCAAGTGAAGTTACATGGAGATAGTATACATGTTGGTGATGATGTGTATAAACTTCAAAGTTTGTATGGATTGTATAAAATAGAGTTAATCATGTTTTGATGAAGCAAGACAATAAAATTAAAGGAAAAAATTGTTTTGATTGCAAAACAATTACTTGTCCAATTAGGGCCAACATCCTAGATGTTTACTCTATCTTGGAAAAGTTAATTGTGGTATTAGCCAACCCAACATTAAAATATGCAAAGGCATGGTATTTATACAAAGGACTTCTTGTGATAAGAAGTGTGCTTGTATAATTATGTCATTATGAATTGTGGAGTGAGGAAAATTTTGTAAAAGTGATATATGTGAAGTTTTATCTAGTGATTAGAGATCATACAAGGAAGCAAAATAACAATAAATTACTTAATTTGAGCAGTGAGCTCTTCTTGTAGTTGAAATTGCATGTTTGGGTAGTGGGCTCTTCTTGGATACATTGTACTAAAACTCTTAACAGGGTTGGAAGCTCTTAACAAAGATTCAAAGTCTCCTAATAGGGATTGGTTATATTGATTTTTCTCATTGACTCCTAATAGGGTCCATCCTATAACAAGGAATATATATATCTGGATATTATCTAGTGGGTATCATCCCCATTGGGGTTTTCCCTTGGCTAGGTTTTCCCTAGTTAACAAAATATGGTATCATGAGTTATCTTTGTGTATTGTTACTATTAATGTTCAACATTACTTTATTACTTTGTTATGCAAGGTTTAAAGTAGGTAATTATATTTAGTTGGTGACTAATGTTTGTAGATTACTGATTCACCACCCTCACACTAATCCCTATTTCTAATAGTCCTTCAAATACTCCAAGGTGGATAGAATTTTTGAGTAATTTGGCTAAAACACAATCATCAAATTCTTCCTTCACTTGCATCACGTCTCCTTCTCCTAAAAGATTATTTTCTTCCCCCAAAGTCGACATTGATGTAGATGAAGACAAATGTGGTGATGATGGGTGTATAAACATTGTTGAGATATGTATGCCTAGATGGGTAATGGATTATGTGGAGGAGCTTGCAAATCTTCTAAAAAATGGGGATGGAAGGAGAGGGATATCAATGATATGCTACTTTAGGTTTCTACCCCACCAAATTTGGTAGACTTTGAAGAAGATGTTTACTTAGATAGGTAGAGTATTATATAGGGATTTTTGATTAAATAAATTTTGACATAAAATTCACTAAGAAAAGTAGGGTGGATTTCAAAGGATGTGGTAGATATTTTCAACATTGAGTACAATCCCATTAAAAATCCCACCAAGAAAATATCTCAAGAGTTGGCTGAAAGAATAGGGAAGCTTGTTGAATTTATCATATTTTCATCTGACATTAACATTATATTTACTAATAATGACCATAAGTAACTCCATATTTACAAACACATTAGCCATTGTCAACTTCCCTAAATTCATTTCCCAAGGATGACATATAGGTGCTTTATGATTTCTCCTTACTTAGTGATATAGAAAGAGCTCATATTCTCGAGTCCTAGTCCTAATATCTCTAACCTCACTGTATTTATCTTCCATTTTTTTTGGAGACACAAATTTACTTCTTCTAGACTTTGGACCTACAAAATCCATCTATTCAATGATATCTTCATTCAATTTTGTAGGTAGTACTTCATTATCTATATTTTGCTTCTCCTCAGCTTTTCCCTATTTAACCTTCTCTACTTTCCTCTTCTATGTCAAACTAGAACTCTCCATGATACCTTCTAAAAAATTCTTTTGGTATATTTCACTATAAAATCTGGATGTCAAACAACAATTTCATAGCTTCCTTTTGAAAATTTGTGAACAAAAACTACTAATAATTTCCTTTTTATTACCAAACATACTGCATTCATGTATTCTCTCTCACATGAATCAAAACTTAAAGCCATTATTGATCATTGTAAAAAATGAACTGACTATTGGAAGTCACCTCATGCAATTATCTTCATGCCTTCTAAAATATATCTAAACATTTGATTGTTGTAGTTCATAGTGATAAAAATGTGTCTCACTCCAATTGCTATATCTCAATCTTGCAAAGAGAAAACTATTTTTGATTTCATGCCTATCCTTATAGAAATGGCAACACTTCAATTTCTCATCATTGATCACTATACCTCCATTACACAAAATGCAATCTGTTGGTCTGACTTTTTGTGCAACAGAACTTTTTGTTAAATTGTATAAAAGTCAGAATTTTTATTTCTAAGTGAAACATAGGATTTCTAGATAATCCATCCATAGAAAAAACTCATGAAAACCTTATGTTCTCTTTGTTCATAAACTATCAGGCGTGAAACTTTTGAATTTTCAAGTGGAACGAATATTCTGTCCCCTTTATTTTTTGTTCCCCTGAGATCCCCTTTTTTCTCAATCTTTCTAGCCGTCAAATCCAAGTATATCTACCGCTGTTGTTACCTCGCTATGAAGAATTGCATGCTTTTTAAGCCATGCGAGGTAGTGAGTGCTGATTATTTTACGAGGTGAGACCGCAAAGTAAAGATACGGTGGTCGGAGCTTTATTTTGTGAATGATTTATTGTCCAAGTACACGTTGCAACTACCATCCAAACAGGAAAGGGGGCCAAACAGGATATCTAAAATAAGAGCCAGAATGATGATTTTGCCAACGCTTCGCAACCTTGTTATCAAAAAAATTAGACACTTCACCGTTAGCGAAGTAGCGAGGCCCCGTAAAAAAGAAAGATCGGAGGTGACCTTTGGTGACGTAGAATGATAATTAGGACTACAATAAATTTTTGACAGGCGCCAACTATGTAGAGATCTTTGTTTTCATTAATGCCTTTCTAACCGAATGTGCAAAGAGATCCTGAATGTCAGCTTGGAATGGAATCAATGGTCCTCGCTACCTCGCTATGCAAAATTGCATGCTTTTTAAGCCATGTGACATAGCGAGTATGAATCAGAAGACCCCGCGCAGTTTCTTCACCCTTGATTGAGTATGTGATCAACGGCTGTCACCTTCTTGCTATGAAGAGTTGCGAGGGAGATAATTATAGCGACATAGCGAATAGGGCCCACCGCCTTCTTTCTGAGAAAACCCAGTAGCATATCATTTGATTGATTTTGAATTAGATCGACAATTCTCATTGCTTCGCTATGGCAAGATGATTATTTTTTATGCATAACGAAGTAGCGACATACTGACACGTGTCCTCAGATGTCAATGGGTCTAGACACAAGCGCCATCAAGGAAATAATGATATACGTGGTAAGTTCTCATTGGGTAAAGTGACTGACATGCCAAATGCAACTCCTAGTTGTTCTCTCCGTATCACATGATCGTAGGATCTTTAAAGATCGACGACGCAGTTTTAAACACAAAATGTAGTGCCACTCCTTGTATTACTTAGACATGAAAGAATCATCCATGAGAAAAATAGAGTATAATACAGAGAGATTTCATCAGTTTCATCTTATGCGAGCAAAGATTTGAAGCCATTCTTGTGCAGAAGCAATTACTGAAGGAAAGTGTGCCAAAGCCTGGTAGAAATTGTGAAGTTGTCTGTTCGTGGAAAGTTTGCGGAAATACAGAGGAAAACAAAGAAAAAATTCAAGTAATTAATACTACCATAATCCTCATAGGCTTTCCAGTTCTGTGAAAAATAAGTCCAAGATGCCTCCGAAGAAGGGATTTTCAGGTGCAGTAAATTATTTGGATAGGAATGTGGATGATGATTTGCTTGAGTTGCTTCTTAAGTCTACTATAGAGATAGCACAAGTTAAGAGGTTAACCTCATTGAAGCCTAGGCTAAGGATAGATGATGGACTATATGATAAGGGTAATTGGGTTCAGGATGCTCAGACTTCTCAAACTGGTTTGAGTCTATTCAAAAAATGGTTCGCAGAAAGGAAATTATATGCCCCTCATGCCATTATATGGAATTTTGATCTTGGAAAGCTTGTTGTTCCCAGTGTGTTTATGGATTATGACCTGCTTGAAATTGTAGCAAAAAGCTATAATCCAACCACTAAGGTAGTGAGAAGAATGGATGGTGAGGTTTTAATTACCATCAGTCTAGAAGAAATTAGGAAGGTTTTCAGTTTGGGACCTCTCACCATGTATCATGTGCCCATTAATTTGATAGAGTTAGAAAAATAATATATGTCCAAAAGGGATATAGTTAGACAAGGTGCATTGAAAGCCCACATAGGAAAAATTGGAAACCTACCAACAATAACATCATCTTCTAAAGAACCTTTCAAGAAATCATGCTTTAATGCCAGGGCAGTAGAAATATATAGGACCCTGTGCAGAGTCTTTGGAAAGGGTGAAGAAGACTTTATTCTAGTGAGCTTCATGTATATGATCACTCAAATCTCTTCTTTCAGTGTAGAAATATTTTTTGATTTTGCATCCTACCTGGCTAATGAGATTCACAATGGATTAGTGGGGATTGCAAAGGGCAAAGTGGAAAAGGTTTGGGGTCAGTACTCCCTATTGATGCATATGTTTCTTTTTAAAGGGGCTACATATTTTGCTAAAGAAAAGGTTTTAAATAGGGAACAAGAGGGGGAGGCACTACTAGTTCAATTATGGAGTGCAAAAATGACTTGGGAGGCAGAAAATGCTAGTTTTGTCAGATTTGATAGGCATTTTGCTTCTAAACTAAGATGCCTCATAATAAGTGACAATCCCAGAATTCCTAAGGCACTAATGCATCTTTTTAGGCCTATGGATAGACCCCACAGTTTAAAAGTGTCACATAATTGGAGAGATATCATCCCATATCCAGTCTCAACTGTCATTAGGGTCTATGGTTTCAAAGGGACACCCCATGTACTACCCTATCAGGTACCTTTAAAGGTAGGGGTAGCTAAATTTTTATGGCAGTTGGGAGGAGTGGAGGAGACCTTTTTGCACAAAAGGGGAATATGATCAATTTTTCCTACTTGCACTATAGCTCACTAGTTTGTAATCACTAAAGAAGAGTGGATCTCCCTCTACAAATTTTTGGATCGGTATAAGATGGCAGTATCTCATGCTCATTTTTGTGACACAGAAGACTTCTTTAATTTTGCTCTTAGATATAGGATCAAGCTTTGTCCAAGTCAGCATGAATTCTACTTCCCTGAAGATATAATAAGAAATGAATACTCTCTCTAGGAGCAAGAAACAAAGAAAGAAAAATGGAGAGTCTATTCAAAAGTTTTGGAATTCATTAATTGTTTTGACAAAGATTACAGTCCTCTTAGTAATGCTACAAATAATGCAGATAGGATAAATAAGCTCATGAGTACATTTTCAGAAATAATGGAGGTAATGAATGAAAAGAAACAACATTTTATTGATTCTTTTCCAGATAAAGCCAGAGAAGTTATGAGGAAATTGGGTTTCACCCCTAACATAGGAGTAGGTCCACTAGTTGTTTGAAAGAGGATAGGATATACTGTTATTCGGGAGCAGATGCCCATTGTAAACAAAGAAAAATAGGTAATTGAATCTACTAGTACTGTCCTTGAAGAAAGACCCCCTAAACCTTCTCCCAAAAGAAGAAAAATAATAAGGGAAGAGGAATCCCATGATGAAGGTTACTCACCTTCCCAAACTCCAATGAGAATTGAGGAAGAGCAACTCACCAATGAGCAAATTGAACAAATGGGGTCACAAGGAGGAGTTTTTTTTACTCAAGCAGAAATTGATGAAGGGAACCCCCAGGAGCCTCCTATGCCAAGTTTTGAATTGACTGTAGCAGATTTCAGAGGAAGGGAATTAGACCCTGTTTTGGAGCAGGCCAGTCAACAATTTTTGTCTGATAACAGTTTTGTAAAATCTAGGGCTTTCCATCAGTTTGCATGGAGGGAAAACATGCACATTTTTGAACAAAGGTGTAGGAATATGAAAGCAAAGCATCCAGAAATGGATGAAGCCTCCATTCAGAATCGAATAAAAGAACAAATGATACAAGAATTCCAAAATATAACCCCTGACGAGGGTAGACAGATGGTGAAAAATGCAAATATTTTATTATTGCCCAATTGGGATATTGTTGATGCCTTAATTTTTAATTCTGTGTCAAATAATTTAGGATTATAGGATGCAGATAAAAAGGAATTCTTAAGAACAACATTCAGTAATGATCAAGCTGCCCTTGTTATGTGGTCACTAAGAAGAGGATCCAGGACTACTCCATTACAGCCTGATGATTCAGGACTAATGGGGAATATCATTGTGAGGAGGGTCGCTGATACTTCAAATGTATAGGCAACCTACATGAATGTGGAATAGTCTAAATTTTCCTTGGCCACTACAGAGAGAGAAGAAAAGGAAATGACTGATTTGCAGAATAAGTATGAAATAGTGGTGGATGCCTACAATCAAGAAGTAAAAAAGAGAATTGAGCTGGAAAACAGGGTATCTCAATTGGAGAAGATACTTGGGAAAAGAAAGGTGAGAGAATCCAGTACACTTAGAATTGCATACCTTTCATAGTAATTTGTTGGATCAACCCCTATCATTGAAATACCTGACACCCCTGAAAGGCCCCAATTCTATACTGCAGAGGACTTTGAAGCAGAAGAAACAAAATTGCATGAGTTACAGATAGAATTGAGAAATCAATATGAAGTAAAGTTGAAACAAGGTATAATATATTTGAGGGATAAAATACAATGGTCAAAATTCTTTGATCAGTTGGCCAGAATTGCAGCCCTCATGGATGAATTGAACAAGGATAAGGATAATCTGACTCTTCTTGCACAGAAATGGAGGGAGAGAAATAATGATATTACAATCATATGTATATCTACATTACAAATGCCCTATCATTAAGTTGAGAAGATTTTTGATTTATTAAATAAGCTAGAGAATTTTGATGATGAAAGGGATTCTTTACAGAGAAGATTAATACTCTGCTTTTTCCAATACATCGCTGAAAATTTCACACTTTTTCCTTGTGCTTTAGAATCTGTGGATATGTTAAAAGAAAAAGAAAATTGGAAAAGGGAGATGGATGAATTATTAAATGAAAGAATGATAAACATCATGAGTGAGACTGGCCACTGGTTCTGGGCTAAGACTAATGAGGAACTAGTAAAAGTATAGTTATTTTATACTGATAAGGGGAAAGAATTTGATGTTTAAGAAGAAAAAGAAAATTCCTTAATAATGATACAAAGAGAAGTTCTGAGCTTTGATTGGCCAGATGATGATGCTTTTAATAAATGGAAAAATCAGTTTCTAGAACAAATATCAGAAGATGACGAGGAAGAAGGTGAAAAAGTAACAATCATCCCCGAAGTTAATACTGAAGACACAGAGACTCCCCAGGTTGAAGTAAATTTATAGGTAACTGAAGACAACACATCACTTTCAAACCTCATGGCTACTTACTCTGAGGATGAAGATTGATTGTAAGATCAGATCGTTTTTATTTGTATCTCAACAAATAAGAAGCATAACAGAAAGGGACCCACCAAGAAATGTTTGTTGTAATTAATCTTTCTGTTATTTTGTTCCTGTCTTTAGAAGGACACCTGTCATTTGTTTAGCCTGAAGCTTGTTGCATCTCACACTATTTAAGTGAGATCCCAAGGCTAAAGAAGGGTCCAAATTCTTTTTCTTCTAAGTATTGTGCTTAGTCTAGTTTTTGGTCCAAATTTTGAAGGCAAGTTTGTAATGTGTTTCTCTGTCAAAATTTCTAAAAATACATGAAGATAGAATGAACTGTGTTTATTTCTGAAGGCTATTCTGAGTTTATTGTAAAAGATGTACCATTTTCAAAGGAAATGAATACAAACTATGAACTGTCCCCATATCATTTCATTCTGAATTTTGTCTCCTACTCAATACTTAGCTACCTTGATGTTGTATGAGTAAAAGCCTGTGCAATTGAATACAATCTAGTTAGGTTGTATATCCATCTATCATTGCTATTAATTCAATGGATTAATTAAAAGCTTTGATGAATGTGATAAGATTCCTTAAGTATTGAAAAGGATTTTGAATGATAAATTCTGATAAGAATTGCTGATACAATTTGTTGTAAGGCAACAAATTAGATCTTAGATTTTGCTATAGACTCTAAAACCCCAATGGATTAGGCACTGATCAAGTTATTTCAGCTGAAAGAGAAGTATCTTACAAATGGTTGTTCAAATACATCATCAAATCAAATTTTACTTTTATTTCCTGTAGATCTTCAAAGTTGGCCAGCACTTGTCTGCATGAAATCTTTTTAGCTTCAGTTAGCCATTGTTGTTGAAAACGTCTGCAGATCTATAGAAGATTTCTTTGCCATATCTATTTATGGGATGTGTTTTGGCAAGTTAGTAAGAATTATGTATATATTTGAGGATTTTGGAATGAGAATCAGAATGAACCTAAGAATAATCCTCATACAGTAGTTTCATATTTGAACCATCCCTGGGTATACCCACCCTGGTTGTGCAGAGCCAAAAGAGTAGAAAACCATTTGTGGTTTTGTAGAAGTTGGGTCCAAATACCTTACATATGCAATTGTTGATAAGAATAGGCTAGTCTTTAGATTGTGTATGTACTGTCATTCTGGTATTAAGCTTTTTGTCGCTTAGTAGTATTAGTACCATTTAAAACACCAACAAAATGGCGACTCTGCTGGGGACTTGTGCAACATCTTTGTGAAAAGTACTACAGTTTCTTTGGTCCTGTTGTGTACATGTGTGTCATGTGATCTATGTCTTGCCTGTGGTTATAAGGGAATCTTTTAGTGTCAAACCTTGATAATTTAAAAAAAGATAGAGCCCAAGTATCATTGCTACACACTGACGTATCCAGCCTATCCAAGTGTCTTATCTAAAAAAGCAAGAGTTGCGGTCTTACGACATCAGTGATTGGTCTATCTGTGCCATATATTCTGTTCCTACTTGTGTATTGTTTTCTTTCAATCAGCAAAAGTATCATTATATATTATCCCAAAAATAGGTTGGCGACTCAGTCAAGGTTTTGAAGCTAGTGCTTATTAAAATAAAAAGGTAAATATGGCTGACAAGAGGAAAAATACAAGAGCTTACATGAGAGCCAATCCAGATGTATCAATGTATACTGATTTACCCCAAGGTGGTAGAAAGAACAAAAATAAGAAAAAGATAGATCCAAATCCCACTTGGAAACCCAGAGGTAATGCATCTGTCAATTCTCTTTATCAACCAGTAATAGGAAGAGAGTCTTCTTCGCTTAGCTCTGAATCCAAAACTACAAGACTCTTAGGAGGCATTTTCAGTACCCCATTACCAGATGAGAGAGTTTTTCAAGACAAGGACGTATCTACTATGGGAATTGCTTCATTAAGACCAGATCCTGTAGCCGATGTAAATTATAGGCTAGGATTTAGGAGTTCATCTGATAATCCTTCTAATCCTAGAGCAGCCTCATATGCAGAACAAAACCTAATAGATCTGGATGACCCTGCTGATTCCAAGGCAACTTCTGCAGATCCTAAAGAAGTGCACTCTGAGATAGAATTTTTGAAGAAAAGGATTGCTGAAGAAGAAGCTAAACGCATTCGTCTTGAAAAAGAGAAGGAGAAAGCCACCTTAGATGCTATAATAGAAAGAGATACTCTATTAAGAAGGATGGCTGCTTTGAAAGAGCAAAATAAAAAATTAGAAGAGAATACCACAACTCTCCATAAGGATGTTTTTGGAGATATTGATAATCTAAGAGCTAAAGTGCAATAATAGGAGAAACACCTAAATCGAAGGCAAGAACCAGTTATTGCTCAAGTTCAAGCCTATAAACTGGTTCAAATTGATCCTATAGAGCCCACTGCAAAAGCTCTAGATAAAGGAAAAGGCAAGGCTATAGGAATCCAAATAAATGAGCCTCAAGCTATACCAAGCAAACCTATACAATCCTCCATGTCAAAGTTAGATCTAGATCTTGAGAAGGCTTGAAAAGAGAGGGAAGATCTTGCAAAAGAACTTGAGAAGGTTGAAAATGAAGCTCAAGCTACAGAAACTAGAAGGAAAATCCAATTCATAAAGTCTAATTCTACATTGGCTTCATGGCCCAATTTGTCTATCCCACCTAAAAATCCTGCACCAGTTAGTGCTCCCACAATTTCAACCCAGGGAATACCCCAATCTTCCCCTACCTCATCCCCAAATATTGGCACCCAAGTCCCATTTGTCCCACCACAACAGTCCCAAGCTACTCCTCTGAGTCAAGCTAATATAGCTAGTACCTCAAATGTTCCTGGTTTCTAGAAGAAACCTATATACCTGGAAAAGTATAGACATATATCATTTGCTGGTATTCCTGGTGCCCCCCATCCCATATCATTTGATTTAAGGGATAAAGTGGTTAAGTTTTCTAGAAATAATGCTGTTACTGGTGAAGAACATTTGAGGACTTTCATTGACATGTTGAATGATTATGAAGTTGAACACAAAGACATGGTAATGAAATTGTTTGTGCATTCATTAACAGAGGATGCAAGGGATTGGTTCAGGAGGTTGCCTGATGACAGTATTACCTCATGGAGTGATATGGAAAAGTTGTTTAAAGAGTAGTATGGGGACAATACCAATGCGGGATTCATGTTGAACGAGTTCAACAATATCAAGAAGAATCCAAATGAGTCCACATTTGATTTCAATGTGAGATTCCAAAAGGGTATGTACAAAATTTTTCAATTCATGAGATTAAATGAAGATGTCTGTCTCACAACCTATTTCAATGCTTTTGATAGCAAAATGGCTTATCAATTGAGGGATAAAGATCCTAAAACTTTGAGAGATGCCTATAGAGTTGTAGTAAATATAGAGAATAATAGAAAGGCATCTGGCAAACTAGGTAGGAGGGATGATCCTAAACTTTTTAATTCTAAGAACAATAATAAAAGGGAGGGTGACAGAACCCCTATAGGAAAAAAGCCCGAAGAACCTACTATAGGCCAGGTTTTAGAAATGCTCAAGAAGATGAATCCCACTAGTTTCAATAAGCCAAATGTTGCTGGAAGACCCCCTGTGAATAAAAACAACTTCAATAGACAGCCTAGGATGCAGAATTACCCTTATACCACTCAGTGGAAAGATGGTAAACCACTTCCTAACCAGACCCAAAATGTGAGGGACAAGGGTACTCTAGACCCTCTGAAAAAGAACATTGTAAATATGAATGATGATGTACCATGGTGCATTATATGCCAATCACCTCATTCTGCTGATTATTGTGCTGTTGCTCAGTCATTTGCCCAAGCCCAAGGAGTGCAAGCTGAAGAAGAAACTGAAGATAAAAGCCATTACGATATAAGCTGCAATATGGTGAGCATGTATGATGATTTGATAGATTCTGATTCAGAAGAGCCTGAAAATGATGTTACCAGCCAAAGAATTGCTTACCAGCTACATCATCAGCAAGTACTCTCAGATGATGAAGGGTATGATGCAGATAAGGTATGCAGTACATTTTCTGATGTGGGTCTCACAAGTCTAAGAATGCCCTCCAAGGAGGAAATTGATAGAATTATAGTTGAAATGATTTCACAAGTTCATAGCAATTATAATTTGAGAAATAGAGCAATAAAAAATGATGCAGGAAATCCATCTAGTGTCTTCATCAAGGACATCACTCATAAGATAAATGATCAAGACAAGACAGTCCATGTAGATGTGCCTAAAATCAAGGAGAATAAGGGTAAGAAATGGGAACCAAAGAAGAAGGTTTAATTTCAGATAAGTTAAGCAACAACACCAGTTGTGCAACCGAAAAAATTAAAACTGGATGTTGTAAAGCAAAATGTGGTGCCTACTGCTCAAAAGACTCTGACTCCAGGTACTATTGTAAAACCTACTGTGGTTGAACCTATTGATATGATATCCATGTTATCTCAAATTATTGTAAAAGTGCCCATGTCTAAACTTTTTAGAATTGAAGAACATAAGAATAAGGCTTTGTCATGGTTGGGTGGAATAGCAAACAATAATATTATTGTTGACCAAACTATGCCCCAACAGACCCCATTAGTAATAGAGGACAGTGGTATCATATCCCAAATTTCTCAAATGTTTCTAGATGATTCCTCAGTGGCATTCATAGAAGATATTGATCCTTTTTTCCTCAGTCTAATCATAAAAGGGAAAACCCTAAAAAATTGCATGATAGACTCAGGAGCTTCCAACACTATAATGCCTTTCAAGGTAATGGAAGCCTTAGGATTGAAGGTAGATACCAAGCAAGGCAGATGTAGAGGGATGGATGCTAGAGAAGTCCCAGTCACAGGTACTATAAATGCCCTACAATTCAAATTGGCTACATATCCTGAAGTAGAATTAACCATGTCTGTCCTTGTGGTAGATATACCTCCACATTACGGAATGTTACTCTCTAGAAAATGAAGTATTGCCATGAGGGGAAGCCTACAATGTGATCTAACTTGTGCCACTTTTCATAGAGGGGACAAAGCTATTAGGGTAAATAGGGAACCAAGGGTTAACCACATCTTAGGTGAAGAAATTGACAAAGATACCACTTGTTTCCTAGATACTGGGATTAATGCTTTCAGGGCTGAATTAATTATTCAGGAAGTTGAAAATTTACCTGCTATCATCGAAAATGAGGTTGAATGTTGCATGAATTCACCAAAATTATGGACAATGTTCTTTGATGGGGCTAGTTCTAAAGAGGGTGCAAGGGTAGGTGTAGTCTTTGTGTCCCCTAAAAATAATACTTTTAGGTATTCATTCACCTTGAAGTTTGCCTACACTAATAATATTGCAGAGTATGAAGCATTGCTGCTAGGGCTCAAAGTTGCCATACATCATAAGATTAAGAAATTATATGTCATAGGGGATTCTGAACTAGTTATCTCTCAGATCAAACGAACCTATTTATCAAAAAATAGGAGATTGAAACAATATAGAAATGCAGTCTGGGATAAGATAGAATTCTTTGATGCATTTGGGATCGCATGGAGAGATAGAACACAAAATAAGATGGCTAATCTGTTGGCAAATGTAGCCATCAAGCCAAAAGAAATATCATTTGCAAGAATCTCCCAGATTGAGGTGCAAAATAGACCTTCCATACCTGACAACATTGAAAATTGGCAGGTTTTTGAAGATGATAAGGATATTACAAATTTTTTGTTAAATGAAGATAAGTATCACGATCAGGAGATGGATTGTAGTGGACTAATTGAAACCATAAATGGGAAGGAAACCATTTTTGGTCAAGAAATAATGCAATTAAAAACAAATAAGATGCCAAAGGGGTTAGTAGTCTTGGAAAATATTTTTGATAATCAAGACAGAGTAAAATCCAGAGTAAATGACCCCAAACCCCAGGAGTTAGAAGAAATAAACTTGGGTACTGATGAAGTTCCTAAAAGGGTTTATATTGGCCAACATTTGCCTATTGAAATCAAGAAAACATTGATTGACCTACTTAGAAAATACAGACATGTTTTTTCTTGGTCATATGATGACCTTAAGGCTTACAAGGAGGATCTTTTCCAGCATGTCATACCATTGAAGGAAAATGTAAGACCGTTTATGCAAAAATAGAGACCAATCAATCCTACCCTTGCCCCAAAAATGCAAGAAGAACTGACAAAATTGAGAGATGGTGGAATAATCAAACCAATCAGGCATTCCACATGGGTTTCAAATTTGGTTCCTGTTAGGAAGAAGAATGGAGATATTAGGCTTTGTGTTGATTTTAGAAATTTAAACATTGCATCTCTGAAGGACAATTATGGCTTACCTAATATGGAAGCCATGTTACAACAAGTGACTGGCTTTGAATTGATGTCAATGATGGATGGCTTTTTTGGATATAATCAAGTTCTAGTAAAAGAAAGTGAATAGTTCAAGACAACCTTCACAACCCTTTGGGGAACATATGTGTATGTGAGGATGCCTTTTGGCTTGATTAATGCAGGAGCTACTTTCCAAAGAGCCATGGATGTAGCATTTCATGAATATATTGACAAATTTATGGTTGTGTACCAGGATGATCTTACCGCGTATTCTAACAAGGTTGACGATCACTGCAAACACTTGGAAAAAATCTTTATAAAAGACCTGGAATATGGGGTATCTTTAAACCCAAAGAAATGCACATTCGCGGTCATAGAAGGGAAGTTATTAGGACACATAGTGTCTAAGGATGGGGTAAAAATAGATCCTAAGAGGGTAGTAGCTATTGACAAAGTTCCCAAACCAAAAAATGTGAAAGGAATTCAGTCCTTTTTTGCCCAGGTCAATTTTTTGAGGAGATTTGTTACCAATTTTTCTGAAATCAGTAGACCCATCTCAAAGATTCTCAAGAAAGGAGCTATTATAGATTGGAATGGTGAACCCTCACAAGCATTCCATGATATAAAAACTGCAATAAAGAATGCTCAAGTATTGAGGACCCCAGATTATGCAAAGCCCATGCATATTTTCTCTTTTGCATCATTCCATACTGTAGCTGCAGTCTTATTACAAAAAAATCAAGAAGGATATGAGCAACCTATTGCCTTTTTCAGCAAGTCCCTGCAGCCTGCTGAACTAAAGTATGAAATAAATGAAAAGAAAGAATATGCTTTGGTAAAGGCTGTAAAAGCTTTCAAAAGTTATTTGGTAGGTACTATTTTTGTCACTTTTGTACCTAGTGCTGCAATCAAGGATATATTCTCTCAGCAGGAAGTGTCAGGCAGGAGGTGTAGATGGATCAATAGAATCCAGAAATTTAACATTGATATACAAATAACAAAATTAGTAAGAGGTCAAGGTTTGGCCAAACTCATGGCTGAAATTAATCTAGAGGAAAATCAGATAAATCTGGTAAATGATGATCTCAGAACTGACTTATGTGACATGGACCAATGTGATTGGTACACCAATGTCATATATTATTTGCAACATATGGAAGCTCCTCCCCATCTGCTTGACAATGAAAAAGGAATACTAAATTGCAAGCTATCAGGTACATAATAGTCCAAAATAACTTATGATGGAGAAATTTTGAGGGAATTCTGTTGAAATGTGTGGATAAAGAAAAGGCAAAAGAGATTTTGAAAGAAATGCATGCTGGAGTATGTGGAGGACACTACATGCCCAAAACTACTGCACATAAGATAATGAGGGTTGGATTCTGGTGGCCTTCTCTGTTCAAGGATGCTCAAGTTATGGTTAGAAAATGTGATCCTTGTCAGAGGTTTGCTGGAAAGCTGAAATTCTTAGGAAATACTCCATTAAAGCTAGTTGAGACTCAAACACCTTTTCAACAATGGGGTCTGGACTTCATAGGAGAGATTTTCCCCAAGTCTAGCACTGGCTATTCTTGGATTCTGGTTGCTACTAATTACTTTACAAAGTGGGTAGAGGCTATCCCCACAAGAAATGCGACAAGTAAGGTGGTAAATAATTTCCTGTTGAATAACATTATTTCTAGATTTGGATGTCCATAGAGAATTGTCACAGATAATGCTATGTGTTTCAGATCTGAGGAGTTCATCAAATTTTGTGATAAATATGGAATGACAAGATCATCATCTGCTCCATATCATCCACAAGGGAATGGACAAGCTGAGTCCACAAATAAGAGCCTGTTGAAGGTCATTAAGAGAACCTTGGATGATAATAAAAAGGCATGGGATTCCAAGTTACCGTTGGCAATATGGGCTGATAGAGTAACTGTAAAGAAAGCAATTGGTGTAGCTCCATTTGATTTAGTGTACAGAATTCAAGCCAGAATGCCTCAGAACAACTTGATGGGACTATACAATTACATCTAGTTATATGATGAAGATACTACAGATGAAATGCAAGAAAGAATGGATGAATTGGTAGGATTGACCGAAACCAGAAGAGAAGCATCTTTGAGGAACCAAAAGTTGCAATTGCAAGTCAAAACACTTTATGAAAAAAGAACTGTAAGCAAAAAATTTGAAAATGGAGACCTAGTCTTGATGTGGAATGCCAGAATTGAAGATAAAGGAAAACATGGCAAATTTGATCCTATTTGGTTAGGCCCATATCTCATTGAGAATACTTGGGGTGAAGATTCTTATATAATCAAAGATATATCGGACAATATTCTTGAATTTCCAGTTCATGGATAGTTCTTGAAGAGGTATTTTTCTTGAAAAATACTTATTTTCTTCCATGAATAGTAGTTTTAGGGTTCCTGTCATTTTGCTTTCTCTGTAAATCTTTGTAAGTATCCTTGTGTAGTTTGGTTCCTTATTTTTTTTGTGTTTCTTTGTGCTCTCTGAAGAAGTTGTCATCTTGCCAAATGTGTGGTCTACTCTCCCATAGATTATGAATTCTTGCATAGACTCAAGTAGTCTATCATCCCCAGACAGAGCCACTGTTGGTCTGACTTTTTATGCAACAGAAGTTTTTGTTAAATTGTAGAAAAGTCAGAATTTTTATTTCTAAGTGAAACATAGGGTTTCTGGATAATCCATCCATAAAAAAAAAACTCATGAAAATCCTATGTTCTCTTTGTTCATAAACTGTCGGGCGTGAAACTTTTGAATTTTGAAGTGGAACGAATATTCTGTCCCCTTTATTTTTTGTTCCCCCGAGATCCCCTTTTTTCTCAATCTTTCCAGCCATCAGATCCAAGTAGATCTACCGCTGTCGTTACCTCACTATGAAGAATTTCATGCTTTTTAAGCCATGCGAGGTAGCAAGTGCTGAGTATTTTATGAGGTGGGACTGCAAAGTAAATATATGGCAGTGCAAGATTTATTTTTTGAATGATTTATTGTGCAGGTACACATTGCAACTACCATCCAAACAGGAAAGGGGACCCAACAGGATATCTGAAATAAGAGCCAGAATGATGATTTTTCTGATGCTTTGCCACCTCGTTATCGAAAAAAATAGACACTTCACCGTTAGCGAAGTAGCGAGGCCCCATAAAAAAGAAAGATCGATGGTGACCTTTGGTGATGTGGAATGATAATTAGGACTACAATAAATTTTTGACAGGCGCCAACTATGCAAAGATCTTCGTTTTCATTAATGCCTTTCTGACTGAATGTGCAAATAGATCTTGAACATCAGCTTGGAACAAAATCAACGATCCTCGCTACCTCGCTATGCAAAATTGCATGCTTTTTAAGCCATGTGACATAGCGAGTATGAATCAGAAGACCCCGCGCAGTTTCTTCACCCTTGATTGAGTATGTGATCAATGGCTATCGCCTTCTCACTATGAAGAGTTATGAGGGAGATAATTATAGCAATATAGAAAATAGGGCCCACCGCCTTCTTTCTGAGCAAACCCAGTAGCATATCATTTGATTGATTCTGAATTAGATCGACGATTATCGTTGCTTCGCTATGGCAAGATGCTTGTTTTTTATGCATAATGAAGTAGCGACATACTGACATGTGTCCTCAGATGTCAATGGGTCAAAATACAAGCTCCATCAAGGAAAGAATGATATATGTGGTAAGTTCTCATTGGGTAAAGTGACTGACATGTCAAATGAAACTCCTAGTTTTTCTCTCCGTATCACATGATCGTAGGATCTTTAAAGATCGACGGCACAGTTTTAAACACAAAATGTAGTGCCACTCCTTGTATTAATTAGAGATGAAAGCATCGTCCGTGAGAAAAAATAGAGTTTAATACAGAGAGATTTCATTAGTTTCATCTTATTCGAGCAAAGATTTGAAGTCATTCTTGTGCAGAAGCAATTACTGAAGGAAAGTGTGCCAAAGCCTGGTAGAAATTGTGAAGTTGTCTATTCGCGGAAAGTTTGCAGAAATACAGAGGAAAACAAAGAAAAAATTCAAGTAAGTAATACTACCATAATCCTCATAGGCTTTCCAGTTCTGTGAAAAATAAGTCCAAGATGCCTCCGAAGAAGGGATTTTCAGGTGCAGTAAATTATTTGGATAGGAATGAGCATGATGATTTGCTTGAGTTACTTCCTAAGTCCACTGTAGAGACAGCACAAGTTAAGAGGTTAACCTCATTGAAGCCTAGGCTAAGGATAGCTGATGGACTATATGATAAGGGTAATTGGGTTCAGGATGCTCAGACTTCTCAAACTAGTTTGAGTCTATTCAAAAAATGGTTCGCAGAAAGGAAATTATATGCCCCTCATGCCAATATATGGAATTTTGATCTTGGGAAGCTTGTTGTTCCCAGTGTGTTTATGGATTATGACCTGCTTGAAATTGTAGTGAAAAGCTATGATCCAACCACTAAGGTAGTTAGAAGAATGGATGGTGAGGTTTTAATTACCATCAGTCCAGAAGAAATTATGAAGGTTTTCAGTTTGGGACCTCTCACCATGTATCATGTGCCCATTAATTTGATAGAGTTAGAAAAAGAATATATGTCCAAAAGGGATATAGTTAGACAAGGTGCATTGAAAGACCACATAGGAAAAATTGGAAACCTACCAAAAATAACATCATCTTCTAAAGAACCTTTCAAGAAATCATGCTTTAATGCCAGGGCAGTAGAAATATACAGGACCCTGTGCAGAGTCTTCGAAGAGGGTGAAGAAGACTTTATTCTAGTGAGCTTCATGTATATGATCACCCAAATCTCTTCTTTTGGTTTAGAAATATTTTTTGATTTTGCATTATACTTGGCTAATGAGATTCACAATGGATTAGTGGGGATTGCAAAGGGCAAGGTGGAAAAGGTTTAGGGTCAGTACTCCCTATTGATGCATATGTTTCTTTTTAAAGGGGCTACATATTTTGCTAAAGAAATGGTTTTAAATAGGGAACAAGAGGGGGAGGCACTACCAGTTCAATTATGGAGTGCAGACATGACTTGGGAGGCAGAAAATGCTAGTTTTGTCAGATTTGATAGGCATTTTGCTTCTAAACTAATATACTTCATATTAAGTGACAATCCCAGAATTCCTAAGGCACTAATGCATCTTGTTAGGTCTATGGACAGACCCCATAGTTTAAAAGTGTCACATAATTGGGGAGATATCATCCCATATCCAGTCTCAACTGTCATTAGGGTCTATGGTTTCAACGGGACACCCCATGTACTACCCTATCAGGTACCTTTAAAGGTAGGGGTAGCTAAATTTTTATGGCAGTTGAGAGGAGTGGAGGAGACCTTTTTGCACAAAAGGGGAATAGGATCAATTTTTCCTACTTGCACTATAGCTCACCAGTTTGTAATCACTAAAGAAGGGTGGATCTTCCTCTACAAATTTTTGGATTGGTATAAGATGGTAGTATCTCATGCTCATTTTTGTGACACAGAAGACTTCTTTAATTCTGCTCTTAGATATAGGATCAAGCTTCATCCAAGTTAGCATGAATTCTACTTCCCTGAAGATATAATAAGGAATGAATACTCTCTCCAGGAGCAAGAAACAAAGAAAGAAAAATGGAGAGTCTATTCAAAAGTTTTGGAATTCATTAATTGTTTTTACAAAGATTACAGTCCTCTTAGTAATGCTACAAATAATGCAGATAGGATAAATAAGCTCATGAGTACATTTTTAGAAATAATGGAGGTAATGAACGAAAAGAAACAACATTTTATTGATTCTTTTCTAGATAAAGCCAGAGAAGTTATGAGGAAATTGGGTTTCACCCCTAATATAGGAGTAGGTCCACTGGTTGTCTAAAAGAGGATAGGATATACTATTATTCGGGAGCAGATGCCCATTGTAAACAAAGAAAAATAGGTAATTGAATCTACTAGTACTGTCCTTGAAGAAAGACCCACTAAACCTTCTCCCAAAAGAAGAAAAATAATAAGGGAAGAGGAATCCCATGATGAAGGTTACTCACCTTCCCAAACTCCAATGAGAATTGAGGAAGAGTAGCTCACCAATGAGAAAATTGAACAAATGGGGTCGCAAGGAGGAGTTTTTGTTACTCAAGCATAAATTGATGAAGGGAACCCCCAGGAGCCTCCTATGCCAAGTTTTGAATTGACTGTAGCAAATTTTAGAGGAAGGGAATTAAACCCTATTTTGGAGCAGGCGAGTCAACAATTTTTGTCTAATAACAGTTTTGTAAAATCTAGGGCTTTCCATCAGTTTGCATGGAGGGCAAACATGCACTTTTTTGAACAAAGGTGTAGGAATATGAAAGAAGAGCATCCAAAAATGGATGAAGCCTCCATTCAGAATCGAATAAAAGAACAAATGATACAAGAATTCCAAAATATAACCCCTGACAAGGGTAGACAGATGGTGAAAAATGCAAATATTTTATTATTGCCCAATTGGGATATTGCTGATGCCTTAATTTTTAATTCTGTGTCAAATAATTTAGGATTACAGGATCCAGATAAAAAGGAATTCTTAGGAACAACATTCAGTAATGATCAAGCTGCCCTTGTTATGTGGTCACTAAGAAGAGGATCCAGGACTACTCCATTACAGCCTGATGATTCAGGACTAATGGGGAATATCATTGTGAGGAGGGTCGCTGATACTTTAAATGTATAGGCAACCTACATGAATGTGGAATATTCTAAATTTGCCTTGGCCACTACAGAGAGAGAAGAAAAGGAAATGACTGATTTGCAGAATAAGTATGAAATAGTGGTGGATGCCTACAATCAAGAAGTAAAAAAGAGAATTGAGCTGGAAAATAGGGTATCTCAATTGGAGAAGATACTTGGGAAAAGAAAGGTGGGAGAATCCAGTACACTTAGAATTGCATACCCTTCATAGTCATTTGTTGGATCAACCCCTATCATTGAAATACCTGACACCCCTAAAAGGCCCCAATTCTATACTGTAGAGGACTTTGAAGCAGAAAAAAAAAAATTGCATGAGTTACAGATAGAATTGAGAAATCAATATGAAGAAAAGTTGAAACAAGGTATAATATATTTGAGGGATAAAATACAATGGTCAAAATTCTTTGATCAGTTGGCCAGAATTGCAGCCCTCATGGATGAATTGAATAGGGATAAGGATAAGCCGACTCTTCTTGCACAGAAATGGAGGTAGAGAAATAATGATATTACAATCATATGTATATCTACAGTAAAAATTCCCTATCATCAAGTTGAGAAGATTTTTGATTTATTAAATAAGCTAGAGAATTTTGATGATGAAAGGGATTCTTTACAGAGAAGATTAACACTCTGCTTTTCCCAATACATCGCTGTAAATTTCACACTTTTTCCTTATGCTTTAGAATTTGTGGATATGTTAAAAGAAAAAGAAAAGTGGAAAAGGGAGATGGATGAATTATTAAATGAAAGAATGATAAACATCATGATGGAGACTTTCCACTAGTTCTGGGCTAAGACTAATGAGGAACTAGTAAAAGTACAGTTATTTTATACTGATAAGGGGAAAGAATTTGATGTTTTAGAAGAAAAAGAAAATTCCTTAATAATGATACAAAGAGAAGTTGTGAGCTTTGATTGGCTAGATGATGATGCTTTTAATAAATGGAAAAATCAATTTCTAGAACAAATATCAGAAGATGATGAGGAAGAAGGTGAAAAAGTAACAATCACCCCCAAAGTTAATACTTAAGACATAGAGACTCCCCAGGTTGAAGTAAATTTACAAGCAACTAAAGAAAACACATCACTTTCAAACCTCATGGCTACTTACTCCGAGGATGAAGATTGATTGTAAGATCAGATCATTTTTATTTGTATCTCAAAAAATAAGAAGCATAACAGAAAGGGACCCACCAAGAAATGTTTGTTGTAATTAACCTTTTTGTTATTTTGTTCCTGTCTTTAGAAGGACACCTGTCATTTGTTTAGCCTGAAGCTTGTTGCATCTCACACTATTTAAGTGAGATCCCAAGGCTAAAGAAGGGTCCAAATTCTTTTTCTTCTAAGTATTGTGCTTAGTCTAGTTTTTGGTCCAAATTTTGAAGGCAAGTTTGTAATGTGTTTCTCTGTCAAAATTTCTAAAAATACATGAAGATAGAATGAACTGTGTTTATTTCTAAAGGCTATTCTGAGTTTATTGTAAAAGATGTACCATTTTCAAAGGAAATGAATACAAACTCTGAACTGTCCCCATATCATTTCTTTCTGAATTTTGTCTCCTACTCAATACTTAGCTACCTTGATGTTGTATGAGTAAAAGCCTGTGCAATTGAATACAATCTAGTTAGGTTGTATATCCATCTATCATTGCTGTTAATTCAATGGATTAATTAAAAGCTTTGATGAATGTGATAAGATTCCTTAAGTATTGAAAAGGATTTTGAATGATAAATTCTGATAAGAATTGCTGATACAATTTGTTGTAAGGCAACAAATTAGATCTTAGATTTTGCTATAGACTCTAAAACCCCAATGGATTAGGCACTGATCAAGTTATTTCAGCTGAAAGAGAAGTATCTTACAAATGGTTGTTCAAATACATCATCAAATCAAATTTTACTTTTATTTCCTGTAGATCTTCAAAGTTGGCCAGCACTTGTCTGCATGAAATCTTTTTAGCTTCAGTTAGCCATTGTTGTTGAAAACGTCTGCAGATCTATAGAAGATTTCTTTGCCATATCTATTTATGGGATGTGTTTTGGCAAGTTAGTAAGAATTATGTATATATTTGAGGATTTTGGAATGAGAATCAGAATGAACCTAAGAATAATCCTCATACAGTAGTTTCATATTTGAACCATCCCTGGGTATACCCACCCTGGTTGTGCAGAGCCAAAAGAGTAGAAAACCATTTGTGGTTTTGTTGAAGTTGGGTCCAAATACTTTACATATGCAATTGTTGATAGGAATAGGCTAGTCTTTAGATTGTGTATGTACTATCATTCTGGTATTAATCTTTTTGTCACTTAGTAGTTTTAGTACCATTTAAAACACCAACACAATCTATGATCAATTTGAACTTATCACTAACTCAAAGGGATACCTCTTTTATAATACTTCCATCCATTGCTATAAACTATAGCTATCAAAAAGCTTCATCTCTTATTGCTAGACCATATTTGGTCACTCTTCAATCATTGATAATTACTACATATCACAGCAACAACTTTCATCTCATCACTAATCACCAAAGGTGAAACCTTGTCATTTTGATTAGCAATAATTTCTATATCTCATGGTAATCTCCTTACTTTGTTTCTGATTGCTATATCTTTTTTTTGTTTTCACTAGATAGAGATAGATTCTTATCACTATAACATACAATGATGTATGAAGATTTATCGCTTATCGTTGAAGTGAAATTGCATGATGAAGGGTGCTCCCCTTAATACCATAACCATAATAGAAACAAAGAAACAAAAAAAAATCTGAGAAAAAAATATTGACTTCTTATTTGTGCGACAAATGGAGAATTACAGAATTCACAAGTACAATATGCTAATCCACATGGGCACCTTCATTATAATTAATCTACAAGACAAGCTACAAACTATCACCCAAAGTTGTTCTAGACAATGTTCAAGCTTTTCTTAAATAGGAAATTTTATGCCCTTGGGAAGGTTGTAGACATTGAAACTTAATACCTAGGGCTGACAGACCCTAACAATACATATAGAGTTGACCAAATACATCTTGGACAATTATTTTAGATATTTTAGGTAACCCAACTTTGAAAGGCCATAACTCATGAACCGTTGCTCTGATTGGCTATTATAATGACTTCTCAGAAACACCAACTCCTAATCTAGAGGCTTGGAACTATGTTAGCACCCTTCTGTCAAGTTTTTAGACTTCATCCAAGTACTTTAAGGCCTCCAATAGTGAACCTAAAGATTTTTCTACAAAATTTTCCATCAAAAATCTATAATAACTTCTCTGATACTTATGCTTGAGAAATGAGATTTTTATTGTAGGCTTACAACTCTAAAATGAACCTTCCTATAGAAAATGAGATCATTCCAAGCTCATATGACAAACTTACTAAAAATAGTGAGTTCCCATAAATAGTAACCACCCCATCTACTAGTCCTTATTAAAATAGAAAAGACTGAAAATAAAATATTTTTGGGTGATGCAAGATTTCTCTTACACCTAGGATGCTCCTACATCATTGCATCTCCTCCACTTGCCGATAAGATATATCATTATAATGTACAGTGATAATCCAATTCTATTGCTGATTTCCAAGACTTTACAACCTCTACTCCACTCAATGATGAACCCAAATTGCTATATGATATAGTGATTATCTATCAAGTCTCTGATATTAACCCATTTATTGTCACTATAAGATATAGTGATACATGTGCCATCTCTATAGCTATAGTGATAATCTAAAAAATGAGGATATCTCTTGGATTTGAAATAGGATCAAAGCCAAGATTGATCAATAGACACTACCATGTGATGAATAAGCCCTAGGAGTGCAATTTGCAATAAGAGCCTTTGACTTGGATGATAAATAGTCATATTTTTGTCAAAACACAAAGAGATGTAGTAAATGATTCCTTTATTTGATCACAAAATCTACTTAGAACATATAAAAGGTAAGTAATGAGAGCAATTAAAAGGAGAAAAAATATTTGCAAAATATTGAGTTCCACCAGTGACTCTAATTGGGGGCATGTGCCCCTTGTGGGTGCAATGAGAATTCAGTTATCTCTAGAACAAGTAGACCAAAAATAAGGAAAAGAGAAAAAACAACAATATACACATAACTCACTCTAGAAGAACTCCCAAATTGATGGACTAGGTTTCCTATGGAATGATGATCCAATTATGGGAACTCCTAGTATTCATTTTCCAACTGATAGGTTCCACCCAAATAGGATGTGAACCTCTTCAATTCTGGCTCTATAGGACTGAGGGTGGTAGGCCTATACCTCACACCCTAGAGGCTTTGAGTAGATAATTTGTAGGGTTTCAGGTGTCTTGAAAGAGTAGATAGTTGGTAGATTTTTTTGGTTGTAATAATTGAATATAAATCTATATGATGTGCAATGATCAGAGATCTTCATCACCTAGACCTATGTCCTTTCTACAATTAGCATGAACACTCAAGAAATAATAAGCTAGAAACTAGTGCCTTGACCAATCGACTCTCTATCAATTTTCTATCAATCACTTATAATGTTAATGTAACCCTAAGAGACAATCAAAAAATCACTCTAAGATGAATTTATATCACTTTGATGAAGTATGCATCACTGAATATTATGTTATTTTCAATACTAAGTCCTATTGAATTTAATTCCTCTCTAGAGACAATTAAGATAACAATTCAAATTGAACAATCAATATAATATTACTATATAAAAAGTATTGAAGTATAACTTGGTAATTTTGAATAAATAAGACTAGCAATCAAAGTAAACCTTTAAGTTTAATCAAAGGAACAAAATAAATGAGAGAAGAATGATATCACCAAAAAATCAAATGAGCATGTAAAATCTCTATATTGCTTTCAAAATTGTTCACCACAAAAGTTTGTGTTGTTGGTGCATATAGTTAATAATAGGATCCATAATCAGAAGAATCCCTTCTCAATTGACAAAATATATGGTATGAAATATGATTATAGAATTGGATCCATTATATTCAAATCACATTAAGTTCTAGATTGAACTCACTGGGTTTTCACTATTATCAGACATCTAACAAAGGTAGGATGTTTCTAGAAAACTTGTGTAATTTTTTTATTAATGATCTTTATGAATTAAACTGGGATAAATAATTATTTTTAATCAAATAGTTCCCATAAAAAAACATTTCATTCTATCTCCTTTCAAATCACACTCTCTAAAAACTAAAAAGAAAAGTTTTTTTAAAGAATTATATTTATTTTATATTTGATCAAATCACATTGTAAAAGAATAGGACCAAATAAACTAGAGGGAAGCATTGATTTGAAATGAAAGAGGGCTTGTTTAGATTTATTTATTTATTTTTGAGTTGTGGTTGTCCAATCCATAGATTAAAGTTAAATAGAAGGAAAATGGGCTATGAAGTGTGAGATCTGGTATTATTTATTTTTCAAAAGTCATTCATATTAATTTAGTAACAAGATAAATAAACATACATATTAATAAAAAGAATATAGTAACAAAAATCATGAATTGTAGTTTTGTAAATTATATTACAAATGTTATATGAGTAAATATGCAGAAGTAGAGTATAACTATAAATACCTATGAAGTATATTGAATGCTAAATCTTATTATGGACTCAATCTTTAAGACTTTGATGCTTCTATATCCCATATGAACTCCAGATCTTGAAACTGACTAGTATTAATAGGTTCCTCTTCATTTAGAGTTGGGTATTCAAAATCCAAAAAATCTTCATCTTCATTGTGACTTTGAGACCAAGATCCATAATTTATGTTAGAATCAATAGTAGCAACACCAACTTTTGAATTTTTGCAAAGGCCTCATCTTTCACACATGGAATTCCAAATTGCTAGTGACCTATCATAAGGAAAATCTCTAACATTGTACTAAGCTACAAACAACCTCAAGAAAGTTTCCAAATTTATGTCTAGTTTGTTTCTGATCTTCGATTTCAAAAACCCCAATGCACTAAAAATATCTCATCTTCCATTGACCCCAATATCATGATTTGACATAAATTAGCAAGTTTGAAATATATTGATATTGAATTACACAATACTATACTTCAAATCATCCTTTTCCAAAGCCTTGTTATTAAATGGATTCTCAAAGTTTTCCATCTAGTGTTTTATAAACAATGGAAATTGTTTACATTATTTTTTAAGATTATTTGAATTCAAAATTCATTGTACTAGTTATCCATTATAATTTGCATGCTTTGAAAACTATATTTTTAATTTATCAAGTCCTTTATGAAACAACTTTATATCATTTGCAATCCAAATGACGAACTAGGTCAAGAGCATCTATCAACTACACCAAGGTCTCTGCAACCTCCTCCTACACCTATGACATAATGTAATTTCATAACCTAGAGTAACGGAAGCTCTTTCATTCCACCAAGTGTCAAAGTTAATTAAGATGAAGTTTTTCAATAATGTTCTAAAGAAATTATCTAAATTTATTGGATAATATGGAAAGACCCCTACATAACACATGATGGATGCAGTAGATATATGCATTTGCATCATATAATTGGGTAAAATGCAACTCGAGGCCATTGGAAACTTCCCTTAAAGGAAAAACCTAGTTCATTGATATAGATCTATATTGCACAATACTATAGCCACATGAAATCAACTTGGTCATCTATTTCTTGATTGCTTCTTTGAAGAAATTAATCACTTTTTCTTGCTTCAACAATTATTTACTATTAAAAGAGATATCCAGGAAATAATTCCAGACTTAAATACTTGATTCCAAAAAACTTGACATAAGATCCTCCCCTACTCCTCCTTGATGCTCACCCATTAGAAACTATGGTATTTATTTTCTATCTAAAGGCATGTAACTCAAATATAGCCTCATTCATTCAATCATTACCAATAAACTCTACTAGCTTCTTACAACATACAATAAGGAAACAATATAACTTAATTGACATTACTTGATTGTGTCACAGATCAATACATAGAGACTAACTGATGCAACATTAGTGTTTATAGGAAATAGAAAAACATCTCTTTGACATGGTGGTTTTGAAGAGTTTGGTGAAAAAGGTTGATAGACTTGCTGGTATTGTAAGATTTAGGACCACTTAAGATAGTAGTAAAATTCTCAACTCATGGTTTGTCAATATAGAAAAACTACCAAAACTTGTTGAGAAGAGCTGCCATCAAATCCACAAGGAAACAATGGTCCACAAGGCTTCTTTAAAAGTTCAATAGACTAGAACAGAAAGAATTTTAAAAATTATTTGTCTAAAATCTTATTTTTCCCATCATCAATTCAATAGTTGAATCTTAGAAAGAAGAATTAATCAAAAATGATAAAAATAATAACAACTATTGATGGAGGAAGTCAAAACCATTATACCAATCATGCTATGGCATCAATTATCAACATAAATATGCAACTATTTTATTTCAAACAAACTATAACATTTAGGAGACTGAATACACTACCTAAATCATGAAATTTACAAATTTTTAGTGGAACTAGACCATCCATAGGAACAATTATGAGGATAATGATGATCTAGAATGCATGAATCCAAAAGGAATGATAAAAAAAAGATGTCAAGGCAACACAAACATAATAGTTAAATTTGAATATGATATTTATCTCTTTGCAACCTAGAATTATAAATATGGTCCACTTTACACTCTTACCCTTGATAGCAAAGTATTTTGTAAAAGATTTTACAAAATGGAAGGTATCTCTGTGATCTATCTTGCCCAAAATCTCAAACTATTGAAATCAGTTTTGTATTCTTTGCTTGATAGTAATCGCCAATTGGAATTTATATCAATCAATTCCAATTTCCATGAGGAAAAATGAGTTGAATCCTCCCATGAAAAATGGAAAACCATTGGTGGAATGGGTAAACTAAAGAAAAATAAAATGAAATACATTGGGTGAACCCAAAATATGCAAGAAAATCTAATGCATGGATACTTGGAAAACATGGCATTGGTTACAATAACCAAGTTGGCTACATGAAAGTGAATAAAAATATTAATAAAGTCAAATGTGGATTCTTTCTTTGTGATTGGTAGGAATAATGACCTACTAACCCCAACCATGGTGGGTGATTGGGCCACCAAGTAATGGCTAAAAATTTGCCAAAATCAACACCAACAATTGCTAGAATTCACTTAAATATGAATATTCATCACTAAAAGACACCCTACACTACATCATTGACAACATATTTGTTCTTATTCTAATGCTTTTTCATGTCTTTGCCATTCCCATTGCCATTTTTTTTCTTTATTCAAGACAAAGTCACCTTTTCTAATAGCAACATCTTCAATGCAGTATGTGCTTTCAACCATGGCATTAAAGGATGTGAACAATTGTTTTCTAAGGTTGAAGTAGAGTTTTGGTACAACTGTATTCATAAAAATGTCAGTTTTCTACATCTCTTGAATTTGTTAAGGGTATCTAGAATGTACAGATATTCATCATTGGAGATATGTTGCAAAGGATTCACTTTGCTTTTGTTTAATGTTGCACAAATCCAGCATAGTAATGTAATGTTGAATGTTGTAAGAATACTGCTAGATGAAGCATTATGCAATTTCATCTAATGTTTTGGGAGGAGATGATAGTTTTGTGAACCATTCCATGGCTCGGCGTTTCAAGCTCCTAGGAAAAAACCTCATTAGGTACATTTCTTCATGCATGAAATCCATACTAAGACCATAGAAGTGTCTCACATGATCATGAGGATCACCATTTCCATGGTATTTATCATATTTGGGAACCTCTATATCCTTGTGAAAAGCAACCATGTAAAGACTCCTATCAAAAGGAAGAGCACATATCCATTCAACAAAGGATGTTTTGGGTTCTTCCTTAGAAACTTGTAGTTGTGTAAGTTGATTTCTAAGTTCTTGCATTTCTTCCCTCAATATCTTAGCTTCAGTAGGTTCTCATTTTTGGATTATCCTTTGCATGTCAAAGTCTTGAAAGAGTTTTCATCCCTTTATTGTCATGGATTGAAAGTATTGGTACCCATTTTTTTCCAAGGCTTTGAGAATTAGCCTTTGGGTGATCTCTTCTTGTTGGAGACTCATCAAGTCTTCACTAGTGATTTCATCATCACTTTTGTGATGTGATTGTGAATGTCTAGGTGGTGATGGACATGCTCTTGCCTTGACTCTAGGAGTCCTAGGAGGCATTTTTTTTTTCCATCATTACCACCAAGAGGGATGTTATCAAATGGATTATTATATTAGCCTTGCCAATTTTCATCCTTGCATGCATAAGCATGAGATTCAACTTGATGATAGGATCTTTCTCTAGTGACCATGCATATGGCCTCTTTGAGTCTTCTGTTGGTGTTTTAAAATGCACTAAAACTACTAAGCAACAAAATGCTTAATACCAGAATGACAGTACATGCACAATCTAAAGACTAGCCAATACTTATTAACAATTGTATATGCAAAGTATTTGACCCAACTTCAACAAAACCATAGATGGTTTTCTACTCTTTTGGCTCTACAAAACCAGGGTGGGTATACCCAGGGATGATTCAAAACTAGAACAACTGTATGAGGATTATTCTTAGTTTCATTCTAATTCTCATTTCAAAATCCTCAAACACATACATAATTCTTACTAACTTGATAAACACATCCCATAAAATAGATATGGTCAAGAAATCTTCTATAGATCTATAGATGTTCTTAACAATAGTGGCTAACTGAAGCTAAAACATTCCATGCAGACAAGTGCTAGCCAGCTTTGAAGATCTATAAGAAATAAAAGTAAAATTTGATTTGATTTTGCATTTTGATAATCATTTATGATATATTTCTCCTTCAACGGTATCAACTTGATCAGTTCCTAATCCATTGGGGTTCAGAGTCTATAGCAAGTTCTCAGATTTAGTTTGTTGCCTTACAACAAATTCTATCAGAAATTCTTTATCAAAATTCATCATTCAAAACCCTTTCCACTACTAAAGAAACCTTATCACATTCATCAAAGCTTTTATTTAATCCATTGAATTAACAGCAGTGATAAATAGATATACAACCTAACTAGATTGCATTCAATTGCACAAGCCTTTACTTATACAATATCAAGACAACCAAGTAATTGAAAGGAGACAAGATTCAAAAAGAATTGATATGGGGACAGTTCACAATTTGTATTCATTTTCTTTGAAAATGGTATATCCTTTACAATAGACTTAGAATGACCTTTAGAAAGAAACACAGCTCATTCTATATTCATGTATTCTTAGAGAATTGATAGAAAAATACATTATAATTTTTCTCTCAAAATTTGGACCAAAAACATACTAAGCATAGTACCTAGAAAATAGAATTTGGACCATTCTTTAGCCTTGGGATCTCACTTAAATAGTGTGAGATGCAACAAGCTTTAGGCTAAAGACAAAAATGATAGGTGTCCTATAAAAGAAACTTACATATATTTCTGTCATAAAAGACAAAAACAAATAACAGAAAGGCTATTACGTCAAACATTCCTTGGTAGGTCCCTTTCTATTATGCTTCTCAGTTGTTGAGACAAGAAAATATGATCTAATTTTACAATCATTTTTCATCCTTGGAGTAAATAGTCATGAGGTTTGAAAGTGATGTATCATCTTCAGTTACCTACAAACTTACTTTAACTTGGGGATTTTCCATGTCCTCATTACTAACTACAAGGGTAACTTTTACTTTTGCATCTTCCTCCTCATCATCTCTTGACATCTATTCTATAAACTATTTTTTCCATTTATTATAAGCAGTAGCATCTGGCCAATCAAAATTTAGAGCCTCTCTTTGTATAACCAGTAAAGAATTTGCAATTTCTTCTAAATCATCAAGCTCTTTTCTGATGTCATTATAAAATAACTGTATCTTTACCAATTCTTCGTTTGTCCTTGCCCAAAACTAGTGGCCAGTTTCACTCATGATGTTCCTGATCCTTTCATCAAATATTTCATCTAACTCCTTTTTCCACCTTTCTTTTTCCTTTATTGTATCAACAGATTCTAAAGCACAAGGAAATAAAGTGAATTTTTTAGCAATATATTTGGAAAAACAGAGTGTTAATATTTTCTATAAAGAATCCTTTTTATCATCAAAATCTTCTAGTTTATTTAACAAATCAAAAATTTTCTCTACTTGATGATAAGGCATTTGGATGGAAAATATACATATAATTGTAATATCATTATTCCTCGCCCTCCACTTTTGTGCTAGGGGAGTCAATTTATCCTTATCTCTATTCAACTCATCCATGAGGGTTGCAATTCTTGTCAACTGATCAAAGAAGGTTGACCATTGTATTTTATTCCTTAAATACATCACACCTTGCTTTAATTTTCCTTCATATTGATTTTTTAAGTCTACTTGCAACTCATGTAATTTGGTTTTTTCTTCTTCAAAGTCTTCTGCAGTATAGAATTGGGGCCTTTCAAGGGTGTCTAGTATTTCAATAATAGGGGTTGCTCCAACAAATGACTGTGAAGAGTATGCAATTCTAGGTGCACTAGATTCTCCCACCTTTCTTTTCCCAAGTATCTTATCCATTTGAGATAACTTATTTTCAAGTGACTGTATCTGTATACCTCTTTCCTCATATGCTTTTAAGACTTCTTCAAACCTAGCATTGAGTTGGGTAAACTTATCTTCTTCCTAGCCAAATACAACACCACCCAATTTTTGCACTTCTGAGCCCATTCCCATTACTTTTTTACTAGTTACCTCGCCAACCCTATATACTATCAATGTACTAGTATGCTCTGCTGTAGGAAACTCATGCATCCTGGTATTTTCCCTCTTATCTATGGACCATATAACAAGGGCTTGGTGGTCATCACTAAATTTGACCCCTCTATGAGCTTGTAGTACTTCTTCAACAGTTGTTAATTGAACATCCTTCTGCTTCCTTACTAAATCAAAAACAATAGCATTTGCTATATCCCATTTTGGCAGAAGGAGGACTCCTGATTGTCTAAGTATTTGCCTCCTGGCTTCAGGAGTAAATTGGGCAAAATCATTCAAAATTTTTGACTTTACCTCTTCTTTAATAACCAGGTCAGGTTTATCTAGTTGCTCACCCTTGATCTTCTCACAGGCACTCTCAAAAATTTTCATATTTAATCTCCACAAAAACTGTGCAAAGGCTCTAGATCTTACAAAATTTTCATCATTAATAAATCTTTCAGAAGCCTGGGCAACAATTGGGTCAATTTCCTTACCTTGGTAATTAGCAATGGTTAGGTCCAAGGAAGGTATAGGAGGTTCTTGTGGCTCTCCAATATCCAAGTCTGTAGAAGTGACAATCACATCCCCTTCTCCACCCATTTGTCTAAGTTGTTCCCTTAGAGATGCCTCATCATCTATCTGGATTCGGGACTGGCTTGGGGAGTATTGTTCCTTTTGAGAAGAAGAAAACCCCTACTCTAATTTTTGTCTTTTTGGAGAGCTGGCTATAGATGGACTTCTTGAACTTGATTCCTTATGAGGTGGTTTCTATTGCACATTTTGAATCATGACATAACCTGCCCTTTTTTGCAATGTATATTGGCCAGGAGCTACCATATTTCTACTATTTATTCTTCCTTGTACTTCTGCTACCTTGTCTGGATGTGCCTCAACAAACATAGCCTTCTTTTCATTCATGGTTTGAATTATTAAGGAAAAATTATTCATTAATGCCTGTATTTTGGCTCCCCAGTATTTCTTATCTTTTAATGGGTCATATTGGGGGTCAAAAGCATTAATGAATTCCAGGGTTTTACTAAAAACTATCCATTTCTCTTTCCTCAATTCTTGCTCCTACAATGTGAAGATGTTTTTGATTATATCTTCTGGATAGTAAACCTAATGTACCATATGGGAAGCTCTCACCCTTTCTTTAAATAGGTCATAGAATCCTTCAGGGTCAATGAATCAGGTGTGAGACTCTGCCATGTTATACCTATCCAAAAACAAATTTAAGTGTTTCCACCCCTTTTTGACAAAGGCAAAATCATGCACCACAGTAACCATTGGAAAGAAAGTGCCCTTCTTAACCAATTCCCTCTCATCTATAGTACCTATCTGCCATAAGAGCTCAAAATCCCTATCTTCAATGGCACATGAGGGTTTCCCAAAAAACCATAAACTCTTATCACTATTGAAACATTGTAGGGAATTATATCCCCCCAGTTATGACTGACAAGTAGCCCTTTAGCATGGTCCTTGGGTCTGACCAATTCTAATAATGCTTGTGGGATTCTAGGGCTATCTCCTCTTAAAAGCAGTCTAAGATTTGATGCAAAATACCTGTCAAATCTTACATAGCTAGCATCTATGGCTTCTAAAGTCATATCCACACTCCACAACTATACTGGATTCCTCTCTCCATCCTTTTTTGTTTCCAACTCCATACCCTTGGAGAAGAAAGTATATCCTTTGTATAAGCATACATGCATCATTAATGAATACCAATAGAATGGTTTGTTTACTTTTCCCTTTGCTATTCTAACCAAACCATTGTGAATCTCTTTTGCTAGAAAAGTGGCAAAATCCAGAATGGTACTCATTCCAAATTGAAGGGTTTGAGCAATTA
The DNA here is from genome assembly GCA_028749045.1 of Cupressus sempervirens. Lineage (NCBI taxonomy): Eukaryota > Viridiplantae > Streptophyta > Pinopsida > Cupressales > Cupressaceae > Cupressus > Cupressus sempervirens. The sequence continues at coordinate 60,380,105 of CM053783.1, forward strand.
TAAGGACAACAGAACCTGGAATTTGATCACCTTCATCTATCCCAAAGATCTTGCAAAGAGAAAAATACAGTGCTTGGGCTCTCAAGTTGAAATGTCTTCTCAATAATGGCTCTAGGGTACTGGCTGTAATCACAGGCAAATTACCAACCTTGGCAGCATGCTCCTATAGTGGCCTTTTTCTCAAGTACATTTGTTCTACATCATATCTGGCTTGCAAATCATCCATATCAATGATTTCATGCACAGTGTGGTTAGGGTTAAGGTTGAAAACCTCATTGAATAGCTCAGGGAAAACCCTAAAAAGATTGACTCCAGAATGGTTTTTTATCCATCCCGTGATAGGATCATACTTCTTTTCCAGGTCCATCAATAAATCACTATCAAAGAAAATAGTGGGGACTATTAATTTTCCAATATCAAATTCCCAAACATTTCTCATAGGAGTGTCCAGTTTTCACTCTGAAAACCATTTCTTAAACAACCTCTATACCTCCCATGGAAACCTGGGCATCCCTTATCCAATTAGCTTTGTCATAAAAGCCTTTTGCTACAACTATTCTAGGATTTTTCAGAATGAGTTCCCTTCCCTTAGTTAATTCATGCACTTATAGGGGAATTGTTCAAGAAAATCATCATGTAGAGAACATTTTAAATAATCCTTTTGACCAGTAAACTCTTTTTGAGGAGGCATTTTGAATGAACCCTAGGAAATTCACAACAGTAGATGCTTCAAATTTACTTAGAAAGTCATAGAGCACTTACCCGCCAGAATTTGCACTTTTGCACTATATGATGTCTTCTATAATTTTATTGGAGTAAAAACCAAGAATTTTTGTGCCCTAGCTCTGAAATCTTGAATGCCCTGATGTTCTTTCTGCACTTCGATGGTTCATTAATGGTGAAATCGTGGGCTCTTTTCATAAATTAAAATCGCACGCACAAGGTCTGAATCACATTTACTCTCAATAACCGTTGCTTGCAATTTGCATTTAAGTTTGAATCCCATCTGTAGATTTTATCAGATCGGATGGTTCTGATTTAAAAATAACAAGCTTTACGATTTTTAGAAAAGTGCTACGTGTCACAAATGCGCTTCCCTGCATTACTTAAAAAACTACAACTTCATAATGCGGGGATGCGCTGTCTGTTGATCAAAACAAGATCAACGATTAGATTAATCCACTTTTTATTAACAACTAGCTAGCTGAGTTGACCAATAAGAAATTTCCATATGAGCTCATATTGTCTGACAACATTCCATGCCAGCAGATCTCGTATCTTCTTCTGAGCAAGCAAGTAATTGACATCATCTAGTCCACGTGTCGCAAATGCACTTCCCCGCATTAATTAAAAACCTACAACTTCATAATGCGAGGATGCACTAATCGTAGATCTTCAAAAGATCAATGGCGATGCTGACTCCACCCTACCGAGCATCTAAGAAAAACTTTGATGTCACCACGGACACGTGTCTACAGGGCGCATCCTCACTTTGTTTAAACTTCACTCAAATGCAAAATGTGGGGACACGCTGTTTGTTGATCAAGACAAGATTGACGATCAGAAACAGTCCTTTATTTCATGCTAGCATTATCCACTTGGGCCAATGATATGACTATTGTTAACCCGCGTGTTCTGACTGTTGCATTTATTTCTGACACCTTTCTAACCCACATGGATGAGTAGTTCCAACTAAGCACAATTGTTAAATCCTATGGCATGACTTCTGCATTCTTTATAGTCTAGCCCCATTGTGACACACGTCACAAATGCGCTTCCCCGCATTGCTTAAATTCCTACATCTTCATAATGCGGGGATGCGATGGCCCTTGATCTCTGATAGATCAATGGTGTTTGAAAAAGCTCTTCAACTTGGCATCCTTTCAAAAAGAATATCGCAATTAAAGGCACATGAAAGGTTTATCACAAGGATTAAAATATATATATATTCTAATGTGAACAAAAATTAGGATAAAACATCCTGCCAAGATACTTGAAGAAAACCACCCCCCCCCCCCACCCCCCCCTCCTTTTTTTAAATTTTGAAAAATAGGGCAACATAAAACCAAGGTATAAGGGTTTTTTACACACTTAGGGCCTTTTTATGGATAATTTGAAAGCCAAACCCTAAGAATTTTAGAGGGAAAATACAACTTACAAAACAGGGCATAACTAGGGTAATCTAACAATTTTTAGGATTTCACAAAATAAAACCCTAGTCTACAAGAAACAAAGACTTAACTGATTTTTCATCCAAAGAACAAAATTTTTCTATACTATGAAAAATCACACCAACATCTTCCTTTTTATTGTGCTTGTTCTTCTAAGATAAGTTTTATCTCCTCGGGATGTATGGTGAGTGACATGCTATTTTTTGTTGGAAACACAATGGGAAAAGTAAACTCTAAGAGGGGTGGTGAATCAACATTTAAAATGTCAACCTTAAAATCATTCACCATGCATCCATCTCACAATAAATATATGTAAATTGAAATACCAAATTAAGTATATAATCTAAGAATTTTCCTTAGCAAAAAATCACCCAAGATCAAGGAACTCAAGCACAAGCACAACAATAGACCAACAAGGTATGATCAGAATAACAATATCCAAAATTGATTTTTTTTCATTCAATGTTTAGTACATACACACTAGGAGTGCCTAAATATAATGGCCTTTGGAATGCTTCTAGAATGTGAAGGAGTAAGCACACTGATAAGTCTTATAATCAGGCACATGTCCACCAAGTGTAGATTATCCTCCATTAAGCATAGGAGTAAGTGCAATGATGAGAGGATAAGCATACAAAGGTGTAGCACATAAAAATATGTTGTAGACACCATGTGCTAAAATAAGAGTGCTAATAACTATGTTGTCAACATGACAACTTAGTTAATTATGGAAACTCTAGTATTGTAGACACCATGTGTTGAATTAGAGTTTCTTACTCCTGAGTTGTCAACATGACAACTCATAAGAGGATGCAAACTTCTAGGTGTCAAACTAATAAATAATAAAATAATGCATTGACCTAATTAAAGTTAAGTAAAGTGTAATAAGTAAATACTTATTTACACCAACACCCCCCCCTTAAGTGAAACTTAGGGGAATGCACTTAAGCTTACAGAAGCTAGGATGAAAATGCAAGATGGGTCCTAGCTACTAGGCCATGTTAGGTACCCATGTACAAAAGTAATACAATCTCTCATAAAGCAGAGAAAGAGGGAAAAAACCCTTCCCCAAAAAGAGATATGAAAAAACAAGATGCATGGATGGATGGAGTAATCAAGACCACCCACACACCCCCCCCCCCTATGACATACATCAAGTATACACAAAAGAGAAGTAGAAGGACAAAACCCCATAAGAGGAAAGAGTCCCCCCCCCCATAAAAGAGAAGAAGGAGACAAGGTTGCCCCTCCACTAAATGTAGAGTGTCAATTAGTGGCAGTTGCTCCAATGTAGAAGTTGATCCATGAATGTTGAATAATGTTCCTCCCCTTTGGAAGAAATAATGGTAGAGGTACAAGTGAGATGCTTCCCCAATGTGTAGAAAGAATCCCAATGATGAATGGTGTCTCCAAAATCTACTCAACTATCCTTGTGTCAATACTGATGGTCCCCCCTTCTAATAATGTTGAAAAGAAGAAGTGTTGTTCTAGCAAGGATGGATGTAGAACATGCCTTAAAGAAAAAATTGTCTCCTCAAATGATATAGAGACCTCCTACAACTACTATACATAAAAGATCCACAATCATATCAACCTGTGAAGATTGATCATGCAAAGAATGGATAAGAGGGTCAAAGTGAGCCCTCATGACAACTGAAGAAGATTTCGCTTCATCAAAGATAAGATGTAGATCATTAGAGACATCTTTCAAATATGCTATGTGTGACTGCATGAACAAACTTGAAATATATGTTAAGAACTCATCCACTGATGTTGGAGCTAGAAGACAAGGTGTAACCTATTGTGTTGGACCTATCACTATGGGAATGGATGAAGTATTTTCCTAAACAAAGAGAAGATTAATATCATTGATGATGTCTCCCACATCTTCAATGTGAGAATCCATGAATAGACCTACAATATCTAGAAGGAAGTCATCCCATGAAGCTAAAGTAGGAAGACATAATGTTTTCTATTGTACTAAATCATAAGCATCTATGGATGGAACTAGATTAGTAGTAGCAACAGGAGCATCAAGAGGTGAGATCTCAACTTGAGTTGCAGGAAGCATGATTGGAGTGATGGGTGATAGAATATCCTCTAAAAATGGAGGAACTATTGGATCTCCATATGCTTCCCAAAGATCCATCCAAATATCATGAGGAAAACATGCCATTCTAAGAGGAGCAAGACATTCCTTACTCATACTATAATATAGAAAGTGAAGAAGTTTAGTAATATATGTCTAATTAGGATTTGGTGGAAACGTCTTTGAATAGAGATAAGGAAGGACTTCATGATGTTCTCTTAGATGATCAAGTATCAATGCACTCCATCTATGATAGTTCTATGTTGTCAGCTTTGGTCTAATACCAAACTAACATGTGTGACAAGACTCCATGAGATCAATTAGTGAACCCCCCAAGATGCAAAAAATTAATGAACCACTCTAATGTATGAGTTGGTGCTTTTATAGATACTGCAAGTATAATAGGCCACTTGTCAGAATGTACAAAGTGAAATTCTGATTTTATTGTTTACAACTACCTTTTGAGGCTCAAATTTGTCACTAAGCACTATAGCTTAGATGTACAACAATTTTGAAAAGTAATCAAAGCAATATAATGTAGAAAAGGCTCTAAGTCTGAAAGTGATATTTTTTTCCATACAACCCTATAATTTGATTGCAGATCTAGAAAGTATACAAAAAATTAAGCACTTTTAAAACAATGGAACCTAAAAATGTGTCTAAATGAGCCTAGACAAAGCATTTGAAGTTGCAAAATGTAGGATTAAACATGTACAGTCACCAAAAAATTTAATTTCTAACAAATCCATGCACCAAAACTAGAAAATAACAACACCACAAAAGAGTTTAGGAAATTTTACAAAAAATAAAAAAATTGCGCCTAATTTGGAGTCTAGATGACTAAATTATGGCCTTCCAAAGTTAGACTATCAAATCAAAATTAAATCTAGAGAGGGTCTGGGTAGAAAAATTCAAGGTTAAATTTGACGGTCAAATGGTCATCACAACAGATCAAATTTTCCTGGGAATGATGGTCAGATGATTGTCAAATTTAACATAGTAAAATGCTAATGTTAGCAAAAAATTCCCCCTTATTGATATGACAAGTTGACTGTGTGTACAGATTATACAATTGTGACACATGTCATATGATCTATCTTGTGTGTCAGGTGACATAGCTCCAAGTGTTGTAGGTATGGATTTACAAAACTGTACAGAGTGTATGAAAAATACACCTGATGTAGTATGACTCCTATGTGTACTTGTTGACATGTTTATGGCTAAGGTGATGTGTTAGTCCTTGCTGTCAATGTTGATGTAGATGAGGAAGTTGAATGTTGTGCCACATAGTGCAAAACTAGGCATGGCAGTCTGCATGGCATGTGTGGAGTATTCAACAGGTGCCACATGGTGGCTATCAACTAGGTGTCAGTGTTTCAAAGGGCACCAGAGATCTAAATGTGTCAAGAGGATTAAATAGTTGATGAGAAGATTGGATCTCATCAAAGTCTTTAGCAGGCACCAAAGTAATAAACAGTGGGTCCACAGTCAGAAAGTCTTCAAAGCCTTGGTAAAGATGCAAACTAGCAGCTAGGGAGATCAATCCTCACCGATGGGAGGAAAATGCAATCAACACTAGGAATCTGTGATGACAGTAATGGTTTAATTGACATGAGCCAAGGAATGGTTGTAATGATCAACAAAGAATGCAGTGGGTTGTAATGATCAAGCAGTGGCTGATAAAAGAAAATGGCTGATAGGGGGAAGCAAATTAATCCCACATGCTTTAAGCAACTACAAAAAATTATGTATAAATACTCACTACCTTGAGGAATAAAAAAAGAGCATCCACCAAGGTATATTATAATGAACATCAAATGTTGGTGCCAGATTTTATTGTGTGTCGACAGGTGGTGAAGTGATTGCTATGAATGAAGTTCACTTGTGAAATGCCATAAATTAAAAAAGAATATTCTCTGCAAATATTCCCTACATGGGTTGGGGTTTCATCACCTAGTTCCTAAAAATAAATTCTCTACAAGCCTAATGACCTAAAAAAAATTCAAAATTTGTGAAAAAGTTGTATACAAAAATTTGATGATTTTGTAGAGAAATAACAAAATATTGATTTGAAATAAGATAAATTGCAGATCTAATAGATCATATCAGACTTGCGAATTAGGGCTTCGGGTGCTAGTTTGCAAAAAAAAAATTCCTTAAATTTGACTATGGCCAAGGGTAGGCAAGTTTATAGTCAAATTTCACCAAATCAACATTCAAGATGCAATGGTGAGGTCTATTTTGGCTCTAGAAACTCCCAATGACTTCAATACTCTAGATTTAGGTTGAGGTGTCCTCAGAGAGTTGAAACAAGAAAATGGTTTTGAATGACTATGTGAAGAGAAATTCGCTTAGCTCTGATACCATGTAAGAATTTTCTTTAGGGTAAAATCACCCAAGATCAAGGAATTCAAGCACAAGAATAACAATAGACCAAAAAGGTATGATCAGAATAATAATATCCAAAGTTGTTTTATTGTGATTCAATGTTATGTACATACACACTAAGAGTTCCTAAATATAAAGGCCTTTGGAATGCTTCTAGAATGCCTAGGAGTTAGCACACTGATAAGTCTTACAACTAGGCACATGTCCACCAAGTGTGGATTATCCTCCATTAAGCACAGGAGGAAGTGCGATGATGAGAGGATAAGCCTACAAAGGTGTAGCATGTAAAATTATGTTGTAGACACCATGTGCTAAAATAAGAGTGTAAATAACTATGTTGTCAACATGCCAACTTAGTTAATTATGCAAACTCTAGTGTTGTAGAAACCATGTGCTAAATTAAAGTTTCTTACTCTTGTTTTGTCAACATGACAACTCATAAGAGTATGCAAACTCCTAGGTGTCAAACTAATAAATAATAAAATAATGCATTGACCTAACTAAACTTAAGTAAAGTGTAATAAGTTAATGCTTATTTACACCAACATATACATCCATAACTTGAAAGTAAATAAACATTCAACAGATGTATGATACAAGATATTTGGTTACCCAAAAACCCTCCCATGAGAAGGTAAAATTGGGATGGGGATGAAACTCACAAATCTCCAATACTATAGTAATAAAATGTATCCAATGATAGTTATAATGTTTGATCATGAAACATGATCTACCCTGTGAAAGGTTTTCCTTGTTAAAATCTTACAAGATTTGTTAGATCTTACCCTATTAAAGGATTTCAACACCCTATTAGAAGTGTTCTTGATTAGAGGAATTTAACTTACAATGAAGCAAGCACCTTGTTAAAGGATCTATAATAGCATGTTAAGACTACTTTGTTAAGAGATTTAACTAATTCACCTATTAGAATGTCTCAACAATGATCCTATGGTTAGCACTCTATTGCTAGATAAAAGATCACTTGTTTCCTAATGTGTACTTGATCCTTACCAATCAAATGTATCTCTTATATCCTCTAATTCCTTTCCTTTTTTCTCCTCTAATTGATCCTACAATGTATCTCAATTCACAATACCTTAGTAACCATGAGTGTTCTATGTGCACATGCAAATTTCTCTCTTTTCTCCTTCTATACCCATAAAAAAGTTTGGGTTTTTTCCTCCTTAAGAAGACCTAGGTGACTTAGGGTTAGGTATGAATCAACAATTTTGATTCATCCATTATGCCACTCAATCCTTCCCTTTTTTTGATTGGTTGTATGTTATGCATATAGATCTTCAATAAAAATTTATTCTTATCATCTAGGATCACAAAATAACCCTCAAGTCATCTCCAAAATGGTTTACATAGTATTTTGTGCCATTACCAACAACTATGTCAAAATTTTATTACTTAGCACTTGAAGTTCCTAATGCACAAGATCAACTACAACTTCAACATTGTAACTTAGCCTCTAAATGACTTGGCACTTACTATCTGCTTGACACTTGAGTGACTTGACACTGACTAGTTACTTGACACTTACTATATATCTCTTTCTTGACTTATACTATTTGACAACTTATGCTTAGGATGTATTACTTGTTTGACATTAACTAAGTAAATGACTTGTAAATGACTTAAGTGTATAGACACTCATATGTCAAAACCAATCTGAGATTAACAAGCTCCCCCTTTGACATGAGTGGAAAAAACACTTGGTCATGCATGAATGATATTAACTTATGAGTATAACTTAGAAAATCACTATCTTTGTTTGACATATGTACAAAATTTCAAAATTTCAAAATTTTGCAAAAAATTGACTTAACAGTCATACCTCAAAATCTCATAACTCCCCCTTAGTTGATTTTGTTGTTGTGAATTTGATCCAATACTCCTACTAAGTAAATATGCATATGTTGAACTGTGTTGTACTCTATTTCTATCTTTGACTCCCCCTTTGGTTGATCTCCACCAAAACTATACCTATTTTTTCCTTGGAGTCATTGTCACTCTTAAAACCTAGTGCTCCTCCTTACTTATTTCTCCCCCTTTTTAACACTTATGTCAAAGGGTTATACATGTATAGTGGGTTTATCCAAGAAATATTTATGGATCTCAAGTATTAACTTCAAATTTGCAACCCAATTATCACAAGCTATCTCCAATGATTTGATTTTGGATGGCTAACTTGGTAGAAAGATGAACTAAGCCTTCAAGTGTAGAAAGATGGGGATTTTTTTGCATTAATATTTATGCAAAGGATAGTTTCTTGTGAAGTATTTTCATGTGTAGGGTCAACATGGATTGGATACTTATCAGTGTAGCCTGAATATTTGCATCTTGAGCATGTAGGGTTGCCAATTGACCTTAGGAATTCATAAAATTATGGAAGTGCTTCTGACTCTAAGCTAGACAATTAGGTAGAGTTGTACTAGTTTTCTTCATATCTCCCCCCAAATTATCAATATGGCATTTTACTTCTTGTATAAATAGAGTTGTATCACACAGCTTGGTGTAAAGTGAGAAAATATTCTCTAAGACTTTCTTTAAACTTTCAATCTTGGTTGCTAACTCAACCTAACTAAGTGAAATAGCACTTTATATCTTTTCATTGACTTTTCCTTGAAATTTTCTTTTAGACCATTCAAGTAATTTTACATTGGAATCCACATTTTCATCATTGATCTATTCTACAATGTTTACTAACTGCTCCATGATAGGCTTGTCCTCTTTAGGTGTTGGCAAGGTAAATACATCAAGAAATATATCCTTGATGTCTTGCAATTCTTGCTTCTACCTATGCTCCCTTCTAAGAAGTTCTTGATGATTTTTCCTTGAAAGGGAATCCTGTAGTATGTTCATTTGTTCAATAGTGATTGTTGCAAGGTCAAACTTTGGTAAAATAATCACTTCATCCAATTTGACATTGCCAAATGATGTAACCTCATCTACCTTGTATGTACTAGGACCAAGTATTGATGATTTTAGTGGTATAACTTCTACACTCAGCCTATGAAGTGCTTGACTTGGAGGAGTAGCAATTGTTGGCAAAGTAAGCAGTGTTTGTATTGCTATTTTCTCCTCATGTTTTGTATTCAAGCCTAACTCTTCAGTCATATCCTCTTCTTGCCTTTTAATATCAATTGCACCTTAAACTTGTGTTGTAGGTACATGAGTATCTTCTTGACCTTATTGAACTTGTGTTCCATCTTGTGCTTCTGTAGCAACTTCTAGTACTAACAAAGTGTGCTCCAATTTGCTGATGTTTTTCATGGATGTCTCTTTTATTTGACACACTATAATGGGTAATGTAGGCTATATTACAATAAATTGAGGTTTTTTTTATGTCTTGTGCTTCGACCTCTATAGATGTCTTCTCTACCTTCTGAAGTTCATCTACACTCATCAATATATGATGACTACATAGTTTTACCTTGGTGGTGGTGTCTAACAATATCTTCTTCATGTCCTCCTTTGTTAGGGGTTTGATGTTCTAAGTCACATTGTTAGAAACATCCTTGATCTATATAATTTCAGTGTCTATTTTTTTTCACATGTTGTGAACTGGTACTTGACATCTATATATTTGGAATACTTTTTTCTATTTGCTACTCATCTTCAACTATTGCATGCGTATCTACATTTGTCTTAGTGCCTTCAACATGTGCATCTTTCCCAGTATCAGTTGTAGTAACCTCAATTAATTCTTGTTCACTTTTTTCATCATGTACCTCAATAGGTGTTTTCTCAATTTCCTTAGGTGTTGTTAGCCCATAAATTAACTTCTATATTTGGGTACTCCTTTGAACAACATCTTCAATTTTATTCTCTAAAATATTGAATTCTTAGTACTTTGGAGAAAATCTTCCTATGTACTTCTTAATGGCCTTTTTCATCTTAGATTTATCTAAATCTGGCATCACTCTTGCAAGTGTAGTTTCTCTAATATTTCTCTCTATGATGAGACTATATTTCCATCTTTTCTCAACTCTATCATATAAGTTCTTTGGGAGAGAGTTGGAAAACTCAATTGGAGTAATCTTAAATTTTTCCATCATGGCATATACTAACTATTCTTCCTTATTCATTTCTAGCTTTCCAAGATTATCAAATTCAATATGTGAAAATCCACTCAAATCTACATTATTATTCTAAATAGAATATCTAAATTAGAAGGACTATGACTAACTACTTTAAATTAGCTATTGTCATCCAATTCTATCCTCTCTTCATCTAAATTGGTTAGGGAAATGTACTTTATCCTTTGACTCTCCTCACACTCATCATCTTGTATAGCTTTCCTGACCCTCTTTTCTTTTGGCTTTGCCACTTCTTGAGATTTACTAGCAATAACTCTTGTGTTGGTTCTAGTATCTAGAACTTTAGGCTTAGGTTTTACAACCTTCTCTAGTTTGCTGACTACTAGAGCTTTATCATTCCTCTTCTTCTTCTTTGTGGCTATAGGTGTCTCATTGGTTTCTTCTCCCTTGACATCTTCTTCAATCTCAACTTCCTCTTCAACTTGATCTTCCCGTTGATCTTGGGTTAGGGTGAGTGGTTCTTGAGAAGGAAGATCTTCTTCTTCATCATCTTCATTATTTTCCTCTTCTTCATCTTCCTCTACTCCTTCACCAATTTTTTCTTTAAGATTCTTAAATTTTTTGTTTTTGTTTCTTATTATCAATGCTCTCTTCAAGTCTATGGTTATCTTTGATTTTGCAATATCATTACCAAAGACAGTAGCCTTATTATCTACTTCTTTTGGAAGCAAAGTTGTAATTTTTGTAGATGCCTCATCCACATTAATCTCATATCCTAGAGGTCTTAACCATTTTACCCTTAGAACTACAACCTATACATATGTGAAATCAATATCAACTAGTGACACTAGAAACCTATGCCTTTGTTTCATTGACTTATTAAAGTCCTCAAAGTAACTAGTCATAATAGACTCAAAATTCCTTCCCATTTGCTCAATGAATTCAACTATTTGTACTGGAATAGATTTTTTTTCCTTTGATGTAAATTTACCAAAGAAAGGAAATATATTTTATGCATAGAAAAATATATATACAAGTATTGATCCAAACTTACATTGTACACTCTTGATTTTCCTTATGGCTCCCAAGTTTTTTGATTATTGTTGCAACTGTAGCTTAGCAAGGTCATAAGAATGATCCTTCTTCACTATCTTGTAGCCTACATCAACAAAAATACAAGGTACACTATTCAACCTACTTAATTGAAAGGATTTGTGTGCAATAATATTTACTCCAAAATAAATTAGAGGGTCTATGATGGTATGTCTATGACGGTATCAATTTTCATTCCTCTCTTGTTCCACACTGTCTCTATATTTTTCTCAATAAACTCTTTTGCATCACTTCTCATGGTTTTGGGTCTATCTAGGGTTGGATAGCCTATTACACTTTGCACAATATTCTTAGTAATATTGATAGGTCCATATTTTAACCATATAGAATTTTCATGAATTCTCCTCAAAACAATCTTTATCCACTCTGTCTTAAAAACATTGGGGAAATCTAGGGTACAAGTTAACACTTTTCTTTCTAAAATATTGCATTCCTCCTTCAATATTCCATTTTCACATAGTTTTCCATATAGGCTTTGATTTCTATATCACCTATGCTATCCACCTTACATGTGTAACAACATCTCACATCTTAAATCATTATGACTTGTGGTGGTATCATGGATAACACACCAAATGGGTCTTGTTTATAAGCAATGTCAAGAATTACTTTGAAATTTGGTTGTCTAATCTCATTTTTTATTAATTGAATATTTAAAATTTCCTTTCCCTCTTTGATCTTAGTAGTAGAATAAATAGATGTCATATTTAATACCTATGGTTTACACAAATTCAAATATCATAGCTTGATATATGATAAATACCTTCACAAATATGATGAATGGTGTCGAATAGTGGTTGAATTTACTTTGCAAATGCTTGGAATGATCTCTTCAATTTTACTTCACCTCTTTTTTCTCTCTCCAAATTTGAATGATGTCAAATGAGTAAAAAATAGATCATATAGACCTTAAAACTTTGTAATTAATGCTCAGTACTTACATAGTTGTAAGCTCAACTTGAACAGAAATTTCAACTCACTCGGCTTCCATGTAGTTTTCTTTATGCTCGATACTTACACTATAACTTATGATAGCTCAACATTAACTATATTTTACTTGGTAGCTTTAGTGAAACTTTTCATGCTTGATAGTAACATGAAAACTGACAAAACATAAAGTTTTCTTCTAGATTTTAAACAACACTTTGCATCTTTCTTCATGAAAATAAAATCTTTTCAAAACTAAATTATTAGAACTAATGTATAGTATATCTTTTACATATTAGTACCTAACATACCTCTTGATTACTTAATTGGAAGTGGTTTGATCACCTCACCCATTGGGTGAAGTGACACCATCTAAACTTGATGTGCTGCAATCTTCCTTTCTCTACCATGTCTTATTCATCTCATCTCTAACATTCTCAACATCTCCCTTTCCTTTTTCTTTTTAAGACTCACTACTTGGTGCTCTTGACCTTGTTAGACAATTCCTTCTTATGTGATTAGTCTTTAAACAACTAAAACATGTAGTTTGACTCAACCATCTTTTGTAGTCAGTTATGAAATGTGTTCTTATTAAATTCTTAGAAACATGCCCATACTCTTGAAAATAGTGACAACTATACCTACTATTATATTCACAATTATAAGAGTTTTTAGTGTGCTTTACCTTTGTCTACTTGTTTGATGACCATTTGGGCTTGGATTTACATTCATATTCTCTATGTCCATACTTTTGACAATTATAGCAGTATCCTTCAAATATTTTTCTCTCAAGGTCTTGGTTCTACATTCATGTGCATGATGTCCTTGTTTGTTGCATTTTTTTAGTGACCCATGAACTTCTACTTAGGATTTTTATTTTTAGTCTTGCTCCTAAAAAAATTGGTAGTATGTCCTAAATTTTCCACAATTATGACAAGTAGGTTTGAGTTCTTACCTCTATTGCTTCTCTCCTCACCACTTTTAAATGATTCTCCTTCTTCAGTGCTGATGTATCCTAATCCAATAGTATCACCATTGGATCTAAGGAATATCATTAATTTCTTAAAAAACTTTATGGCTTCACTTGGTTTGTTGAAACTTTTAGCAAACACATTTTCCCTTCTTAGATCATTACTCAACTATTCATTCTATAGTTTTAGCATTGTGATCTCAATTTTTTTACTATTCAATTAATGATTGGAAATCATGACTTGATTCTATTTTATTTCATTCTAATAAGGAACATATAGGGTAAATTTAAACTAGATACCAGGAAACAAAGATAGGGACAAGCCCAAGGATGGGCTAAATCCTATATTCAATAGGGCTAAATCTTAGTTTTGGGCCAACATTAATGGAGTCATCAAGACTCACTTCACTTTAGGATTTGCTAAGCCAAAGCAAGAAAAAATAAAGGATTTATCCTATTAACTTGGTATTCTTCTTTGCAAGATTATTCCCTCTAGTAGAAATGGTCAACATTCTTCTATAACTTTCTAACAAACTTCTCAACTGCAATAGTGAATTACAACTAAAGAAAGTGACAAAAAATAAGAAATGATCAACACTTTTATCTCTTCAACACATAAAAAGGTAAATTGATTTGTTGTTGTGAATGCCCTATAGTTAAGTGAATGATCAGTGTAACCTTGAACTGTGGAATGGACTAGTGCCTTATCCAATCGGATATAGAGTCAAATATTAGTAAACTTGGACTTTTTTAATCAACTTGTGATTAAGAGTGTCGACATTAAACTCTAAGTTTCATTTTAATTCTCATCCTTTTCACAAACCCTAAACCTTATCAATTACGAAAAGCAATTACCCAATTCTTTAAATTAGCAGCAATCAATAAGAGATATAACCTTTTGAATTGCATTAAGCTGAAGGAAAACTTGTTCATTTAGCCCCAAGGCTATAGATATATGAAAAAGAGACAAAACATCAAAGATAATGAGAATTAAGGATAAATCCTTCTCATTTAAATCTTAATATTGCTAATAAAACTCATAATATGACATAGAGACAAAGCCTTTAGTCTCAAATGTCCACTTTTTGTATTCAAGTATGCATGCAAATGAACTCATTCAAATGACTACAAAACAAATGGACAGAGTACAAAATAATACATAACATATGTGAAAAATTCTATAGACAACTCAACTCTACTTCTCATCTTGGAAATCCATGTATAGGATTGAAAGAAGCTATAGATGAGACGAGGACACATGTCAAAAATTCAATAGATACACAAAAACTTCTAGAAGATGGGAACAATAAATGTACAAAACATTCTTCCAAAATATCAATAAAAAAGGATCAGTAGTTGAGATGGCAAAAAAACATTTATATCGAGCCTTTGATCTTTTTGTCTCTATGTAGTTTACTATCCTATATGTAAAATATCTCATCTACTTCCTTTGGGCAAAGCTTTTATTTCTACTATAGCTTCCCAAATGTAAATTTCCCTTTTAGTGGGCCACTCTATACTCTTCACCTCTTGTAAATCTTGAGTAGCTTTAGTATACCTAACATCCTTGATTGCTTTTGATTCAACAATGAACTTATCCAAATTTATTTCTGCCTTAAAAAGTGAATCAATCAAGGTATTGTATTGGGTATTAGACATATCTTCAAAAACTAATACTATAGCCTCTTGAGTCAAAATATTATCAAAAGAAGCTGACCACTCTTGCCAATTTTTTGCTAGTAGAATCCATAATTGATGGTATACAGGGCCCTACTCCCTCAGATAAAACCTTTAACTTTCCTTATATAATCTATAATTTACTATTGAAGAAGCCACTTAATTCTTTCACCATCTCTAGGCTTTCCTTCACTGTAAATTTTTTATCTGGCAAATCTAGCTTTTTAGCCATCAGTACAATTAGCCTATCCAAAAATTGAATATATGGCCCCCATAGATTGAAAGTGGGTGATAACCATGAAAGTGATTCATTACAAAACTACTCAGTAATTTGTAAAGTAATATATAAACTATGAGCTTGTTGTTATATGTTTTTCAAAACTTCAACCCTATGGATCATCATATTTGTAAGGACCCTTGTCCTTATATCTCCTTCCTGCTGAGTTTATTGAGCATCAATACTCATCCTTCTTCATTTTGATGCCTCTTCTTCCTCCAAATCCTTTTTTTGTACGAGGGCTTCAATTGTGCTTTTTACTGGCAGTTGTTGGTCTTCATGCCCTTCCCTCTACTTTGCATCTAGTACTTGCTCTACCTATGTGAGTTTCTCCTTGAGAGATGCAACTTCATTTTCAAGTTCCTAAACCTTGGCCTCAAGTTATGCAATTATCTCTTTATATACATGGCTGATCCTAAGATTATCTTCATATAATTTCTTAACATTTATATAATCATGTATGGATTTAGACAATCTTTGTTAGCTTAAAGAATAAATTTGACAACTGAGTGTCAATACACTTAACCAAGATCAAGAGTTAGTGCCGAGTGACAACAAGTGCCAAGTGACAACAAGTGCCGAGTGTCAACATGTGCCGAGTGATACAATTTTTGTTCAAGTGTCGAGCTATCCAAAAAATAGTAGGTGTCAAGTATCAAAAATACTTCAGGAGCTGAGCAACTCAGTAGAACAACACAAAAGTTTGGAATTGCACAAACTATGATGCAAACAATTTTTGCAGCCGACAGAAGGTAAATCTTGAAGGATTTAATGATAAGATTGAATCTTTTATTTTTCCTATGCAATTTGCATGCAGCCAATAATAAAAAAACTAAAGCCATGCAACCAATCAGAAAAAGATAAGTATTGGACAAAAAATGAAGATTGAATGTGGATCGTAGATCCATACCTAACCCTAGACTTTCAAATGTCTTTATAATGAAGATGAAACTTCATTGTAAAAAATGAAATGAGGAATAAGATAAGAGGTGTGAGAAGACATACAAGGGTTCAGAAGGAGTTATATTTTTAGAAGTGAGGATTATTCAGATCACACAAAGGATCCAAATTAGAGAAAGCATAACAAGTGCCTGCAATCTACAATCAAGGATTGTAATCAGTCAGGTTTATTGCATCTAATACTCTCTAGCAATTGTATTAGAATAAAAATCCTATGGTGATAGGTTAGCTTTACAGCTATTTTGTAAGAACCTTTGATTAGGTGATTAAAATCCTTTAACTGGGTGACACTTCATGTTAAGTGTCTGCAAATCCTCTAACCAGGTCACTATTAACACAGTGTAAAGCCTTTAATAGGGCAGACCTTTAATAGGGAAAAACATCAAAAGTGGTTGAACTATATTGCTGTAGTAATTTTTGTGGGTATCATCCCCACCTCAGTTTTACCTTCTTATTCCTGGAGGCTTTCTAGGTTACCAAGATCTAGTGTTAAGTGTTATTGATGCATGTGTCTGGTTTCATGATTATTTGTTATATTTACATGCATGTAATTTACTTTCAGTTAAAAATTTTATTGGCTAAATTATGATACTTATGATTCACCCCCCCTCTCATAAGTACTCTTTCCATATTTGAATATTCCAATAATTGGTATCAGAGCTAGCTAGGTTCTCACAAGGAAAAGCCTAACAACTTGGAGGGAAAGATCTAAAGATGGAAGCTTTCAAACTTGGAAGATCATTGAAAATTAGGTGATAGATGTGCAACTTGCTCTGCATAGCCTGGAGGAATTCAGAAACAAATTGAGAAACTCATTAAAAAAGAGGAAGGATCTAGCCATAGCTGAAAGTGATATACACTACAAGGAGATTGACACCACCAACATATTTTCCAGCGGAGACACTAAAGAGTTTGATGCAGCAATAGCAAAACTGATGGAGAAATATAAAATTCAAGCAGAAGAAATAAGAACTCTCAAGATGGAACATGAATAATAGGCTATAATGATATGTGAAATTACTAAACAAAAGAAAAGAGCAGTTGATGATAAGGTCATGGTGGAAAATGAGAAAAGGAATCTTGCAAACAGACTTGAAAAAAAATGTACTGAACTGACAAGAATCTCAAACATGCAGATGGATACACTTGCCCAAATAATGAACCTTCATCATGAACTTAATGTAAAGGATATTGAGATCTCTACCTTGAAGATGTAAAATGAACAAATGCAGAATGAATTAAACAGGGAAAAAGAGGTAGCAGAGAATCTCAACAAATCAAGTGAAGCAATCAAGTATTTTGAACAGCTGCTGAAATCTCCAAAATCTACCCATGATACATCAGGACTAGGATATAATAGCACTGAAGTTGGAGAATCATCAAAGAGTGCTGAACAAAGAAGTGATAAAGGTAAGAATCCAAAACCCATTTGTCATTTCTGTAATAAGAAGGGACATACAACTAATGTGTGCAGGAGTAGAGGATTCAATCAATCAAAAATATCCAAAAGTTTTTGTCACAAGTGCAACATGCAAGGACATATGACTCAAAATTGCAAATCCAATGTTACAAGGACTCAAAGATTTAATGGACATTGTTATAATTGCAAAAAATATGGACATAGGGAATTTGAATGCAGATCAAAACCTATGTGGATAGTAAATCAGCCAGCAAAGACATCAAACCATGAATTTTGGGATTACAACACCAGGAACAACTATCACTATTGTCAAGAATATGGACATATCCCACAGAATTGCATAAGAACACATTTTAGAGGGAACTACAAAAGATGGTTGAGTCAAACCACATGTTTCAGTTGCTTAAAAATTGGTCATGTCAGTAGGAATTGCCCAACAAGGTCAAAGGCATCAAGTTCTGAGTTCAGCAATAGAAAGGCAAAGATAGATGTTGAACACATCAGAAGTGAAATGAACAAGACATGGAGGAAGAAAGAAGAGTCTAGCACATCAAATACAAAGATCACTTCACCTAATAAGTCAAGTGATCACACTTCATCAAATTAAGTAAAGAATAAGTGTGAGGGATTGATAAACCAAGTTACATCATAAATCAGTCCCAAGTACTGCAAAAAAAAAATCAGCATAAATAAAGATGCTAAGTCAAAATTGAGAACTTTGTGAAAATATGTCAAAATTGTCTTCAGGAGCCGAGTTGCTAACAATGACCGAGTTAATAATTGATGTTGAGCTATGAAATATCAATAGGAGTCGAGTAAAGTAAAACATAATGGGAGCCGAGTTATAACGAAGCCTTTCAAGAGCCGAGTAGACAGTTGGCAGCATACTAAGAATTTATTACTCTATTTTGAAGGGTACATAAATCTGATTTTCGATTATTTTCTCACCATTCAAACAAGAAGCTGATGAAGGTATGCTTTGATACCACTAACAAAGGGCCACACCACCCTTACCAACTCACAACCAATAATGCAACAATATGAAGAAAATTTTATTATACCTGAAAATTCGATAGCAATTACAATAACATTTTTCCAAGATCTCTCAAGATCCAATCCAAACCCAAGCTAGTCCAGATCCACACTCTGGTAGAAACCTCTGAGATCTCAACTTGTGTTCGCAAGCTACCAAGCAACCTCCTTGTTTCTAAATTGCAGCCACTAGCTCCTCTCACAAACTTAATCCAAGATCCAAGTGTAAACTGCCTCACATTCGATGCTCTATCTACACTCACAACTCCACCATAATCCTGCTGTAAACTGCCTCACATTCGGCGCTCTGTCTACAAACTTAGGAAAACTCACTCTTCACTCCCTCCTTCTCTCTCACAACTTCCAAGCTTTCCAAGATTCACCTTCCACAACTTTCACCTTTCCAAGCTACTCCTTGAGCTTCCACTTCTCAAGCTTCTCCTTGAGCTTTCACCTTCTTCTCGAGCTTCTACTTCTCAAGCTTCCCCTTGAGCTTCCACTCCTCAAGCTTCTCCTTGAGCTTGATTTAGAAATACTCATATGCCTTGCTTAAATAGGCAATTACCACCCCATGCATGACTTATCCACAACCTTCTAGAATTCCTCCACAACCTTCTACAACTTCCATAACCTTCTAGAATTACAACTAAGCACCACCATGTGGCCCAATTAGAAAATTATATTTCATTTATGGATCACAACAAATATTAAATGCAAGATTTAAGAAACTTTCCACAAGCTTCTAAGATGCCACCTACACACCTCGATTAATGTAATGACAACTATTTTTTTTATTCTTTCTATTTATGCCACCTATGCACCTCGAAAATAAAAATCCTCTTTTCCTTTCTTTTCTCCTTTTTATTTTTTATTATTTCTCCTCTAATTTTCGTCACTTTCTCTCTCCTCCACAATTTTTTTTTAAAAAAATTTTAAATTTTAATTTAAAATTTTTTTTTTCAATGCAAGATGCTCCTGCATCAGAAGCAAAGCCGAAAAAGGAGCGAAGAAGATCAAGAACAACTCAGAAGTCATTTGTAAAAGATTTCAATAGTGATTCAAGACAAATTTCGTTGATTCAAGGTATTTTACTTAAATGTCGAGCTACGTAGGACTTATAAACTTGTTAGAATTATAAACCCTAGTTTGGAAAATAATGGCATCTGGGTTAGGAACCATCAAGGGTTTAGAGAGTCATGAAGTTCAGTTGGTCAGTAATGAAGTAAAACAAATTGAATTTAAGCCCATTCCAGAAGTAGCATACAAGAATGATCCTACAGGAGCATTATTATTTATTTCGGATAAAGTTGTTATGGTACAAGATGTTCGCAGATGTTACAATTGCAAAATTGGTGCTATAGGAGACTTAGAAATTCATAATGCATATAAAAAACTGTGTGAAAACAAAGTATTGAAAAATGAGTTTTCAATAGTAGAAAGAAAAGGATTGATCAAAACCCTAGCATTTTTGACTATTTTCAAAATAGAATGGGTATGGATAATTTTGAGCCGAATACACGACGGAGCTTTTTGGTTAGAGTCAGGGCAAGTAAAATTTACCAAGAAAATTGTTCATAGGGTTATTGGTATTCCAACCCTAGATCGGCCAAAGACCCTGCGAAGTGACAAAAGGGAAATAATAGAGAAAAATATAGGTGCCAAATGGAATAATAGAGGAATGACTATCGACACAGTCACAGATCCCCTACTAGATTTTTCTATGATAATTATTTCACACAAATTCTATCAATCAAGCAGGTTGAATAGTGTACCTTGTATAGCAGTTGATGTTGCATATAAGATAATCAAAAGGGATCACACTTATGATCTGGTAGAGCTCATGTTTCAACAGATTAATGAAAATCTGGGAGCTATAAGGAAGAGCAAGGGAGCTCAATGCAAATTTGGATCAGTTTTGATGTGTATGTTCTTCTATCTAATGAAAGAATTTCCTTCTATGGGGAAAGTAAAATGGAATCCGGATAAAACAATTGTTGAACAAATTAATGGATACATTGAAAAAATGGGTGAAAATTTTGATGCCCAAACTACAGGTTATTTTGAGGACTTCAAAAAGTCCATGAAACAAAGAATGAGAATTTCAGTCTCATTGACTGAGAAATATGAAAAAGATATTTGCTTTCTTGTAGATATAGATTATACTTACATACAAGCAGTTATACCTAGAATAAGATGGCTTAGGCCACTAGGTTATGAACTCGATGTTGATCAAGCCTCTACAGCAATAACAACTCTACTTGTAGAAGAAGCTAATAAAAATGCACAAATTTTTGGAACCTATGATGTTGTCAAATCAAAGGTAATAATAGATTTGAAAACTGCTTCAGCAGTAAAGAAGAAAGAGAAAATGGTGAGACAAATCAAAAGAAAGTTTGGCATGGAAGAAGAAGAAGGAATAGCAAAAGAAGAAGGAGAAGATATTGAAGAAGAAGGAGATAAAATTCAAAGTCAGAATCAAGGGTCAGGAGAAGACAAAGAGGAAAGTGCTGAGGTAGAAGAAGCCAAGGAAGCACCAATTAAGAGAAAGACCACAACTCCCTCTGCTCCTAAATCCAAAGGAAGGGAAATAGCTGCCCCTGCATCAAAGAGACCTACCACAAGGGCTACAACACAAAAAGCCCAAGAAGAGGAAAAAGGAAGGAAGAAAGACACAAAGAAGACTGCTGCTGAGACAAAGAAAAGGAATTTTATTCCCCAACCTGGAATAGATGAGGAGAAAATAGATTCAGAGGACAACAGTCAATTTCAAGTGCTAAGACACAAACCTCAGATTGATGTTGATAAATTATGTTCAAAAATTAGAAATAATGATTTAAAAGGTCTAGAGAACCTAAATTTTTCTAAGCTCACCAAAGAAGAGCAAAATAAACTAGAGGAATCTGGGTATGCTATGATGGCTGAGTATAAGAACACACCTTTAGAATTAGATGAATCTATGCTGAGAGAATTGTATAAAATTGTAGAGGATAAATGGCATTTTTGTTTACAAATGGAAAAAGAAATAAGGGAGTCTACATTAGCAAGATTGTTTCCTGATCTGACTAAAGATCAAATAATAAATGCCGTAAAAAGGCATAATAACAGATTCACTCCCAAGTATAGAGCATTTAGTATATAATGAAGAAAATAGTTTACAAGAAAATTGAAGATGTATATAATGAAGAATATAAGGCAGAAGCAATTGCCAAGACAAAGGAAAAGAAAGCATCAGAAACAAAAGAGAAGAAACTAGTGGAGAAGGAGAGTAAATAAGAAAAGGAAGAAGATGCACACAATGAGGAGAAAGAGGAAGATAAAGATACAGTTGAGCCACAAGATCAAAGTATACAAGATATACAAACATCTCCTCCTAGTCCTCCTCATGCCACTATCACACCTACAAATATCATAAAAATAAAGGATGTTACAGATACTTCAAATCTAAACATCAATCCATTAACTATAGAGGATTTGGAAATCGTTGACCAATTATCACTTGTAGCAAAATTAAGCTCAAATCCTGTATTGGTCAGTGTTGATGAATTGCAGAATCCAGAAGTCAAGGTAAAAGCACAAGTGCCACCTTTGACCACACAAACTACTAGTATTCTATTCCTTTCACCACCACCTCCACCAAGTATAATCAATGATACACTCCAAGTGCCGAGTACAGTAGCAGGGGAAATAAAAGAAATATCTGAACAATCAACAAGTTCAACCCCACCTAGGATTCATAAAAGGGATATTCAAGTTGAAGAAAAAGAGACACAGAAAAAGGAGGAGACTGCAATACAAACATTGGTTGCATTACCAAAATTTGGTACTACTACACAAACTCTTTAGCAACCGAGCACAGATGGACTACAGCCGCAAATTAGGACACCAGGCTCGAGCTCATTAAAGGCAGTCAGGAGACTTCACTGTGGAGTTCTTGAGCTTGATGAAGAAATAAAGATCCCATATTATGAATCTAGTACTCTTATTGAAGAAAAGATTAATGAAATTCAGAGTGCATTAGACAAAAGAAGGAGACAAGAAGCACTAAGAAAGGAATACAAGCATAAGCTTACATTAAATGAAATTAAAGACATATTCACAGAAGCTTCTTGCTTACAATCTCCAAATGAGTCAAGACCAATCATGGAACAACTATCTGATATAGTTGACCAGGTGACAAATGAAGACCAGGAAACAAATGCCAGATTGCTTGAATGGTCAGAAAAGAAGTTCTAAGGTAAAGTAAATAGTAAAATATTCGGTGATATAGCACTGTCTAAAGAAGAACTGGCAAAGAAAGTTATAACAGTTAAAATTATACTAGGAAACATTTTTTCCCTGTACAACAAGTTGTGTGATTTTTCCACATTCACACAAGACACTAGCTAGAAAATACTGAGTTTGGAAAAAAATCTAAAAACTTCTAGCATGCAACTCCCCACAGATCTAGCTCAGAGCAAGAAGCATTTTGTCCAATCGCTTCACACACAAAGAGAGCTAGTTGTTTTAGCAGCAGGGGAGGCAACCACAAAAGCCAAATTGATACAAATTCAATCATCAATTACTCCTCATTTGGAATTACTTCATAAGGAGCAAATAAATGCACAAACAGTCCTCAGGAAAGATCCCAACCTTTCTTCATCTGATAGACTTGTACACCTAGTAGCAGAGATTGCCATCCAGCATAGGACATTGGATGTTGCATTAGCAAATTGGGATGTAGCTCTGAAGGTACTCCTTGAAGTAAACAACTCATTTTTGGCCAAGTATGGAATTTCATTGTAAAGACCATTGACATAAGTGTCAAAAAGTGGGAGAATAAGTATAGAGTTGAGTACAGGAATGAAATGATAAGTATAATAAAAGGGGGAGATAGCAAATTTTGTGAAATTTTGGGGGAGATAGTAAATATTGGGAGCAAAGTTTGAATAAAGGATAAATTACTGAGTCACATGGATCTTAATTAAGTGTTTTGCCACTCATGTCAAAGGGGGAGATTGTTAGCTTAAAGAATAAATTTGACAACTGAGTGTCAATACACTTAACCAAGATCAAGAGTTAGTGCCGAGTGACAACAAGTGCCGAGTGACAACAAGTACCGAGTGACAACAAGTGCCAAGTGACAACAAGTGCTGAGTGTCAACATGTGCCGAGTGATACAATTTTTGTTCAAGTGCCGAGCTATCCAAAAAATAGTAGGTGTCGAGTATCAAAAATACTTCAGGAGCCGAGTAACTCAGTAGAACAACATAAAAGTTTGGAATTGCACAAACTATGATGCAAACAGTTTTTGTAGCCGACAGAAGGTAAATCTCGAAGGATTGAATGATAAGATCGAATCTTTTATTTTTCCTATGCAATTTGCATGCAGCCAATAAAAAAAAACTAAAGCCATGCAACCAATCAGAAAAAGATAAGTATTGGATGGAAAATGAAGATTGAATGTGGATCGTAGATCCATACCTAACCCTAAACTTTCAAATGTCTTTATAAGGAAGACGAAACTTCATTGTAAAAAATGAAATGAGGAATAAGTTAAGAGGTGTGAGAAGACATACAAGGGTTCAGAAGGAGTTATATTTTTAGAAGTGAGGATTATTCAGATCACAAAAAGGATCTAGATCAGAGAAAGAATAACAAGTGCCTGCAATCTACAATCAAGGATTGTAATCAGTCAGGTTTATTGCATCTAATACTCTCTAGCAATTGTATAGAATAAAAATCCTATGGTGATAGGTTAGCTTTACAACTATTTTGTAAGAACGTTTGATTAGGTGATTAAAATCCTTTAACCGGGTAACACTTCATGTTAAGTGTCTACAAATCCTCTAACTAGGTCACTATTAACACAGTGTAAAGCCTTTAACAGGGCAAACCATCAGAAGTGGTTGAACTATATTGCTACAGTAATTTTCGTGGGTATCATCCCCACCCCAGTTTTACCTTCTTATTCCTGGAGGGTTTCTGGGTTACCAAGATCCAGTGTTAAGTTTTATTGATGCATGTGTTTGGTTTCATGATTATTTGTTATATTTACATGCATGCAATTTAGTTTCAGTTAAAATTTTTATTGGCTAAAGTATGATACTTATGATTAACCCCCCCCCCCCCCCCCCCTCTCATAAGTACTCTTTCCATATTTGAATATTCCAACAATCTTGTCTCCATCTCCTCTACCTTGGCTTCATTCATAAATAAGAAATCTTTCAATGCTTCGGATATCTCTGTGCTAAAGGTGCCCTGTAGAGTCCATAAAATCATATTACCCTATTTAGTACTTTGTATATCCATCAATTTTGGCTTGTTTGAAGTAGGGGCCATACTCTAGACTACTAGGGATTTTGTATCAATATTAAAACCAGTCACTCTTTTCAACCCATCTACACCAATTGCCTCATATGAGATGGCACCTTCTTGTCTCCTTATTTGATCAAGCATGAATTCTTGTTCCAAATCCCATCTAGGCACCAATAGCATCCCACTCCTTTGTACCAAATCTCTAGCTTCTTCTAAAGTCATTACCTCACTTTTAGGGTCATAGGCCTGCAACTTCTCTATCAAATCCATCTTCTACTCATCAAACTCTTCAGGCTTCATCTCTAGCACCATTTCACTCATTTTATTTAATATAGGAAGCTCTTGAATTTAGTGGACTTAATGAATTCATCATCTTCTAAGAACTGCTGAGCTTGGATGATCTTGTCATCTAGCCTTGTTACTGCTAGTTCAAAGTCTGTGAGAGTATTTTCTACTACATTAACTCTATTTTGTAAATATTTTTTTCTCAAGTTAGCAAAATACAGAATACTTCTTGGTAAAAATTTTAATGTCCTTTGTTTAAGCTGAGTAGGGATGTGGACAATCTTCTGTCTTTTGCTTCCCTTTTCCATCCATGATGGCTTAGGAGCATCTTCCTCTTCTACTTCAAGGGTTACATCTAGCTCAGTGTTGTTAGGGAAAACTCTATCTTCTTCTCCTATTGGGCCCTCTAGCATTTTAGCCATGATCTAAGCATAGTCCATGACCATCTTCCTAATCCTCTAAGGATAAGGACTATCCATGTAGAATGACACAAATTGGGGATTTAGTTTTTTCAAGTCTTTCTGCACCCTTATGACATCGTCAAGCTTTGCTAGATTGTTAGGTGCCTCACCCTCTACCACTACATTTGGAATAATATCTTCATAAGGAAATTCATTGGTGCTTGGTAGTACATTATTACTCATTTCCTTAAGGGTGACCCTCATCTAACCATCAAGGTCATACATTCTATAAAGGCTAGTACACAAATTGTAATAGTGAAGAAAAGAGTGGATTTGGTCTAGAGCTTCTTTGCCAATAGTAAAATCACCAATCTTTAAATACCTACATAAAATGGTTCCTCTATGCACCTTGGGTCATAAATACTCCCTGTTGACCATGAATAGTTGCCATATAAATTAAATTATTCCTAGCCTAGGAGGGATAAATTTAGGCAATATATGGGGTTGTTGGGGACAACCATAGACTCTCATTAAAGAAAATGTGGGAAATAGGAAAATATCTCCCCAATTATGGTCAAGTCTATTTCCCTCAAGAAGTTGGGTTAGTCTCAAGAGGCCATTCAAATTATCAAGAGCCCTAAAATATCTTGTATCTAACATTTTCACAATTACATCACTATAATTATTGAAAAATGATACAAAATCAAAAAAATGGTAAGTGATGTCCCATACTCGTGTCCATAATTGCACTGGTAGGGTTCCATTTATATCAAAAGTTTGATCGATGAAATCAGAGCTTATGTACCCTATATTCTTATATAGAATCAGGTGCATTAGTAGTGAATAGTGATGGAAGGTGAAATCCTTTAATTCCCCACTCTAAGCCCTAGCAATATTCTCTCTTATTACTTCTAGAATATGATTGACATAATAATATTCCCTATAATGGTAGGTGTCCTATACATCTCTTGCAATTATGAATTCTACCCCATAAACCATATCAGAGCCATCTTTACCCACCACCTTATGAACACCATATATAGTTTTAACAAAATAATTCTCAAATTTGTCCAATGACATCATCTTGTTGACTTTCTTAAGGTAATCACCCACTTCTTTTAGGTTCATGGGAATATGTTGTAGCATTGATCTCCCAGTGTATGCCTTGGTGTTTGCTTCAAATTTCCTTTGTAAATCCTTCTATTCTATAGGCTAACCCATAGCTCCATCTAATCAAAAGGCCTCAATTAGTGATTCTTGATCTAGGGTGCATAGGATAGTTCCATCCCTCCTATTGAAGGATTTTGTGGCTTTATTATAGCACCAAAATAGGGCCTTCAATAGGTCTACATCTCTAAAGACCTTTGGAAATATCAACTTGGTGAGATTCTTCTTTGATGGGTTACACACATGAATTTTCTTCTTCCTATTATGATAGAAGTATTTCAAAAGTTTAGAACCTATAACACTAGGGCATATGGCATCTCTGCATAGGGTGTATGGCTCAATAAAAGCTTGATCATCTGCAAAATTTGCATTGGAGGAACCTAGAAAAAGCTTTATCCATTCTTTAGCAAATCTTTGTAGTTTCTTCTATCTAGTTTTTCCTCATTTAGAGGTTGAAGTTTCTGAAACTACCATGTTTGAGAATTGAATCTCTTCTACTTCTTTGTTATACATTTTGATATTATGAAAATATGTACTAGATATAACAACTACTCTATTCTCAAGAAGCTTTGGAGTAACAAATTGGAATGCATTGAAAACTTTGGAACTGCTCAAATTCTTTTTCTCTATAAATGGAAAATTGTGATTGTGAAAAGAGAAGATCTTTACAAATTAATATATGTAAATCAACATTCACTTTGCATTGATTTCAGTATGCTTGAAATATGATATCAATCCATTCTATCAATTCAATGGAGCATCATCATTACTATCCAACAATGTTCTTTTTGTACTACATTTAAATCCTATTGGTCAACAACCTTACTATTGTTTCTAACTTAAAGAAATGACTCTATTTTACTATTAAAACAAGGCCTATGATGCCATGACAAAGATAGATGAAAATAACCTTTGTAACATCTTATTATTAAAAAAATGGTTTTCCAATATTACGAAATCCCTTTGAAAAATCCTTGTCGACCAATCAGACACAATGGCAAAATATTTTACTATCTTACAATTTCTTTGTTGTCGCAGCATTAAAACTAACTTTATCTTCCTCTATGATCACCCAACAAACAAGTTTGTAGCATCAAAAATTATCTTTTCTTAGCCTACAATCTTACAATTGCAGTTACATTCACCTTTTTGTAATATCTCTTGTGATCTCTCAAGCTTTTATGATGTCACAACAAACCTTTAATGCTTCACACTGTAGCATCAGTGGCTTAACATTTTTCATGTGTAACATTATGACCATATCTTAATTGTAACATCAATAGACACCTTTTATAACCCTAAGATCTCATAATGAACCATTCATCGTAAGATTAGAGACCACCATTTGCCACTCAAAACATATAATAATATCAAATTTTGGTCCCACTAATCTTGATATCACATACATCTTGCATTTGTACATTTGTTCTGACCAATCAGGAAATGGACACCTATTTGACAACACATCACCTTTTATTTGCCTTTATCTCCTTTATGATCTAATGACTGTAAGCCACTGTATCATTGCAACATCTCAACATTTCCTTTAAGATCCTTCAATGTCCACCTTTTTGTAGTATCATAGAAACCTATTTCATTGTTCCCAACACCACAATAAACCTCCTTTTTGTAACATCGGAGATAGTTGCAATGCAAGCCTTTTAAACTCATACACAATCATACAATACAAATGAAATTGTATGATTGGGAAGACTTATTTTCTCACTTGCGACACCACGACACAACATTAATCATGAGATTGGGAGACCTAAAACCCTTACTTGTGATACTCCACTAACCCCCCCATCATAAGATCGTAAGAAATGATGTATTTAGACAAAATGAAAATTTTCTTACTTATATGACCTAGGGTTAGGGCTTAAAATTATAAAAAAAGGAAACCCTAGAGTATACAACCCTAACAATCTCAACAAATTTAGCATCTTCACTATAAAAATATTGAAAACTAAGCTCAATAAATATAAGAGCTATTAGTGGATCTATCTAGGGATGATGGATAACCTATATCCATGCAAAATATACATATATGCAAGGGTTATACACAAATGCACAAATAATTACAAAAATGTACATGAGTACAAAACCTAACTAGTGTTCATGGAAAATAAATACCTTCAAAAAAAGTATTTTTTCAAGAATTGTCCATGTACTAGCAATTCTAGGAAGTTTCCTTATAATTCCTTAATGAAATATGAATCTTCACCCCAAGATGAATCAACCAAATAAGGTCCTAGCCAGATGGGATGAAATTTCCCATGTCTACCTTTTTCTTCTAGGCTTGCATTCCACATTAAGACAAGATCATCAGATTGAAATTTTCTAATCAATGCCTTTCTATCATATAAATGCTTTGTCTGTAATTGCAATTTCATATTTATTGTAGATGCTTCTTTCCTTGTTTTAGCTAATCCAACCAATTCATCAATCCTTTCTTGCATATCATCAACAATATCATCATCATATGTCTAAATTTAATTATACAAACCCATCAGATTGTTCTGAGCCATTCTAGCTTGAATTCCATATACAAGGTCAAAAGGTGATACACCTATTGCCTTTTTTATTGTCACTATATCAGTCCAAATAGCTAACTTCAACTTTTAATCTAAAGCTTTTTTTTTATCATCCAAGGTCCTCTTAATGACCTTTAATAAATTATTCTTGGTGGATTCTACTTGTCCATTCCATTGTGAATGATATGGTGATGAAACTAATCTAGTAATACCATATTTGTCACTGAAATTGATGAATTCCTTAGACTTTAAGCACATAGCATTATCAATTACTATTCTTTCAGGAAATCCAAACCTTGTAATGATATTTTTGAGTAGGAAATTATTTACCACTTTGATGATAGAATTCTTAGTAGGGATTGCCTCCACCCACTTTGTAAAATAATCAGTTGCAACAAGTATCCAAGAAAAACCACTACTAGAACTTGGTGAAATTTCACCTATAGAATCCATTCCCCATTGTTGAAAGGGTGCCTAAACTTCAATTGATTTTAAAGGTGTATTTCTAGAAAATTTCAATTTTCCTGTAAACCTCTAGCAAGAATCACACTTCCTAACTAAGATTTAGGCACCTTTAAACAAAGTAGGCCACCAAAATCCTACTCTCATGATCTTATGGGTAGTTTTTTTTTCCATATAATGCCCACCACAAACTCTTGAATGCATATCATTCAATATTTCTTCTAATTTCTATTGATCAATGCATTTTAGCAACACACCCTCAAAATTCCTCCACCATAAATCCTCATTTGTCACAATATATCTAACTACATGTAGTTCTACAATTCACTTTTCATTTTCTATTAACTGAGGTGGAGATTGAAAATGTTGTAAATAATAAATCACATCTTGGTAACAATTACACTGATCCATATCACATGTACTAAAGCTAAGGTTCTAACTTTCAACATTTATCTGATTAGCATCTAAATTAGTTTGTGCCAAGAGCTTAGCTACTCCTTGTCCCCTTACCAATTTGGTAATTTGTATGTCTATGTTAACTTCTTGGATTTTCTTAATCCATCTACACCTTCTACCAAATACTTCTTGTTGAGAAAAAAATTCTTTTACTACTGCATTAGGCATGAAAGCAATAACAATAGAACCTACTAACTAACATCTAAAGGCCTTCATAGCTTTGACCAAGGCATATGCCTACTTATCATTTATGTCATTAAGTTTTGTAGGTTGCAAAGGCTTACTAAAGAATGCCATAGATTTCTCATACTCATCTTCATTTTTCTAAAGTAAAACAATTGCAATAGTATGAAAAGATGCAAAAGAGAGAATATGCATAGGCTTTTCATAATTAGGGGTTCTAAGACCTAGAGCATTCTTAATAGCATTTTTTATTTCTTGGAATACAATAACCAGCTCACCTTCCCAACTAATTGTAGCTCCTTTTTTGAGCATTTTTAAAATTGGCCTACTAACCTCAAAAAAATTAGTCACAAATCTCCTTAAGAAATTAACTTGCCCAAATAAAGATTGTATACCTTTAACACTTTTTGGCTTTAGCACCTTGTCAATTTTTGCTACCCTTTCAGGGTCAATCTTTACCCCTTCTTTTGAAACTATGTGTCCAAAAGGCTTCACTTCTATGACCCAAAAAGTATAGTTTATTAGGTTTTAAGATACACTATATTCCAAAGCTATGGTCTTCAAATCTCTTAGAATAAATAGTCAAGTCATCTTGATATACCACCATGAATTTTTCAATATACTCTTTGAAAGCTACATCCATAGCCCTCTAACAAGTTACTCCTACATTTATGAGACCAAAAGGCATTCTAACATACACATAAGTTAAAAATGGAGTGGTAAAAGCTATCTTGAACTATTCTTTCTCATCAACAAGGACCTAGTTATATCCTAAAAAACCATCCATCGTTGGCATTAAGTCTAAAGCAGTCGCTTGTTGTAGAATAGCCTCCATGTTAGGCAATCCATAATTGTATTTTAAAGATGTAATGTTTAGGTTTATAAAATCAACATAAAGCCTAATGTCACCATTCTTTTTTTTAATAGGAACCAAGTTAGACACCCATGAAGAATGCCTAATTGGCTTAATTATCCCCCCATCCCTAAGCTTCAATAATTCTTCCTACATCTTAGGAGCTAGAGTAGGATTCATAGGTCTTTGCTTCTATCTGAAAGGTTTCACATCTTCCTTAAGAGGTATAACATGTTGGTACAAATATTGCTTGCAAGCCTTGAGGTCATCATAAGACCATGCAAAAACATGTCTAAATTTTCTTAACAAATCTATCAAAGATTTCCTAATCTCAGGGGTTAAGGTCTTACCAATGTATACATTCTTTGGGGAATCAGTTGTGCCCAGATTGTTCTCTTCTAATTCTTGTGGTTTCTTATCTTTTACATTTAAATGTACTCTATCCTGATTATCAAAAGAACTTTCCAAAAATCTTCTCTTTTCCATCAACCATTTCTACCCAAGCACTACAATCAAGTTCCTACCCATGATATTTATCCTCATTAAGGAGAAAATTCAAGATGTCCTTGTCATCTTCAAGACCTTGTCAACTATGTACATTATTTGGGATTGAAGGCCTATTTTGCACTTCCATAGTAGATACACCAGCAAATGATATGTCATCAGGTTTTATAGCCACATTTTCCAATAAAATAGCCATTTTATTATTACTTTTGTCTTTCCACATTTTTCCAAAACCATCAAAAGACTTAATCATACCCATACAACATTCCTATATTGTTTCAATATTTTATGTTTTGAAACATACACTCCTCTAACCTAGGAAATAATGAACTCAAAATCACCTATGACATGTATTTTCTTGATTCCATGGCTTGTTGCAACTTTCAAACCTAGCAGTAAGTCCTCATATTTTGCAACATTATTGGTACATGTAAAATTGAGATAAAAGGAATACCTAAATGTGTTTTGGTCATTGGAGATAAAAACTATTCTTGCTCTTGATCCTTCCTTTGAAATGGCTCCATCAAAGCACATGATCTATAATTTTGATGAATCAATACAACATGTAATCTCTTATTCAATTAATGTAGGAAGTTTTTCAACTTCTTGGATGATCAATTTAGCTTTGAATGAATTCACTTCTATGTCTATGAAACAAGTTATATCCTTGTCAATATTTTCCTGAAAAATATAAGTTACTCTTGGCTCTCTATTGACCTTGATAGCCCTTTCCCCTATTTGGAAAGTAACATATGACAAATCACATTGCATACTACCTCCCATTGCAGCACTCCACTTCCTTGAAAGAAACATCAGATAGTGAGGGGAAATATCTACTACAAGGACTGACATAGTTAATTCTTCATCGGGATATGCAACAAGTCTGAAAGGTAAAGCATTAATACTACCTATGATAGGTACCTCTCTAGCATCCATTGCCCTACACCTACCTTGCTTGGTATCAAACCCTAGACCCAAGACCTCCATGACCTTAAAAGGCATTATATTATTTGAATTACCAGAGTCAATCATATAATGTTTTAAAGTTCTACCTTTTATGATCAAACTCAAGAAAAAAGGGTCAATGTCTTGCAAGTATGCAACTGATGAATTGTCCAAATACATTTGAGGTATTTGAGACATGAGTCCATTCTCTTTGTTTTCTTTTTCTAGAACTAGGATCTATTATATAATTGTTGGCTCTTGTGTGACACCATTGTCATTTTGTATACCTCCTAGCCAAGGTAGAGCCATTTTCTTATGTTCTTCTATCCTAAGCATTTTTGGCAAAGGAACTTTGATAGTGATTTGTGATAGCATTGAAATCATATCAATTAGATCATAAGTGGTAGATTTAACATTAATATATGTTGGCACATAAGTTTGAACAACAAATTATTCTTTCTACTTAACAATCTCATATTTTGATCCTTTCTCTGATGTAGTTGGCTCAGTACTTTCTACCTCCTAGAAGTGTACCCTCTTCTTATTTTTATTTTCCTTGATCTTAGGAGTCTTAGGAAGATTCTTCTTATTTTCATGAGTAACCTTTGCAATAGCATCCTTGACAAAAATACCTGCTAGCTTCAGAGGGACACCACTCACATTTCAATTCCTTAAATTATAAGTACTTTGGATTTATGCAACCAAATCTAAAATAATCCTATCTATTTCCTCCTTGGAAGGTTTTCTCAAATTCATATGATCAGTTGTAGCCAAAGTGTTACATTTAGCATTCTCATCTTGATCTTCATTATTAGAAACAACTTGTTGATGATATGTGTGATAAAAATCTCTTTGGTTTGTAACATCATATTTAGATTCCTTAATATTAGATTCTCCATCATTTCATGAAGATGGATCATATTACATGTAACATCCTCTTGATTTTATTCTTCTACTTCTTCATCACTTTGCACTTGCTGATTTGCAAGAAAAGATTGAGCCACAACACAAAAATTAGGGGAATGAGGTGACTGACAAGTAATACACCAAGGGATATCTTCAGTCATATTCATAGAGTTTCTCTGCAAAGGGTCTAGTGTTCCTTTGTCCTTATTTACTTGAGTGGGATTAGGAATTGGCTTACCATCCTTCCACTGAGTAGTATGAGGATAGTTTTGCATCCTAGGTTGCCTATTAAAATTGTTATTAAAGGGAACCTTCTCTTCAACATTTGTTTTATTTTCTTGGTAAGATGGAGGACTTAATTTCTTTAGTAAACTTAAAACTTGCCCCATTGTATCATCCTCAAATTTATTTCCTATAATTTTATTTTCATTGTCTTTCTTACCTCTAGGATTAAATAGCTTAGGGTCATCCCTTTTCCCAAGTTTACCAGTAGTTCTTCTATTGTTTTCAATATTTATATCCATTGTCGAAGAATCCCTTAATATTTTTGGATCTTTATCTCTAAGAACATAAGCCATCTTACTATCAAAAGAATTGAAGTAAGTAGTAAGACAAACATCTTCATTTAATCTCATTACTTGGAATAACTTATACATACCCTTTCAAAATCTAACATTGAAGTCAAAAGTTGATTCATTTGGATTCTTCTTGATTTTGTTGAATTCATTTAGCATCAAACCAAAATTAGTCTTATCACCATACTATGCCTTGAACAATGCTTCAAGATCATTCCATGATTTGATACTTTCATTAGACAGTCTTTTGAACCAATCTCTAGCATCCTCAATCAGTGAATGAAAAAAACATTTCATCACTACATCATCATACTTCATCTCATAGTAATTCAAAATATCAATGAACTTTCTAAGGTGCTCTTCACCTGTAATAACATTATTTCTATAAAACTTTGTAACTTTTTCCCTAAGGTCATTTGAAATAGGATGAGGAAAACTAGGGATACCCAAGAAAGACATCTACCTATATTCCTCCATATAAATTGGTCTCCTTTGGAAAACTGGGACACTTGAAGTACTTTCTCTAGTAATTTGACTTTGAAAAGGAAACTAAGTTTGTTGGGTTTGTTGAACAAGGAGAAACTAGCCAATTGTAATAGAAGTTGAACTAGGGGCTAGTTGTGAGGAACTTTGGCCTATTATCAGAGGACCAATACTAGATATAGTAGGAATAACTTGTGAAGGTTGGCTTGACTAAAAAGGTAGGGTAGAATTTAACTTAATGAAATAGATTTTTCTCTTAGTCTTAGCTACTTGATCTTCATTTTCTACCTTTTCAAGTTCCTTCATTAGATCTTCCTTTTCTTTTCTAGCCTTCTCCATATGTAAATCAAGTTTTCACATAACAAAAGAAATGGGTTTATTAGGAGGATGAGGCTCATTAATTTGTATCCCAATAGCCTTTTTCTTTCCCTTATCCAAATCCTTCTTACTAACTTCTTCCACTCTAGTCTCTAAAAGCTTGTAAGGCTGAACTTGTGTAACAACAGGGGCCTCTTTCTGTTTAAGAAGTTGTTCCTACTTTTGAACACTAGACTTTAGAACATCCATATCTCCAAAGATGTCAGAGTGTAAATTAGAAGACCTTTCCTCCAACTTCTTGTTTTTCTCTTATAAGGAAGTCGTTCTCCTAAGTAGGTTATCTCTTTGAATAA
The DNA here is from genome assembly GCA_028749045.1 of Cupressus sempervirens. Taxonomy (NCBI): domain Eukaryota; kingdom Viridiplantae; phylum Streptophyta; class Pinopsida; order Cupressales; family Cupressaceae; genus Cupressus; species Cupressus sempervirens. The sequence continues at coordinate 60,415,894 of CM053783.1, forward strand.
TGGTATTCAAAATAATTTTCTCCTTTTCCTTTTCCAAGTGCATATATCTAGCTTCCTCATCTACAACTCTCTTCCTAAGAAGGACAAGTTCTAGAAATAGCTCGTCATGATCTATAGTAGCAACTTTAGAATCTACCAGGTCAAAATCCATAAGGTGTGCTACATATGGTTCTTGTCTAGGACTAAAACTCATATCCAAGTTTTTCCTAAAACCCTAACTATGGTTCATTTCATTTACTAGGTTTGGTCTACAAGGAAAACAACCACAAGAGACATAGTTTTATCATGAAAAACCCTTTGCTCCCTTAATGGGGTTGAGAATGTTTCCCCCAATAGTGTAACTTCTTTTGACTCAATAATTTTGGAAGATGATTCCTTTTCTACCACAAGGTGATATAATGACTAGGCTAACATATTACCACTAGGGACCCACGTAGAATTAAAATAAGATTTCTTCTTATTTTGGTTTTTTTTACCCTAGGAGGTAACTCTGCTAACAGTGGCATCTTAGGATATTCTTAGTAAATGCACATCTATTCTTCTTTTTCTAAGCCATTTGGTTTAGGATTTTCTTAAACTTTATAGCACTAGCTACAAAACCTTGACTTGAGTCACCAGCCTGCGACGAAAAAATATGAAACAAATATGAAACAAAGAAGAATAACACAAAGATTTTAATAACAATGACCCTAAAACACAACCTAATAAGAAGCCTTAACAAAAAAGTAAGTGTAGAGTAGTCACCAATGGTGTTTCCATTTTGTTGGAGTTAATTCTGATAAAGAAAATATCAGGTGAATTTAAACTAGATACTAGGAAACAAAGATAGGAACAAGCCTAAGGATGGGCTAGATACTATATTCGGTAGGGGTAAATCTTTGTTCTGGGTAGACATTAATAGAGTCATTAGGAGTCACTTCACTTTAGGCTCTGCTAAGCCAAGGTGGGCATACCTAAGGGATTTATCCTATTAACTTGATTTTCTTCTTTGCAAGATTATTCCTTCTAGCAGAAATGGTCAACATTCTTCTATAACTTGCTAACAAACTTCTCAACTGTAATAGCTAATTACAACTAAAGAAAGTAACAACAAATAAGAAATGACCAGCAATTTTATCTCTTCAACACATAAAAAGGTAAATTGATTTGTTGTTTTGAATGCCCTATAGTTAAGTGAATGATCAATGTAACCTTGAACTTTGGAATGGACTAGTGTCTTATCCAATGGGATATAGAGTCAAAGATTAGCAAACTTAGACCTTTTTAATCAACTTGTGATTAAGAGTATCAACATTAAACTCCAAGTTTCATTCTAATTCTCATCCTTTTCACAAAAACTAAACCTTATCAATTATAGAAATTAATTAACCCATTCTTTAAATTAGCAACAATCAATAAGAGATATACAACCTTTTGAATTTCATTAAATTGAAGGAAACCTTGTTCATTCAGTCCCAAGGCTACAGATATATGAAAAAGAGACAAAACCTCAAAGACAATGATAATTAAGGATAAATCCTTCTTGTTTAAAACTTTATACTGCTAATAAAACTCATAATATGACACAAAGACAAAGCTTTTAGTCCCAAATGTTCACTTTTTTTACTCTAGTATGCATACAAATGAACTCATTCAAATGACTACAAAATAAATGGATAGACTGCAAAATAATATATAACATATGTGAAAAATTCTATAGACAACTCATGTCTACTTCTCATCTTGGAAATCCATGTATAGAATTGCAACAAGCTATAGATGAGAGGACACATGTCAAAAATTCAATGGATACAGAAAAACTTTTGGAAGATGGGAACAATAAATGCACATAACATTCTTCCAAAATATCGATAAAAAAAGATAAGTAGTTGAGATGGCAAAAAAATATTTATATCAAGACTTTGATCTTTTCTTCTCCTTGTATTTTATTGTCTTGTATGTAAAATATCTCAGCTACCTCCTCCCAAAAAAGCCTTTATTTCTCCTATAGCTTCCCAAATGTAAATTTCCCTTTTAATAGGCCACTCTATACTCTTCACCTCTTGTAAATCTTGAGTGGTTGTAGTCCACCTGGCATCCATGATTGCTTTTGATTCAACAATGAACTTATTCAAATTCATTTTTTCCTTAAAAGGGGAATCAATTAAAGTATTGTATGGGGTATTAGACATATCTTGAAAAAATGATAATGTAGCCTCTTGAGTCAAAATATTATCAAAAGAAGCTAACCACTCTTGCCAATTTTTTACTGTGCTAGTAGCATCCATAATTGATGGTATATAGGGATCCACTCCCTCAGATAAAACCTTTAACTTTCCCTATATAACCTATAATTTACTAGTGAAGAAGCCAATTAATTCTTTTACCATCTCTAGGCTTTCCTTCACTGTAAATATTTTATTTGGCAAATTTGGCTTTTTAGCCATCAGTACAATTAGCCTATCCAAAAATTGAATATATGGCCCCCATAGATTGAAAGTGGCTAATAGCCATGAAAGTGCTTCATTACAATACTGCTCAACACTTTGTAAAGTAATATATAAACTATGAGCCTATTGTGATATTTTTTTTAAAGCTTCAACCCTATGGCTCATCATATTTCTAAGGACCCTTGTCCTTATATCTCCTCCTTGTTGAGTTGATTGAGCATCAATACTCATCCTTCTTGGCTTTGATTCTTCTTCTTCCTCCAAATCCACTTTTTGTACCATGGCCTCAACTATGCTTTTTTCCAGTTGTTGTTGGTCTTCATGCCCTTCCCTCTACTCTACAACAACTGCTTGCTCTACTTGTGTGAGTTGCTCCTTGAGAGATGCAACTTCATTTTCAAGTTCCCAAACCTTGGCCTTAAGTTTTGTAATTCTCTCTTTATACACATAGCTTCTCCTAATCTTGTCTTCATATAATTTCCTAAAATCTATGTAATCATGTATGGATTTAGACAATCTTGTCTCCATTTCCTCTACCTTGGCTTCATTCATAAATGAAAAATGTTTCAATGCTTTGGATATCTCTATGCTAGAGGTGCCCTATAGAGTCCATACAATCATATTACCCTATTCAATGCTTTTTATATCCATCAATTTTGGCTTTTTGGAAGTAGGGGCCATACTCCAGACTATAAGGGATTTTGTATCAATATTAAAACTAGTCCCTCTCTTTAGTCCATCTAAATCAATTGGCTCATATGAGATGGTACCTTCTTGCCTCCTTATTTGATCAAGCGTGAATGCTTGTTCCAAGTCCCATCTAGGCACCAATAGCATGCCACTCATTTGTACCAAATCCCTAGCCTCTTCTAAAGTCATTACCTCACTATTAGGGTCATAGACCTACAACCTCTCAATCAACTCCATCTTCTGCTCATTAGACTCTCCGAGATTCACTAGTTCACTCTATTTTATTTGATATAGGAAGCTCTTGACTTCAATGGACTTGATGAGTTCATCATCCTCTAAGAACTACTAAGCTTGGATGATCCTATCATCTAGCCTTTTCATTTCTAGTTCTAAGTCTATGAGAGAATTTTCTGCTACATTAACTCTATTTTGTAAATAATTATGTCTCATGTCAAAAAAATACTGAGTACTTCCTACTAAAATTTGTAATGTTCTTTGTTTAACCTGAGCAGGGATGTCAACAATATTTTGTCTTTTGTTTCACTTTGCCATCCATTATTCCTAAGGGGCATCTTTCTCTTCTACTTCAAGGGTTACATCTAGCTCAAGGCTATCAGGGAAAACTCTATCTTCTCCTATTGGGCCCTCTAGCATTTTAGCCATGATCTCAACATAGTCCATGACCATCTTCATAATCCTTTGAGGATAAGGGATATCCATGTAGAATCCCATAGATTGGGGATCTATTCTTTTCAACTCTTTCTCCACCCTTATGACATCATAGCGCTTTGCTAGCTTGTCAGCTACCTCACCCTTTGCCACTATGCTTGGAATAATATCCTCATGAGGCAATTTCTTAGTGCCTAGGAATACATAATTACTCATTTCCTTAAGGGTGACCATCATCCAACCATCAAGGTCATATATTCTATAAGGGCCAATGCACAAATTGTAATGGTGAAGAAAAGAGTAGATTTAGTCTAGGGCTTCTTTGTCATGTTTAAAATCACCAATCCTAAGACACCTACATAAAAAGGTTCCTCTATGCACCTTGAGTCCTACATACTCCCTATTGACCATGAATATTTGAAATATAAATTCAATTATTTCTAACCTAGGAGGGATAAATTTAGGCAATATATGGGGTGATTGGGGATAACCATAAACTCTCATTAAATAAAATATGGGAAATAGGAAAATATCTCCCCAATTATGGTCAAATCTCTTTCCCTTAGGAAGCAAGGCTTGTCTCAAAAGGCCCTTCAATATATTAGGAGCCATATAATATCTTGGATCTAATATTTTCATAATTACAACACTACAATTATTGAAAAATGATACAGAATTAGAAAAATGATAAATGATGTCCCATACCTGTGTCCATAACTACACTGGTAGGCTTCCATTTATATCAAAAGTTTGATCAATAAAATCAGAGCTTATGTACCCTATATTCTTGTATAGAATCAAGTGCATCAACAATGAATAGAGATGGAAGGTGAAATCCTTTAATTCCCCACTCTGAGCCCTAGCAATATTCTCTCTCATTACTTCTATAATATGATTGACATAATCATATTGCCCATCATGGTAGGCATCATGTATAGCTCTTTCAATTATGAATTCTACCCCATAAACCATATTATATGTATCCCTACCCATGACCTTATGAGCACCATATATAGTTTTAACAAAATAATTCTTGAATTTTTCCAGTGGCATCATGTTGTTGACCTTCTTAGGGAAATCGCCCACTTCTTTCAAGTCTATGGGAATATGTTGTAGCATTGATCTCCTAGTGTATGACTTGGTGTTTGCTTCGAATTTCCTTTGTAAATCCTTCAAATCTATAGGATGAGCCATAGCTCCATCTAATCCAAAGGCCTCAATGAATGGTTCTCAATCTAGGGTGCATAGGATAGTTCCATCCCTCCTATGGAAATATTTTGTGGCTGCATTATAGAACAAAAATAGAGCCTTCATTAGGTCCAAATCTATAAAGACCTCTGGAAATATCATCTTGGCAAGATTTTTCTTCCATGGGTTAAACACAAGAATTTTATTCTCCTTATTATGATAGAAGTATTTAAAAAGTTTTGAACTCATAACACAAAGGCATATGGAATCTCTACATAGGGCGTATGGGTCAATAAAAGCTTGATCATCTACAAAATTTACATTGGAGGAACCTCGAAAAAGCTTTATCCATTCTTCAACAAATCTTTGTAGTTTCTTCTGTCTAGTTTTGCCTCCTTTGGAGGTTGAAATTTCTGAAATTGCCATGTCTGAGGCTTGAATCTCTTCTACTTCTTTGTTAGACATTTTGATATTATGAAAATACACACTATATAGAGGAACTACTCTATTCTCAAGAAGCTTTGGAATAACAAACTAGAATGCACTAAAAACTCTAGAATTGCTCAAATTCTTTTTCTCTGTAAATGGAAAATTGTGATTGTGAATGGAGAAGATCTTTACAAATTAATTTATGCAAATCAAGATTCACTTTGCATTGATTTCATCATTCTTGAAATATGATATCAATCCATTATATAAACTCAATGGAGCATAACCATTACTATCCAATGATGCACTTTTTGTACTGCATTCAAATCCTATTGGTCAAGAACCTTATTGTTGTTTCTAACTTACATAAATGACTTTATCTTACTATCAAAACAAGGTTTATGATAGTATGAAAAAGTTAGATGAAAAGACCCTTTGTAACATCTAATTATTGCAAAAATAGTTTTTTGATCTTATGAAAACCCTTGTCAACCAGTTAGACACAATGGCAAAATCCTTTATGATCTTACGATTCCTTTATTGTCATAGCATCAGCACTAACTTTATCTTCCTCTATAATCACATAGAAAATAGCTTCATAGCATCACAAATTATTCTTTCTTAGCCTATGATCTTATGATTATGGTTATATTCACCTTTTTGTAAGATCTTCAGTGATCTCTCAAGCTTTTACAATGTCAGAAAAAACCTTTAACCCTTTACACCGTAGCATTGGTGGCTTAACATTTTTCATTTGCAATCTTATGACCACATCTTAATCATAACATTGGAAGACACCTTTTATAACCTTGAGATCTCATGATCAACCATTCATCATAAGATGAAAGACCACCATTTGTCACTTAGAACATATTATAATATCATTTTTTGGTCCCACTAATCTTGATAGTGCATACATCTAGCATTCGTATATTTTTTTTGACCAATCAAGAAACATACACCTATCTAACAACACATCACCTTTTATTTTCTTTTATCTCCTTTATGATCTTATGATTGTAAGCCACTATATCATCATAGCATCTCAACATTTCCTTTACGATCCTTCAATGTCCACCTTTTTGTAGTATCATATCAACCTATTTCATTATTCTCAATGCCATGATAAACCTCCTTGCTGTAACATCAAAGATAGCTACAATGCAAACCTTTTAAATTGATACATGATTATATGACACAAATGAAATTGTATGATTGGGAAGACTTATTTTCTCTCCTAAAACACCATGACACATAATTAATTGTGAGATCAGGAGACCTAAAACCCTTACTTGTGATACTCTACTAACCCTCCATCATAACATTGTAAGAAATGATGTATTTAGACAAAATGAAAACCTGTTCACTTATATGGCCTAGGGTTAGGGCTTAAAATTATTTTAAAAAAAGAAACCCTAGAGTATATAACCTTAACAATCTCAAAAAATTTAGCATCTTGATTATAAAAATCTTGAAAAATAAGAACAATTAAAATAAGAGCTATTAGATTCATTATTTCCAATTGTATGCCAACAATCCTTTACACTTATAATATCTTCTCTTCTAGTCTGTTGGTTAGTATCCTTTTGTCATCTTCAATCATTACTTTATTTTCCTTAGCTTTCTTTTTCTTCTCGGTCACCTCACATAGAAATATTGATTGGACTTCTTGTCTTATCTTGAGATTTTTGATCCCTTCAATTAAAGCTTCATTCTTTTCCATTAGATTTGCAATTGCTACATCAAACTCACTCGTGTTTCCATTTTCAAATAATCTAGTAGTGTCAATCTCTTGTTAATGTGTGTCATTCTCTTCAATAGCTATCTCTTTCCTTCCCTTCAATGATCACATCAACTCATCTCTTGCTTCATTCAGTTGATGTAGGGCAAGCTATATTTCAATCTTCTAGTTCTCAATAGTCTTTCCCAACTCATAGACTTCTATCTCCAAGATCTTTCCTCAAAGATGAAATGCTTTAATTTCCAAAGAACAAGGCTTTGATACCAATTGTGTGAAATAAAAGGGGAAAAGTAAATTATGAGAGGGGGGGGGGGGAGGGAGGGGGGGGTGGTTGGGGTTGGTGAATCAACACTTAAAAATTCAACCTTAAAATCATTCACCACACATCTTCATGAGCCTCTAAACTTGTTCTTTTAGACAATTATCTTGCAAAAACATTTTATGACTCTATGGTTTAAGTAAAATAATTTATATTTTCTTAAGATATTATCTATATGTTAAGACATGAATATTGAAGTATAGATAGTTTGTATATCCTGTTTTTGTTTGAATCTATGGACTTCTATACTTTAATGAGGGAATATTACATGTTAATAAATGTTTCCTCATCCATGCTATGTTTGGGTAGATTCCTTCCTGTAGCCATAGGATATGCAAAGAGTGATAGTTTGAACATTATACCCTTTCTAACATTGATGATGAAATTGTTGAAAATATTCAAGACTATGCTAGGTTATTGAGAGGGGAGGGGTGAATTAGTAACCTAATTACAATAATCCAATAACCATTTAATTCATTAAATCAGATCTAACTACATGCATGAGAAACTAAAAACATAAAACATTCATGGCTCATGAGTACAATAATTTGGTGACCCAAAAACCTTCCAAATAGAAAGTAAAATTAGGGTGGGGATGATACCCACAAAACTTCAATATTGTACAATAAAGTTGGCCTATTAAGGCTTACAATGATCACTTCTGATGATCTACCCTATTAGGAGAAATTAGGATTGCTAGGCCCACCTTGGTAGAGGTTTTACAAACATACAATAAAGTATGCACTCAGTAAAGAGATTAAACAAAAGACTATTAAGTCTAACTTGTTAGAGGATTTAGACTGGTTCAATTGTTAGAATGAAATAGTAGATCTCTGACTTACAACTAATTTTCTAATAGAGATTCTTTGAATTAGTGATCACCTTTATGTGATAGATATGACTTTGATGCTCCTTTGTTGATATGCCCTTACAATACACTTTTCTATTGATTCACATTCACATGCTTCTTATATGTTCTTCAGTTTCACTTTTCATTTCATGCATACATGCATTCATCTATATGGATATGATACAATACATTACTATATATATATATATATATATATATATATATATATATATATATATATATATCCAATTTACAAAATTACAAAGTCAGCCAATATACAAGTTAACACCAATATTAGAAAGTCAGCTCAAGTGAAGACACCTAGATTTTGAAGACTGACTTGGTGAAGTTCTGATACACAATGTCCATAGTCATTACTTAGAATTGTCATGCATTTAGTATAAGTAGAAGCTTGGTCCATACTAATCATCTCCGAGTAGTCTTGAACTCGATTTGCACTAGTGACTCAGTAGATACTATATAACTTGGTAGGAACTGAATTACTTATTTACTATAACTGAACTTGGTAAACACGAGCTATCATATAGCTAGGTTAATACTAACTTCACTTCACATGAAATGCTAGCTTGATATAAATTGCAAAGCTTGGTAACCACTGATTTTCTCAGGTTGAACTATTGGACTTTACACTACCTAAATTCACTTAGTAACCACTAAAATGCTTGGTAGGAACTATAAAGATTAGTGGCTACTGAATTACATGGCAAACACTGTAGACTATTCAATGAGCTTAGTAACCATACATAATCTAAACAAGTGTTGTCACTAATAAAAAATTTGACTTAATGTCAACAATCTCCCTCTTTGGTAGTGACAAAAAAACTTATCAGCCAAAACTTGTATATATATATATATAGCTTGGTGTTATTTTTGAGATTTTTCAAAATTTGTCTTTGTAAGTATATACAATATACTTTCCTTTCCTTTGCATGATTATCCCCCATACAATATACATACTATTTCTCCCCCTTTTTGACAATAATGCCAAAGATTTAGTGAAAACTTATTTACACAGAGACACCAATATAAGAAAGAAAATTAGAATTTACCTTAAGTATGAGCGCTAGAGTCTTATCCCATTTTTCTTGCAAAAATTCACATGTATGAAGAACAATTTGGACTTCTGCAGAGAGTTCTATCATGTGATCTATAATTAAGAAATTTTTGTCATGGATTAATGTTTTTGAGTAAACAACATGCTTCTACATTGTGTCCATGATGGCAAGGATCATATTCTAAATATCTATCAGTGAAGATCAGATCCTTGCTTCCTCTCTCAACAACTCTTCCTACATATCTGACAAGAATCTAATTTTCTTATGATGTGTAGAGCTTGAACAAGGGTCATGTTACAACTGTTGTGCACTAGCCTTTAGATCTTCATCATTTTTTGTTAGTTTTCTCTCTATTTCCTTTGTGAACTTAGCAAAATTTCATAATTTTCCAAAAAGTGATGTTACATTTGTGCAAGAGTTTTCAAGATTGGTCAAAATTGAGGAAAGCTCCACTTGTTGAATGGCAATTTGTTGAGCAATGTGCTCAAGCACTTTTTTATCAAATTTCTTCTTTGGTTTCTCAATCAATTTGTCCTAACCACTTGAGTCCTCATTAAAATTTTGGATTGCCTCTTCTAATTGAAATAAAAAGTGTTAAGAAGTATCAACTTCAACACCTATCACCTCGATCAAAATATTCTTAGCACTTTCTAAGGTTTTATATTATTTATCTTGTTCTTCTCTCAATTTCTTTTGTTTTTCTTTCTTTTGGAGGAGTTGACTAGCTATTTGCATTTGATCTATAGTGGCATTATCAAAATCCCACATTAGAATTTCAATTTCTTCATCTAGTTCAGTGTCCTCCTCTATCTCCTTTCCACTCAAAATTTGTGTACTTGGTTTAGCCTTAGGTTCAACTACCTTTGTACTTAATGCCTTAGAATCCAGAATGGAAATAATAGTAGAGATAATTGGACTAGCTATGAAAATTGATATAGTAAAAATAGATGGAATACTGACTAGTATGCTTACTAAAACCAAAATTGAAGTACTTACAGATGTATCCATAACTATAGAAAACAAAACTATACTGACTGTTGAAGGACACAAAATTGTAGAACATACTATACTCACTACTAATGATGCTGACTTGGGAACTGAAGAAGAGGGAGGTTGCAACTTAGTAGATGAAGTGGTAGACACTTCCATTAGTGATGTGCTAAGTTGTGAGGGAGTGAAGAGTGATTGGACATTTGATGTATTTGCCCTGGTCACAATCAAACTTGCTGAAGCTATCTCCAAACTTGATGTAGCTAATGATTTTCTTGGAGAATGAGGAAGTGAGGCAATGACTACTATTGATATCTTCATAGGATCAGTCTCCTCATGATCTTCTTTGTCTTCCTTGGTAGCTTCTTCTCTTCCTCTTCTTTAACTTCTTCATTGTCAAACTATATTGTCTCAAAGTATGTTCCTTCTTCCTCATCATCACTATCATCATCCTTGACTTCTACTAGAAAGTCACTTTTTTTATGCAAGTGATAAATATTCTTCCACATACTTATAGAATTCTTGACTACATGCTTTATATCCTTTAACAATATTAAACAAGTATTAAATCTAAGAGTCATCTTGTCTTCATTTTTCTTCATAGATTCTTTTACCTCAGCATTGGTAATGCTCAGTAACAATTGCCTCAGGGTTTGTTCATAGATATATTTTGTTGTTTGCATAGCTAAGTCCCATCTTGTCTTTAACTTCTCTAATAGTTCACTAGAGATCTGAGAGACTAACTAATCAGGGGAATACTTCCATTTACCCATCTTGGTTAGCACCAATTCTTCAAACTGTTTCTCCTTAGCCTTTGTCTTGGTCTCATACTTTAATGATTTGAAGTTGGTTATGCTTGCACCTTCTTCCAATTGTTTTAGTTTTTCTTGGAAGGTGGGAGGAGGCTTGCTAAACACAAATTAATTACCTTTCTTCTTAGATCTCCTGGTAAATGCTACAGTGGATGGTTTGGATGACTTGGTGATGATCACCTTGCCTTTCTTCTTTATTGGCTCTTCTTCCTTATGTAACTCATCTTCATCCTCTGCTTCATCATCATCTTCTCCATTACCCTCACTCAACATAAGAGGTGTGCTAGTTTTGAGTTTTTCTATTCTCCTCTTGCCTTTGTTAACCACCTATGGTAGCTTGATTTCAAGCTCTATTCTTACCATGGCCTCATCATATGTTCCAACGTGTGGTGCCTTTGAATCAATAGGTTTTTTTATCAAGGCTTCAATTATGTCTTTTTCTTCATCAATTTTCACCTCATAGGGAAGAGGTTTTACCCATACAACTCTTGGTTTTACTCCTTTAATGTAGACTTTTTCATTGTCTACCATGAAACAAACATCGTATTTGTAATCTTTAACCAATTTCTTGGGAATCCTAAATCTATTATTCATTTCCTCCTTGAAGAAATCAAATTAATTATCCATTATGCTGACAAAATTCTCACCCATTTATGCAATATACTCATTAATTTGATACAAAATTGGCAACTGTACCTTTAGAAGGGAAAAAATTTTGAACATAGAAGAATAGACATGTCAACAATGAACCAAATTTACAAGGGTTGTTCTTGGATGTCCTTATACTTTCCATATTTTTGTTGAACTATTTCAACAATTTTGCAAGATCATATGATATATTATTCTTCACAACCCTTAATGCCAAGTCTACTACTTCACATGACACACTATTTAGATGACTAGAACTATAGATCTTGTGAGCTATCACATGTATGCCAAATTTTAGTTCTGCATCTGGTACAATACTAATCTTCATGCCTCTATTGTCCCACTCGGCTAGGGTTTTCTTTTCTAACTCCACCTGATCTAGGGTTTTAGTAGTTTTGGCTTTAGAGAGCATGGGAAGGCCAATGATATGACAAATCATCTTCTTAGTTATCAAAATTGGTTGCTCAATCCATAACTAACCATTGTGAACTTGTCTTAGGATGTATCTAATCCATTTGATTTGAAATATTTGGGGTAGTTGGGGAATGTGGGTTAAACCCTTATCTTCCAAGTGCTTATGTTTAGGTTTAAGAACACCATTCACACACAATTCACCTAGGAAATAATCCATTTCTAGGGTTCCAATTTCTTGAATTGTACACTTAAAATGAGTTTGGATATTGTTAATGAGTAGTACCTTAGGAGGGATCTATGATTGTGCTCCATTTAGATCAAGGGTTTTAGCAATTGCTAGCACGAGTTTGAAATCTAGTGGTTTCCATTTGACTCCTTGGGCTAACATTTCTGACCCTTTCTTTACCTCTCTACTACTATTTGATGCTACCATGGATACTTGGTAAGTTATGGAGAACAAAAAAACAATTACTCCAATTTTTTCTTGAAATCGCTTGATCGCTCTGCAATTCGCTTGATCATAATAAAACTTTAAATTTTTTGGCAAAAAATAAATTCAATTTCCTACCTTTTTGATAACACTTCACCATTAATGCTTAGTAAAAAAGTAGCTTTGATGACATCATTATGTATGAAATTCTATCATCCACTATTTGTTTGGATTGTTCAATGAATGCTTCATAACTCGGTAACCAAACATGTATGACTAGTTGTTCTTGACCTTTCTTAATAGAGTCCACAACCCAACCTTACTCGGTAGATAAAGTAACTTGGTGATAACTAATACTGATCTTCTATAATCCCCTTGTATCTTGAATACTAATTTGGATCTTTACTCCTTTCAATTTTGGAACTGTTTAGATATGATTTTGATAATGCAGTTCCAATTCTTGCTTAAGAACTTAGATGGAAATGGTGGAGTCACCCACTTCTTGAGTGACATGACCATCATTTCTTGGACTAGCTTCCTTGGTGGATTTAGAATTCCATTGTTGCCTCATTTTATTTCTAATGTTGTCTACTTTTTCTTTCTTTTCATCTTCAATTCTACCTGTATTCATACAATTCTTAGCTAGATGACCAATTTTATACAAGTAAAACATCTTATGGTGATATCTCTCTTCCTTGTGTGATACTTAACATAGTTCATGCCAATGTGTCCATACTCTTCACAGTAATGACATCTACACTAGGTGTTATAGTTCCAACCAAATATTGCTTTCACAATTTGTTCTACTAGATTGAATGACTTGGTTCTATAGTTTGATGCCTTGTGACCTTGTTTCTTGCATTTGGGACATTTTCCTTCAAATTTTGGTTTCTCTTTACATTTATTAGCCTTGTGACAATGCTAATTGCAATTGTAACATTTACCATTGAATTTTTCTTTACCATTACTCCAATATTTGTTTGATCTATGACCTATCTTACCACAGTGATTGCAAGTAGGTCTTTGATTCCTTTGAGCACCTTGTTTGGAGGATTCACCTTCTTCTTTGTATCCAATTCCTACTTTACCTTTTTATCTATAGAGATTATACTCATTCAATTGATTCATGTCTGCTTGGGATTTTATCATTCTCTCATTGATTTTCTTTTCAATGTTTAGGTCATTTTTCAATCTTTCATTGATTTTCTTTTCAGATCTTAGCTCACTTCTTATTATTTCATTTATTTGTATTTTTGAATTTAGATTATTTCTTAATCTTTCATTGATTTATCTTTGACTCATGATTTCTTCATTTGCATTGGAGATTCGATCTATAAGATCTTCATGCTAAAGGGATTAGTTCTACATCTCATTGATTCTTCCATCTATTTCTTCTTTCATCTTGTTCCTTTTTTCTAAGATTTCACAGAGCCTTATTGACTAAATTTCTTATTCTCTTTTGAGCTTTCTCATTTCTTCTTCTAGGGAACCATTCTTCTTTAAGAGTTCTTTGGTTGCATCATTTTCTTCATCTGAACTACTTGAAGGGAAAATGTCTTCAATCATTTCTTCAATGTACTAGTGATCATTCATTTGATTTGCAAGTTCCTTCCTTCATTTCAAGGATTGGAAAAGTTGCTTCTTAGATTTCTTGAGCTATGCAATGGCCATTTCTAGATCTAGCTTTTCATTGTCAATTTCTTTATCAAGTTTGAATATCTCCATTATCCTTGATCTTTGCTCAAGCTGTCAAGCTTTATCTCGTGAAAAAAAATCTCTGATACTAATTGTTAGAAATATTCAAGACTATGCTAGGTGACTGAGAGGGGAGGGGTGAATTAGTAACCTAAAAAACTTTACCAAATTTAGATCTTAATTGCAATAATCCAATAACCATTTAATTCATTAAATCAGATCTAACTGCATGCATGAGAAACTGAAAACATAAAACATTCATTGCACATGAACATAGAAATTTGGTGACCCAGAAACCTTCCAAATAGAAAGTAAAACTAGGGTGGGGATGATACCCACAAAAATTCAATATTGTAGCATAAAGTTGGCCTATTAAGGCTTATAATGATCACTTCTAATGATCTGCATTGTGAGAGTTATTACAAACATACAATGAAGTATGTACTCTATAAAGAGATTTAACAAAAGACTATTAAGTCTAACTTGTTAGAGGATTTGGGCTAGTTCACTTGTTAGAATGAAATAGTAAATCTTTGACTTACAACTAATTTTCTGATTGAGATTCTTTGAAGTACTAATCATCTTTATGTGATAGATATGACTCTACTGCTCCTTTTCTAATATGACCTTACAATACACTTTGCTGCTGATTCACATTCACATGCTTCTTACATATTCTTCACTTTCCCTTTTCATTTCATGCATACATGCATTCATCTATATGGATATGATACAATACATTACATATATATATATATCAATCCAATTTACAAAATTAAAAAGTCAGCCAATATACAAGTTAATACCAATATTACAAAGTCGACTCAAGTGAAAACACTCGAGTTCTGAAGACTGACTTGGTGAAGTTTTGATACACGGTGTCCATTGTCATTACTTGGCATCATCATGCATTCGGCAGAAGTAGAAGCTTGATCCATACTAATCATCTCAAAGTAGTCTCAAACTCGATCTACATTGGTGACTCAGTAGATACTATGCAACTTGGTAGGAACTGAATTACTCATTTACCATGACTGCACATGGTAAACACTAGTTATCATATAGTTTGGTTAACACTAACTTCACTTCACACAAATTGCTAGCTTGGTATAAAATGTGAAGCTTGGTAACCATTGATCTACTTGGGTTGAACTGTTGGACTTACACTACCTAAATTCACTTGGTAACCACTAGAATGCTTGGTAGAAACTATAAAGCTCAGTGGCTATTGAATTACATAGCAAACACTATAGACGATTCAATGAGCTCTGTAACCATATAGAATATGAATAAGTGTTGTCACTAATAAAAAACTTGACTTAGTGTCAACATAAAAAAATATATATGTATGTGAAAGTTGTTGTATTTAATGTTTTTTAGGTACTTTCCACACATATTCAAATTCAACATTTCAATGCTAAGTCAAAGTCGACCAAATTGATGAATCACCATAATAAGCAGATTATTGTGTGATTTTTGTCATGGTAGGGAACAATTATAACTTCCTCAACATGCTTTATTCTTTGAGGATTAATTTATAGTTAATGATATTTATGTTATAAACTTTATGATCTATAATTGATCCTCATTGATGGAGTGGTCATAGAAGTAGGGAGTTGTTATAGTTTTCCTTTAAATAATGCTCATTGTAGCTTTGAAAGAAGTTTTTACTAGGAGAAGATATAATATATCAATAGTGTGTAATCTTGTTTTTAATTAGATGTAATGTCTTACTATGAATGAATAGAATACAAAGTTCAAGTTTCCACCTTCTAAATTGATCATCTTTTCTGTTCACTCATCCAAAGGGACCAACTTGGTGAGTGAACTATTTTGTTAGAATAGATTTCATTTCCTTGTTTTTTTCTTTGCAAACTAGACTTCTATTTTTCCTATAGCCATTGATAATGGAATCATTGAATTGTTCCTACAACATACATACATAGATGGATTTTTTGTTTACAACATTACTCTTAGCTTAAGATAATTTAAAAAAAAAGTTCTTAGCTTAGTTTCCTTCAACATTCATTTTCTATTTTAGTTATAATGACTTAAAAGAGGAATTAGAGCATATACTTTGCAGCCACCCTCACAGGCTTACTCTCTCAGGTTGACAAAATAAAATGAAGTTAGTGTGATATTCTTAGGAAAACACATGATTCTATCTAACCATGGAGTCAATGTGAAAGGATGTCCAATCCTTTGCAAATTGGATATTTAGCTAACCAACCATTTTTGGTGCCATTTATAGGGAAGGTGTCAATCTAATTCAATCCTGAAATCATTATGTTACTCCAAATTTTGCATTATTTTGCATGCATAGAAGAATAGACCCCTTCAACAAATTTCTTCCTCATAAGATTTAGGAAGATATTTTTAATCCTAAACCCAAAGAACCTCATGGAAAAAATAAAGAAGAACCTTTTGAAAATCCATTCACTACTACTCAAGAACAATACCCTTATCCTCTGATGAATCCTTGCACTTGAATTATCTCTTTGTTGAACTTGAATACCAAGATAATCCACTTGCCCTTGTCATATATCAAGCCCCACTACTAGTACCCCCTCTAGGAATGGCTCAGCCTCAGCTTTGACTAACATTTTCTTTTCCTATCACTCAGGAAGGTAACCAAAATTTGAAGAACATACTCACTACTCCACTTCCCAAGTTTTATGGCTTAATCATTGAAGACCCTAAAACCTTTCTCTTTGAGTTTGACATACTATTTAGAAGTTATGACTATAAAATTGATGCCCACAAACTAAAGTTTTTTCCTTCTACCATCAAAGAAGTTTCTCTAAGATGGTTCATGGGGGCGAGTGCCAATGTTGTAGTAGATTGGCCTGTAATGAGCAATTTGTTTCTCACAAAGTTTAAGGAATATTGTAGGGGTCAAGATCTAAAAGGGGATGACATTTTCAAAATGTTCCAAAAGGATGATGAAACCTTGAAAGATTATGTTTCCTAGTTTATGTTCAACATGAAGCATAACACACATCATCAATTGAACGAGGAATCAAAGAAACATCTTTTTTTGAGAGGTGTAAATGATGGAAGCATTGAACCTCTACACCTTATGGAAAGAGGGGATATCACTCAATAGACTTGGATTGATATATAGAGTATATGCCTAAATTATTCCAAAGCTACTGTGAAGGAAGGTAGGGGACTTAGAGACCTACCACATGAGTCCAATGGTAGTTTAGGAGTATCCAAGATGGAATTATCTAATTTTCTATCAAATTTCAAGAAAGATATCATTAACAATGTAGCGACTCAACTAGACACCATGCAAGCTAGAAGAAAGAAAGATGAAGCTAATGCCATGTTTGCTAAATACTATCCATATTGTAGAGAAAAGAAAAAACATTGTAGATGCAAGTTTGTTTGAAGTGTGGAGACACAACCAATGCCAACCGAGTTCAAAGCCATTGATGAAAATGGAGAAGTACTTTATGTCCCTGAAAGAAGGCCATGGGCTAAAAGACAAGGTATACCACAATATCCTCTTCAAAGTTATAATAATAATAATCAATAGAAAAAATTTCAAAATACTAGTTTTAGTGGAAACAATAGTGGGTAACAACCTCAACAGGGTTGGCAATAACCTAAGTAAGGTTTGCAGAAACCTCAACAAGGTTGGCAACAACCTCAGCAAGGTTGGTAAAAAACCTTAGAATTAGAATGCCCAATCTAGTCAGAAAACCCTATTGCCACCACCTTAGTAGAAAGCTTTAATGTGTCCTCCTATAGCTACTAATACTCCTTCCAAGCAGACCCAACTACCAGTTCAACCCAATCCTAATTTGAACAAGACTAAATAGTAGGTTCAATAGTAAAGCTATGTCATCTCATTGAATGATATTCACTTAAGGGTAGACACCACTCTTCCTACACCTAAAAAGTCTATAATAACTAAAGTTGAAGATCCTTTGAATGAGCATACAAATGAGTCAAGTTAGAAGACCTCTCCTATAGCCAAAGAACCTCCATTTCCCCATAGATTGATAGAACAAAGCCAACCCATGGAGTTGAAGCACATGACAATAAAAATACCATTACTAGATGCTATTAAGGAAGTTCTTGTCTATAATAAAGCTATTAAGGAAGTATGCATTAAGTAAATAGGAAGGAAGAAGAAGGAACCAAAAACCATTCATATCCTAGGACAGTTGTCTAACTTAATGCTGGAGAAATTAACTGTACCTAAATACACTAACCATAGGAGTCATGTAGTTATAGTCAATATTCATGTGGTCCAAGTTCAAAATGCTTTGGTTAACTTAGGAGCATCTATAGTCACTATTTTACCATCCCTAGATTCACCACATCATTCAGAGGTTTCATAGTTTCTCCATTCATTGTTACCTCATGAGATGCAGTCTCCTCATGTTGCCCAATTATTCATGGTAGATAAGGTTATTTAGATGGAAATTGGTCTAGGCAAAGAACTAAATGTAAACAACGCCTTATCACCTTCTCAATAGAAAGCTATGTTGCAATTACTATAGGAAAATCAAAACACATTTTCTTGGTATTACATGGACATGAAAGGATTAGACCCTACGCTCTATACTCACAAGATTTACATCAGCCCTGACTTCAAACCAATTCAACAACCTCAAAGGAGGGTTAACTCTTCTTAAAAGATAAAATTAAGAATGAATTATAGAAACTATTAAGTGTTGGCTTTATATAACCCATCTCTGATAGCTAGTGGGTCTCACCCCTAGTCATAGTACACTGTAAGGGAGGAAAAGGACAAGTATATGTAGATTATAGAGAGCTCAATTCAGCCACTAAGAAGAACCATTTTCTATTTCCATTTATAAAACAACTCCTTGAAAACCTAGCTGGTAAAAAGTATTTTTCTTTTTAGGATGGTTTTAGTGGTTATAATTAGATTCAAATAGCCCTATAAGATCAAGAAAAAATAGCTTTTACATGCCCACGAGGAACATTTTCCTACTCATTCTTGCCTTTTGGCTTATGTAATGCCCCATCCATTTTTCAATGAGATGTCATCAATAGCTTTTTAGATATTTCTACTGACTATATAGAGATCTTCATGGATGATTTTATTGTTTATGGTGCCACTTTCGAAGAAGTAAAAGAAAATTTAAAAATGGTACTCAAAAGATATTAGGACTA
Source organism: Cupressus sempervirens (assembly GCA_028749045.1). Lineage (NCBI taxonomy): Eukaryota > Viridiplantae > Streptophyta > Pinopsida > Cupressales > Cupressaceae > Cupressus > Cupressus sempervirens. The sequence goes on from CM053783.1 coordinate 60,435,428, forward strand.
TAAAGTTTTCCTAAATAGTGAGAAATTTTTTTATGATGATGGAGGAAGGGGTAGTGCTAGGTCATTTCATTTCATTTAAGAGCATCCAAGTAGATCCAACAAAAAATGAAGTTATTAGTACCTTGCCTACACCAAATAAGCAGAGGGATGTACGTAGTTTTTTGGGAGATGTTGGATATTATAGAAGATTTATTAAAAACTTCAGTCAACTTGTAGCACCACTCAAAAACCTACTCAAAGAGGATTCTAAATTTTCTTGGGACTCTAATTGTGCAAAGGAGCTTAAGGAAGTTCTTACCAAAATGCCTTTTTTGAAAGGACCCAATTGGGATCTGCCTTTTCACATTCATATAAATGCCTTAGACTATGCTATTGGTGATGTACTAGGATAGAAACTAGACTCTATTGAACATGCCATTTATTTAATCAGTAAGAATTTGCAAGGTGTAGAATTTAATTACATAGTCATTGAAAATGAATTAATTGTAGTCATCTATGCCCTCAATAAGTTTGGGCATTACATTATTGGATATGAAATATTTGTTCATACTGACCATTCTACTATAAAATATTTGGTGAACAAACCTTTGATTATAGGAAGATTAGCTCGATGGTTATTGCTCATGCAAGAATTTGATATCACCATAGCTGATAAACCTAGTAAGGCCAATGTGGTAGCTGACTTTCTCTCTTGATTACATGTCCCTGATGATCCTACAACTATTGGTGATAGTTTTCAAGATGAGCACCATTTTCTACTATCTACACAAAACCCATTGTATGTAGATATTGCTAACTACCTCATCACAAGAAAAATGCCAGTTTACTTCTCTGCCCAAGCAAGAAAGTTATTAGTAAAAAAGAGCTTTAATTATTCATGGATTGCTAGATTTATGTTCTATATTGGGCCTGATCAAGTCATGTGTATGTTTCTAAGATAGGATGAAACATATAATTTCTTGAAAGCATGTCATGATGAGCCCTACGGAGGTCACTTTGTAGCCAAAAGAAAAGCCTTCAAAATCTTGACAATTGGGTATTACTGGCTAAGCTTGCACAAGGATGTAGCTAGGTCTACAAAGAAATGTGACAAATGTCAACGAATGAGAAAACCCACTAAATCAGATGAAATTCCCTTACAACCTCAAGTAGTTGTCACACCCTTTGACAAATGGGGGATTGACTTTGTAGGACCCATTAAACCTACTTCATAAGGAAAATCCTACATTATGGTGTGCACTGACTATGTCACCAAACGGGTAGATGCTAAACCCATAAAACACCCAAGGGATATCAATGTAGCAATTTTTTTTGTATGAATCCATCTTTACAAAATTTGGTGTTCCTAGGCAGTTGACATCTGATCAAGGAACTCATTTTACATCAAATTTGATAAGTGCTCTTATGAAGGAGTATACTATCAGGCATGGTAAATCATCACCTTATCATCCTTAGGCTAATGGTCAAGTAGAAGATACTAATAGGGAGTTGGAATCCATTCTCACCAAGACTATAGTGCACCATAGGAAGGATTGGGCCACACACCTTCCTAAAGCTCTTTGGGCTTATAGAACTACTTTGTGTTAGTGTAGTTTTTTATTTTTCTTATTTTGCTAGGTTTTTCCTACACTTTTAATTATCTCGCTTAGGTTAATAAAGCATGTCTTATTAAGTGAATGGTTGTGAGGTGTCACCTTCCTACATGTGAGCATCAATTAGCTATCTTGGGAAGATACTTTGCTATCTTTAGTCCGATAGATGGTTGCTCCTCATTGGTTGGTGTTGCCACCTCCTCCCTCTTCCTAGCCTATATAAGCATGATACCTGGCTTGTATTTGGATATCTCTTATTTTTGCATCCTCTTAATGCTATTTTGCTTCCAGCATTTGCATTACTCTCTTGGAGACTAACTCTATGATGCTATTTTGATTTTTTATCATTTGTATTCATAGTTTAGATATTTACTCTTTGCACTAGTTTTCTGGGTTATTAATCTTTTCAGATTCTAACATGGTATCAGAGCTTTTCTATGTGCAAGAGTAGATTTTAGTTTCCTTATTTGAGATATTCGGGAGGGGCAAATAAACTTTATTGTAGTTTTTTGAAAAACGAAGTATGCTCTTCTCTTGCATCTTTGGATGATCCTGAGAATCAGAAAAGTTTTGACAAAAACAATTTTTCTCTGGGGTTTCAATCTCAAATCTGACAACCAACTTGCATATTTGGAGTTTTCAATCAATTTTGTAGGTTCTAGCATGCCATTGATGGACTTAAGAAGCTGATCCAGCATTTGCATGTCATATTTTGGTTGCTGGGGTCATTTTTTAATTTTTGGAGCCATTTTTTACTGTTAAAGGCGTCTGATTTACACTACAGCAACATCTTTTGTACATTAGCAAGAAAAACGCTTTCTGGGTTTTGTTCGTAGCCCCAAAAAACCATCTGGGTATCTTTTATATTTTTCATGGAAGCTGTATATTTTGCAAAATCGAGCATGCAAAGCTACAGCCATACCCCTCTCCATTGGCAGTCGCAGATTTGAATGCAGTTTTGAAATGTCTCGTTCTTGCTCATACCGACTCCGATTTTGATGATTCTTGTTATGAAACTGGCTATTTTTTTGTGCTCTATCCACTAGGGGAGTTGGTTTTTTATTTTCATGCACGAATTCTTCAAAAATTGCAGATTCTCAGTCGCAACTATGCACAGTTCTCATTTTGGAAACTTCGGAGGATCATAACTTTCTCATATGACCTCGTATCGAGGTGATTCTTTTTTTGAATGTGCATGATTTTTCGAGTAGATCGCAGTGGTACTATATGTTTCTTTGATTATTGTGCCCAAGTTTCACTTTTAGCATATGCTCTTCATGAGGAGGCCCTGTCAGTTTTTCTTCCGTAACTTGAGCATACAGATGTATTTTTTCGATCCAAAAAATGCATCAAAAAGATGGTTCTAAGATGGAGATGATGGTACAGGTGTTTTTGATTTTTACTACAGTCTGGTTGCCTATTTTGGCAGTCAAAGCCAAATGTTCTATTTTGCCTTCCAGGAGCCATATCTCGCTCATTCACACTCTTTTCTGGGCTCGCCAGATATCATTGGAAAGTTGGTTCTGTGAGTTATTCAATTACAGAGATCTTTTATCCAGATTCTACTCCAGGTTCTTTCTCCTTTGAGTTTTGCACTTTCGCACTCTGGCGGATTACTTGGATTCTACAGGTCCTGGAATCTCTTCTTCTGTTCTTTTGGCTCACTCTTCTTTTTGATTTCTGATCATTGTTGATATTCATTGTAAGCATCTTTATGCAACACACTGAGATAAAGTGCCACTCTTGCATTTCGAGATCCTTTTCATCATTGTGATTCGTTGTACTCGCACTATTATATAAAGTACCATGCGGGGGATAGTTGTTTGCCGCTTATAGGCCATCTTTCTCTAATTCCTCATGCAGTGTTGGTGACACATGCCTTTATTTGTGTTTGTACCTCACTCTTGATGTGTTTGGCTCCTGTGTTGTAGGAGATTTTTGGCCCATCTTTTCAGCTGCCTGTCACCTCACCTACCTTAAGGGGAGGTTATATTGTTGTTCTATGCTTCTTTGGTTGATGGTTCGTGCCTTCTATTTCCATGGAGGTTTCTTTGGTTGATGGTTCGTGCCTTCTATTTCCATGGAGGTTCTACAGATCAGCATTTTGACAGAGTTTTGCGATTTTTCATGCTTCAGTGATGCTGCTTCTTCATGATCACTCCTTGTTCCTATTTTAGGGGACAATTTACCTAGTGGGAGACTTCTTCAGTTCTTCACTAGGTTCTTACCTCTTTTTGGGGGAGGGTTTTTCCCATGTGGTTTTCTCTCTTTCCCCACTTTCAGAGGTTTCATCTTCTTGCATTGTACTTGGGTACCTAACATGGCCTCGTTGCCGGGACCCATTTCTACATCCACCTAAGCTTTGCTTATGGGGGGGGTGTTAGTGTAGTTTTTTATTTTTCTTATTTTGCTAGGTTTTTCCTACACTTTTAATAATCTCGCTTAGGTTAATAAAGCATGTCTTATTAAGTGAATGGTTGTGAGGTGTTACCTTCCTACATGTGAGCATCAATTAGCTATCTTGGGAAGATACTTTTCTATCTTTAGTCCAATAGATGGTTGCTCCTCATTGGTTGGTGTTGCCACCTCCTCCCTCTTCCTAGCCTATATAAGCATGATACCTGGCTTGTATTTGGATATCTCTTGTTTTTGCATCCTCTTAATGCTATTTTGCTTCCAGCATTTGCATTACTCTCTTGGAGACTAACTCTATGATGCTATTTTGATTTTGTATCATTTGTATTCATAGTTTAGATATTTACTCTTTGCACTAGTTTTCTGGGTTATTAATCTTTTCAGATTCTAACACTTTGAAGTCTATAAATAGTTTTACTCCCTTCAAGCTTGTTTATTGTAAGTTAGCAATAATTCCTATAGAATTTGAATATAAAACATTAAGGATAATATTGGAGCTCAAGATGGAACACACTATTGCCCAAGAGGACCAAATCCTGAGTTTAAATGGTCTTGATGAATGAATGCAATTTGTGTTGAACAATACTGAGATCATTTAACACCAAAGAAAATAGTGGCATGACAAGTTTATCAAATAGAAAATGTTTGTTGTAGGAGATTGGGCACTCCTTTATAACTTAGAGTGCCAGCATAACCCAGGGAAGTTCCAAACATGCTAGTTAGGACCGTATGAGATTGTCATCATATTTCCAAATAGTGTACTTCAACTATCTACCATTGATCTTGTTCACTTAAAACTACTTGGCAATGGGCATTGTCTCAAGCTTTACAATAAACCAATTAGTTGTGAAGAGTTCCAATAGCAATTATAGCATAATGAGGACATTTTTGTTCCTATACCCAAAGAGTCTATGTCTCCTACCTCGAATCCTAATACTTCTTGACTCTATTCAAGGAATTCATAATAAACACTTTCTTTTTTAAAGTAATTTCTTTGCATCCATTCCACTTCACCTTCTCTCTCTTCCATCTTACCATTCCATCCCATCACTCTATCAATTCTAGTTCTCTTTTCCAAAACATCTTTTCTATAGTAGTTGCTAGGTACCTACCACATAACTTTGCATATATTCTATTTTATTTCATTCATGCTTTGTTAGGATTTGGTATTGTTTATAATCATTCAATCTTACATATCTTGGCTTGGTGAGACCCATACCTTTATTTAGTTGGGGGAGGGAAATATTAAATGTTTTTTTTTCAAATCACATGTAACTTTAATAGTTCATTAAGATGATTGGAAATTATTGCTTACTTAATGTCACATGTTGTTGACTTGTCCTTTTGTGATTGCATCATTATGAAATTAAGGACATTAAAAGTAGTTACTTAATTTTTAATGATGATTTACAATGTGTTCAAGTGATAGACCTATACACAAGTGGAAATTATGAAATTTGATGCAAGAAGTATATTATGAGATATTGTGCATTAAACTCTCCAAGTACATGCCATTTTTTTTCTAAAATAACTAGGGTTAGTGGCATAATATTGTAATTTTTTATTCACCAAGCTTTGAAACATAACATTTTTTCCACAATTTAGCTAGAATTAACCATGGGTGGATGTCTAAAAAAGAACAAGCCCATTGATCATTGAGTTCTTTTGGGAGACATAATTAGTTGTGAAATGTTTAGAAGAAGGGGATGGTTGAATTATTGTCTTAGTTTAAAAGGATTTGATGAAGAGGTCACTCTTCAATTCATGAGCACCTTAAAGGATGGTGTTGTAGTGGTTAAAGGTTTGAGAATTCAATTCTCAGAGTAGATAGTAGCCGAGGTCACTGGGTTACCCCAGGAAGGCTTAAAATTGGGAGAAAGAGTTTGACCTAAAGACAACTAGGGAATAATTTAGTATACACCAGGACCCCCAACTGGATGGTGATAAGAAACAAGGCACTTCTAGGTTATCCTTTTCAATTAAGTTTATTCAACCAATTGCATTTATGATCATCTAGTACTTCACATGCAAGGGACCTTACACATACGTGCATGACCTAAATTTCAAAATATTGGCTCACCTATGACATGATTAAAGATAGGTAAACCTTCAAAATTTCTTGTTTAAAATTGTTAAGAAGCAAGCTTGTCTAGTGTAGTCAAAAAAAGATTAGTCATTCTCTCACTATTGCTTAGTTAAATTAAATATAGAAAGGGAATTAAATAAGAAAGCAACTGGGTCATGGGAGGAGTTCTTGCAATTAAAAGAGGTAGATACTAGGTTGGTCAGCCCTAGAGGCTAGGGTGTTGGATGAAGGGAAAGAGCATCCAATGGTTTCTATAAAGTTGTTCCTAGAGTTGAAAATGCTCCTAAAGCCTCCCCCTATAGTTCCAGACCAACTAGGAAGAGGGTGTACAAAGTTGAACCCTCCATTATTAACAAAAAGAGAAGCAAAAATGAAGAAGTTACTAGTGCTTCTAAGGCCCCATCATCTGCTAAGAATAGGTCTCCCACTAAGAAAGACAAAAGTAAAACTTTGGAACCTAAAGCAGAAGGGTTAGAAAAATAACAAGATGAGGAGAGTAACCTTAATGAACCCCTACACTCTAAAGAGTAGGAAAATCAAGAAAAAAATCTTGAAGCACCTATGGTGGAAATACCTATAAGAAAGAGGAAATGAAAGAATCCTCCATACTTTTCAAGATGACCCATGAGGTCGAGTGCAAGACACTTTGAGAGTAGAGTTCTTGAAGCCTCTATTCCCATAGTTAACCCTAAAGTTTCTAAATGTGAAAAGGAGTCCTCTCTAGAGGAAAAAATGTAGCAAACTCAAGCTAGTGAAAATGAGAGCAAAACCCAAGATCTACAACTAGAAGTTGATTGTAGTGTTGATTATGTGCTTATCAATAGTGATAAGGAGTCTAGTGAGTGTGAAATATCTGAGGAGTATGAAGAAAACCCTAATATGTAAGATATTAGTAAAAATTTTGTAGAACTTGCTTAAGAGAATTACCCAAAATTTAGACTTGAAATTGTTGAGGAAGTACTAGAAAAAATGGATCCAAAAGGGTTAGATACATTAACTGCAGTAGCCACTGAATCTAGTAAGAAAGAAAATGTGGAGACAACAACTATAATAAGAAAAGGAGAGTTCTCTACACCATAGAGTGACAAAAAAACCCTATTTGGCACCTGAATGGATAGACCTCTTTAATCAAGAGCCATTGCCATTGCCTGCTCTATCTACACCTTTGTCTGTAGGAATTAATTTGTTTCAACAACAATTATGGGAGAGAGCTCAATGGGAATTGGAGAAAGAAAAATTAAAGAATATTATTAATGAGTAGAGTTAGCAGTTGAAACAAAGTGCAGATCAAAATGAAGTCCTAAAGAGAAGAATTTAGCAGATCATAGGATTAATTCCTGGGGTAATGGAGTATAGGTCACAATTGCTAGTATATGCTTTATTTATTAAATAAAAAATTTCAAATTATAAATTGACTAGAATTGTGGAAGGTCTTAAGCCCTTTATCTCTACCCCACATGAGTTTTATGATGCATTTCAATCTATTCCCGTGGGTTTAAAAAATTTATTGTATGAATTGTATCTTAATAACCTGGATTGCCTAATGACACTAAGTAAAACCTAGTTTTGTATGTAGGGGAAGTATAGCTAAGAGCAGTAATGCCATGTATATAGAATGAAATAAAAAGATAATATCAAGCTACACCCTACAGGGAGAAGGAAATGAAAACTCCCTTGTTCATGATCAAAAGTTCAACATTTTAGATGTACATATCTAGATTGGGTTTCTATTTTGGGCAATCCTACAAGACTTGTTAAGGTGAGTACAATCAAAGAATGAGCCTTTAAAGACTTGGAATATCACTTATCTTATAATATTGAGAAAAAAATTGTTGCCTCAAGATAGAAATAGGTTAGAATGCCACATGATCTAAAAATAAGAGAATCCCATTCTCCACAAAACTTGACTCTTGCTATGTTAGTTGTGTGTAGAGTTGCCTTATCTCTTTCCAAGGACCTCCTTCAAACCCCCTTATCTATCTTTGTTTGAAGTCCTTTCCTCAACATTTATGTATTCAACACTCCTTGAAGTAGTTGGTCGAAGTCGCAGGCTTCCGCAGTTGTGGTCCCCTTCTTTTAAACCGTTAAAAACAACTTTGAACCTTGGTTCAAAGTAGTTCAAAGTAGTTCAACCGAAGATTTTCATACTAATTTTTTTTTTTCTTTGGCAGGAATATATATATATATTTTTTTTATGTGGTGGATTTCATTGAAGCACTTCGAACCACTTTGAATCTCAGTTCAAAGAGGTTCAAAGTGGTTCTTGATCAGAATGATTGGCGATAATTTATTTCTAAAATACGAAGCCCTGCCTTTTCACAATCAATTGAGGCTCATGTTAGATATCAAAAATCAAAAGATTTTTCTCTTTTTCCAAGCAGGAGGTCGTCATCATTAGAAGTGGGAGAAAAGATCTTAGATTTGAGGAATGATCAGATATTGTACGAAATCAATCATTGTTAATTTATGTGAAAAGAGAAATCATTAAATGAAAAGCTCATGCAACGATGCTTCGAACGTGCCAAGGTTGATGTGAGGTGATATGTCATCATGCCTATTAATTATCCAATACTTCTGCATGTAAACCTTTCCTTTAATAAAACCATTCAGTAGCTTTGCAAATCACTTTGCAAAAAGCTGATTTCAAAGAGAAGGAGCTGTTAAGGAAGATAGAAGAAGTTATTTGGTTTTCAACAGAAAGCAAGTCAGAATTTAGAAATCTTTGCTTTGGTTTGCAAATCTATTGTTTTCAAAGGATTGTCTGCCAGAGGTTTTTCTTGTTTGGTTGAAAATGAAGTTAGCCTTGCACTTTTTTGGCAATGCTTCCAACCTTGAATGTAAGAGACCAGTGATCTATGATACAAACTTAGAAGGGGTGAATGTAGAAAAGCTACAAACAATTTTTATTGAGAATACCAAAGAGGTTAAGGGATGCATGGAAGTGTTAACAAGTGGGTTAATTGAAGCCGTTGCATTTCCTCCTGCTTTTGTGAGCCCTAAGCTTCTACAACTTTGCATTGACCATTATGATGTAAGGAGTAGAAGCATAATAAGTGAGAATGACAACACAATACTTTCCATCTCAAGAGAAACCATTTCATCTATTTTACAATTAACAAAAAATACCTTTGTTGCATTTTCACCCACTCAAGCTTTGGTCAAATACCAGGAAACCCCTAGTGTTTTCTGAAATAACCTTGCAGTGGATGGATTGGGCAGAGATCATTGCCAATTCCTTGAGGAACCAACTCAAAAGGGCCAAAGAATCTCACGAGGATTTCTATATAGCCTCATATTTAACTTATTGTATTTCCTATACATGTGATCTCACTACCCTTCCACATGGGGTATAGAATGAAGAGATAACTATCTTCTAGTATTGTCCTTTGTTGCACAAAGATAGAGTTTTAGAGGATTTTTGTAAGGTGCATGATGTGTTGTATGGAAGCGTTTATTTGACTCTAAAGGGTGTTCAAATGCCACAAATTTCTTCTCAAATGCCACAAATTTCTTCTAAGTCACAGAAACTAGATCAATAGTATGGGAGTCACTTCATTCAATTTCCTAGGTTCACATACTTAAGAGTTGGAGGATTTGAAGATGAACCTCTGAAGTTACCCCAATATGATCTCGATTGTTTCATTTTAGCCAAATTATGCAAATAGCTTTTCTCGATCATCAAGGATAATCTTCCTTAGAAGAATTGGGAGATAGCTTTCCCTATCAGATTGGGCTCCTTAGTCTGTACTACTATGAATAATTCTTCCATCATCAAAAACAATTTTCTGGGATTCAATCTTGGTTTCTACCACAGTAGGAGAAATTTTGATAGTAAGGGATATGCAGCTCTAACCCTTGGCCTTGAAGTAAATCCTTCAGATACTCCTCATCTAGAAGATCTATGGAGAGATTGTGGAGATGAAGAAGAAGTCTTGAGGAAAGACCATTCTAGATTAACCTTACAACAAATCAATTCTTTCATATTGAAATTCAAAACACAGGGAATTATTGAAGACAATTCATACCTAATCGAGCCCGGTTGGGAAGATTCAAATGAGACAAAGTTCCTAATGGTGGACTAGAGTAAAGAGGAGGAAGATGATGTTAATTTGAGAGCTAGATCTATATTAACCTATATAGATGATTGGTTACAGAGGAAAAGGAGAGGAAATATCAATGAGTCTTCTCCTAAGGTGGTTTCTTCCCCAGAACCACTTCAATCTGATATTTCATTTTCTCATATTGTAGTTGATGCATCGATTCCAGATAAGAAACTGAGATCCCCTCCCCATTCACAAGCCATGGCTCCTAGGACAAGATCCCAGTCTAAGTTCGAAGCCTCAAAGTAGCCTAGTATTCAAAAATAGAAAATGACATCTCAGGGGCAGGATTCAGATGATAAATTTGTTTTCCCTAACGAAGCAGACAGTGAGGTTCAATTCATTGAATCCTCGAGAGTAAATCAACCTAAATTCTTAACTCTAACTAGAGACACACAGGTAATTTCAGCCACTCCTACTATTCCTTCGTGGTTGTCGAATTCAGTCAACAAGAAGCAGAATCTAGAGCCGATATCCACACTAGTAAAGGACATAGTCACTAGATATGCAGCCAGAGGTTCTAAGACAAAGAAAGTAAAATGGATGCTTGTCTCACCAAAGACCTGGTAATGGGAAAAATCATAGCAGAGGTGGCCACTTATAAACAAAAGAAAGAATCTGGGGAGATCGATGATGAAGGGTTCAAAGTTACTTTTTTTGAACTAGGTGCTATAAATAGGAATAATGGCAACAATTTCTTTAAGTTCTCTGCTGACCACATGCTCACACAATCAAAGAAAGTTTCCAGGGAGAAGAAAGAACTAAAAGCAATGGTGGTGACAATGGTTGCATACATCAATTCATTGATCAACCTAGGGGCTGCTCCCATAATCCAGGTATCATAGCCTTTTGACCCAAACTCTGTTGAGAGCCAGCAATTGATAAAAAAAATGCAGAGGGGAAAACTGCTAATTGATGCCATGACTAACTGGATGAATAACATAGTAAAATAGGGAAATAAATTTATCTCTGAAGTTTCTAGCATCTACTCCGAAGGTGAAATACTTCTAGGGGAGATTCAAACGTTGATCCTAGTATGGGAAACAGAATTAGCACGTTGCCAAGCTGTGGGTCTCCAGGTCTCAGAGGTTAAAAATTTTGGGGTCCTCAAATTCCTGAATGAAAATCCTATGAACGCCATGGACCCCTGCATACTTTTTATTCTAAAAAATAATATGAATTGGAAGGAGTCCATTTAAAAAGAGACCATCAATGAAATATATGGCAGCGAAAGTAAGATCACAGGAATGCACGAGGAACTGGTAGAGGACATGAAGATTGTCAATCCTAGAGGCATCTTACAATTCGAGGAAGGAAATGTGGACACTGAAGCATTAATTAGGAGTTTCACCAAGATAGTAGAATAGATCAAAGACAAAGACTCACCGAAGGCTGATGATTTTACCTCCTTGGCAAGCATCAAATCCATGTTGCGCCTTAATGAGAACTTGATGCCACGTCAGAATCTGAAGGTGAAGGAGTATAGGTGGTAGAAAGATGCATGCAAAACTTTGGTGATGAGCTTGAAAAATTGATACTCCCATGCCATGTAGGAATTCATATCCACGTTTCAGAGTTGGAAGCTAGTGCGTCAAACTATTGGAGGGGAGGAGAAAATCGACGCAAATACTGGGAACTAAATGGTTCTCTATTGGTGCCCTTTCTTTTTGATAACTACTTTCTAGTTTAATAATGGTTTCTTCTTTTATTCCGATAGGGCTGGGTTTTAATGGAGACCCTTCAGATTTGAAAAACTATAAATGCTGGGGCATTGAACGGTGTTTTTTTTTAGCGGGGAGCAAATAGGAGATAGAAGATAGAGGTTAGATAGCAATATTTCATATAGATTTGATTTTGATAATAGTATTTGGGAATAGTATATGAATGTTTTGGCTTTCAACGACTTGGTGCATTGAAGTTTGAATATACATATATGAAAAATTTTGGATTATGCTTTGAAACTTTGTGTTCAGAGTGTTGAATTATTATTACTTTGTGAATGTGATTTGGCCATTCAAAAGTCCCAGTTTGTTGTTACTTGATTGTAAGTTCTCTTAAATTTTAATTCTTTGTTTGTGATACATGTTGAGATTTTAACAAAAATTCATTCTTTGAAGTGGGTTTTCTTTTTCGTATCAGTTAAATATGTTCATCTTTAAGTAGCTTTTGGTAATTACCTCACTACCCAGGAGTAGTTGAGAGACCCTTATGCACTTTTGGAAAAAGTGTGAAAATGGTTTCAAATTTATTGTAAATTTAATAAGGGAGTTGCACCTTTAGAAAATTCAGAGAGGAAGTGTAAAGTAAAATAAAAATGCTTCCTCAACTGCAGTGAGTGATTCTGTTCTTTGTGATATTTGGGTATAGAGAAAATTTGATAAACTATTTAAAAGAACAAATTTGGTCACTAATAGATTTTTGGCAACTTTTCTGGGGAGAGTCCCTTTTGAAAGAGCCTTAACCTTTAGATGCAATGTGTAACAATGGTTCTTCCACATAACGAGGTCTTCCCTGTATTACAACCTAACCTTCAATTTGAAGATACTCAAGAGGATATAATTTCAAACTTAGCTGCAACCACTTGGTGAGTACGTAGGAATGGTCAACAATACCAACAAATATTAGCGGTTCTTGAAAGAGAAGAAGAAAGAGCTGAATTGTTGAGAGGAGTGCTAGAGGTTCAAGTGGCGGCTGTTTTGGATAGATTGGCCCAGGCACCTACAAGGCCTTGAACCTATAAGTAAGATAGAACTGGCTACTCGTAGATACACGAGAGGAGAAAGAGAAAAAGGAATTCTTGATGAAAACTTTGAGCCATTGAAGAACCTAAAATTCTTGCTAAACTTTAACGACCCTAAAAAGAAGTAAATCAGATCTCAAAGTAGGCCTAACTCTCCACCCAAACCATCTCCTTTCTCACCTTTAGTATAGTCTTTGCTTCCATTGAATACTCTTGTTCCAGCCTACCTATCAATCCAGCCCCTACAAGTTATTCCACCTAACATGGCTGCTAATCAACCTTGGGGACAGAACATAGGTCCATTAAATTTAGGTGTGAATCCCATAGCACTTCCTAAAGGCAATACTGAGGTTTTACCCAAGTTTAGTGGAGATGGCAAGGTTTCAACAGATGATCATTTGAGTGCTTTTCATTTTGCTTGTGCTGTCATAAGTGTCCCCACACAGGAAATCGCTGTGAGATTATTCGTGCGAACCTTGATCAATGCCGCTACTGAATGGTTTAATCATTTGCCTCATCAGTCCATTACTAGCTGGGATGATATGAGGAGTGCTTTTGAAAATATATTTAAAACCCCTGAAAATGAATGTTCTCTGTTCTCTCAACTCAGTCAAATGAAGAAAGATATGCATGAACCCATGAGAGAGTTTGTGGCTAAATTTAATGGACTAGTCCAAAGAATTCTTACAACATCTAGGCCCAGCGTAGAAAATTAGAAATCATTCTTTATTAATTTTGTCCTAGCGGATATAAGTTTTCACCTTATTAAGGATGTTTGTGTTGATTTAGACACTACTCAGAGGTTGGCTATTCAATTGGAAGATGCATTCATTAATGCTGGTAAGTGGAAAAGAGATGTACATACCCCCAGGACTGCTTCATATTCTTCCCCCACAGACCCAATTTTGTAGAAGTTGATGAATGATATATCAATGATAAAGAGACATCAGAACAAGATCCATAACCCATATCAGACCCCTTACCAGGACATTCACAGATGGCAATAGTCTCAAAATTTTGGTAAAACACCCCTATTAACTGCTCCTCAAACAAGACTACAAATTGAAGAAGCTCCAAAGGAAACAATGTGTTCATTTCATATGACTTCAGATCATGATGAACAAGAATTCCCTAATTGGCTAAATTGTATCCAACTAGCAAAAAATGCCATTGCAGTAGAGCGAATGACCAAAAATGAAAGTGTAGAGAGGGGAGAATTCGGTTCTTATTTCCTTGAGTATGAGTCTAATTCTAAAAGAGGAGGCGATGTTTATACAACACTTCAAGACCCTGCATGCACCATAATGACTAGAGGCCAATGGAATTAGAAATCCTATCCAAGAACTTCCCCCAAGGTATCAAATTCTAAACATAAAGAACATATACATGCCAATACAACAAAAATTATAGAACCAAAAATCTTGTCCAGAATAGAAATGAAAGCCAGTACCTCGACTTTTGATATTGTTGAATTCTGCAAAACCTCATCCATATCAATTTCTCCAGCTAAATATCTAAAACTTAACCCAAAGGAATTGGACAAGTTGGTTCAATATGTAAAGGGAAGTTCTACCACTAATGCACATGTTACAGATGAAGTTTCTGAAGATTCAAAAATTGTTGACAAACCCATCTTTGTATTTGAAAGATATGCCAAAGGCACTGAAACCATTGCTAATTTTGTTCAAAAGGAAATAGAGGAGACTAAGCCCAGTCCATTTTATATATCTTTGTTATTAAATGGTTAGAAACTTAGTAATTGTATCATTGACTCTGGAGCATCAGATAACATTATGCCCCAACCGGTTGCAAAAGCCCTTGGTTTGGAGCTCATAAAGACCTTTGGATGTTGCTACACTATGGACAAAAAGCAAGTACCCTTGGTTGGTTAGGTGAAAGATGTGCAAGCTTTTCTTTATGCTTGTCCTGAAAAGAGGGTAAAACTTACTATTCTAGTAGCTGATATCCCAGCCAGCTATGGAATGCTGCTCAGTAGAACTTTTTGCAAAGACATGGGTGGGGAAATTAAAATGGATTGGTCAGAAGCATGTATTCCTATGGGGAAGAAGAAAATAAAGCTAGAACCTAAGCCCAAGCATAAATATATGGTAGTACCTTCTGATAACCCTAAAGCATAGATATTATATGAAGAGTGTTAGTTCAGAAATTATATTATTCTGCCTGAGGAGACATGCAGAGAAGAAGAGGTAAATTCAGAAGACACTTTATGGACCCTAGAATTCAATGGAAGCTATTCGAATTCAGGCTCAGGTACAAGTATAGTTCTTATTTCACCTTTTGGGGAAGTTTTTCCTTTTTCTTTTAAGCTAGACTTCCATAATACCAATAATACTATAGAATATGAAGCATTGCTTCTAGGTTTGCAAGAAGCCAAAGCTAAAGGAGTAAAGTGCCTCAAGGTGAAAGGTGACGCTGAACTCATTGTGAAGTAGGTGAGAACATAATTTTTAGTAAAAAATGATAGATTGAAGCATTATAGAAACTTAGTGTGGGATGAAATCAAGTCATTTGAAGCATTTTCTATTGAATTCATTCCCCGTGCTCAAAATACAAAAGCTGACTCTTTAGCTGTCTCAGCATCATTATTGCTACCACATCTTGAATTCAAAAATTATACTTATAGGATTGAAATGATTTATAGACCCAAGGTTCTAGACAATGTTAATCATTGGTAGGTTTTTAATGATGATGCGCAATGAAAAGAATTTATAGCCTACACTGGCGATTTTGCTAAAACCTTCTTTGAATGATCTGAACATTGTGGTAAGCCCATCAAGGAAGAATCAATAGAAATAGGGGAAGTGATCCAACTCTTAGGAAATAGGATTCCTAAAAGTTTGGTTTCCCTAGAACATCTTTTTGGTAGAAAAGATGATAACACTCTAAAGAAAGATGTTGGTTCTAATGAGAAGGAGGAAGAACCTGACAAGATCAACATTGGAAATGCAAAAAACCCTAAGTGGATTTCCATAGGACGAACTTGTTCTGCAAAGGAGAAGGAGAAGTTATTTGAGCTTTTGATTCAATATTAGGATATTTTTGCATGGGGCTACAGTGATCTAAAATTTTTTAGAAATGGTGAATTTGTGCATCATATACCGTTGAAACTAGGGGCTACTACCTTCAGAGAGAAACTCGAGAATTACAACTCCAAAGTTTCAGAAGCTATTTTTTGAGAAGTGGAAAAGATGTTGAAGGCTCATATAATTTACCTGATACATCATTCAACATGGGTGGAAAATATCATTCCTGTAAGGAAAAAGAATGGAGAAATAAGGAATTCTGTGGATTTTAGAAATTTGAACCAAGCAAGCCTTAAAGATAACTATGCACTTCCTACTATGGACCACGTCTTGCAAATAGTTACCGAGTCTGAAGTAATGTCTATGCTTGATGGCTATTCAAGATATAATTAGATCAGTGTCACATCAGAGGATCAACACAAGACAACCTTTATTACTCCTTGGGGCACCTTCACTTATAACCGAATGCCCTTTGGTCTGATTAACGTTGGGGCCACTTTTCAGTGTGCTATAAACTCCTCTTTCAAGGACCTCCGAGATAGGATAATTTTTATATATCTTGATGATTTGACTATCTACTCTAAAAGAAGGAAACATCATTAGAGGGATTTGGAAAAGGTGTTGGGAAGATGCAGACAGCACGGTATATCTTTGAATCCTAAAAAGTCTGTGTTCTTCATGGAAGAAGGTAAATTGCTTGGGCATATTGTTTCCAGAGAGGGTATAAAAATTGATCCAGAGAGGGTGAGAGAAATACAAAAGCTAGTTCTACCTACCAATAGAAGTGACCTAAAATCCTTCTTCGGTCAGATCAATTTCTTGAGAAGTTTTGTACCCAAATTCTCTGAGAAGGTGAAACATATGCTGGATATGATGAGCGAGAAATGTCCCTTCAGATGGCAAGAGGAGGGTAAAAAGACATTCAAAGATATCAAAATAGCTATTACAAGTGCCCTGATGCTGGTGAGTCCTAACAATGAAAAGGATTTCATTATTTATTGTTATGCTTTTGAACACTCTCTATCCAGTATTCTAACTCAGTAGAAAGATGAAGGAGGTGAGCCTCCCATCGCCTTTATGAGTGTTCCTCTGAAGAGATATGAGTTGAATTATACTCCAATAGAAAAACATGCATTCACTGTAGTAAAGGCATTGAAAAAATTTAGGTATTATATACTACATTCTCATTTTGTCGTGTATGTACCTGAAATAGCAGTCAAAAGCATTTTAACTCAATAGGAAGTAGGAATGAATAAATGAGTGGTTTGGGTGACTAAAGTCCAAGAATATGATCTAACTATCAAGCCTACTTCTATGGTAAGAGGGCGCAGTTTGTGCAAATCGATAGCTGAAGGTAAAAATGAATCCCCTGATAAATCTGAGGAAGCCCCTATAGTCTTATTGGTTAGCCTAAAAAGTTCTTGGTTCTCAGACATTGCATATTTTCTATCATATGGTGAATGCCCACCGAATATGAATCATAAAGAAAGACAAAATTTAAGGTTGAAAGTGGAAAAATATGTAATTTCAAATGGTGTTCTCTATAAGAGAGGAATTGATGGGACCTTTTTGAGATGTGTGGACACAGAACAACAAGGAAAATTGTTAAAAGCATATCATTCAGAGGCTTGTGGAGGACATTTCTCATCCACTGTTAGTGCTTTTAAAATTCTTAGGAATTGTTTTTACTGGCTAGGAATGTTCAAAGATGCTTATAAATTTGTGAAAAAATGCGAAAAATGTCAGCTTTTTACTGGACGCCCTCAATTAATAGCATTGCCACTCAGGCCTGTGGTAATTGATGAACCTTTCCAACAATGGGGTATTGATTTTATCAAACCAATAAATCCTCCATCAAGTGCCAGACATATCTACATTTTAACAGCAATAGACTATTTTACTAAATTGGTGGAAGCGATACCAACAAAGAAATCTAACTCCCAAGTGGTGTGCGAGTTCCTGATGGAGCAGATTTTTGTTAGATTTGGCATACCTCAGAAAATATTTTCAGATAATGCCACTTATTTTTCATCAGAAGAGATATCTTTTTTTTGTTATGAGCATGGTGTATCCTTGGCTCATTCATCAGATTACTTCCCATAGGGGAATGGGTAGGCAGAGTCCAGCAATAAAAATCTAGTAGCCATCATAAAAAAATTGGTGTTTGATAATTCTTGAGATTGGCACAAAAGACTCTATGAAGCATTATGGGCAGATCGGATTACACCAAAAAGAGCTATTGGAATGGCTCCCTTTGAACTAGTATATGGGATTGGGGCCTAGATATCTTTACCTTTGGAGTTATCAGCTACAAAATTGCAATCGGTCATTGAGGATCAATTCTTTAAGAATTCATTCAAAAAAAGAGTCATGTATCTACACAAATTGGAAAATGAGAGATGCAAACTAGTTGACCATATCACAGAACACTAGATGAATGTGAAGTGTATCTTTGACAGAAGAGCTCAACCAAGAAATTTCCTTAAACATGATGAAGTACTTCTATGGGATAAGAGGAAAGAACCAAAAGGGGCACATGGAAAATTTGAATCTCTTTGGAAAGGTCCATTCTGCATTTCAGAGATTGTTGGCCCTAATACTTTTTGATTGAGATATCTAGATGGAACAAATCTGCCTTTTACATATAATGGGTTGGATTTGAAGTTGGTCAAGTTCTGTGTTTTAATGTCCCCCACCATGTGCATAAAAATTTTGTCATGTTTAGTCTTTCTTGTTTCTTCTCATTTTCTTTCGCGTTCGCTTTGTTTAGTTTTGGTCCCCTTTTTCTGAGTTCTCTGTGTATTCTGCATACACAGTCCCCAGTCAGAGCCCCTGTTAGTTGTGTGTAGAGTCACCTTATCTTTTTCCAAGGATCTCCTTCAAACCCCCTTATCTATCTTTGATTGAAGTCCTTTCCTCAACATCTATGTATTCACCGCTCCTTGAAGTAGTTGGTCGAAGTCACAGGCTTCTGCGGTTGTGGTCCCCTTCCTTTGAACTGCTTCGAACCACTTTGAACCTTGGTTCAAAGTAGTTCAAAGTAGTTCAACCGAACATTTTCATACTAATTTTTTTTTTCTTTGGCAGGAATTTTTTTTTTTATGCGGTGACTTTCATTGAAGCACTTCAAACCACTTTGAATCTCAGTTCAAAGTGGTTCAAAGTGGTTCTTGATCAGAACGATTGGTGATAATTTATTTCTAAAATACGATGTGCCACCTTTCCACAATCAATCGAGGCACATGTTAGATATCAAAAATCAAAATATTTTTCTCTTTTTCCAAGGAGGAGGTCATCATCATTAGAAGTGGGAGAAAAGATCTTAGATTTGAGGAATGATCAGATATTGTACGAAATCAATCATTGTTAATTTATCTAAAAAGATAAATCATTAAATGAAAAGCTCATGCAATGATGCTTCGAACATGCCAAGGTTGATGTGAGGTGATATGTCATCATGCCTATTAATTATCCAATACTTCCACATGTAAACCTTTCCTTTAATAAAACCATTCAGTAGCTTTGTAAATCACTTTGCAAAAAGCTGATTTCAAAGAGAAGGAGCTGTTAAGGAAGATAGAAGAAGTTATTTGGTTTTCAGCGGAAAGTAGCTGAGAATTTAGAAATCTTTGTTTTGTTCTGCAAATCTATTGTTTTCAAAGGATTGTCTGCCAGAGGTTTTGCTTGTTTGGTTGAAAATGAAGTCAGTCTTGCACTTTTTTGGCAATGCTTCCAGCCTTGAATGTAAGAGACCAGTGATCTATGATACAAAATTAGAAGGGGTGAATGTAGAAAAGCTACAAATGAGTTTTCTTGAGAATACCGAAGAGGTTAAGGGATGCATGGAAGTGTTAACAAGTGGGTTAATTAAAGCCGATGCCTTTCCTCCTGCTTTCGTGAGCCCTGAGCTTCTACAACTTTGCATTGACCATTACGATGTAAGGAGTAGAAGCATAATAAGTGAGAATGGCAACACAATACTTTCCATCTCAAGAGAAACCATTTAATTTGTTTTACAATTAAAATCAAATACCTTTGCCACATTTTCACCCACTCAAGCTTTGGCTGAATACTAGGAAACCCCTAGCATTTTTCGAAACACCCTTGCCAGGAAATGGACCAAAGTTAACTATGGAGGTGGGTCTAGGTTGCCCAAAGTCATTGTGAAGGATCACATGAAACCTCATATACATGACCTGGTTGTATTATTGCACAGGGTGAAGGGTTCAACAGATGTATATTTGTTTGAAGAATGAATGTATAGATATATTGAGATTATCTTGAAGGGTGAGCAGTGGATGGATTGGGTGGAGATCATTTCCAATTCCTTGAGGAACCAACTCAAAAGGGCCAAAGAATCTCGTGAGGATTTCTATATGGCCTCGTATTTAACTTATTGTATTGCCTGTACATGTGATCTCACTACCCTTCCACATGGGGTATGGAACGAAGAGATAATCGTCTTCCAGTATTGTCCTTTTTTGCAGAAAGACAGAGTTTTAGAGGATTTTTGTAAGGTGCATGATGTGTTGTATGGAAGCATTTATTTGACTCTAAAGGGTGTTCAGATGCCACAACTTTCTTCTGAGTCATAGAAACTAGTTCAATATTATGGGAGTCACTTCATTCAATTTCCTAGGTTCACATACTTAAGAGTTGGAGGATTTGAAGATGAACCTCTGAAGATACCCCGATATGCCCTTGATTGTTTCATTTTAGCCAAATTATGCAGATAGCTTTTCTCGGTCATCAAAGATAATCTTCCTCGAAATAATTGGGAGATAGCTTTCCCTATCACATTGGGCTCCTTAGTCTATACTAATATGAATAATGCTTCCATCATCGGAAATAATTTGTTGGGATTTAATCTTGGTTTCTACCATAGCAGGAGAAATTTTGATAGTAAGGGATATGCAACTCTAACCCTTGGCCTTGAAGTAAATCCTTCAGATAGTCCTCATCTAGAAGATCTATGGAGAGATTGTGGAGGTGAAGAAGATGTCTTGAGGAAAGACCATTCTAGATTAACCTTACAGAAAATCAATTCTTTTAGATTGAAGTTCAAAACATAGGGAATTATTGAAGACAATTAATACCTAATCGAGCCCAGTTGGGAAGAGTCAAATGAGGCAAAGTTCCTAGCGATGGACTGGAGTAAAGAGGAGGAAGATGATGTTAATTTGAGAGCTAGATCTATATTAACTTATATAGATGACTGGTTACAGAGGAAAAGGAGAGGAAATATCAATGAGTCTTCTCCTAAGGCGATTTCTTCCCCTGAACCACTGCAATCTGACATTCCATTTTCTCATATTGCAGGTGATGCACCAATTCTAGATAAGAAACTAAGATCCCCTCCCCATTCGCAAGCTACGGCTCCTAGTATGAGATCCCAGTCCAAGTCCAAAGCCTCAAAGCAACCTAGTATTCAGAAATAAAAAATGACATCTCAAGGGCAGGATTCAGATGATAAATTTGTTTCCCTTGATGAAGCAGAAAGCGAGGTTCAATTCATTGAAGCCTTGAGAGTAGATCAACCTAAATTCTTAACTCCAACTAGAGACACTCAGGTAATGTAAACCACTTCTATTGTTCCTTTGTGGTTGTCAAATTCAATCAACAAGAAGTAGAGTCTACAGCCAGTATCCACACCAGTAAAGGACATAGTCACTAGATATGCAGCCAGAGGTTCTAAGACAAAGAAAGTAAAAATGGATGCTTGTCTCACCAAAGACCTGGTAACGGGAAAAATCACAGTAGAGGTGGCCACTTATAAACAAAAGAAAGAATTTGGGGAGATCGATGATGAAGGGTTCAAAGTTACTTTTTTTGAACTAGGTGCTATAAATAAGAATACTGGCAACAATTTCTTTAAGTTCTCTGCTGACCACATGCTCACACAACCAGAGAAAGATTCCAAGGAGAAGAAAGAACTAAAAGCAATGATGGTGACAATGGCTGCATACATCAATTCACCGATCAACCTAGGGGCTGCTCCCATAATCCAGGTATCACAGCCTTTTGACCCAAACTTTGTTGAGAGCTAGCAATTGATGAAACAAATGCAGAGGGGAAAACTGCTAACTAATGCCATGACTAACTGGACAAATAACATAGTAAACCAGGGAAATAAATTTATCTCTAAAGTTGCTAGCATCTACTCCGAAGGTGAAATACTTCTAGGGGATATTCAAACCTTGATCCTAGTATGTGGTTCCCCAGGTCTCAGAGGTTGAAAATTTTGGGTTCCTCAAATTCCTGAATGAAAATCCTATGAAGGCCGTGGACCCCTGCATACTTTTTATTCTAAAAAATAATATGAATTAGAAGGAGCCCATTTACAAAGAGACCATCAAAGAAATACAGGGCATCGAAAGTAAGATCACAGGAATGCACGAGGAACTGGTAGAGGACATGAAGATTGTCAATCCTAGAGGCATCTTACAATTCGAGGAAGGAAATGTGGACACTAAATGATGACGGGCCACACCACCCGTACCAACTCACAACCAAAAAAATGCAATAATATGGAGACAAGAGAGATGACAAAATGCTTCATAAAACTTCCATTAATACTTGAAATTCATTAGAATATTCTCCAAATGGAAAAACTCCAAATTCTTACAATATAAGAGAGATTGCTCTCTAAGAGCTTCTACAATAAATTACATCCGAAGAGCTTCTACTTGAAGAGCTTGTCTTGAAGAGCTTCTATTTCTCCAACTTCCATTAGAAGAGCTTCCAGTTCTTCAACTTTTTTCTTACAAATGATAATAGGCCTTTCTTAAATAGGCACTTACAACCCAAGGCATGATTTATCCACAACATTCTAGAATCTCCACAACCTTCTACAATATCTACAACCTTCTAGAATTTCCCCCTAAATACAACTAAGCACCACTATGTAGCCCAATTAGAAAATTACATTTCTTTTGTGGATCGCAACAAATATTAAATGCATGATGCCACCTACACACCTCAATTAATGGAATAACAGCTATTTTTATTATTTTTCTATGCATGATGCCACCTACACACCTCAATTAATGGAATAACAACTATTTTTATTATTTTTCTATGCATGATGCCACCTACACACCTCAATTAATGGAATAACAACTATTTTTATTATTTTTCTATTTATGCCACCCATGCACCTTGAAAATAGAGACTCCTCTTTTCTCCACTTTTCCTATTTTCTATTTTAAATTATTTTCCTTCCATTTTCGTCACTTTCTCTCTCCTCCAAAATTTTTGTGTTTTTTACTCCCCTTTTTTTTTTCTCTCTCTCTCTTTTTTTTTCTTCTAATAATTTAATTTTTCCATGCAAGATGCTCCTGCATCAGACTCCCCTTGTAGATAGAAAAGTGTGTCCCACACTTTGATGTCAAAAGAAAGATATAGAACCATCTTCATCTTCACCACAAGCTTCTACCTCAATAGGGACAAGAAAACCAACATACAAATCTTCCACATCTTTTTTTTTTTTTCTTTTGCTGATGCATGATGCTCCTGCATCCGACTCCCATGGTAGAAATTTTTTTTTGTGAATATGGAGTCACAAAATGAAGTAGCCATTGTTGACATAATTTTTTTTTCCTCTTCCTCCAACACATAGCTGGAACAAGTATCCGATGCTGAAATTTCTCCTTTGCAATGAACTCTATCCAAGCATAAATCTCATCCTCATTCAATCTTGTTGAATTAATCACACCTGTAATAAATCCAACAACACCATACCAATCTTCCTTTGCATACCACACATGACTAACAAGATCCTCATGTAAAAAATCATCAATATCTTTTAAACTCATATCAAAGACAACATCCCATGATTCATAAGAATTTACCTGTTTGACATCTTCATCTTTGCTTGCCTCTTTTATGTCATCAACAATGCACGTAACTACTCCACTTGCTTGATCTCCAACTAAGGCACTATACTTCTCCTCCATTGCTGCAATCTGCAAATCATCTTGATCTACTTCAGGTTCGTAAGTCTTGTCATCTTTATGCTCTTCCTCTTCTCGTTCATCTTCTTCAACTTTAGGTTTGCAAATGATTTCCTCTTCATCCACTTGCTCTTCCACTAGATCATCTTTCTTTTCCACATCCAAGGAATTATCAACATCTCTTTTCTGGTGACATGCTTTTTGTTTCCGCAACTCAGATTCTAATTCATTCACTTGCTTCTGCAAATCAACTAGCAATGATTGTTGATTTCTTGCTCTAAATTTCTCAAGTCGAGGAATCCTCAGAATCCATCCAATCACAAAAGTCATCTTCTTCTTTCTCTTCTCCATAATCAAGTCTTTAGAAGAAAAATCTCATGCAACACAAGAACCTTGTGCAAACTACCTCACAGTCGGCGATCTATCTACACAATCAAGAACTTCTTGAAAAAATTCAACCAACTCAAGGTCCTGGTGCAAACTGCCTCACGTTCGGCAATCTGTCTGCACTCTCAGGAACTCTCGCTCTGATACCACTGATGACAGGCCACACCACAATATAAGAGATATTTTCTCTCTAAGACCTTCTACAAGAAATTACATCCGAAGAGCTTCTACTCGAAGAGCTTGTCTTGAAGAGCTTCTATTTCTCCAACTTGATTACAAATGATAATAAGCCTTGCTTAAATAGGCACTTCTAACCCAAGACATTACAAACACAACCAATGTGGGATAAAAGGTAAATACAACTACCTTTAAATAAATATTAAATTCCCACCCAAATACAACTAAGCACCCAACAAATATTAAAAACATAATTTAAGGATCTTTCCACAAACTTCTAAAATGCCACCTACACACCTCGATTAATGGAATAACAACTATTTTTATTATTTTTCTATGCATGATGCCATGTACACACCTCAATTAATGGAATAACAGCTATTTTTATTATTTTTCTATGCATGATGCCACCTACACACCTCAATTAATGGAATAACAACTATTTTTATTATTTTTCTATTTATGCCACCCATGCACCTTGAAAATAGAGATTCCTCTTTTCTCCACTTTTCCTATTTTCTATTTTTAATTATTTTCCTTCCATTTTAGTCACTTTCTCTCTCCTCCACAATTTTTTTTTTTTCCCCTTTTTTTTCTCTTTTTTTTTTTTTTTTTTTCCTAATAATTTAATTTTTTCATGCAAGATGCTCCTGCATCAGAAATAATTTTCTCTTCACTAAAGCATTAATCAGGAGTTTCACCAGGGTAGTAGAACAGATTAGAGATAAAGAATCATCGAAGGCTGATGATTTTACCTCCTTGGCAAGCATCAAATCCATGTTGTGCCTTAATGAGAACCTGATGCCATGTTAGAACCTGAAGGTGAAGGAGTATAGGTGGCAGAAAGACGCATGCAAAGCTTGGGTGATGAGCTTGAAAAATCCATACTCCCATGCCACGCAGGAATTCATATCCACATTTTGGAGTTGGAAGCTAGTGCGTCAAACTGTTGGAGGAGAGGAGAAACCCTTTCTTTTTGATAACTGCTTTCTAGTTTAATAACGGTTTCTTTTATTAATTCGATAGGGCTCGGTTTTAATGGAGGCCCTTCGGATTTGAAAAACTATAAATGCTGGGGCATTGAACGATGTTTTTTTTTAGCGGGAAGCAAATGGAGATAGAAGATAGAGGTTAGATAGCAGTATTTCGTATAGATTTGATTTTGATAACAGTATTTGGGAATAGTATATAAATGTTTTGGCTTTCAACGACTTGGTGCATTGAAGTTTCAATATACATATATGAAAAATTTTGGATTATGCTTTGAAACTTTGTGTTCAGAGTGTTGAATTATTATTACTTTGTGAATGTGATTTGGCCATTCAAAAGTCTCAGTTTGCTATTACTTGATTGTAAGTTCTCTTAAATTTTCATTCTTTGTTGGTGATACATGTTGAGATTTTAACAGAAATTCATTCTTTGAAGTTGGTTTTCTTTTTCATATCAGTTGAATCTGTTCATCTTTAAGTAGCTTTTGATAATTACCTCACTACCTAGGAGTAGTTGAGAGACCCTTATGCACTTTTGGAAAAAGTGTGAAAATGGTTTCAAATTTATTGTAAATTTAATAAGGGAGCTGTACCTTTAGAAAATTTAGAGAGGAAGTGTAAAGTAAAATAAAAATGCTTCCTCAACTGCAGTGAGCAATTCTGTTCTTTGTGATATTTGGGTATAGAGCAAATTTGATAAACTATTTAAAAGAACAAATTTGTTCACTAACATGCTACAATTAGGATTCCTTAGTATATTGACTTGGGAAGAAATTAGTGGAAACATTGGTTACCATTAAGATATTAGCTCCCAATTCTCCTACAACCACTACTAGAAGCAATGACAATGCAGAAGATCATGACATGACTGCTGAAGTTCGGCACTGGAAGAGGCTCAAGATAAATTATGGTTACTTTGATTATGTATAGAATGAGCCAAGTGAAAGGACACCTAGTGACTGGAGAGTGTGGGCCCAAATCAAGAACTTCATGATTGTTGGGGAACAACAATAGATTAGTTGTTGGAAGGATGAGCCTCTAAAAGACAATTATTTTGAGAACCTTTTATCTTGTTTTGTTAGAAAATTATCTTGTAGAAACATTTTATGACTCTATGGTTTAAGAAAAGAACTTGTGCTTTATGAAGATATTATCTATATGTTAAGACATGACAATTGAAGTATGGATAGTTCATATATGTTGTGTTTTCTTGAATATATGGACTTCTATGGTTTAATAAAGGAATATTACATGCTAATAAATGTTTCCTCATCCATACCATGTTTAGGTAGATTCCTTCCTATAGCCATAGGATTTGCAAAGAGTGATATTTTGAACATTATGTACCTTTTCTAATATTGATGATGAAATGAATATATATGTATTTGGAAGTTTTTGTGTTCAATTTTTTGTGAGTAATTGCTATACATATTCAAAGTCAAAATTTCAATGCTAAGTCAAAGTTGGCCAAATTTATGAATCACCACAACAAGAAGATTATTGTGTGATTTCTATTATAGCAGCACAAAAATATCACTTCCTCAACCTACTATATTCTTGGAGGAGTTAAATTACTATTAATGATATTTTTGTTCTAAAATTTATGATTTGTAATTAATCCTCATTAATGGAGTGATTGTAGAAGTAGGAAGTTGTTAAAGTTTTCCTTTAAATAATGCCTATTGTAGCTTTGAATGTTTTATTAGGAGGAAGATAGAATAAATTGTGTGTTCATATCAGGGGTGTATAATCTTGTTTTTAATTATATGTAATATCTTACTATGAATAAATAAAATATAAAGTTCAAGTTTTCACCTTCTAGCTTGATCATCTTTTTTGTTCACTCATCCAAGGGGGCCCACTTGGTGAGTGAACTTCTTTTTTAGAATAGATTTCATTTCTTTGTTTATTTCTTTTCAAAATAGACTTCTATTGTTCCTACAACCATTGATAACAGAATCATTGAACTATTCCTACAACATAGGTGCATAGATAGATTTACTATTTACAACATTACTCTAAGCTTAAGATAAGATGCCATTTCAATTCCTTGCTTAGTTTCCTTTAGCATTTTTTTTCTATTTTAGTTGTAATGACTTAAAAGAGGAATTAGAGTAGATACTTTGTAGTCATCCTCTCAAGCTTATGTTCATGGGTTGACAAAATAAAATGAAGTCAGTGAGATATTCTTAGGAAAATAAATGATTCTATCAAATCATGAAGTCAATGTGAACAGATGTCCAATCATTTGTTATTGAGGTATTTAGCTATCTAACCACATCCATCTCACAATCTATGCATGTAAATGAAATACCAAATTAAGCATATATATCCATAACTTGAAAGTAAATAAAAAATCAACACATATATGACACACAATATTTGGTTACCTAGAAACTATCCAATGAGAAGGTAAAACTAGGGTGGGGATGACTGACACAGGAAGGAATGAATAACTAGGGTTGAAGGCACACCCAACTATCCAAACTACCTTGCAAGAGTTAACACAATGGAAACACAACACATAGAACAAAAAACAAAGGAGGAAGAAAACAAAACACTTATTGATTTATCAAATAATTAGCATATATGCCTAATTGCAAGGCCTTCTAGATTATATCCAGATACAAAATACATTCAAATCCAAGTTCTAGCTTCAAATTTACACTTTCTAGTTCTTCTCGCCAATCAAAGCTCCAAAATTTCTAACTCTAACCCTAAACACTCTATTTGTACTTGCCAAAATGGCTTAAAAATCATTCTAGAACATATGAAAGCCACAAGTCTACTCACAAAAAATATTAACTACCTATTCCAAATTAAATGTGAGAAAAATTAGCTAAAATTGGAACTAGACATAATCTAATCAACTAATAAAATCTTTTCCAAAACTAGCACTCACCATCCACACAAGCTCAACATCCAGAGAATCACTCGACAAAAACTACGAACTTGGAATCCTTCAATGCTCAATAACCACAGAGGACTCAGTAACCAAACGACTAGTCAACAACCACAAGAACACTTGGAAACCAAAGGAAGAACTCAACTACCAAAGGATCACTTGGTAACTAAAGGAATCACTTGAAAGTAACTAAGAATTTGGCAACCAAAGAAAACTAGTGCTTGACAATAACTAGAGCTTAGCAGCAACTAGTAGAATGAAAAAAAGTTTAGGATTACAAGGCAACCCAGGATGCTCTTGCATCAGATAACTAGGGTTGGAAGAAATGGTTATCCTAAATCATTGAGATCTCACAACCTAAGCTAAATCTAACTTAGACTAAGAAATCCATGAGGCATCTTCATCAGGTTTGTTCTTCCACTTTAGAAAATATTCATAGTAATCTTTTCTTATGCTCTTACTAACCCTTTGATCTAATATCTACTCAACTTCTTCAATTTGCTTCTTACGATAATCATCTGATATAACAACTACATCATCTGACTCATGATACTTATATAAATTAGCAACATTGAATATAGGAGATATATCCATGTCATCAGGTAACTCAACTTCACAAGCATTACCACTATTAAACTTCTTCAAGATCTTACAAGGTCCAAACTTCTTAATCTTCAACTTGTTGTATGTTCCAATAAGAAATCTTCATTTCTTCAAATGAACCATCACCTAATCACCAACTTCAAAATGATGATGTCTTCTAGACTGATCAACATTCTCCTTATACTTCTAATTACTTTGTTCCAACTTCAATTTCACTTCCTTATGTAAAGATCCCATAAAATAGCAAATTCGTCCCCTACAATACTTCTCTTTTCTTCACTAGTAATTTTTCTCAAATTTGATACTCCTCTAGAATGCATTCCTATAACAATCTTAAAAGGTTTCTTCCTTGTACTCTTATTTATAGAATTATTATATTCAAATTTAGCTTGTGCCAATACCATCTCCCAATTACTTGGCTTATTCCCAACTAAACATATGAAAAATTACCCAAGCTTCTATTCACAACCTCTATCTATCCATCTATCTATGGATGGAATGTAGAACTAAACTTCAATTTAGTGCCCATCTTCTTCCACAAAGTCTTCCAAAAAAAACCAACAAACTTATTGTCTTTGTAAAAAAAAACTTCTTGGTAATCCATGCAATCTCACAATCTCTTTAAAGAAAAGTTTGACAACATGCTTAGCATCTAATGTCTTCTTACATGGTATGAAGTGAGCCATCTTAGAAAATCTATCCACCACAACAAATATAGAATCATACCCCTTTACTATCTTAGGTAATCAAAGAACAAAATCCATAGTAATGTCACTCCAAGGTTTCTTAGGAATAGTAACAGGTGTATACAAACTAGTATTTTGACTTGCTCCTTTTGAAACTTGACAAACTCCACACTCTTTACAAATTTCTAAACATCCTTATACATTTGCAGCCAATAATACTTCTCTTTCAGCAAATTTAATGTCTTATCGATTCCAAAATGTCTAGCCAATCCACCACTATACTTTTTCTTAATCAGATTCAACCTCATAGAACTTCTAGGAATACACAACTGAATACATTTGAAAAAGATACCTTCTTAAATGAAATACTCATCATACTTATTGATGTGATCTATTATATTTGGTACTCTAAACTCTCTCCATGCCTTAGAAAAATTAGGATCAACATCATACAACTCTTTTATTTGATTAAAACCAAGAACTTCAACCTTCATTTTAGTCAACAAAGAATGTCTTCTACTCAATGCATCAATAACTCTATTAGTAACTCCACTCTTGTGCTTAATTACAAATGTGAAATTCTACAAATACTCAACCCACTTCATACATCTCTGATTCAATTTATGTTGACTTCCCAAGTATTGTAAAGATTTATTATTAGTATCCAACACAAACTCCTTAGGAATAAAATAATGTCTCCACTTCTTTAATGCTTGAACAATAGCATAAAATTATTGATCATAGAAAAAATATTTCCTTTTAGCATCATTGAACTTTTTACTAAGGAAAGCAAGAGGTTTACCTTCTTGACTTAATACAACTACTATTGCATTACCACTTGCATCACACTCAACTTGAAATACCTCATTGAAATCAAGCAAAGCCAATATAGGTAATTCAACAACCTTTTGTTTCAAAGCCTCGAAACTCTTATCAACTCCATGTGTCCAATTGAATTCATTTTTGTCTCCTCTCATTATTTCAGTCATAACATTACAAACAACACTGAATTTTTTTATAAACTTCTTGTGAAAACTATCCAAACCATGAAATAATCTTATCTCACCCACATTCTTAGATGTAGGCTATTCCAAAATTTCTTTAACCTTCTTAGGATCCATTTTCAATCCATCAGTTGAAATCAAAAATCCCAAATACATAATCTCCTCTTGCATAAAAGAACACTTTTTTAGATTAATTAGCAAGTTTTCCTCTTTCAACCTCTACAATACTTGTCTAATATGCTCAAAATTTTCTTCCTTAGTCTTACTAAATATTATAATATCATCCAAATAAACAATCACAAACTTACCCAAGAATCTTTTTAAAACTTCATTCATCAACCTCATGAAAGTACTAGGTGAGTTAGTCAAACCAAAAGGCATAACCAACCATTCATACAAACCATCTTTTGTCTTGAAAGTAGTCTTCCATTCATCATTCTAATCTAATGATAGCCACTCTTCAAATTAATCTTTGTAAAATACTTTGCTTCACTCAAACGATCCATTTTGTCATCCATCCTCAACATAGGAAACCTATATTTCACTATAATTTTGTTAATAGCTCAAGAATTAGTACAGATTCTCCAATCTCCATTCTTTTTAGGTGCTAATATAGTAGGTACAACACTTGGACTCAAGCTTTCTCTGATTACAACTTTCTACAACAACTCATGCACTTGTCTATTAAGTTCTTCAACTATAACTTTGTAACAATATTTCTAATGCCAATTTTTTTTAACTTCCACTATCAATGATCACCTTGCAACCTTTTCCATCCATCTTACATCTGGTCTTGAAAAGACTTCTTCTAAGGATAGGTTCCTTATCGCTTCCCTTATTACATAAGGTTCTTCCCACCATTAGATTTTCTCTAGCCTCGATTCCACTTGGTCAACACTCAATGTCTCCTTGAATCACAACATTTCTATTACTTTGCCCACTTATAGAGGATATACATTTTAAAAATCTATGCCCTTCTTTACAACATCTAAAACAATACCATGAAATCCACATCTAGAATAAGAAATACCTCTTCCTCTGTAAGAATTAGTACCTCCTTAGTAAGAATTATCACTTTTCCATTCCATCTTGCCTTTGTCATCATTCTTCCACTCAAATTTGCCTTTATCTTGTAAAAATTTGTTAGATCTGCCACCTTCACCATAAGATCTACCTGTGCCTCTCTAGAATCTACCATCTCTACCTCTCTATCTTTGTTCATGCTTCTTTGTCAAGATCTCCTCAGCCTTCAATGCATATTGGTATGCTTCTTCCACACTTTCCAACTTCACAAAACTTATTTCATTTTGTATATCAGATCTCAATTCTTTTATCTACCTTGAAATTTTCTCAACATCATCATCCACATGTCCAAATCTAATGTCCAATCTATGGAATTTCTCATTATACTCCTTCACACTCAAGTTTCTTTGCCTCAAATTTTTCATCTTTCTTAACAAGCTAACTTGGTAATCACCAGGAAGGAATGTGTTCTTTACCTTGTTCACCATCTTTGACCAAGTTCTAATCTTCTCCTTTCCTCTCCTTTGTCTATTAGTTTTCAAATGCTCCCACCATAGTGAGGCATGACCCGTTAACCTAGTAACAAAAAATTTCACCATCCTATTATTAGAAGTGTTTTCATACTCAAAGAACTTCTCCATATCAAATATCCAATCCAACACAACATTGATATCCAATTTTCCATCATAAGTAACAACTTCTACAATAGGCTTTGAATTTTCACTAGACAACACTCTCAACAACCTTGCTTCATCTTGGTCTTCTCCAAATTTTGGATTAGGTTAGGTGCTAATGCTTCATCACCAATTACATCATCTAGATGTGCTCCTCTTCTCCGAGTTGTTTCCATAGCATCTAATTTGGCTACAATTTGTCTCAATGTATCCAATATTGCATTATTAGTATTTTCTCTACCTCGAACCATCTTTACAAATCAGGTTTCGACAAGATCATAATTGTCTACAAGTTATAGGTAAAATCTATAGAACTACAACCCTACAACCCAATTCACTTAGGGTTCTACATGATCTAATCACCACAAGGATGAACCTCATGCTTTGATATCACTTGACATAGGGAGATATGAATAACTAGGGCTAAACGCACACCCAACTATTCAAACCACCTTGAAAGAGTTAACACAATAGAAACAAAACACATAGAATAGAAACCAAAGGAGGAAGAAGAAAAAAAACTTATTGATTTATCAAATAATCAGCATACATGCCCAACTATAAGGCCTTCTAAGTTATGGCCAAACACAAAATGCATTCAAATCTAAGATCTAGCTTCAAATTTGCACTTTCCAATTTGACTCTCCAATCAAAAATCCAAACTATCTAACTCTAAGCCTAAACACTCTATTTATACTTGCTAAAATGGCTTACAAATCATCCTATAACATAGGAAAGCCACAATTTGGCTCATAAAAAATATTAACTACCTATGCCAAATTAAATGTAAGCAAAGCTGGCCCAAACTAGAAACAAACACAGTCTACTCAGCAAATGAAAGCTTTTCCAAAACTAGCACTTGGCATCCACACAAGCTCAACATCCAAACAATCACTCAGCACCGACTACAAACTTGACATCCTTCAACATTTGGTAAACATGGAGGACTTGGCAACCAAAAGACCACTCAACAACCATAGGAACAGTTGGCAACCCAAGGAAGAACTCGACAACCAAAGGATCACTCAGTAACCAAAGGAATCACTCGATAGTAACTAAGAACTTTGCAACCAAAGAAAATTGCCACTTGACAATAACTGGAGCTTGATAGCAACTGGTACAACGAACAAAAGTTTAGGATTACAAGGTAACCTAGGATGATCCTTCATCAATGATACCCAAAAATCTACACTACTATAGTAGTAAAACGTATCCAATGAAGGTTACAATGTTTGATCATGAAACATGATGTACCCTATGAAAGGTCTACCATGTTAAAGGCTTACAAGATTTTTAGATCTTACCATGTTAAATAATTTCAACACCTTGTTAGAAGTGTTCTTGATTAAAGTACTTTAATTTATAATGAAGTAAGAACCTTATTAAATAATTTATAATAGCCTATTAAGATTACTCTATTAAGAGATTTAACCAATTCACCTATTAGAATGTCTCAACAATGATCTTGTGGTTAGCACTTTGTTGCTAGATAATAGATCACCTCTAAGCTAATGTGTACTTGATCCTTTACTAATCAAATGTATCTTTTCTATCCTCTAATTCCTTTCTTCAATTCTCATCTAACTTATTCTACAATGTATCTCAATTCACAATACCTTAGTCACCATGAATGCTTTGTTTGCACATAAAAATTGTTCTCTTTTCTCTTTCTACATTTATAAGAAAGTTTAGGTTTTGTCCTTCTTAAGAAGACCTAGGTGACTTGGGGTTTGGTTTGAATGAATGATTGTGATTTACCCATTATGCCACTTAATCCTTCCCTTTTTTGGTTGGTTTCATGTTATGCATAGGGATCCTCAATAAATATTCATTCTTATCATCTAGGATTGCAAAATAATCCTCAATTCAGCTCCAAAATGGTTTACATAGTATTTTGTGCCATTAAAAACAACTATGTCAAAATTGTATTACTTGGCACTTGAAGTTCCTGATGCTCAAGATCAATTGCAACTTCAATACTATAACTTGGCCTCTGAAAGACTCAATACTTACTATCTACTTGGCATTTGAGTGACATGATGCTTACTAGTTACTCAACACTTACTGTATATCTCTTGCTTGACATATACTATCTGGAAACTTATGCTCAGCATGTATTACTTGTTTGGCATGAACTAAGTAAATGACTTGTAAATGACTTAAGTATATAGACATTCATATGTTAAAACCAATACGAGATTAACATTTTTCACCCCTACATGTATCAAAGGGTGTATTGAATGGATTCTCAAATATTTAGAGCAAGTTATGCTAGATATTAGCTTCTTGTGGTTTATCAAAGATAGGATCCTCTACACAAGATTGTTTGTGAGGGCGCCTAGTTGGAGTTTTGAATTGTTTGAAGGTGGAAGAAGGAATCCTACCTTTACCAACTTAGAACCTAGTCATGACTAGAATGTAGGGGAATGTATTCATTTAATAGGATGAGAGAAGCATTTTAGATTTGAAGCATGTAGGGTCAAGAATGATCACTTTTCAAAGATAAAATAAGCAAGTGGTTTGTCAAGAGTTCTCAAGAATTTACAACACTAGTTACTTGAGCCAAGAGAGTGAGCAAGAAGCTTGATAGAAAGTGGCTATCATAGAAAGGTGACCAAATTTTGACAAGTGACCATTAGTGATCATTTTTAGCTTATATCTAATAGACAAAACCTATCTTTTCAAATTAGAATAATACCTAGGTGACCGCAAGAAATTGGGTCGCAATTCCACGGAAGTCAGATCTGCAGAATTGTACTTCTCAAAAATGGGTACCCAATTTTTTAAAAATCAGGTACCCATTTCTAAAATTAGGCTTTAGGCACCCGACCCAAATTTTAAAAATCAGGCACTCGATATTTAAAAAGGATCGGGTGCCCGAGCCGCTTAACTATCAGGCACCCGCCTTTTTAAGAATCGAGTACCCGATTGCTTAAAAATTGGGTACCTGATTTGTAAAACTA
The DNA here is from genome assembly GCA_028749045.1 of Cupressus sempervirens. Taxonomy (NCBI): domain Eukaryota; kingdom Viridiplantae; phylum Streptophyta; class Pinopsida; order Cupressales; family Cupressaceae; genus Cupressus; species Cupressus sempervirens. Next base: position 60,470,768 of record CM053783.1, read on the forward strand.
TTATAAGCCACTTTTTTGGCATTTTAGAGGTCATTTTCATGACCTCAAAAATAGGAGTCCACTTAGAGACGCATACGAGAGCCCATTTCTCAGCCCTACCAACTACCCCCTTCTTGCTAGTTTTTGATACACAGGTATTTTAATATGTTTTATACTATTTTAATTTTTTTTTTCAATTTTCAATTTAATATGTATGTTAATTTATTGTTTTTTCACTTTTCATATGTACGTAAAATTGTAAATTTACATTTTTAATGAACTTAAATGTTTAAATTTTTGTATTTGTTAATTAAAATATAGTTTCGTAAATGTTTATTTAAAAAATTATTATTTTAGATGTTTTGAAATGTATTTACTTTATGTATTTATTACAATGTTGAATTATTAGATTAGATGTAAATTTATTGTTTAAACATGTAATTTTACAAATAAATATAACCTCGACTTAAAACCATATAACCTCGACCTTGTTTTAACTATAACTTCGACTTAAATTTATTCTTTAAACTATAATCTTGACCTAACCATATAAATAAAACCCTAAACATATTATAAAATACTTAATCACATAACAGCCAGCCAAGGGATCCAAACAAAAAACTTATAGTATTTAAAATGATTTTACTTAAATTGTATTGTACTTTGTTTCATGGATCGAAAATGGATGATGTAAACTATTTTATAAATGTATATTCTTTTAGCCTTTCATACCCTGTGACATGTACAGTGGATGATTGTGCATTTCGAATTAATTTGCCAAGTGGCATTCAGAACAAATGTATATAAATTATTTAAATGGATTGAACAAAAGTAGTTAATATGAACTTTCATGTGGACACGTTATTTATTTTACTTTGAGTAGTTTATAATTATTTAAAAATGAAATGTAAATGTGCTCATTAAGGAATGCAATCTCTTATGTTTTTTATAAATGTAAATTATTGTGTGTATGTTATTGCTTGCTTGGTAAAACTTTTGATTAGTTCTTTGGATCCCTTGGTTGGGCGTCATTTAGGATTAAAGTTCTATAATGTCAATTTGTATTGAATTTAACTCTAATCATAACCCTTACTATCATCTTAACCTAAGTAATCTTAATTTGCTAAAACCTACACCAGGTAATATATAAATAATTAAATAACTTTCCTATCTTACCTTGAGTACTAATTTTATAAATGTCAGACCCTAAGATTGAAAGGTAACCCTGGCCCTTAACTAATTAATATTATACTTATAAACCAAATTGAATTAAACCATGATCATAAACCTAATTATATATCCCAAATTAAGAGTAGAAACCTTGAATTTAACCTTAAAAATCCTTTCCCCAACCATTAACCAAATTGAACCATTACCCTAGAAGATTGAACCAACTTAATTCAATTTATTAACTCTTGTCCTAATTGAAACCTAAGCATGTAAACCTAATCAAAAAGTACAAGCCAAATTGAACCCTAATCCTAAAACTAATTAAACATTGATATCAAGGTCTCAAAATGATACATCATAAAAAAATTAGAAGAGACTTGAACGAATCAGGCATCTAATTAAGTAACCCTCCCTGACCATCAAGAGGTGGAGGTGTCCACATCAGTGCGAGTACGAGCCCAGACTAGACCCTTAGATGGGTAGCGTAAATGTTTATTACCTTTGCAGAATGGAAGGCCACATAAAAAAATATTGCCTTATTCTATAAAAAGAAATACACACCCCCTAGTGATATATATAGTAAGATATTTTTCCTAATTTTACTATCAATATTTTTGGTTAGAAGATGATGATAGTTCAAAATGATTTAGAAGATAGGGATAAAATGAGAACCATCATTCCTAGAATGAAGATGCATTATTCCAAGTGATAAACCCATTTCTATCATAAATCAACTCCTCCATCCAAAAAATTAGTAATGAGAAATCCCTACGTCAAGTAATTAATGGAGGGCTCATAAAATTGATCAAGTGATCAACAGAGGGCTCATAAAATCCCTAGGTCAAGTAATCAATTGATCCCCAAGGGGAGATAAGAATCTCATTAAAAATTAGGGACAAGACACTCCTAAATGCATATCATACAAAATAATTATTGCCAAGGTCTTAGCCTCTAGACTAGAAGATATCCTACCCAAGATCATTAACCCTGCACAAAAGTGTTTTGTTAAGGATATTTATGCATATTGGAGAACTTGATAACCTATTGGAAGACTTTGGATTGAGAAAAATTTCTAGGATAGAGTGTAGGCATGCTCAAGTAATTGATTATGAAAATGTCTACAAAAAGGTGGAATGGAGTTTCACTATGATGATGTTGCAAGCCCTCCATCCAATATTAAATGTCAAATGGTGTCCTCTCTTATGATTGGTGTCAAGGTTTTAGTAAAGAAATTAATGGGGTTAGATCATAATTTTTAGGACTCTCTAGATCAATTATGAAAGGGTGTCCTCTTGCATCCTCTTTATTTTTTATTGTTGAACATTGACTCATTACATTATCTCCTTAGAGATAACCAGTTGTCTCTAAAAGTTAGAGGATCTACTCTCCAAATAATTAATAAGTATCTAATGTACATAGTTTGTTGATAATATATTTGTATTCTTCTTAAGCTATAAGAGTGCAACACAAGTCATTTAATGATCAAATTGGACCTCTTTCTTTTGTATCTGGTAGTAAGATTTATCTCTCTACATCTATCTTATTGGGGCTAAATATTGAGTCCCCTACCTTGTGTAGTAAATATGGTATTGGATGGAGATTTCATAATTAAGTGGTTAGGTACCTAGGGATTCCATCTATAGTAAACCCTAACATATAAATGAAATGTGTCTTTATATCAACAAGAAAATCTTTGGAAAACTCAACAACTGGAACTCTAATTATCTCACTTTGGTTGGTAGAATTCAAGTATGTTAAAAGATTCTCTCATTGAATATTGGGTGTAAGTTTGTCTTCTTCCTACTCATTTTATTTAAATCAATTTGGTCTTCCATATAAATCTATTAGGACCATTTCGTGGCTAGCCAAGGGATTACTTTGGCAATAAAATGGATAGCCAAAGCTTCATAAGGTAATGAATTAGGGATTATGATTAGAATTGGGATTATTATACATGGTTAGGGATAGGGTTCACATGTAAATTAGTTCATTACCTGACATGATCTACACTTATAGTTTGCAAGAAGGTTTTCAACTTGGTGCCATACTCTATTTTTGAGATCTTCTAAAATTGCTTTTGTAAGAGATGTTTATCTCAATACTTGTATATGTACATAATATGATGGTGCTTCCCCATACATATATACTCAATATACTTTACACATTATATGCAGCTTCTTATATTTTCACCTTTACATCTTTTCCCCCTTTCTAATGTAAATGCCAAAGGTGAATTTTACATGGTTATTCCAAAATGTGACAAGAAGTCAAAACATAACTTTAGAATTAGTGCCATTGTCTTGTCCTAGTTTTCTTGTAACATCTCAAGTGTTTGTGTGCAATGTAATCTAAACTTCCGTTGATAATTCTATCATCTAATCAACAATGGAGAAATTGTTAGCATGTGCTCTATGACATGAGTGTTTTCGACACCTTTCTAGAGAATACTTTTTATTAGCCAACTACTTTTTGTAGAACTAAGTGGATAATAGTTAGGATTCAAACTACAATCATAAATATTTTTTAATCAATTCATAATTCTATCTCTAAGCTTTCATTAGATAATTGTAACCTTAACTCTCGTCTTAGGACCATAATAAATATCCGATACAAGTAAATATAATTGTAACTAAAACCATAATCCTAGGTAAGTTCCCTAACATTAAAGGATCACAATCATTATAATAATCTTAAGCTTAGCCATCATGAAAACTGTTAACATAACAAAATTGTAAGCCATAACCTTGTCATAATCTTAACTTTATTTCATCCTGAGACATGAACATGTATAATCCATAATGAGTTCATACTTAAAAATTTAGTATTTAATGTTTAATTTGACTTAAGTATTTAACTTTATTTATAATTTAATTGATATAATTTTAATAAAGATATGCGCATTTATATAGATCTAGTTGATAAATTTTAGATTTAAATTTTATTAAATAGTAATTTTGTCATACATGTATTATGTTGTGATGTATTTTTTATGTGTTTTATGTTTTATGTTGTTTAAATATATATGCAGATTATATTTGATGGACCCACCGCCACTCCCTCCCCCTCCCATACCCCCACCTCTGCCACCTCCACCTCCACCTCCACCTCCACCTCCACCTCCACCTCCACCTCCACCCCCACCCCCACCCACACCTCCACCACCCACCGCGGATGAGCTCTGCGAGACCATGAGGTGTAACCTCAACGACCTCATGAGTGATATAGAGGCTATCCAATGTGAGAGGAAACCCTCCCCCCCCCTCACCTACTATGTCTTGCAGATAGCATGCAAGGTGTGGTTGACTCCATTCATCATTTTGATGTAGACATCGATTCATTTAGATCATGGAGGGAAAGCATGCATGCCTTCTACTCTGATGGCTTATCATATAGAAAGGTTTATAACCTACATATAGGTAAAGGAAATTTTCAACATTATTTTGTAAACCATAAGATGGGTGAACCAATTAGTGACAAGAAGCCTCGCATTTCTATTAGGTGGTGTACACATCCGTGCATAGCAGCACATTTTTGGGAGCGGTGGTGGATGGTATTTGACCATCCACCACATGCTAATCATGAGGTGCCCATGTACTTCCTTAGGAATTTATGGGCTGAGTTTGAGTTGGGTTTGAAACCCAACTATTTTGATATGAAAGCATTTCAAGGGGTTGGTAGAGGGATGCCTTAGGATAGGCCTAGGGCAAAGCTGAGTGACAGAACAAGAAACCACAGGTGAGCTGAGCCCCTTGTACCTCTTCCTGTGCCTGTTGTGCCTACTCCTCACCATCATCATGTGATTTCATCTTCTTTTACCCATTTGAGTGCCCTTTCAGGCAATTTAGTACAGCAGTGGACACAGATGATACATGCTCCTCCACTTGGACATGTTTTTTACTAGCTATGGAGGCATATGCACAGGCCCCCAGAGCGATCCTGGTGTAGCACACGATGGCCATTATGCTGAGGGTGTAGATTTTGATGATGATGTATATGCTGCCCATGGTGATGGTAGTGATGAGATAGACGTGTCATCATTTGTTGACGTCATGCAGTAGGGAGAGCCTGGAGAGAGTCAAGAGTAGCAGGTAAAATTTTAATTTCAATATAAATATAAAGTGCACATAATTATTTACTTTCTACATATATGTGTAATTTTATTAACTATATTAATTTTTACTTTTCAAATAATAGAGGATGGATGACACTATTCCTCCTAGGAGGCAGTATAGTCTTTTTTCGAGACCTACAGATGTTGGCATCCCTTATACAGTATGCACTTTGAATTACATTGTAAAAATATACATTCAAATTCGAATTTAATAGCATGTGCTCAAATGTTATTTTTATTTGATTTTGTAGGGATTGTCTGCATCTACACATACTGATGTTAGTACAAGTCCTACTCTAGTTACCACTGAGGCACAGCCTCAAATACATGCGGTATGAACTTTTGACTAAAGACAAATAATTTGTATTATTTTTATGTATGTACATTATTATTAACTTATAATCTGAACAAATTTGACTCACATGTATATATATTTTATGTGTTTTAATTTTACGAACAGGAGCCTGGATATCATACTCATCCATACAGGCCTTTGTATAGTCTATTTTCGACTCCATCTTATGACTATCATGCTAGCATACCTATAGACACATTTGTGACATTGGCCACCACTTAGGTATGATATATACATTATATATACATGTTTAATTTATAGTGTATAAAAAATGTAGTGTACAAATTATGTACTTTGTAATTATATTCATGTATATTTAATTTTGACTAAATGTTTATGTATCCATAATTTTAGAAGTACGTCCCCACGAGTGTTGCTGAGAGCATAGGACTTAGCCAGATGGAGGTACCTACATCGTCATTTGAGGTTAGTATTGTGATTTATGTACATAATGTATAGTTCATTATGCTCTAAAATTAAATTAAAAAAATGTATGTATTGTAAATTACAGGACCTCACCACTGCTGCATTTGGTAGTTTTGACAGTGCGCCTCCTCCCGTTACTGAGGGACACCCATCTCATGTGGTATAATTTATTTTATTATTTAGTGAATATTTAATTTATTTGCAAGCTAGATTTTGAGACCCATTTCAATTAAGCAAGTACATGATGAGACGTGCCTCCTGTTACACAGGGTGATACATCTACCTCATAAGGTGTCCGACATGACGAGATGACTCATATTACACATGATGATCCATCTAAGTCCTCTTCATGTGGAGCAAAGAGGAAATTTGATCAGATAGATTAGGTCTTGTTCGCACCTATAGATTGTGTTTTTATGATGTGTATATATACATATACATATATATATATATATATATATATATATATATATATATATATATATATATATATATATATATATATATATATATATATATATATATATATATATATATATATATATATATAGATAATTTATGATGTATGTACACTTTGTGTTAGGATAGTTAAAACTGTATGTTAGACCATGTACTATTTTTTTATGATTTCTTATCATGCTTGTGTATGTAGTACATATATTACTATGTTTCACCATGTTTTAAGTATATTCAAACCATTTTCTTTATTCTGACATATTTTATTAATGAACATATGACACATTTTGTAAGTATATATGCAAGATGAACAATAATTTTAACTATCTATAGAGCATTATTGGATAAATATCACATCAAATTTATGCATTGAGATAATTCATACAAATAAAATTGACCTACTCGATTAAAAAATGTATTGATAACGTACCTAAAAATGTATCATAAGTGATCTTAATGTGTTGTTTGGTAATGTAAGACTCATTATAACCTAATAAGACCTATTATGTGGTAACTTAAACATATGAATACCTATCATAACGTATAACAGACATAATGACTTATTAGGACTCCCATGTCCCCTTAAGACACACATGTATGGATAACATACCTAACAATGTACATCATGTAAGTGATCTTTATGTGTTGTTTGGTAATGAAAGATATAATCAATACAATGAATACAATGAGTAATGATCTTTAAATTATCATTTGCAAGTCACTTGTTTTTAATATTACAATCAATAGAAATTTGAAACTTCAAACAAACATTAATTTAAACATGCTTGAATGTAAAAGTAATAGAACAAAATAGGAGGTCATTACTTAAATTGACAATTAATTTATAATAATTTATCAAGTGCACATACCTTTAACTTTCAAATAGAAGTAAACTCTCATTTTTGAATTAGTTTGTACAACATATTTCACAATATATGTAAGACAATGTCAATGATATATTTATAGTTCACTGAACTCATTTGAAACATAAAATTGGTTGAACGCATCTCTTCAAATGAGGTCCTGTAAAATAAAAATGTAAAACAAAAACACACATGTTAATAAAAGCATAAATTAATATTCAAGGTATCTGAACTATTTAAATATATATGTGTGTGTGTGTGTGTGTGTGTGTGTGTGTGTGTGTGTGTGTGTGTGTAATTTGTATGTACTTACTATGTGAAATTGCACAAGATGTTGATGTTCGATCCACTTTAACACTTAAATTTGCATAAATTTTAATTAAGACTTGAATAAGACATATATAAGTTCTCTAAATTGGTATTGACAACACAAACATACATGTAATTAAATTATATAAGTACATATATATAAAAATAATACAATAATGAAAAAATTTACATGTGTTTGATTTAAATGTAGTCATCCCACTGTACCATCTGCATCCTCTCTCTTTTACAATGCATCTATGATTGTCTTGTACTCGTCCATTGAAATTGTCCATAATACCTTATTGGTGGGTCTCCCTTTGTACCTTTCTAATTTGATATTTGTTGCCACAACCAAATGAGAATAGTGTAAAATCTTCTTTTCAGTTTGGTAGTCTTCAAATGTTGGCAAACCATTTCTTCTTGTTAGGTATCTACATAGCCAAGTGCCAGCTACAACAATAGACCCGATTGGATACTCAAAACCATCATCATCCACTTGATGACATGTCATTTTTTTCTTAGGTTCCACGCATCTAGCTAGCCAATACTCAGTTTGTTCATCATTATCACTAGGTGCAATAACAACATAAACATGTCCTACAAGATAAGATAAAGTATAGAAACACTTTAATCACTCATGTACATATGCAAATTATATAAATTGAAGCATGAGATCGCAAAAAAATCTAATTAAATTGTGCATATTAGGTTCTATGAGGTCTGAAATACAATCATAGTCTTTTGATGCAAAAGTAACATTTTGGCCTTCATTTACTATATCATCTTCAAAATGCATGTCAATAGGTGCTAATGATCTTTGTTGCCAATCTTCAACCCATTCTGTATTCTCAGATTCTTCCCATTCACCTGCAAGACAAAATTGACAAAAACAAGCAAGCTCCCTAGTCCATATAGTCCAAGTGTTAGAATTTGAACTCCTAAATGAATGCCATTTAGCTGAACCACTAATTGTATCACAATCATATCTTGAAGGGATATTATTTTCTTCAACTAGGTAGAAGAAACGTTTGATTGTAGAGTTTTGTCTTGATCCCGTGTATAAATATTTGTTACACCATTTGACAATCTCATGTGCATTTTTGAATTTAGCTCTTTCCTCAAATTTTAATTGCTATTTACTAAGGGCTCTCTTCACACATGCACCAACACCATCATGTTCACCTTTACCATGTCCAGCCTCAAAAAAACTCCACACATGTTGGATGCTAGTTTGCTTATGTGTCCTACTCAACCAATAGAACATTCTAGCATTCTTGAATTGTCCTGTACAATTATTTGACCATATCCAATGTTGTGTCATTTGAATTTGTCTCTCTTTTAAATTATTATAAAAGACCTTGAAACAATATTGAACAAACTCAGATGAATGGAGTTTATTATCACTTAAATAAAAATGGTACTCTCTCAATATTTTTTGATCCTCCTCTGTACTATCAAGTGCATGCCTATAAACTATATGAACATAAATTGTTACTTGCACTGAATTGTAATATTGTGGTTGTACCTCTTCTTGCGGTGCAAGCGAGTAGTTCTCTACAAAGTCAACAACTGAAAGTATAGTACCAATTGGAAATGTATTCTTACATATGCAAAATTGTCCATCAAGCCATCTAGAATATTGAGAGTGTTTAACATATTTTGGTATGATCACACTCTTAAACTCATCCATAAATGCATGACAACTAACTTTATCTGTAACTAGATCACACCTTCTTCCAAACTTCCCATCCTTCAATGGATATTCAATAGTTTTGAATCTTTTTACCTCAACTAATTATTGTCCAAAAGTAGTCAAAGCATTTTCATGCAAACATTTGTCTAACAAAGAAAGATTGCCGTACATATCACATGTACTAGAAAGACATGCATTGAAAAGAAAGTATTGATCATTAGGTGGCTTACAAAACAAACCTAATATGAAATCTTTTATAGTTTGAGGTGGTATTTTTATACCACATTCTTGCAACATTTCTTTACTATGCATGGTACCACGTATAAATTGAAATACATCATAATGGTAACGAAATTGAATATGAGTTTTACAACAACATGTGATCCTTTCCTTGTTAATCCTTACATACCATGGTTTACACTTTTCAAAAGATCTTTGACTAATGGTAATATTTAATACCTTATCATCTACAAATTTTTTAAACAATTCAGTTTGAGTCATGTCCAAAAGGTGTTTAGGATGTGGATCACGTATTTTTGACCCAATTCTCAATTTAAGAACATCTCTTGAATTAGGTGATACTCTTGTATTATCATGCCAAAAAATTTCAATCAAACTTTTGATTTCACTAGTAAGTTTCATATCACATCTCGGGAGTCTACCACTAGAAGTCCATAAAATATTTGCTGGATCACATTCAAAGTTAACCCTTCTCTTTATAGCTCTTTCTAAAGTCTTATGATTCACATTAAGATATCCACTTATGTTGGTAATCAATCTTTTGTCAGATGTTGATTTGTTAACTAAAGCTGTTGTTATTGCTCGTCGTGCTGCATTCTTATCTTTAGACCGACTTCTCTTTCCGATAACATCAAAGGCACTAGAAACAGTGGATACAACTTGTTTTAAAGACTCATTTTTATTCTTGAGTTTTGCATACATTCTGAACCTTCTCATTACTTTTTTCATTTTAGACATTTTAATTAGTTGCAACATTAGCTGACATTGAAACCCAAATTTCTTATTATAAAAAAAATGCCTATACAATCTATTAGCATGTGTCCTAATTTGTCTCCATGAAACCAATCCCTCAAGATTATCTAACACATCATTACGAATATGAAAATTATGTTCAGACACTTTACTATCATCCTGACATGTTTGTTCAGTAGTTAGTGTTTCTATGTCTACATTCATGCAATTTTTATTTTTAGACACTTTACTATTTTCACTATTTTTTGGGATTTGAATATCATTTTCAAATTTTCTTGGCATTTCTTTTGGGGCAAGCATTTCAATTGGAGTCTTTTGTGCATGATAATTTGACAATTGCTTCTCATGAAGAAAATCTAAATCGTTTAAATCGTAACCTACTTCTAAAAAATCACCAATTTCATCACGAAAGAAAATTTGAGGGTTTGGAGACACACTTGTATTGAACGCATAATTAGAATGTGCACCTGAATTTTTTTGTATTGGGTTCTATCCTTTGACTTCTTCATCCATCATGGTATCTTCAATGTCTTTCTCCTTTGAAATATTGTTCGAGTCTCTAATTCTCTGTCTTCTCTCTCGTTGACGTTGTGCTTCATTCTCTTTATTTGCTGCAATCTCCTCATCTATCAGAACTCTTGCTTTCTTCTTTCTTCGTTTTGTTGATCCCATGTTTGCACCAGTTTTGAATTTGAATCACTAGCCTACAAATTGTATAAGAGGACAAGAAAATAGAATAAGCGTGACGAAATTCAGTGTTGCAGGTCGAAACTATTGTTCAATCATTTCAATCATTGAAATTGGGTCGGTGGGGCAGCTTTTGGGACCCAACGGGTACATCAGAAATGGGTACCCAATTTCTTAAAAATCGGGCACCCAATTTTTTAAAACTCAGGTACCCGTTTACAAATTGGGTACCCAGTTTTTAAAAAATCGGGTGCTCAATTTTAAAAAAGTGGGTATAACGGTTTAAAGATATCAGGCACCCAATTTTTGAATTACAAATTGAGTGCCCGATTCGTGAGACATGAGTGGGAATTTGGTATGGCTCCCAAATTTTGAAGGGGGTTTTGCCTTGGGGAAAGGCATGGCATAGGCTTGGTCCCACCAAGCTATGCCTTTGTACTCCTTTTTTTTCTAAGGCATTTAATCAACAACTTTTTGATATTGTCATAATTTTTTTATAGTCATTCCTATTGAATTTTTTGACGAGACAAAAACCCATTATAGGTCTTGTTGTTATGATTTCAAAAATGTAAATTTTATAGTGTTATTAGTTTATTTTCTATTTTTCCATTATTTATTAATCAAAACTATCTCTTAAACGTTAAAAAGTGACATTCACTAAAACTTTAATAACTTTTTTATTTTATAATTTTTCTTAAATTAATTTATATGTCATCAATCTACATACAATTCTTTTGATGTTAAAAAAAAAAATTGAAAAAAGTGAGATTTTGATCAAATTATGTGGTCCGTACACGAGAGGTTTTAAAATTTACCTTTATAGCCAATTAATAATTAATAATAAAAAATTATTCAATAAAAAATTAAGAAAAGATATTGTCATCAATCTTAGGTGTATTAGGTAACTCCCTTTAAAAGTATTTGCAAAAATTCATTTATTTGTGTCAAATTATGGTGTCCGTACATGAGCATGGTATGGTCCTGAAACAGGCATTTTGAAAAAGTGGTTTTTAAAGATCTATACCAAAAAAATAATCTATCATATGGGTGCACAAATAAATTACATATTCAAAAACTAGATTCCAAACACTAAAAATTTTATTTATGGATTTTTTTAATATTCAATCTCTAAATACCTCAAATTTTGACATCAATTGACAAAAAATTTCAAAAGCAGGAAAAACCCTTCCACTTTTTGGCCAAAAGTGAGACCCAACTTCTTGCACTGACCCACCTAACACGAAGATTTTTTACTAGACTTTGGTGGGATGAAGTGATGACACTCCTCAACTAGCTAAGACAAAATTTTTACTCTATTTTATAAGAAATGGAAGCTAGGCAATATTTCTCTAAGAGCTAGGCAATATTAGGATAATAAAAAGTATCGCATGATATAGTTGATAGTAGCTAGGTGACACTTTTCTTTTAGGTGGTACATTTCCTTTAGAAGGGTAATATAATTGATTATTGCCAAATGATAGACTTTATAGTATTCAAGTAATACAATTTTAGAAAAATAATATCATACGATATTTATTTAACAACCATACAATAGTATGCAAGTGAATTGTGAAAAAGAGTAATTTTGACTAAAAAAACTTGTGTTACAGGTTGAATCTTGAATATTTTTAGACTAAAATGTTATGTAGATAGTATAGGACCTTAGTTTTTATTAGAGGAAAACATGGTTTACAAATAATAAGGGTATTTTGCATGTCTCAAACACTTGAGCAAGGGACAAAGCAACCTTGCCAACACACACTTGTGATATCAAAGTAACTTTCTACCAATGCTAACAAGATTTTTGATTTGTAAGAACCTTTACATAGGTCCAACACATTTGATAACACTTGCCAAGAAGATCTTGCTAAGAGTCAAGATTCATGACTCAAAAACTTAGCCCACACTAATTCCACCTTCACCTTACACCAAGTGGTTTCCCATAAGAGATATTGTCTTTTTCATGGAGATGCCCTTATTATAACCAAGAGGACACAAATGGTGAGTGTAAAATTTTGGGGCGATTTAGGTAATCCACTAGGATCAATCCTTGCACTAACAAGTTGAGCTAAAAAATAAGGTAGTAACTAACCTAGAGTGTTTAGATTGGTCTTCCATTCATAATGTCCCTCTTGCACTAAATTATGGGACACCCTACCTTGCAACAAGTAATGGACCTTGCAGCTATAAGAGGAACTTAAGTGTTCTTTCCTAGCATTTTCCTCATAGTCTTAATCCTACAAATACTCACACTAAGTGAAGAGAAAGACTACGTCTACTAAGGTTTTGCATCCTTGGTAGCCTTGAGTTAATAGTGGGATGAAATAGCTAGGTTCACTTGTCCCCACTTGGGTCATTCCTCTTGATTTCTCAAGAGCATGCTCGAGGATGCTAGACTAAATAGATTGGATCCACTCTTGGGGTCAAGATTTATGATTCACCGCAAGGGTGAAGAGAATACTCTCCTTTTTTTCCCACAAACATGCCAAAAAAATTCAATTAAATCTCTTTCTTTTGAAATCTAAAGGTGGGTCAAGATTTTTGATTCACCACAAAGGTGAAGAACATACTTTCCTACCACCAAGAGACCACAATCAAAAGTATTTTGTTCCAATGAAAAAAAGAATAATTAGTAGGATTTATGCACACAAAAGGGAAATACAAGCACTTGTTTTGGTTTTTATGCATTTAGGTAGCCCTGCAAACAATCATTAATAGTATTTTTGTATTTGAAGCTTTAAAATGCATTCTTTTAAGGAAAAATTTCAATCATTTAAGGCAAAACCTACAAACACAATTGTTAGCCCAAAAAGAGTTAGTCTCAAAATCAATATGAAAACCTACAATAAGACCTCTATCAAACTATAATGAACCTAAAAAACTTGACAAAAGACTCTTATAAACTGAAAAACTAATCAAAGAACCTGAATAAAAAACAATTTCAGACTAGGCAATACTTTATGTTGATAAAGTGTTGTATGATAATTTTTATTATAGTGCTATGATACTTTTGTCTTCTGCAATATTTCTACCTAATCTGAATGATACAATTTCATATACTAATGTGATAGAGTTTTCTATGGGTGCATGATACTTTAACTAGAAAATTATCACACTATAGTATAAAGAAATATTGTACAATACTAAAAAAATATCACCTGATATTAATGATTGTAAAAAAACAAAAAGACTAGATAGCAAGTGAAAAATGCAGGAAAATGAGTAAAAACTAGAGTGATCTGCCCTAAGTGGGTATAGAAAATGTACACTAGAAATGTACACCACTCTAAACCATTCTATTCAAGTGATCCCATGAGATGGAATGCTTGAATGTTAGCCTAGAGATCCATATAGATACTACTAAGAGAGGGGGGGTGTGGTTGAATCAGTATTCTACAAACTTTTGCCCATAATTGGATATTGTTAATTACTTTATAACTTTCATATGAAAGTAAACCAACAATACTGAATAAGAAATACAACCATACAAAGAGTCAACTCATAACATCATTATTTCTCAACTAGGGAAACCATGGCAAAGGGAAAACCATGGTTGGGATGATAGCCACAATATGATCCACTAAAAAAAAGAATCATGTTAAGGATATCGACCCTGTTAAAAGTCTATGAATTACATATAGTGTCTTGAGTCCTTGTTAGAGGATTATGCCCTATTAAAAACCTCAACCCTTTTAGGAGTTTCTTCAACCTTGTTAGGAGTTGGTAGAGAAATTATAATTAATGCAAGGAGAGCCTACTTCCCTAACATGAAATATATAATAAGTTTCTTCATAGGAATAGATATATATACAATACTTGTCTCATTGATGTATGTCATGCTTTCTCTAGTCATACATTAGATTTTGTATCACATAAATCTCAAATATCACTTGTACTTTCTTCATAATAGTTTTCATCACATAAATTTTTCACATTTATTGTGCAAGATATGATATTTACTTATACCTTGTAGATTATCAAAACTATACTTAGTCGGCCTTTATGTTTTCACATGCTTGACTAATTATAACTTAGGATGTTAGCTCATCATGATTAATTAATTATTTTATTACCAAAATATTTCCTTAAATCATGTAATTAAATTTACTGACATGTTATGTTATGCTTTATTAATTACCTATATTGGTAATTCCTTTGTAACTTTAGTCATACAGTCCATATAGATTTGTGCACTAACATACACCATCATGAAATATCAACTATTGATCTTCAACTGTGCAAGAACTAACTCAAAGTCTATCATCTATACATACCATATCTATCTTTGTGCTACTACAAAATATCTAGCACTTAAATTTTTTTATAACTCTAATTACATAATGAAATATGTTTCCATAAAAGACAACACTCATATGTCTATCTATCTATATTGCCAAAAATCTTCCCCTTTGAAATTGATGGCAAAATTTGGGAAAATTAGCCAAGTCCCAAAATAATTTTATAAAAAAATAATAACTACAAAAAGTAACTATAGAAAAGTGCCTTCAAAACTTGAAAATTTTATTCATATTTTGATGGATCATTACATTCCTTATCACTCCTTTACAATAATATCTCAAATACATAGCTAAGGTCCCCCTTGCATATAAATATACATACTTTTCCCTTACACATATAATTTTCCTTACATATTTCTCCCCCTTTGACATCAATCATGATAAAGGTGTCAAAAATCTGTGCATAGAAAACTATGTTGACTTCCTTCGTTCAACTTGACATTTTGGATATACAATCTACAAAACCAAGTTGTAGTCTATCAAGATCCTTCTTCTAGGTTTCTTTGAATGTATCATATATATTAATAAATGCACAAAGTGCATAGGATGCCACTTCAACTGCACTCAAATCTATATAGGAAATTTTTTCATAGGATGCCTTTACTACAAGACACTCCAATCACCTCTGCAAAATATTGGTTTTAGGTGAAAAAATTCTCTAAGGATAGAGAATATCCTTATTACTTTCTCTATGTTAAATTCAATGCATCTAATATTATTATAAATTTATCCATCTTTATTCCAATATCTTTAATACTTGCCTCTAGTTACTGTAATCTAATAGTGAGTGTTTGAAGCTCACTCATTTGGTCTTTGATCAGATTATCAAATTTTGATAGGTAATTATATGACAATGTGCATTGTTGAGAAAATTTATATTTTTCATCTATGCTCTTCCTCACTTCTTTAATCCACACATTAAATGTTTTCAATTCATTTTTGACATTTGTGCATACTACTTCAAATAGTGATGCATCATGTGTTGTTTGTGCTTGTAGTGATGCATCATGTGTTGTTTGTGCTTGTAGTGAAGCAATACCAAACAAGGTGGTGAACTCTACATCAAAAGATCTTATCATTTATTTCTAATTTTTTACAAGTACGGTTCTATAATAGAGTTTTAATTTATACTATCCTCTATAGTCTTTCTAGAATTTCTACTAACAATCCCTCCAAATATTTCACAATCTTATTCTTCTCAAGTAGCTTTCTCAAGGATCTCATTAGACCTTTCTGATCATCATCATCATACGATATTACTAGCAATAGTTGAACCATTTTTGCTATGGTAGCTACTATAATAGGTATAATTGCTAGTGAAACATAAGGTATGCTATCTTCATGATGAAAGACTTTAAACCTTTTTTTGCAATTACTAATACTCTGATTCCAATTAATTGAAATGTAAGAGGAGTAACTGAGAGGGGAGTGATGAATCAATTACCACAAAAACAAGTCCAAGTCCCTTACGTGTCAACACAAACTTTTACTTATTACACAACATACTTGTGCTACTTGGTTAGAATTGAATATTCACTATAACTAAACTAACAAAGAAATCTTAGGACATTAATGTGTATTAACCTTTAGTAACTTAGTTGGAGAACCATAAGCCATAAAGAAAATAACATGAACACATGAGACAGTAGGATTTAATGTGGAAATTTAATTTGGGAATAACCACCAATACAACTAGTTACACTTTTTCACTCTTTTGAAGTAAGCCCTATTAGGAGCCAACCTTGTTAAAGGTGACAAAACATATGGTTAAGTGTGACCCTATTAAAGGATTTGAATCACCCTGTTAGGAGTGACCCTATTAGAGGTTTTTAGACACTTCAATCAAAAAATTCTAGCTTATTAGAGGATTTTAAAAATGACTATTAAGTCAACTCTGTTATGACATTTCTTTATTGCTTCAATGGTTATAAAGCCATAGTAGTTTGACTTGATTCATGAAGAAGCTAACTTTACAAATTCATATCAATATTCTACCTTAACCTATGGATCCTTCTTGAGAAAATGTTTCCTTGTAGCTGAACCTTCACACTTTCTTCTCTATCTTTCCTTCTCTCACATATCCATCCTTCTTATTCAACTTCCATATATATTTTAATCCCCACAACTTGACCTTTCTTATATACCATAGTTCAAGAAAAATCATCTTGTAAACCCTTTCAAAACATCAATAGACACCTATTTCATGATATTTATTAACCAAATAATTAACAAAAGTAATATATTGTCATTTGGCTATCCCTAGACTAAATGTTGCAAAACTGATTGAAAAGATAATTGTTGAAGGTCAAAGAGGGAGATTTCTGTTAAAAGAATGTTTTAAATCATTTTTTTGTCATTGATGTCAAACTTGCTATTTGTAGGAATGAAAATTGTTTATAAGATCCAAGTACTATCACTTAGTTGACTGATGAAGAAGATTTAATCAACAAGATGTAACAAAAGCACCTAAGGGAAAGGTTGAGTTATGATTTTGTAATGAAGTACAAGGATCAATTAAGACAATGGTGAGGTGATGTATTGATAACATATTCAAAGATAAAGAGGCTGGCCACACTTAGAAACATTAGAGGAATAAGTTGTAATAAGGCTGACTACAAAGCTTAAACTAAGTTCATCAGTGGGTGCCAAGCAAGCTAGTTGAAGCCAAGAAAATTTTTAGTTGGAGTTGAGAAAATGAAAAATCTAGTGCGTGCTGAGTGAAGTTCAAGTGTTGAGTGATATAGAAGGAGTTGGGTAAACATAAAATCTTAGTAGATGTCAAGTAAACTTTAGGTACTGAGCATCAGTAAAATTTAGTTGATGTCAAGTAACATAGTATGTCTCGAGCACCAGAATTTCAATAGTGTCAAGCTATTGCATTATTGGAAATGTCAAAGATTTTCCAAATCTAAGCTGGCAAAGTTTTTACCATGAATTCTATGAACCAGTTGGAGGATAAGGATGATCAGCTGGTGGCATAGAATTCTATGTAAACCATTTTTGAGAAAATTCTAGAGGATTCTTCATGATGTTTCTAGAAGAAACAAAATGTGGGTTAGATTCAATGAATCCTACCTAATCCATTTGAACTAAAATTAAAGAGGGAAGAATTGAGTGGGAAAAGAAGTTCTAGATTTCTATTTAAGGAGTCATATACCAAGAAGCAAGAGTTGCTAGAGTGCCAAATTATGAAGTGGTTGAAAGGGTGTTAAGGAGAAGGCATCTAGGAGAAGGAAGAACAGAGCATAGAGACTCTACTTTGACAAGTGGTCAGAGAGAGATGATTGCACTAGTACATTGAGCATGGAGACTCAAGGAGACTAAGTTTGAAAGTAGGGAAAGCTACCAGAGTTGTAGAGACTGAAAGCCAGGCAATGTCATGAGATAAGAAGTGATCCAAAATCTACAAGTTAAGTTGTATGTTGTAATAACCTCAAAACCACTTATTGTTACAATCTAGCAATTGTATTAGTTAGGCTAAGAGAAAATCCTATAGAATTAGGTTGGTCTAATAGCCATTTGTAAATCCTTTAATAGAGTGACATTCCAAGTGAATGTTCTAAAGTCCTCTAACCAAACCCACTTCTAACAGGGTGGTTAAATCCTTTAACCAGGTCACATTTAATAGTGTGTTGTAGCCTTTAACAAGGCAAACCTTTCATAGGGCATCACTTTAGAAGAGTGAAAATTGAGTAGCATGTTATTGGTGTTTCTTCCCAACTTGGGTTTCCATGTAAATCATTGTGTTATGCTTGCATGTTGATTTATAGTAACTTGCTGAATAGGAATGTCTAAGCTTGGATGAATGAATGAGTTTTATGGGCACACTTTGCTTGATGAAAAAGTTTAAATTGGACATTTGGACATTGAATAACTAATTCACCCCCTTTCTTAGTTATTCTAAAGCATTTCTAACAATTGCTATTAGAGCCATCTATTGATTTAGTTTCAAGGTACTAGAACCAGGAAGATCAAGATGTCCAAGAGAGAAGTTCCCAAGCTCAAAAAAGGCAACTTTATTGCATGGTAGAGTATTATGAAATTGCACCTTGGATCAATAGGTGATTAATCAAAAACTTCAATCAGAACAGAACTTGTAGACCTAGCTAGACCTCTTACTGTAGATGATTTGAGCAAAAGGAAGGAGCACAATCAAGCAATGCTAGAGATTGCCTCTGCACTTAGTTATGCTGAATTTGATGACATCAAAGGATGTGATATTGATTTCAAAATGTGGAAAGCCCTAATAGATATCTATGGAGTAGATCAGAATGTTCAGAGGGAAAAGATAGAAAGCCTCAGAGGAAAGTTTGATGACATGAAAATGGAGGAGGGAGAAAATGTTGCTCAATATGGATTCAAAATGAAAGAAGTGGTAACTTCATTAAGAATTCTAGGTGGTCAATTAGAAGAAGAGACTATCAATAAAAAAATACTTGGGAACATTGCTCCCTATCTATGCTATTAGAGTTTTAGCCATCCAAGAGCTAAGGTGTGTATAAGGAAACACATTAACCTTTGAAGGAATAGTGGGAAGACTTACTACATTTGAATTGTCAAAATTTGAAAACTATAGACCTAAGAACCTTGAATCTACTTTCAAGGCCAAGTTGAAATTGAAAGACACTAAGGAGGTGACATCAAAGAAGAAGAGTAGAAAAGGAAAACATTCATCTAGTGATAGAAACATAGATGAGGAAGATGTGGAATAGTTAGAAGCATTACTAGCCAGGAGATCCCATAGAGCCAAAGGTAAATTCAAAGGCAAGATCCCTATCATTTGTTTTAATTACAATGAAGTAGGTTATGTTGCTGCAAAGTGTACATAGAAGAAGAACTACAAAGAAGGAAGCAATTACAAGAACAAGAGAGAAGATGATAGTAGAGATTGCAAGGACAAAGGAAAAAAATGCTACATTGTTGAAGAAGATTCTGATGAGAATGATGATGAAGTAGTCTATATGGCCATGAAGCATGAATTAGACCAAGATGAAGCAATAACACTAGTAACTTGTGTGAAAAAGAATGAAAAGTAGATCATAGACAATGGATGCTCATATCACATGACAAGAGAAAAAAGTAAGTTCATTACCTTTACTTAGTATGATGGAAATAGTGTTAGATTTGGTAATGATGTTCCATGTAAAATCAAAGGAAAAGGCTCAATTAAACTTATAGAGAAAATTTCATGTGATAATGCATACAATGTTGAAGGATTGGACTATAATCTAGTGAGTGTATCATAGTTATGCAATGTAGGTTGCAAAGTAGAGTTTGGAAACAAAATTGTCAAGATCTATGACACTGATGGAAATTTGATAGGAAAAGGTGAACAAACTAGGAGTAACTTGTTTTACTTAGATATGGAAGATGCAACTTGTCTTGATATTAGACTTGATGATGTGTGGTTGTGGCATAAAAGACTGTGTCATGTTAACTTTGGCAATCTGATTAGCATCAGCAAAAAGAAGAAAGTCAGAGGTTTGCCTAAACTAAAGAAGCTTGAAAACACAATGTCCAAACAATGTCAACTAGGGAAGATGACTAAGTCTAGTTTCAAAAGAAAATCCTACACTTCCAAAGAAGTACTAGAGTTAGTCCATACAGACTTATGTGGTCCAATAGAAGTGCAAAGCTACTTTGGAGATAGATACATAATGCTATTTGTAGATGACTATTCCAAGATGATGACTGCTATATTCTTAAAGCAAAAATATGATACATTTCAAATGTTCAAGTGGTATTTGGCCAAAGTTGAGATGGAAACAAGTAAGAGTTTGAAATTCCTAAGATTGGATTGAGGGGGAGAGTTTACATCAAAAGAATTTGAGATATTCTACAATGACAAAGGTATCAAAAGACAAACATCAGCACTAAGAACTCCACTACATAATGGTATTGCTAAAAGAAGGAATAGATCAGTGATAGATGATGCAAGAACATTGATGATGAAAAAAAATGTTGCTTTAAAGTATTGGAGAGAAGCTATAAGTGTTGGGTGATGTGATGCTCTCCCCTACCCATAGGTGGTTAATTATGTGGTGTTCCATGTTCACTGACAGTCATGGCTTTTGGTGCAATGGCAAATGGGCCCTAAAATTGGTATCAAAGCTTGGTTTTGGCCTGGTCATGGGTTCAAATCTCCCCGGTGCCCTCTTGACTCACGTAAGCACCTAGTATGCGCGTCGAGGGGGAGATTTTTGGGTGATGTGATGCACTCCCCTACCCACATGTGGTTAATTATGTGGTGTTCCATGTTCACTAACAGTCATGGCTTTTGGTGCAACGATAAATGGGCCCAACAATAAGTACTACTATTTACACCCTGAATAGAGTCCAAGTCAAGAAAGGTACAAATGCAACACCTTTTGAATTGTGGTATGGTCACTCAACTAATGTAAAACATTTCAAAGTCTTTGGTTGTAAATTATATATTCTTAAAGATACTAGAAATGGAAAGTTTGATGCAAAAAGTGATAAAGACATATTCCTTGGATACTCCACTAGAAGCAAAGCATATAAGTTTTTGAATACTAACACTAACAAGATAGTGGAGAGTGCAAATGTGAATTTTGATGAGCATGTAGAAGTACAAGTTGATGATTCCAAGAAGTCAAAAGATTATAGATCTTTTGTATACTTCTATGAAGGAATGACTGTTGAAGAAAATGTTGCCAATCAAGTTAAGAATCAGTAACAAATTTCAGTATCAGTCGAGTCACAACCAGTGAATGCCAAGCTACAGTCAGAAGTTGAGTTGCATAATGAAAAAAATGCATATTCTAATTTTGAAAACAATACACATGAAAGAGATGATGAAGAGCTAGATTGAGAAGATAAAAATGACTCTAAAACTAAAGGATCAAATGTACAAAGAAGGACAGAGCCAAGATTAGCCAAGTATGTAAGAAGATATCACTATGCTGATCAAATAATTGGTAACAAAGATGCCAGACCAATGACAAGGAATAGACTAAGAAATGAATCATGTCTTCTAAGCAAGGTTGAGCCCAAAATAGTAAAATATGCACTACAAGATGATGATTGGTATAAAGCTATGGAAGAAGAGATAGATCAGATTGAGAAGAACAAAACCTAGACCTCGGTTCTTAGACTAGCTAATAAGAATGTAATTGATACCAAATGGGTGTTTAGGAACAAACTTGATGAGAATGGTGAGATAATAATAAACAAAGCTAGATTAGTTTGCAAAGGCTATGCAATAGAAGAAGGACTAGATTATGGGGAAACATTTGCCCCTATTGCTAGAATGGAAGGATTAAGAACACTACTTACATATGTTGCTTACAAAGGTTTCAAAGTCTACCAAATGGATGTGAAGTCTACTTTTTGAATGGCATACTAGAAGAGGAAGTTTACGTAGAACAACTAGAGGGATTTGTTGATGACAACAATGAGGATATGGTTTGCAAATTGCATAAGGCACTTTATGACTTGAAGTAAGCACCTAGAGCATGGTATGAGAGACTGCACAAATATCTTGTGAAAAAAGAATTTGAGAGAATAGATGACAATAGCAACTTGTACATTAAGGCTGAAAAATGTAAAGAAATTTTGATATCTAAAATCTTTGTTGATGATATAATATTTGAAGGAAAAGATGTTCAATACAAAGATTTTATTGATCAAATGAAACATGAGTTTGAAAGGTCAATGTTTGGAGAAATCAAAGTCTTTGTTGAATTACAAGTACAACAATTAAAGTATGGCATATTTGTGACCCAATCAAAATACATCAAGGAGATACTCAAGACATTTGGATTAGAAGACTCAAAACTAGTTAGCACACCAATGGTAATAGGACATAAGCTATCAAAGAATGATGAGTTAGCTGAAGTGAACCAGACATTGTATACACCAATGATTGGAAAGTTGCAATATGTTGTACATAGTAGACCAAACATTACATTAGCTATTAGAATATTTGCAAGATTTTTTGCAAATATAAGAGAAAATCATCTGATTGTAATAAAGAGAATAATGAGGTATCTAAAAGGAACTGATGACTTTGGTCTATACTACAAGAGGAGTGAAAGGTTTGAACTAAGAGCCTACACTGATGCAGATTGGGGAGGTAATATTGATGACAGAAAAAACACCAGTGGAGGACCACTTTTCTTGGGAAAAAGACTAATTACATGGACTAGCAAAAAGAAAAGTTGTACCTCACAGTCCACTACAGAAGTTGAATATGTTGTAGCTACTATCAATTGCACTAATATTGTATGGATCAAACATCTATTGCAAGGTATGAAGGAAGACATGAATGAGCCTATGATACTTTATTGTGATAATACAAGTGTTATCAACATATCAAAGAACCCTATAATGCATGCCAAAACCAAGCACATTGCAATCAAGTATCACTATGTAAGAGAAATGGTAGAAGACAAACAAGTGAAGATGGAATATGTTAACTCAAAGGAATAGATTGCTAACATCTTCACAAAATCACTACATAAAGATGCTTTTGATTATCTTGGAAGTAAGTTATGGGTGATTCCCCTATCTAAGGCTATTTAAGATAAAGCAAGATTGCCCTTCATCAAATGAGCTAATTGTTGAAATATTACACATTGATGCAAAGGATACCTACTTTAGGACTATTTCTAAAGTAATTGAAGTGATGAAGTTTCAAATCAGTCACAAGCAAGGTGAAAGAAGGAGAAATTGAATGAACCTAAAAATTCTACACTTGCATAATAAGATGCTAAAATAATATGTCTTTGGCATTCTTGTCAAAGAGGGAGAAATGTCAAGAAATTGATTAACAACATTTGATCAATAGTATGAGGGAGAAGTAGATATAAATGATCAATAGTTGAGGGAGAAGATGATGAAGCTAATCAAAATAGAGAAATAGAAAAAGATGAGAAATGCATACAGAGGGAGAGAACATAAGAAAGGATACAAAAATTAAGAGGGAGAAGCAAAAATGAAGCAATCAGGCTAGTAGATCAAAAAGAGGGAGATTTGATTTACTATTCTAACCTAGCTAGCATCTTGATAACTTGGTTGAATAGTTTAGTCTAATGGTTGATTAGTTTGGTTTTCCATCAATGCCAAAGAGGGAGATTTTTGGAAATTTGATTGAAAAGATCATTGTTGAAGGTCAAAGAGGGAGATTGTTGTTAAAAGAATGTTTTTAATCTTTATTTTGTCATTGATCTCAAACCTACTATTTGTAGGAATGAAAATTTCTTATAAGATCCAAGTACTATCACTTAGTTTATTGACGAAGAGGATTTGATCAACAAGATGTAACAAAAGCACCTAAGGGAAAGGTTGAGTTATGATTTTGTAATGAAGTGCAAGGATTAGTTAAGCCAATGGTGAGATGATGTATTGGTAACATATTCAAAGATATAGAGGTTGGCCACACTTAGACACATTGGAGGAATAAGTTGTAATAAGATTGACTACAAAACTTAAACTAAGTTCATCAGTGGGTGCTGAGCAAGCTAGTTGAAGTCAAGAAAAAATTTTGTTGGAGCTGAGCAAATGAAAAATCTAGTGTGTGATGTGTGAAGTTCAAGTGCTGAGTGAAGTTCAAGTGCCAAGTGATATACAAGAAGCCGAGTAAATAGAAAATCTTAATAGATGCCAAGTGAACTTCAAGTGTCGGGCATCAGTAAAATGTAGTTGATGTTGAGTAACACAGTATGTGTTGAACATCAAAATTTCAAAAGTGTCGAGCTACTGCATTATTGGAAATGTCAAACATTTAACAAATCTAAGCCAATAAAGTTGTTACTTTGAATTTTGTGTACTAGTTGGAGGATAAGGTTGATGAGTTGATGGCATAGAATTCTATGTAAACCATTTTAGAGTGAATTCTAGAGGATTCTTCATGATGTTTCTAGAAGAAATGAAATGTGGGTTAGATTCAATGAATCCTACCTAACCCATTTGAATTGAAATTAAAGAGGGAAGAATTGAGTGGGAAAAGAAGTTCTAGATTTCTATTTAAGGGGTCATAGACCAAGAAGCAAGAGCTACTGGAGTGCCAAATTGTGAAGTGGTTGAAAGGGTGTCAAGGATAAGGCATCTAGGAGAAGGAAGAACATAGCACAGAGACTTGTAAGAATTTTTCTAAGGTAAAAATTCACTTAGGAACTAAGAACTCAAACACAAGCACATAGTAGACCAAAGAGAGAGAGAGTATGATCAGAATAACAATGTATTCAATAATTGGTTCCTCCTTAGAGTACACTAGGAGTGCCTATATATAAAGGCCTCAAGAGAGCTTCTAGAATGCATAGAAGTTAGCATCATGATATGTCATACAACCAAGCACATGTCCACTAGATATGGGTTATCCTCCATTAAGCACCAAAGTAAGTGTAGTGATGAGAGGATAAGCCTACAAGGGTGTGACATGAAAAATAGTGTTGTAGACACCATGTACTTAAATAGAATTGCATACTCCTGTGCTGTCTACATGAAAACTCAAAAAGTGTGCAAACTCCCAAGTGTCTTACAAATAAAAATAATAAAATAATGCAAAATAATTAAATAGTGCATTAATCTAGGTAAACTTAAGTAAGTGTAAATAGTAAATTACATATTTACACCAACACCCCCCTTTAAGTGCAACTTAGGGGAATGCCTTTAAGCTTACAAACTAGGATGAAGATGCATAATGGGTCTTGGCTACTGTGTGCTAAAATGTTGTCACACTTCTATGAATCATTACATGTAAGAAAACTCAAGAATGAGCTCTCACAAATCGATCTATAGCTCTCTACTCATATAGTGCAAGGGTTTGCAATGGAGGCCCTCAGTTTGACCTATTTTTGTGCCCATGCAAGTACACCATGAGATGAGAGATTCAAAGAGGAAAAGCAAGAATGCTAGTCTCCATGATCTTCAAATATGCATGAAAACAAGATCTAATCTATCAATGCAAAATCTAAGCTATGAAAATAAGATCTAATCTATGAAAGCAAAATCTAATCTATAAATGCAAGATCTAAGCTAAAAGCCCATGATGGGTGCAAGAGAGAAAAAGACAAGAAAATAGAAGTTCTCCACAAAAAGCTTTTGTATTCAAACTCCTTCAAAAATTGATCTTCAAACCTGCAGCATATCGATATCATAATCATGGGTGTCTAACATGAGGAGAGGGCTCTCCCTTATAAAGGAAATTATAGAGGTGAGAGGCTTCTCACAACCAATATGGGATAATAGAGCTTGATCCATGTGAGACAAAATTCCACCAATGAGAAAAGAGGAGTGGTTGAGAAGAAAGTGGTGATCCATGTGAGACAAGATTCCACCAATTAGAAAAGAGGAGTGGTTGAGGAGAAAGTGGAAAGATAAATCCCACTTAGATCACATTTTTAAGTGGAGAAATTAAATAAAAAGAATTTATTTTATTTCCTTTTTTCATCAAAATAGATATTTAAGTGGGATTTTTATTTAATTAAAAGGGAGCAAGTTCTTTTTAATTAAATAGAAGATATTTAATTAAATTAAAAGAGAGGTTTTTCTCTTAATTAATTAAATGTGGATGAACTGTTTAATTAAAAGAGAGGTTTTCTTTTAATTAAATGGGGATTTTATTTTATTTAATTAAAAGAGAAGATTTTCTTTTAATTAAATAAGACTTGGAATAAAATGATCAATCTTAGAAATGAAATAAATCAAATTTGATCAAGGAAATTGATTTGAATTGATTTAATAAAATATTACAAACCATTGATTCAGAAAATTTGATAAATTGATAAATTGAATAATGGGGGCCCATAGTCTAGGCGACCATTTTTGGGTGCATACATTTGCCCCTCTTTGACTAATGTGTGATCGATTCGGGAACACATGTAGTCAAAGAAAGAAATTGAAGTGTGAGGTCAATTTGGGATCACAAAACAACCCAGATGTGTGGTCGACTCTGGAACACATCAGGACAAAGAATACAAATAAATTTTAACTTGAAAAAGTCAAGGATAAAATTGATAAAACTGAATCAAGGATTGAAATTGACAATTACTGCCCCCTCGTGATTGAAATCGAAGTGAGATAGAGGAGAAACAACAAATTGATAAATTTGATCAAATCGAACAAAAGATAAGGTTGTTGATGTAAGATGAAAGATATAAGAATCATAGAACCAAGGTAGATCATCAAGCATGAAATATTATGCCCCAAAGGTGATTTAGAAGAAAAGAAGTGGGGAAAAAGAAAATGGAAGATAGAAGTTTGAAAGATATGGAAAGAAATAGAAATAAGAAAAGAAAATGCTCCAAAAATCAATCAACTATTTAAGATAGAAATTTTGATTGAGATCACGAAAGAAAATAAGGAAATGAAGATCAAAATGTGACCACAATTGATTAAATGTCCACAATAAAGATGAAAGGAGAACCCTCTCAAACTCATAATGCAGCCTAAAAATGCAAACTAACATGAAGTCTAATAATGCAAGCTACATGAAATGCAATGGTGTACTTGCAAAAGAGCAATTGTAACATAGGATTTTGTGTTCATCATTCATTAGAGAATGTAAAAGAACTTATTTTCATCATTGGGCAATTATTAACGGACATCGAAAAATCACACAATCGTCACTAGTCACAAGCGCAACTATGAAGATATGAATGTAATTAATATCGGATTGGAATGTGGAAAGATTCTAACATAAGCATCAAAGACATAAAGATCAAGATGACTTCGATATTAGCTTACCCAATTTAATGTAGCAAAACCATGCTCGCATCAAGGCGTAGATGCCAAGATGACCATAAGAATGGTTGTGCAAAAACAATCAAGGATGATACCTCAAATCTCCTAAGTGTTTCAAGGGGACAACAAGAGACACTCTAGAGTTTCAAGACCACATGCACAAGCAAACAACAAATAAAAACATGTCCCATGCCCCAAGTCTTCTAGCAATGCATCATGGAGAGACTTATCAGACAAAGACACTCAACAAAAATCAATAACAGTTAGTACACAGAGAAAAAAAATCATGACATAAGTCAAGCATTAAGTGTTGCATTTAAAAATTTAAGTGTGTTAACTGATACTGAGTTCTGAGGACAAGGATCAAATGCTTGCAAGAAGGTAAGATCACATGATGATACTGGGTAAGACCAAACCAATAAGTGTTGAAAAACACTTGATGTCAATGGGTGTTGAAAAATACCATTTGCGAGGTGTCCTAAAGACTCACACATCTAAGAAACCAAAGCTAACATAGTTATGCCCCCTAGACAAAGACCAATTCCAAACAAGGGTAACAAGGACAAGGCATCGTGGAGAAAGGCTAAGTGTCAAGGACATGTGCTAAGAAACAAGGGTGCAAAGGCCTCAAGTAGCGCCCATTTCCAGGTTTTCACCACTTGGATTTTTTTTAAAATTTTTTTTTTGTATTTTGTGAATATATAATTTTTTTGAAGATACATCAAAGTTCCTTTTGCTAGGTTGTCACTAAGATGATCATTTTTTCAGGACATTTTTCAATTTTTAGAATTTTTTACAATATACCATTTTTTTGGATTTTTGAAATATATAAATTTTTTTGGATTTTTTTCAGGATCAATAAATATGTACAAAGATGCCCCTAGACAGAATGGGCATTATGGATAGAACTTCTTCAAGTGCAAGACATTGATAGGATCAGGGGGCTGCTCTCCCTCTGCTGTAGATAGTAAATAGGCACCTGAACCAAAAGCTTCTGTAATAATGTAAGGTCCAAGCCAATTAGGTTCAAACTTACCCTTTTGATCTCTATTCTGTTGATTCTTATGATTCACACGTAGGACAAGATCTCCCACTTGAAACTCTCTAGGGTGAACCTTTTTGTTGAATGCTTTTGACATGCGCTTTTGATAGACTCTCATATGGTCAAATGATGCTTGGAGTTTCTCATCTAAAAGTTCTAACTCTTGAAGTCTCATGGCACGGTAGTCTTCATTTGTAACTAGACTTTTGAGAGAAACTCTAAGTGAAGGAATTTCAACCTCTAAAGGTAACACTACTTCAGCACCATATGTAAGAGCAAAAGGAGTAGCCCCAGTAGGAGTGCGAATACTCGTTCTATAGGCCCACAAAGCTGGATTTATTTGTAAATGCCAATCTCTACCATTCTTATGAAATGTTCTGTGCAAGATTTTAAGAATGGTTTTGTTTGATGCTTCTTCTTGACCATTCCCTTGTGGGAAATAAATAGAGGACCAATGTTGTTTTATCTTAAACTTCTTACAGAGTTGCTTAAGGTCCTTATTTTTAAAGTGACCTCCATTGTCAGTGATAATCTCAGAAGGCACTCCATATCTACAAATAATATGATTCAAAATAAATAGAGAAATTATCTTTCCCGAGGCAACAGAAAGTGGGATAGCTTCTACCCATTTAGTGAAATAATCAGTGGCAGTAATAATAAACTTGTGTCTAGATGACGAGTTGGGATGAATTTGCCCAACAAGATCAAAGGCCCACCGTTGAAATGGCCAATGAGATATAGAAGGAATGAGCTCCCTACTTGGAGTATGTATCAGGTTACCATGTTTTTGACATTTTTCACATGACTTTGCAAAAGCTACTGCATCAATTTGCATTGCGGGCCAATAGTATCCTGCCCTAAGCAATCTTCGAGCCATGGCAAGACCATTAGAATGTCCCCCACAGATACCCTTATGGATGTCAACTAACACTTGATCAGATTCATCCTTTTCTAAGAATCTAAGAAGTGTTCCATCTAGACCCTTCCTATACAAATCACCAGAGATAAGGGAGTGATGAGAGGCATTTTGAATATGGTTTCTGCGTTCAGATCGGTTAAAGGTTTTAGGTATAATCCCATCACGAATGTACGAGTAAATGGCACCATAACGAGATGAATCATGACCAACAAGGGTACAAATAACATGACTTTCTTGGGAATCATAGATAGGGTGATGTAGCTCTTCCACCAAGAATTCAAATCTTGATTCATGTTGCTCTAATTGAAGAAGTGAAGCAAGTGTAGCCATAGCATTAGCTGCCTTATTTTCTATTCGAGGAATTTTCTGAAACGAGACAAATGTGAAGTAGAGTCTCAAGGAATCAACCATTTTCTTGTAAGGGACCAATTTATCATTTTTTGTTAGACAATCATCATTGACTTGGTTGATTATCAGTTGTGAATCTCCATAGATGTGTAACTCTGTAATTCTCCATTCTATGGCCATCTTAAGTCCATTTGTTAAAGCTTCATATTCAGCAATATTGTTTGTACATGGGAATAATAACTTGTAAGATTTAGGAATTGTGTACCCATGAGGAGAAACAAACAACACACCAGCTCCTGAACCATTTTGCATAAAAGACCCATCAAAGAACATCTTCCATGTTCTTTCAGTCAGATACATGAGGTGCTCATCTGGGAAATCAACTTGAATAGGTGCATCATCTTGTAGTGGAAAATCAGCCAATTGATCTGCTATAACTTGTCCTTTGATTGCTTTACGCTCAATGTACTCTATGTCAAACTCTGAAAGAATCATCATCCATTTAGCAAGTCGACCTATGAGGGTAGCCTTACATAGTAAGTACTTGAGTGGATCTATTTTTGCTGTGAGGTGTATAGTGTGCGCAAGCATATAATGTCGCAACTTTTGGGAAGCAAACACAACTGCAAGGCAAGCTTTCTCAATACTAGTGTAATTAATCTCATATGAAACAAGAGTACGAGTAATATAGTATATTTCTCTTTCTTTCCCATGTTCATCAAGTTGAGCTAATAATGCCCCCAAGGTAGATTCTGTTGCTGAAACATATAGGATAAGTGGTTTTCCTGGGATAGGAGGCATTAAAATAGGAGGATTTGCCAAGTATTTCTTGATCTGGTCCATGCTCTATTGACATTCATCATTCCATACACATTTGACTCCTTTATGTAAGTTCTTGTTGAAAGGTTGAGCTCTGTCTGCCAATTGTGAAATAAACCTCCGTATAGATTGAAAACGTCCTTGAAGACTCCTCATTTGACTAATATTTTTAGGAGGTGGCATATCCACAATTGCTTGAACCTTTTCTGGATCCACCTCTATCCCTTTTGCTGAAATAATGAATCCTAGTAATTTGCCAGAGGTAACTCCAAATGCACACTTTTTAGGATTTAACCTTAGTTGAAATTGTTCCATACGATCTAGAATGACTTCTAAATCATCTAAGTGTGTGTCTCTTTTCTTAGACTTGACCAAGGTGTCATCCACATAATCTTCCATGTTTTTATGCATCATATCATGAAAAATAGTTGTCATAGCTCGTTGATAGGTAGCTCCTGCATTTTTTAATCCAAAAGGCATAACATTCCAACAATAGGTACCCCATGCACATGTAAATGCAATCTTTTCTTGGTCTTCAGGAGCTATCTTAATCTGATTATATCCAGAAAAACCATCCATTAAGGAATAAATCTCATAACCCACGGTCATATCCATTATCATGTCTATATTAGGAAGTGGAAAATCATCTTTTGGGCATGCTTTATTAACATCTCTAAAATCTGTGCAAACTCGAATGGTTTTGTCATGTTTTGAAACCGGTACAATGTTTGATATCCATTCAGCATAGGCAATAGCTCTTATGAATTTTGCAGCAAGAAGTTTCTCTAATTCTGCCTTGACTAAGAGAGCTATGTGAGGATGCATTTTTCTCAGTTTTTGCTTAACTGGTTTAACACCTAGAGCTATGGATAAGTGATGCATAATAAGATTAGTGTCCAAACCTGGCATATTTGAATAAGTCCATGCAAAATTAATGTTCTTTTCTTGTAAGAATTTAGTATAAGCTTCTTTTTCTTGTGATGACAAAGGCTGAGCCAAATGTACCATTTGCAGAGCTTCATCCGTACCCAAATTGACTGCTTGTGTTGGTTCAATAAGTACTGAAGATCTATCTTGAAAATAACTAGGAAGAGAATCAAGTACCTCATCTTTAGGTGCCTCAGAGAGGTTTTCACCCTTGGATACGTCCTTTCTTTTTACTTTTTTTGGTTCTGACACTGCCACATAGTGGTTTTCACCATCAGAACTCTTTTTCTTTTTCTTTTCTTTTATCTTTATTTTGCGACTAAGGTACTTGATATCTGGCTCTGTCATACTAGCAGCTGGTTCACTAGTGGAAGAGACTACAGGTTCAATTGCATTCAAATAACAGGCTATTTCATAGTCATTTTGAAATGTTAAGATCTCAGGTTCTTGGTTGCATTGGGACCAATCAATTAGATCAGGATGAATAATGGATAAATCAATGACAGGTTCAAGATTGTGAATATGGATGATATCTCTAGTGTTTGAAGATTCAAGGTCTGTCAAGTAACTTCCTAAACTACCCAAATCAAGATTCATCCTCACAAGTGAAGAATCGTCCACTAAGGCAACATGCGAGTTCAAATCCTCTAATCCTACATATGATTCATTGACTAACTCAGTTTGAGAACTATATGTATGAACAACATCAACATCCATATCAACTGTGGAAGATTCTGAGAAAGAATCCCATTCATACTCATTAGAATCTGTTTCAAAGTCTCGACTAGGATTCTTATACCATGAATGCTTGGGATGTCTAGATGTGGAAGCTTCAATATCATCAAGAGTCACACTTTCTTGTTCTAAATTGGCAACTATCTCATGAGATACCAGATTATTTGAATCTCCCCAAAGGAGATTAGTAGAAGGGACCCAATCTTCACACATATCTTGTTGGTTTTCTGAATTAGGTATGTATTCTTGTTCTTCTTCACTATCTGACTTATCAAGGATAGAAGCAACATTCTTACTTTGATCCACCTACCCTAGGCCAACTGACTTCTTAGACTTGCATCCAAAAAGTTGATGATCAAGAGGTTCAGCTCTAGCATCCAATCTATTACTAAGAGGACCATGTCCATGATAACCCATTTTCTTGACAAAAGAATACCCTCTTCCATAAGAATTAGGTGAAGGAGTGAAATCTTCATTGTGCAAATACTTCTTTTCTCTATAAATCCAATCTCTAATAGCCACATCTTCTTTCTCATCTTGAATAGGCACTGATGACTATACAAATGTGTCAAACAATGTCATAGCTGAAGAAGAAGGTTTCATCTCTTGTGAAGGTTTACCATAAGACCTAGGTGAAACTGGTAATGCAGCGAGGGAGTTGAGTTGATATCCCCCCATGCCAAAGTCTATGGACTTAAACTTGTTCTTGCAATTAGTTAAAACTGCATTAAAATCATCTGCTTGTCTATTAAGGGGAACATGAGTACTTTTTGAAATCAAGTTGATAGACAAAGTATTATCCCCAGGAATGCATATCTTTATTCCATTGTAAGGAAACTTGACACACTGATGATAAGTAGATGGTACTGCTTGCATATCATGAATCCATGGTCTCCCAAGAAAAATGTTGTATGCAAGGGGTCCAGCATCAACTATTTGGAACAAAACATCTTTTTCCACGGGGCCAATCCTAACAGGAAGGACAGCCAACCCCTTTGAACTTCTCTCTGCCTCATCATAAGCTTTGATAGTAATCCTTCTTTTGCTATCAATAACATGTTCAGAATAACCTAATGTCTTTAAAAGACTCAAAGAACAAATATTAAGCCCAGCACCCCCATCTATCAACACACGCTTAACATGGGTCTGATGTATCATAACCTCAATATGAAGAGCAAGATTGTGCGGATGACCCAAAGATTTATCATCTTCCTCCGAAAAGGAAAGATGATGAGGGCTTGCAATATGATTAACCATGTTTTGGAATTGATCAACGTCTAAATTATTGGGGACATTTGCCATGCGCAAAGCATCCTCAAGAACCTGTTTATGTCTTGGAGACAACTCTAAAAGCTCAAAAATTGAAATATGAGTAGGGGTTCTTTGCAATTGATCAACAAGATTATAATTTGACTCGGGATTAACCATTGGTTTTGAAGGAACATTCTTGGATTGCACTTGTTTTGGTTTACTTGGTTGGTTTGAACTAGGTCCTTTGATAACAAGGGGACCTTGACTTCGTGTAACAGCATTGAGACTTTGAGAAGACACTTGCTTAGGTTTACTTGACTGGTTTGAATTGGGTCCTCTAATGACAAGGGGACCTTGAGATGACTCTCTAGAGTGAGTACCCCTTAACACCGACATAGGTTTTTCACCAAAGGTAGGAGAATTCAAATTTAAATTATAACCATTGGGATCTTTATCTTCCATCATGTTGACACTTTCTTCTACAACCTCAAGCATATTGATAACATTTTCTGCATTTGAATAAGTGTAATTGATTGCAGCCCTGCCATTCTTAGGTTGGGAAGCTTCCCCTTTCTCATATTTGGGCAAAGGCTCTTTGAATGCTGTGTGATCAGCATTGGTATTTAGTCCATCTATTTTAAGTTTTCCATTCTCAATAAGATCTTGAACAATATGCTTGAATCTCCCACATTTTTCAATATTGTGTCCAATGCCATTGTGAAGCTTGCAATAAGCCTTCTCATCCCACCACCATGGCTTAACTTCAGGTATATAGAACTTTGCAGCATCATAAGGGTGCACAAGATCACGTGCAAGGAGCTTTGTAAATATCTCTTCATATGTCTCACCCAATTGGGTGAAGTTAGGTTTCTCTCCTTTAGGCCTTTCTTGATATCTTGGCTTGTTACTATGTTGATTAGCACTGGCCAAATGGAGAACAGTTTGGTCTTTAGGATTTGAGGAATCTACAACTCCATCATTGACCACTTGTTTGTTCTTATTCCAATTGATGTTCTTTCCTTTATCTTTGTTGTTGTTGTTATTATGACCATTATTGTTGTTGTTTCCATTTTTGGTCAAAATACCTTGCTCTCTCAAAACATCCTCAATTCTAAATGTAGCTTCAATCATGGTATCAAAGGACTCAAAAACCATCTTCTTAACTTCATACTTCATCTCAGGAACCATATTACTAATGGGGATTTCAATCTTTTCTTTCTCAGGAATAGTCCTAGAATAATGAGAGCACTGTCGTCTCCATTTTTGCAAGAAAGTAACAAAGGGTTCTCCTTGATTTTGCTTTGTGTGACATAAGTCCAATAGTGAGACAGATGGTGAAAGATTGTATGAAAAGTGTTGAACAAATCTTTGAATTAACTCAAGGAATGTCTTAATAGGAGGAGTTATATTGGTAAACCATTCCATGGCTTGAGCTTTAAGACTCCTTGGAAATAATCTCATAAGATATGAGTCTTCATGATGAAACTCAAAACTCATAGTATAGAACTGACGCATGTGATCATTTGGATCCCCATTTCCATCATATTTTTCATATTGGGGAATCTCAACTTTTCTAGGAAAATATTTCATGTCAACTCTCTTATCAAAAGGATTAGGGAAAATTGAATCTAGTGATAAAGAACTCTTGGGTGCTGATATTTGCTTCATTTGTTTCTTCAATTCATAAATTTCTTCTTTTATGGAAGGATCATGCTTTTGAATCTTCTTATCCATATCAAAGTTGTAAGGAACCTTAGCACCTTTATTGATTAAATGTTGAAAGCATGCATCTCTATTTTGGTCCATATAAGCTTCCATACGTTGTTGAAAATGTGGATCTTGTGGTATAGCCATGAAATCATAAGAATTATATTCAAATTTGGACCTAACACCTCCATATTGTGAACCATGATGAGCTTGTTGTGAAGGTTTTCTTGAAACTCTAAGAGGTGTTGGTCTCCTATAATAATCATGTCTTGAAATTTTCCTTCCTCTAGGAGTAGGAGATTGTGAAGATGTTCTCCCACTTTGTGGAGTCTTAGGAGGGGTAGATGGGGGAGAGTTGTTTCCACCACCAATGTGCACATTGTTGAATTGATTGTCAAGTTGTGAAGTCTTAAAAAAATCTTGTTCCTCTTGACGGGATTTCCTTTCCATCTCAATAATAACTTGCCTTTCTTCCTCTAGGCATTGAAATTGTTCTTCCTTCTTAGCTTGTTCTTCTAGAAGAGCTTTTCTTTCACGATCAATTGCTTTGAGTCTTCCACTTGCATAACCTAGAGGTGTCATGAGTGGTGTACATGGTCTTGATTGTCTAAACCGATTACCAGTAAATGTTGCATTCACATGAGCACTAGAAGGCTCACCAATTTGATCATCATGTTGGGCTTCCTCTTCTTGATAGGCATAATGTCTTCCTTTCTCATCCCTTTGATGTGCATCCAAATACCTATCCTCAATAAGAGGTAAAGTTGGTCTACTTCCATGAGTGGGATCACCACTCAAAAGGTCAACATTATACTCACTACTTTAATTCTTCTTGTATGGCGCTCTTGTAAAACTCATATCCATAGCTGAATGAGGTGATGCTAAGGGTGTACTCAACTCAATAAGATCACCACTAAGGTCACACAAAACTTTGGGAATACTCTCAGGTGATTGAATAGACACAGGTTCCTTTCCCTTACGTCTTCTACGAGTTTGAACTAAAGGTAATTGTTTAAAGACAACTTGAGGTTGCTTTCCTTGATCTACTTGATATCTTGTTGTAACCAGCATGAAAGAAAAAGTGCTAATTGATAGGATAACCCTAAGAAATGTTGGTACCAAACAAGGATAGTAAAAGCACTCACTTGTCCAAAATAAATGTGATAAGATTGAATTTTGCAATAGGCATAAATCAACACTGCCACAGAGGTGCTCACAACTTTGGGTGAATACCCTAGCACATATGGACCAAGAGGATGATTTACCCAAATTATAAATAATTAAAATTGATTTTTTTTAAAATTTTTTTTTTATGAAAGTGTGGACAAGAAATTACTAAAACTCTCCAAGTGTAATATCAAAGGATCCAAGTGTATATCTTTCTCAATAAGGACAATTTCTATCTTACCAACTCCAAACAAGGTCTCTTGTGAAATCAATGACTACTAATTCAAGAGGTCAAAGCATAATAACCCATGGTGCAAAAAGGCTTTTAACAATGAGAAAAGTAGCCTAATCCAAATAGGACCAACCTAGGAAGACTAAGAATAATGGGATAACAAAGTTATTCGATCGTAAAGTCTCAACTCAAGAACTCAGATTTTGTTCATTTTAAATATCCAACTAGATGTATCAATAGATTCTTTATCATAAACCAAGCACGCAAGATATAAAATAGGGATTTCAAGCAAACAGTCTTCAAACAATGAACAAGGGGCAAAGCAACCTTGCACATGAGCAATCAAGTGACTTAGTTTATGCTAATCCCTAGGAGAGCTAATTGTGTATGTTCTCAAAAAGTTTCACAATCATTGCATAGATCCCTAGAAAATAAAAGTTGGCCTCTCTAAGGTTTTTAGTAATGGTTTGACTCTGCAACTTTTATGATTCACAAGGGTGACCTCCAATCTCGGCGCACCGAGGTTTTGACACAGTCTGAGAACTTAATCTTCAAGAGCTGCTAGGGAGATCTGACAACCCACAATGAACCATACCCCATGGAGATTTCTTCCACGAGGACATTTATATAGCGATTGTTGCAACCATGGCAGAAGTGGCTATTACTGCTTGAGGTTCCGTCCACAATTTTCCCTGTATAGGGATTGTCTGCTATGGTTAACCCTCTCTAAAGGTGACCGAATCACAATAGTGGACCACAAGGGCAATTAGCTTTCAGATCCAAGGTTTTGACACCTTTTCACTTTTAGCCCAATCAAAGCAAGCAGATTAATCCGACACGCTAACTAAGATTATCTCAAGATCTATGATATCAACCCCTAGTGATCTATCAACCTCTCCGGAGAAAGGATGCCTCAATCAACAAGTTGAAGATCCATCTATCTAAGAGATTCTCAAAGTATCCTCCCCACCTACAAGGAATCCGTCTTTGAGAGGAGTTTCACTAGGAACTCACTCCCTCAAGATCCATGAATAGTATTCATGGGGCCTAATTACTATGTGTGTACAGATGTTAATTCTCCAAAAGAAAATCTATCCAAGAATAATCAAAAAGCACAAGGTGGTACACTTAACGCTTTAACTAATGCAAGGTGAGTCCAAAGATGTGGAACACTTAACCCCTCACACAAGCCAAAATGAGTCCACAGCTCAAATATTAGTGAGTTTTAGAAAGCACAAGAGGGTTGCCAAGTGGAGCACTTAACACTTCTATCCTGTAGACCCCTTCCCTTTAATGTGGCATTGATCTTGCAACCACAGGGTGGAATGAGGGGCCGGCGGATTCAGCGAGTCCAATAACCCAATATAGCTACCTAAATCTATCACTAATAATCAAGCTTGCTAAATAAAAATAAATGGAGATTACAACCTAGTATCAATTATGTGTGTGTTTGAAAACTAAAAGCATAAGCAAAACACACAAGCTAGACACATGAGAGGTTCATTTTAAGGTTCCAAATCAAAGTGTTATCAGCCAAAAAAGAATACCTGAAGTCCTCGCAACGCGCTTAGTAGATCTTACCTATTTTTAACAACTTTAGCACTTTTTTCTAATAAAATCATAACTTTCTGCTATGCTGTTCCAAAAAAATCAGAAAACACAGAAAACCCCAAAACAGTGAGCAGTTAACAGAAAAAATCAGAAAAACACGAAAATCCCTGCAAAAAAAATACGAATAACCTAGTCAACATGATTAGACCTTTTTTTTGCTACGATTTTGAACCCAAAAATAGAAATAAAAAGAAGAGACCCCTACTAAAAACTAAAGAGCTTTCCAAAAATGTAAGAAATTCAAAAAAATTTCTTCATTTGTGCCCTAGGGACCTAATTTTTCAAAATAGACCAGATCCATCAAATCAAGCTTTTGATCTTTAATACGGCCTCAAAATTCAAAACACAAAGAAAGAACCCCCATTAGAATTCAAAAATCTTTCTGAAAATGTAAATTTTTCTAAAAAATACGCTGATTTGAGATCAGAAACAGCTTTTTATGAAAAATAAAGAGAAATTCATAACTTGCACAAATCATGTCAAAATGATCTAAAAATCGAACTGGGATATGTTGGGCACATAATCAATCCAAAAAAAAAAATTTAGAACCAAAAACTAAGTGGTTTAAAAGATATGATTGAATCTTTTAACCAACTAGATTTTTTGCCTGCAAACCAATCTATATATGGGTTGGCCTTAAAACCAAAGTGAAAAATTTACAAAAGCACTTGATTAGATCCAATATGCTGCTGTAAAAAAATCAGAGATGAAAAATTAAAAAAAATTGAGCTAGAAACTTGATTCAAGCCCCACGGTGGGCGCCAAAAATGTGTGCTAAAATGTTGTCACACTTCTATGATTCATTACATGTAAGAAAACTCAAGAATGAGCTCTCACAAATCGATCCATAGCTCTCTACTCATAGAGTGCAAGGGTTTGCAATGGAGGCCCTCAGTTTGACCTATTTTTGTGCCCATGCAAGTACATCATGAGATGAGATATTCAAAGAGGAAAAGCAAGAATGCTAGTCTCCATGATCTTCAAATATGCATGAAAACAAGATCTAATCTATCAATGCAAAATCTAAGCTATGAAAATAAGATCTAATCTATGAAAGAAAAATCTAATCTATAAATGCAAGATTTAAGCTAAAAGCCCATGATGGGCACAAGAGAGAAAAAGATAAGAAAATAGAAGTTCTCCACAAAAAGCTTTTGTATTCAAACTCCTTCAAAAATTGATCTTCAAACCTGCAGCATAACGATAGCATAATCATGGGCGTCTAACATGAGGAGAGGGCTCTCCCTTATAAAAGAAATTATAGAGGTGAGAGGCTTCTCACAACCAATATGGGATAATAGAGCTTGATCCATGTGAGACAAAATTCCACCAATGAGAAAAGAGGAGTGGTTGAGAAGAAAGTGGT
Source organism: Cupressus sempervirens (assembly GCA_028749045.1). Classification (NCBI taxonomy): domain Eukaryota; kingdom Viridiplantae; phylum Streptophyta; class Pinopsida; order Cupressales; family Cupressaceae; genus Cupressus; species Cupressus sempervirens. The sequence goes on from CM053783.1 coordinate 60,510,937, forward strand.
GATCCATGTGAGACAAGATTCCACCAATTAGAAAAGAGGAGTGGTTGAGGAGAAAGTGGAAAGATAAATCCCACTTAGATCACATTTTTAAGTGGAGAAATTAAATAAAAAGAATTTATTTTATTTCCTTTTTTCATCAAAAGAGATATTTAAGTGGGATTTTTATTTAATTAAAAGGGAGCAAATTCTTTTTAATTAAATAGAAGATATTTAATTAAATTAAAAGAGAGGTTTTTCTCTTAATTAATTAAATGTGGATGAACTGTTTAATTAAAAGAGAGGTTTTCTTTTAATTAAATGGGGATTTTATTTTATTTAATTAAAAGAGAAGATTTTCTTTTAATTAAATAAGACTTGGAATAAAATGATCAATCTTAGAAATGAAATAAATCAAATTTGATCAAGGAAATTGATTTGAATTGATTTAATAAAATATTACAAACCATTGATTTAGAAAATTTGATAAATTGATAAATTGAATAATGGGGGCCCATAGTCTAGGCGACCATTTTTGGGTGCATACAGCTACTAGACCATGTAAGGTACCCATTTACATAAGGAAAATGCAATCTTCTATAAAGCGGGGAAAGAGGGAAGACCTCATGGGAAAAGCCCTCCCCCAAAAAGAGAGATAAGTAGGATGCATCGATGGGTGGAGTAATCAAGACCCCCTTAGTATGACATACATACAGTATATACAAAAGAGAATGAGAGAAGGAAGAGAGATAGAATAGGCTCCTCCCCCAAAAGAAGAATGCCAACAAGTGAAAGCTACTCCGATGAAGAAGCTGGTCCAAGAATGTAGAAAGGTGTTCCTCCCCTTAGGAATAAATAAAGGCAAAGGTACACTCCTAAAGATGTATGCTGGCCCTAAAACCTGCTCAAGTATCCCTATGCTGATGCTGAAGTTCACCCCTTCCAACTATGCTGAAAAGAACGAATGCAGATTAGGCAAGGATGTCTGTTGAACCTATTCCACTGAACCATCTATCTCCTCAATTGACAAAGAGACCTCAACTAATTGATGTTCATAAGGATCCACAATCATGCCAATATGTTTAGATTGATCATGTAGAGAATGGACATGAGGGCCAGACTGAGCCCTCACAACAACTGTAGAAGTATCATCATTAATGAGAAGATGTAAGTCCTCAAGTCTGTCTCCCAAGTCAAGTGAAGCTGGAGCTCGAAGACAAGATGTACCATGCTATGTTGGACCTTTCATAGTGGCAATATAAGCACGTGGACTAGACTAATGTGACCTCTCACTACAACTATCAATAGAACCCCACATGTCTGAACCTATTGAAGCACTATCGCTGGTGTCACTATCAGTTTCCACTATGTATGATGTGCAGAGAGGAGTAGAGGACAAGCTGGGAGAACTTTTCTCGAAGTGAACATCCTTCTCCATAAAAATCTCATATGTCTCTAGATCCATAAGTTTGTAAGCCTTCACATTGTCTTTATAACAGATGAAAGTACAAGGCCTAAGTGCTAGTGCCTTGCAACTTTGAGAAGATAGGTTTGCCCATGCTGGACAACTGAAGAATCTAAGGTGACTCACAACTAGTTTTTTGCCACACTATGCCTCAAAAGGAGTCTTTCCATCTAAGGCTAGATGAGGAGACCTATTAAGTATGTGATTAGCACTGCTAATGGCTTCAACTTCAAGTGTAGGATTAAGAGATTTGGCCTTAATCATGCAACTTGCCATGGTATTGAGAGTCCTAATCCTCATAGCTGCAACATCTATCTTGTGTGGATTGAATGCTGGTGAGTTCTAAAGATCAATCCCCTCAATTCTGCAAAAGTTCTTAAGTCTTCTATCAATGTATTTGTTCTCATTCTCCACCCTTAATACTTTGATGGCTTTCCTTGACTTGTGTGCAACATGAGCCTTGAAGTCTTGAAGCTTAAAAACCAATTCATTCTTATGATGGAGGAAGAAGACCCAAGTGAATCTTGAAAATTCATCAACAAATGTGAGTATGTAGCAGCCTTGGCTAACTGAAGTCACTGCAAAGGGTCCTGCTAATACCATGTGAACTAGCTGAAGAACAACTGGAGCTTAAGAAGATTTCCCTTTATCACACTTCTCCTTGAGATTCATATCCACTAAACAAGATGAATATTCTCCCTTAGAAAAGTTGATATTAGGTAGACCTTTGACCATTCATTTTGAGAAAAGTTGCTAAAGAGAATGAAAGTCAAGGTGACCAAACCACTCATGCCATAAGTTAATTTGAGTAGTAGAGTGAGTTGACAAGGCTTGGGAAGGACTCTTAGGCACAAAGTGAGAGAAGGAGTAAAGCCTCTTATCATGATTGACTTTCCCAACTTCTACCAATGAATCATCTTTGAGACTTCCCGCCATCACTAAATCGAAAGGAACTCAACCTTATGACTATCTCCAAGGTGAGTGATTTGGTAAACTGATAGGAGATTGGAGCTTAGATTTGGAACATAGAGAACATCTTTGAATTCCCCATCTTCCATTTTAACATGTCCTTTCCCTTAAACTTCCATTTTAGCATCATCTCCCACGAAGATGTGTGGTACCTTTGACTGCTTCAATGAAGAAAAGTCTTCTTTTGAAGAACCCATATGGTAAGAGGCACCATAGTCAATTATCCATTTTGAAGAAGAATTTATGTTTTCCATAAGTGCTTGAATTTTACCTTTTGAAGAGGTTAGAGTTGAATCCTTGGAAGTAATTGGCACTTGAATCTTGTTCTTCTTGAATAGATTTTCTAACTCATCAATTCTTTTTGTCTTGCAATGATGCTCGTCATGATTTGGCTTTTTGCAGTATGCACAAAAGAGTTTGTCCTTCTTTTCATTACTTCCCTTCTTGTTTGAAGAAGTATTACCTTGTTGAGAGGAGGATTGTTGTGTCTCAAATTGTGTTTTCTGCTTCCACTGCTTCTTGTTGTTTTTGTTTTTTCCCCCTTGACTAGATCTGTGATCATCACTAGCCACCAAGGCTTTGGTCTTAGATGACTTGAGAAGTCCAAAATCCACCAAGTGAGATTGTTCAACAATCAAAATGTCTACAAATCCATCAAAGGAAGGCTTCTCATTAGAAGATCCCATGGTTAACTTGTGAGTATTAAAACTCAAAAAAAAGTTGGCGTACTCAGAAGGTAGCTTCTTTAGGATGTGATGAATCAACCTATCATCCTTCATGGGATTTCCACAATCTTTTAGAAGTTCCCTATACCCATTGAATTTAATGATGTAATCTTGAATTGTGTCATAATTCTTAGGATCCAAGAGAAGTAGATCATCTTCAATCTGAAATCCCTTTTATTCATCCACTTTACCATACAACTGTTCAAGTTTATACCAAGTTTCCTTAGATTCTGAACAATTTTTAATGTGAAAGAGAAAATCCCCATGTACACAACTCCTAATTACACCTAAAGCCTGTTGGTCTTGAATTGTCCAATCAATGAGTTCTTTAGCATCCGTAGGTTTGGTAATTGTACCATCAACATAAAGACTATATCCTTTTTTCATTAATCTACTCCATGCAATATCTTTCCATGTAGAATAGTTGCATGAAGTTAGAGGAGGACATTTAAAACCCATGATGCAGAAATGAAAAGAGCACAATAGAGAGACACAAAAAATATAGTACACACCCCTTGTTTTCACTCAATCAAAAGACCTCCCCAAAAAAGATACTTTGGCACTTTATAAGTAGTGCGTTTACAATGGGCCACTTGTCAAAATGAAAAAAGTGGACTTTCTGATTTGGATTTTACAACTACCTTATGAAGCCGAAATTTGTCACTTAAGCACTCTAGCTTAGTTTTACAACAATTCTAAAAAAGAATGAAAGCTATACAATGCCAAAGAAGGCCTAATTCTGAAAGTGAAATTTTTTTCCACAAAACCCTAGAATCTAACTTTAGATCTAGAAAGTAGACAAAAAAACATGCACTTTCAAAAAAAATAGAACCTAAAAAAGTGAACAGATGTGCTCGTAGGGAGCTTCTGAAGTTGCAAAACGTAGGATTATGTAGGTACAGTCACCAAAAGATGCAAATTCTACAAAATTTTTGCACCAAAATCAGAAAATAACACCACCACTCAAAAATTCAAGAAATTCTACTTGATTTCAAAAAAAATTGCACCTGAATCAGAGTCTGAATGTTCAAGTTATGAGCTCGCAAAGTCAGGTTGCCAAACTGAAAAATAATCTAGAGAGGGGTCTAGAGGAGAAAATATGAGTCTAAATTTGATGGTCAAATGGATGTCAAAGTAGTTGTAAAACACCCGAGAATGATGTTCAAACGGCCATCAAATTTAACCCACTATTCTGCTAATGACAGCAAAAAATGGCTGACGTGTCAGCTGACTTAGTTGTCCGTACTGCACAGATGAGACACATGTCAAATTCCATATGATTATGTGGCAATTAGACCCATTTCCATAGGTGACATGGCAATATAGGATTGGACTAAGGTGGTGAACGCATGACAGGGACATGTGGCAACTTAGAGGCTGACGTGTAAACTGCAGGCGTGACAAAGTCAAAATTTTGTGTGTACTGAGAAGGACATGCAGGAAAAGCAAGGTACCCAGAATAATATCATGCCAAAAATGTTAAACTTTGTTGGTGCTCATGCCAAATATTCCAAACTATGGTCGACGTCAGAATCCATGCCGGAGAACTTTTGTGGGCAGGCAAAAAAGTCTACAGGCTAGAAAATGAGATGTGCGCCAGAGAACAGGATGCCAAAAACTTTTGTGTTGCCCAAAAAGTAAGAACAATAGTGTCAAAAAAGGTTTTCTATTGCTAGATTACCATTCAAAAGCACCAAGAAAGTTGCAAATAGACGATGGGTGATGCAGATTGTTGGAGTTATGTTCGTCGAAACCACACTTGTAGTTGGAAACTCCAAAGGATGATTGTCGAAACTGTGTGTCCATGCCAGAGTCCTCTTTGTGGGAAGGAGGTTAAGGGTTGGCCAGATCTACAGTTTTAGTCCCACATTGGTGGGATGAGGGCATTGTGCACTATTTAAAAAGAAAACCACCCACAACTTAAAACAAAGTGAAACAGCAGGCGGTGTTTGTGAGGCTAGGTTGGTCGTGGGCCTTGGGCTGCTAGATTTAGCACATCGAAATGTATAGGGTCACGTTGTAGGATGTGATAGTCTATATTTAATCCATTGTATGGATCACCTAATAAATGGCCTGGGACAAATAATAAATCCTCTACAAAATGGCAGATCCAAGGTGTCACAGCCCGAGTCTGTCAAAAAAAAATTCTTTGCAATTTCGCTAAATTTTTTTGTGAAATATACTGACAGATACTAACAAAAAAAAATACAAAGAAAAATAAAATGTGCAGATCTGAATTAAATCAAAGATCTAAAAATAAGATCATACCCATATTGCAAATCGAGGCCTCTGGGTTCCAATTTGCAAAAAATAATTGCCTCATGATCAACTTTGAGCCAAGGTAGGCATGCTTATAGTCAATTTTCACCAATTCAGCATTTTGAACGAATGGAGAGGTCAAATCTAGTGTTGGACACTCCCAATTTCTGTAGCACTCTAGATTTAGGTTGAGGTGACGAAGCAAGCAATAGGTCTCGAATAGCTTGTGATGAGAAAATCTCCAAGTTGCTTTGATATCATGTAAGAATATGCCTAAGGGAAAAATTCACCCAAGAACTAAGAACTCAAACACAAGCACACAGTAGACCAAAGAGAGAGGGATATGATTAGAATAACAATGTATTCAATAAATGGTTCCTCCTTAGAGTACACTAGGAGTGTCTGTATATAAAGGCCTCAGGAGAGCTTCTAGAATGCATAGAAGTTAGCATCATGATATGTCATACAACCAAGCACATGTCCACTAGATATGGGTTATCCTCCATTAAGCACTAAAGTAAGTGCGGTGATGAGAGGATAAGCCTACAAGGGTATGACACACAAAACAATGTTGTAGACACCATGTGCTTAAATAGATTTGCGTACTCCTGTGTTGTCTACATGAAAACTCAAAAGGTGTGCAAACTCCCAAGTGTCTCACAAATAAAAATAATAAAATAATGCAAAATAATTAAATAATGCATTAACCTAAGTAAACTTAAGTAAGTGTAAATATTAAAGTACGTATTTACACCAACAAGACTCTACTTTGACAAGTGGTCAAAGAGAGATGATTGCACTAGTACATTGAGCATGGAGACTCAAGGAGACTAAGCTTGAAAGGAGGGCAAGCTATTAGAGTTGTAGAGACTGAAAGCTAGGCAATGCCATGAGATGAGAAGTGATCTAAAATCTGCAAGTTAATTTGTATGTTGTAATCAAGTTAAAACCCCTTATTGTTACTCTCTAGAAATTGTATCAGTTAGAGTAAGAGAGAATCCTATGGACTTAGGTTGGTCTAATAACCATTTATAAATCCTTTAATGAGGTGACATTCCAAGTGAATGTTTTAAAGTCCTTTAACTAGGCCCACTTCTAATAGGGTGGTTAAATCCTTTAATTAGGTCACCGGTAGGCCTTTCATAGGGCATCACTTCAAAAGAGTGAAAATTGAGTAGCATGTTACTAGTGCTTTTTCCAAAATTTGGTTTCCATGTAAATCATTGTGTTATGTGTTGATCATTCATGTGTTATGCTTGCATGTTGATTTATAGTAACTTGCTGAATAGGAATGTCTAAGCTTAGATGAATGAATGAGTTTGATGGGCACACTTTACTTGCTGAAAAAGTTTGAATTGGACATTTGGACCTTGAATAATTGATTCATACCCCCCCCCCAACCTCTCAGTTATTCTAAAGCATATCTAACACTGAAGACTCAATTAGTATTGAACTTCCTTCAATTATCAACGCAGCTCAATTTACACTAACCTCTGACTAAACAAGCTCAACTTAGACTAACTTTCTTCAATAACTAATCTAACTCAATTTACACTGGCTTATACTTGGCTGACATTGGAATCTCCTTTGGTCCACGATTGAGCTTGGCTTACACTAATTATGCTAAGTTAAAGCTTGAAATTTTTTTAACATCAATGACAATATATAATAGGATAATTGTATTCAATAGCTGCATGCTCTTGTAGATTCTTTGTGGGGTGGGAAAGTTAGCATTTTCCACTCTACATAAGATCACATTTCCCTTGACTCCATTGTCTTCATCAATACCTTGACCAAACTAAGAGAGCAAGAAAGGACAAGTGGCTAAAATAGCTAAATCTTTACTATAATACATCCTAGAAGTAGACCTTTCAGCTTTCCTTTTAGGCCTTTTTTAACCTCATGTCTTTCATGATTGAGCCAAATGAAATTGCATCAACAATATTAAGATTTGGTAACAATAGGACTCCTAATTCTTTAATAATTTTTCTTCACTCCTTTAAAATCTTGTCATTAGTTCATGCTCAACTTCTTGAGAGAGGTCATTAGGATCAACATCTAGCCTGATCAGTATTATTTTCTCTTCATCCATTTTGAGGCACTCCTCTCTATAGTATTTCCATAGTAATTTCTTGAAAGAGACCGATTTAACAAATTCATAATCAACTACATCTACATTAAAAGACTCTATTCTCAATTCCCTTGGGAAAGTCCTTTTCTTTTTTGTCTAGTAATATCAGAGATTGGTTCTCAAGGAACATGAAGATCTTTTCTTGCCAAATATTCTTCATGGAAATAAATGTATTTTTCTTCCTTGTCATCATCTTTATAAAGAAGATTTAATTACCCAAATTTCTCTACACCTTGAATGTTCTATGTGTCCCTTATAGTCTCTTTTTCATCATTCACCTTCTCCTTAGATATATCATCACTATTCCTTTCATGTGGTGAGACTATAGAATGTAGTCTTGGAGATTTTGGAGAATGAGATATTCTTGCTAGGTCTTTTGGATCTATTCCTTCTAGACTTGGTATCTCAACTATCCTTGGATCAGTGAGCCTCTCTCCCTATCTCATCCTTTGATACATTTTTAAAACCTCTAGAGTGTCAATCTCCTTTTTTGAGTCATCATCATGAGTTTGGGACTCCTCTCTTATCCTCTAATGTCCTCTTCTTTCTTTAGGAACTATATTAGAAAATTACAATAACACAATTAAACTTTTTGCATCATCAACAAAAGTTTCTTTTGTCCTTTTTGTTCTTCCCAACTTCTTAGCCATAGTATCATATATACTTAGGAAATTATCAAAAAGTATTCTCAACTTTTTCTCTAGGATCTTACAATTTGAAAGTGGATTATAACTTGGATTGTCTTCTCAAATTACCTTCAATGTCTCCTGGTATGTGCACTCATATGTTTTATTTCTTTTCTAAAATTTCAAGTCTTCATTATTTCTAATGATGTCCTCTAAATAATAAAACTCATGATTACCCTTAGGTGCCTTATTTATTTTGTGTATAAACCTTTCATAAAAGCCTTCTATGTCATTCATTCTTTTTGAACTAACTTTGAGATTGTATGGCCTAAGAAACTGATCCATATTATTTGTTCCATCTTTATTGATTACAAAATGGTGAACAATTGTAAGACCAAGGAGGAAAATCCATTTTCAAGCTTTTTGTAAAGGAAATAAGTATCTTGGAGCATGGAAAATTGCCTCATGACTTTAAGAAAACCAATCCTCAATGGAACATACTTAGGAAACACAAAAAGCCTTCCTATAAATCCATATATTCTGATGACTATGGTATAAGGGAAAAAATAAATGTCTCCCCATTGGAGGCATGCCTTTGATTTTGTGTTAAAATTAGTAGGCCTCAAGAAAATTCTCAAAAAATGAGGAAAATCATTAACAACTAGCAAATCTTTCTTCTTAAAGTATTTTCAAATTGGTTTTCAAATAGCACAAAAATAGAACCCACCAATCCCTAGACAATATATTTAACCATATTTGAATGGATAACACTTCACCATCCCTTTCAAATTCAATACCCATGCCTTGTGCAAAATAATCCCTATTGTGAAAGATAACCATATGAATAAGTAATGAGTACCATTTGAAATCTGTGGATTCACCCTTCTTCAACTTTTCCAATCATTTGTTGATATTTATCTCCAAACATTTAGGGAAGTCATAGATTATTGTATTTCCATACTTCAAAATCCTAAGACACATCCACATTGTAGGTTTACTAAATTCTATCTTGCATATCATTCCTAATATATGGTAAAGGGAACTATGAGTATTTACTAGGATATTATTGTAATGCAAATAAGTTCGTATGGTATATGATATGGCTAAAGATGCCAATTTGATTCCATCTACCTCTTTCAGGAAGGAAACTATCAAATTTTGTTGCATGTTTGCCCTGCTTGGTTAAAAGCTTCTTCAAACATCTTTAAATCTATTTCATTAGTTATATCCATGGTAGGGTGTAAACCAAAAGTTGTTCTAATATATTTGGCATCAGCCCTTAATAAGACTTCCCCATTTATATCTCTAATCATGTGTGACATTGGGTCATACTTGTCTACAAATTCCAAAAGTATGTTAATGTCAAGGAAAACCATGACATTACCAATTTACCTAAATCATATTGCCAAACATTAATAAGAAGGCCCCCTACATTATCTTGACCATACCACCATATAAAAACTTCTAAACCTTCAGTTAGAATGTTTGTGTCATAGACATTTCCATACTTATCCTTTAAATTAGGGCATACTTCATTTTTCAAAGATTTTGAAGTCTTTGTTGCTTTCCTTCCCTCTTTTGACATGGACAATTGTTCAAAAAAATCATCTTGGAGTATCCTATCATCATAATTAAACTTCCAAGAGTATTTATTTTGAGCCATGTTTCTTACAACAAGGTATCCACAAAACTAGGGTTTATCTAGGGTTCAAAATTGCAAACTAAGGCTTAAAAGATCAATGAAACTCTTAGAATGAATAATTTGTTAACTTAGAGCACAAGAAGATTAAAAAAAAAACTTACTTGTTCAATTTGTGGATTTCAAGACACCTCAAATTTAGTTTTGAAAATATTCAAGCTTGAATTTATGAGTCTCAAAATTTTTGCATGTAGATGTTAATAATTCAGAATGAGGTGATAGCCCTTAAATATATTGTAGTAGCATTAAAACCATGAACTTGTTCAAAATAGATAATCAACTCACCAGGCTAAAGAAAAAACATCTTCTTTGATCTATACTCAATTTAAACATCCATCATAGATCATCATCTAACTTATATCAGATGACAGGAATCTCTCTTTACCATTCAATAACCATCTAACTCGTCCTTTGTGACCCATCATTGACCAAAAAGAGATCAGATAAATGATTATGTGGGATCCTTTTAAAATTATACCCATCGAAGAAGAAAATACATTTGGAAGCATCACATTTCATTACCATACAACTGCGAAACCCTCACAATAACACACGAACCATTGATTTACCTTTTATTCCTATATACATAGAGGGCCAATCTTACAATTTAATCCCCACTATCAATTTATCTCTTATGCATAATTATCTCTTTAAGTTGCAATGTAATACTTTGGTGTAGGGTGGACAAGTAGAGGCATTTTTCTTCATCACCATTGAATACAAATCACTTGTGAGACAACACAAGTCATTTGATCATCTTTAGGATTAATACTATGGGCACTTACTTGATTGGACTTGCTAACACTATCTACATGGACCAATCATCTATTAGGTCCCTATTGACTCTTCAACTTCCACTAGAAACCCTTCCTATCAATCAAGACATGTGTCATGATCTATTTTCTTTTCTATAGCCTTTGTCATATTTTGAGAGAACATGATAGCCATTATATCAAAAGGAGAGGATCCACTATATTATAAAATAAAACCCAATCCTCAAGTTCATGTGGAAGAATCTTAGCATTTTTAAATATACAACTCATACCTCTGACTTGCTCTTACTAACTAATTTAGATACACATGGACCAATAGAAAAATAGCAAGTCCTTGTTGGAATTGGTCCCACTGAACAACATGAGCTAGGGTCTTATTCCACATGGCTACATCATGCTTTGTCACTATAGCTTTTGTTGGAGCTTGTGAGTTAATGAGTACTATTGATTTGAAATTTTATATGTGAAAGAACATGAGCCCATCTCTTGGACATGTATCATCATCATGTTACACCACCAATAAGGATGGGATGTTTAGTGAATAAATGGTGTCTATTGATTTGTTTCAGCTACTGTCTCAAAAAGAAAAGCATCTAACCTTGCCATTAGCCACCTAGAATCATTGCATGTTCTTGCTAAAATAAATATTAGAACTTGAGAAGAGACATGTATCATTGATCATAGAGCCCACCATGTCACATGCTTAAAACCAATTTATAATTAAGATTCCTATTAGCCCAAAATTGCCTCCTTCAAAAAATTCAAATTCAAATAATGATATGTTTTAATGATCACCTAGGATACTCATGAAATGATTTAACGTTAGTCATATTCTTTGTTTCATGTTATGCCCTTAATATTTTAAGTCATGACCATGTGATTTTCATGGTCACAGGAAATTGAGCTCTAACTAAGGTTAAGGTGGCAAAGGTGTGCTTTGCTTTGATTTTTCCTAATTGCATGGTTATGGTGACATTCTGTGGTTTGAGTTGTGATGGCATGACAAAGCATATCTCTGGTGTCCAAGACATATCTAGACCATTAGATCATTTAGGTCAATGACCAGCACATGATTGCTACAAATTGAGAAGTGGCTAAGCCTTGAGTCATGATCGATAAATTCCATTTTTTTTGCTTGGTCACAAAGGTTAGATAGTAATACTAGTTCAAGTTGGCAAGGCAATGATGACTAGTGAATCAGAGCTTCATAGGTAGCAATAGTTATTAAGGGAATGTGATGGTGATGATGCAATCATGAATGATTGGATGCAAGACATAAGGCTTGGACCATTGACAAGGTGGTATAATGGTGAGAAATGCTTGGTCCATGTGGTGAGGCTTGATGATTAATTTAATTTGACTAAAATCATGGTCAATTTAGTGGGTTAGTGGTAGTAGAAGTAGTTCCTTGACTGAAGAATTTGATCTTTCGATCTCCTACAACCACTTTCATTGATCCCTAGGCTTGATAAGTACAAAGAAATACTCCACTATCATTTATTAATTCAATCATTTAGTTAGAGATTAAATAACCATCACTCCTGACCTCTCAGAGATTTGTTTGGTGCAGAAGTGATCCTCTCAAAAATGGATTTACTCAATGGCTAGATCTTTTAAGCTTTGCAGTAACTATTCTTTGGAGATTTGATTGCAGTGGTTGAACTTACCTTGTAATAGAAGTTATCTAAGTTATGCTTGCACTATAGAGGAAAATTTTCTACTCTTTCTTAGGGTCAAATTTTCTCTATTTCTTTAGTACTACCTTGGCATACTACTATAAATTCCCTATTTGCCTCTATGTTATATGACTTTTTGCCTTATCTTTTTCAACCATCATCATATTGTGTAAACTTGTTTACCTTTCTTCGACTACTATGAATATCTATAATCTACACTCTCTATATCTTTTTGACCTATGAATAATAAGGAGTGAAGTATCTTCCTTTTATTACTCATATGGTTGCTTGATCTATGTGGTTTATAGATTAAAGAAAGATTTGAATCCTTATATCTTTAGACTATCATAAATATAACACTATGCATGTATGGGCAGAGATATATTTGGACATCCTATTTTGGTGAATCACCTCTATAGAATAGACTGGGTAGTTGGTTTCATGTTTTCCTTCTCCCTTTTCTCTTCAAGAGTAGTTTAAGTGCATCCCAATAGTAGAGGAAGATGACCTTCTATAGAGACTCAACCTCATAGTTCAAGTCCCATAGCTTGGAGGTTGTTTCCATGTTTCATGAGGCTATCCTTAGGTAGCACTTTGGACAAGGGTGCAAGCTTTTGTGACAACTATTTTTGGCACATCTGGTGGGACTATCATATATTTTAATATTCTAAAGTTCACTAGTGTCAGGAAGGATCCCATGTCCATGCTGAATAAATAGTATTTCCTTAAGTATAAAGCCTTGAAGAGACTAATTGTTCAAAAGCACTTGGCAACTCTAAGCTTCAAAGTGCATCTAGTTTCCAAACCAAAGTTATTGTGATTCATGTCCAAGAGACACACAAGGGCATCTTCTAGAGGTAAGTTCCAATATCAAGAGCTTTCTCTTTCTAAAACAAGAAGAAAGGTTAGAGTATCCTGGTCACTAGGTAGGAGTGGATAGTAGCACACACCCTTGCAAGATCCATCTCCACTCCTCTTGTTGTTAGATCTCAGCCTAGGATACCATCTGCCCATATCAACAAAACACATGCTTATATGGCTAGAGCTTATGCTTTCACCACCTTTAATGGTGGAAGCCAACTCCTATTGGCCTAAAGGCATGACATACCAGTATCAGCTCTCAAAAACATACTAAAATTTACTAGTGAAACTTCCATGTCCCCTATTAAAAATATTCAAGAAGTATTTAACATCTGTAATATCTGTGGTGTCTCTGAGGATGATGTAGTGGTCAAACTTCTAGCTTCATCCTTGAAAGAAAAGGCATTACAATGGTGTATAGGTTTGCCTCAAAAATCAATTACTAATTAGAATGGGTTAGGGGCAGCCCTATGTAAGAATTTTGATGATAAAAGTGACCACCTATTGCTTTTAGAGCAACTAACAACTATCAAGAGGGACCTCCATGAATCTATGACTGATTTTAATTATAGTTTTTCGAAAACATGGGATAGAATACCTACTACAGTGAAACCCTCTCCTAGTAATGCATTCTTGTAATACCTCAGAGCCTTCAACAGTGACATCACTACCACTTTGCAATCTATAGGGGTAGAAACTTTACCGAATTCTTATGAGGTCACCATAAGAGTTGAAAATATTTTGATACAAGGACAAAAGTTATCTCTAAGGCCCCCAATGCCTTTCTACCCTAACATTCCTAACCATAAGTCCACTATAGCCCCTATTCATGTTCCCTCTGTAGGTTAGCCTCTTGATATGATTTAGATATCCTCTAAATCCTCTAGTGGAGTTGATAAGATTGAGGCTATGATGTAGACATATATATAGAATATAGACAGAAGGATATTGGATCAAGAAAGGAAAAAGGAGAATAGTACAATAGTGTAGAAAATGGGAAATGAGTTGGTGACCATGAAGAGGCAAAAATCTCAAAATAATAAGCCTCTCTAACTCCAAATTCAATTTCCCATTTATGGTAGACCTCCAAACCATAGTCATACCCCCTAAAATTAAAATAGACCTACCAATCACCCTCACAATTAGAATACACTTATCAACTACCCCTAGTCTTCAAACAACAACTTAAATAGGGCCTTAGTCCCTCAAAAAAATGTTGCCCAAGATCAATTTTTTTTCCCTTCTTATAATTACTCCTATGGATATCACATGTGCCAAAAGGTGGAATCTTACTTGGCCTTAACTAAACAAGCGCTACAAGTTGGCTAACAACACAATACCAGTCAACCTATTGATATCTTTTAGCAAGATGATTGTTCTTTTATGAATTGTGTAGTAGAAGAGCATGGTAATGTAAATCAAGATTCTTGTGCTTATAATACTAGGAACAAGAAAAGAGCTATGGAGGAGATGGCACCTCAACATCCTAACTAGCCTCCCACATCAAGTGCAGTGCCACATATACAAGAAGTCAAGAGGTAATGTGAATTAGCCTACTAATGTTTCTCTAAAACAAAGATATGATTAAAACTTAGAAATGATGTGAACAACCCACAAACTATCATGTCTCAAACTTCTACTTCTAGGGCTCCTATCAAAACATCTAATGCTCGTTTTAGTGTGGTAGAGAAAATGAGGAAAACCAATGCAAACATTTCTATGTGGGATGCTATAGCTATTATATCATCACAAAGGAGGCTATTGCAACAAGAGTGATAAAGAATTCAACTCAAAGATTAGTCACATAGCATGGAGAATACTATAAGCTTGTTGCAACCATCAAGGGAGGTAGAAGTAAGAAAAAGGGTTAGACCTCCTCCATATTATGTTTCTTTTCTCATAGTAGATAAGCTAGTTCATAATTGTATGATTTATTCATGGGCTAGTAGTTTAGTAATGCCCACGTGTGTTGTTGATACCTTAGAAATGAAATATGAACCTATTGCTAAAGATTTGTTGCAACTCAATGGTAGTACTATCAATATTGTGGGAATCCTTAGGAATGTTGAAATAGCCTTGCATGACTATCTAGGTTGCACTATAGTTTAGGATATATCAATCCTTGACGTCAAGCCATATTTTGCCATTTTTTTGTCAAGTGATTTCACCGCTCAAATAGGTGGCTACATATCTTTTGATTGGTCATATATGTTTTTTAGAACTAGATATGGAACCAAGGCTTCAATTAAAGTAGAACCATTAGCCCTCTATCATATTGAACCTTATACTCCTAATCTCATCAATATGAATTGTACCATCCTAGAAATAGATGAAAATGATACAACAAATGAGCCTACCACTTCCTTATTTGATATACTTGATTTCCTCTTGGACGAATGAGCTAATGCTTATCAGTTTGGTCCTATATCAAAGACCTTAGAGACCAACTTGGGAACATATTGCATATCAAAAAAGGATTCTCTCATCCCTAACTTGGTGAAGGCCAAAGAAGATACAAGTGGGATATGGAGTATGCACTTTGATGGATCATGAAATAAAAATGAGTTAGGGGCTAGTGTGATGTTGGTTTCTCCTACATTAGAAAAGTACTATTTATCATTTAGGCTATAGTTTAGTTGTATTAATAATGTGGCTAAACATGAGGCTTTGAATTAGGTTCTCTTAATCACTCAGAAAAGATGAATCCAAGAATTGAGTGTATATGGGGAAAGTTAGTTGGTGATCAATTAGGTGAGGAATCAAAATGTCACTAAAAATAATTTTCTCAAGTCTTACAAACACCAAGTGTGGGGTTTACTTGAGGATTTTAGTTCATTCAATATTCAAAGCATTCCTAGAAAAGAAAATAGACTATCCCTAATAATGATATCAATTGGTAGGTCTTTGAATCTAATGCACATATTGTGAGTTTCTTCCATAATGAAGCAAAATTCTCAAATAGAAATCAGTCAAGATTGCATGATCAATATGGAAATCAAATCATCAAACTCAGCTCCAAAAAATTACCTAAAGGTCTCATTACCTTAGAGAGTGTCTTTAACCCTGATGACCAAGTGAGGGAAAGAGGCATGAATCTTGTTGCAAAAAAAGGAGACCATGTGCTTATCATAGTCACTAATAGAAATATGCTAAACTTGGGAAAGGTATGTTCTAAAATTAAGAAAGAAATTTTTTTTCATCTATGTCAACAATTTAGTGATATATTTTCTTGGACATACGATGATTTGAGGGAATTTGACCCTAGCTTGGTTCAACATACTATAGATCTGGTGGATTATGTCAAGCCTGTTAGGAAAAAATAGAGGCGAGTAAACCCTAAGATTGAGCCCCTAATGAGAAATGAGCTATCCAAATTAATTGAGGCCAATATCATTTTCCCTATCAAGCACTCCTCTTGGGTGGAAAACCTTGTCCCTATTAGGAAGAAGAATGGAGAGATTAGATTGTGTGTAGATTTTAGGGATCTTAACCAAGCCTCCCTTAAAGATCACCATTTTCCTCCTTCTATGGAACAAATAATATCTAAAGTCAGTGGTTTAGAGAGGTTCTCCTTCTTGGATGGATTCTCAGGTTATTAGTAGGTGTTGGTCAAGGAGACTAATAGATATAAAATTTCTTTTACTACCTAATGGGGTACCTATGCCTATAGTAAAATGCCATTTGGACTAACAAATGTAGGTCCCACATTTCAAAAAGAGATGAAGATGGCCTTAAAAAATATGATTAAAAGGTTTGTGTTGGTCTACCTTGATGATATCATAGTATACTCGAAGGATATAGTAGCACATTTTGGTCATCTTAGGTAGGTATTTGTGAGATGTAGATAGTATGGGGTGTCCCTAAATCCAAGAAAGTCCAAGTGTGTCTTCACCACCAATCAAGGAAAATTATTAGGGCATATTGTATCTAAATAGGGTATGACCATTGATCTAGAAGGACAAAGGCAATACTTGCCCTCACTCTTCCTAGCCATGAGAAAATTTTGCAAAGTTTCCTAGGTAGGATAATTTTTTTAAGAATATTTATTCCTAATATAGCTACCATGGTGAAACCTCTTATACAGCTATGCTAAAAAAGAATATGGCATTCTCATGGACTAGGGATGGGAAATAAAGTTTTGAGGAGATCAAGGAAACCATAGCTTTAGCTCCCACTCACATTAATCTGAATTTTGATAAGGATTTAATCCTTTACACCTTGGGAGGTGAATTGAGTATTTATGTTGTGTTGACATAGCTAAATAAAAAAATAAAGAGTAACCTATTTCTTTTTTTAGTGAAGGACTCAATGAGTATGAAAATAAATATAGCTATGTGGAAAAGTAGGCTCTTCTAGTCATAAGAGCCTTGAAGAAATTTTTGAAACTTGTTATCTCATAATGAAATCTGCCTACTAGTTCATCATGCTAGTATAAAGGATTTCTTTTTGAGCAAGGAAATCAGTGAGAAAAGAGCTAGTTGGATCAAAAAGGTAATGGAATATGATGTAGGTATTTAGATCACCAAGATAATAAGGGGAAGGAGATTTTGTGAATAGATGATCTCATCTCATGATATTGAAAAGGAGGATGTCTTGGTGTTGACATAAAAATAAGAGACAAGAAATGACAGTCCTAAGGATTGGTTGGATGATATTAAGGCCTTCTTGGCTAGGAATGGGTATCCTTAAGGGCCAGATAAAGCTAAGAGAAGACAATTTTGAATGTAGTCTATTCCTTATGATATAATTGATGGTGTTCTTTTAGGAAAGATTTGAATGGAGCCCTGCTAAGATGTGCTGATACAGATCAAGTAGAAAGGATAGTCAAAGAACTTCATGATGGTCCTAATGGTGGCCATTTTTTAGCAAGGACTACTACAATGAAAATTATAAGAGCTAGTTACTACTAGCCATCCCTATTTCAAGCAAGAAGAGACTTGTAGCTCTTCCACTTCACCCCATCCAAGTAGATCAAGCTTTTACCTAGTGGGGATTAGATTTTATTGGTCCCATCAATCCTCCTTCCAGCTCTAGACATAAATGGATTTTAGCCACTATAGACTATTTTACAAGGTGGATAGAGGCAATAGTTGTAGTGCCTACCCTAGTTTGCATTTTTACTTTTATTGCCGAACTCTTTTTGGCTAGTTTTATGTTTGATGATTAGCAGCATTGTTTTGAGATTATCAGATATTATTTTAGATTTAGTTGATATATGATGAGATTACTTGGTACTCTATACTTTACGTAGGCATGATGATTAGTTAGATAGATTATTATGTGTCTTCTTATGGATACTTACTCCATACTGCATGTGTATGGTGTGCATGTATGTTTTCTTTATGTATGGCATTTCTGATGTGGTTAAGGAAGAGAGTCGTAATCACCTGCTAGTCAAGATCTATACGATGCACCACTTCCTACCATTGCGTATTTAGCTTAAGAATATTGTGTTTGTACATGCATGGATTTTATGTAGGGTGCAAGTACTAGGTATTGACTTCCCTAAATTGCCAGGATGAGCGTACCATATCACATTATCTCAATGGTAAGAGAGGGGAGATAAATTCTTGAGTCCAAATCCTAAACCTTTAAGCCATCTGTCCTAGAAAAATAAGGGCAACTATCTAAGTTGATTACCTTTGAAATATGTTGAATGACATTAATTTGTGATTATAACCCTTTAGTTTGATTTTGTATGTATTTTTCTATGATGGGTTTTTGTGTTTTATTTTTATGAGTCTTTGGTGAATTTTCTATTAATTAAGTTAGATTAAAAGATTAAATTAATGATTTAATTTTATGGAAAATTATTATGGTATTTTTAATATTTAATTATATTTAATTAATTAAGAAATTAATTAAATAAAAAGAATTAAATGTAAAGATAAAAGTTATAAGTTTAACTTTAAAACGTGATAATATTTATTTAATTTAATAATAATATATTTAGAGTTCATTTCTAAATAAATGCTAAATATTATTATTATTTAAGTTAATAAATATTTTATCAATTACCATTTCAAAAATAAATTAAAGAATGGAAAAGATATTAATTTATTAAAAGTTTTAAATTTGCATGTTGCGTGCATGAGATAAAAATTAATAAAGTAATTAAAAGAGAAGTCAAGTAAAAATTAAATAAAATAATTCAATAATTCAATAAATGTGCATGGAAAAGATAAAGGAAATATAAAGGAAAATTTAATAAAGAGTTAAATTTTGATGACCAAGAGTTCTCTCAAGTGATCGCACAATTAGTGGCCCAATTTTAGGAGAGAACTCTATATCACAATTTTGAGATTCATTTTCCAAGGACAGAAGTTTTGGGAAGGAACCATGGATTTTGGAAGAAGGATTTTTGGAAGAGAGAAGGTTTTGAGAGGAGAGATTTCTCTCACAAATCCTTTTGGATGTTGCATTGTTAGCATTAGAATCTAGGTAGATTCTTGTGATTAATTCACACAATTGATTACACTATTTCTTTTCCTATCTTCTTCATGTCTGTGAAATGGTTATCTAAATAATTCCTTGTGACAAGTGTTTCAATATTACAAATTCCTAGTATGCATGTTAACTCTTCTGTATACATAGAAATTGAAATAATCTTAGAATCCTCATCTAGTAATTTTTGCAAATTACATATTTAACAGGGAAGGGTTTTGAAATAAAAAGGAAAAATTAAAGAGAAAATTTGATTGGTTGGTTGTATTTTCCCTATCAAATTAATGCTGAAACTATATAACTATATATATATATAGTTTTTTATTTATTTAAAGAATTCATTATTGATTAACTTTTTTTTATAAAAATTATATATAATTTCTTTTAAACAAACAAATACCTATCTCTAGTATATATATATATATATATATATATATATATACACTAGAGATAGGTATTTGTTTGTTTAAAAAATTATATGTCTAATTTTTATAAAACAAAGTTAATCAATAATGAATTCTTTAAAAAAAACTAAAAATATATATATTTTTTATAATGGGGAGGGGTGGGGAAACCCCACACAACCCCCTCGTACCTATTGGCAACTTTTAAATGGCCATGACAACAAGTACCCTACTGCTTGTAGCAGTAGTCGTACTGCTGACTATGACAATAGAGGTACCTATCACCGCAAGCTAAGGCCGATGACCTTTTTAAGACATCGATTTTGTATACTCATTTTTTTCAATTTTAATTTTTTTATAATTTAGTTTTTAAAAGATTATTAATATTAAGATTTTAAATTATAATTTATTTAATAATTTTATTAATAAATTTTATTTATTATTTTAATAAATAATTAATAAAAGACTTCAATTATTATTTTCTATAGTTATTAATTTAATTAAATGATGTTTAATTAAGTTTAGTTAATAAATAGGAATACTTAGTGAATGTAGATTTATTTTATTAAACAATAATATTGACTTTAATAAAATTAAGAATAAGTTTTATTGGAAGATCAATAGATATTATTTTAATAATATAAATGAATAAATAATTGTCCTTAGAGTATATTAGGAAATTGACTTTATATAGAATGGGGGTAGTTCTATATTTTGTTCGAATTAATGAATGGGTTAACTTGTAGGGTAAACTAAGAATCTTTTACTTGAAACTTACATTGAATGAAGAATTGAAACCTTACTATTAACTCAACAATGTGTTTTAAAATTCAACAAATCAATGAGATTATACTATTTTCTATGTGTTGTCTATGTTTTGGGGTTTCGAGGTTTGACCTAGCTTTGAGCAATCATAGGATGTTACTAGAGGCTTAGGGGTTATGTGTTTGTGATGTCATGTTGATATTTTAATCTTGATTCTTTAAATCCCAACCATGGTAATGTGTCTAGTATGCTCTATGATATGTGTTGATCTATTGATTGGTATTGCTTGTTGGATACAATTGGTTAATTGAGTATTGTCTTTAATGTTACACAAATGTCATATCAGTCATCAGACAGAGTCTACCGAGCTCAAAAGGTAAGCATAGTTTTTTATAGAGTCTAACAAGCATTGCTGTATATTACATTGTAAAGATAGCTTCTACCGAGCTAACTTGGTTAACGAAGGAAGTTCAGTACTTACTGAGCCCACTCGGTGATTGAAGGAAATTGTGACAAAGTGTTTACCAAGCTAGGAAGATAAGCAAAGAAAAGTTAGTGTTTACCGAGCTGAGAAGGTAACCAAAGAAAAGTTAGTGTTTACCGAGCTGGGAAGGTAACCAAAGAAAAGTTAGTGTTTACCGAGATAGGAAGGTAAGCAAAGGAAAGTTAGTGCTTACCGAGTTCACTCGATGTCCAAATGGAATTTGGCAAAAATAGTTTCTACCGAGCTAACTCGGTCATCTATACTTACCGAGTTCTCCCGACGATTGAAGGGATGTCACGAAGTTTGCTGTATTAACCGAGCTCAGTCAGTTAACACAGGAATTATTTTCTGAACAATATTAACCAAGCAGTGTCAGCCAGTAAAGGGATTTATTGGTTTGTAATTCTTAGCCGACTATTGTATTTGTTTGATCAGTAATTAAAACTGACTAAGATAATTTGTAAGGTATATATGAAAGATCAAGTTGTGAATTTGAAATATGCAAGAATTTGGATGCATAAGAGTGTGAATATTGAACATATAAGAAAATGTTGAAAAAGTGTGATGGAAGATCAGATGTGTTGAAGGAGCTGCAAAGTTGTATGTGATCAGTAAGGATCCAGTCAAGCATAACAGAGATCTGCAATCAGCAAAGATAAGTTGCACATTATATCAAGTCACTTCATTGTTGCTTTCTAACCATTGTAACAGTGAGGTCAAAATCTCTTGACAAAGTGGGTTTAACAGCCCTATTGTAAATCCTCTAACAAGGTGACAGTTCAGTTGAATTGTTCTAAAGACCTCTAGCAAGGCCACTCCTAACAGGGTGATTAAATCCTCTAACCGGGTCACACCTAACAGTGTGTTTTGTAACCTTTAATAGGGTTGGCTCCTAACAGGGCTCACTTCAGAAGAGTGAAAAACAATAACTAGTTACATTGGTGGTTTTTCCCATATTGGGTTTCCACGTTAAATTTGGTGTCTTTAGTGTTCATGATTGCTGAATTGTTTTGGTTACCAGTTCTTAATAATTATTAGTATTTTCTGCATTATCAAGTTTCAGTAATCTGTAACGAAGATCAAGATTTTAGACATCTAAGGAATTGTGAAATGTTTTTGTGGTAACTAATTCACCCCCTCCCCCTCTCAGTTACTCCATTCTCATTTCCAACAATTGGTATCAGAGCTTTTGGTACTTGCAGGAGAAGATTTCAAGGATCTAAGAAAAAGATCAGGATGTCTTACAAAAGAGAAATTCCAAAACTTAATAGAGATAACTTCTCAGCATGGCAAGGATTGATGAAACTTCATCTGGCTACTGTTGGTGATACTGGACTGAAATACCTTGAAGAAGAATATGAAGAACCTTCTGGCACACTGTCAGTCAATGATATTGCTGAAAAGAAAACTCACAACAACATGATGATAGAAATAGCATCTGCTCTCATCTATGAAGAATTTGATGATATTAAGGACTGCAAAACCGCCTTTGACATGTGGAACAAGCTAAAAGAAATCTATGGAGGGGATGACAATGTGAGAAGAGAAAAAGCAGAAAGTCTAAGAGGATAATTTGATCAAATGAAGATGAGAGAGGATGAAAACATTGCAAAGTATGTTGAAAGAGTTAAAGCATGTGTAAGTACAATCAGGGCAGCTAGTGGTGACATCAAAGGAGAAACAGTTGTAAGCAAAGTTCTCAGAACCTTGCTTCCTGTTTATGCAATCAGAGTGTCTGCAATTCAGGAAAGAAGCTGTGAAGCAAATCATCAGATAAATCTTGAGGCCATAGTTGGGAGATTAACTGCATTTGAACTAGATAACTTTGACAACTATGTTCCATCTTCCAAGAACATGGAATCGGCATTTGAGGCCAAACTTTCACTCAAGGAGAAAAAAAAAAAAAACTTCAGCTAGAAAGTGAAGATGAATCAGATCTAAGCTCAGATAGTGATCTTGAAGTAATTGAAGCTCTTCTAGCAAGAAAATACTCCAGAGGCAGAGGAAAATATAAAGGTAAAGTTCCTCTAATATGTTTTTCATGTGAAGAAATTGGTCATATTGCAGCTAGGTGCCCGAACAAGCAGAACAATGATGAAAAGAAGGATCATAAATGGAATAGCAAGAAAGATTTCAAATCATTCAAGAACAAAGGTAAGAAATCATGTTTCATGGCTGAAAATTTTGAAGATTTTGATAATAGTGAGGATGAAATTGTTTATATTGTTGTTAAAGATGATTCTGACAATGATGAGGAAGATAAAATTGCTCTTATCTCTCATATAAGTAAGAATGATACATGGATCATAGACAGTGGTTGCTCACATCATATGACTGGTGATAAAACTAAGTTTGATCAGTTTGAAGATTATGATGGTGGCAGTGTAAGGTTTGGTAATAATGAACCTCGTTTCATAAAAGGAAGAGGAAGAATCTGTCTAACCAAAGAACTTGTTTGTAACAATGGCTATTGGGTTGAAGGTCTCAAACATAATTTGCTAAGTGTGGCACAATTACTCAATACTGGATTCAAGGTGGAATTCATGCATGGAAAGGCAAGACTGTTGAATGAGCAAGGAAAATTGATAGGATCTGGCACCCAAACTAAAGGTGACTTATTCTATCTAGAACTTGGTGAATGCTCATGTTTTATTGCTCAAATTGAAGAGAGTTGGTTATGGCATAAAAGGTTGTGTCATGTCAATTTTGATAATTTGATAAAAATAAGCAAATTCAAGAAAGTAAGAGGCATTCCTAACATTAAGAAACCTGAGGTTGGTCTATGCAAGAACTATCAGATTGGTAAAATGGGAAGGACTAGTTATAAAAGTAAAAACTATCAATCTAAAGATATATTAGAAATTGTTCATACTGATTTATGTGGACCTATTGGAATAGAAAGCTATACTGGAGATAAATTTTTCATTCTCTTTGTTGATGATTACTCAAGAATGATGACTATCATGTATCTAAGAAATAAATCAGAAGCATTTGAAAAATTTAAATGGTATTTGGCAAGAGTAGAAAAAGAAATAGGGAAAAGACTGAAATGTTTAAGGTCAGATAGAGGTGGTGAATACATTTCACATGAATTCAATAACTTCTGCATTGAAAGAGGTATTAAAAGATAGGTTTCAGCACCAGGAACTCCAGAACAAAATGGAATAGCTGAAAGAAGAAACATATCCATTATGGATTGTGCAAGAACCCTGATGATAGAAAAGAACATTGCTATCAAATACTGGAAGGGAGCCATCAGCACTGCAGTTCATACATTAAACTGAGTACAGCTGAAAAAGGACTCATTCAAGACTCCCTATGAATTATGGTATGGCCACAAACCCAATGTAAGTTATCTGAAAGTATTTGGAAGCAAATGTTATATTTTGAAAGAATCTAGAAAAGAAAAATTTGATGTAAAAGGTGATGAAGGAATCTTTTTGGGATATTCTTGCAAAAGAAAAGCATATAGATGTTTAAATCTATCCACTCAAAAGGTCATAGAAAGTGCACATGTGAAAATTGATGAGTTTGCAAACAAATTAGAAGAAGAAAGCAAAAAGGTACCTGAAGACTACAAGAGATTTGTTTACATTGAACCAGATACTATACCAAGTATACCGTTCATTCAAGAATCCTCAACTCCTGAGTCTTCAATAACCGAGTTGCAAATAGTTCAAACTGAGCCTCAGCAACTTTCAGACACTACCGAGCAAGTGTCTACCGAGTCTAAATCAACCGAGCCAATATCTACCAAGCCAGAACAATAAGAATCTGAAGAACAGAAGGATAATAATGAAATTTATTCAAGAGGCAAGGAACCTGCATTAGCAAAACATCTCAAAAGACATCATGCACCAGATCAGATCATTGGAGACAAATATGAAGGAACCTTGACAGGAAGTAAGTTGAAAAATAATTGTTTACTTGCTGATTTTGAACCTAGAAGTATTAAGGATGCACTAGCAAATGATAGTTGGATTGAGGCAATGAATGAGGAAATAGAACAGATAGAGAAAAACAAGACATGGACTCTTGTACCCAGGCCCAAAGACAAGAATATAATTGGAACCAAGTGGGTATTCAGAAACAAGTTAACTGAAGATGGTAAGGTATCCAAAAACAAAGCTAGATTGGTATGCAAAGGATACTCACAAGAAGAAGGTATAGATTATGGAGAAACTTTTTCTCCTGTTGCAAGATTGGAAGGAGTCAGAACCTTACTTGCATATGCTGCTCACAAAGGATTCAAAGTTTATCAGATGGATGTCAAGTCAGCATTCCTCAATGGAATACTAGATGAAGAAGTTTACATTGAACAACCTGAAGGTTTTGTTGATCCAGATAAAAGGAACATGGTCCGCAAATTACACAAGGCACTGTATGGTCTGAAACAAGCTCCTAGAGCATGGTATGAAAGATTGCATAATTATCTTATTCAGATTGGTTTTCAAAGAGCTAATGATAATAGTAGCTTGTATATAAAGGAAGGTCAAGATAATAAGATTGTCTTGGCAGAAATATTTGTAGATGATACTATTTTCACAGGGCATGATGATCTTTGCAAAGAATTTTCGGAACAAATGAACAAGGAGTTTGAAATGTCTATGTTTGGTGAGATAAAATTCTTTGTTGGTCTTCAAATCCAACAGAATAAAAATGGCATCTTCATCACTCAGTCAAAATACATCAAGGAGATATTGAAAAAGTTTGGTATGGAGGACTGTAAACCTGTTGGTACTCCCATGTGTACTGGATTGAAACTTACAAAAGATGATGAATCCAAAGAGGTAGATCAAACATTGTATAGATCTATGATTGGAAAATTGCAGTATGTAGTTCATACCAGGCCAGATATTGCTCTCGCAGTTGGTATTGTTGCAAGATTTTCAACAAAACCAAGAGAAACTCACCTGATGGCGATCAAGAGAATAATGAGATATTTGAAAGGAACTGAAGATTATGGGCTATGGTACAAATTTAGAGGTAATTTGGATTTGAAAGTTTTTATTGATGCTGATTGGGCAGGGAATCTTGATGAAAAAAAAAGCACAAGTGGAGGAGCATTCTTTCTTGGAAAGAGATTGGTTTCTTGGACAAGAAAAAAATAGAATTGTACATCCCAATCCATAGTAGAGGCAGAGTATGTTGCTGCAGCAGTAAACTGTTCCAACATTGTTTGGTTTAAACAGTTATTACAAGGAATGAAGATGGAAATCAAAGAACCAGTTGTTATGTTATGTGACAATACTAGTGCAATCAACATATCCAAGAATCCAGTAATGCATTCCAAGACCAAGCACATAGCAATAAAATATCATTTTGTCAGAGAATTGGTGCAGGACAAGGAGATCAGACTAGAATATGTGCATACAAAGGAACAAATTGCTGACATATTCACAAAGCCATTACCTAAGGATACATTCTTGTATCTCAGAGGTAAGTTAGGGATCACTCCCCTATCTGAAGTTCACTAAAATAAAGTTTGAAGTGATGCATCAACCTATGACAAGTTGAAAATCAATCAAGTTGATGCAGCAGAGTATTGAAGTCATTGCATATGAATCTATACATGAGGTACACTGTAATCCAGTTGAGAAGTACTTTTGGCATACGAAAAGAGCTTTTACTGTGTTATATTGTCTTTGGCATGTGTTGTCAAAGAGGGAGAGTAAAACTATAACACCTATTTTGAAATTTGTAAGCATTTGTAAAGGGAGAATAAAACTGTCATATCTTTCTATTATACAATTCCTTCATAGAGGGAGATTACTAAAAGAGGGAGAAGTTTCTATCTAAGAGGGAGAAGTATTATGTTGACATATAGTGCTACACTAAGAGAAGGACTTGTTTTAAAATTTCATTCTCCTATGACATGTTGCGTTGCCATCAATGCCAAAGAGGGAGATTGTTGGATACAATTGGTTAATTGAGTGTTGTCTTTGATGTTACACAAATGTCATATCAGTCATCAGACAGAGTCTACCGAGCTCAAAAGGTAAGCATAGTTGTTTACAGAGTCTACCAAGCATTGATGTATATTACATTATAAAGATAGCTTCTACCGAGCTAACTTGGTTAACGAAGGAAGTTCAGTACTTACCGAGCCCACTCGATGATTGAAGGAAACTATGACAAAGTGTTTACCAAGCTGGGAAGATAAGCAAAGAAAAGTTAGTGTTTATCGAGCTAAGAAGGTAACCAAAGAAAAGTTAGTGTTTATCGAGCTGGGAAGGTAACCAAAGTAAAGTTAGTGTTTACCGAGATAGGAAGGTAAGCAAAGGAAAGTCAGTTCTTATCGAGTTCACTCGGTGTCCAAAGGGAATTTGGCAAAAATAGTTTCTACCGAACTCACTCGGTCATCTATACTTACTGAGTTCTCCCGACGATTGAAGGGATGTCACGGAGTTTTCTGTATTAACCGAGCTTAGTCGGTTAACACAAGAATTATTTTTTGAACAGTATTAACCAAGCAGTGTCGGCCAGTAAAGGGATTTGTTGGTTTGTAATTCTTAGCTGACTATTGTATTTGTTTGATCAGTGATTAAAGCCGACTAAGATAATTTGTAAGGTATATATGAAAGATCAAGTTATGAATTCAAAATATGCTAGAATTTGGATGCATAAGAGTGCGAATATTGAACATATAAGCAAATGTTGAAAAAGTGTGATGGAGGATCAGACGCGTTGAAGGAGCTGCAAAGTTGTATGTGATCAGTAAGGATCTAGTCAAGCATAATAGAGATCTGCAATCAGCAAAGATAAGTTGCACATTATATCAGGTCACTTCATTGTTGCTTTCTAACCATTGTAATAGTGAACTCAAAATCTCTTGACAGAGTGGGTTTAACAGCCCTATTGTAAATCCTCGAACAAGGTGACAGTTCAGTTGAATTATTCTAAAGACCTCTAGCAAGGCCACTCCTAACAGGGTGATTAAATCCTCTAACCGGGTCACACCTAACAGTGTGTTTTGTAACCTTTAACAGGGTTGGCTCCTAACAGGGCTCACTTTAGAAGAGTGAAAAACAGTAACTAGTTACATTGGTGGTTTTTCCCATATTGGGTTTCCACGTTAAATCTGGTGTCTTTAGTGTTCATGATTGCTGAATTGTTTTGGTTACCAGTTCTTAATAATTATTAGTATTTGCTGCATTATCAAATTTCAGTAATCTGTAACCAAGATCAAGATTTTAGACATCTAAGGGACTGTGAAATGTTTTTGTGGTAACTGATTCACCCCCTCCCCCTCTCAGTTACTTCATTCTCATTTCCAACATTGCTTTCTAGTGTTCTTGTATGATGCTAAGGTGAATGTATGACCTACTTGACTTAACCATTTTTGAGTCATCAATCGGTTATAATTGAATTGCTTTCCAGTCACTTTGATAGGACTAAGATGTTTGTTTTCTTATTCTTGGAGATGTCATGTTGTGACATCTTGGACTTAATCATTATGACTCTTCGATCAATACTTTTGGGATGCTTTCTAGTTGCTCATGGAGAACTGATGTGTTATTATCTTTTGATGCTTTCTAGTCACTTGTATAGGACTAAGATGATTTTATATGATTATTGATTTGTGCTTTTATGAGCCTAGGGTAGGTAATCTATATGTAGTGTGAGGAAGTGGCTTGCAATGGGGGTTGAGGCCCTTAGTGGTTCCCAGGGTAACCCATTGTAATTTGTTTAATAAGTGAAAATACTACACTAAATGAAAGTAAAATGAACCTAATAAGAGTCAATGTATGTTCTTGCCCATGCTTTGAGTGCTAGTATAGATTAGGATGGGAGTAGAGAGAATGCTTGGTTATGACCTTGCATCTGTAGTATGATTTATCAGTACGAGAGGATACTAGTGGTCACATAGGGATCACTAGGGGATCAAGGTCCTGAGAGACTACTAGAGTAACTATAGCATGATTCATACAATGTCACTTTCTCGCTTACATAGTAGGTTTCCTACGCATCTTGTGTGCCTTTGGGTCTAGATGTCATTCTATTTTGGAACCTTTGAGTTAGAACACTTTTAGCATTTCCTAGACTTAGAGAGTACTTTTGTTATGTGATTTGATATCCTGTTTGGGACTTGAGACTATCTCCTTAGCATAGTGGGATTGGGTCATTTAGGTTCCATGTGGTCGAGTGCTAGTGCTTTTTACTCTTACCATTGAGATCCATTTGTAATCACTGTGACTAGAACTTCTTTGTCTACATTTGCTTTCTATTCTATCTTTATATCATTATGATGGATGGTTATATTTCATGATGGATGTTTATATATTTTATGATGGATGGATGTATCATGTATGATGTATTTCTATTTCTACATATGTATATTATTTTAAGCCTTTCATACCCTATGGTGTGTACAGTGGATGATTGAGCATTCCAAATTTTATTGCCAAGTGGCATTCAAAACAAATGTATATTACTTAAATGGTCAATGGACTTTTTAATTATTCTTTCATGTGGATATGGTAGTTGTTAGACTTAGTATTAATTAAATTTAAATGTGATTCAATGTCATGGGATCCTTAAGGAATGTAATCTGTTATGTATGCATTTAGTTGATTGTATGTTATTGCTTTTGCTACTATGTGTTTGATGTGTATGTTATTCTTCTTTTTCAAAAATATTTTTTTTTGGAAAACTTAGTAAAACTTTAGTTTATTTCTTTTGGATCCCTTGGTAGGACGTTATAGTAGCACTAAGAGATGCCAAAAAACCTTTAGATGTTGAACTCCTTGATAGGATTGTAATCAATTTTGGTGCTTCCTTAACTATTATTTCAAATAATGGTAAATCATTCATAGGTGTTCAAATTTGTACATGGGCACTTGATCATGGTATTTACTTGAGCAAATCCTCTAACTATTACCCTCAAGGTAATGGCTTGGCTGAGTCATCTAATAAGAATATGATTAGGATCATCAAGAGGATTGTGGAGGATAATCAAAGGTGTTGGCATTGAAAGTTAAGGACTACCCTTTGAGCTGATAGAATAACACCCAAGTAAGCCATAGGAAATTCTCCCTTCATGTTAGTCTATGGAAGAGAAAGTAGGCTTCTTTTATCACTCAAGTTTCTTGCTCTTGAGTTGGTCCATTAGTTGGAATTGATTGAAAATTATATTATGTCTATAAGAATGGTAGATCTAATGGAGTTAGAGGAGAAAAGAGGTCAAGAAATCTAGACCTTAGAGATACATCAGCAATAGATGAAGATGAATTTTGATAAAAAGGTTAAGGCCAAAAATTTTAGGGAAGGTGATCTTGTGAGAAAATGGGGTAAAGATAGAGCAAAGGCTTGGAGACTCTCAAAGTTTGATGCCTTATGGAGTGGCCCCTATGTGATCATTAGTTGTAAACAATCTAATGCCTTTCAATTGAGTAGGCCAAATGGTGAAGTCTTGCACATCCCTATTAATGGGATATATCTTAAGACCTATTTTTGATGAATATCATAATGTCATGTACATAGTCAGAGTAGTTTCACTTTCCCATTCTTTCCTATTTTCAAAGAAGTACACAAGAACAAGTTTTGTTTCATAGAAGAAAGGTCTAGTTCTACAAGTTGTTTTACAAGTTGCAAAGGAAGAGGACTTGTTATAGCATAGAGTGTGGTGGAGGTGGTAGATTGATGAGTTATATGGTTTTAGAG
This sequence comes from Cupressus sempervirens, assembly GCA_028749045.1. Lineage (NCBI taxonomy): Eukaryota > Viridiplantae > Streptophyta > Pinopsida > Cupressales > Cupressaceae > Cupressus > Cupressus sempervirens. The sequence continues at coordinate 60,541,857 of CM053783.1, forward strand.
ACTCTATATCCCAATGGATCTCTTTGATGGTCATTGTTCATATGCTAAGCAGGCTTGCATCCCCCCTAAGCCATCAGAAAGGTTAGCCCAAAATTGCCTTTTGCCAAAAAAGTCAAATACAAATAATAATCTATTTTAACAGTCACCTAGGATGCTCATGAAATGATTCATCATTAGTTATATTCATTGTTTCATGTTATGCTCTTAATATTTTAAGTCACAAGCATGCAATTCAAATGGTCATGGGTGCTTGAACTTTGAATAAGGTTAAGGTGGTGAAGGTGCGCTTTGCTTTGCTCACCCAATCACATGGTTATGGTGACATGCTATGGTTTGAGTTGTGATGGTGTGACAAATCAGATCTTTGGTGTCCAAGACATATCTGCACTATTAGATCATTTAGGTCAATGGCTGGCACATGATTGCTACGAATTGAGAGATGTTTAAGCCTTGAGTCATGATCAAGCGATTCCCTTTGTTTTGCTTGGTCATAAAGGTCAAACAATAATATTAGTTCAAGGTGGCAAGGCAATGATGACTAGTAAATCATGGCTTTGTAGGAAACAACAATTATTAAGAGAATGTGGTTGCAATGATGCAATCATGAATTATTGGATTTAGGAAATAAGGCTTGGACTATCAATAGGGTCTCATAACCATGAAAAATTATTGGTCCATGTGGTAGGGCTTGGTGATTAATCCTAGTTGACTAATATGATGGTCAATTTGGTGGATTAGTGGTAGCAGAAGTAGTTTCGTGAATGAAGAATTTGATCTTTCGATCTCTTACAAGAACTTTCATTGATCCCTAGGCTTGATAAGTGCAAAGAAATACTCCACCATCATTTATTAATCCACTCATTCAATTAGAGATTAAATAACCATCACTCTTGACCTCTTAGAGATTTGTTTGGTGTGGAAGTGATCCTCTTAGGTGTGGATTTACTCAATGGCCAAATCTTTTCAACTTTGCAGTAACTATTCTCTAGAGATTTGATCGCAATGGTTGAACTTTACCTTGTAATATAAGTTATCTAAGTTATGCCTAAACTATAAAGGAAAATTTTGTACTCTTTTCTTAGGGTCAGATATTCTCTATTTCTTTAGTACTACCTTGGCATGTTGCTATAAATTCCCTATTTGCCTCTGAGTTATATGAATTTTTTCCTTATCGTTTTCAACTATCATCATACTATATAAACTTGCTTTCCTTTCTTCAACATACTATGAATATCTGTAATCTACACTCTGTATCTTTTCAACTCATGAATGATAAGGAGTGAAGTATCTTCTTTGTATCACTCATATGGTTTCCTAATCTATGTGTGGTTTATAGATCATAGTAGGGATTAAATCCATATATGTTTAGACTATCATAATAATAAAACTATGCATGTATGGGTAGAGATAGATCTAGACACTCTATTTTGCTACATAACCTCTGTAGAATAGACTAGGTAGTTGCTTTCATGTTTTCCTTCTCCCTTTTCCCTTCAAGAATAGTTTAAGGTCATCCTAATAGTAGAGGAAGCTAACCTTCTCTAGAGACTCAACCTTAGTTCAAGTCCCACAACTTGGAGGTTGTTTCCATATTTCACAAGACTTTGGACAAGGGTACAAGCTTTTTTGATAGCAATGCATAAGACCAAGGTTTATCTATCTGTTAAAATGTTGACCATAGGTGCAAAAAATATTAAAACCTAGGGTGTAACATCCTGCTAGGGAACCCAAAAGAAAATAACCCAAAAATTCAATAAGTTTTCCAAATATTTTTTTTTGTAAGGATAATAACCACAAGAGATAGCACAATGGAAGCAATAACTCACATACATATAAAAAATCCATAAATAGATTACATATCTTAAAGGTTTTGTTGCATTGAGTCACATACATAAGTTTTATTTATACTAAATCTGATACATAACAAATACACATCATAGAATAACCACAAGCACAAATCCATTTAAATAATATATAATTGCATAAGATGTCACTTGGCATAATTAGAATGCATAATCATCCACTATACAAGTCATAAGGTATGAAAAGCTCAAAGAATACACATCATGAATAAAATACATCATCTCATAAGATCTTTGATAATCAAATACAAAAGAATATAACTATCCATCAAAAATACAAGATGAAAATGAAAGGAACAACTACACAAGTACATCCAACAATGACTTTCAGTTGTCAGATCTTAATGGTATAAGAAACACTACCACCCAACTTTGTGGAACCTAAATGGCCCACTCCCACCATGCTGAGAAGATAATCTCAAGTCCCATATAGATATCAATCCAAAAGTCATAACCAACATCTAGGTTAAGGAAAACATGATAGAAATCTATCTCAAAGGTACAAAGACACAAGTAACATCTAAACCTAGAGGCAACAAAGACACATAGGAAATCTACTATGTAAGTGGGAAAGTGTCATTGCAAGAGCCAACTCTAAGGTTACCCTAGCAACCTCTCTAGACTCCAAACCCCTAGTGTCTCTATGTGGCATCAATATCCTTTCATACACACAAGGCATACTAATGAGGCATGGTCCCAATAAAATATCCTCTCTACTCCCATCCTAGCCTATACTAGCACTCAAGGTATGGGCGAGGAAAAGTACCAACTCTTATTAATTCATTTTGGACCCATTTAATGAAATTTTATCACTTATTAAAAAAAATTACAATGGGTTACTTAGGAAGTCTCTTTAGGGCTCCGACCTCCATTGCAAGCCACTTTCCAACATAAACATAGATTACCTACCCTAAGGTCATGAAAAGTATAACTCATAAAATCACAATTTTCACTTGTGTCCTATACAAGCAACTAAAAAGCATCTAAAAATATTTCACAATATTCACCTCAGTCCTATGTAAGCATTTGGAAAACACTTATAGCTAAATCATAATAACCACCTCAATTCTTATACAAGGAACTAGAAAGCATCAAAAGATAACTAATGGAAAATTAAAAGACAACTAATGGAAAATTAAAAGATACAAGAAACTAGAGAGCACTAATAAACAACTAATCAAAGCTCATCATAGAAATATGTGAATACATCACAATTGTCGAGTATAAAAGATCATGACCAAAAAATAACCATAACATCATCATAGAACAAAAACTCCCAAGCCTTTGGTAAAAATCTTGACTAGTCAACATATTAAGTCAAACCCAAAATCAACACCAGTAAACCATTCATCACATCAAGAAATAATTTCATAAACTATTTGTTAGAAAACATAATGTCTGGTTTACAAACAAGATTCAAGTTTTCAAGTTCACAAAGAAAACAAGTTTACTTAGTGTGGAAGACAATTTCATATAAACTAAATCCATTTTTAAAATAACACTCATAAATTTTAATTAGAATTTAATTAGAATTTTTTCCCCTTAAATAAAATTATGAAAAACATCTATTAATTTTTAAAAAAAATTTATGAAATATAATTAAAATGACCTTATAATTAAAAATTATTAAGTACTATTAAATTATTAATACTAATAATTATTAAATTAAAAATAGAATAATATATTATTTATTATTTATTAATAATTATTATTAAATTACCTAATATAATAATCATTAATGAAATAATAATAATAATAATAATATTATTATTATTATAAAATAAAATATTTTTTTAAAAACAAAATCAACAAAACTAAATGTGATTACATATAACATACCCCATAATTGGGGAGGCTCAAATGTGGCCTAGCTACTTTGGCAACCTATTGCCTTAGTAGCATCTGTTGCCTTGGTAGCATCCATTGCTATGACATCGTGCCCACCATTGCAACCAAGTGGAGGAGGGAAGGCAAGTCACACCCCTCCTCTCTTTATTATATATATATATATATATATATATATATATATATATATATATATATATATATATATATATATATATATATATATATATATATATATATATATATATATATATATATATATATATATATATATATATATATATATATATAAACAAAAAATATATAAAAAATAAATCCCCCCCCTCCAAAATCATACCAAAATAAATGATTGTCAATGTTTGTTTTGTTATAAAATTTATCACAGTAATTATTTACCATGCTAGTGTTTATTAATATATATTTTCATTTTACAATTTTTCTAGCATAGACCTAATATTAAAAAATATAAACTATCAAATTTGTATATTTATTTTCTAGTATTCTTTTCCAAACCCTCATCCCAATTTTAATTTTCTAAATCAATCTGATCTCCAATCAAAATTTTTGATTGATGTCTCTCACATAAAATTCAATAATGAAAATTAACTTTTCACAATCAAGGATTTCAACTTGAATTAAATTTTCTATACAAACATGGAGAAGACAAAGAAATTTCAAAGAAGAAACTACTATGCAAATCTCAACAAGATCCTACCTTGATCTAATGCTAACTAGATAAATGTTTGGAGCTTCCAAGATATTCTCGTCTTCTTCAAAACCCTCTTCTTCAAAATTTGTTCCTCCAAACTCATGTGTGGAGAAATGAGCTCTAATTTCTTTAAAAGGAACTTTCTCCCTTTACGGTTTTGGTTTTACAATCACGCGAACCCTTTTCTCTATTATTTTATTTTATTTTAATTTCATGTACAAACTTTTTGCATTTTAATTAAAATAAATTTTATTAAATTTATTCTCTCTCTCTCTCTCTCTCACACACACACACACACACACACACATTAAATCACAAGACATCTTTAATTTAATATATTAATTAATTTAAACAACAATAATATTTAGAGTTTATTATTAAAATGAAACTCCTAAATAAATGATTATTAAATTAAAAAATAATAATTATGCCAAATTGGAACTTTAATTAAATCTTTTAAATTTAATTGTTTTATTTATTTAATTTCTCAATTAATTAAATAAAATCAAAAACTAATTTTTCTTTAATTTTTGTTAAATTAAATCATTTAATTTAATTTAATTTAATTTAGTTATAACTAAAAATTGCAATAGACCCACAAATCCAAATTCAAAAACTGATAATAAAGATAGAGTACTAAACCAAACTCAAGAGTCAAAATCATGAATTTACATCACTTGACCAATTCAGAAGGGTAAATAACTCAGATACTTGTCCTACTTTCTAGGACAATTGGCTTAGGGTAGAATTTGGACTCAAGAACTATTTCCCCTCTTTTACCATTGAGATACTGCAATAAGGCACACTCATCCTAGCAATTCAGGAAAGTTAATGCTCGATACCTATAATCTACAAAAAAAATTGAGCATGTACATATACATATAAATCTAAACTAACAAAAAATGGTGGAGAGTGGTGCATTGTGAATATCTTGACTAGCAGGTGACTATGACTCCCTCCCTCAACCACATTAAAAATGTTAAACATAAGGTAAAACTTACATACATACACCATACACATGCAAGTATGGGGTAGGTATCCATAGAAACTACATATACATCATCCATCTAACTATAATCATGAAATAACTAAAATAACTATATGAACATACAAAACAACATCATCAAAGAGATAAACATAGACACCCAAAATAACCAAGTATCAAGTAGCTCATCGAATATATAACTAAGTATAAAATAACATGTAATCAAATAAGATAACCAAGTACCACTAATCATAAAACATAACCATAGAGATGGCCTAAAATAATTCGGCAATGAAACATGAAAAGTAAACTAGGGGTAGGCATTACATACTCCTGCATGTAGGCTTAGGCTTACTCCTAGAACCCTACAAAAAAGATTAAAAAAACAAACACTCAATGTGTGGGTACCATTGGACCCTTTCCCCTTGTATGAGGATAACACTCCATTTTAAAATCACCCTCTAAGATATACTCATATCTCCTATAACATCCAAGAAAGAAAAATAAAGATGCTCAGAAGGTCAACAGAGGCATAACACCTTAAAGACCAACTCAAGAATTATTCAAGTTTTTCCTTTTTCCATGTTTCAAGTAATTGAGTTTGAAATTCAAAGTGTTCATGTTGTAATAGATACATAAGAAAATTTAAGTTTCATTTTAGTTTGTCTAGTTTTCATCAAGTGGTGGTCCAATATACCCAAATCTCTCAATATAGGAACTTGAGCTTTGATACTAGATGTAATCCCCTGCCAAGGAACCCAAAAGAAATTAACCCAAAGTTTCACTAAGTTTTCCAAACAATTTTTTTTAAAGGATAATAACCATAAGAGATAACATAGTGGAAGCAATAACTCACATACATACAAATAATCCATAAATAGATTACATCTCTTAAAAGTTTTGTGATGTTAAATCACATACATAAGCTTTATTTATACTAAATTTGATACATAAAAAATTCACATCATAGAATAACCACAAGTACAAATCCATTTAAATAATTTACAATTACATAAGATGCCACTTGACATAAACATAATGCATAATCATCCATTATACAAGTCATAGGGTATGAAAAGCTCAAAGAATATACATCATGAATAAAATACATCATCTTGTAATATATCTAATAATCAAATACAATACAACATAATATAACCATCCATCAGAAACACAGGTTTAGATTGGAAAGAACACATGCACAAGTACATCCAACAACAACATCCAATTTCCAAATCTCAATGGTATAAGAAACACTACCACCCGACCTTGTAGAACCTAAATGGCCCACTCCCATTGTGCCAAGGAGATAATCTCAAGTCCCATATGGATATCAATCTACAAGTCATAACCAATATCTAGGTCAAGAAAAACCTAATAACAATCTATCTCAAAGGTACCAAGACACAAGTAATATCTAACTGTAGAGGCAAAAAAGATACCTAGGAAATCTACTATGTAAGTAGGCAAGTGTCATCGCATGAGCCAACTCTAAGGTTACCCTAGTAGCCTCTTTGGACTCCATCCCCCTAGTGTCTCTATGTGGCATTAGTATCCTTTCATACACACAAGACATATTAACAAGGCAAGGTCACAACCAAGCATCCTCTCTACTCCTATCCTAGATTGTACTAGCACTCAAGGCATGGGCAAGGACAAATACTAACCCTTATTAATTCATTTTAAGCCTAGTTAATGAAATATTATAACTTATTAAAACAACTTACAATGGGTTACCAAGGCAACCTCTTTAGGACTTTGGCCTCCATTACAAGATAGTTTCCAACATACACATAGATTACCTATCCTAAGCTCATAAAAATTACAACTCATAAAATCACAATTTTCACCTTAGCCATATACAAGAAACTATAAAGTTCCTAAAAATAAATAATAGTATTCACCTCAATCCTATGCAAGAAACTAAAAAGCTTCGATAGAAAAATCACAATAACTACCTTAGTTCTTATACAAGCAACTAGAAAGCATCAAAAGATAACTGATTGAAACTTAAAGGTTACACTAGGAAAAATCACATTGTGCACCTCAGTTCTATACAAGCAACTAGAAAGCACTAACAAGAAACTTATCAAATCTCATCATAGAAATACATGAATACATCACAATGCTTAGGTATAAAAGATCATGACCAAATAATAACCATAACATGATCACAGAACAAAATCCCACAAGCCTCTGGTAAACATCCTAACTGGTCAACATACTAAGTCAAACCTAAAACCAACTCTAGTAAACCATACATCACATCAAGAAATAATTTCATAAATCATTTGTTTCAAAAATATACGTGTTTAGTTTACAAATAGGGTTCAAGTTTTTGAGTTCACAAAGAAAACAAGTTTACTTAGTGTAGAAAATAATTTCATATAAATTGAATCCATTTTAAAAATAATACCCATAAGTTTTAATTGGAATTTTTTTCCACAAGAGGCATAAAGAAGATCTATTACATTGGATTCCATATAGATGGTTTCTATTTGTAATGATTCCATTCTCCACCACTCACTTCTAAAACAAGATGCTTTTGGAATGGGCTACCTTTGTTTTCAGGCTACTTCCTTTTGGTCCTCTCTCACTTTTCTCCAATTTCCAAATAAGATGCTTTTAGATTTCTTGCAAGCTAAGAGGAAATTGTTAAATTGCATTCCTTTTTCTCTACACCACTAATGTTGTGGATGAATTCAAACAAATTTTATCCTTCAATAGAAATGCACAAAAAAAAGAGGGTTTTTTTTCATTCCGCAATGCACACCAATGTGAGTCAATGGACTTTCACCAATTTCAAATCATTAAATAATGAGAAGGAACCTCTCAAATTTTCACAAATAGTTGCTAGATAGAAATTGATGAAATAGAGTTTTCGGTTAGAAGGTGTCATGCTAGATATGAAAGCATTGAAAGTCTTTGACAAAATGCCTCAAAAAAATTTGTTTTGAAAACATATGTGTTCATTTTACAAATAGAAGTTTTCAAGTTCACAAAGAAAACAAGTTTACTTAGTGTAGAAATTAATTTCATTTAACCGAATCTATTTCTAAAATAATACCCATAAGTTTTAATTGCAAACTTTTTTACCTTAAATATAATTATGAAAAAATTATATTAAAAGAATTTTAATTTTATAAAATATAATTACAACAACCTTATAATATAAAATTATTATTAAATTTTATTAAGTATTATTAAATTATGAAAATAATAATATATAGTATTATTTATTAATAAAAATAAAATTAACTAATATAATAATCATTAATAAAATAATAATAATAATATTATTATTATTATTAATATAAAATAAAACATCTTTTTTTAAAACTAAATGCAATTACATATCGCATGCCCTACAATTGGGTAGGCCGAAATGTGGCTTGGTTGCTTTGGTAGCCCGCTGCCTTCGTAGCACTTGTTGCCTTCGTAGCATCCATTGCTATGGCAATGTACCTACCATCACAACTGAGGGGAGGGGAGAGGTCACAACCCCTCCTCTTTTCTATATATATATATATACATATATACATATGTACATATATATACATATGTACATATGTACATATATATACATATGTACATATGTACATATGTACATATATATATATGTACATATATATATGTACATATGTATATATGTATATATATGTACATATATATACATATGTACATGTACATATATATGTACATATGTATATATGTATATATATGTACATATATATACATATGTACATATATACATATGTACATATATATATGTACATATGTATATATATGTACATATGTATATATGTATATATGTATATATAGCACTTGTTGCCTTCGTAGCATTCATTGCTATATACATATATATATGTATATATGTACATATATATACATATGTACATATATATACATATATATATATGTACATATATATATGTACATATGTATATATGTATATATATGTACATATATATACATATGTACATATATACATATGTACATATATACATATGTACATATATATATGTACATATGTACATATATATATGTACATATGTATATATGTATATATGTATATATAGCACTTGTTGCCTTTGTAGCATTCATTGCTATGGCAATGTGCCTACCATCACAACTGAGGGGAGGGGGAGGTCACAACCCCTCCTCTTTTCTATATATATATATGTATGTATATGTATATATATATGTATATATGTATATATATATATGTATATATGTATATATGTATATATGTATATATATGTATACATATTTATACATATATGTATATATACATATATGTATGTATAGATATATGTATACATACATATATATATGTATGTATATATATGTATATACAAGTATATATACATACATATATATGTATGTATATATACATGTATATACATATATATACATATATATGTATGTATATGTATATATATATATATGTATATGTATATGTATATACACTTTTTTATATAAACAAAAAAATTATAAACAATAAATGCCCCCCCTCCAAAATCATACCAAAATAAATGATTTTCAATGTTTGTTTTGTGATAAAAATTATCCCAGTAATTATTTACTGTGGTAATTTTTATTAATATATTTTTGTTTTACAATTTTTGCAATATAGACCTAATTGAAAAATAAATACAAACTATCAAATTTGTAAATTTAATTTCTAGTATTCTTTTCTAAACCCTCATCTCAATTTTAATTTTCCAAAACAATTTAATTTCAAATAAGAATTTTTGATTGATCTCTCTCACAGACAATTCAATAATGAAAATAAACATTACTCAATCATGCTAGGTTTATGTTAGAAACAATAGTCCACCAAGATAATTGAGGCTGGGAGGGGGTTTGTTGAATTAGTTATCCAATAATTAAACCACTTATCTTAAAATTTAAAAAAAAAAAAAAAAAAAAAAACCATTTAGTCAAAGTAAAAAACAACCATACAAAGATGCACACTGACAATTACACTAGATATGTTGACTAGGGAAACCCTTGATTAGAGGGAAAACCCTAGTGGAAATGATGCCCGCAAGATGACGTACTAATATAAATATTCCTTGTTAGAGGATAGGAATCTATTACAAAATTGAGTACATTGAGTCCCTATTAGGAAACTTTGAATCCCTATTAGGAGATTCCAATCCTATTAGGAGTTGTAGTATAATGTATGCAAGAAGAGCCCACTACCTAAACATGCAATTTCAACTACAATAAGAGCTCACTGCTCAAATAAGTAATTTACTAGTATCTTCTTCTTTCCTCTATACTTTCCTCTATCTTGTCAATTGGACCAATCACTGTTAGACCTTTTAAACTAGGTTATGAACCTCAAATCCAAATACCAAATCTTGGATCACTTAGAAAAACCTTAACAATGAAGTTTCCTTTACTTCCACACTACTCTGCTCAACTTCCCATCTTCAGCTACTTTTCAAACATTTATGATTTTCATATCCTCATATCCATACATGTCATGATAATGGAAAGTGTCCTTCCTTTATATTGAGTCCATAAAACAATTCTTGTATTGGTTGTTAGTCCTTCTCAATTTATTATTATAAGACCTCATTAAGAACACATCGCACTTAGCAATAACACAAATCTCCAGCCTTGCAACTTCAATAAATTTTTGTTCACTCAATATTATGTTGAGTGAGTTTAGCCACATCATTACCAACATGTCTTCTTCATATCTTCAACCTTGATCATCAAGATATCAACTCTATTAAGAGATATAACAAGTTTACCAGAACATGGCTCTGTAAACTCTATCTTAGAATATACATCACCAAAACTTACATAACTTCTTCTAAACTTTTCCTTTCTACTTCCAACTTTAAACAACATCAACAACATCAATAAGAGTCCTAAGTGACTCTATCCATCATATATTACCCCCCATATAGGAAGCATCAACATCTAGTCGAGACAATCAATGGTGCTATGTTACCCTGCAGTGATGCACTCTTGCATCTTGTTACTATGATGTAGGAAGGGACATAACCCCAAGCATACCTCACAAATACTCAAGAGTCTCTTTGAGAAGAGGCTTAGTAAATATATCTATAACCTACTCTTTAGTGTTCACATACTCCAATCTGATTTTCTTTTCTGCAAATTTTTTTCTCAACATATGATACTTAATAGAAATGTGCTTAGTCTTTGAATGCAATACTAGTTTCCTAGACATATTTAATATGCTTGTATTGTCACAATGTATAACAACAGGTTCATTGATTTTTGTCCTTATATCCTTCAACATCTACTTCATGGAGATTAATTGATTGCAATTATTTGCTACTACAACATACTCTACTTCTTGCTTAACCAAGAAAAAAATCTTCCTCCAAGAAAGAAAACTCCTCCACTAGTTCTCTTTCTGTCATTCATACTACCTGCCCAATCTACATTAATATAAGCACTTAGAGTTAAATCATTAGATCTATCATACCATAATCCAAATTCTAAAGTTACTTTTAGATATTTGAATATCCTTTGCACTATTTCATAATGTGCTTCTCTAGGATTAGCCTAGAATCTTGCAATAATTCTAGTTGCATTTTCTATATGTGGCCTTGTGTGAGTCAGATATTGCAAACCTCTGATCACAGGTCTATACTTCTTCTACTCACCAGTAGATGTCTCATCCTTTGTAGACAACTTTTGTCTAGTTACCATAGGTATTCCAACAGGTTTACATGTTTCCAAACCAAACCTTTTTAGTAAATCCTTCAAGTACTTAGTCTAAAAAATAAAGATTCCTTCTTAATTCTGTACTATCTGCAGTCCTAGGAAATACTTCATCTCTCCTATCATACTCATTTCAAATTCTTTCTTCATTTGTTCAGAAAACTTCTTACTTTCTTTATCATTTCCTCCAAATATGATATCATCAAAAAATATTACCAAATTCATCAAACCATTATCAGTTTCTTTCCAATATAGATTGCTATCTTCCATTCCTTTTCTATATCTAAGCTTTATTAGATGCTTATCTAACCTTGCATACTAGGTTCTAGGTGCTTGATTCAATCCATACAATGCTTTCTTTAATCTACATACTATGTCCTTGTCATCTGTCAAAGGACATCCTTCAAGCTACTCAATGTATACCTCTTCTTCAAGTTCTCCATTCAAAAATCCTAACTTGACATCCATTTGATATACTTTGAATTTCTTCTATGCTGCATAGGCTAAGAATAATCTTATGGCTTCTATTCTAGCCAATAGAGCATAAGTCTCATCATAGTCTATTCCTTCTTACAGTGAATAACCTTTACATACCAATCTTGCTTTGTTTCTTACAACTTCTCCTTGCTCATTCATCTTGTTCTTGAATACCCATTTGGTTCCAATCACATTCTTATCTGCTAGTCTGGGGACCAATTCCCATGTCTCATTCTTTACTATCTGATCCAATTCCTCTTTCATGGCTTGTTTCTAGTAATCATCTTTACATGCTTCATCTACATTCTTCAGTTCAACTTGAGATATCAAGCATGGTTCTTCATTAACTCTACTTCTTGTCATCACACCTTTGTTTTTGCTTCCAATGATCAGTTTGGATGGGTAATTATTTATCATGTTCTTTCTTGAAGTAGGAGTTGTTATCTCAACTCTTGGCTTTACTAAAGATTTTGAGCTTTGTTCCTACCTTTTATCTCCTTCATTCTACAAATCATTGTTAGTCTCAAGAAATAACTCATCATTCCTTGGCTTAGTAACAACATCATCATCTGAAATGTAATCAACTATTCTCTCTTGTACTCTAAACTTCTCATCAATTCTGACATTAGCACTTTCCATAATAGTCTTAGTTCTCTAATTATAACATCTATAAGCCTTTCTTTTCAATGAATAACCAAGAAACATACATTTATCACTTCTAGCATCAAACTTACCAATGTCATCATCTCTCTTAATGTAACACTTACTTCCAAATATTTTAAAATACTTAATTGTATGTGAGTGACCAAACCACAGTTTGTAAGGCATCTTATTTGTATCCTTCCTTATTTGAACTATGTTCATAGTGTAGACTACTATATTCATTGCTTCTCTCCAAAATGTCTTGGATACATCATTTTTTGCTAACATAGCTCTAGCTACTTTTGTTATAAACTTGTTTCTTCTCTCTGTAATGCCATTCTATTCAAGGGTTCTTGGAGCCAATAGATATATTTTAATTCCATTTTTCTCAAAAAACATGTTAAACTCATTTGAAGTAAATTCTCCTCCTCTATCTGATCTTAAACATTTAATCTTTACACTAGATTCATTCTCAACTCTATTCTTAATATCTTAAACTTGTCAAATGCCTCAGATTTCTCTTTAAGAAATGCAACCCACATCATTCTAGAAAAATTATCAACCAGAATCATAAAATACCTTTCACCATAGAATCCTCTTGTCTTTGTAGGATTGCAGAGATCTATCTATACAATCTCCAACTTCACTATAGTGGTAATCTTCTTGTTGGGAAAATAAGTTCTATTATACTTTTCCAAAACACACTCCTGGAAAATTGTGTTAGTCTTCTTTACAATCTTTTGAAAATCTCTAACAAAAAACATTTTACTAGTCCTCACAATACAATCAAAGTTTATATGAAAAAATTTCTTATGCCATAACCAACAGTCATCTACCTTTGCAACCAAACATGTCATTCTAGTAGCATTCAACTGAAATACATTACCTCTAGATCTGGTTCCTATTCCAATTACCTTTCCATCTTTATCTCTAATCATGCATGTATTTTCTATGAACTTCAACTGATAACCTTTGTCTACTAATTTTCCAACACTCAAGATTTTTTTTTAAACCATCAACAAAGTATACATCCTTAGATTTCATTTTACCATCAAGAGTTATAGATCAAATACCTTTTACTTGGCATGTTGCATTGTTTCCCACTCTAACAATTTCTCCATCCTGACTTTTCAAATCAAAAAACTTGTTCATATCACCGGTCATATGATGTGAATAACCACTATCAATAATCCAATTATATTTCTTCTCAACCTGTGATACCAGAGCTATATTCTCTAGAATTTCCTCTTTAATTGCCACAAATCCAATTTCATCATCACTAGCACTTAATGCTTGATCATCAAAATCATTATCTTTATTTGTATACAAACAATCTCTATCTATTCTAGGAGTATGACTTCCTTTATACTTGTTCTCCCTTTTAGGACACTTAGATGCATAATGACCATATTCATTGCAAGTCCAACACTTAAAGATTTTCTTACCTCCCTTTTCTCTTCTTACCAAAAGGGCTACTACTTCATCAATCTTTCTTTCTTCTTTAGATCTACTATTACTAGCAAAAACTCCTCTAGCCTTTGTGCTCTTTGATAGGTTAGGTTGAATTTTCAAGGCACTGAACATTATCTTTGTTCTAGTTAATTCTCCAGTCTATCTAAGTTCATTCTCAACTCCTTTGTTGAATATTTGGTACATGATATCAACAACTATATCATTTGAACTTCTAGCTTGAATGGTGGTGTTAGACTTTTCAATATCTTCCAAATAACCTCATCATCTTCTTTGTTTCCTCCTTGAGCTTTAATACCTACAGTAATTTCTGATATCTTGCCTATATATGTTCTAAAAAATTCATCTTCCATCATCTTAGCATCTTGAAATGCACAAATCCAACTTTGTATCCTCAACTTCTTAGAATGTGCATCACCTTCAAAACTATTTTTCAAAGCTTTCTAAATCAATGTGAAGTAGAAAATGATTTTACTCAATTGTACTCCATTTCAAGAAGTGCAGTCAATAGTGCTTCTCTAGCTCTCATGTCACACATGAAAAGATCTCTTTCTATCTCGATGCAAGTTTCCAAATCTTTTTCTTCAATGATTGCCTTTGCTGATTTTTTCAAGATCCAATATCTCAAATGCATACACAAAAAATGTGTTTTCATCTTTTCCTTCCAACTACCATAGTTAGTTCCATCAAACTTTGGACTATCTTTCCTAAACATGTTCACCATGGCTCTCCCAAAGCTATTAAACTTTTTCTTCAAGGACCTAATGATTTGATACCAATTGTTAGAAACAATAGTCCACCAAGATAACTGACAAGTTGGGGGGGTAAATTATTGTACAACAATTAAACCACTTATCTTTATTAAATAAACTTAACCATTCAATAAAAGTAAATAGAAGCCATATAAAGATGCACATAGACAATTACACTAGATATGTTGACTAGGGAAACCCTTGATCAAAGGGAAAACCCTGGTGGGAATGATGCCCACAAGATGATGTACTAATATACATATTCCTTGTTAGATCATAGACCTTGTTAGGATTTTGTTACAAAATTTAGTGGAATGAGTCCCTATTGGGAGTCTTTCAATCCCTATTAGGAGTTGTGCTATAATGTATACAAGAAGAGCCCATTGCCTAAACATGTAATTTCAACTACAAGAAGAGCTCATTTCTCAAATAATTAATTTACTAGTATCTTCTTCTTTACTTTATACTTTCCTCCATCCTATCAACCAGACCAATCACTATTAGACCTTGTAGACTAGGTCATAAACTTCAGATCCAAATACCAAACCTCAGATCACATAGAAAAACATTGGCAATGAAGTTTCCTTCACTTTCACACTACTCTTCTCAACTTCTCATCTTCTACTACTTTTCAAACATTTACACTTCACATATCCTCATATCCATACATGTCATGATAAAGGAAAGTGTCCTTCCTTTATACTAAGTCCATAAAACAATTCTTGAATTAGTTTTTAGTCCTTCTCAATTAATTATTATAGGACCTCACAAAGAACATGTTACACTTAGTAATAACACAAATCTTCCACCCTACAACTTGAATAACTTTACATACACTCAATATTATGATGAGTGGGCTTAGTGCTGCCATTACCAATGTGTCTTATTCATGTCCTCAACCTCCATCATCAAGATATCAACTCTATTAAGAGATATAAAAATTTTACTAGAAAATGCCTCTATAAACACTATCTTAGAACATACACCACCAGAACTTACATAACTTCTTCTAGACTTGTCCTTTCTGATTTTGACATTAACTATTGGATACAATTGATTAATTATGTGTTGTCTTTGATGTTACACAAATTTCCTAATCATTATCAGTCAGTATATGTCAAGCTCACTCAGGTAGTGAAGACAGTTCTTAGTGTCTACTAAGAGTTCCTACGTTTGCCTAGTTTAGAAGGTAGTGTTTATCGAGTTCACTTGGGTGTCAAAGGAAAGATACAAAAAGTGAGTGTTAACTGAGCTCACTCGGTTAACAAAGGAAAGTTGGATGGAACTAGTGCTAACCAAGCTAACTTAGTTGCCAAAGTATTTTCACAAGTTTGTAGTGTTAACTGAGCTTCTATTGGTAAACAAAGGAAATCATTTCTGAGTCAGTTTCTACTAAGTTGGGTTGGCTAATGAAGGATTTTCTTATTTTTTTGTATTAAGCTTAATTGATTTCAGCCAAATAAGGTGATGAATATTAATTATTCTAAGTTGTATTTGAGCTGACTTGACAAAGTGGAAGATATAAGTATAAGGTCAAGTTGTGATTTCATTGTTTGAAAAGGCATGAAGATGTTATTAAAAATCTAATGATAAGAAAAGGAAGAGAATTTGAAGGATAAGTAGAATATCTTTGTGGAAAAACAAAGCCTTATTCAATCAGGAAGGATCAAGTACAAGCTACAATAGAGATCTGTAATTAGCAAATCAGTTGCATTGAAATTAGGTCATCTCATTATTACTCTCTAACTATTGTAGTAGTGATCTAAATATCTTAACAAAGTTGGCTTAATAGACATTTACAAATCCTCTTATAAGGTGGCATTTCTATTGAATTGTCTCAAGACCTCTAACAAGGCCACTCCTAATAGGGTGATTAAATCCTTTAATAAGATCACACCTAACAATGTGTTTTGTAACCTTTAATAGGGTTGGCTCCTAATAAGGCTCACTTCAGAAGAGTGAAAATAGTAACTAGTTGCAATTGGTAATTTTTCCCAAATTGGGTTTCCATGTTAAATCTTGGTGTCATATGTGTTCATATAATTTTTTTTTATGTGTTTGCAACTTAGTTAAAGTAATGGTAATCACAGACAAAATCTAAAGGTTTATATGTTAAGCACTTACCAAGCTAATTTAGTTATTACCGAGTTACAACATTTTTTGTGTTTTTCCTAAGCTTCAGTAGTATTTAGTTTCTTAGTTTTCATTTTGTACTGACATAAGGGATCTGGGATTTATTTTAGTAGTAACTAATTCATCCCTCCTATATTAGTTATTCCTCTTATTATTGATGCTAAAAAATGGTTCGCATCTACAGTTTCATCACTTCCTCATACTAATTCATCCCATTTTCTCAACCTACTCATTTTGATCTTTTGGCCAACTTGATCATATCTCAACAATGTCTTTCATCATTCGTATACTCTTTTGCATAATTTTTGTATCATTTCAAAATCATTTCATATCAACTCAAAACCATCTGAAATCAATCCAAAATCACCCCAAATCAAGTCAAAATCACTCAAAATCAGTCCTAATCATCATTAAACATACCAAACATCCCAAATCAATCATCATTTGTCTAATCCTAGGCATTTTTTTGGCTTTTAGTGCCTTAGAAACCCATCAATCTATCAAATCTTATCAATCTGACCTTAGTACTATCATGGCTCTTAGTGCTAGGTCAAACTATCATTCATGTCATCTAATCTTTGACATTTTTGAGGCTCTTAGTGTTATATCATGACATCATCAAACCACTTTAATAATATTGACTTGTCCATCGATGTTATTATGATCAACCATATCAATCAATATTGATCCTATAGCATTTACAATAACGATTAAATGTTACATATCTCTAATTCATGTCATGTGTCCTTGGCATGTTATCAATTTCAATCAATCAATCAATTTGACCATGGATTTGGTCTACCCATCATCATCCTTGTTAGGATAAACCACAGACAGAAATAAAAACTACATACAAAATATAACCAATAACAAAAAATAATAGAACACTCAGAAATGAACACAAGGCACCAAGATTTAACGTGGTTCACCCAATCCCTGGGCTACGTCCACCAAACAACAAGTTTGATCTTATTACAATCCAGTGATTACAACCTGATTACAATCCGTAATCCCTTACAGCTCAATACTGCCGCAAGAACCAATTTTGTATCACCACAGATGAAAAATACCCAACCCTAAGCCCTTTTTATACAAGTATTAAACCGCTTTAGGGTTATAACATGTCGGCCATATGTCGGCCATATGAAGTATGTACAGTACTTTCCTGATCAGTCACCACAATCTAACAATCCTATCAATCCCTATCATCATAACATTCTCATTAAAGGATACTATCACACTTATTTAATCAATTTGGCCAATTACCTATTAATTTTCTCTATAGGATTAAATAACCCATAATTTAATCCTATCATTCTTACTAATTATTCTTTCTAATTTTCATCCTCATTCAATTAATTAATTTTATTAGTTGATTGATTTACCATTCGCAAACCATGGAAATTCACAATTTCCTAAGTCACATTTTCCTCCATTAATTCCATTTTCACTAATTTCTATTTTGTGGAATAAAGGATTTTTAATTCAAATATTCCATAAAATGTTAACATCATCATGACACATGGGTGCAACACCTCATGGATTCTCCATTGACACTTGGCTAAGATATGTCATAATCAAAGATTCTTATTCTATTACGCACATCCATATTTGGCTTCATTCGTCATAGATTCTTAGCTTTAAGTGGGCTTGAGGTGTCATATGACGCGTCATAGATTATCTTCCATCTTTAGCCAAGTTTGACTTCCAAGTATCATAGAATCCTACACTTGGCTTCTTGTGTCATATGTGTCATAGATTCTCAAAGGAATCTTGTTCTGAGTCACATATCTAAGGGTGACAAATCCAATGCTCTCATCTGGAGTGTTGATTATAAAATGAGCAGTCTTTCTCTCATTTCTAATCCTTGGCTTTTTATGTATTTTCACTCTTTCTCTCACATTCAAATCACAACTTCAAGTATTTTCATAGAATTATCATCACTATAGGCTTTTGCTTCAATATTGTGTGCATTATAGGCAATTTTTAGCTATATCACATGGAGAAGAAAGAAGGACATGGGAGCTACAAATGAAAGAGGGAGTTTTTAATATTGTTTTGATTTCTTTTGATTCATTTGGCTTTCATGGTAGACTAGTGGGTGTCAATGTATGTTTAGTGAATTTGTGATTTTTGTATAGTATGTTAGATAGTAGCCCATTTTCTAGTTCTATATTTGGTGAACCCAACATGAACATGCTTATCTAACTTTGGTTTTCTTGTTTTGTGCTTGTAGGTGCAAGGAAGGAGCTCACTTGGAAGGGTATAATGACTATTTTCACTTCCTTATCATAGCTAGATTAATTAGGGGGTCCAATAATATGGTTATATCCTTTCATTTCATGTGTTTTGTTAGCTTTCTGCCCTAGGGTGCACTCTACTATGTCAAGGCACACTTGGGACCCTTAGGAGCAGTCTTAAGGGCCTAGGAAACACCATAACCCCTGTCTGCTACTCCTAACATACCAACTGCACCTAGAACTTACCAAATGCACCCTTCTAGGCCCTAACTACACCATGGGCACACTCTACACTATCTAGGTGCACTTGGTAGTATAGGTATCAAAATCTTCAGTTTCTTGGTCTTATTCAAGCACCATTTCCTCACAACTTGTCACTAATCTCCCAATTGCACTCAAAAACTACCAAATGCACCCTACTAAGCCCCAAGTGCACCATGGGTCTAGTTAGCACTATCTAAGTGCACTTGGGGGCATTCTAAGACATTCTAGCCTTCTGGGGTGCAGTTTTCTCTTTTAGAGCATACCTAGTTCACAAAGAGCACACATATCACTTATAATCTGCATTTAGGACTTCTATATTCTTCTAGGACATAAGTTAGAGGTTTTTGTGTTATTGATGGCTTTTTTTTAGCATGTGGAAATTGTTGGATGAAGACTAGTCATTGAAAACTACAAATGTTTGTTTGCTGGATGATGTTGAAGACCATTATGTGTTTGTAAAAACCATGTGTGTGTGGATTTCCTAGATTAGATAACACTTTGTTTGGTGCTTTAAATGAACTATTTCTTTTATTCTTGGCATGTATATGGTGTTTAAAACCTTAGGGGTTACATTATATATATCCTCTCCCCTAGCCATTCATGGATCTTGGGTGCAAGAGAAATCCATCTAACTTCTATAGGAAGCCTACCTTGGACTAGGATATCTAATATTGGGTATGCCAGGGGATGACTTCAGAGTGGTAATGGGCCAAAGCCAGGTCAATGTTCTAACTTCTATATAAAATTAAATTATGGTGAAAGCTTTGTTGGTAGTATTGTTGCATGATAGCTCTCCTCTAGTATCCTTGTGGTGCATCAAACCCCAGTTATTGGGGCTAGGAGACCTTCTGTAGAAGTTTATCACTCACTTGCTGAATGGAATGCCCTTACTAAAAAGCATGCTTTAGTGGAAAAAATCCTTTCTATCCACTAGCTCAAGGGATCACCCATGCCTGTGAAGACATCCTACATTCTTGTAGTCCTTACTAGAGGCAATAGTCCCTTGGGAAGTCATGCCTCTTGGGAAGTGGATATTGGTAGCCCCAAGAAGTGAGTGCACTATAAGAGGGAGCTTGTGGTGCCAAGATCCTAGGTTGTCTATTCTGGATAAGTGTGGCTAAACTTTGGTTCAAGTAGGAATTTAGTGGATACAGTCTTAAAGCCTAGGTTGTGGTGTGTTTGTTCACTTTTAACAATAGCTATTCTTGTCTCAATGTGTCTTGCATGAGTGTAATAAATTAATCAAGATAACAACCAACTCACAAATTTACACCTTGAACCTTATCAAAACATTACACATTGTCAAAACATTACAACTTTGGTCAAAACTTTGTAAACTTTCCTCGAATACATTCAAGACTTGGAAAACATGGCCACTTGTGATCCTAAACATGTTTGGCATAACATAGGTTTCATCCTTGCATAGAACCACTTGCATTCACCATATTTTAGGCCTCATACTTGCATCATATAGGCTTCATCTTGCATATTTTAGTCCTCACTTAGTATTCCTCACCTTCATATTGCATTCATTAGGGGTTAGTTTGCCTCCCTTAGTTTTTGTATTTCAACCCCAAAAATTGCATTTTGCATTGTCTGTCTTGCATCCTTGCATACCCAACCTTCTTCTTGCACACTTTGACCATTATTATAGGTGTCCCAAACATCATTTTGAACCTCCATTATGGTCTTATATTTTCCTCTACTATCTAGCTCATTGTGACATCAATTTGGAAACCATAACACCTAGAATTGCCTTAGTTTCAGCTCATCTTCCCAACTGCACTTTGAAACTACCAATTGTGCTCAAACTAGCCCCAACTAAACCATAGGTGTAGTTGGTACTATTTGGGTACACTTGGTAGTTTGAGAACCTAGTTTGGGATTCCAAAAAATATTTTTAGGCTTTAATAGTGTCCTTAGGTACCTGGATAGGCCCCCCTATCTCAGTATGCCCTAATTTGCATTTTGCATCTCCTAACCTTCATTTCCTTCACTTAAGACATCATTAATTAGGTCATAACCTTCACCTTTCATCTTCTAACCCATTCTAACATCAACCTCTATATCCTAGCTTCTTGGCATAGCAATTTGGAAACCACCTCTCTCAAATTCAACAGATATTCAACCTAGCTTCCCAAAAATGCCATGAAACTACCAACTATGCCCAAACTAGCCCCAACTATTCCATAGGCATATTTGGTACTATTAGAGCACACTTGGTGTTGTTAGAGTGTAGTTGGGCACTTGTATGACCATTTTAGGCCCTGAAACTGCATGTTAGGACTCCAAACCTACATTTAGGAGCCCTTGTACCTCCTCATTTTGCATTTGACCCAAAATTGCATCTTTCACCCAAAATCTCATTTTTTCATCTTAGGATATTTGCATATTGCATGTCCAATCAGCATAACCATCATTTTGAACCCCAAAACTAGTGCAGGAGCACATTAAATACAAGAACATGAGAAAGTTAAGATTCATTATTTGTGATATTAAATACATTTGAGTCATTTATATTTATTTGGGTCAAGTTTTAAAGGCTATGAAGCCATTTTTGTGAAAAATGTAAAAGTTGCGAAAAAAGTTGTAAAATGCAACATTGAGAAAGTTGCTAATAATAGAAAAATGATGTAAAAAGGTATATGGTTGGTCTTGAGGGTAGTTAGGAAGGTTTATAACTGTCAAATGGATATAAAAACTATTGTATGGTCGAACCAAATCAATTTGGAGAAGAGGAAATGCTTTGATACATTTTTGGTGCATTTTATTGTTGTGGTTTTGATTGTTTTTTTTAGTTTAAGAGTAGTTTCTAGGCCTTGTACGGCCATGTACAGCTTGGAAACCATGTAATATAGTAATGGATATATATTATGATGAATCTTTCTTCTCATTCTTTTGGTTTGGTTCAATTTTATGAAGAAATGAATAAGTTATGGGTATTTTGGTGAAAGTGGATGTTTGCATATTTGAGATTCGCTGAATATAGTCATGTTGCAGCGTGTGGTGCAGACATATTTTGGAGACTCAGGATCTATAATGATATTCATTGGAAAGATATGTGAACTACCTTTCATTTTCAACTATTTTGAATCATTTTCATTTAGATTTGGGAAAGTTATGAAGATTTGAGTGAAAACTGATTTTTAAATGCCTTCAATGGTGTTGTAGAAAAAGATTTGATATTATAAAATGATTTATGAATGAGAAAAGAAAATAACTTATATATTTGGAAACTAGACTTAGAAATGGATACTGAATAATTTTTTTTGTATTATTTAAATTTATTTTGAGAAAGTTATTTGATTCCCTAGGAAGGGTTAATGGTTTGGCTCCTGATTTATGACAGAAAATATGGGTCTTGGTTCAGAGTACATAATTTATAATCTGCTTATTGGATTGGTCTCAGCTTTGGTTATGTTTTAGAATTACTAATTTGGAACAATTCATCTAAATTTTTTTTCAAGAAGATATTTAGAACTGAAGTTATGAACAAGGGAATTAGACATAGCAATCTGATTGTGTGAGTGAAGATGTTTTCTTTATTGGTGTATAATGTCAGGGTTCTTTGTCGTAATCTTTGAGATGTTCTTTATTCCTTGAGGGTGTACCAGCCTATTTTGAATCCCTTGAGTTAAACTATAATTCCTTGAAGATAAATATATAGGGCTCTGCATCAAAAACCTATGAATTTTGTCAAAAATCTGAACAAAGTATGAGTCTTAGAGTACCTCCTAGTGTTGATGGATGATGGATCTTGACTAGTCTTTTTATCTTTTCTTATCATATTATTTGGTCAAACTCTATCTATTTCTTTATATATTTGACCTTTTCATCTTTATCATTTTTATGTTTTTGGCTTTTATCACTTTTTGGTCAATATCTAAAGTCCATTATCACAAGGTTAAACTCCTAGACGAAATACTTTCTAAAGATTTCACCTAAGTTCAAAACCTTGCATATACCTTTATCATTAGCATCATCATAATCCTAGCATCCCTAAGCATCATTTTGACTTACCCTAGCGGTATATCCCATTCATCTTACATTTTTCCAAAATCTTAGCATCATTTCCACTATTAAACCCTATCAAATTGTCTATCAACCAACTTGTCACCTTGATCACTTATCCTCACTTTGAAAATAGTCCAAACTTCATTATCAGCCCTAACACACCATCTCTTACATATTCCACCTTGCATGCATCAACTACTAGCATCATTACCAACTCCAAAATCCAACCCTAACATTCATTTTTCATACTATAGGGTCATTTTCATCTCCTTAGTCAACCTCCAAAACATCACTTTGCATTTGCATTTGCATAGTTTCCCTAGAACATTTGCATCTTGCATATCAAAACCATACTTCATTTGGAATTTCCCTAGGTTTCATAACATCCTTAAATGCCTAAAAATCCAAGAAACACTCATATCTACATCCTTAGGTATCATGCCAACACTCACTATGACACAATCAACTCAAGCACCTAAAGAACTTTATCGACCTTTATTTTTTGCGGCACCAACACAACAAAAACCTTGTCCAAGAAAAAAGAAGAGCAAGAAAATCCAACAAACCTTTGATGAAGACCAAATTGAGGCATCACAACCTTTACTTGTAGACCCCTTAAACATGTATCCACAAGATTACCATAACTAGGAGATGACACAACAAACCCTAAGAAATGCACCTACGATGAGGTTCCATTCAAACACTTCCCCTACACGTGGGATGGTTCAATGGAGTCCTGACTTTGAACCTATATTCATGCCAATACTACATGGAGGTGGAAGTGTACCAACCACACCCAAAGATGAATAAATGCACTCCTTTGAATTCAACAAACCCAACACAAGTACCTTCAACTACAATATATCAAACACACAACAAGGTATTGTGCACCTAAGTGATGACTTTGATATTGACTATGGCATCACTGATGAAGAAATGGCTAGGGCATGTCAAGATAAAAAAAATTCGTAAGAAGTTCAAACTTTTGGCAGCCTAAGAAATTGTTAAATTCAACCCAAATGTAGAGGGACCTAAGTCTAAACATCAAACCAACAAAAAAATTGAAAACATACAACCCATGATCAATTTGGACTTAGATAAGGGAAAAAAGTGTTTGGAGTTTTCAAACATGATAATGGCACCTATAAGGTCCCATCAAGAATCAACCATTGAGATCCTCCAAAGTACATTTGAACACATCAACATTAATCCCTTTTTTGATGAACCACAACCAATGAAGGGAAATAAGACTCTTCCTAAGTATCCTAAGAGGATGTTAACACTTTATCTCAATCACATGGTCCAACAACAAGATGTACCTAAAGGGACTTGTGCTCTAGGAATGCCAAACATACCTCCTTTAAAGATGAATCAACAAAGTACACCTTTGCTTCTAACTCTACCAAGTGTCATGACATGAAATGTTATGGAGCCTCCCATAGATACACTATGTGAAACATCAACTACAACAATCCCTATTGATGCACAAAGGAAAATTCTTATTGACATTACACCTATTCCCAAAAGAAATGTGCCTCTTTTTCAAGTTAGTATGATGTTTCAAGAAGAAACATCTAACACACAAAGGTGCCAAAGTGACAATACCAACATTGTGGGAAATTCTCAAGGGTATAACCAACTACCTTGATAACATCAACTTACAATAGTAGAAGGACTTAATGCTTCACAAACACATGCAACATATCAATAGCAACATCAACCACAACAACAACAACCTCAAGTGATACAAGGATCCAACATTCCTAACATGCACTCCAATGTAAACCCACTTGACTTCTATGCTATGTATCAATAAAAAATCCAACAACATAAAGCCATGTTTTCCAAAAAACAAGAGCATCTCAAACAATAGTTGGAATACCAAAGCGCCTTGAGCAACAAATTGCATACCAACAACATTTTTTATTACAAAAACATGTGCCACAAAAACCTCAATAGATACCTTTACAACAACAATCACATATGTTGGTGTTTGAAAAAATTATAGGTTTCCAATTTACCTCGATGAGAATATGACACATCTAGTCGTAGCTAACTCCCATCTTCAACACATCATCTCAAACACCAAGAAAACTATAAGGCTTGACCTTTCTACACTTCAGGTTATACAAAACCTAGGCGGGTGGACCTTAGATTCAATCAATATGGTACTAGTGCAAAAACATATTCATGAATCTATTAAAGTAGATAAAAGCCCTTATATCTCCTAACACTTATGCAATGACATAGATTTGCAGTAGCTGAATTCAAATCCTATGATATTTACAAGATGAGTGAGGGCATCGCATTTAGGTTCTTCAACATGAAAGGGAAAGAATGTTTGATTAATAACGTTGAATTTAGGAAAACTTCAACTATGTAGTAGTAAGAACTAATGATCATGTAGTTGACTAGTGCCTAATCCATTGGCTAAATCCATGAATCAAATGCATACATGTGGATATCTGATACTTATTTATATATTCAGATATATGATCTATCTATTCATCTTGTAAATAAATATCCATGTTCAATCTAGATCTCATTCTTACATGATATCCCCATCAATAAACTTGCAACCTTGTTGATTTCCTTGAAGCATTTCCATAACCCCTTGAGTTATAAGAAACAATGAAATAACATATAGCCTTAAGGGACTACAACTACAACCTAAACACTTTGTTCAAAGATTATAAAACATTGAAGATCATTGATAAAGGAGATAAGATTCAAGATGAAACTCAACTTGATGTTCTTTGTATTAATTTCTTTGAAATAATACATTCATATGCATGAAATAAAAACATAGAAAAATCTAATAGATCTAAACTATCTATATTATCCTTCCTAATGTTATTCATACAAGAGAATTATGCTAAAGAATGGTGTCATAGTATTGGGAATACATCAAGATTGGAATCAAAACCTAGTATCTGTTGGAGTTGAGGAAAGCCAACTCCGAAGACGCCAAGATCACCTGCATGTGAACCTGTCAAAGAGAAGCCATAGAAGGGGAGAGCATGGAGCACAGGAAAAAACCCTAAATGGACATGAGAGACACCATGAATGCAAACACAATGAGAAAATGTATTTACAATAAGAAATGATGTTGTTGTGATGATGTGTTAATACAATGAGAGAGAGCCCGAATATAAAGAGCTCATGGAAGCTTGTAGAACAAGCTGGAAGGTGGTAGAAGATAAGTGTGACAACTAGAAGGGAACAAACTCCCGTGTTGTCAACAACTAACCACTACATGCATTAAATATAAAATATTAAATAAATGCATGACCTAAGTAAGCTTAAGAAATAGAATAAATAATTAGATATTAATTATTTACTCTAACACCCCCCCTTAAGTGCAACTTAGGGAAATGCCTTAAGCTCACAAAACAAAGATGAAATGCATAATGGGTCCCGGCAACGAGGCCATGTTAGGTACCCAAGTACAATGCAAGAAGAATGCAACCTCTGTAAGCGAGGAAAGAGAGAAAACCACATGGGAAAAACCCTCCCCCAAAAAGAGGTAAGAACCTAGTGAAGAGCTGAAGAAGTCTCCAACTAGGGAAAATGTCCCCTAAAACAGGAACAAAGAGTGATCATGAAGATGCAGCATCACTGAAGCATGAAGAAGCCGTAAATCTGTCAAACTGCTGATCTGAAGAACCTCCATGGAAGAAGAAGGCACGAGCCGAGCATGTCTATATGGTAGATGATCCATCTCACCGAAATGCATACGTAGCCAGCCACTGCAATCGCCTTGTATATAGGATCAACCACTGAATACATAGTTCACACTATCGAACCATCGAACCATGGATGCATTAGAACATAGCATAACCCCCCCTTAATGCAGACGGGGTGTGATGACAGGCAACTGAGAAGGTGAGCCAAAATCTCCTACAAACGAACCAAGAACGAGGAGAGAAGGAAAGAGGTACAGACACCGATAAAGACACGGTCTAACTGACTCTGCATGGGCTAATGTCGTGGAAGGGACACTCACTTGACAAAGGGAGAATGCCTAAAATAGCAAACAAATAATCCCCCCCATGGTGCTTTATGAAATAGTGCAAGTACAACTGACTCAAAACAACGTTCATGACTCCCAGAATGCAAAAGTGATAATTTATCTCAGTGCGAGAATAAAAAGTGCTTCAAAAAGATAGCTACAATGATCATAATTGAAAAAGAGCTGAACCAAAAGAAAGTACAGCCGAAAAGAAAGCAAACCATGCCAGGAAAATGATCCTCGGGCCTAAAACACTCAAAATATTAACCATAGAGCAAAAAATGCCAAAACTATGATAGAAAGAGCAAAGGCCAAAAACAAAGAAAAAGGACTACATTTCTAAAAAGATGAGAAAACCAGCTTTCCAAAAATATAAAGTTTTCCAAAAACAGACATGGGACGCAAAAGATATGCATGCCGGAGTCAAAAATAGGACTTCGGACTTCAACAGAAAAAAAAAGCAATAAAATAGCATCAAAACCTAAAAATACCTACACCAAAATCTTCGTCTCGGAACTAGCTTTTTGGTGCTTCTTTTGGATCGAAAAAATACCTCCGTATGCAAGAGTTATGGCCAAAAAACCACAAGTAGGTCCAAAACCAAATCAGGAGAGGTGCAAGCAAGGGCTGATGCAGCGCTGACGTCAGCAAGTCATGCGATTAAATTTGATGGCTTGGAGGCCGTCGCACAAAAAAAAGAGTTCCACGTGGCATTTCCATGTGGCAATACTGACATGGCAGGGGTGACATGCCGGGTCCACGTGGCAAAGTGCCACGTGTCACCCCCGCAGGCGCTAAATCAGCAAAAAGGCTGAGTGGGTTGCAGTGTTGTCGGGCTGAGCTGCTGGCGGGCAGAGGCAGCCGTAGGGGTGGCGAAGCTAGGAGGACGTGGCCGCAGGGCGGTGACGAGGAGGAGACGCTGGCGGAGGGCGGTAGACTGGCGGTGACCGGGAGGAGGCCGGGCCGCGGCGGAGCGCAGGTGGCGCTGCTTGCTGCGGCCGTTGCGGGCTGCGCGTAGGTGGCGCGGTGGTGGCGCGGCGGTGGCATGGCGGCGGCGCCCGAAAAATATATATATATTTTTTAAAAAATCCGTCGCTGCGTCCGTACGACCGTACGACAGACTCCTAGAGGCCTCAAAAATTCGCCAAAATTGCCCTGTCTCCAAAAATGACAAGTTTTATATGAATTCTGACTGCAAACGGCCTTCCGGATCCAATGGTGATGTCTGTTTGGTCCCAAAGTGCTCCGAAAAATCACTGATCCCCTGATTTGAAGAAAAATTGCACAAACAAACTAGGGTTTGTGACTTCAAATTACGGCTTCAAAATTTCTTCAACGAAGCAGCAGCAGGAAGGCTCTGATACCATGTTGGAGTTGAGGAAAGCCAACTCCGAAGATGCCAAGATCACCTGCATGCGAACCTGTCAAAGAGAAGCCATAGAAGGAGAGAGCATGGAGCACAGGCAAAAACCCTAAACGGACATGAGAGACACCATGAATGCAAACACAATGAGAAAATGTATTTACAATAAGAAATGATGTTGTTGTGATGATGTGTTAATACAATGAGAGAGAGCCCAAATATAAAGAGCTCATGGAAGCTTGTAGAATAAGCTGGAAGGTGGTAGAAGATAAGTGTGACAACTAGAAGGGAACAAACTCCCGTGTTGTCAACAACTAACCACTACATGCATTAAATATAAAATATTAAATAAATGCATGACCTAAGTAAGCTTAAGCAATAGAATAAATAATTAGATATTAATTATTTACTCTAACAGTATCATAGTAATGAGCATTTTTTCTCAAAAAAACTGAAACCAACAATTGTCTCACAGTGTAAAAACTAGAACCCCCACAGTGAAAAAGAAGAAAGAATAAATATTAGGAGGGAAATTCCCAGATTGAATTTGCAATTGACATGTGTCCCTTTAGAATTCTCCCTCAAGAAGCTGAAAATAAACTCTCTACCTTCTCTCCTCAACTACCAAAATCAAATCCTCATCATTTGGTTTCTTCAAGCAAGAAATATCTGAGATATTTGATTCACCATCACAATTGATTTTGATGCCCAATTGTAACTCAAAGCAAAAGTGAAAAACCAGGGAAAAATGACCTCAAAAAGACAAGACAATCTTTTCCAAAAAGATTTTTCCACATTCAAGCTTCAAAAGGTCTTCAAATCTACCCTTTAACTAGTTCTGATGATCAATGGTGAAAAATACCCATTCTATTGAGAATTCCCTAGACTTTACAAATTGGCATATAGCATGAACTGGTGAATAGCTATGTAAAAACTGACCTCATATTATGAAATTTTGGATCTTCTTAGTTTTAGTGGTATATTGGAGTGCCCATTTTGGTTAAAAATTGCTCTAGGTATGGCCATTTGGAGTTTTGGCCTCCATTCATAGGTTTGCACATTATTTTGCAAAAATTTAAACTTTCATTAAAGTTTAAACTATATAAAGTTTTAGAGTTTATTTAAAAGATCTCTTGAATACACATGAAACCAACCTGAATATAAAATTAAATTTTATATTTGAAATCTTAATTTTTTTTTCCTTTTCAATCTAGGTAAAAGCTAGTTTGAACAACTTTGACACTTGGCAACACATGATTGGTTTGATGGTGTTAGCCAACTTCTTCTAATCTCCAACTCTTATACGTCATGGCTCCTCTTTTGTTCCAACTGGCTCCTTTGTCTTTCACTGCAATCTCTTGCATGGTGCCAACAATGCCATCTTGATCTTAGATGGAAATATATCACAAACTTCACTTAGTTCATCTATCTTCATGTGGTGAGTCTCTTTAAAATTTAGCTGGTAGCTTCTTCATTTTCTTACCTACCGCTGCTTCTTCCTTTTGCTAGATGGCTCCTTTTGCTTTTAATATGTAGCTTTTTCTTTCCCTATGTTAAAATGTCAATTGATTAATCCTTTTATTTAATTGTGTTTGGTTCCCCTATTATCATGAGCTGGCTTCAGTGTGGGAGATATTCATTGAATTCACCCTTGTCCTAAGCTTCCAAGACGTGAAGAATAAATGACAAAGCTAAATCAATTCTATGGGCATACACTTAAATATAAGACTAAAATAATTGGTTTTGAATAATTTTTTATGGGCTTTGTCTATGTTATGCACCATTTTAAAAAGGACTCTTTAAACTATATTCGTTTTCGATTGAGATACAAGTATTGTATAGAAAATTTGAAGCTTAGTTTTCCTTGGATATCTTATTGAAGGCAATATCTCAAATTATGAATCCATATTGCTCATCATCATGACAAATAAATATGCCCTTCTCTGATCTCAAGTCCTTTTTCTTTTGTTCATGATTTATAGGGAATACAAGAATATATTACTTTGAATCATGAGGATATGCATAAACATGAGTATGATTAGATGCATAGTACTAGATTGGAATAGTATAATGGGAAATGAATAATGAAACTCTCTCCCCTTAATTTCATTAGATACCCTGCTCTAGCTGATTGATATATTCAAATAGCAGGTCCTCATAACACTCTTTAATTGAATCCAGGAACATGAAGAAGGTTTCACTTTTTTTCACTATCCACCTAACTCTGCATGACAATATCCATTCATCAAGACTTCATAAAGTTGATTTCATTATAATCATTTGTTTTAAAACATCCTTAATCCTCACAAATGTAACAAATCAGATGAATTTTAGTCGGGCCCCAAAGTGGGTTTGGCTAAAAAAAATTCATTTTCGAACAATTGAAATCTCATATTAATGTACTGATTATTTCAAACTGATTAGAATCAAGTTTGATCACTGAACCAGCATTTGAAACTCTAATTCACCTCTTTCTGCAACTCATCAATTTTGTGCCAGGAGGTCCTTTGACTGGCCTTAAAAACTGATCTAAGCACTTGACCAGGCCTTGAGATTGAACACAATGATTCTCTGTTCCACATACTCCTACCCTGTTGAATCTCATCTCATGAAAAATTTGAGGTCAAAAGATATTGACCATCAAAGTTGCCTCTTCAAAATTACCTACATGTAAACATGTTAGAAAACCATAAATCACGTAATGAATTGCCTTTGAAAATTGGGCAAACTAACACTTGGGGAGATGAAAATTGGGGCAACTGTACATTGTCATGCGGAGAATGTAATTCTATGATTTGGGCTCAAGATGAATCAAAAGATGCATTTAACAAGCATGCAAAAAGGGCTACCTCAATTTGCTAACTGAAAACAATGATAGAAAAGTAATTTTTGCAAATGGAATTGACCTAGAAAAGTGTGGAAATAGATTTGTTAGGACTTAAAAACTAGCACACTTAAAGTATTTTTAGAGTACAACATAGTGGTACAATCCATTTAGGCTTACTAATCATGAATTTCAAGTTATAACATCTTGAATAGGGGTAACAAACAATTTGCACTTACTGACACCAGTAAAACTTTAGAAATTACATTTGGAATCGCGTTTGAAAACTGATCAAATGGATTCTTCATGAGTTGAAACTTGAAACACAATAAGTCTTTGACCTTTAAAATAAAACACAAGAGGAATTTTACCATTTTTGTCAATGGGTTCAAAGTTATAACTTGTCTAATATGGCTTCCCAAAATTGTGTGCAATATGCATTAGCATGAAAATAGTAAACTACCAACTTTGAGGGATTCAAAACCTAGTCAAATGAATTCAAAATGACTCAAAATATGAAACATAGGCTCTTAGTTATGGACACTAGATACTCCCAAAGTGGCAAGTCATGAAACATTATTGGGTGTTGGGACTAAAAATTGCATAATCAATTTTGATTGCCATTGAGATTTCAAGCCCCTATGAATGCTTTTAAGTGCATATGTACCCGGTTATCCATTCAAGGCTTAAGAGTTGTTCAACATTTCTAAAACCTTCCATTCAGTATGCCTACTAGTTTCATGAAGCTAAATTGATGTTTTGAGCCTTTTTGTGAAGTCTTGTTTTGAGCAATTGTCAATTCTGCATTTTCACCTAGCTTTCAAACAGTGATAGATGGCCTTGTTTGCATCTGAATATCTCACACCCAGAAATTTTTTGTGATTTTCCACTTTGGGAATATCTAGTGTCCATATCTGAGAACCTATCTTTCATATTTTGAGTCATTTTGAGTCCGTTTGATTAGGTTTTGAATCGCCCAAAGTTGGTAGTTTACTATTTTAATGCTGATGCACTTTGCACATAATTCTGGGAAGCCATGTTTGACTTGTAATAACTTTTGACCAGTTGACCAAAATGCTAAATTCTCTTCTATGTTGCATTGTAGATGTCAGAAAGTTGTTATTTTTTAAGTTTCATCTTATGACAAATCCATTTGACTAGTTTTCAAACACGATTCCAAATGCAATTTCTATCTTTTTACTGGTGTCAGCATTTGCAGATTTGTTGGAACCCCCGTTCAAGATGTTATAACTCATAATCTGTGATTGGTAAGATTGAATGGATTGTACCACTATTTTTCCTCATAAAATACTCCAAGTCTGTCAATTTGTAATTCATGCTGAATTCATCTGCACACTTTTCCAGGTCCATTCCATTTGCAAAAAATGCTTTTCTGCTACTATTTCTAGTCTACAAACCAAGTAGCCTGCTTTGATTTCTCACCATTTGTGTCTTGTTATTTCTCATGAGCCCAAATTGCAGATCCATACTCTCCTCATGATAGAGAACCAATGCCCCAGTTTTCATCTTCCCAAGTGTCAGTTTACCCAATTTTTGAAGCCAATTCTGAACCCAATTTAGTGTTTTCTGACATGTTTTCTTAAAGGAAGTTATGAAAGGTCAACTTTGATAGCGAATATATTTTGACATTGAATTTTCCATGAGATGAGATTCGACATGGTGCAAGAATGCAGAACAAAGAATCAGTGTGGTAGTTTTCAGAGCTTGATCAGGTGTTCTGGCCAATTTTTAAGGCCAGTCAACGAACCTCTTGGCGCAAAGTTGACAGTTCGCAAGAGAGTGATAAAAGGACTTGTAAATGATAGTTTAATGATTGAATTTGATTTTTATCACTATCAAATGATGAATGGATCAATTTTTCTTGTCAAGTATTTAGAAATAAATTTTTTTTAGTCGAACCCACTTTGGGGCCTGACTAATTGCATCAAATTTAATAGAAATTTGAGGATTATGATAAAAGTATGACTATTCAATTATGAGGAATTCATTGCATAAGTAACCTCTATTTATTTGAAGGAACAAATAACGAATGCAGAGGAATCATGCTATATGCCAGGAGATGCATATGCTGATTGACGCAAAAGGAAAATAGAGAGTTGAAAGTAACAATATTGTAAGTCATGGTGCTTATAATAATGATCTATTTAGCACCATCAAATGTGCTACCAATAATGCACATTTGAGAGGAAATCTTTATGGATGCAGTCAATGAGTGTGGATAGGAACAAAAATGCAAAGTTTGTGGACATTGACCAATGTGGTAAGGGTGATTTAGAGTTGGCTGTAAATGAATTTGGTATGAGCACAAATAAGCCAAGTGGCAATTTTTCAATCATGGATATTCCTTTCAAAAGGATTTACATTATAAAACTAGAAAAAGAAAAAGAAAAAGAAAAGGAAAAAGGTGTGAACTGAAGTTAAAGATTTTATAAGGGTATACGCAATCAGCAAACAAGGATTAGTTCCTAAAGATACACAGATAAGGGACAACTGTAGCAAGAAATTGCCACTTGGAAGAGACATGTTTCCTTAAATTTTAAAGAAAATTTAAATTACAACTTCAATCTCCAAGAAGATATATACATACATAGCATATCTAATTACTCCATTATGCCTTATGATTGACCAACATGAGCCTTATCAGTTTAATAGTAATATAAATCAGTTATTATTCAGATCATTGTGTGACAAGCCATCTCTTGTATGTTCAAAATTACCTCTGTTTCATCAAACTTAGCTTGGTGAAGGCAAGGCTCCACATTGAGTAAAGGGGGAGGTGTTTTAAAGGCCAAAACCCATGTAGGCACATCTAGAGAAAGTTTCTAGATAGTGAGAAAAGAGAACAAGCCACAAAATTAAAGAGCACCCATTGCATCTAAAAGGGAGCCAGCTTAGGAGGAAAGGTGTCATATAAAAGAGTAGTTCATGTAGGTTACAAGAGGTATGATTCCATTTCATGGTAGCAGCCAATGGTCAAAGTACAAAGACCCACACTTAAAGAAGTGAGGATTTTAGAGGCTGCAACTCACAAGCCTCCCACACACCACAAATGAATAGTCAACATTTTTGAAGGGACGACTCCATGGCATTAAAAAGGGTAGAGGAAAACATGCGTTAAGAGGAGCCATTCACCATTTAAAAGAGAAGAAACTTAGAAGCTGATAGAGAAGACAAAAAGCTCCAAGCAAGCTGCAGTAATCATGAAGAAAGCTACTGTCCATAGTAAAGAAGGCAGAACAGGATGGTGTAGGGCTTAAAATATGCAAACTAGAACACAAAATCTTGAATGAAAACCAAAGTCCAAAGAGTCATTTTCACTTTTGAGTCCAAAACAATCTTGAATGATCTAAGGTTAAAAAAAAGCGCTTCAAAGTTCTTAAAACAACACACAAAATCTCAATCTTGAATGCTCAAAAGAAAACACTTGAATGTTTAACCACTTGTCTTTGAATGCATGTTGCTAAAATCACTCTTGAATGCCATGGATTAAAATCAAATTTTCCTTGAATGCATGATTAAAACAACAAATCCAATCTTGAATTCTAAGGATCAATTAACCATTGCAATATCAAACACTTCATTTGGAGCTTCTAAAAATTGAACAAAACAAATCTCTTTTCCACATGCAATCTAGGTAAAGTTTGATTTTTGGACATTTAAGAAACCTTGTTAAGTTAAAATACAAATTTGCAAAAATCAATTTGAGTAGTTCCTTGGACTCACCTCTTTTCTAATCACCCATCAAATATTAACCATTGGTTGCAATCTCAGCGCCATTTATGGGGATGGGTCTACTTGAAAAAGGTGTTAAATGTTCCACAATCTAACTCACTCACTTGGTCTTTGAATGTTTGCTTTAACTTTACCAAAATTCTTAAATGATCAAAACTCTAGATTAAATCGATCACACTTCAATTTTGGGCACTAAAATTGAACAACAACTGACGTGGAGAGCCTCCAGGTGCACGCTTGAAATCGAATCTCACACACCTTTGTTTTGGGCTTAAAATAAACTCACACTCAATCTTGAATGCCTTAAAGAAAAATCAATCGATACTTGACGTGGAGGGCCTCCAGGCGCACGGGTTTACCTTCTTGTTGACCCTAACTCTTCTTCTTGTTTGCATTCTTTGATCAATTTTATTTTTGTCGACGCTTCAAAATTGGAATAAACATTGTATCTTAAACATGAGTGCTTGCAAAGTCTAGATCATAAAACTTAAATGTCAGTTGGTAAAAGAACAAGCGTGTTTTTTATCCCAAGATCATCCAAGTCTTCTCTCCCCTTGTCGTCTTTCGAGGCCATCTTGGGTGCATAAGATTAGGATTCAAAATCTTGTCTTAGCTTTTTAGGAGGCCTGCTTGGGGATTTCATCACCCCTTGGGATGACCTCAACTCCAGCGTTCCGGTGGAGTATAAAGATCGGGAGGTGAATCCAAAGACACCTCTCTTGGGATCAAAATTTTATCACTCGGGCTAAGCCTCAAGGAACTTTATACCCTTGAGAAGTGAAAGAGGAGAAGTGGGTTACCGCTCCTCTCGGCTGTGTGACATCTTTTTGGTTTCATCTACGGATTTGGGCCTCACGTACCTTCAGTATATCGAGGACTCCCTAGCTATAACAAATTTCATCCTTGTAAAAAGCTTCCTAGGATGTTGGTGTGTTTGACGTGCTTGCTCAAAACTTTTGTCTACTTGTTTGTTCATAGCTTTTGAATGAATGTTTGCCAACTTTGGTCAAGATCCTAGAAAAGCAGAAATCTCCCAGCTCAAGGCATACTTAGCATAGTCACTGCCTTATCAAAAAATCATCCAAGCTCCCCCGCTGCAACCGAATCTATCTAGTTCTTTGCCTTAGAACAATCCCAAATCCAAAGTCCATCCAAATCATCCCCCCAGCCATCCAACAACCCAATCCAAAATCACCCAAGCCTTTAAAGAGTTGTTGTCACTTTGCCAAAATTTTCTATCCAATCAATCTATCCTACCAATCAACCAATCTCACCAAAGTTATCCCTCTGACAGAGCATTGTCTAGGGTAATCTAGCTTTTTCACTTGCATCCCTCATCACCTTGAGCTAAAGGTTGGGATCCACAAGTGGTCAATCTTGTGTCATGCCCATAGGATCATTAGTCTATCCTTAAGTTGACACAATCTCCACCGAATCTAGCGCATAGGAAAGCAAACCTCTCACCTTTTGACAACATGCCCTTGAAGTCTTCCATCCACAGGAAAGCCAAAAATCTCCAGCCAATCCTCCTTAGTTCTGTCATGCAACTTTGACTCTCCCTAGGAAATCTTTCATCAGCCAATCCAAAATCTGTGCTTAATCCAAATCCAACCATGAGCTTCCGTGTTCATCCATATACAAGACCCCACCCCCATCAAACTCATCATCAAAGCATGAAGTACCAATCCTATCATGATGTGTTTGGTCGCATTGTCCTTGCTCCTGCCACCTCCTATTCCAATGATGATGAAAATCTTGTTGACTATGACGGGTATATTGAAAGCCTTAGAAACATTCCCCCAAGCATCCCCCAAAATCCAAGAGTTATTCCAAACTATCTAGTCATGCCATCCGATATTCTAGCTTCCCCTCCATCACCCCATCAACCAAGCTTCCAATCTTCCACCCCCATCACACTAGCTATTCCTATCAATCCACCTCCACCTTCGACACACGAGTCTCCAAGGAATCTCCTAGAGGAAATACAAGAAAAATTGCCTCCAACAGTCGATAAGCCATGTCATCTAATCCAACCATGTGAAGAAGTCAGTGATGAAGCTTCCTCGTCTATAATATCACCTCCATCTCCCATAGCTATCATCCCCATACCATCCATCAAATTGCTTAAAATCCTTCCACTTCCCGCAAGCATCAAAATCCCACCACCTGTCAAATCCCTCCAAATCCTATCCACATCACCTCCAAGAATTTCCCAAATCTCTCGTAATGACCCTTATGCATCCATCTTCTACTCAGCCATCTCCACTACTGAATCTCCCATCTATCCATCTGCTGCCTTTGAAGAATCCATCCCTTCACCTCCTATCGCACCATCCACTCCAAACCAATCCTATCAAGATCCTGCCCAAAAGCATGTTGACATCCCCCAAAGCATAAATGAAGATATCATCGTACCATGTCTTCCATCCATAGTGCAGTCACCATCTCCTCCATCTCCAAAACCTCGAGCCATATCTCCTCCACTACAAGATATCTTGTCATCCCACCAGCTACATCAAGATCCTATCCTTCCATCTCCCCCGCTCCATGCTTCCATCTTACCACCTATCCAAGCTATTCCACCATCTATAATCTACTCTCTTGGTTCACTTACATTCATCCATGGTGGCCCTCTCTCAGCAGAAGAATTAAGAACAATATCTCCCCATTGCAATACACCTAATAAATCACTTCTACCATTTTCTGCAAGCAAAAAGTTTCCTCGGCTTGTTCAAATGCTCAATCGATGGCATTATCAAGGTCAAGATTTAGGACCACAAGAGCAAGGAATCAGAGAGCCTATTATTGCACAAAAAAATCTAGGATTTCATGGTCTTGGATATGTATCCAAAGGCTCACCATCTAAAGGTGTTGGTACAGCAACACCCCCAAACCAAGCCTATCTCCAAGCCCACCATGCCAGCCTCCCATCACTCCTTCAAGAAATCTTATGTCATCCCCCCTCCACCATCTTTGCAACCCAAAATAACCTACCATATCCCCCCTTCATTCGCTAAATCCATTTTGGGTCCCTATGTCCCAAAATCTACCATCCTCCATCCTCCTATTAGCCATCATAAAAATCCTATTCCATCCATTCCTATGCAAGATCAACAAAGGCACATATCAGGGCACATCATCCATCATCATCCCCCTACATGCTCTTTCATATCCTCTCCATCTCACAAAGCTTCTCCTAACCATCTTCCCAAAGCTTACCACAGCAATGTGAATGCCAACTTCAAAATGCATAAAGCTAAAAATCCACATCCTAGGCAATCATATGTCTATTCTAAAAGACATACTCCAAAAAGGCAAAATCCAATCAAAGAATGCAAAACAATGCAAAAGCCTATGAAAAGAAAATCCAAAACCATGTGGATCCCCAAGAAAAAAGTTGAAACCCAATGCATAATGACATCCACCATTGCTAATCCCCCATCTAGTGACTCATGTCCCCCATCTCCTAACTCCATCTTGGGTGCCTATATCCCCAAGCACGCTTCCACAAATCCTCCATCACGCCTGCATCTACAATCTATCCCCCATATGCTCTTTTCAAACCCATTCCAACATGTGCCAATGTTGCTCTTGCAAGCATCCCCATCTCATGCTCCTTTCCAGCATTTTCATCCCTCCATCTCCTACCATCAATCCCATCTAATCCGATCTATTGCATAAATCACACATCCGGTGTACCAACAGCTAGCAACAAAATTGAACATTCCAACAGCCAGTGAAAAATCCCAAAAAAGCCAAAATAGC
This sequence comes from Cupressus sempervirens, assembly GCA_028749045.1. Classification (NCBI taxonomy): domain Eukaryota; kingdom Viridiplantae; phylum Streptophyta; class Pinopsida; order Cupressales; family Cupressaceae; genus Cupressus; species Cupressus sempervirens. Next base: position 60,581,678 of record CM053783.1, read on the forward strand.
TGAAGAAAGCCAAAATCATTCCAGCTAAGTCCAAAGTCAAAAAGTCAAAAAAGAAAAGAAAAATAAAGTGTCCACTGGTGAAAACTTGGTAATTCAAGCGCCTTGGACAAGTACCATGATGAAAACTTGGCAAACAAGCATCATGCGTAATCCCTCCATCCCCAGCTTAGCCTATCACCCTCATGCTTTTGGTCATCTCTTGACATCCAACTCCATCTTCCAATCTATCCACCTATCTTCCATCCTCCATCTTCCATCCCACACCATCCACTTATCTCCTGTAGCTTCAGCCAACAATCCCAGCTATCATCCATCTCCCTAGCCCCTTCAGCTTTTTCCATCCTAGCTTCAATCCTATCACATCCATCATAAGACATCCTTCGGCATGTTATCTTCTGATTGGGGGCACTATATTCCTTGGAGATCTTGTCTTGTCCATCCTCCCTTGTCATTGGTATCTAGCTCTAGGCTATCCTCATGCAAACCCAATGTCATCTCTTTATATCCATCATAATCCTAGCTATCTACCATCCTATCCAGCCATCTCATCCTGCTCCTCTAGCTATCCTTGGTCACAAAATCTCTCATCATCATTGGATGCATCCTGCCAAATCCATATCTTTTGCTATCACCCCACCCTTAGCTTTCGCATCTTGCACAACATCGAACCATCCCGCTATCCTATCATCCTGAGCTTTTGCCTGCTTGTAACTATCTTGGTCCATTAGCTTGTACCATATCTTGATTGGCCTGCTTGTAAATATCTTCGTCCGTCAGCTTGTACATCCTCTTTAGCTTAGTACCATTGTATCTATCCAGCGTTCGTGTCAGTTCATCCTTGATCAACATCTTGCACCCATCACACATCTTGGTTAGCTATTCCAACGCATCCTTTAGCTAGATTTCCTATCACCAAAGTGTTATCTTTCTTAGTTCAGCTTGCCAGACGCATCACTCATCCAAATCCACCAGCTTCGGTGCTCTCCGATAGGTCCTTGCAGGATATAGCTTTCCTCATGTTTGATCTTGGTCCGTTAGTACCTTGTCCTACCCATCTCGTTGGCAAACGACTCTCTTTTGGATTTTCACTTTCTTTTGATTTGGGATCTTCCCTTTTGGGTCTTGAAGTATCTTTTCCAAGCAATCTCCTTGTTCCCTCCTCAAGGTTGCCACGATCTTCCATATCATGGTATGCTACGAATGGGGCAATTAGAGCATAAGGTCTTGATCAGGTCTTTCGTTTGTTTTTCTTTTCTGCTTGTGGGTTCTCTAGTGTCGTTTCCACGCTGCTTCCTCTAGGACTCATGTGTGATGCTGGGGCAATCCTTGCGTGTTTGTTTTGAGTCAGTCCATCAGTCCTCTGGACAGTTGGTGAAAAGGCCTTGATGTTCTTGGTAACCTTGGCAATTAACCAATAGTCCTATAGCAAGTCTAGTGCTCAACTACATGGTGGTACTTCTCTTTGAAGTATCCCCCCGCTCAAAAAGCTTCAATGGATTCCCTTCATCTCCATTATCCCCCATCCATATCCTACATCTGTCGCTCCTACCCCAGCTTATGCATCAGTATCGCTTTGAATCACTCCTCACACTTAGCTTTAGGGATCCACAATCCTAGTCTTAGGGATCCACCAATCAAATCAATCCACCAAGCCTCATCTTTCGAGATCCACAATCCTAGTCCTAGGGATCTTCGAAACCCATCTTCCACCAATCTAACTCTTTGAAATCCTGTTGCATCAGCTTTATCATCCTATCGTTCATCTCCCTATCCTAGACTCTTTTTTATAGCACTCCGCTCCTTCATCCTCTGCAATCCCTGAGATCTTAAGCTTGCTTCCTCTTGTGCCTCTGATTCTCCCTTTATCATTCTCCCGTAGTGAGAGTTTGAGCTAACCAAGCCTCTTCTCTTAAGCAAATCTGAGTCTTCTTGCTCATCTCAGATTCTTGTACTTTTCAAGAAGCCATCGAGCCTCGCTTTCTCTTCCCGCTACCTTCTTGAGGGGGCATCTCACAGTCCATTCTCTCCTCTTCTGCTCTAGCCTTGGGCATCTTATTTTCTTATCTTTGATGCCATGCCACTTGCAGCATCACATCAAAGAGGGGCAAAATGTAGACACCTAAAAATTCTTTAGAAAATAATATTTTTATTTTCTGAAAAAAATCCCTGATGACATCGTCATTTATTAATTAATTATTTAATTAATTAATTAATTAATTTTTATTCCATTAAATCCCTTTATCTTAATTAAAAATATTTAATTAAGGAATCCCTCCCTAAAATGTTTAAATCTTATTTAAACATTATTTCCTTATTTATTAATTATTTAATTAATAAATCGACCAAAAATCCTAAAATAAATAAAAAAATTATTTTTTTCCCAAAACTTGGCCAATTTCCTTATGACCAATAACCTCTTCCAAAATCTTCTAATCCTTCTTTAATTTTAATTAAAGGCTAATCCCATCATTTCCTACCCCTAATCCCAACTCAAAATATTTAATTAAGATTAAATATTAATCCTCATGTTTATTAAAAAAGTTTTAATAAATATCTCCTCAACCAAAACCCTTGAAATAAATAAAACTTTATTTATTTCCTAAAAATCTAATTTATCCTCACCCTAAGAAGTTCTAGACTCTTCTAGAAAGTCTTCATCCTCATCCTAGGAAATTCTAGACTATTCTAGAAAGTCTTTATCCTCATCCAAAGTCTAGACTCTTCTAGAAGATGTCTTTAACCCTAATCCTAATCCCCTCCTAACCTTGTCACATTCTCTAAACATGGGTTAAAACTTACTAACCCAAGCCAAAGTTAACAAATATCTCCTCCTTCACCCACCCTCATTAAATGTCATCCACTTGCCTATCCCTAAGCTAATCCTAAACCATCCTAATCCATCCTCTAATCATTTGCACAAGCCTAAGCAAGCTTAAAACCTTCCTAATCAAGTCCAAGTCGAATTTTCTCTCATCACCCTCAAAATATCTCAACCATAAAACTTTATGAAGTCTACTAGGTCATAAATGACTCTTACAAGCCCTTTTATTGCTCTTACAAGTCATTATGAGGGTCTTTATGAAGATTTTATCCCTTGAGCCTCCTTTGTTGACTCATCCTTCCCCTTTCCTCCATCCTCTCACCATGTGACATGTGTCACTCCTTGATTGGCTATAAGGAAGCACAATCCATGTGCTCTCTTCTCATGCAATCTGAGCCCTCCATGAGCTTTTTCCCATCCTTGCATCTTAGCCCTCAATCCCTCAAGCCTCTTGCCTATAAATTGGATCCTTCCCCTTTGCAAAATAACACAATCCATGAAGTAAAGTTATAATGCTATTTTGAGAGCCAAATCCATACTAAATCCATCTATCCACACCAAAAATCCACAATCATCCATTGAAGCCTTTGGAAGCATATTGAGCATACATCCTATCCATTTAGATAAAGCTACTCAACAAGAGAGCTTCTCATTGAGAGAGCCCATTAATGGCTCATATTCTCAATTGAGAGCTCATCTTAGTCTATCTTGAAGTTTATGAATTTTTTTTAGTTTGTAGAAGCTTTATTTAAATTTGGTTTCTATTAGCATACTAACATTGCTCATATACACCAACAAGCACACTAATGTGGCAAGTCCAGACCTAGGTGCATTGAGATCGTGCCAAGTGTCACAATCTGACAGTGGGCACAAGCCCACAAAATGGAGTTGCACAAAGGATAAAAAGTACAGGAATGCAGGCAGCTACCATGTGGCAGTGGGTCCCACTCAGAGATGATGTGGCAATCGAAAACAAGGCTCATACATGATGCATAAGATTGTGCCACATGGATAGATCAATGGTTTGCACATCCCCACAAGACAGAAGTGCTCGATCGTTAAGCAAAGCAAGAAAGTAGGCAAGTGTCATCTGGTAGTAGGTCCCAGCCTGTGATGATGTGGCACCAGGGGTTGACCAATCATAGAGCACCATGTGGCACTTAGTCAACAAAGGGTTGAGTCAAAGTCAGAGGGTATGGAGAAATTTGAAAAATTAATTTAAAAAAAAAAAATTTTATTATTTCTCAGAATGCACTTCAAGTTTTAAAATTTTTTCAAAAGGGCATTTCTTTTCTAAAGTTTGAACTTTAGATATTTTCAAATTTTTTGAAAATTTAAATTTTAAAGGATGCAGACCTAATAGTTATACCAGGGGAGTATTTTTTGAAATGACTTTTTGGAGGTTTTTGAGAGGCTAGATATGTGATATTATATATTGTCGAAACCAGGAGAGAAATTTTTTTTTGATTATGCAGTTAGTTTCTACACAAGAAGTAGTTGGTTCATGCTACAGAAGGTTTTCTCTTAGAGATTAAATGGCATGTTTTATTAGGTGTTTTAGGTCACCAATTGCAGAATTTAGTGGAAAAACATCATGAAAGTATTCAGTGACTATTATATTAGATTATTTTGAGTTTTTATGATGTTTTGGCTTCACTTTGATAAATTAGCACATATTCGGGTTCATTAGTAGATATTTGTCTTTACTGAGATATTTTGCATTTGGAGAGGCAAATCAAAAAAGATATGATTAGCAGTTATAGAGAGAAGGTAGAGAGAGGCTTTTTCAGCTTCTTGGGAAGGAATTTTGAAGGGACACTAGTCAGTTACAAATTCAATCCAAGAATTTCTTCTTTTCTATATCTTTCTTCCTTCTTCTCTTTTGGAGGTTGTTGGCAGTTTGCTCTGGGTAATACCAACAGGGTTCCAGTGTTTTACTATGAAACCATTTTCTTCAACATATTCCCACTTCTATGAACAGCATTAGGAAGGATAATACAGATAGTTCAAATCTATTAGGTGTTTTCATGTTTTCATTTCATGCATATGGTTGTATTGTTTCAAAGAAATTAATACAAAGAATAACAGGTTGAGTTTCATCTTGAATCTTGTCTCCTATCTCAGTGAGCTTTAATGTTTTATGATCTTTGAACAAAGAGCCTAGATCATAGTTGCAGTCCCTTAAGGTTGTATGTTGTCTTATTGTTGCTTGTAACTCAAGGGGTTATGTAAATGCTTTAGTGAATCAACAGGGTTGCAAGTTTATTGAGAAGGATATAATGTAAGAATGAGGTATGGATTGAGCACATATGTTTATTTACAAGGTAAATAGATAGATCTTACATTTGAATATATACATAAGTATTAGCTATCCATATCTATGCATTTGATTCATGAATTTGCCCAATGGATTAGGCACTGGTCAGTTAGGGGATCATTAACTCTTGTTGTTGCATATCTGAGGTTTTGTTGAATTCAACATTATTAATTAAACATTCTTTCCCTTTCATGTTGAAGGACTTCAAGGATTAACCCTCACTCAACTTATGAATTTCATAGATTTGCACCTAGCTACTATAGATTTGTGTCATTTCATGAGTAATTAGGAGATATAAGGGGTTTCATCTGTAGTAAATAGATTCAGGGATATGTTTTGCACTTGTACGATATCAATTCAATTTGAGGTCTACCCGCCTAGGTCTAGCAGAGCCTGAAGTGAAGAAGGAGTTATGCTTTATAGTTGGCCCAAGACTCCATTTGAGTGCATCCATCATATGAATTTGCTAGCCTTAGATGCATTTTTCTGGTTTCTTGGTCATTTTCAAAACTGTTAAATCAGGAACCAACAAAATGGTGACTCTGCTAGGGATTGTATTGAATCTGTATGATAGACAAACCTTGAGAATTTGAATAAGATTCAATACAATAGGAAGGATATGCTATAGCAATAGGTTTTGTGAGGTTTTTACCATTTCTCTATTGATGTCTTATGTTCCCCAGTTAAGTTTTATCCATTTACAATAGGAACTTTGAGGTTGAATGAAAATTGTATTGCTAAAAGGTGTTCATCTTCAGTTAATTCAGCCAGTTGTTATTTTCAAAGTACTGTTGTCAATTCAGAGTTAGAATTGTTTTAAAGTGTTTTCTCTCTTCTAAGTGTTTGATGGTTTGCAAATTCTACAAATTGAAAATCTAGTTCAGATCTATCATCTTATAAATCATATGTTTTAAATCTTTCTCACAATTATGAGTGTTAACTCTCTAAGAGATCTCTAAACTAGTGTAGATCAGTTACATCTAAATGTTTTCAGCATTTTTAAATTTAATTATGCAGATCTGATAAGTTGTAAGCAAGAAGAGAGAATTTATAAGTTCCTGACTGATGAGTTTTTAAGTGTTATATTGATCTGCTATCACAAGTAATTCTAAATGGTAAAGATTGAATCACAACAATGATTTCATTTGTTTCTCCTCAAGGAGATGGTGTCTCTGTAAGGATTTGATTAGTGGTGTGAGGAATTGAGACTAGCACCTTTTCCAATTAACAAATAATTGTTTTCATATAGCAACACCAAAGGTATTTTACAATTTCATGTGATGCTGTTTCCATGAAAGTAAGCTTTACATATATGTTCTCCATCAAGTGAGTTTCAACACTAAGAAGAGGAGAACAGTTTGAAAAGTTTCATACACTTCATTGATTAAGTTTTAGCTTGTTGTTTTAAATTTGTGAAGTGTATTTGAAGTGTTCATTTGGTAGAGGGTTGTGTAGATCTCTCACAAGTTATAAATCAGAATTTATTATGGGTGAATGAGTTTCATATTTTGGAAAGAATGTCGAGTTTTATTTCACCTAGTATGCAGCCAATCATTAAAGTTTCTAGATCCATTTCTACCAAGAGATATATGCCATTAAGTTTCAATGGTATTCATGGTTTCCTAAATGTCATTCCTAATGATGTCTGAAATAAATTTCCTAAGTTTAGTGGGAACCATACTATTTCAGTTAGTCATCATGTTAAATTGTTTAGTGATTTGATGGGTGACTATGAGATTGCTCATGAAGACATTCACATGAAGTTATTTGTTCAAACCTTGGAAGGAGATGCTAGAGACTGGTTTTCATTTTTACCAGCACTTTCTATTTCATCCTAGAGTGAGTTGCATTCTACCTTCATGGAGCAATTTTGAGAACGGGTAAGCAATCTGATTCCTATGATAAGTTCTTGAAGATTCACATTGAGAGTGATGAACTTGTCCCTCAATTTAACATCAGATTTGCAAAAGTTCTAAATGAAATCCCTGAGAGTTATAGACCCGATGATCAAATGTGTTTAGCAATGTATCTTGATGCATTTGATAAGAAAATGAATTATCTACTAAGGGATAAAGAACCACATACATTATATCAAGCTTTTGTGACTGCTAGGGATATTGAGAATAATATGAAGCATGGATTGATTAGAGGTCATTTTTCTATGAATGATTGCTAGTATAATGTGTTTGAAAGAAAAGTGGAATATAGTGTTGAATCTTTTGTTTCAAATAAGAATATCAACACCCCTGTTGTAGGTTTTAATCAAGTGGAAAATTCAGATCAGAATATGTGTATAAGTAAGGTTAGTTTGGTTACAAATGATGACACACATGTTCATGATGTTACAACAATAAGATATATTTCAAAATTTGATAAGGATCAGAATTATGGTGATTTTATGAATCAAATTTTAGTTATAGCAATAAGTTCTTCTCATGATAATTATATGTATGATGATGTAACTAATGCTTCAAATTTTGAGGATGCTACACCTAAATCTTAGTCTTATGTAAGTGAGAAGGCTATAAGTTATCTCTTTGGTCAAAAACTTGATGTTGCTGATCTGATATGTCATGGAGAGATAATACAAGATGGAGAATATGAATCACATGTATCTCAGTCATAGTCAAAAGAATAGGGTTGACATATTTCTAATGTTTCAGCAATAGATGGTAAGATGGATTCACTTGATCAGTCGGATATGCAAGAAATGCATTATCTTATTCATAGATTACATCATGTTGAGAATATTATTAAATATGAAGTTGAAAGATAGTCATCTCAATATGAGTATGAAGAAGCTGAAAGTTATCTTCCAAGTGATAAAGATGAAGTTGTTGATCTGACATATTGTTAAGAAGCCTCATGTGAAGACAATGATGAGAGTGGTTGTTCAAGTCAAGAAGAGGACAATGCTAGTGCATGTTCATCTTCATGTGAATTAGATGCCAATTGGGAAGAAGAAAGTAATGACGGGAGTGAGTATTCTTATGTCAGTAAAGGTATGAGTTCTATTTCTAAATCTAAAAGTGAAGTTTCATTTTAGAGTTATACAAGTCAGCTAGATGTTGAAAGTTGTGAAGAGTTGTCTACACAATACAAGGATAAAGAGGTTGTTTATAAATACGGATTACCTAATTATGTAGATGAATATCTTGAGAATGAGTGCAGTGATGATCAGTATATAAGTGATCCTAAGATTAATGCATCAACACTTATTGGTAATATGAATGATGATTTTCTTGCAAGACATTTGAATCACCTACATGAAGACAATGAAAGTAACTTTGATTTATATACTACATGCTTTGTTGACAGAGTGGATGTTGAGTCTTCATATGGTTCTGATTTTTCTTCAAATCTTGAAAATCTCCATGAAGGTGAAATGGGTAGTGGTTTTAAAGTGTATACTAATGCTTTATATGATGAGAATCCTAATGATGATTAGCCCATGTTTTTTCAAGATGTTCAACAAGGATCACTACATGGAGTTATTAACCCACTGTTTGAAGAAGACCTGGAAGTTTTAGATTTAATTGAGAAAGATTTTAATGATGATACTTTATCCTACTGCTGTGAGAGATTATTTTTTTCTTCTTCTGAGTGTGACAGGGATTATGATGATGATATTACATCTCATATTATGGATGACAAGGTTTTTGATAAAGGTGTTATTGAAAATCAACATGCACCTTGCAATGAATTTTATGATGAAATTTCTAGTGCCAAGACTAATCTATTTGTTGATTGTGAAGAACCATCTAAAGATTATGGATTAGTTTCAGATTCTAATATGGATGACATATGTGAGTACCAGTCAGATTGTTCATTTCAGTATCCTCTGGTTATGCACAAGGATACACATTTTCAAGGTATGTGTGATTCATCTCCCCAAGTTGAGTATGGAGCCTTCATATTCAAAGTTGATAGCATGCATGAATCATTAAATGAAGAGGATTTTCAGTTTTAGTCTAATAGTTATAAGCATGCTGATTAGAACTTTCATGATGAGCAAGTGGTTGAAAATGAAGAAAGTTTTTATATGCATTATGAAAGTGAAGTTGTAGATTCAGTTCTGTCAAGAGAGTTGATTCAAAATGTTAATTGGATTGGTAAAATTGATAGAACTAATTTTTCTAGTTTACCTAATGAAAGTTTGGATGAGAATCAGGTTTTGACAGAGGTAAACAATTTTGTTGAAGTTTGGTGGCCCGAGGTCATCGTGTGTACATAGTAGGAGTAGTTGTCTTTGCTTTCAATAAAGTTGTTCGAGAGAGATGTTTTGAAGTTTAGGTGTGTGGTCTGCTTCTTCCAAAGATCTAAAATATTGCCATGCCCACAAGGGACATGCATCCCCAGACAAAGCCACTATTGGGACTAAAAATTGCATGATTGATTTCGATTGCCATTGAGATTTCAAGCCCCTATGAATTCTTTTAAGTGCATATGTACCCAATTATCCATTTGAGGTGTAAGAGCTGTTCAATGTTTCTAACACCTTCCATTCAGTATGCCTAGTTGTTTCATGAAGCTAAATTGATGTTCTGAGCCTTTTCCTGAAGTCTTTTTTTGAGCAATTGTCAATTCTGATTTTCACCTAAGTGTCAAACAGTGATAGATGGCCTTGTTTGCATCTGAATATCTCGCACCCAAAAATGTTTTGTGATTTGTCACTTTGGGAATATCTAGTGTCCATATTTGAAAACCTATGTTTCAAATTTCAAGTCATTTCAAGTCCATTTGATTAGGTTTTGAATCCCTCAAAGTTGGTAGTTTATTGTTTTCATGCTGATGCACTTTGCACATAATTCTGGGAAGCCTTGTTTGACCTATAAGAACTTTTGACCAGTTGACCAAAATGCTAAATTTTCTTTTACATTGCATTGTAGATGTCAGAAACTTGTTATGTTTCAAGTTTCAGCTTATGACAAATCCATTTGACCAGTTTTTAAACATGATTCCAAATGCAATTTCTATCTCTTTTACTAGTGTCAGCATTTGTAGATTTGTTGGAACCCCTAGTCGGGATGTTATAACTCCTAATTTGTGATTGGTAAGATTGAATGAATTGTACCACTATGTTTTCCTCAGAAAATACTCCAAGTGTGTCAGTTTGTAAGTCATGACGAATTCATCTGCACAATTTTCCAGGTCCATTCCATTTGCAAAAAAAATATTTTTCTGCTACTATTTCTAATCTACAAATCCAAGAAGCCTACTTTGACCGATTGCCATTTGCATCTTGTTATTCATCATGAGCCCAAATTTTAGATCCATACTCTCCTCATGATCGAGAACTAATGCCCTAGTTTTCATCTTCCCAAGTGTCAGTTTACCCAGTTTCTAAAGCCAATTCTGAACCCAATTTAGTGTTTTCTAACATGTTTTCTTGCAGGAAGTTTTGAAAGGTCAACTTTGATAGCGAATATATTTTGACCTTGAATTCTTCATGAGATGAGATTCAACATGGTGCAAGAATGTGGAACAAAGAATCAGTGTGATAGTTTTCAGAGATCGATCAGGTGTTCTGGCCAGTTTTTAAGGCAAATCAATAGACCTCCTAGCGCAAAGTTGACAGTTCACAAGAGAGTGATAAAATGACTTGTAAATGATAGTTTAATGATCGAATTTGATTTTGATCACTATTAGATGATGAATGGATTAGTTTTTCTTGTCAAGTATTTAGAAATGAATTATTTTTTTAGTCAAACCCACTTTGGGGCCCAACTAATTGCATCAAATTTAATGGAAATGTGAGGATTACGATAAAAGTATGGCTAGTTGATTATGAGGAAGTCAATGCATAAGTAACCTCTAGTTATTTGAAGGAAAGAATAAGGAAAGCAGAGGAATCATACTATATGTTGGGAGATGCATAAGCTAATTGATGCAAAAAAAAATAGAGAGTTGAAAGTAACAATATTACAAGTCATGGTGCTTATAATAATGACCCTTTTAGCACCATCAAATGTGCTACCGATAATGTACCTTTGAGAGGAAATCCTTATGGACATGGTCAATGAGTGTGGATAGGAACAAAAATGCACAATTTGTGGACATTGACCAGTATGGTAAGGGTGATTTAGAGTTGGCTCTAAATGAATTTTGTATGAGCACAAATAAGCCAAGTTGAAAGTTTTCAATCATGGATATTCCTTTCAAAAGGGTTTCCATTATAAAGCTAGAAAAAGAAAAAGAAAAAGAAAAGGAAAAAGGTGTGAATTGAAGTTAAAGATTTTACAAGGATATACACAATCAACAAAAAGGATTAGTTCCTAAAGATGCATAGATAAGGGACAGCTACAACAAGCAATTGCCACTTGGAAGAGACAAGTTTCCTTAAATTTTTAAGAAGATTTAAATAACAAGTTCAATCTCCAAGAAGATATATATAGATATAGCATATCTAATTACTCCATTATGCTTGATGATTGACCAACATGAACCTTATAAGTTTAATAGTAATATAAATCAATCATTATTTAGATCATTGTGTGACAAGCCATCTCTTGTATGTTTAGAATTACCTCTATTTCATCAAACTTAGCTTGGTGAAGGTAAGGCTCCACATTGAGTAAAGAGGGGGGGGGGGGGGGGGGGGGGGGGGGGGGCATTTTAAAGGTCAGAACCCACGTAGGCACATCTAGAGAAAGCTACTAGCCAGTGAGAAGAGAGAACAAGCCACAAATTAAAGAGCACCCATCGCATCTAAAGTGGAGCTAGCTTAGGAGGAAAGGTGTCGTATAAAAGAGTAGTTCACGTAAGTTAAAAGAGGTGTGATTCCATGTCATGGTAGCAACTAGCTATCAAAGTAAAAAGACCCACACTTAAAGAAGTGAGGATTTTAGAAGCCACAACTCACAAGCCTCCCACACACCACAAGTGAATAGTCAACAGTTTTGAAGGGAAGACTCCATGGCATAAAAAATGGTAGAGGACACATGTGTTAAGAGGAGCTCTTCACCAATGAAAAGAGCAGAAACTTAGAAGCTGACAGAGAAGATAAGAAGCTCCAAGCAACCCCCAGTAGTCATGAAGAAAGGCACGGTCCATAGCAAAGAAGGCAGAGCAAGACGGTGCAGGGGAGGCATCTGCTAGGAGGAAGCTTCCATAAGAAGATCCCAACACATAAAAATGAAGTCGTGGCATCAAATTAAAAGAGCATCCCATGCTTTCAAAGGAGAAATTTTTTTTTGTGAAGCATAGATCATGCCAAGATTTGAGCGCAAGATTGCTATTAAACATCATGCCATCAAAAGGAGAGTAGTACAATAGAAAGGGAGTAAAAAAAAAAGGTAACAACCCACATGAACTAAGTGAGAACTCCAAGCTACTAGTATAGAAAAAAAGACCCACAGTTTTAATAGAGTAATCCATGGTAGAAAAGGAGATCCTCACGTGGAATTACTAAGTCACAGTATGAAAGGAAAGCATCTATGTAATTAAGTAGACGCCAAAGATTATGGACAGAGTCACATGCATATGGAAATGACCATGCAAATGGGGAAGCCACAATGTAGACTTGAGCAGAGGAAGAAAAAAAAGAAAATGGTATAACATATTTATCCCACATTTGATATGTGAGGATGTTCTTTAGTGTTTTTATACACCTTTGTAAGAAAGTAAGATTTCTTCAAAGGCATAGTATTTTGAAAGGAAAGCAAGTGCAAGGTGGGGCCATGGTCGGGCAAGCTGGCAAGTCACCCAAACAAATTTTAGACAAACCAACAAGTGCATTGATGTGGCAATTCTAGACCCAGGTGCATTGAGATTGTGCCAAGTGTCACAATTTGGCGGTGGGCGCAAGCCCACAAAATGAAGTTGCACGGAGGATAAAAAGTGTGAGAATGTGGGGGTCTCGCTCAGAGATGATGTGGTAGTCGACAGCAAGGTTCAACCATGATGCATAAGATTGTGCCATGTGGACAGATCAACAGTCCACACATCCCCGCAAGATAGAAGTGTTCGATCGTTAAGCAAAGTGGAAAAGCAGGAAAGTGCCATGTGGCAACAGGTCCCGACCTATGATGATGTGGTGCCAAGGGTCAACCAATCATAGAGTGCCACATGGTACTTGGTCAATAGAGGGTTGACCCAAAGTCAGAGGGTATGTAGAAATTCAAAAAAATAATAAAAAATAATATTTTTTATTATTTCTTAGAATGCACATTAGGTTTTTAAAAAATTTCAAAAGGGCATTTCTTTTCTAAAGTTTGAACTTTAGATATTTTCAAATTTTTTGAAAATTTAAATTTTAAAGGATGCAGACCTAATAGTTATACCAGGGGAGTATTTTTTGAAATGACTTTCTGGAGGTTTCTGAGAGGCTAGATATGCAATATTATATATCGTCAAAACCAGGAGAGGACAAATTTTCTAATTATGCAGTTAGTTTCTACACAAGAAATAGTTGGTTCATGCTACAAAAATTTTCTCTTAAAGATTGAATGGCATGTTTTATTAGGTGTTTCAGGTCACCAATTGTAGAATTCAGTGGAAAAACGTCATGAAAGTATTCAATGACTATTGTATCAAATTATTTTTAGTTTTTGTGATGTTTTGGCTTCAATTTGATAAATTGTCACATATCTGGGTTCATTAATAGATATTTTTCTTTACTAAGATATTTTGCATTTGGAGAGGCAAAAAAGAAAAGATATGATTAGCAGTTATAGAGAGCAGGTAGAGAGAGGCTTTTTTAGCTTCTTGGGAAGGAATTCTGAAGGGACACTTGTCAGTTGCAGATTCAATATGCGAATTGCTTCTTTTCTATATCTTTCTTCCTTCTTCTCCTTAGGAGGTTGTTGGTGGTTTGCTCTAGGTAATACCAGTAGGATTCTAGTGTTTTACTTTGAAACCATTTTCTTCAGCATATTCTCTCTTGTATGAACAACATTTGGAAGGATAATACAGATAGTTCAGATCTATTAGGTGTTTTCATGTTTTCACTTCATGCATATGGTTGTATTATTTCAAAGAAATTAATGCAAAAAATAGTAGGTTGAGTTTCATCTTGAATCTTGTCTCCTATCTCATTGAGCTTCAATGTTTTACTATCTTTGAACAAAGAGCCTAGATCATAGTTGCAGTCCCTTAAGGCTGTATGTTGTCTTATTGTTGCTTGTAACTCAAGGGGTTATGTAAATGCTTTAGTGAATCAATAGGGTTGCAGGTTTATTGAGAAGGATATCATGTAAGAATAAAGTTTGGATTGAGTACAGATGTTTATTTACAAGGTAAATAGATAGATCATATATCTGAATATATACATAAGTATCAGATATCCATATGTATGCATTTGATTCATGAATTTTCCCAATGGATTAGGCACTGGTCAGTTAGGGGATCATTAAGTCTTGTTGTTGCATATCTAAGGTTTTGTTGAATTCAATATTATTAATCAAACATTCTTTCCCTTTTATGTTGAAGGACTTAAAGGATTAACCCTCACTCAACTTATGAATTTCATAGATTTGCAACTAGCTAGTGTAGATCTGTGTCATTTCATGAGTAATTAGGAGATATAAGGGGTTTCATCTATAGTAAATAGATTCAGGGATATGTTTTGCACTGGTACGATATCAATCGAATTTGAGGTCTACCTGCATAGGTCTAGCAAATCCTAAAGTAAAGAGAGAGTTATGCCTTATAGTTGGCCCAAGACTGCATTTGAGTGCATCCATCATAGGAATTTGCTATCCTTAGATGCATTTGTCTATTTTCTTAGTCATTTTAAAAATTGTTAAATTAGGAGCCAACACTGGGTACAAGATATTCAATGGAAAGCATAGCCTCCTGATACTGTTTGACACAGGTGAAAATGCAAATTTGACAAACACTCAAAATGGGACTTGACGAAATGGCTTGGAACATCAATTTGACTTCATGAAACAAGTGGGTAGGCTAAATGGAGGGTGTTAGAAACATTAAACACCTCATGGGGCTCAAAGGTACAGCTAGGTACAATCTCATCAAAAGATTTTATAGGGCTTGAATTTCACAACAGTGCTCAAAATTGGGCCTTCAATTTTGAGTGCCAGTAGTGGCTCTATCTGGGGATGCATGTCCCTTGTGGGCATGGAGAGGATTCAAATCTCTAGAAGAAGAAGACCACACACCTGACTTCTCTTGAACAACTTTATTGAAAGGAAAAAAAATACCTCTACTATGTACAAGTGATGGCTCCAGGCCACTAAAACATTTTCACAACTTCTTACCTCTATCATAAACCTAATTCTTATTCCTTTCATCATGAGGTAAGCTAAAACTATCACTTATATTTTCTTCACCAAACATATCAACATTCACAATTAGCTCATTAGGAAAAACAAAACTATCATTATCACTCATAGTGTGTATGAAAACTCGGCAAAACTTCAACCTTTTGCTCACTATGAAGGATAAAACCAAAATGCTCATTAATGCCAACATGAAACTGAAACTCATCCCTACTAACTGATTCATGCATGCTTTCTACCAAAAACACAAAATGCTCATATTCAACTTCATTCAATGAGTTACAAGAATAAGATGGTAACTCACCTTGTGCATCCGGATATGAAGAAAACGTAAAATTTGATTTATCCTCACTTGCAATATCAGTACTCCATAAATTAGATTGAACATACACTACATTTTCGTCACACTCCAACAAATAATTAGATACAAAATCACAAGAATCATCATGAAATTGCATGTACCCAATATGCTGATATGTATCAATTTCTTCCTCAAATAACTCATAGAATGAACTAATTCATTACTATTCTTTCCTCATCACATGAGCAAACTGAATGTATCTCATCCTCATGAAAGCAATAAAACCATGAACCAACATAAGACCATATCCCTATACCTTTATTTTCAACATGAAAGTCATCACATGTATTAATGTATGAACTACCATCACATACACCTCCAAAATTTGACATAGCATATTCTGAAACTGTATCTTCTTCAACATCAAATTTAGGAGAAATGACTTCATCAACAAAACACAAGCATCCTTAGGTAGATTAGCATACCTTTCAAAATCATGAGCCAACAAATCAAAAATCTCATCAACACTTAACAAGACTTCGTTACTAGTTTCTTCTCCTTGGCTGTGATTATTATCCAGATGGCTTGGCACATTTACAATAGCAGAATCATTAGTAATATACTCTAAAAAATCAGAACTCTAATCATCATATAAATCTTCTTCCTTAGACAACACCTCAACAATTGGTATCTTATAAAATTTACATTCATCACTAGAAGGAAGACTAGTACTATTGTTACACTTTTCCTCTTCTTTATACTCATCATCATAAAAAGATAAATCCATGTTATGCATGTCATCACACTACTGATTACTATCATCTGATTCATAAAACTAAAACTCTTCATATTCAACATCAATTTCAATAGATTCATTACATTCATTAACATTAGACTCATTATCCTTCAAAGCACTTTCAACCTCCATGATAAAATCTTGGATTTCACAAATCTTATCTAATCTTGACTTGGTTGGCCAATCAATTGAATGTGGCATAAAAATTTCTAAGAGTACCACTGACCATGAAGACTCCTCAGGCCTGAAAAAATCATCAAGATTCATAACTACTAAGTTAAACTTCATGTAAATTTGGAATCTAGTAAGACCCTTGATATCACCAATTGTATTTTTTAACATTAAGATAGTGTTATCATGAATCTTCTTTTTCAACCTAGCAATGTTCGCATGAACACTTTCAAGAGTTGGTAAAAAAAAATTGGATCTAGACTCAGAATCCATCTCTTGAAATTTTAAAACTCCTACCTCTTTCTTCTAGTACTGAAATCACTAAATAGAGGCCCTGATTTTGATCTCATAGAAAGAACATAATCTAAAAAGTGCTGCAATCTTCAAGATTCTAAAATCCTAATCTCTCAAAAAAATTTATCACAGGACTTATACACATACCTCAACAAGCCTATATTAAAACTACAACAACATTTTCTCTCTCTAATAGTTTTCATACTCAACCATATTCTTTTCAAAATCCAAATTCAAGAATATGAAAACTTATAAAACAAATTCTCCTATGTATAGTGCTGGTCACCAAATGGAGAATACACTTTTCACAATCAATTTTCATGAAAAGAAAATACATGAAAATGAGAATACCTTCAGATCTAGATGCCTAAAAGTTCTCTGCCTACCATTTACAATAATAGATCCAAAATCTTATCAAATCATTACTAAACCTTTGGAATCAACATACTACAAATCTTGCAACCATTAAATGTCTCAACCTCTTTCGATATGTTCTTCTCTTGTAGCAACTAATCACAATTCATGTATAATACTACATTGGTACAAAGATTAACTTTGAGTTACCACTCACATTAAGTGAGACATGAATTGAATTAGATTTGAATAGAATTACAAACTAATTTGAAACAATAGTAGATAGAAGAAACCTCTTCAGATTTATCTCAAATTTGAAATCTCTAAACAAAATTGAAACAAAACTTCTTCAACACCATCAAATCCAAACTACACCTCTCTTTTCAAAAAAAAATTTCAACAACTTCAAATCTGCCCAACAATGTGTTGAAATCCCTCAATAAAATACACACACAATTAAATGCCAATGGTTACAGAGATAGAATTACCACTCATAGTTGTGAGAAAAGACTTTGAAACACAAATTATTATTGATCTAATTTTGAACCAGACTTTTAGCATAAGATAAACTTACAGATCCTCAAACATTTTGAAAAGAGAACAAGATACTCTTCATTTATAGATTCTAGACTCTGAGTTTTACAACAACTGCTCAAAAAATTGAATTGATTGAAGGTATACTCATTTCTCAACACAATTTACATCCAATTCAAGAACTGTTGCTGTAATAGAATAAGGCTTACTAGGGAACCATGCAAATGTAGCAAGGAAATGGACTAAACACATCAACTTACTACTGTATGAAAACTTTCTTCACATCTTTCCTTCTATTGTGTTGAATCCCTTTAAATTCTCAGGTTTTTTCTATCATGAATTTCAACACAATCCCTAGTAGAGTTGTCATTTTGTTGGTGTTTGAAAACATTGTAGGTTTCCAATTTACCTTGATGAGAATATTACACATCTAGGGGCAACTAACCCCCATCTTCAACACATCATTTTAGACACTGGGCCAACTATAAGGCTTGACCCTTCTACACTTTAGGCTCTGTAAAACCTAGGCAGGTGGACCTCAAATTCAATCAATATGGTACCGATGCAAAAACATATTCGTGAATCTATTAAAGTAGATAAAAGACCTTATATCTAATAACACTTATGCAAAGACACAGATCTATAGTAGCTAAATGAAAATCCTATGATATTCATAAGCTAAGTGAGGGCATCACATTTAGGTTCCTCAACATGAAAGGGAAAGAAAATTTGATTAATAATGTTGAATTCAACAAAACCTCAAATATGCAGTAGTAAGAATTAATGATCCTATAGCTAACCAGTGCCTAATCCATTGGCCAAATCTATAATGCCTCGCCAAGGGATCCAAAAGAATTAACCTAAAGTTTCACTAAGTTTGCTAAACATTTTTTTTTTTTTTTAAAGTAAGAAAGTATAACATACACATCAAACACATAGTAGCGGAAGCAATAACATGTAATCATCAACAAACATACATCACAAGTTACATTCCTTAAGGATCCCAAGATGTTGAATCACATTTAAATTCAATTAATTCTAAGTCTAACAACTACCACATACATATGAAAGAATAATCAGAAAGTCCAATGTCCATAATATACATTTGTTTTGAATGCCTCTTGGAAAATTAATTCGGAATGCTCAATCATCCACTGTACATGTCACAGGGTATGAAAGGCTTAAAAGAATATACATATGTAAAAATAGAAATACATCATCCTCAAATCCATGATACAAAGTACAGTAAAATAAATGAAATCCTCCACCATACATGATACATCCATACATCCATAATGATAAAACATCTATCATAAAATCTAACCATCCATCATCATAATCCAAGAACATAGTGAAGGTAAATGCCAACCAAGAAAGTTCCAGCCATGGTGACTACGGACGAATCTCAATGGTAAGAGTAAAAGCACTACCACCCGACTGCGTGGAACCTAAATGGTCCACTCCCACTGCGCTGAGGAGATAGTCTCAAGTCCCAAATAGGATAATAAAACCTATAATCATAAATACTCTCTAAAATAAATGAAATCCTCCACCATACATGATACATCCATACATCCATAATGATAAAACATCTATCATAAAATCTAACCATCCATCATCATAATCCAAGAACATAGTGAAGGTAAATGCCAACCAAGAAAGTTCCAGCCATGGTGACTACGGACGAATCTCAATGGTAAGAGTAAAAGCACTACCACCCGACTGCGTGGAACCTAAATGGTCCACTCCCACTGCGCTGAGGAGATAGTCTCAAGTCCCAAATAGGATAATAAAACCTATAATCATAAATACTCTCTAAGTCCAGGAAAACCTATAAGTATGCTAACTCAAGGGTTCCTAAAAAGATCGACATCTAAACCCAGAGGCACCACAAAGACACGTAGGAAACCTACTATGCAAGCGGGAAAGTGTCATCGCAAAAGTCACGTCAAAAGTTACCCGAGCAATCCCTTAGGAATCCTGGGTCCCCTGTGATCTTACGGCCACTAGTATCCTCTCATACTAACGAGGCATACTACGGAATGCAAGGTCGTAACCAAGCGTTCTCTCTACCCCATCCTAGCCTGTACTAGCACTCACGGTATGGGAGAGAACATACATTTATCTTATTAGGTTCATTTAAGTCAGTATTTAGGTGAGATGTTTTCACTTGTTAAAACAACTTACAATGGGTTACTCCAAGAAGCCTCTTAGGGCCCCGATCCCCATTGCAAGCCACTTCTCGACACTACAAATAGATAACCTACCCTAGGCTCATGAAATCACAAATCACAAATATCACCTCAGCCCTATACAAGCGACTGAAAAACATCAAATGATAATCATAATGATCACAACAGTTCTCTATCAGCAACTAAAGGCATCAATTATAAATCACAATATCCCATGGTTCTCCAATGAGCAACCAGAAAGAATCCCAATAATAAAACACAAAACTGATCGAAGACTCCAAAATGGTTAAGTCAAGTAACTCAAATACATACACCTCAGTCTCACACAAGGAAACTGAAAAGCAATAACAACCAGTAAAAACATCCATTGGAGAGCATATCGAGAACAAATAATCATAACGTCACAATCGCATAATGACCCAGCTTCTGGTAACGTCCTAAACTGGTCAACACTAAGACAATCCCAAAACCCCAAATCATAGAAGCATAAAGAAAACAAAACAGTATAATCCAGTTCATAGTTTGGGTTTGTTTCCATAATACACACTAAGGTTTAAGTTGAAATTTTCAATTTGAGTTTCAATGAACGTTTTTAATGTAAAGGTTTCTCACTATTACCCTTATAATTTAACCCAATTATTTAATCTTCATTCAATAATAACCCTTTTTACTATTTTCAGATATTACTCTAACCATATTTAATTAAATAAATTAATATTTTATTGAACTATAAAAAAATTTATTATTATAAAATTATTAACAATTTTTAATAAATTAAAAATTTATTAAAACAACTTTTATTATTAATATCTATTAACAAATTTATATTAATAAACAATGTTAAAACAAAATTAAATACAGTTATGTAAATCATAACTGTCGCTCTAAATAAAAGAGTCGTGTGGCCCTGTCATAGGGTATCGCAGGCTTTAAAAGTTGTGCGGTCCCCTGCTGACGTAGGTCGCCGACGACGATTTTTACATCGCTGGGGGGAAAAAGGTAAGACTCCCCCCCCATGCATTTAATTTAATAATTATTTTATTTAAATTTTATATATATATATATATATATTTTAAAAGAAACTTTTTAAATTTAATTAAAATCATTTCTCAATTCTTTCCTATTCATAATTTAATAAGATATGATTATTATTATTATATAAATATTTTATAAAAATTTATTTAAAATTATTTTATTTTTATTATTATTATTATTATTTTTATAACATTCACAAATATACTCTGATAAAGAAAAAATAATATTAACCATTCAAATTTCAATCTACAATTTTTTTATTTAAAAGTTTAGAATTTAACCCTTCCAAGATTAAATTCAGATTTCATTAATCTATCAAATAAGAATTCCTGATCACTCTTCTAATTTTTACGTATGCTGAATATATTGACAAGCATTTAATAATTTACATATTGAAATATTTAAGCTTTCATCACAGAGAATTTGGATATGCAATCCATAGGCACGAAGAAGACAGGAAAGGATAATTGCATATTTAATCGATGATCAGAACACAAGACCCTACCTAATCCTGATGCTATTATGCAATCTCCAGGAACTATAAGAGAATTCGCTCCTCTTCAATAACCTTCTTCCGAAAATCTTTCTTGGTACTAGCCTTCTGAAATTCGCTTCCAAAAGTTGTCTCCCAAAAATTCCCGTCCAAATTCGTGTCCCTCCAAAAATGAACCACCAAAGTTGTGATAAGAAGTTTTCTCCTCAAATCAGGGCACTAATTGTGCGTTCACCCGAGAAGACTCTTTGCACAACTGAGTTAACTCAAAATTAACTTTTATTATCTTTTCTTTTATTTTGCATTCATCTTTTCATGCACATTAAGTTGAATTATTAAATAAATTTATTTAATATTCCACTTGACTTCTATTTTAAATTAATTTATTACTTTAATCTCATGTGCACTTTATGAACTTAAAATAACATTATTATTTTCTATTATTTAATCTTTTAATTTATTTCTCATATTTAAACTCATGCTTAGATCATGTGATCTAGAAACCTTTAATAATTTAATATCTTTCAACTTCTAATTTATTTTAGAAACTTAATTGATAACATATTTAATTAATTTAAATAACAATAATATTTAGCATTTATTTAAAAATGAACTCTAAATATATTATTATTAAATTAAATAAATATTATCATGTTCTAAATTTATCTTTGAACTTTTATCTCCCAAATTTAATTCTTTTTATTTAATTAATTTCTTAATTAATTAAATATAATTAAATATTAAAATATCATAATAATTTTCTATTAAATTAAATCATTAATTAATCTTTTTAATTAGACTTAATTAATAGAAAATACATCAAGGACTCATAAAGCAACATACGAAAACCCATCATAGAAAAACACATACTAAATCAAACAAAATGGTTATAATCACGAAATTACATCATTTGATGCATTTAGAGGTTACTTAACTCAGATACTTGTCCTAATTATCAATTAGGACAATTGGCTAAAGGGTTTAGGATTTGAACTTAAGAGTTTATCTCCCCTCTCTTACCATTGAGATAATGCGATAGGGTACGCTCATCCTGGCAATTCAAGGAAGTCGATACCTGGTACCTGCAACCTGCATAAAATCCACACATGTACAGACACAATATTCTAAGCTAAACAGACAATGGAAGGAAGTGGTGCATCGTTTAGATCCCGACTAGCAGGTGACTACGACTCCCTTCCTTAACCACATCAGAAACACCATACATAAAGAAAACAAACACGCATACCATACACATGCAGTATGGGGTAAGTATCCATAAGAAAGTACATGTGATAATATAACATCTAACTAATCATCATTGATAATTGAAAACATTGAATAATCATCATACATGCATGAAATATAGAGTACCAAGTAATGTCATCATATAATAAACTGAGTGTAAAAGAACATCTGATAATCTCTAAAATAATAATACTAATCATCAAACATAAAATTGGCCTAAAAGAGTTTGGCAAGGATGACTGAAATGCGACTTAGGGGCAGGCACTACATTCACCCCCCCAGACTTAGGCTTACTCCTGGAAGCCTACAAGAAAAGAAAAGCTAAGGACTCACTGTGCGGTTCCCATTGGGCCCTTTCCCCCTATAAGGGGATATGACTCCACTGAGTACACTCTCTGAGCTCTACCCCTATCACCAACTGTAGGTTCTGAAGTTGCAGGTCCCTGGCCTGAGAACTGTGGTTTGCCTTGAGGGCAATAAGATGATTTTTTTCCATGTTGTCCACATGTGAAACACTCTCCATCAAAGCTCCTCTGAACTCTAGGTGCACTAGACTGCTGAAAACTACCCCCACTAGGATAAGACTGAACACTCTGAGATGGCCGATCATACTAGTTGGGCTTGTTACGATGAGTCTTGTGATTGTTCCTAGCATTGAAACCACCACCATTCTATGCTGGAGGATAAGTTCCTTCCTGTCACTGATTACCCCCTGAAGGAGGTTTCCTAATGCCACCTACTGCCTAACCACCTTTCGATCCTGATTCTGAAGGTGCTCCTACAAAACCACCATGTCCTAGGTTCACACTTTGCTCTACAAGGACGGCTCGATGAACCACATCCTTGAGGGTTTTAGGTTCAAACACCTTAACACCCCCAATTAAATGGTTGTTCAAACCTCTAATGAAATGTTGTGCCAACTGTGCTGGGTTGTCACTGAATCCTGAAAAGGGCATGAGCTCAAAGAACTTGCGCTCATACTCTATGATGGTCATAGTGTATTGTCTCAAGTTATGGAACTCATCTGCTCTATGCTGCTTCCATTCCTCTGGTAGGAATCACTCATGGAAGCTCTCTAAGAATAACTCCCATGTGACACTATTCATGGTTAAGCCTAGCTTCTTTTCCTCGATTGTCCACCAAGTGGCCCCAAAGAACTCTAGGTTGGTGATAGCAAACCTCGCTTTGACATTACTGTCAAAGTCCTGCATAGCAAAAATCCTGTCAAGGGCAATAAGCCACTGCTCAACTACATATCCAAAACCCTGCCCATTAAAGGGCTTGACCTTGGACCTCTGAAGGTCCTTCATCTGTGAAGATACAATGGATCTATGTCGATCCCTCAGAGGGCTCCTAGACCTAGGTCTATTCTCATGTCCTGCCCGATGTGCTCTATCCTGATCATGAATAGGAGGTAGGCGATCAATGATGGTTCACATCATTTGCCTCATGTCAACCTCCTCTGAGTCAGCATGCTCCTCTCTATGGTTCTCTTCCTGATGCTCACTGACATGCTCTTCCCTATTCTCTTCCTAAATGGGGCTCTCGTGGATAGACTCATGAACACTAATACCTCTGCCTCATCCATGACCTCTGCCCTGGCCAAGGCTACAGCCTCTAATAGAAGATCTCATCCTAGATACCATCCTACAATAATATCCAAGACACAAGATGCTATAATAACTATGAAACATACTACTGAAACACATAGATAAAAGACACATGTTTTGCAAACAAGATAGTTTCAATTTTCAGTTTACCTATAATTTCAATTTAAGTATAATTTCAGTTTTGAAGTCTAAGTGTTGAAGTATGAAAAATATGCCACTAATAGTTTACATCATGTTTTAGTTCAACTAGTTTCAAGTTTCAGTTTGAAAGAGATACACATAATAGTTTAAAGTTTTCGTTCTTGTTCAATTAGTTAACACTAGTGGCGTTCCAATATACCCAGAGCTCCCAATGTAGAAACTTCGGCTCTGATACCATATGTAACGCCCCACCAAGGGATCCAAAAGAATTAACCTAAAGTTTCACTAAGTTTGCTAACCATTTTTTTTTTTTTTTAAAGTAAGAAAGTATAACATACACATCAAACACATAGTAGCGGAAGCAATAACATGTAATCATCAACAAACATACATCACAAGTTACATTCCTTAAGGATCCCAAGACGTTGAATCACATTTAAATTTAATTAATTCTAAGTCTAACAACTACCACATACATATGAAAGAATAATTAGAAAGTCCAATGTCCATAATATACATTTGTTCCAAATGCCTCTTGGCAAATTAATTCGGAATGCTCAATCATCCACTATACATGTCACAGGGTATGAAAGGCTTAAAAGAATATACATATGTAAAAATAGAAATACATCATCCTCAAATCCATGATACAAAGTACAGTAAAATAAATGAAATCCTCCACCATACATGATACATCCATACATCCATAATGATAAAACATTTATCATAAAATCTAACCATCCATCATCATAATCCAAGAACATAGTGAAGGTAAATGCCAACCAAGAAAGTTCCAGCCATGGTGACTACAGACGAATCTCAATGGTAAGAGTAAAAGCACTACCACCCGACCGCATGGAACCTAAATGGTCCACTCCCACCGCGCTGAGGAGATAGTCTCAAGTCCCAAATAGGATAATAAAACCTATAATCATAAATACTCTCTAAGTCCAGGAAAACCTATAAGTATGCTAACTCAAGGGTTCCTAAAAAGATCGACATCTAAACCCAGAGGCACCACAAAGACACGTAGGAAACCTACTATGCAAGCGGAAAAGTGTCATCGCAAAAGTCATGTCGAAAGTTACTCGAGCAATCCCTTAGGAATCTCGAGTCCCCTGTGATCTTGTGGCCACTAGTATCCTCTTGTACTAATGAGGCATACTACAGAATGCAAGGTCATAACCAAGTGTTCTCTCTACCCCATCCTAGCCTGTACTAGCACTCACGGTATGGGAGAGAACATACAGTTATCTTATTAGGTTCATTTAAGTCAGTATTTAGGTGAGATGTTTTCACTTGTTAAAACAACTTACAATGGGTTACTCTAGGTAGCCTCTTAGGGCCCCGATCCCCATTGCAAGCCACTTCCGAACACTACACATAGATAACCTACCCTAGGCCCATGAAATCACAAATCACAAATATCACCTCAGCCCTATACAAGCAACTAAAAAACATCAAATGATAATCATAATGATCACAATAGTTCTCTATTAGCAACTGAAGGCATCAATTATAAATCACAATATCCCATGGTTCTCCAATGAGCAACCAGAAAGAATCTCAATAATAGAACACAAAACTGATCGAAGACTCCAAAATGGTTAAGTTAAGTAACTCAAATACATACACCTCAGTCTCACACAAGGAAACTAAAAAGCAATAACAACCAGTAAAAACATCCATCAGAGAGCATATCGACACATCACGATGGTTGGTTTTAGAAAGATCGAGAACAAATAATCATAACGTCACAATTGCATAACGGCCCAGCCTCTGGTAACGTCCTAAACTGGTCAACACTAAGACAATCCCAAAACCCCAAATCATAGAAGCATAAAGAAAACAAAACAGTATAATTCAGTTCATAGTTTGGGTTTGTTTCCATAATACACACTAAGGTTTAAGTTGAAATTTTCAGTTTGAGTTTCAATGAACGTTTTTAATGTAAAGGTTTCTCACTATTACCCTTATAATTTAACCCAATTATTTAATCTTCATTCAATAATAACCCTTTTTACTATTTTCAGATATTACTCTAACCATATTTAATTAAATAAATTAATATTTTATTGAACTATAAAAACATTTTTTATTATAAAATTATTAACAATTTTAAATAAATTAAAAATTTATTAAAACAACTTTTATTATTAATATCTATTAAAAAATTTATATTAATAAACAATGTTAAAACAAAATTAAATATAGTTATGTAAGTCATAACTGTCGCTCTAAATAAAAGAGTCGTGCGGCCCTGTCACAGGGTACCGCAGGCTTTAAAAGCCATGCGGTCCCCTGCGGACGCAGGTTGCCACCGGCGGTTTTTACATCACTGGGGGGAAAAAGGTAAGACTCCCCCCCCCCCCCCCAACCCCCCACATATGTTTAATTTAATAATTATTTTATTTAAATTTATATATATATATATTTTTAAAAGAAACTTTTTAAATTTAATTAAAATCGTTTCTCAATTCTTTCCTATTCATAATTTAATAAGATATGATTATTATTATTATATAAATATTTTATAAAAATTTATTTAAAATTATTTTATTTTTATTATTATTATTATTATTATTTTATAACATTCACAAATATACTCTGATAAACAAAAAATAATATTAACCATTCAAATTTCAATCTACAATTTTTTTATTTAAAAGTTCAGAATTTAACCCTTCCCCGATTAAATTCAGATTTCATTAATCTATCAAATAAGAATTCCTGATCACTATTCTAATTTTTACGTATGCTGAATATATTGACAAGCATTTAATAATTTACATATTGAAATATTTAAGCTTTCATCACTGAGAATTTGGATATGCAATCCACAGACACGAAGAAGACAGGAAAGGATAATTGCGTATTTAATCGATGAACAAAACACAAGACCCTACCTGATCCTGATGCTATTATGCAATCCCCAAGAACTGTAAGAGAATTCGCTCCTCTTCAATAACCTTCTTCCGAAAATCTTTCTTGGTACTAGCCTTCTGAAATTCGCTTCCAAAAGTTGTCTCCCAAAAATTCCCGTCCAAATTCATGTCCCTCCAAAAATGAACCCCCAAAGTTGTGATAAGAAGTTTTCTCCTCAAATCGGGGCACTAATTGTGCGTTCACCCGAGAAGACTCTTTGCACAACTGAGTTAACTCAAAATTAACTTTTATTATCTTTTCTTTTATTTTGCATTCATCTTTTCATGCACATTAAGTTGAATTATTAAATAACTTTATTTAATATTCCACTTGACTTCTATTTTAAATTAATTTATTAATTTAATCTCATGTGCACTTGATGAAATTAAAATAGCATTATTATTTTCTATTATTTAATCTTTTAATTTATTTCTCATATTTAAACTCATGCTTAGATCATGCGATCTAGAAACCTTTAATAATTTAATATCTTTCAACTTCTAATTTATTTTAGAAACTTTTTTGATAACATATTTAATTAATTTAAATAACAATAATATTTAGCATTTATTTAAAAATGAACTCTAAATATATTATTATTAAATTAAATAAATATTATCATGTTCTAAATTTATCTTTGAACTTTTATCTCCCAAATTTAATTCTTTTTATTTAATTAATTTCTTAATTAATTAAATATAATTAAATATTAAAATATCATAATAATTTTCTATTAAATTAAATCATTAATTAATCTTTTTAATTAGACTTAATTAATAGAAAATACATCGAGGACTCATAAAGCAACATATGAAAACCCATCATAGAAAAACACATACTAAATCAAACAAAATGGTTATAATCACGAAATTACATCATTTGATGCATTTGGAGGGTACTTAACTCAGATACTTGTCCTAATTATCAATTAGGACAATTGGCTAAAGGGTTTAGGATTTGAACTTAAGAGTTTATCTCCCCTCTCTTACCATTGAGATAATGCGATAGGGTACGCTCATCCTGGCAATTCAGGGAAGTCGATACCTGATACCTGCAACCTGCATAAAATCCACGCATGTACAGACACAATATTCTAAGCTAAACAGACAATGGCAGGAAGTGGTGCATCGTGTAGATCCCGACTAGCATGTGACTACGAATCCCTTCCTTAACCACATTAGAAACACCATACATAAAGAAAACAAACATGCACACCATACACATGCAGTATGGGGTAAGTATCCATAAGAAAGCACATGTGATAATATAACATCTAACTAATCATCATTGATAATTGAAAACATTGAATAATCATCATGCATGCATGAAATATAGAGTACCAAGTAATCTCATCATATAATAAATTGAGTATAAAACAACATCTGATAATCTCTAAAATAATAATACTAATCATCAAACATAAAATTGGCCTAAAAGAGTTTGGCAAGGATGACTGAAATGCGACTTAGGGGCAGGCACTACAAAATCCATGAATCAAATGCATACATATGGATATCTGATACTTATTTATATATTTAGATATACAATCTATCTATTCACCTTGTAAATATACATCCATGTTCAATCTAGATCTCATTCTTACATGATATCCCCAATAGTAAACTTGCAACCCTATTGATTTCCCTAAAGCATTTACATAACCCCTTGAGTTATAAAAAATAATGAAATAACATACAACCTTAAGGGACTGCAACTACAACCTAAGCTCTTTGTTCAAAGATTATAAAACATTGAAGATCACTGATAAAGGAGACAAGATTCAAGATGAAACTCAACCTAGTGTTATTTGTATTAATTTCCTTGAAATAATACATTCATATGCATGAATTGAAAACATAGAAAAACCTAATAGATCTAAACTATCTATATTATCCTTCCTAATGCTATTCATACAAGAGAATTATGCTAAAGAATGGTGTCACAATATTGGGAATACATCAAGACTAGAACCAAAACCTAGTATCATAGTAATGAGCAATTTTTCTCCAAAAATTTGGAACCAACAATTGTCTCACAGTGAAAAAACTAGAACCTCCACAATGAGAAAGAAGAAAGAATAAATATCAAGAGGGAAATTCCTAGATTGAATTTGCAATTGACATGTGTCCCTTCAAAATTTTCCCTCAAGAAGCTAAAAATAATCTCTCTACCTTCTCTCCTCAACTACTAGAATCAAATCCTCATCATTTGGTTTCTTCAAGAAAGAAATATCTGAGATATTTAATTCACCATCACAACTGATTTTGATGCCCAATTTTAACTCAAGGAAAAAGTGAAAAACTAGGTAAAAATGACCTTTAGAAGACAAGATAGTCTTTTCCAAATTGTTTTTTCCACATTCAAGCTTCAAAAGGTCTTCAAATCCACCCTCTAACTAGTTTTGATCATCAGTGGTGAAAACACCCATCTTACTGAGCATGCCCTAGACTTTACAAATTGGCATATAGTATGAATTGGTGAAACATTGTATAGAAACTAATCTGATATTCAGAAAGTTCAGAACTTTCCAATTTTGATGGTATATTGGAGTGCCCATTTTGGTTAAAAATTGCTCAAGTTATGGTCATTTGAAGTTCAGGCCTCCATTCACAGGTTTGCACATTATTTTGCAAAAAATTAAACTTTCATTAAAGTTTAAACTATATAAAGTTTTATACTTTATTTAAAAGATCTCTTGAGTACACGTGAAAGCAACTTGAATATTAAAATATATATATATATTTGAAATCTTAAATTTTTTTGCCTTTTCAATCCAGGTCAAAGCTAGTTTGACCAACTTTGACACTTGGCAACACATGATTCATTTGATCCTACACAGTTGTCAAACCTCCCCAACTGGGTGCCATGTGTTAGCATGAGGTTTGTCCACCTCACCACCATGTCAGTGCCATGTGTCATCCTCCTATTGCAATTCGCTATGTCACCATGTTATCTGTCGAGCAACTTCCTCTTTGCAACATAGCGATGACCCTTCAATCTGCCATGTGGAACGATTTAGCACATTGTGAGATCTGCTCACCATGTCATGGCTTTCCTTGGAACTTGTTCCACGTGGCACCTTGTGATTGGTTTGATGATCTCCACATCATCTCCTCCTTACTACACATACTCTCTAGTCACCACTTGTCACTCACTAGTTTGTGCTCTGTATCCAAGTGGGACCCATGCATTCATTTTACCTTCAATTTTACCTTGGCCAGATTTCAGAGGTTTTTTGGTGATTTTCTATGTCACATGCCAGAAAACCTTGGATTTTCTAGCTAGTGAATTAGTGATTTGCCATATTTTGGACTTTTTTGGTCACTTGGTGATATCATCTTTGTAGGCATGCTCATTCAAAATTATATTGACATCACCATTTGTCAACTAGGACCCCCACACAAGCCTTCTTTGCCTTTTAAAAGGCACATCTCTTTAAGACATTTTAACTTTTGTGTGGAATGGTATTTAAACTATAAAAAGTTTTCTCCATGAGCAATATGGAATATTGCAATGTCTTCATATTCGTGGGGCTTGGCTCTACTAAGTAGTGGGTTACCTTGTTTTAATGGTGGCTCCTTCTTCTTTATGGTAAATTGACAACCTCCCATTCATGCTCGACTGTGTGTGCTCCTCTCTCAAGCCATGGGCATTCTTCCTTTTTTTCACAGGGTCTCTGTTTGCATGGTATCCCCTATTTGACACCTACAGATTCATTCTTTTCAATGCGTGGGAGATCTTAAACTTGCATTTTTTCTCTAGGGCATATGTGAGTGGCTTTGAACTTGGTAGCTTTCTCTCTTTGAAGTAGCTGAATGTGGAGTGAATCCCCTACATAGCGTCTCCTTGCTTTGATTCATGGATGAATTTGACTGGTGTGGGGTCTTTTTATATGGCATCTTTCTTTTTTTGGTCTGCATCTATCTTCTTATTGCCACCTTGACTTCCTTTACCATACATCCCCTATTTTCATTGGGGCATTATCATGAAATGCCTCCCCTTTCTAAAATCGTTGTCTCTATTTTGTTCATACATGGAGTGCTATAGCTTTGATGTACAAGCCTCTTTCTTTTCACTGCTGCCTTAAGTCTTCTTCCATGCATGGGCTACACATTAAAATACTACAGAGTCTTCCTTGGCGTTAGCTAGCTTCTTCTAGTCTCTAGCTCTTATATGTCATGGCTCCTCTTTTGCGCCAGCCAACTCCTTTGTCTTTTACTACAATCTCTTGTATGCTGCCAGCAATGCCATCTTGATCTTAGATGGAAATATCTCACAAACTTCACTTAGTTCATCTATCTTCATGTGATGAGTCTCTTTAAACTTTAGCTCATGGCTTCTTCATTTTCTTACCTGTCGCTACTTCTTCCTTTTGCTAGATAGCTCCTTTTGCTTTTAAAATGTAGCTTTTTCTTCCCTTGTGTTAAAATGTCATGTGATTAATCCTTTTTTTTAATTGCATTTAGTTCCCCTATTTTCGTGAGCTGGCTTCAATGTGGGAGATCCTCATTGATTTCACCCTTGTCCTGAGCTTCCAAAATGTGAGCAATAAATGACAAAGCTACATCAATTCTATGGGCATATGCTTAGATATAAGACTAAAATAACTGGTTTTGAATAGATTTTGTATGGGCTTTGTCTATGTTATGCACCAGTTTCAAAAGGACTCTCTAAATTGTATTCATTTTAGATTGAGATGCAAGTATTCTACAGAAAATTTGAAGCTCAGTTTTCCTTGGATATCTTATTAAAGGAAATATCTCAAATGAATCCATATTGCTCATCATCATCATGAATAAATATGCCCTTCTCTGATCTCAAGTCCTTTTTCTTATATTCATGATTTTCAAGGAATACGAGAAGATATTACTTTGAATCATGAGGATATGCACAGACATGTGTATGATTAGATGCACAATACTAGACTATGATAGTATCATGGGAAATTAATAATGAATCTCTCTCCCCTTAATTTAATCAGATACCCTATTCTAGCTAATTGATATATTCAAATAGCAGGCCCTCATAACACTCTTTAATTGAATCCAAGAACATGAAGAAGGCTTCACTTTTCTTCACTATCCACCTAGCTCCGCATGACAATATGCATTCATCAATACTTCATAAAGTTGATTTTGTTATAATCATTTGTTTTAAAACATCCTTAATCCTTACAAATGTAACAAATCAGATGAATTTTAGTCAGGCCCCAAAGTGGGTTTGGCTAAAAAAAATTCATTTCCAAACTACTAAAATCTCATATTGATCCACTAATTATCTTGAACTGGTGAGAATGAAGTTCGATCACTGAACCAACATTTGAAACTCTAATTCACCTCTTTCTGCAACTTCTCAATTTTATGCTAGGAGGTCCTTTGACTAGCCTTAAAAACTAATCTAAACACTTGACCAAGCCTTGAGATTGAACACATTGATTCTCTATTCCACATACTCCTACCCTGTCGAATCTCATCTCATGAAGAATTCAAGGTCACAAGATATTGACCATCAAAGTTGCCTCTTCAAAATTACCTACAAGTAAACACGTTAGAAAACCATAAATCATGTACGGAATTGGCTTTGAAAACTGGGCAAACTAACACTTGGGGAGATGAAAACTAGGGTAATAGTACATTATAATGATGAGAATGTAATTCTATGATTTGGGCTGATGAAAAATCATGAGAGGCATTTGAAAAACATGCAAAAAGGGCTACCTAGGTTTGCTGACTGGAAACAATGACAGAAAAGCAATTTTTGCAAATGGAATTGACCTGGAAAAGTGTGCAAATAGATTTTTCAAGACTTAAAAACTGGCACACTTAATGTATTTTTAGAGTACAAAATAGTGGTACAATCCATTTAGGCTTACCAATCATGGATTTCAAGTTATAACATCCCAAATAGGGGTACCAAACAATTTGCACTAACACCAGTAAAACTTTAGAAATTACATTTGAAATCATGTTTGAAAATTGATCAAATGGATTTGTCATGAGTTGAAACTTGAAACAAAATAAGTCTCTAACCTTTAAAATTCAACACAAAAGGAATTTTAGTATTTTGGTCAACTGGGTCAAAGTTATAACTCGTCTAACAGGGCTTCCTAGAATTGTGTGCAATGTGCATCGGCATGAAAACAATAAACTACCAACTTTGAGGGATTCAAAACCTAGTCAAATAGATTCAAAATGACTCAAAATCTAAAACATAAGCTCTCAGCTATGGACACTAGATACTTCCAAAGTGGAAAGTCATGAAACATTATTGAGTATGAGATATTTAATGGCAAAGACAGCCTCCTATTGCTATTTGACACTTAGGTGAAAATGCAGATTTGACACACTCAAAATGAGACTTCACGAAATGGCTCAGAACATGAATTTGACTTCATGAAACAAGTGGATAGGCTAAATATAAGGTGTTAGAAACATTAAACACATTATGGGGCTCAAAGGTACACCTAGGTACAATCTCATCAAAAGCTTTTATAGGGCTTGAATTTCACAATAGTGCTCAAAATTGGGCCTTCAATTTTTAGTGCCAACAACATACATGGCCTCACATGCAACCAACAAAGGTATGCCAACAACAACCACAACAAATGGCACAACAACAACACATGGTACATCAATTTCATTCAATACCACAACAAGTTCCACATCAAATACCACAAGAAGTACCCCAACATGTGTCACAACAGGTCCCCTTTTGTCTTCAAGGTACTAACATACCTCCACCACCTAGTGACACATCATCAGACTCATCAGACACAGAATGTTAGAACTAAGTGGACATAGCTCCCACCATAGCAAATAGTCTACTCATAGGCACAAAAGAATTGAAGGGAAAGCTATCATGCAAAACCCTAATGAAGAGTTATTGCAACAATTCAAACAACTCTCCAAACAAGTTGAGGCATTTTGATTCTAAAAGATGTTAGGAATAAGGTGTCTCAACCTTGTATAATTCCTATTCTTATTATTTGTTTTGTAAAATGTATTTCTTGCAAATAATGTTGATGTGTCGACATCTTGAATTGTGTGTAAGGAGATCATGACTAAAATGGTTATGACGGATTCTTATGACACATAAGAGCTATGTTAGGAAGATTCAATGACAGGTGAAGACATGTGGCAACTAAGATATTTGAGTACTATACACTCTACCCCAATAAATTTTTTTGGGGTTCCTATTTTCTCAGAGAATGGTAAAACCCTAATACGGTTTACCTTTTGGGAGTAGCCCTAAAGTGAAGCACATGTTATAAGCATTTTTAGGGTTGTGAAGAGATGTGATGCAAAAAAAAGGTGTATTGTTGGTACTGTGAATAGATAATGGAGTCTTCTGTTGTTGATGTTGAACTTGCATTGCAAGTGTATTGTAACCTTGTGTTGAAGATAATACATTGTGTCGGTTCTGAAGGGGTGGGGTTTTTTTATTGAAAGGTTTTTTCCCACCGGTAAATCCTTGTGTTATATCCTTTCTCTGTCTAATTTTTGTATGAATGGTTGGCTGCAATATTGTTGTTTACATGATGTTGAATCTGTAAGTGTAGAATATTTTAATAGGATTTGCATCATACTTTCCTTATGAGATTAGTGTAGGAAGCTATTTTCGCACCTGAGTTTCCTTACAAGAAATAGGCTCTATATATAGAAAGGGACCTATGTCCTAATCCATTTGACAAAAGTTTGTATATGCCTCCATTCCCAAAACACTTTAAGGCTCCAAGGTTTGAAAAATACTAAGGAAAAGGCAACCCCATTGATCACATCAGAAAGTTTTGTGCCTCTTGTATCAAACTCAGTGATGAGCCCACTTACCCCATGAGATTGTTCCCCCATTCTCTAGGTGGGCCTGCACTTGAATGGTACTCTAAACTTCCTGGTACTATCAAATCTTTGTCAAAGCTAGTAGACAAGTTCATCTCCCATTTTTCCTTTAATGTTATGAATGAGGTGATACTTTCTAATTTGTTCTCAACTAAACAAAATATGGGAGACCCATTTATCACATTCTTGCTACGTTGGAGAAGCTTTGTCAGTCTATGCTCACTAGACATTCCTAAAGAACAACAAGTTAACTTGGGCATTGAAAATTTAGTATCAAACTTAATGCACGGGCTCAAAATCAAGAGTCCAAGCACCATTTCTAAACTAATGAAAAAAGGAGCTAGCATTGAAGATGCTCTTATCCGTAAAGGAATCCTCAAGATAAAGAAGGAAAACACAAACACTAATTTGTCTAATGAAAAGGAAAAAATTTTCTCCAAAAAAAAAAATGTGACTAATGATGGCATTGTGGATGCCCATACAATTAGCACAACACAACCTCAACTAACTTTGAAAGGTGCAAACCCTACCAATTCACAAACCCCTAATCAAACATCAGCCCCACAATAGAAGATCGAGACTTCCATGCAGGACAAACCTTGGAGATATCCTAGAACAAAGGATAGGCAATTTACACCATGGGGGATACCTCTTGAGAGTGCACTATAATAGTTACTCAATAATAACTTCCTACAGTAACCCCCGATCAAAGATGAACTGTTAACTAAAGCAAATTGGTGGGATGACAAAAAAATTTGTGATTACCACCACACCAAAGGACATAAGACCTCATCATGTTTCCAACTAAAGCATGCAATACAAGACCTCATTAATGATGGTATAATCACACTTGATCTATCACTGCTAGCATCCAACTTTGATCACACTATCATCAAAGATCCTTTGGGTAATCATGATAAAGAGAAACCCTCCAGTTCAAACTCAAACTCACAAGCTAATGTGAATTACACATGCACTAGATATGACTACATGGTCAATTGTTTTAATGAATCTAATTACCACATATCCACATTCACTTTAAGGGTTGAAGACCCTCATTATGTTGTCACTACACACCATACCAAGATCACCCTACTTGGAGCCCCATATAGACCTACTACTTCTACTAGACCTACACCCCCTAGTAGACCTACTACTCCTACTTTATCTAATTATAGCCTTGTTGAACTGATTGACAAAACCCCTACACAAATATCCATCTTGGATCAAGTCCTTGAAGAGTTAGTAGTCCTAGATAACATTGATGTTGCCCAGTTCCAAGCCATGGTGGGGAACCTATCTACATCACAACATATCACCTTTTGCCCTCAAGTTATTCCTAAAGATAGACTAAATCACAATGATTCCTTTCACCTTGAGGTCTTTGTCCACAATGTTAAATTTAGACGTGTCTTAATAGATGGAGGAGTAGGACTAAACATCTATACTCTTAAGGTTGTCAAAGGTTTGGGTTATTCTGAAGATGATGTGGATCCCTCTCAAAGAATCACAATAAAAGCTTATGATGGTGGTGAATGCTTCTCCAAGGGCATCATCATATTACCCATAAGAGTTGGTCCAACTACTAAAGATACATTATTCCATGTCCTAGATATAGAAATGAATTATAACATGATAGTAGTACACCCTTGGCTTCATGCTATGAAAGCGATGCCCTCTAGATATCATCAATGTTTAAAATTTTCCTATAATAATGTGGAGGTTACCATCCCAAGAGATTCAGATCCCTTCCAGATATGTTCTAATCTAAGAGATGCTATTGGATACCAAGTCCCAACAAATAATGAAGCACAACACATAGATTCCTCTAAAAATGTGGATGTAGATATACTCCTCAGTAAGGCCAAGGAAAAGCTAAAGATTGAAGACAATGCGCATGGAGAATAGTTTATGTCTCAAGTATTCCACATTAGGGAGTCACCATTTTCTCCCCAATCTTATGGTAAATCACATTTATTGCAAGACCAACATTCTAAAATTAGTACACAAAATTCCATTGCTATCAAATTCATTAGTGGAGGTAGCCTAGTTGAAGAACATGTCTATGAGAATACATCTATATGTATTAGGAAAGAAAAAGAAGAACAAGAACTCACTTTGATATCTCCTAGAAAGTATGGACTTGGGTTTACTATCATGCAAGAACAAGGCTATGATGGCCATAGTGGTCTTGGGTATCAAAAACAAGGAATGATTAAACCTATCACTACAAAAGGACAACCTCCTAGTTTGAGGCTTAGATTCAAACCATTGCAAATAGGTCCTCCTAGTACTATGGTACCTATGTGTAAGACTATGGATGTTTTGAATAATGAAAAGGCATCTGAGGATACCCCACCTAAAACCAATAGTCCTCCAACTTTTAAGCATGACCCCAATTATACCAGTAAATCCAATGCCCATATCTATACCTTCAAGCAAAGCCCATTCAACACTGATGATGACATCCCCTCAAGTTATCCTAAACTATTGGATTGGGACCAATGTGGACAACCAGTGTTGGATTGGGACCAATGTGCAATAGACTTTGAAATATATGAAGGCATTAAAATTGATGATCATCAAGAAGTAATCTCTCCTAAAGGGAAAACATTGGCATATTTTGTGGAGTCAAACCCATCTTCTATATGCAAATTTGAACACAAAGAAAAAAATGACAAGAATAGGTCTCTTGGTGAAAACTGAAAGGCACCATTAGACCATGAAAAATCAAAAGCTAAGCAGCTACAAAGGTTACAAGATGAAAAAGATGATGCCATGAACATCATTGTTCCAACATTCAACATACCACAAAGTCTTTTTTAGCACTCCAAATCAGCCTTTCTATGGGAAATTTTTGGTGTCAATCCTCCCAATCCTTCCTTATATCTAGTTGTTTATACCCAAATCCACCTACATAATTTTTTCAACACCCAAGATCAAATTTTTATCCAACAACCCTTTGTGTATGTCATCATCAGTGACATCCCACACAACATATCCGTTGACCCATTTATCCTCAGATACCTTGATTTTCAAGAGGTAGACATTGTCTTACATATAATACACAATGGTATATCTTGAGGTCTTTCTAGTGGTTTGATCTTAGCTACAAATTTAGAGAAAATATTGCATAGTTATAGTCAATTGTGGGTCCCAAGATTATCAACTAGTAGTACCAACAATAGATTTCTTCTTAGCATCCATCAACAACATTCATGATTCTATCTAAAAGTATTGAAAAAATATCAAAAAAATGGCAAAAAGTCCTTTAAAATATCAAAAAAAGAGCAAAAAGTCATGAATTTTTTTGTGTGGAAAAATTCATGAAAAAATGGATGCCTTAATGAAAACTTGGCAAACAAGAATCTTGGCACAAAAATTTGAGTCAAGAGAAAAATTTTGTCCAAAAGCTAAAACTTGGCAAACAGGTGCTTTGGGCAAGTACCATGGTGAAAACCTGGCAAAGAGGTGCCATGTGTGATTAGTTATTGCTACTCCATCTATTGGGATTCCATATAGTTTTTTCCCCCTCCTTTTGTCATTACTTGATCATATCCATCATATTGCAAGACATCCTTGGCTCCTTGACAATGGCTCATGAACTAGTTAATATCCATTGTTATCCTACCTAACGCATCGCCAGTCTATACATACTCTATCATTGGCCTTTGTAGATAGTTTGAGTCTTGTCTAGGGGCATATTACCTACATGGTGCATGAGTTTGAATTTGAACTAGGGGCATATCCATGAGCACTATTTATCCATTACACTTATTGCATAACGGATTGGAGCTAACACTTGTATATGCTTTTACAATCCTGAAAAATCCTAAACATTCAAATACAGTCTTGAAAAAAATCCTAAACATTCAAATACGATCCTCAAAAAAATCCTAAAAATTCAAATACATTCCTGAAAAAATCCTAAACATTCAAATAAAATCCTTAAAAAAGTCACTAAAAATCACAAAACCCATCAAAAATGAATAATAAACCTTGTAAATAGCCACTATGGATAATCATTCCTTTTGCATGAACACTTGCACTTTGCATACTAAAACTCAAAGCACTACACTTCAATGACAATTACACTATCTAAGTAATATGAACCAATAATCAATCCAACATATCACTATGAACCTATCAACTAAATCCACCATCACAACCATCACATAATCAACCTATCAAATACTATCTGATGACCTAAAACACTAAAAAGAAAGTAATAATGGACAAGAATAGTTGTTGGCTCATGTTTTTTTGTGAGTGATTTATTTTTTGCTTTATTTTTTTTCTTTGATCATGTTCCTATGCTAGTCAATGATATAAACTAATTTATGAGAGTCATCAAGATGGTTCATGGTCATTTTTTAGTTTTTGTCTCTTAAAATGTACCATTGAGAGTTTGGGGCATGTATATATGCCTTAGGAAGGAAAATGTCATTTTCTATCTACATCATGCTTGTTTACACAAAAGGTTTGCATTTTTCTCTTTGGCCCTTTATGCCATGATGCGTTGCATTCCATTTTTCATATCAAAATAAAGCTCTATTTGACATATAGTGCACTTTACAAAAGCAAAAGTCTACTCATTATACTAATAGTTCCTCATGTCATCTCTTTCACCTTCTCTATCTTCTTTATCTGCTACCTTGGTCTCATACTTTGATACATCAAAAACATTTTTGTCCTACATCCCTGCATATGTCAAAAATCCAGAATCATCCACAACAATACATCATTTCATTTCATTCACATTCATTTTACATGTCATTGTCATTAATTTTACATTTCATTTACATTCATTTTGTATCATTTTAGATTTCATTAGTATGTATTCCATATCATTTACATTCATTCCATATCCTTTACATTGCATTAGGAATTCATTCATGAGAAAAACATGTGGAAAAAATAAAATATAGAATTTCCTATGCATAACATGTGATAAATCAATACATGATGTCATCGTATATAAGTCCACATAAAAAAGCATAAATGCATCCATATAAAATATCAAAACCATATGCATAACCCATCTCATATAGTCATCATAACACAAGTACATCTCATTAATGTCTCACAAAAGTATTAGAGTACATGACCATGGTTTACATTAATACTAATTGCTCATAGGCGTGAACCATGAAAGAGTATAATAGAAATCAAAAAGCAAAATAGAGAAGTCCCTCTATACATGAGTCTGTAAGTGTCATCTTGTGCTATCCCTAGCCTCGCGGCCTCTGTTTGGCCTTGATGATGATCCCTCTACTCTCTCCAGGGGCCTCATAGGCCCCATCACCCCTACACTACTCTATGTCCTCTATGTCCTATGGGAGTGAGATCTTGATGTACAAAAACTCTCTACTCTCTACCTTAGTAGCACCACTCTCTCATACTAATCCTACTAGTAATGTGCTTCCATGTGTGCCCTACTCATCATCATTGCCATCTCTAAGAAGTTTGCATCTTTGATGTTGCTGATGAACTCCTGAGACTCCTGTGCTACCATCTTTGCCTTGTGCACCATGGCATCTCTCTTAGCCATAGCTCAATCTCTCTCTACTACTATTGCATCCCTCTCTCTGGTCACAACATCTCTCTTTGCCACAACCTAATCCAACTAACTTCATAGACCTCTCATCACCTGCATCAGATCTAAATGACTAGACCCTGTCTGTACCGATACTAGTTCTCTATTGGCATAGTCCATTGGATCCCCCTCCACATCAATCATAGCTGCATCCCTAGCCTCCCAATAGTCATCCTCATCCTCCCCCTCATCACCTCCTCCAACACCATCCCCACCCCCACTATCTCCACCTTCCTCATCATCACCTCCCTCATCCTCTCCCTCAACATCCTCCTCATTATCACCCTCATCCTCCCCCTCAGCATCCTCATCATCCCCCCCCACATCATCCTCTACATCCTCATCATCACCCCCATCCTCCTCCTCATCATCATCCTCACCCCCATCCTCTACCTTAGCATCATCCTCTCCCCCATCCTTCTCCTCCTCTCCTCCCTCCTCATCCTCTCCTCCATCCTCCTCCTCCTCCTCCTCATCCTCCTCATCTTGCTCTTCTTGAGACCTCATTTGTGGTACTGATATTGTTTGATCTGTCAAAGGCCTAGGGTGAGTTTGTGCAAACCATCTATCATATGCTACCATCATGCTTGCATCCAGTATATCTACTCCTAATCCCCATCTCCTTGGCTATAACTCTGGTAGTTGTGCATATGCCACCTATGTCCTAATAGGTGCTCCCCACTCTCAGACCTCTAATCTAGATTGTGCAAATAATGCTAGACTAGTTGGTACATCTTGTGTCTCCCCAAACTATCTTTGTACCCACTCTAGTAGGTACATCTCTATCACCAAATGCCCAATCACTGTGTGCCCTATGAGAAAGTTCTCCTGCCTACAATATGGTAAGTGAATGTCATCATCATCCCATCTAGGGAAATTTTTGTAAGGTCTCTAGATAAACTATGTCATAGTGTCTATGTAATGTCAAAAGTACCTTGTGTACCCTAGTGGTCCTCATGCCAATACACCCCTATAGCTATATGCATACGACATGTCCTCCATCAACTCTCACTCTACAAGAGGCCTAAATATTGCAATGTGCTCATAGGCCAAGATTTGTAACAATGTATTACTAGCGATAAATGATAGCCCACCTCTATATGCCACCTAATATAGATAGTAATACAACATCACTAGCATGCATGGACCCCAAGCAAACATAGTACCCTCCATGATCATTTTCTCTAGAACTCAGCCCCATCCAATAGGGAATCCATGTCCCCACCTATCAAGAATCAAAAATCCATCGATCACCTAGAAAATCATAGTTGTCAGCCACTCATGGCATGCCACCAATAGGTCCCACCTGATCTCATAATCTTAAATCCCTAACTCCTCATCTTTGCATCTAAATAGGTAGTGTAGTGCTACTTGTCCTCTAGTTGGGTCATACACCACTAACTCTCCATGAATATGGATCCTAAGGATGCACCATACATCCTCTAAAGTCATAGTTGCCTCCCTTATTGAGAGATGGAATGAACCAGTCTTTGAGTGCCATCTCTCTGTCAAAGCTATCAAAAGAGCCCTATTCCCCCTCACCTCTAGCATGAATGTAACATGGTATAAACCAAGACCAGCTAAGATCCCTCTCTCACCTACTATCATCTGGTGATGTAATGCAAGGCTCTATAGCCTATGTCCCCTTGTCCACAATAGGGGCAACTCCTCCTACATAATCATATAGCCTATGTGAGCTTCCTATGATTTTGCATCCAGTTTACCCTACTTTTGACCCAAGTTTGACTTAGTTTGACTCAGTATTGACTAATTTTAACTTTTCCTAAGCATATTTTACTAAGTTGACTTATGTTTTAAACTCTTTCAAAGGTTTTGAACATGTTTTCCAAGTTTTGAGTCATTTCAAACTCATTTGCATCATTTTGACCCTATCCCTATCCATTTGTCAACCTTTTCCCTCCATCTGAGCTATGTTTGACTAGGTTTGACTTTTTCCTAATCATCTTAACCTTAGTTAAATTGTGTTTTCAAATATTTCTATAGTTTTGAACATTCTCTCCAAGTTTTGGGCCATTCTGAGTCTGTTTGCACCCTTTTGGGCCCTTTGCACTATTCTTTATCAACATTTACCTAAATTTGACCTATATCTGCCATAAGTTTGACCAAAATTTGACCACTTAGAACACCTTTGACTGAATTTCAACATATTTATAACATCCCCCTAGGTTTATGATAGTCCATCCAAATTTTTAGGTCAATCTGAGACCATTTGGAGCTCATTCAGACTCTTGGAGAATCCTAGGGCATAGTTGGGGCTCCCAACTGCACTCAGGGCACACTTGGTCATACCAAGTGTGCCTAGGTTTCACTTGGGCATGTCAAGTGTGTGTTATTTGTTAGCATTTACCCCTATTTGACATTGACAGACTCCGAGGTGCTTAAAAAGCATGGAAAAGTAGCAAAAAACATGAATAATCATAAAAAGTGCAAAGATGGCCTCAATGTACTCACCAAAGGTCCAATGTCTACTTGTCATAAGAAGGTCCACACTCATTCACCACAGTGTTGCTCCTTGGGTAGTCAATCCATTCTCCTTGCTCCAAATCTCTTTTCTTCTAAATGAGAGAGTGAAAATGACCTTCAAAACCCTCTCCAAGCCCTTTTATAGTGTGTTGCTACCTAGATGGATGTGCATGAGGTCCTTTTTGTGTTGGTCGCAATGCCATTTTTCACTCTGGAACCCATAACTTTCATGTTTTATCTCTAATTTTTGATCCATTAGTTGCTATGGTTTTGTTTTCTCATTTTTGATAAAATTGACCTATCATATGCCTATGTTAGTCAACTTATTGAGGGGGTATAAATATATACTACATTACTAGGGCATGCTTTTATGGCTTTTTCATTAGCATTCTTTTGCACAATGCTCTAAATCACATTGTATGAAAGAGGTTCAAAATGTAGACACTCAAAAATGGTTTGCATCTATGGTTTCATCACTTCCTCATACTAATTCATCCCATTTTCTCAATCTACTAATTTTGATCTTTTAACCAATTTGATCATATCTCAATAGTGTCTGTCATCATTCGTATACTCTTTTGCATCAATTTCGTATCATTTCATATGAACTTAAAACCATCTCAAATCAACCCAAAATCAACCATCTGAAAACCATCTCAAATCAACTTGGAATCACTCAAGATAGTCCTAATCATCATGAAACATACCAACATCCCAAATCAATCATCATTTTTCTAATCGTAGGCATTGTTGTGGCTTTTAGTGCCTCAAAAACCTATCAACCTATCAAATCTTATCAATCTGACCTTAGTACTATCATGGCTCTCAGTGGTAGGTCAAACTATCATTCATGTCATCCAATCTTTGACATTATCAAGGTTCTTAGTGTCAGATCATGATATCATCAAACCACTTTAATAATATTGACTTTTCCTTCGATGTTATTATGATCAACCATATCAATCAATCTCAATCCTATAGCATTTATGATATTAGTTAAATGTTATTTATCTCTAATTCATGTCATGTGTCCTTGGCATGTTATCAATTTTGATCAATGAATCAATTTGACCATGGCTTTGGTCTACCTATCATCAACTTATCAATATGTATCATCACCACATTATCATTAAAGAATATTGTCACACTTATTTAATCAATTTGGCCAATCACCTATTAATTTTCTCTATAGGATTAAATAACCCATAATTTAATCCTATCATTCTTACTAATTATTCTTCCTAATTTTCATCCTTAATCAATTAATTAATTTTATTAGTTAATTGATTTATCATTTGCAGACCATGGAAATTCACAATTTCCTAAGTCACTTTTTCCTCCACTAATTCCATTTTCACTAATTTCTATTTTGTGGAATAGAGGATTTTTAATTCAAGTATTCCATAAAATGTTGACATCATCATGACACATGAGTGTGACCCCTCATGGATTCTCCATTGACACTTGGCTTAGATAAGTCATAATCCAAGATTCTTATTCTCTTATGCACGTCCATATTTGACT
This sequence comes from Cupressus sempervirens, assembly GCA_028749045.1. Taxonomy (NCBI): domain Eukaryota; kingdom Viridiplantae; phylum Streptophyta; class Pinopsida; order Cupressales; family Cupressaceae; genus Cupressus; species Cupressus sempervirens. The sequence goes on from CM053783.1 coordinate 60,626,584, forward strand.
TTATTTGTCATAGATTCTTGGCTTTAAGTGGGCTTGAGGTGTCATATGACGTGTCATAGATTCTCTTCCATCTTTAGCCAAGTTTGACATTCAATCATCATAGAATCTTACACTTGGCTTTTTGTGTCATATGTGTCATAGATTCTGAAAGGAATCTCGTGCCAAGTTGCATATCTAAGGGTGACAAATCCAATGCTCTCACCTTGAGTGTTGATTATAAAATGAGCACTCTTTCTGTCATTTTTGGTCCTTGGCTTTTTGGGTATTTTCACTCTTTCTCTCACATTCAAATCAAAACTTCAAGTATTGTCATAGCATTATCATCACTATAGGCTTTTGCTTCAATATTGTGTGCATTATAGGCAATTTGGAGCTATATCACATAGAGAAGGAGGAGGAAATGGGAGCTACAAATGAAAGAGGGAGTTTTTAATATTGTTTTTCTTTCTTTTGATTCATTTGGCTTTCATGGTAGACTAGTGGGTGTCAATGTATGTTTAGTGAGTTTTTGATTTTCTCATAGTATGTTAGACATTAGGCCATTCTCTAGTACTACACTTATATTTCCAACAATTGGTATCAGAGCTTTTGGTGCTTGCAAATAAGGTTTCAATGACCTAAGCTAAAGATCAGGATGTCTTACAAAAGAGTGATTCCCAAATTGAATATAGACAACTTTACAAAATGTCAAGGAATTATGAGGCTACATCTAGCTACCATTAGTGATTCAAGATGCAAGTATCTTCATGCTAAATACAATACTCCTACTAAAACATTACTAGTTGAAGATATTACTAGAAAGAAGAATCATAATATCATGATGATTGATATTGCATCTACTCTCATTTATGTTAAATTTGATGAGGTAAAAGATTGTAAAACTATTTATGAAATGTGGAACAAACTGAAAGATATCTATGGAGGAGATGACAATGTAAGAAGAGCCAAAGAAGAAAGCCTTAGAGGAAAATTTGATCAAATGAGAATTAGAGAAGATGAAAACATTGCAAAATATGTGGAAAGGATCGAGGCCAATGTAAGTACAATAAAAGCATCTAGAGGAGACGTTAAGGAGGAAACTATTGTAAGTAAAGTGTTCAAAACTCTTCTTCCTATATATGCAATTAGAGTATCTACTATTCAAAAAATAAGATGTGATCCAAATAAAAAATTAGGCTTGGATGCTTTAGTAGGAAGATTTATAACTTTTGAATTAGATAACTATGATAACTATGTTCCTGCTTCAAAGAATATTGAATCTCCATTTAAAGCTAAACTTTCACTCAAAGAAAAGGGTAATAAATCAAACTCTAGTCAATCAGGAAGTGAAGAAGATGGATCATCAAAAGAAAGTTTAGACAGTGATCGTGAAGTTGTTGAAGCCCTACTTGTAAGAAAGTATTCCAAAGCAAGAGGAAATTATAAAGGTAAATTTCCTCTGATATGCTCTTCTTGTGAAGAAGTTGGTCACATTGCTGCTAGGTTTCCAAATAAGGAAATCAAGGATGAGAAGAAAAGAAATAAGCATAAAGGCATAAGGACTCCAAGAACTACAAAAACTTCAAGGAAAAAGGAAAGAAATATTGTTTTATAGCTAAAGATTCTGATAATAGTGAAGGTGAAATGGTATACATTGCTGTAAAAGATGAATCTAATGATGAAGGAGATAAGGTGACACTTATCTCTCATGTTAGAAAAAATAATGTATGGATTATTGATAGTGGCTGCTCACATCATATGACTGGTGAAAAAATAAAATTTGAGCATATGGAATATTATGATGGAGGTAATGTAATATTTGGAAACAATAAACCTTGTAACATAAAAGGAAAATGATGTATCTTGTTGACTAAAGAACTTGTATGTGACAATGCCTATTGGGTTGAAGGACTAAAGCATAATATACTAAGTGTGGCATAGTTGAATAACATTGGATTCAAGGTAGAATTCATGAATGGACAAGTCAAGCTACTGGATGGAAAAGGAAATTTGGTTAGATCTGGCAAGCAAATAAAAGGTAATCTATTTTATCTTGATCTCAGTGATTGTTCATGTTTTATTTCTTGAGTAGAGGAAAGCTAATTATGGCACAAAAGGTTATGTCATGTGGACTTTGATAATCTAGTTATGATAAGAAAAAATAGAAGAGTAAGAGGTATTCCTAGTTTGAAGAATTCTGACATGGGTCTATACAAAAATCGTCAAATTGGTAAGATGGGAGAGACTAGCTTCAAAAGAAAATACTATCAGTCAAAATAACTCTTTAAAATTATTCATATAGATCTATGTGGACCTATTAGAATAGAAAGCTATAATGGAGAAAAAAATTTCATTCTTTTTGTTGATGACTATTCTAGAATGATGACTGTATTGTATCTAAAAGAAAAATCAAAATCCTTTCAAAAATTCAAGTGGTATCTGGCAAGACTGGAAAAGGAATTTAGAAAGAGGTTGAAATTCTTAAGATCAGATAGAGGTGGTGAATTCATTTTCCATGAATTCAATAATTTCTACATTGAAAGAGGAATCAAAAGAAAAGTATTAGCCCCTGGTACACTGCACTAGAATGGTATAGCTAAAAGAAGAAATAGATCTATCATGGATTGTGCAAGAACCCTAATCATTGAAAAGAATGTTGCTCTCACATACTAGAAGGAAGCTATCAACACTGTAGTTCATACCTTGAATAAAGTTTAGCTGAAGAAAGATTCAAAAAAAACACCTTATCAACTATGGTATGGCTACAAACCTAATGTAAGTTACTTGAAAGTATTTGGTAGCAAATGTTATGTATTGAAAGAATCTAGAAAATAAAAATTTGATGTAAAAGGTGATGAAAGAATATTTCTAAGATACTCCTATAGAAGTAAAGCATATAGATGTTTGAATTTGTCTACTCACAAAATTATAGAAAGTGCACATGTTAGAATTGATGAGTTTGTAGAAAAGAGTGAAGAAGAAATCAATAAGGAGCTAGAAGATTATAGAAGATTTGTTTACTATGAACCTGATACCCTACCAAATCTATTTGAGAGAAAAGAAGCTTCATCTCTTGAGTCCCCAAAAACACCAATAGTTACTAAGTTGAAAATAGTGCAACCCATGCTATAGTCTAAAGGACCTAAGTCAAAGGCTATTGAGCTAGTTCAAACTGAGCCTGATGAACTTGAGTCACAAACAAAAGGACTCAAGATTGAAACTAAAATTCAAAATGAAGATGGTGGAACTCATTCAAAGACCAAAGAGCATGTGTTAGTAAGATATGTCAGAAGGCATCATACACTTGATCAGATCATTGGAGACAAATAAGATAGAACAATGACAACAAAAAAATTAAAAGGTACATGTTTACTTGTTGAATTTGAAAGTAGAATTGTTAAAGATGCTTTGGGAAATGAAAGTTGGATTGAAGCAATGAATGAAGAAATAGAACAGATAGAAAAGAACAAAACTTGGACTCTTGTTCCTAGACCCAAGGATTAAAATGTAATTGATACAAAGTGTGTATTTAGAAATAAGCTGAATGAAGATGAAAAAGTTTCAAGAAACAAAGTAAGATTGGTGTGCAAAGGTTATTCTCAAGAAGAAGGTGTTGACTATGGTGAGACTTTTGTTCCCGTGGCAATACTAGAAGTTGTTAGAACCTTACTAACATATGTAGCACATAGAGGATTTTAAGTATATCAAATGGATGTCAAATCTACATTCTTGAATGGAATTCTTGATGAAGAAGTATAGACTAAAATACTAGAAGGTTTTGTTGATCCTAGCAAAAGAGACATGGTTTACAAGTTACAAAAAGAATTATATAGTCTCAAGAAAGCTCCCAAAGCTTGGTATAAAAGACTTCATAATTACTTGGTACAAACTAGCTTTCAAAGGACAAATGATAATAGTAGTCTATGTATCAAGGAAGGACCAAACAAGAAGATTGTATTGGCAAAAATATTTGTGGATGATACTCTATTTATAGGAAATGATGACTTGTGTAAAGCATTTTCAAAAGAAATGAGTAAAGAATTTGAAATGTCCATGTTTGGTGAAATAAAATTCTTTGTTGGATTGTAGATATAACAGAACAAAAATGGTATCTACATCACTCAATTAAAGTATATCAAGGAGATACTAAAGAAATTCAAGGAATGGAAGATTCAAGACCAATTGGAACACCTATTTCTACTAGACATAAGCTCTCCAAAAATAATGATTCCAAAGAAGTAGATAAGTCCACATACAGATCAATGATTGGAAAATTCCAGCATATAGTACACACAAAGCTTGATATTGCTCTAGCAGTTGGAATAGTGGCAAGATTATCAACAAATCTTGAGGAAAAACACATGATGGTAATCAAAAAAATCATGAGATTTCTAAAAGGTACTAAAGATAATGGTTTATGGTACAAACCTAGAGGCAATTTGGAATTGAAAGTATTTACTGATGCTGATTGGGCAAGAATTCTTGATGACAAAAAAAGCACTAGTGGTGGAGCATTCTTTCTTGGTAAAAGACTATTATCTTGGACAAGAAAGAAGAAAAATTGTACATCTCAATCCACAACAAAGGAAAAATATGTAGCAATAGTAGTCAATTGTTCTAACATTGTTTGGTTTAGACAACTGTTGGAAGGAATGAAGGTAGAGATCAAAGATCTAGTAGTCATATATTGTGATAACACCAGTGCAATCAACATACTAAAGAATGTAGTAATGCATTCCAAAATAAAACATATTGCTATAAAATATCACTTCTTAAGAGAGTTAGTGAAAGATAAAGAAGTCGGATTAGAATATGTGAATACAAAGGAATAGATTGCAGACATATTCACCAAGCCATTACCTAAGGATGCATTTCTATATCTAAGAGCTAAGTTAGGGGTTATTCCCCTATCTAATATTCACTAAGTAAAGTTTAGTGAATGCATCAACTAGAACCTATTGAAGATCAATCAGTTGGTGTAGAATTAGCAAGAGCATATTACAGATGAATAAATACTTAAGGTACATTGGTATTTACAGAATTGTTATCTTTGGCATGTGTTGTCAAAGAGGGAGAAGTTTACTATCATAACTCTAAGAAAATTTTGGAACCAAAATATAGTAATTATCTAGAGAGGGAGAAGTTTTCCAAAGAAGAAGTTTTTTGAAAGAGGGAGAATGTTCTGAATGAACTTGGTAGAAGTTGTTGCAGATAGAAGGAAAAATCTAGTGAAAGGAAGAACTCATACTATTAGATGGATTTCTTAAGTCTAAATCCAAAATTTCATTGTGCTATGACATGTTGTGTTACCATCAATGCCAAAGAGGGAGATTGTTGGATACAATTGATTAAATGTGTGTTGTCTTTGATGTTACAAAAATATTATAATCATTATCAATTAGTATATGCCAAGCTCACTCAGGTAGTGAAGATAGTTCTTAGTGTCTATCGAGCATTTCTATGTTTACCTAGTTTAGAAGTGAGTGTTAACTGAGCTCACTCGGTTAACAAAAGAAAGTTGGATGGAAATAGTGCTAATTGAACTCACTCAGTTGCCAAAGGATTTTTGCAAGTTTGTAGTGTTAACCAAGCTTCTGCTGGTTAACAAAGGAAATTGTTTCTAAGTCAGTTTCTACCAAGCTGGGTTGGCTAACAAAAGATTTTCTTATTTTTTTGTATTAAGCTTAATTGATTTATCTATTGATTCCAACTGACTAAGGTGATGAATATTAATTATTCTAAGTTGTATTTGAGCTAACTTGAAAAAGTGGAAGATATAATTATAAGGTCAAGCTGTGATTTTAGTGTGTGAAAAGGCATGAAGATGTTATTGAAGATCTAATGATAAGCAAAGGAAGTGAATTTGAAGTATAAGTAGAATATCCTTGTAGAGTAGCAAAGCCTTATTCAATCAAGAAGGATCAAGTACAAGCCAAAATAGAGATCTATAATCAGCAAAACAGTTGCACTAAAATTAGGTCATCTCATTGTTACTCTCTAACCATTGTAGTAGTGATCTAAATCTCTTAATAGAGTTGGTTTAACAACCATTTGCAAATCCTCTAACAAGGTGGCAATTCTATTGAATTGTCTCAAGACATCTAACAAGGCCAATCCTAACAAGGCAATTAAATCCTTTAACAGGGTCACACCTAATATTGTGCTTTGTAACCTTTAATAGGGTTGGCTCCTAATAGGGCTCACTTTAGAAGAGTGAAAACAATAACTAGTTACAATTGGTGGTTTTTCTCAAATTGGGTTTCCATGTTAAATCTTCGTGTCATATTTGTTCATATTAATTTTTGATATGTATTTGCAACTTAGTTAAAGTAATGGTAATTACATAAAACATCTAAAGGTTTATATGTTAAGCACTTACTGAGCTAATTCAATTATTATCGAGTTACAACATTTTGTGTGTGTATACCGAGCTTCAAAAGTATTCAGTTTCTAAGTTAGCATTTTGTACTAACATCTAAGGTATTTGAAATTTATTTTAGTAGTAACTAATTCACCCCTTCCCTCTCCACTACTCCTTTTATAATTCCAAAAGTTAACTACATATATCAGATACTCAGAAGTATCTCTCATAACCTTGGGTGGTTATCATGCTCAACTAGCCATCTGTACTAACTTAATATTTTCATTATTATTTTGTCAAATACCATAGAAGACATAAAATATGCTAAGCTAACATCAATGAAAAACTCAGTCATGAATGTAACATATCATCATCAAACCAATCCGTCCAATCTTGCCAATCTTTCAATAGGTTTTGTTGTTGTTTGAAAATACTAGAGGGTTTTCAATTACCCCATTGAGAAAATGACATATCTAGGGGTAGCTAATTCCTATTTTCAACATGCCATTTTTAACAACAAGACAACTATAAGGCATGACCCTTCTTCTTCTTCAGGCTCTGTAAAACCTAAGCGAGTGGACCTATATATTCTTTATATGATACCAGTTATCAAAGCATACACTAAATCTAATGTAAAGTAGATAAAAACACCTAAATCTTCTATACTTAACCAGGAATCACAAGCATGAAATAGCTAAGAACATAACTCATGAAATTGGCAAGCTAAGTGTGGGTTAACATTGAATAGCTTTCAAAATAAAAGGAAAAATTGATTTAATATGTTGATATCAGCAAGACCGAGGTATGAGCAACCAAACCTAATGATCTTATCTCTTATCAGTGCCTTATCTATTGGGCAATTAAATGAAGTATAATCATACATCTTTTGGACATCTCAAACATATCTCTACATCAAGATCCCTGATCTATCCTTCACCTTGTGAACAAACATCTGCTTCAGATTTGAATCTCATACTCAAACAATCCTTTCATGAAATCAGTAAACCCTGTGATAAACATCAAGCAATTACATGGCTCTTTGTTCGATAAGCAAGATATTTCAATCACATCCATCACTAAATGAGATGCAACCTAATCTATGGTCTTTGATCACAAACTAGAAAAGATTACAGATCCATAAGTAGTAGATAAGATTCAAACTAAATTTGAAACCATTTCTGCTCTTTATTTTCTTTCCTTGAAACCAAATACATGAAATGTACATAAATTAACTCATAAATCACCTAACAGACCAGAACTATCTACATAAAACATAAAATGTTGTTCATACATGAAGAAATGTTGAAGAATGGTATCACAGTATGGGAACACATCCAAATTGGATTCAAAACCTGGTATCATAGTAATGTGTAAATGTTTCCACAGAACTAAAACCTATTGGTTTCTTAGTCACAAAAAATTGGAATCCTTATAATGGATTAGAGAAAGAAAGATATAGACAAGAAAGAATTCTCGAATCTATTCTGAAGACGATAAGTGTCCACTTGGAGTTCAATCTTTTTTAGCTAAAAAAACTCTCTCTTCTCTTTACCATCAATTGATAATCATATCCTTTTTGTTTGGCCTCTTCAAATGCAAAATATCTCAACAAAAGACAAAATTCTGATAACTAAACCCGGATATGTGCCAATTGATCAAATTTTAGCCAAAACACAATAAAGACACAAAATAATCATATACAAAGGTCACTGAATGTGTTTTAGGTGTTTTTTCACTTAATCCTACAATTGAATAGTCAAAACACCACTCAGAACACATAGATCAATCTTTGATAGAAAACCTTCTATAGCATGAACCAGTGACATTCTCTATAAAAACTGACTCTAGAATCAGAAAATTTATATTCTCACGATTTCAACAATATATAACATTGCCTATTTTGCCTCTTGGAAACCCATTAAATCTCAGTTTGAAAAATGCCCCTCTGTTAGAAAATTCAGCGCAGCACATCTTGAAATTTAAAGTTTTGAAAAATTTAGAATATCTCTAAAGTTAAAACTTTAGAATAGAAAAATCCGTTTTGAAACTTTTTTAAATCTAACGTGCAAGTTTTTTGAAAAACTATTTTAAGAATGAGATTTTAAATTTTCTTATTTTTTTTTAACCCAACCCTTTCAATTTTGAGTCAACCCAGGTTTGATCAGTGCCACATGGCGCATTTTGATTGGTTTGATCCTGAACAGTGGGTGCCACATGTCACATCAAAATTGGTTGGTGACCTTATGTTTCTTGCCACATGGCATTGCCACATGAAAGCTCACTACATCACTATGGTTAAACATCGTGCATCTTCGTTTGGCAAGATAGCGACATCCACACAATTTTCCATGTGTCACGATCTCATTGCAACTGGTTTGAACTTGCCACATAATCTCCTACTCGTACATATTGCCACTTGTCGCATGTTGATTTTTTGATCCATAACCAAGTGGGACCTATGACACTGATTTGACTCTTGCCAGATTCTTAAGTTTTTCGGCGACCTCGCTATGTCGCTAGCTAAATTTTCCAAGATTTCTTGGCTACTGAGGTAGCGACTGTTGGATTTCTAGACTTTTGTGATCGAATTAGAATTTTTTGACGAACTTGAATTTTCTGACAATGTTTTTGGATTTTGTGTCAAAATTTAACATAGGCATCCTGCCAGCTGGCCAACCACAGGCCCATGCATGCGAGCTAGCTTTCACAAAAGCCTCTTGTCTTAAGACAATAAGCCTACTGTGTAGAATTGTATTTAAAAAATATAAAACTCTTTAACCCACCCAATGTGGGACTAAATGCCTTACCATTTTGCTGCTCTGTAGTTCCTTGCCTGTGACTTTAAACACTACCTTGTCTTCCTTCCATTTTGGCATGGTCTTCCTTTCTATACTGCCATGGATTATATTTTGTTGTGGGAGGTCCCAGATCCTCATGTGATTAAAAGCTCTATAAAGAAAGTCATTTGTCACATGTTGCTGGCTGTGGAAATATTCAAACATGGAGAAATTTGCATTCTCCTTGGACACCATGACTTAATGATTCTTTGGTTAAATCTCTAGTTAAAAGATTTGATGGATTACTCTAAAAAATCTGCATTAACCCCAAAGATATACTCATCCGGTTTTAATGGATGCCCAAATTCAGGCTGGGTCCAGTACTTGGTAGAAATTATTTCATTTCAATGTTTGGAAGACTTGGGAAATCCATAGAGAATGTTTACCATCTAGATTTCATGAATTAATGGATTTAAAATTATAATCCATTAATGTATAAGAATTAATGGTCATATATAAATAATCTCCCATGCTGCTCTCTATGCATGGAGATCTTCCATTGTATTTAGCTTTCTCACACATAACCAATATGGAGTGATTCTCAGTTGTATAACCAATATATGAAGCTTCCCATTGTGAGAAATGCAAAACATTTTCCATTATCTCTTGTTTCATTTATAATTTTTTCTCTTTTGATTTTCCTTTGTAACTTTGCATTCCTATGTTACATTGTCAACTCATTCTTTATGATTACTAATGCCAAATTGAATTTGCCAGAATTTGATGACCTTTTGCATACCTTAAATCAATTGATTTAATGGCTTCTCAAAACATAGTAAATCTTTTTGTTGTTACATTATAGATGAGGTCCCCTTTTAAATTTTGAGCACTGACAATTAAAACTCATATCACTTCTCACCTGCAAACTGTGAATTTGTGTCTGGAGGCCCGCCAGCTGGGCTTAAAAACTGACTCAATCAAATAGTCAGGCCACAAAAATTGTCACGAGTGTTCAATCCTACACACTCTATCATATTGCAAATTTTCATCCCATGAGGAACTCTCAGTCAGGAGATTTTAATTGTCGAACATCCATACATCAATTAACCTGCAGGCAAACAATGTTAAAAAACATAAACTGGGCTTGGGTTCAGCATTATAAAATTGGGTTATTGATCACTTGGGATTCTGGAAACTAGGATATAGGTTCTTTGCCATGAAGAGAATATAATTCTATGTTTTTGGCTCATGATGAATCACAAGACGCATTTGACGAATTTCCAAAAATAGGCACTTGAAAATTTTAATTGGGAAATGTGTCAAAAAGTATTTTTTGGAAAATGTACGGACATATGAAAATATGCAGATGGATTCGTCATGACTTAAGAACTAGCATACTTCAAGGATTTCTAGGACACAACATGATGGTATAATCAATTTAGGCTTACCAATCATGAGATCAAGTTATAATGTGCCGAACAGGGGTATGAATCGATCTGGATACCTTAGCCGTAACAAAATAATATAAATTGGGTTTTTAATAATGTTAGCAAACTAATCAAATGGATTCTTCATGATCTAAAAATTGGAATATATGAAGTGTTTGACCCCTGGAACACAATGCAAAAATAATTTCTTCATTTGGGTCAACTGGGTCAAAGATATGATTGGTTGAACAGGGCTTCTCAGAATTGTGAACTAGACAAGTGCACAAAACAGTAAATGACGAACTTTGGGGGGTTCAAAACCTAGTCAAATAGATTCAAAATGACTTAAAACTTGGAACATAGGTTCTCTAGTATGGACACTAAATAATTCCAAAGTGGCAGGTCATGATACATTCTAGGGTAAAAGATATTCAAATGCAAACTGGGCCTCTGGTCGCTATTTGACATGGGCAAAATTACGAATTTTGACACTAGCTCAAAATGGGACTTCGCAGAATGGTTCAAAATGTTAAAATAACACTGTGGATCACATGCATATGTCAAATGAAAGGTGTTAAGCCACTCAAACACCATCTAGGCCTCAAACCGACAACTAACCACATGCATAAAAGGCACTTTAGGGCATGATTTTCTCAAAATTTTCTATATGCGACTCAAAATTGACCATGCAATTTTTAGTCCCAACAGTGGCTCTATCTGGGGATGCATGTCACTTGCAAGCATGGAAAGGATTTTAGATCTCTGAGAGAAGCAGACCACACACCTAAACTTCAAAAACTTCTCTCGAACAACTTTATTGAAAACAAGGAAACTACTCTACTTATGTACACACGATGGCCCTGGGCCATTGAATTTTTTTCAAAACTTCTTACCTCTATCAAAAAATTGATTCTCATTTACATTTGTTTCACCCAGCACATCAACATTTGCAATCAGCTCATTAGGCAAAACAAAACTATCATCATCTTCATAGTGCATATAAAAATCAGACATACTTTCTTCATCTTGCCCACTATGAAAAATGGATCAGCATAATCATAACAACTAATATCAAACTGAAACTGATCACTACTGACTGAATCATGGATCCTTTCAACTAGAAACACAAAGTGCTCATATTCAACTTCATTCAACGAGTTACATGGATTAGATTGTAACTCACCTTGTGCCTCCGTAAATGAAGAGTATGGAAAATCTAATTGTTGCCTACTTGCAACCATGTTACTCATCAAATCAGATTTATCCTTTGCTGAAACCTCTTCACATTCAAACAACAGATTAGTCACCAAATTTGAAAACTCATTCTGAAAGTGCTGATCTAAACTATGTTGATCACTATCATTTTCTTCATCTAACTGAATGTTAGAATAAACCTTGAACTTATCTTTACCAGACTTATCAGCATATAAAGAAAATCTATAATCAGACTGACAACCTTCACTGTTTTCCTCTTCATCATATGAAACATCAAAAGAATGTTCCACAAGATCAACATAAAAAGAATATGAAACAGCATTAGACTTCCCTTCATTAACATTCCCCACATCCAACAAATCGTCATGTGCAAAGACATTTGAGGTACTATCATCTACACCTCCAAAGTCTAACAAAGATTGTTCAGATTCTACCTCTTTTTCCACATCAAACTTTGGGGAATTGATTTGATTGAATGAGAAAGTATTATGAGAAAAAATATGAAGATCCTTAGAAATACTTATGTGCTTTTCAAACTCATGAGCCAACAATTCTAAGATTTCATCAAAGCTCAAGAAAATTGCCTCACAAATCTTCTCTCAGCTATGGTTATCATCTGGATAACATGAAGAACTTATAATAGTAGGATACTTAGTGTAACAATATGGAAAATCAACATTATTACAACATTCTTTCTTATCATGGCAATCAGTAGATCTACTATTGTTACAACTTTCTTCAACTTCATATGTACTATAACAAAATTTATCTTCTCTTTTATATCCATCTTTTTCATGTTGATTGCTATTACCTGATTCATTAACATTTGAATCCACCTCTTCACATTCAGAAGATAGATTATCTTTCTCTATGGACTCATTGTATTCATTACTACCCTACTTTCAACACACTCATTATCATCAGAAGACATAACATGAAATCTATTATCATCATTTTCCATCTCCTCAATGAATCTCTCAATTTGTAAAATTATTTGTAACCTTATAGGTGCTGGCCAATTGACTGAATTGAGTACTAGAACATCAAAGAAAATACTAGGTAGGGAAGATTCCTCAGTTCTACAATGAAAAGGCATCTTACTGATTACTGATTTAAGCCTTAAATAACATTGTTCGACACTTAAACCTTGAGTACTTCCTATCTCAATTCTTGTAAGATTGACAATCCTTTTGTAGACCAATCTATTCAACATAGCAATGTTATTATTCACAATTTCTAGACTCTCATAATTTGGAAAACTAATCTCAAATATGAGATCTGACTCCATCCTAGGATAAAAATTCTACCTCTTCCTTCTAGTGCTGAAAATCATTGAATAGAGGCAATCACTTTTAACAATTTTTTGACTTCCATGAAAAGAAAATATGAAAACCAAAATACCTCAAGTGTTGATGCTAAACTTCAATCTGCTAAGTTGGCATAGGTGCAAGACTAAAATTCCTTCGCACCACTATTCAAACTTTGTAGAGCCGCCACCTCCTTTCAAGAGGATAAAGAGATCACTATTGTGATCTACTTTTACACTTTAATTCTTTATAACAGAAAATTGTAAACAACACTTAAAACTTATCAAGAATTTAAAACTCCTTTCCAAGAGACTATTTAAAGCTTCTAATCTACCCATACAACTAAAGGTCCTTCAAAAGTTTGCAATGAAATCAACTAGGAACAAATTGGTACAAAGATTTGAGAGTCGTCACTCACACTTTGTGAGAAATAAAACATAATTTGTTACTTGACAAATCTGAACCAGACCTTCAATGTAGGAGAAACTTGTAGATCATTACCATCTTGAAAAGAAACTCCACTTTATAAATTGATTCTTGACTCTAAAATTTTCTTAACATCACTTGCAAACTGAATTGATTGAAGATAGACTTATACCAGTCATAGAACACAATTTACATCTAGTTTCAACATACTACTGATTATGAATAAAGCTTAACTAGGGAACATGAAACTTCAACAAGGAAATAAGAAATGCCTCTTGCTATATATATGCTATATTCAACCTATTTCATGCTAGAGATTTTTGTTCTTTCTAAATGTAACTCCCTAGCAGAGTTGCTAATTTTTTGGTGATTAGGATGGGCAAAACCCAACTAAGAGTAGGACTAAAATATTCAACTTACACTAGAGATTCTTGTCCTTTTAATAGTGAATTGCTTCACAGACTCCCCATCAGAGTTGCTATTTTGTTGGTGTTTGAAAATGCTAGAGGGTTTTCAATTATCCCTTTGAGAAACTGACATATCTAGGGGTAGCTAATTCCCATTTTCAACATGCCATTTCTGAAAATAGGCCAACTATAAGGCATGACCCTTCTTCTTCTTTAGGCTTTGCAAAACCTAGGTGAGTGGAACTATAGATTCTTTATATGGTACCAGTTATCAAAGCATACACTGAATCTAATGTAAAGTAGATAAAAACCCCCAAATCTTCTATACTTAACCAAGAATCAAAAGCATGAAATAGCTAAGAACATGACTCATGAAACTAGCAAGCTAAGTGCGGGTTAACATTGAATAGCTTTCAACATAAAAGGGAAAATTGATTTAATATGTTGATATCAGCAAGACCAAGGTATGAGCAACCAAACCTAATGATCCTATCTCTAATTAGTGCCTTATCTATTGGGCAATTAAATGAAGTATAACCATACATCTTCTAGAAATCTCAAACATATCTCTACATCAAGATCCCTGATCTATCCTTCACCTTGTGAACAGACATTTTCTTCAAATTTGAATCTCATACTCAAACAATCCTTTCATGAAATCAATAAACCCTATGATAAACACCAAGCAATTACATGGCTCTTTGTTCCATAAGAAAGATATTTCAATCACATGCATCACTAAATGAGATGCAACCTAATCTATGGTCTTTGATCACAAACTAGAAAAGATTACAGATCCACAAACAAGAGACAAGATTCAAACTGAATTTGAAACCATTTCTACTCTTTATTTGCTTTCCTTGAAACCAAATACATGAAATGTATAGAAATTAACTCATAAATTACCTAACAGACCAGAACTATCTGCATAAAACATAAAATGTTGTTCATACAAGAATAAATGCTGAAGAATGGTATCACGGTATGGGAACACATTGAAACTGGATCCAAAACCTGGTATCACAATAATGTGTAAATGTTTCCAAAGAACTGGAACCTACTAGTTTCTCAGTTACAAAAAATTGGAACCCTTACAATGGATCAGAGAAAGAAAGATATAGACAAGAAAGAATTTCTAGATCTATTTTGAAGACGACAAGTGCAAAATATCTCAACAAAAGACAAAATTTTGATAATTGAACCTGAATATGTGCCAATTGATCAAATTTTAGCCGAAACACCATAAAGACACAAAATAATCATATACAAAGGTCACTGAATGTGTTTTAGGTGTTTTTTCACTTAATCCTGCAATTGAATAGTCAAAACACCACTCAGAACACACAAATCAATCTTTAATAGAAAACCTTCTATAGCATGAACCAGTGGCATTCTGTGCAAAAACTGACTCTAGAATAAAAAAATTTAGATTCTCACAACTCAGGCAATATATAACATCGCCTATTTTTCCTCTTGAAAACCCATTAAATCTCAATTTGAAAAATGCCCCTCTATAAGAAAATTCAGCTCTACACATCTTGAACTTGAATTTTTCGGCAAGATTTTTGGATTCTTGTCTTAAGATAGTAAGCCTATCATGTAGAATTGTATTTAAAGAATATAAAACTCTTCAACCCACCCAATGTGGGACTAGAGGCCTTACCATTTTGCTACTCTACACTTCCTTGCCTATGGCTTTAAACATTGCCTTGTCTTCCTTCCATTTTGGCATGGACTTCCTTTCTATACTGCCATGGATTATGTTTTTCTATGGGAGGTCCTAGCTCCTCACGTGATTAAAAGCTCTATAAAGAAAGTCATTTGTCAGATGTTACTAGCTGTGGAAATATTCAAACATGGAGAAATTTGCATTCTCCTTGGACACCATGACTTAAAGATTCTATGGTTAAATCTCTAGTCAAAATATTTGATGGATTACTCTAAAAAATTTGCATTACCCCCAAAGATAGACTCATTCAGTTTTAATGGATGCCCAAATTTAGGCTGGGTCCAGTACTTGGTAGAAATTATTTCATTTCAATGTTTGGAAGACTTGGGAAATCCATAGAGAATGTTTACCATCCAAATTTCATGAATTAATGGATTTAAAATTATAATCCATTAATGTATAAGAATTAATGGTCATATATAAATAATCTCCCATGCTCTCTATGCATGGAGATCTTCCATTGTATTTAGCTTTCTCACACATAACCAAGATGGAGTGATTCTCAGTTGTATAACCAATATATGAAGCTTCCCATTGTGAGAAATGCAAAACATTTTCCATTATCTCTTGTTTCATTTGTAATTTTTTCTCTTTTGATTTTCCTTTGTAATTTTGCATTCATCTGTTGCATTGTCTGCTCATTCTTTATGATTACTAATGCCAAATTGAATTAGCCAACATTTGATGACTTTTGCATACCTTAAATCAATTGATTTAATGGCTTCTCAAAACATAGTAAATCCTTTTGTTGTTGCATTATAGATGAAGTCCCCTTTTAAATTTTGAGCACTGACAAACTCATATCACTTCTTACCTGTAAACTATGAATTTGTGTCTGGAAGCCCGCTAGCTGGGCTTAAAAATTGGCTCAATCAAATAGTCAGGCCACAAAAATTGTCACGAGTGTTCAATCCTACACACTCTATCATATTGCAAATTTTCAGCCCATGAGGAACTCTTAGTCAGGAGATTTTAATTGTCAAACATCCATACTTCAATTAACCTACAGGCAAACAATGTTAAAAAAACATAAACTGGGCTTGGGTTCGGCATTATAAAATTGGGTTATTGATCACTTGGGATTCTGGAAACTAGGATATAGGTTCTTTGCCATGAAGAGAACATAATTCTATGTTTTGGGCTCATGACGAATCACAGGACGCATTTGATGAATTTCCAAAAATAGGCACTTGAAAATTTTAACTGGGAAATGTGTCAAAAAGTAATTTTTGGCAAATGTACGGACATATGAAAATATGCAGATGGATTTGTCATGACTTAAGAATTGGCATACTTCAAAGATTTCTAGGACACAACCTGATGGTATAATCAATTTAGGCTTACCAATCATGAGATCAAAGTTATAATGTGCCGAACAGGGGTATGAATCAATCTAGATACCTTAGCCGTAACAAAATAATATAAACTGACTTTTTAATAATGTTAGAAAACTGATCAAATAGATTTGTCATGATCTCAAAATTGGAACATATGAAGAGTCTAACCCCTAGGAGACAATGCAAAAATAATTTCTTCATTTGGATCAACTGGGTCAAAGATATGATTGGTCGAATAGAGCTTCTCAGAATTGTGAACAACTAGACAAGTGCACAAAATAGTAAATGACAAACTTTGGGGGGTTCAAAACCTAGTCAAACATATTCAAAATGACTTGAAACTTGGAACATAGGTTCTCTGGTATGGACACTAAAAAATCCCAAAGTGGCAGGTCATGACACATTCTTGGGTAAAAGATATTCAAATGCAAACTGGGCCTATGGTGGCTATTTGACATGGGTAGAATTGTGAATTTTGACACTAGCTCAAAATGAGACTTTGCAGAATGGTTCGAAATGTCAAAATAACACTATGGATCACATGCATATGTCAAATGAAAGGTGTTAAGCCACTCAAACACCATCTAGGCCTCAAACTGACAACTAACCACATGCATAAAAGGCACTTTGGGGCATGATTTTCTCAAAATTTTCTATATGTGACTCAAAATTGACCATGCAATTTTTAGTCCCAATAGGTTCAACCCAAATTTAATTTTAAAAATAGACCCATACAAACATGAAGAATATAGAGAATTTTTAAAGAGGAAACTACTGTGCAAATCTCAACAAGATCCTACCTTGATCTGATGCTAACTAGTCAAATGTTCAAAGCTCACGAGAAATTGTCATATATTTGAAAATCCTCTTTCTCAAAATTTGCACCTCCAAACCTATGTGTGGAGAAATGAGTTCTAATTTCTTCATAAAGAGATTTTTTCCTTTAGGGTTTTGGTTTTACAATCACGTGAACTTTTTTCTCTAATATTTTATTTTATTTTAATTTCATGTGCAAACTTTTTGCATTTTAATTAAAATAAATTTTCTCTCTTTTATTAAATCACAAGACATCTTTAATAATATATTTATTAATTTAAATAATAAAAATATTTAGAGTTCATTATTAAACTGAAACTCCTAAATAAATTATTATTAAATTAAATAAATATAATTATGCCAAATTTAGAACTTTAATGAAATATTCTAAATTCAATTCTTTAATACAATTAAAAAATGATTTTTCGTTATAAATTTTTCATTAAATTAAATCATTTAAAAATATTTTTATTTTATTTAATTATAACTAAAAATCACAACATACCCACAAATCCAAATCCGAAAACTCACAATAAAGATAGAGTACCAAATCAAACCCAATGGTCAAAATCATGAATTCATGTCACTTGAAAATTTTAGAAGGGTACATAACTTAGATACTCATCGTACTTTCTTGGACAATTGGCATAGAGTTAGGATTTGGACTCAAGAACTATCTCTCCTCTTTTACCATTGAGATACTATGATAGGGCACACTCGTCTTGGCAATTAAAGGAAGTCGATTCTCATTACTTGCAATCTACATAAAAGTTGAGCATGTACATATACATATAAATCTAAACTAAAGAGGCAATGGTAGGGAGTGGGGCATCGTGTAGATCCCAACTAGTAGGTGACTATGACTCCCTTGCTCAACCACATCACAAACATCAAACATAAGGTAAAATATACATGTACACCATACACATGCAAGTATGGGGTAAGTGTCCATAGAAAATGCATATAACTGAGGTAACTGAGCTTGTGATACTTTATTGTGATAATACAAGTGCTATCAATATATTATAATGCATGCTAAAATCAAGCACATTGCAATCAAGTATCACTATATAAGAGAGTTGGTGGAAGACAAACAAGTGGAGATGGAATATGTTAGCTCAAAGGAATAGATTGCTGACATCTTCACAAAATTACTACAAAAAGATGCTTTTGAATATCTTAGAGGTAAGTTAGGGGTGATACCCCTAACCAAGGCTACTTGAAGCTAAAGCAAGAATGCCCTACATCAAACAAGTTGATTGTTAAAAGATTTTACACATTGATGCAGAGGATGTTCACTTTAGGATTCATGCCTTAAGTAGTAGAAGTGCTGAAGTTCCAAATTAGTCACAAGCAAGGTGATAGAGGGAGAAATTGAATGAACTTGCAAAAGCTACACTTGCATATCAAGATGCTAATATGTCTTTGGCATTGTTGTGAAAGAGAGAGAAAATTCAGAGAAACTGATCAAATGCTAATGATCTGGTGATAAAAAATATGAGGGAGAAGCTAACAAAAATAATCAAAAGTTGATCAAAACAACAAAAGATGAGTAATACAGAAAAAAAGAACAAGAATACAACAGCTAAGAGGGAGAAGCAGAAATGAAACAATCAAAATTGTAGAGGGAGATGTGAAAACTGATGGTAATACAATTACTTTTCGGCATTTGGCTTACTGTTCTAACCTAGTTAGCTTGTGGTTAAATAGTTTAATCTGGTGCTTGATCAATTTGGTTTGCCATTAATGCCAAAGAGGGAGATTGTTGGAAACTTGGTTGAAAAGCTCATTATCAAAGATCAAAGAGGGAGATTGTTGTAAAGAAGGAAGATTGTTGTTAAAATAATGTTTTCAATCATTATTTTTTCATTGATGTCAAACCTGCTATTTGTAGGAATGAAATTTGCTTATAAGATCCAAGTACTATCACTTAATTGATTGATGAAGAGGATTTGATCAACAAGATGTAACAAGAGTACCTAGGGGAAAGGTTGAGTTATGATGTTGTAATGAAGTACAAGGGTTAGTTAAGACAATGGCTAAATGATGTATTGATAACATATCCAAAGATATAGAGGTTGGTCACACTTAGAAACATTGAAGGAACGAGTTGTAACAAGGTTGACTACAAAGCTTAAACTAAGATCATTAGTGGGTGCCAAGCAAGTTAGTTGAAGCCAAGCAAATTCTAAGTTGGAGCCGAGTAATAGGGAATTCTAGTGTGTGCTGAGTGATCTTTAGGTGTCAAGTGAAGTTCAAGTGTTGAGCATCAAAAAATCTTAGTTGGTGACGAGTGATCTTCAGGTGTCGAGCATCAGGAAAAACACAGTTGATGCCAAGTAACACAGTATGTGTCAAGCACCAGTATTTCAATAGTGTCGAGCTAATGCATTATTTTTAATAATGGAGATTTTCTAAATCTGAGTTGACAATGTGGTTATCTTAAATTTTGTAAACTATTTCGAGGATAAGGATGATGAGTTGGTGGCACAAAATTCTATGTAAACCATCTTTGGGAAAATTCAAGCGGATTATTCAAGAAGTTTCTAGAGCAAACAAAATATGGGTTAGATGTAATGAATCCTACCTAATCCATATGGATTGAAATTAAAGAATGGAAGAATTGAGCAGGAAAAAGAATTCCAAGACTTCTATTTAAGGAGTCATAGACCAAGAAGCAAATGTTGCTAATGCTTCTACTGCCAAAGAGCCAAATTGTGAAGTGGTTAGAAGGGTGTCAAGAAGAAGACATCTAGAAGAAGGAAGAGCACAAAGGCTCTGGTTCTAAAAGCGATCATGAAGAGATGATTGCACTGGTACATTGAGTATAGAGACCTAAGGAGACTAAGCTTGAAAGGAGGACAAGCTGTCAAGAGTTGTAGTGATTGAAGGCTAGGCAATGGTATGAGTTGAGAAGTGATCTGAGATTTGCAAGTTAAGTCGTATTCTACATTCAGGTCAAAATCCTTAATTGTTACTGTCTAGTAATTGTATCAGTTAGGATAGAGGGAAAAATCCTATGGACTTAGATTGGCCTAACACATAAATCATTATGTTATGTGTTGATTTCTTATGTGTTATGCTTGCATGTTGATTTCTAGTAACTTGCTAATGAGAAAAGTTAATGCTTGGATGAATGAATGGTTGAATGGGCTCACTATACTTAGTGAAAATTTTGAGTAGAACATTTGGACCTTGAATAACTGATTCACCCCCCCGGCTCAATTATTCTAAAGCATTTCTAACAAATAAAAACTCAATATGCCTAACATGTTTGATAGAAAAAACCTAGTCAAGTTTTGTAAAACTTTGGGTCACTTTTATGGTCTTAAAAACCTAATTAGATCATTGAGTTTATTTATTTATTTTTTATATCGTAGCCACTATTTTGCATACCATATTTGTGTGTTTACACTTCAATAAGGCTTACATATTTAATGATTATTTTCAAAATTTTGAAGTATTTTCTTTAGGTTTCTTCTTACAAATGAATTGTATTAATTTTTAAACTTTTTTTTCCTTATAATAAAGAAATTTTGCAAGGTCATACTTTAGTAAAGGAACAATACAAAAAAAAATTGTAATAATAAACTTGGACAATTAACCAAGTTTGGTTTTGAGGAGCATAATGAGATGATTAGGATTGAAAATACAAGTGGGTACCATTAGAATGGGCCAACATAATCATAGTAATATTTTTTAAACAAAGGACAACATTTCTTCACAAAAAAGTATTTTTGCATTTTAATCTTAGTTTCTAACCATATTTTATGGAGAAAGTAGACCTTTACTTTAATTCTTTGCTAGGGTTAGAAATGTTACAATTTCACTCCTACAATATGATTTTTATATCTCAACAAATTATTAACTCAAGTTAATTTTGACTTAATGTACCTATTATGAGTTCCTTATTAAACTATATTGAAACTAGGATGAAGTGATTTTCCTTAGACCAACATTGTTATGTTTTAATTTAGGCCACATATAATACAATAAGGAAAATCATGATGTAACCACATTATCATTACCTTTGAACTCTAATACTTAACTTTTAAGAAATTCTTTTTCTTATGTATTAGGGGAGATCATACAATCCTTAGATTTGTGTTGAAGCTGATACTTCAAGAAACTATAACCTAAAAATAATTTATATTAAATCTAATATTGTTTCAAAGATATTAAAATTGTTAGCTTAATTTATATAGCTACTATAAAAAAAAATTTCTATAGTTAAATTTTAAAAAATTATTAATATTAGTAAAAATTTGTAGATCATCTAACATGTTCAATAAGCATATTTTTACTTGGATTTTTTATATGAGGAAATTTTTATCTAAATCTTCTCAAAATTTGTTATTACAACATTCTTGTTAGAATTAAGATACTAGAATTGGACTATCTATACTTCATTATACTTAATTACAAAAAGAACAATTCAAATTTATATTTTTCATACTATAACCTAGCTTACATTATAATGAATCTAGGCATCAAACAAAGTAAGTTGCAAATTTAAGTGACTTAAGGATAATAATGTCTAGGCTCACAACACAACTCGACAGTGGATACCCCTTCTTTAAGTGAATCAAAAAGTAATGATGAAAAATAAGGACTTAGGGGATTTTCAAAATGACCTAGGGTTTCAACCTCAAAACCTTACAACTAGGGTTTTTCAACACAAAGAAAACATGAGGCATGATAGCAAGAACAAGGAAACCCTAAGGTGGAAGAGAATAAAATTTATTTAGGGAAACACACCAACATAACTGATAAAAGAGTTTATATATTATCTAACACCAAAAGCATAATGTGTACCAAAACAAATGATCCACAAGTAGAATGATGTACACCTATTGTGGAACAAAAATGAATATTATTTATATTTGCACTAAAATTGACTCATGCATAACAAAAACTCTTGTTTCATGTAACCAACAACCAACAATTCTACATATGTATATGTACCAATAATCAATTAATACAGTCAAAGTATTGGTATGATTTTTTTGATATCAATGACAACAAAAACTCAAAATGGCTAACATGGTTGATGGAAAAACCTAGTCAAGTTTTGTAAAACTATGGGTCACTTTTATGGTTTCAACAACCTAATTAGATCATTGAGTTTTTTATTCTTTTATATGGCAGCCACAATTTTGCACACCATGTTCATGGGTTGACCCTCCAATAAGGCTTACAAATTTGTTGACTATTTTCAAAATTTTGAAGTATTCTAGTTAGGTTTCTTCTTACAAATGAGTTGTATGAATTTTTGAACTTTTGTTTCCTTATAATAAAGAAATTTTGCAAGGTCTTACTTTAGTAAAGGAACAAAATGTAAAAAAAAAAAAAATCATAATAATAAAATTGGACAATTAACCATGTTTGGTTTTGAGGAGTATAATGAGATAAGAATGGGATAACATAATCATAATAATATTTTTCAAACGAAGGATGACATTTACTCACAAAAAAGTATTTATGCATTTTAATTTTAGTTTCTAACCATATTTTATGGAGAAAGTAGATCTTTACTTCAACTCTTTGCTAGGGTTAGAAATATTACAATATCACTCCTACAATATGATTTTTACACTTACATTAGCCTAACAAATTATTAACTCAAGAAATTTGAGTAGATTTGATTTTGACTTAATGTACCTATTATGAGTTCCTCATTAAACTATATTGAAACTATTGTGATGTGGAGCTTAATAAGAATTGGAGTTTTACTTGGCACAGTTTTCTCCCCATATTATTTCTACGAGGGTTTGGGGGAAAAGCCCCCAAGATGGGGTCAAGGGATTTTGTAATGTAAATGGTGATATTGTAGCTTCTTGCGACAGTATTGAGTTGTAAGGGATTGTGGATTGTAATCACTAGATAATAATAATATTAGACTTGGGTCAAAGCATAAACCTGTGTGACCCTTTTGTGAAGGAAAAGGCTTACAAAAGTACAACTCTTCACCTTCAATGATATAAAACTAGTATTATTATTTAGAATTTGAAAATGAAGTAAACTAATAAATGTGTAGAAATTGATCAAGTTTAGGATTATAATTTTTAACAATTATTTGGATTAAGAATTGACATATTTTCATAATTTTTGTAGATAATTTTTTAGTTGCTGAAAAACACTGAAAATTAGGGGTCTAGTTCCCACCACAAAACTATATGAAAATAATCTTATTTCCCTTTGATTTCAGACTATGTTATAGATAGCATATTATCTAGAACATTCAAAAATAAAAAAATTCTTTAGACTTATATTTGCACTTTTATAATCATTCAAAGTTCAACTCACCTAAAATTGATAGTTTTTATCTCCCATCACATTCTTCAAAACAAATCTATTCCAACTAGAATAAAAATTAAACATTCTAGAAGAGGACTCTCTCCTCTAGAATGTCATATAAGTTTTAAATTTTTATGATATGATTTACTATTTTTTTCTTTCTCAAAATTGACATCTTTTCGAGTGTTAAAATGTGTGCTTGTAGAATTTTTTAATTATAATATACTATATCTAATTAAAACACTATAAACTCTATATGAGAATATTTTTGACTTTGGGCTCTATAAAATGGTGTTTATAAGTTATTAAAAATATATCATAAAAAATTGTAAGAGTTATTGAAACATTAGTTTTCTAAAATAATTATATTTCTTTAGTAATTGGATGCAAATTAGTATAAAACATTAATTTAATAGATATTTCCAATTGGAAAAGTGTGATAACATATATAACTTAGATAGAATGAATTTATCTAGATCATATCTTTGGACAAAATTGATTTTTAGATAGAAATACTCAAATTTAGTCATTCTGATTAGTCAGCCTGAAAGGTGACACAACTTTGTACTTTTATCCACTTGTTGTTGGTGGATGTAGCACATGGATTGGGTGAACTGTGTTAAATCTTGGTGTCTTGTGTTCTCGTCCATGTGATCTATTATTTTTTGGTATTAGTTATATTTGCATGTAATTGTTATTTCTATCTGAGGTTAATCCTAACAAGTGGTATCAGAGCCAAATGATCATCATTTTTTTAAAGCTCAGACTGTTATCATTTTTTTCTTTTTAATTTTTAGCCAGACAGTTGATATTTTTATTGTTTTTAGTGATCCATTGTAGGAAGGTCTCATGGTTAAGTGGGAGCAATGGCCGATGAGGGTAAGCTAAAGGTAGAGAAGTCTATTGGGCAGAACTTTCAGTTATGGAAGATGCAAATGAAAAACTATCTTTATTAGAAGGATTTATGAAAGTCATTGGAAGGAAAATCCAAGAAACAAGGAACTATGATAGATGAGGATTGGGAGATTTTAGATAGGAAGGAACTTGGAAGCATTCGACTATGCCTAGCACCATCAATGACATTCAACATACAAAAGTGAAGATGACAAAAGAGTTGATGAAAAACCTAGCGAAATTGTATGAAAAGCCCTCTACTTCAAACAAGGTATTTATCATGAAGTGTTTATTTAATATGAAGATGACAGAAGATCAATCTATTGCGGATCATTTAAATGAGTTTAATAGTGTTACTAATCAGTTATCTTTTGTGGGTATTAATTTTGATGAAGAAATTAATAGGACTCTCTTGAGTTTGTGTTCTTTGCCTAAAAGCTAGAATGACTTGGTAATGACTGTGAGTAATTTTGTTTCTAAATCAAATACCCCAAATTTTGATGATGCAATTGGTATTATTTTGAGTGAGGAAACTCATAGGAAAACCTCAAGTGGATCTACACTAGGAAGTGCTTTGAATGTACAAATCAGAGGTAGAATGATTGAGAGAGGAAACAATTCTAGAAATTGTGGGAAATCAAGAGGAAAGTCAAAGGGGAAATGATCTCAATCTAGAGTACCAAGAGATTGTTGGTACTATGGAAAACCGGGGCCACCTCATAGGGGCTATTTTATTGATTATGTCCAAGGAGATTTTAAGCTTGTTTATTTGGAGGATAATGAATCCTATTAGATTGTTGGAAAGGGAAAAGTTAAGGTTAAGTTGCAAAATGGGAATCATTGGCTACTACATGAGGTAAAACATGTTCCAAGGTTGAGTAGGAATTTAATTTCAGCAAGGCAACTTGGTGATAAGGGTTGTGTAGTTACTTAAAATGATAAAAATTGGAAGGTTTCAAAGGGTTCCCTTAAAGTAGCAAAAGGTGTAAAAGTAGGCACCTTATATCTTTGTATAGGTCATAGTGTTCCTATTAGCATGAATGTTGATGCTATCACTATGGGAGAGCATTGCAAAACATTGATATGATGTATTCATGACTATGTTTTTCATTGATGACAACATAGTAGTAAGTTTGTGAAGACTGATAGAATAGCAGACTGTGATCTTTGTATTAAGAACAATACATTACTCCTCTATTGATGCACAGTTGTCAAAGTACACTACATTATGTTTGTGTTACAAGGGTAAGTGCATAGAACTTGAATTGATAGTATACGGAAGATAAATTATTGATCTATAGAGAGCTGTATGGAACTAGAGTATTAGGAAAGTAGTTCCTATTATGTGATTATTGTAGTTCATTAAAAATGTAATGAAAGGTTGCACAATTAACTGGACACAATATGTTGACTAGTGATGATGTCAAAGAATGCACATGTATGGAAGTTGTACAAGTAAAAAATTTCTTATGAAGTTGTGAGCCGACAACATTAATTAAATGTGTATTCATTTAATTGACATATTTTAATTAAGTGGGAAGCCAACTCAAGGATTTATTATTGGGCATGGTATAAAGGAAAGATATTTTTTCATGTTTAACATAAAGAACACAAGATTTGCAAACTATTGAGGAAGTAGAGCAAGCAGAGTGATTTACCTATGTGTGTAAGTTACCTTAAGGGTTATTATTATTGAGAACTATATTCTAGATTTGATTGCATGGTCTAAGGGAGAAGAAGTTTGATGTACTAGATCGAGGAAGAAGTAGAAGCTTGTTTCACATCTATTATTCTGAAAGTAATAGTACCAAGGTCAATTAGATGGTGGGTTCATTAATCTAATCCTAAAGTTATTTGAATAGTGGGTTTAGTTGTCTTCTACAACTCCTAACAAGGTTCAAATCTCCTAACAAGGATTCAAAGTCTCGTAATAGGGACTCTTTATACTAAATTTTGTAATAGACTTCTAATAGGGTCCATCTTCTATCAAGGAATATTTTATATTAGTACATCATCTTGTGGGCATCATTCTCACCAAGGTTTTCCCTCTGATTAAGGGTTTCCCTACTCAACATATCTAGTGTATTTGTTTATGTGCATCTTTATGGTTGTTGTTTACTTTGGTTGAATGGTTAAGTTTATTTAAAGAGGATCAATGTTTTTAACTGTTAGATAACTGATTCACTATCCCGTTCCCTCCCCCCCCCCAAGTTATCTTGGTGGACTATTGTTTCTAATAGTTCCTTCTACTTTGATTGTTTCAGAGAAAAATGAATGTTCAAGAACAGTTGCTATAGTTGAGTAGGGAGAACAAATAGTTGTATATTTTGATACAATGCTCTAGTACAATAGAATTGGGCATATGAGTGAGAGAGGTATGAAAGTACTTCATTCAATGCAAGTTTTATCAAGTTAGAAATGTGTTAATGTGGATTTTTATGAAAGTTGTGTATGGAAAACAAAGTGAGTTTTGTGAAGAGTGAGAAGGAAAAGAAAAGTGCGAGATTAGAGCTTGTGCATATAGAAGTATGGGGACCAGCTCAGGTATTTTCCCTTGGTGGCTCTCATTATTATCTCACATTTATTAATGATGCAACTAGAAAAGTATGGGTTTATTTCCCTATATAGAAATCTGATGTATTTCAAACTTTTAAGAAATGAAAATGCTTGATTGAGATTGAGACTGGTAAAAAGCTAAAATGTCTCAAATCTGATAATGGCAATGAGTATTGTAGTCATGAATTTGAATATTATTGCTCCACTAATGGAATTTGTAGACAGAAAACTATTCCAAGGACTCCACAAGAAAATGGAGTGGCTGAACACATGAACATGATTATAATGGAGTGTGCAAGGAGCATGAGGTTGCATGTAGGGTTTCTCTTAGACATGTGGTTGGAGGCTGTCAATACTATTTTATATTTGATTAATAGAGGTCCCTCTAATCCTTTCCGCTATGGTATCTTAGAGGAAGCATGGACTAGTAAGAAGGTAAGTTATTCTTTTCTTAAAACCTTCAGTTGTGAAGTATTTTCTCGTATAGATTTTGAAAACAGAACTAAGCTGAAAGCTAAGTCAAAGAAATGTGTATTTGTTAGATATGACATTGATGAATTTGGTTATAGGCTATGGGATTTTGAAAATCATAAAATTGTAAGAAGCAAGGATGTCACATTCAATGAGAAAGTGTTGTACAAAGATCTATTGCAGCAACATGAGAAGAAATAAGATGATTATGTAGTCCTAGATGATACTCCAAAAGATGATGTTCTAGCAATTCCTCATGATGTGCAACAACCATAATAAAAAATACCACACACCCTAGTGAATGTTAGACGGTCAAAAAGGCTAAGTAGACCTCCATAAATTTTTTCTCCCTCTTTGTATTCTATTTTACTTTCTGATGCTAGTGAACCTGAATGTTTTGATGAATCTATGCAGGTGGATACAAAGATTCAGTGGGAGTCTGCAATAAAAGAAGAAATGGACTCTTTGCTGAAAAATAAGACATGGGATTTATAACAATTTCCTATAGGTAAAAGGGTTTTACAGAATAAATGTGTTTATAGGTTGAAATAAGAGGATGGAGGTAAGAAATGATTTAAAGCTAGGTTAGAGGTAAAATGATTTGCATAGAAAAAAGGCATTGATTTTGATTAGATATTCTCTCCTGTTGTAAAAATGGCTTCTATTCGTACTCTTTTAAGTATTGCGGCTACTAAAGATTTGCATTTGGAGTAGCTTAATTTTAAAGCAACCTTCCTTTATGGTGATTTGGATAAAGAGATATATATGGCACAACTGTAGGGATTTGAGGTCAAAGGTAGGGAGAACTTAGTGTGTAGATTGAAGAAAATTTTGTATGGCTTGAAGCAAGCACCTTAGCAATGGTATCTAAAATTTGAGAGTTTTATGGATGAGCATGGATATAGTAGGTGTCATTCATATAATTGTGTTTATGTTAAGAGGTTAGAGGATGACAACTACATTATTTTTATGATTATATATTGATGATATGCTTGTGGCTAGGTCTAACATGGATCACATTAAGGGCCTGAAATCCTAGTTAGCACATGCATTTACTATGAAGGACATGGGGGCAACAAAACTAATCCTTGGTATGAAGATTTGCAGAGATCATAAAAACAATAAATTGACATTATCTCAGGCTGATTATATTGTGAAGGTGTTGCAATGTTTCTCTATGGAGAATGCTAAAGCTGTTAGCACACCTTTACCTGGTCATTTGAAGTTGACTAAGGATATGTATCTAAAGACACAAGAAAAGGAGGATAAGATGTCCAAGGTACCTTATGCTTTAGCTATAGGAAGCTTGATGTATGCTATGGTATGTACAAGGGAAAATATTGCACATGTAGTGGGAGTTGTTAGCATGTATATGAGTCATCCAAGAATTGAGCATTGGAATGCAGTTAAATGGATTCTTAGATATTTGAGAAGAACATCTAGTAAGTGTCTACATTTTGGGGGCTCTACTACTAATTTATAGAGCTATATTGACTTAGATTTGGCAGGAAATATTGATACTAGGTGAAGTACTATAGGTTATGTATTTACCATTGGTGGGGTTGAAATGATTTGGGTTTCTCAGCTACAGAAGGTTAATTCTTTATCCACTACAAAGGAAGAGTATGTTGCCACTATAGATGCAACCAAGGATATGATATGGCTTCATTTCTTCATGAAAGAATTGGGACACCCACAAAGGGATAATTATTTGTTCACAGATAGCCAGAGTGTCATTCATCTTGTAAAGAATTCAACTCTTCATTCAAAGAAAAAACACATACATTTGTAGTACCATTTCATTCGGTCAGTCCTAGATGCTAGATAGTTAAAGCTAGACAAGATACATACAAATGATAATCCAATAGGTATGTTTACCAAGGTAGTAACAAGGGAGAAGTTGAACTCCTCTTCACCTTCGATTGGTTTTCTAGATTGAATAGAATAAAAGAAAAATAGAGTCTAGGGTGGTTTGATATTCCAATGGGAGGTACAGGTTTAGTAGTGCTATGATCAGTCTCCAAGTGGAAGGTTATTGTTGTGGAGTCAGATTAGTCTTCAAGTGGGAGATTGTTGTGATGTGGAGCCTAATCAGATTCAGAGGTTTACTTGGTGCATTTTTCTCTCCATATTATTTCTACGAGGGTTTGGGGGTAGTGCCCTCAAGATGGGGTCTTGAGACAGTGCCCCTACTACTCTCCCCCGAAGCCAAAAATTTCCTTATATTGTAAAAGGCATCAGCTACTATTTTTCCTATTGGACAACTTATTCTAGCCCTAATTTTGTAAGTGACAAAATCTTGTATAAAAAGGCTTACCTGGTTAGAGATTTCATAATGTAAATGGTGATATTGCAGCTTCTTGTGGTGGTATTATGTTGTAAGGGCTTGTAGATTGTAATCACTAGATAATAGTAATATTAGACTTGTTGTTGGTGGACATAGCCCATGGATTGGGTGAACCATGTTAAATCTTGGTGTCCTGTGTTCTCTTCTATGTGATCTATTATTTTCTAGTATTAGTTATATTTGCATGTAATTCTTATTTATGTATGAGGTTAATCCTAACATAAACCATTACATTGAGGTACATATAATTATTTCTCTTATGCCTATGATCCTTACTAATGGGTTATTGGTTTGTGTCATACACTAGGGATGAAGTGATTTGTCTTAGTCCAACATTATTATATTTTTAATTTAGGCCTTTAAACCCACATATAATACAATAAGGAAAATCATGATTTGTCTACATTATCATTACCTTTGAAATCTAATATTTCACTTTGTTAAATTTTTTATTTTTAAAAAAATTTATTAGGGGAAATCATACAATCCTTAAATTTGAGTTCAAGATCATACTTCAAGGAACTATAACCTAAAAATAATTTATATTAAATATAATATTGTTTCAATGATAAAAAAAAAATTGTTAGCTTAATTTATATAGCTTCTATAAAATTATTTTTCTATAGTTGAATTTTAAAAAATTATTAATGTTAGTAAAAATTTGCAAATCATTTCATTTTCAATAAGCATATTTTTTCTTAGATTTTTTACATGAGGAAATTGTTATCTTTCTTCCCAAAAGTTTTTATTACAACCTTCCTATTAGAATTAAGATACTAGAATTGGACTATCTATACTTCATCCTACTTAATTACAAAAGGAACAATTCAAATTTACATTTTTCATACTATAACCTAGCTTACAATTTAATGAATCTAGGCATCAAATAAAGTAAGTTGTGAATTTTCTAACAAAACAATTATAAAATATATTGGAAACAAAAAGACTTCATATTAATTTTTAATAGCTACAAACAATAACTGTTATTATCACATTAGATATATTTGTAATGCTTAGATATTATAATTTATTCAAATCAATAGAAAATTTATTCATAAATTATTTTTAAAAATTACATTTAAAAAAAATCTTATTAACTTTGATTAAAAATTAATAAATCTAAATATAATTTGATAAATCTTAATAGGTGTATATTCTATAAGTTAACAAAGTAAAGTGCATATATTTCTTTGTAAAAAAGCTAAGGATCTTTTAATATTTATCAGCATCTAATTTATTAACATATTCGTACATTTAATATGTTTTGGTTGGAACTCTGCTTGCATTGCAACCTTTCTATACATTATTCTTTGTTTAATATGTAAATATATTAATACGTTAATGTTGGAAAACCAATAAAACATACATAATTCGTATAATACTTCACTATTATATTTACTAAAATGCAAACATATATTAAATAGATAAATGTTATAAAAATTATTTAATTTAAAAAAATTAAAATATGTAAATTGGAAAGAAAAATGTTTTTAGAAAATATTTTTATTTATTTAAATATTCATATAAACAAATTTTTTTATTAACATCATTATAAATATATAATTAAGAGTTTAATTTTAATATAATAACATTTTATATAAGAATTATTACTTTATAAAAATAAATGTAAATATTAATTTATTATAATGATTTATTTAAATAAATTTGAAATCAAAATAACTAAATATATTTTTAAATAGTTAGAAGCTTAGGTATACTTTATATTAAAAAAACATATGTTAGAAATTTTTTTATTTAAATTATATAAAGACTTTTATTTTTTATTCTATTTTTAAAAATTATTTTAATAATAAATAAAATTATTTAACAAAAAATAAAATAGAAAAAGAAATCAGATTTTCCCACCCAATTATCTTGCTGTATTAATAAGAAAATTTTTCTGTAATATCATTATTAAACTATATTGAACAAGTTCTTTTAAAATAATTTAAAAGACAATACTATATATTATTTATACACCTGCAAACTATAATTGTAAGCATATTCTTAAAAAAAATAGAACGCCTTCAGATCTAAGGTATGACCTATAGATTCCATATCATCTCTTAATATTTTTCAACATCTAATATTTTTGAACATATTTGTACATTTAATATGTTTTGGTTGGAACTTTGCTTGCATTGCAACCTTGTTTTACATTATTCTTTGTTTAATATGTAAATATATTAATATGTTAATGTTGGAAAACCAATAAAACATACATAATTCGTATAATACTTCACTGTTATATTTATTAAAATGCAAACATATATTAAATGGATAAATGTTATGAAAATTATTTAATTAAAAAAAATTAAAATATGTAAATTGGAAAGAAATTTTTTTTTAAAAATGTTTTTATTTATATAAATAATATTAATATTCATATAAACAAATTTTTTTGTTAACATCCTTATAAATATATAATTAAGAGTTTAATTTTAATATAGTAATATTTTATATAAGGATTATTACTTTATAAAAATAAATGTAAATATTAATTTATTATAATGATTTATTTAAATAAATTTAAAATCAAAATAACTAAATATATTTTTAAATAGTTAGACGCTTAGGTATACTTTATATTAAAAAAAAATATGTTAGAAATTTTTTTATTTAAATTATATTAGGACTTTTATTTTTTATTCTATTTTTTAAAATTATTTTAATAATAAATAAAATCATTTAACAAAAGAAATAAAATAGAAAAAGCAATCAGATTTTCCCACCCAATTATCTTGCTGTATTAATAAGAAAGTTTTTCTGTTATATCATTATTAAACTATATTGAACAAGTTCTTTTAAAATAATTTAAAAGACAATACTATATATTATTTATACACCTGCAAAATATAATTGTAAGCATATTCTTCAGAAAAATTGAACGCCTTCAGATCTAAGGTATGACCTATAGATTCCATATCATCCTCTAATAGGAAAAAACATTATTAATAAAATGTTTCAGTTGTTGAAACATTTTTTATCTGCAAAATTTGTTAGCGCACCATGCAAACAAAGTGAAGGCTTCATATGCATATAAATCCTATTTAAACAAAAACTCAAGAAGTTTAACGGGCAGTTTTGTCTTGTTTCTCTGCAATGGCTTTGTATTATGTTACTTAAATATTCATATAAACTGTGCCTTCAGAAATAGAAAGATAAAGCCAATAGTTCTGCCATTTGGCCTCTTCTGAATGATATACCCAAAATATTTGCCTGTGATAACCATCTTGATGTTTTGCTACACCAAATAAAACACAAGATAATAGACGAATCATATATAAACTATACTCGAGGTATATTTTGATTTAAGAAACTAATCTTCTTAAGTCTTAAAGAACCTGCTGTACAGTGTACACATTGTTTGGCTTTGAGTTTTACTGTGGCTTTTATATTCCCTCCCCCTCTTTTCAAGATTATGTTTCTATGTAGTGGATATAGGTGTTCTTCTGTTTGATGATGAGTTCTTAAGTGCAACCAGATTTAAAACATAACAGATAAATCACATGCTTGAATTGACATCTATTTCATAGACCAAAAATCTCAGGATATCTAATACTTTTCTCTTTCATGGTGTACAAATACAAATACAAATGAAAAGCACACTTTTATTTTCCTTCGCTTTGTTTTCAATATTAGGTCTGTATTCGAACTCAAAATAGAATGGAGGACATCCATATAAAAACATATACAGATACAAAACCGAAAATTTGAATTGACATCTCATCATAGACTGTGGTTTCTTTCCCCTCTTTATCAAGATTGATGCTAGATAGTTGAGTGCTATCAGATCTAAAACATCCATTCCCAACATATATATGTAGATAAAGCAAAAAAGAATTAAATTGAGATGTATTTCATAAGCTACAAATGTTAAAATGTCATAGCAACTAATTGTAACAAGGTCAATGTTAGCTGGAGAAGCACCAGAGCTAATAAGCTACATGTCTCTTTTCATTTTGCAAGAAGACTCTAAAGACAATGTGGGCTGAAATGCACCCTGCAAGAGTAATATGTTCATATGTACATCTTCCATATTATGCATGACAAGAAATAAACCCTAACAACATATCAGATTGCAAACGTGTTAAGCAAGGCTTGATCTTAGATCTGTAGATCTATCTAGTTCTTGTAAAAGACATGTCCTAAGCAGGCAGATTCAATGCTGTTTGGCTTCTTTCTGAGAAGGTTTTGAGATTTTGGGCTACAAATGCAATGGAGGTGCAAACAGCCCATTCAAACTCATTATTATCTTGATCTCTAAATGTATGTTTTTGTATCAACGTTGGGATCATAATGATGTAAAAACATACATGCACTCGAATTCAAAAGCAACAATATACAATCTCATGAG
Source organism: Cupressus sempervirens (assembly GCA_028749045.1). Lineage (NCBI taxonomy): Eukaryota > Viridiplantae > Streptophyta > Pinopsida > Cupressales > Cupressaceae > Cupressus > Cupressus sempervirens. The sequence goes on from CM053783.1 coordinate 60,661,287, forward strand.
TTGTAGAAATCTATTAAGACTGTTTGAAGAAACCGGATACAACATCATCAACGACATAATCAAACAACAAACAACAGACAGCATCAAGAATTGTGAAAATCTTCAAACATTGTTTGAAGGAACCGTAGTGATCATGAACATCATGAGCAGTATAATCTAAACAACAAAAAAAAGAAAGAGTTTAGTTCACAAGTTTTACTTACAGGACATGGTGTTGGGAGGCTCTTTGGAGATCTGGGTGTGTGAGAAAAGACATGGAAAGCATGGTAAACCCAGATGGGAGCTCCCTTCAGTCCAAAGGACAAAGCCTCTCTGATCCTTTGGACTTGAAAGGAGCTCCCATCTGGGAATGTCTGATATCTGCAATGCAAGGCGATGAAAGAAAACCCTCATTTTCTTCTCTTTCTTCTTCATTCTTCTCCTCCTCCTTCATTCATTCATGGACAATTTGCAAATAAAGCAGGGCCCAAAACTGCACGGCTTCAAACCAGCTCTTAAAACAAGCTGGCCAGGAGAGCTGTTGATGATGGCCGGTGCAGTTCATTGGACTAAAAAAAGGAAAAATTACAGAAGTAACAGTTGAGGGTATTCAAGGAGGGAATCTCATGCTCTGAAAGCAATCTAGTTTTGGATCTGTTCAGAGACAGACTTAGTTAGTGCTTTTATTGTTCTAGCATATGTAAATAGAAGAGCCCTCTGACACAAGTGAATGTGGAGTATAGTTACTACATTGGATACCCATGAATTCTGCCTCGTGGGAACGAAGGTGAAGTGTTGTTTTCTAGGTTAGATGTTTGAACCCTCAATACGTAAAAGTAATGACACCCCAAGACCTAAACACTGTGAAGCTACTTTAAGGACAGTGTGTTGTAATCACATGCTATTCAACTCCTACTTTGCTGCCATTTTAGGGATTAGGGTTTAGTGACATGCATTCTCACAGTCCTCTCATGGACGGTCATATTTCTCGAAGTAGCATACTAGAGATCATGGATTTGCTTGGGTAATGCATTAAAAATGGAATTAATAACAACTCTAGTAGGTGACACTCATTTAGGGTGGTCCCATGATTCTAAAGACTGAAGAAAAGTGGGACTTGTGTTGCTTATTTCCTGGGCAAACCCAAGTTGTTGAATACTAGTTTACCTCCCTAAAGCAGCAACAACCAGTACTTTTTGTCCATTGCACTTGTTTCAATGTTATTAGTTGAACATATATTATTTCTTTTTCCCCATTTCCCACATTTATGGCTTGATTTCAATGTTATTAGTTGGACATATATATTTTCTTTTCCCACATTTATTGCTTGATTTGTAATAAGCCCAATTCCCTTGAACAACTACTTGACAATTAAATTTGGTTTTCGCGTTTCATTAAGAAGTGGCAAACAAGCTAGTGAGTTTCTTTTTTGAACCGTGGGAATTAGTTGAAATGTACATCGAAATGGGTGTCATTTACATTTTTTGATTATGCCAAACTTACTCTTTGTCTCATTGTTGTGATTAATGATGTCAATTTGCACACCCATTTTAAATATTCTATAGAGCATACTAATTTCACATTATGGAGATACATAAAATTTATTGGACAGCTTTTAGTCTTATTGATTCCCATCATGATCAATTTAATAATTGCTTAAAAATAATTACGAAGAAGACCATCAATTTGTCCTCATAAATAATGATGATTAAATTCTATAAGTGGCAGATTTTTTTTATTTGAATTTTTTTTAATGTCTCTAAAATTAAGTTTTACACAGCGCCACTTTTTTATAACATCACATAAATGGAAAATGATAAATAAAATCTAATTTATATCTAACTATTTTGAATCATAATAATATGTAGAGATCTTTTTAATGAAGAAAATTACATCTAATCAAGTGAAAGAGGATTTTTTTTTTTAAAAATGGTTCAAAATTATTTTATAAATTTAAAATGAAACAAATTCTATATTTGTTCAAGGTTGTTGGGATCTTAGAGTTAGTCCATATTAACCAATTGAATATTGGTTCAATATTTTGTAGGTTCTTATAATTTTTTATAGGTTGAAATGTTGGATTTTACAAAATTAATCTCTATAAAGAAAATCTAGAATCATTGTAATTTTTTGTATAGTACCAATAATGAAATTAATAATATATTTGTTTGATATTAAGATGCCTAACACTTTTTTATTTGTGCTTGTTTTTAGAATCATATCTTAATTATTCTTTCATCTTCATTTCATTTATTTGAGTACTAATTCTATATATTTTTGGCTCATTTTGGATTGGTTCAAGGATAGGTTTACCACTATTTTGTCCCCCTATCCTTATTTGGATCAAATAGAAGTAGTGTTGGTTTATTCTATATGAACAAGTGTGCATGTGATAATCTTGTTAAGATTCCTTAGTCTAGACCTTTTTTTGTGGGGTGTTGATTTTTTTTATCATTTCAATTGAGAAAAAATATCAAAGAGGACCTAATCATGAATAAAATAAATGAGGTGAAGGAGAAGAGAAAGGAGAAAGAACAAAGTTGAATGAAAAATATTTTGGTAGAGGTAAACATATGTTCTTCAGATTAGATGTGGAGCTAGATTATATGTTAGTAACCTTTTTCTAACTTCTCTTCCAATAAGTATTTTTAATATGATCAAATAATTGAAGGAGTAATTTAAGTATAAAAATGTTAGTTCATATTTTTACCTATCCAAAATAGCATTAAAATTAACTCACAAATTCACACACAAAAGATAAATACAAACTAACAACTAGAGAGATATTTATTGAATAGATGATGTTCCTCTAAATTTTAAAGATTTTATTAATTTTCTACATATTCTTTTAACCATAAAGAAAAAAAAATGAAACATTGGCATCTAAGCATAGTCATACTAAATAAATTTAAAAGAGATAATTTGACACAAAGTCCAAATCATCCTAAATATAATATCAAAGAATAGGAGAACATAAAGTCTCCCCATATGAGGATATAGAAATCATTTCAAATAGAAAATGTAATATGATACCATCATAACACAAAGTTTAATCTATAAAAAATTCATAACTTTGAATATATATATATATACATATATATACACATATATATACATATACACATATATATACATACATACATATATATATATATATATATATATATATATATATATATATATATATATATATATATATATATATATATATATATATATATATATATATATATATATATATATATATATATATATATATATATATATATATATATATATATATATATATATATATATATATATATATATATATATATATTTATACACACACACACACACACACACACACACACACACACACACACACACACACACACACACACACACACACATATATACAAAGTATTTTAATTAAATAAAATAAAGTGGAGCTCAAATGATAAATTAATTGATATTAAATCTTTTGAATCATATTAATATCTCTTGAACTTGACTATTTCATTATGTATCAAATAAATTACATCTAATCAGGTTAGAGGGGATTTTTAAAATGAGTGCTTCAACATTATTTTATATTTTTAGGATAAGATCATAACTATATTCTTTTGGAGGTTTTTGGGAGCTTTGATTTAGTGTGTGTTAACATGTTAGATATTGGTTCAATATTTTGTAGGCTCTTTCCACAAGACTAATCTCTAGTAAAAAAAACCTAGAATAATTGTAATCTTTCTATATGGTATGAATGATAAAGTTAATAATATCTTTTTTCCTATATCATGATGTTGAATCAATCACTTTTTTATTTGTTCTTGTTCAAGCAAAATCATATTTGAATTTATGTTTCATCATCATTTATGTACTTGAGTAAATTATTTCTAGATATTTTAGGCTCATTTTGGATTGGTTCAAGCATAGGTTTACCACTCATTTGTCTCCCTATCATTAGTTAGATCAAATGGTATTAGTGTTGGTTTAGTCTACATGCACAAGTGTTAATGTGATCATCTTGTTAAGTTTCCAAGATGCCCAAATAAAGTGTTTTAATTAAATTAATTAATTAATTCAATTAATTAAATAAAGGGAGTTGAAATAAAAATTAATAAATATTTTTTTACCTTTGTCATATTGTAATCTTCAAAAATATTGGAGGCCTTTATAAGGAGATGGTAAATCATTATAAATGTTATTTGATTGTTCTTTATATTTCCAAAGGTTAGAGTTTGAAAGTAGGATATGCATTGTTTTATAGGTGAAAGATCTTCCTGTTTGAATGTTTAGAATAATTGAAAGGGAGAGGCAGGGGGGTGGTGAATCAGTTACTCAAGGTCCTTAAGTACCGCTTGAACAATCAAACATTAAACATTTACTATTCTACTTATCTTGTTGTAGCTCAATCTCTACTATATGTTGTCACCACTATCTCTGATTTGCTTGGCAACCCTTCAAGTAATCATCCTTCTCCTCATATCCAACTTAATCCTTTTGCATTGATTCACTTGTCAACCTCAGTAGCTTTGTTCCCTCTTACTGGAAACATAAAAATATTCCTTTCTTTGTTCTCATCATCACATATCTCATTCATGCCCTTATGATCCTTTCGATGCGTACTCTTAAATTTAATATTTATACCTCCTTAAATAGGTAATTATGGTTTTTTTTTGTTGTCATGATCATTGTAGATCTTAGGGTTTACAATTTGATTCATCACGTTCATTGTATCTATCCATCTTCTTCTTTTCTAGAAACTTCTCATCCATCAAATTTGATTTTAGGTATTATACCTAATCCTCTCCTTGAATTAAATGATCCAACTCATCAATCTTATCTTCAACACACTTTCCATATCCCAGGAAATCAATTGAGTCAGATGGAAATCATGATTCCTCAAACATATTCAAAATACTATCACTCGACCATCACTAAGTACTGGCACTCGGTCATCACTGTATTTCTTGGTCACTATAGAGCTCGACATTAACACTATCACTTAGTTGATATTGATGCTTGGTCAACAATATATTTTCTTAGCTTGTACTGTGGCTTGGTTAGCACTAGCATAACTCAACATTCCTTTATCTTTTACTCTATTGCTCAGTCAATATTTACATAAATGATATATCTTGACTTGTACTCTAAAGAATTGAACATCAACATGATATAAACAATCAATTTGTCTTATCAAAGTCTAACTAATCAAGTTTCTATTGTAACTTCCTTTTCATATCTCAACCTTTCCTCTAGGTGCTTTTATTATGAGAAAATCTCAAATCCTCTTCATCAATTAAATATATATGACATTTAGATTAGATAGCAACATGTCTCATCAGTGGGTTTGACATCAATGAAAAAATAATAATTGTTCCAATTTTAGTTCCCAGCACCCCTCTATTCTTTGGTCAAAGGTTCTATAGGAGTCATTCCTTACCCTAGTTTGTAGTTAGAAATATCATTTGGATATTTCACATTGTGCATCAAGTTTGTGTCTAGATATTGACCCAAATTTATTTTATTGAAGATCTATTTGATATAATATGAAGTAATAAAACTATTGAATCTAAATTTATTCTTACATGTGAAGACCTCATGAAATCTCTAAATATTCAATTTAGTAACTCATATGCGATCATTATTTCAAACTTCTTTATTCATTTGTGAGTGCATTAAGGGTATAAAGTACAACATGGAGAGGTCATATTGTATAACATAGGGCTTACAATACATCACAAAGAGGGTATATTATACAACATAGGGCCTATGGTATATAATAAAGTTTCTACAGTACAACCCAACATTACCTAAGATTGCCTTTAGGCTGAGCTCCCATTGAAGATAATATCTTCTCCAAGCCAAGATTGCATTTGGACTAAGATGGCCTTCGGGTTGATGGCGGTAAAAGCACAAACTTGTGTCACCTTTTATAAGGAAAAAGGATCCCAGAACACAAACTATTAAACTTTAATTACATACAAAAAGTATTTGTGTTTAGAATTTGAAGATGATGTAAACTAATGAAATATGTGAAATTAGACGATTTTTTTTCCTTGTTTTTTTTCGAAAGAATTTATTCATTTAAAAAAATTTAAAAATTGAAGTCATTTTTCTAACTACAAAAAAATATAGGTTGTAGTTCCTCTCAAAAATAGTATATGAAAATCATTTTTTTTTCTCTAATTTGAAAATATATTATAGTTTACATGTATAGCTAGGGAACAAAAAAATGAATATTGTCTTTTGATATGTATTTTCTTTGTTATAAGTACTCAAAGTTGATCTGATCAGAAACAAACAAATTTTCCTCCCATAAAAACTTCCCTATCAAATCTAAACCTTTTTGACAAAAAATTACATATTCTTTGAGAGGACTCTATTCTGTAGGGAAAAATATTATTTTTTATTTTATTTTTATATGATTTACTATTTTTTTTCCCTTTTTGTGGAAGCATCTTCACAAATATTAAAATACCTACTTATAATATTTTGAAATTATAACATTATTATAACTAATCAAAACCCCATGAAATTTATATAATGATAATATTGACTCTGAGATCTATAAAAGGGTATTTTTAATTTTTGAAAAAAGTTAAGTTTCGATAGAGAAATGAGATTTGATGAAAGCAGGTCTAGAGATCCTAAAACATGACATAGATCTATTATTTTACCCATGGTGGATAGAAAATGGACATATCTCTCAAAGAGTGTATAGAATTGTGAAAGAAATACTCATCCTCTAAGCATAGTATACTCTACAACAATAGTCTAAGGCGGTAGATTGAAAAATGGTTACATAAGACCTTAAATCCTAAAGTGGATTAAGAAATACTCCTATATCAACTTTAGCAACACAAGGATATAGAAAGGAAAGAGACAATAATTGTCCCTTCAAGTGTAGATTACTTAAACCCCCAAGATAGTTGTAAAGGTGAAGAGGAAGATTACAAAAATATAAATGTAATGCCCCGCCCAAAGATCCTTGGAACAAGGATAAAAAAGGCTAATATATAATTTTTTTTTTGATAAGGTGCAACAACAACAACTTACACCAAAAAGCAATGGAAGACTAATCATAAACCACAACACCAAAGATCCCCAACTGTCACTACTTACCAACTTAGAATACAAGATCATACAAATCACAAGAATACACAAAGGGATGTTCTTTTTAAGCCTAAGGTAATAGTTCCTAGCATGGTTAAACATTCAAGTCCATTTCCACTAACTATAACATAATCAAGAATTACAAGTAGAGACCAACAATGGTCATGCACATGATGAGGGCTCAAAGTTACAACCACTCATCTACTGGACACTATGTTGAAAGAAAATGCCAACTCCTAAAATTTGGCTAAGTCTAAATTCTTGAAGCCTTGAAATTTGGCTAACTTTAAATTCCCGAAGCCCTAAAATTTCTTAGAATCTTTATCTTAACTCGGAGAGGTCTGGAACCTATCTCAAATGAATTGTCACATATATTAAAATATATCTTAAGTATAAGGACTTATACTTAAAAGATATATTTTATACCCCATAGAAAATCTATTTCAAACTGGGAAGATGTGGAACCCAATAGGGTATCCAAAACTCCAAATTGTGTTTCCTAAAAGTGTGCAAAAAGATTCCCTATCTTCCATGCAAGGAAGTAAAAAATGTCAGACTCATGGGAGTGAACACATGATTACATGAGAAAGTTTCATGTCTCACATGAGGAAATTCTCTGCTACATGAGAGAACACCTAACTATGTGAGCCGTTACTATCTCATGCAAGAAAAGGCCTGACCATGTGAGAGAATGAACTCTCACATGAGAGAATACACTCTCACATGAGAATCTACCATAACCCATGTGAGAGAATGTTTTCCTCGCACAAGGAAACACATTCAAACACAAAAAAGGCTGGCAACAATATAAAAGGCATAAAAAGTAAGTATAATAAGAATAAATCCTCCACACTAGGGAGTACCAAAAACACAAATGTTGAGGCACAAAAAATTGAAATCATAAAGGAGATCAAATATCTCTAACATCTAATCCATAACATCTAATGTAATCATGTGGAAAGAAACATCACAATGAACATACATGTGCATAAATCAATCACCTTAAGAAAAAAAGCACAAGAAAAGATATATTGAACTAAATACAACCATTCTCATTTCCTCAGGCAACCATAATGGCATCATGAGAACTCAACGTCCCTAACCACACCCCTGAGCATGAATCTCAAATTTCCAACAAGATAGTTGGAGTTGTCTTGTGAGATAATTCTTACCAATAAACGTTAAATAACATCATAAGAACAAGTACATTCAACATGCTAATCTACCAATAGCATCACTAATCAAAATTAGTGGTAAGAACATCATCTAGCAATATGCTACAACATCACAGTAAAGGAATGCATATAGTAAACATGCAAAACATCATCTAAACATGGTATCAATACATCTAAGATAAAATATAGATAATAAGAGAACATACTCTAGATACAACGAAGTACCAAGTGAATATCCAAGACTGGCCTCAAATTGGAACTAGACCATCTTTGTACATTGGTCCGTAATAGTGGTATAGATAGCCATGCTTCTAAACCATGTTGTACCCATAGGCCCACTCCCACTATTCTCATGGGGATAATAACCCAACCAAAATCACAGAAGATAATCACCCATGGCTAACACACATGTCAATCAAGAACATGATACAAAATTTCTATATGATCAAGAAGATAATGCAATAGAATAGGTCACTAGTTAGATCCACTAATGATAACTATGCAGGGACTCTAGTGGAGTATCATTACTTTCCATTAGGTAGCGCAAGTACCTTGAGCCTTTGATCAACTCCCTCAAGAGGCCAGACTCAGAATGTATCTTTGATCAACTCTTGTAGGAGGCCAGATATTATGCCTTTGATCAACTCCCTCAAGAGGCCAGACACACACACCTTCAACCAACTCTATCAGGAGGCCAAGTGTTCCTTAATCTTACCCTTTATTAAGTTTATTTTTCCATTTGTTAATTTTGGTTATCACTCATTAAAAACATCTTTGCATTGCCTTGTCGGCCACTTCTGGGCTAGGGTACATGAGAGAAGCCACTCCACCACCTACCCTACATATCCATGGTCATCACATGATGAGTGCCTATAGGAAAAACAACTACATGAAGATCATAAACAACAAGGGTTGAATGAGAAACAATAGAAATACCAAGTATAAAATCACTCAATCGAGCACATAGCTGGGAGTACAGATTTGACACAAATCCCATTACAAGAAGAGTACATCTATGGTTGGATTGGATTCCTCATGGGTAATCCAACTACATGACTAGCATCAGAGGCAAGAAATACCTAAGAAAATTGGGTGACACAAAAATCAAGGCAAAATCACAAATGACCATAATTCAACAAAATTAAAACCCTTTTTAAAAAATAAAAAATTTGAAGTCCTTTTTCTAACTACAAAAAAATATAGGTTATAGTTCCTGTCAAACAAGTATATGAAAATCATATTTTTTTTCTCTAGTTTGAAAATATATTATAGTTTACATGTATAGCTAGGCAACAAAAAAATGAATATTATTTTTTGATATGTATTTTCTTTGTTATAAGTACTCAAAGTTGACCTTATAAAAAACAAACAAATTTTCCTCCCATCAAAACTTCCCTATCAAATCTAAACCATTTTGACAAAAAATTACATATTTTTTGAGAGGACTCTCTTTTGTAGGGAAAAATATAATTTTTATTTTTTTAATATGATTTACTATTTTTTTCCCCTTTTTGTGGGAGTATCTTCACAAATATTAAAATACCTACTTATAATATTTTGAAATTATAACATTATTATAACTAATCAAAACACTATGAAATTTATATAATGATAATATTGACTCTGAGATATATAAAAGGGTATTTTTAATTTTTGAAAAAAGTTGAGTTTCGATCGAGAAATGAGATTTGATGAAAGCAGGTCTAGAGATCCTAAAACATGACACAGATCTATTCTTTTACCCATGGTGGATAGAAAATGGACATATCTCTCAAAGAGTGTATAGAATTGTGAATGAAATACTCATCCTCTAAGCATAGTATACTCTACAACAATAGTCTAAGGTGGTGGATTGAAAAATGGTTATACAAGACCTTAAATCCCAAAGTGGATAAAGACATACTCCTATATCAACTTTAGTAACACAAGGATATAGAAAGGAAAAAGAAAATAATTGTCCATTGAAGTGCAAATTACTTAAACCCCCAAGATAGTTGTAAAGGTGAAGATGAAGATTACTAAAATATCATCATGTAATGCCCCGCCCAAAGATCCTTGGAACAAGGATAAAAAAGGCTAATATATAATTTTTTTTTGATAAGGTGCAACAACAACAACTTACACCAAAAAGCAATGGAAGACTAATCATAAACGACAACACCAAAGATCCCCAAGCATCACTACTTACCAACTTAGAATTCAAGATCGTACAAATCACAAGAATACACAAAGGGATGTTCTTTTTAAGCCTAAGGTAAAAGTTCCTAGCATGGTTAAACATTCAAGTCCATTTCCACTAGAATGATAACATAATCAAGAATTACAAGTAGAGACCAACAATGGTCATGCACAAGATGAGGGCTCAAAGTTACAACAACTCATCTATTGGACACCATGCTGAAAGAAAATGCTGACTCCTAAAATTTGGCTAAGTCTAAATTCTTGAAGCCTTGAAAATTGGCTAACTCTGAATTCCTGAAGCCCTAAAATTTCTTAGAATCTTTATCTTAACTCGGAGAGGTCTGGAACCTATCTCAAATGAATTGTCACATATATTAAAATATATCTTAAGTATAAGGACTTATACTTAAAAGATATATTTTATACCCCATAGAAAATCTATTTCAAATTGGGAAGGTGTGGAAGCCAATAGGGTATCCAAAACTCCAAATTGTTTTTCCTAAAAGTGTGCAAAAAGATTCCCTATCTTCCATGGAAGGAAGTAAAAAATGTCAGACTCATGGGAGTGACACATGATTGCATGATCAAGTTTCACATCTATCATGAGGAAATACTTTGCTACATGAGAGAACACCTAGCTATGTGAGCCATTACTATCTCGTGCGAGAAAAGGCCTAACCATGTGAGAGAATGAACTCTCACATGAGAGAATACACTCTCACATGAGAATATACCACAGCCCATGTGAGAGAATTTTTTCCTCACACGGGGAAACACATTCAGATGTGAAAAAGGCTGACAACAAGATAAAAGGCATAAAAAGTAAGTACAATAAGAATAAATCCTCCACACTAGGGAGTACCAAAAACACAAATGTCGAGGCACAAACACTCAAAATCATAAAGGAGACCAAATATCTCTAGCATCTAATCCATAACATCAAATGTAATCATGTGGAAAGAAACATCACAATGAAAATACATGTGCATAAATCAATTACCTTAAGAAGAAAAGCACAAGAAAAGAGATACCGAACTAGAAACAACCATGCTTGTTTCCTTGGGAAACCATAATGGCATCATGAGAACTCAAAGTCACTAACCACACCCCCAAGCATGAATCTCAAACTTCCAACAAGATAGTTGGAGGCTTCTTATGAGATCATTCTTACCAATAAATGTTAAATAACATCATAAGAACTGGTACATTCAACATGCTAATCTACCGATAGCATCACTAATCAAAAGTAGTGGTAAGAACATCATCTAGCAATATGCTACAACATCACAATAAAGGAATGCATAAAGTAAACATAAAAAACATCATCTAAACATGGTATTAATACATCTAAGATAAAATATAGATCATAAGAGAACATACTCCAGATACACCAAAGTACCAAGTGAATATCCAAGGCTAGCCTCAAACTAGAAGTAAACCATCTCTATACATTGGTCCCCAATAGTGGTATAGATAGCCATGCCTCCAAACTATGTGGTACCCATAGGCCCACTCCCACTATTCTCATGGAGATAATAACCCAACCACAATCACAGAAGATAATCACCCATGGCTAACACACATGCCAATCAAGAACATGAAACAAAATGTCTATATGATCAAGAAGATAATGAAATATAATAGGTCACTAGTTAGATCCACTAATGATAACTATGTAGGGACTCTAGTGGAGTGTCATTACTTTCCATTAGGTAGCACAAGTACCTTGAGCCTTTGATCAACTCCCTCAGGAGGCCAGACTCAGAATGTATCTTCGATCAACTCTTGTAGGAGGTAGATATTATGCCTTTGATCAACTCCCTCAAGAGGCCAGACAAACACAACTTTGACCAACTCTATCAAGAGGCTGGGTGTTTCTTAATTTTACCTTTTATTAAGTTTATTTTTCCATTTGTTTATTTTTGTTATCACTTGTTAAGAACATCTTCGCATTTCCTTGTTGGCCACTTCTGGGCTAGTTTACACAAGAGAGGCCACTCCACTATCTACCTACATATCCATGGTCATCACATGATGAGTGCCTATAGGCACACCAACTACATGAAGATCATAAACAACAAGGGCTAGATGAGAAACAATAGAAATACCAAGTATAAAATCACTCAATCGAGCACATAGCTGGGAGTACGAATTTGACACAAATCCTAATACAAGAAGAGTACATCTATGGTTGGATTGGATTCCTCATGGGTAATCCAAGTGCATGAACAACATCAGAGGCAAGAAACACCTAAGAAAATTGGGTGACACAAAAATTGAGGCAAAATCACAAATGACCATAATTCAACAAAATTAAAACTCTTTCTACAATCGAGTATAAAAACCTCATATATGAAATAAAATTTGGATTCAAAGTCTATATGCAAAAATGAAAAGCATGATGGTCTAAAACTCCCAAACCCCACCCCAAAAAGGTAACAAATATTCATACCTGTCCAATCAAGTAGAGCCAGTATACAAAAATAGAGGGGAATACTAGTACTTTGCCTCCTAAAAAACTAGTATATAAAAAAACTCAGAAGTGAAGTTGAGGCATAAAAACTAAAGAGCCCTACCTAATAGCCAAAAGGGAAAAAATAGGAATGCTCGCGGTAAAATAAATGCTCCACTAAAAATAGAGAAAGTCTTTGTAGTGCCTCTCGTGTTTGTAGTCTACTCGATACTCTTATTATTTTATGTACTTTTAAATGACTTGAGGGTTGAATGTTATACTTCAATTTAGTACCATAGATGCTATACTGCTATGCTATTCAATTTATCATATTTGCATGTTGATGCTATTTTGAGATAGTAGATCTATGATGATATCTAGTTATATAGTTTTTTTGGACATATTTGTTCATTATGTTATGAGATGGATTCTATACTATGGTTATTTACTTCATTCATATTCTTTAAGCTTTATGTGAACGTGAGTGGTGTAAATGGATTAATTAGTTAATTAATGCATTAATTTCTTGGGCTATTATATTATATGTAATTACACATGATTGTGTCTTTTAGTGTGTAGGAATTATATCCCTGGCAATGGTACATGGAGTTAGTAATTCAACCATTCATATTTTACCAATGTTGTCCCTGTATGGTTGATGTATCCCTATTTAGGCTTTTAAAATTAAAACCTTTTAGTGATTAGTAAATCCAAACTCATCTATATTATGTGATTAGACCAGTGAGCATGTCTGTGCATTTAGAGGTTCACATTGTCACGAAAGTGTTAAGGGATTTTCTGTGATTTTGGGATTTTGGGGTTTATATCTTTTTGGATTTAATTTCTACCAGCTTTTCCTTAGGTGAATTTCCATTGCAGATAATAACTTCTTTTCGTTTGGGTCAATTCAGAGTTTAGCTACTCTAGCTGGCTATTTACCCTAGTCGACTTTTCACTCAAAAAGTGAATAAGTGTTGAAAGAGGAATTTAATTCCTCACTTTTTCTATTTTTGGATTTCAGAATTTGGAGAGCTTTTTCAGAAATCTTCTTCTAAAGGATTTGTTCTCTATTCATTTTGAGAGCTGTGAGCGTGGGTTTTGCACAAGATTAGTCTCGTTGGATCTGGCTCGGGGAGACCTTGCTTTGCTGCCACTTTTGGCAGTTTCAATGGCCTCATTATTTTATTAGGTTGTTTTTAGAATATGCCCCTTTTGTTGTCAGGTAGGGTCTTTCTATTTTATGGTCTTTGCTCCGTTTCGACTTTTATTTTTAGTAGTTGTTTGTTACGAGGCCGAGAACTAGTCTTCCCCTCTATTTCTAGTTGTTGGTTCTGCCTAGTTGGTTAGGTGTGAATGTTTTCCCTATTTTTGGGATGGGAGTTTAGGGTTTTGAGTCGTTATGCTGGACATTTTTGCATGTGGTGTCTGAACTCATTTATTTTTGGATTTTTGGGTTTTTGCACCCAAAGACCAAATGGGTTTAAATTTTGGAACTTTACCAAAATTTGGAGTTTTTACCTCATTTTGTGTGTCACCCTATTTTCTTAGGTTTTCTTGCCATTAGTCTGGTCATGGGATTGGATGATCCATTTGGATGTCGGTTAGACCTTTATTTCTTTTTTATGTTGCATTGGGATGTGTGTTGCATCTGTCCTCCCAAGTTTATTTTTGGTTGAGTGACTTTTTGGTTGTGTTCTCATCCGGTCCTTGTGTTACGATCTTTGTGATGGTGGTGCACCACATACAAATACATACGCGTACATTTATCGAGTGACTTGTGAGGCCCAATCTTCCATGGTATTTCTAGAAGTTGTGATCATTGGGGTTGGGTTGGGAATTTGCATGCCTACGGGCACTCATCATTGGATGAGCATGGGTAGGGTAGGGTAGCATATGGAGGGGCTTCGATCTTGCAACCTAGTGCCCATTTCTTGGTTGGCAGAGGAAGTTTGATATAAGTGATAATTAAATTAAAATATTGGATGGTAATGAAACATAAGATAATTAAAAATAGGATTGTGTGCCTTCCATTAGGAAGTTGATGCTACCTAGATTGTGTGCCTTTTGTTGGGAAGTTGATGTTGCCAATACTAGCTTGGGCTTGTTGATGCCAAGAGACTTTCCATGATGTTAGCCCCTACTTAGTAGCCATTGAGATGTCTAACCAGGATCTATAATTTATGTACGGTGGGTATGTATCTAGGGGTGCCACGTGGTTGGGTGGGATAGCTACCTTCACCACTACTAGGGACCGGTGTATAGAGATGATCTTTTGTTCTAGCACAACCATTGTTGGATGTCAACACTTGGTACATTGGGTCTAGAGTATGCTTTCTTGTGGTTTTTATGTTGTCATTGGAATGCTTGTATATCATGTTTTGATGATGTTATTTACTAACACATTTCCTTACTTTGATGATTAGCATGTGATAGGGCATGCCATTTACTTTGTAAGATTATCCTATACATTCCACTAGCATGTTAGATTTCCTTATGCTTATGATTGTAGCATGTTTTAGTAGTGACATCCCTATTATGATAGTACTAATGATTTGATCGGTGGCTTGGGATGTTACACATGGGGGATGACTAGGGCCCATGATGGTCTTATGATGTCATTAATGGTTAGGAGGAACCACGTACTTAGTTGTTTTATTCACTGGAATGTTAATTGTGTTATTACAATGTTGCTTTTAGTTCACTGTGATATTTCCTTCCTTACTTTTACTTCTTACTATTTGATTAGATGGTTAGATTTTTTTCTAGCTTTCCATTCTTTAGTTATGGTTCGAGTGTTCTTGCCTCAAAATGTGGATCTGGTACTCCCTGGTGTGGAGGAACTTTGTTTTGTAGTTTCCTTAGTCTTTTTCTACTTTTTGTTCTTGTATGCTGATTTTGGATCTCACATGAGAATGCACTTTCTCGTGTGAGGATGCAAGTCTTCCTGTAGCATGTAGGGTTTCTTCACATGGCTTGATAGTTTCTTGTGCGACACCCTACACCAGTCTTAGGTTGTCTTGCCAAGCACTTCCTTGTGTGAAAGCACACTTCTTCGTGTCTAATTCACTTCTTCTCACATAATTTTGGCAGCGAATGTTCTCACACAAAAGATAGGGGCTATCTAGGCTTGTCAGAGAAAAGTTCAAAAATTGGTTTTCGATACCCTTTTTGGTTTTACACCTTCCTAGTTCAAAAAAAAATTCCTAAGGGGTTTAAAATATATCATTTAAGCATAAGTTGATGTATATTTAATTATTTTTACTTAAGATATATTTTAATATATGCAACAATTCATTTGAGATAGGTTCCAGACCTCTACGAGCTAAGATAAAGATTCTAGGAAATTTCAGGGCTTCAGGAATCTAGGCTTAGCCAAATTTTAGGGCTTCAGGATTTCAAACTTAGCCAATTTTTAGGAGGCAGTGTTTGTCTCTGTGCTTGGTGGATCTCTTATGTTTTCTTGTTATTTTTTAGTTAGTGGTGATGCCTGGAGATCTTTGGTGGTTGGTTGTTGGATAATCTTCCATTGCAATCTTATGATCCACGTATGATGATTGTCTTGTGTTTTCATACTTAAAAAAATTAAATTTTTTTTATCTTGCTTTTATTTCATCCTTGTTTCCAAGAATCTTCGGGCAGGGCATTACATATGGTATCAAAGCCCATGTTGCAATATTGGGATCTCTGTGTTATGCTTCCACTATGGTTTTGTTTTTGTTGTGTATTGTTATATTATGTTGATTATCTAATATTTGTTAGTTCATGGTTTTGAATCTTATGATTGTGATTTGAGTGTTCTGACATTATCTTGATTGCTTCCATAGTGATGCCTCCTACACATAGACTTGGTGGCCATGGTTGTACCCATAGTGGTAACCGTGGAGATGAACACCAAGAAGAGGGATGTTAGGAAGGTGAGGGAGAACATGGCAATAATGATAATCAAAATGGCATGGGGGTATTGATGCTAGTACTCTAGCAGATTCTTGCTCGATTGGGCTCTTGTGTTGAGGAGTGCCAGCATGATCATAATTGGGAGGAGGGGTCCCATCATGGAGATTCCCATCACTCTAAGCATAGAGAGGAGGAACATGAACGTGAGCATTCTCTTACTCCACCAGGTGGCAAAGGGCACTGTTAAGGCAGTCGAGACCACAATATTGAAGATTCCATCAGGTTGGATATCATGAAGTCCCTTTAGCAATCTAGACCGCTAGTGTATGATGGCAACGAAAGTGGCCTCAAGGCTGAGACTTGGTTGTTGGGTCCATGGAGTGCTGCTTCACCATGTATCAATATTCAACCAACATGAGGGCTTTTTGTGCAATTATGTAGTTGAGGGACCATGCATCCATTTGGTGGAATATTGAGAGTCAAAAGATTCAGGTTAGTGTTGCAAATCTTACTTGGGAGATCTTTAAGGGGAGGTTCCAAGAGAGGTTCTTATCTCCTTAGTTTAGAGAGGCCCATGCAGATGAGTTTCACTCACTCTAACAAGGAAATATGATAGTGGATCAATATGAAATCTGCTTCTTTGAGCTCAGGTAGTATTCTTGCTATAACCATGACAACTTGCTCCTAGCTCACCATTTCATTTGCTAATCCAAGAATCTTGTTCTCACTATGGAGAAGGCATAAATTGTAGAGGAAAATCTAGATAGAGGTTTTAGTGGTAAATCTAGTTCTCAGAACCAAGGTGCTTAGAATTCAAGGCAGGATGCATAGTTCAACTAGTCATCTAGAAAGGCCCAAGCCCAATCTACAACCACCCACGGTGGTGGTAATTGTCATGGATCTTAGAAAAAAAGTTATTGGACCAAGGGTGGATAGTCTTCTAGTACTTCTAGATAGAAAGGTGATAATCAGAATCGAGGAAATTTTTTTCTACAGGATCGTCCTCCTTAGAATGTTCAATAGAACTCCAACAGGGGTAGTGCACCATATTCCAATGCTACTCAAGGTAGCCATGGAACAGGTGCCAACTTTGGGGGAAACTATTATTCTTGTGGCTAGCCTGACCATAAATCTTATGATTGTTTAATTAAATCATCCCCCAGACCTAGTAGGGGTGTAGCCAGATCAGAGCTTATAGTGAGAGATGCAGGAAGGAACCAAAGAGTTTTTGTAGCAGTTGATAACCATCAAGTTGAGCACCAAGGTACAATAGTTGAGGCTACAGGTATTTTGCATGGTATTTCAACTTCAATTTTGTTTGACTTTGGTACTTCAGATTCTTTCATTTCACCATCTCTTGTTCAACAATGTGGACTAGTGGCAGTGTGTTAGGTCAATAGGTGGCAGGTTGAGTTAGCCACAGGATCCAAAGTGGTTGTTGACTCATAGGTCAAAGGTTGTAGTTTAAATTTGGGAACCTTCACTACCACAATGGATCTATACATTCTACCTCTATGATCATATGACATTGTGTTGGGCATGGATTGGTTAGCAGCCTATCAATAAAATATTGATTACCATCATAAGGTGGTACAGTGTGTGGATGATACTAGCGGGAAAGTAGAAATTTTAGGATTTTAAAGACCATTCTTGCTTCATATGATCTTAGCTAATCAAATAAAGCAAAGTGTGTGGAAAGGTTTCTAGTTGTTTCTTGTGTCTATCAGTGATCTGGATGAAGCCAAGAGCCGTACAATGACACTTGATGATCACCCACTCCTTTGTGAGTATGTAGATGTGTTTCCTAAGGAGATTCTAGGTATGCCACCATAGCGTGACATTGATTTCTAGATTGATCTTGTACCAGGAGCAGAGTCAATTTCACAAGCTCCTTACTACATGACTACTTAGGAGTTGAGTGAGCTTAGCTTGTAGTTGGAGGAATTGTTGGCCAAGGGCTATATTCATCCTAGTGTATCCCCATGGGGTACACCAATCATCTTCATGAAGAAGAAGGATGGTTCTTTGCGATTGTGCATTGACTACCATAAATTGAACAAAGTGATGGTGAAGAATCATTATCCTTTGCCAAGGATAGATGACTTGTTTGATCAGATGAAGGGAGCTCGAGTGTTCTCAAAGATTGATCTTAAGTCAGGATACCATTAGCTTTGCATTGAGGAGGCTGATATTCATCGAACAACTTTTGGTACATGGTATGCACATTATGAGTTCATAGTTGTAATCTTTGGATTAACCAATGTGCCATCGATATTTATGAGTTTGATGAATGGTGTATTTCACACTTACCTCAATTAGTGTGTCATTGTATTCCTAGATGACATATTGGTCTATTTGAAGACTGAGGAGGAGCATGAAGTCCATTTATGTTAGGTATTGTAGGGTTTGAAAGACCATTAGTTGTATGGAAACTTGAGTAAATGTGGGTTCTTCTAGTCAGAGGTGAAGTATTTGGGACACATCATTATAGGTGATGGAATTGTAGTGGATCTGGAGAAGATTTGTGCTATCATGGATTGGTTGGTACCCACTAATGTCTCATAAGTTCATAGTTTTATGGGATTGGCAAGCTACTATCATCGATTTGTGAAGGATTTCTCACGAGTAGCTCATCCCATCACTTCTCTTTAGAGGAAAGGGAAGAAGTTTGTTTGGTCAAACCAATGCAAGGTAGCATTTAATACTCTTAGGGAGTGTTTGACCAGTGCATTAGTCCTTGTAGTGCCTAATCCTATAGGTGATTTCATGGTTTGCATAAATGCTCTGTTGGAAGGTTTGGGTGCGGTGTTGATGCAAGATGGTCATATAATTATGTATGCGTCTAGGAAACTCAAGGACCATGAGCTTAACTACCCCACTCATGTTTTGGAACTTGTGGCCATAGTGTATGCCCTTGTTCATTGGAGGCATTTTCTCTTGGGACACATGTTTGAGTTGCATAGCGATTATAGGAGCTTGTAGTATATCTTTACTCAACCAAACCTAAATGCATGATAGCATTGTTGGATGGAGTTCCTATGCAAGTATGACTTTGATGTTCATTACATTAAAGGGAAGGAGAATGTCATCACAGATTCTTTGAGCATAAGGTGACAAGAAGTATCAATGGTGTCATTGGGAGTGGATTTGTGAGGTTGTATCTTGGAGGCTTTTCCTAGTGACACTTGGTATCAAGAGGTGAGGGCAGGGATTGAGTCTAAACGTACCCTTAAGGGGAGATTTTCCAATTATGTTCTAGAGTCTAATGGACTACTATGACACATGGGGCATATCTATGTACCCATGTTGGGTGATCTTTGTACCTTGGTTTTGTCAGAAGCACATCACACACCGTATTTTGCACATCCCAGAGTAAAGAAGATGCATGTTGAGCTCAAACAATTGTACTTTTTGGTAGGGATGAGGCATGATGTTGCTGATTTTGTTGCTAGATGTCTTGAGTGCTAGAGAGTGAAGGTAGAACATCAGCATTTGACGGGTCTTTTGCAGCCACATACCATTCTAGAGTGGAAGTGGGATATGATATCTATTGATTTTATCATAGGGTTGCCTATCTCATTGTAGAGACATGATTCTATCATGGTGACAATGGACAAGTTGTCCAAGACAGCACATTTTTTACCCATGAGAGCATCTTACATAGATTCTTTGGTAGCTCATGTTTTCTTGGCAGATATTGTTCATTTGCATGGGATTCCTCATTGGATTATTTTAGATAGACATCTAGTGTTTACTTTAGCACTGTAAACATCTCTCTAGCATGCTTTGGGCATGCAGTTCAATTTTAGGTCAGCTTATCACCCACAGATCGATGGTCAGACTGAGAGAGTGAATCAAATTTTGGAGGATATGCTTCACATGTATGTTATGGACATGCAGGTGAAGTGGGGGGACTATTTGTACCTTGTTGAGTTTGCATACAACAATGAGTATTATAGTTTTCTTGGCATGTCACATTTTTAGGCTTTGTATGGTAGACCATGCCATACACCTTTGAGTTTGGATCATTTAGAGGAATGAGTTCTTTTGGGTCCAGAGATGCTTCAGGATATGGAGCAATAGGTTGTTCACATTAGGGAGCATTTGGTTATTGCTTAGGATAGGCAGAAGAAGCATGCAGATGCCCATAGGTTGGATTGTCACATTTATGTTGGTGACAAGGTGTTTTTGAGAGTGCGACTGAGGAAGAGCCCCATCCATTATGGGAAAGGCTCTAAGTTGGCACCATGTTTTGTCAAACCTTTTAAGATCCTTGAGAGGATTGGTCCTATTTCTTATCAACTAGCATTGCCACCTAGCCTATCACACATTCATGATGTTTTTCATGTTTATGTTTTGAGGTAGTATATTCTAGATGTGACCCATGTTCTTGATTGGGATGCTTTACAAGTAGTAGATAGGTAGCTTACTTTGGAGCGCATTCATATCCTACAACACTGAAGTCTAACACTGTGAGGTTGGGACATCAAGCAGGTAAGGGCCCAATGGGACCCAAGTGATGAGACCTCTACGACTTGGGAAGATGCTACACGATTGAGGGGATTTTACCCCTACCTTCTTGCTGGTTTCTAGGAGTAAGCCTATGCTAGTGGGGGAGGATGTAGTGCCTCTCATGTTTGTAGTCTGTACTTTATCTATTTTGATTCGAGAGATACTTGATATTCTTATTGTTTTATGTACTTTGAGATGACCTAAAATTTGAATGTTATACTTTGATTCAATACCATAGATGTTATACTACTATGCTATTTAGTTTATCATATTTGCATGTTGATGCTATTTTGAGATGACAATAGATCTACGATGATATCTGGTTATATGGTTTTTTTAGACATATTTTTTGATTATGTTATGAGATGGATTCTATGCTATGGTTATTTACTTCATTCTTGTTCTTTAAGCTTTATGCGAAAGTGAGTGGTGTAAATGGATTAATTATTTAATTAATGCAATAATTATTTCAGCTATTATATTATATGCAATTGCACTTGATCGTGTTTTTTAGTGTGTAGGAATTATATCCTTGGCAGTGGTACATGGAGTTAGTTATTCAGCCATTCATATTTTACCAATGTTGTCCTTGTATGGTCGATGTATCATTATTTAGTTATTTTAAATTAAAACCTTTTGGTGATTAGTAAATCCAAACTCATCTGTATTATGTGATTAGACCAGTGAGCATGTTTGTGCATTTAGAGGTTCACATTGTTGCAAAAGTGTTAAGGGATTTTATGTGATTTTGGGTTTTTAGGCTTTATATCTTTTTGGATTTAATTTTTGGCAGCTTTACCTTAGGCAATTTTCCATTGCAGATAATAACCTATTTTCATTTGGGTCGATTCAACGTTTAGCTACTCCAACTGGCTATTTACCCTGATTGACTATTCACTCAAAAAGTGAATAAGTGTTGAAAGAGGAATCTAATTCTTCACTTTTTCTATTTTTGGATTTTAGAATTTGGAGAGTTTTTTGGAAATCCTCTTCTGAAGGATTCATTTTCTATTCATTTTGGGAGCTATGAGCATGGGTTTTGCACAAAATTAGTCTCGTTGGATCCTACTTGAGGAGACCTTGCTTTGCTACCACTTTTGGTAGTTTCAATGAGCTAGTTATTTTATTAGGTTGTTTTCAAAATTTGCCCCTTTTTCTATCAGGTCGGGCCATTCTATTTTATGGTCTTTGCTCCGTTTTAGCTTCTATTTTTGGTAGTTGCTTGTCAGAAAGCTGAGAACAAGTGTTCCCCTCTATTTCTAGTTGCTAGTTTTGCCTGGTTGGTTGGGTGTGGATGTTTCCCCTATTTTTGGGATGGGGATTTGAGCCATTATGCTAGCTATTTTTGCATACAATGTCCAAACTCATTTATTTTTGAATTTTTGGGGTTTTTGCACCCAAAAGCTAATTGGGTTTTAATTTCAATTTTTTTCTAAAATTTGAGGTTTTTACCTCATTTTGCATGTGACCCTATTTTCTCAAGTTTTCTTGGCATGAGTTCGGTTGTGGGCTTGGACAATCCATTTGGATGTTGGTTGGGCCTTTATTGCAATTTTATGTTTCATTGGGATGTGTGTTGCCTCTGTCCTCTTGAGTTTGTTTTTGGTTGAGTGACTTTTTTGTTATGCTCTCATCAAGTCCTTGTGTTATGATCTTTGTAATGGTGGTGCACCACACACAAGTATGTACGTGTACAATTTTTGGGTGACTTGTGTGGCCTAATCTTTCGTGGTATTTTAATAATTTTTGATCAATGGGGTTGGGTTGGGAATTTGCATGCCTACGAGCACTCATCATTGGATGAACAATGGGTAGGGTAGGGTAGCATATGGAGGGGCTTCTATCTCATAGCCTGGTGCCCATTTCCTAGTTGGCAAAGGATGTTTTATATAAGTGATAATTAAATTAAAATATTGGGTGGTAATAAAATATAAGATAATTAAAAATAGGATTGTGCACCTTCCATTGTGAAGTTGATGCTACCTAGATTGTGTGCCTTCCATTGGGAAGTTGATGTTGCCAATACTAGCTTGAGCTTGTTGATACCAAGCAACTCTCCATGATGTCAGCCACTACTTAGTAGCCCATTGAGATGTCTGACTAGAACTTGTAATTTATGCATTGCCTATGTCTTGGATTTAGTCATCATACTGCTTGTGTGTTAGCCATGGATGTTTTTTTGGCATGTGTTTGTGGTTGGATCATTATGTCCATCAACATGGTGGGTGTGGACCTTTGGGTGCCACACAATTGGGAGGCATGGCTACCTTCACCACTACTAGGGACCAATATATAGAGATGGTCTTTGTTCTAGCGCAACCATTGTTGGATGTTGACACTTGGTACTTCAGGTTTTGGAGTATGCTTTCTTGTGGTTTTTATGCTATCATTGGAATGTTTGTATATCATGTTTTGATGATGTTATTTACTGATATATTTTCTTACTTTGATGATTAGCATGTGAGAGGGGATGTGATTTACTTTGTAGGATTATCTTATGCTTTCCACTAGCATGTTAGATTTCCTTATGCTTATGATTGTAGCATGTTTTAGTAGTGACATCCCTATTATGATAGTACCAATGATCTGATTGGTGGCTTGGGATGTTATGTGCGGGGAATGGCTAGGGCCTATGATGGTCTTATGATGCCATTGATGGTTGGGAGGAACCACGTACTTAGTTAATTGTTTTATTCTTTGCAATTTTAATTGTGTTATTACAATGTTGCTTTCAGTTCATTGCGATATTTTCTTCCATACTTTTACTACTTACTGTTTGATTAGATGGTTATATGTTTTTCTAGCCTTTTGTTCTTCAGTTATGGTTCGATTGTTCTTGCCTCAAAATGTGGATTTGGTACTCTCTAGTATGGAAGAACTTTGTTTCATAGTTTCCTTAGTCTTTTTCTGCTTTTTGTTCTTATGTGCTGATTTGAGATCTCACGCGAGAATGCACTTTGTCACGTGAGGATGCAAGTCTTCCCGTGGCATGTAGGGTTTCTTCAAGTGTCTTGACACTTTCTCGCATGAAACCCTACACTAGTCTTGGGGTTTCTTGTCAAGCACTTCCTCGCATGAAAGCATACTTCTTCATGAAAAAAGGCATTTCTTCACGTGGCCTAATGCACTTCTTCATGGAAAATTCCTGCAAAGAATGTTCTTGCACAAAAAATAGGGGCTATCTAGGCTTGTCAGAGAAAAGTTTAGAAATTTGTTTTGGATACCCTTTCTGGTTTTACACCTTTCTAGTTCTAAAAAAATGATGCATATTTAATTCCTTATACTTAAGACATATTTTATTATATGTGATGATTCATTTGAGATAGGTTCCAAACCTCTACGAGCTAAGATAAAGATTCTAGGAAATTTCAGGGCTTCAGAAATCTAGACTTAGCCAAATTTTAGAGCTTCAGGATTTTAGACTTAGCCAATTTTCAGGAGGCAGTGTTTGTCTCTCAGCTTGGTGGATCTCTTATGTTTTCTTGTTATGTTTTAGTTAGTGGTGATGCTCAGAGATCTTTGGTTGTAGGTTGTTGGATAGTCTTTTGTTGTGGTCTTATGATCCATGTATGTGGTTGTCTTGTGCTTTCATATTTTGTTTACAAAATAAATAAATAATTTCTTGTATTTCATCCTTGTTTCCAAGGATCTTTGGGTGGGGCATTATAGTCTTGGCAAACCAAGGTCTCCCTAAGCTGGATCCAATGAGATCAATCATGTGTTGATCCCACACCTGTAGCTCCCACAATAAATAAAACAACAATCCTCCTTAAGAGAGTTTTGGGATTTTTGCTCTCAATTTCTAATTTGAAAGTGAGAAGTCTTAAATTACTCACTTTTTGGGATATATATTCACTTTAAAAGTGTAATATAAAATTATGAAAATATCTGACTTACTAGATTAAACCTCTTCCCAACCCAGAAAAATTTGGGCAATTCTAATTAAATAGAATTCAACTACAAAAAAGCCGTTAGTAATTAAAATAATAATATCAAATACCAAAATACCCTTAAAACATTAAATCACAATATTCCTTAATAATTTTCATGACCAATGTGAACATCTAAATGCATAGACATAATGCTAGTCTAGTCACAAATGCAAATGAACCCAGATTTATTAAATCATCAAAGGGTTTAACTAATAATTAAACAATATACATTGCCCATACATGGATGACATTTGCTAGGTATAAACAACCAAATCACTAACTCCATGTGCCACTATCAAGGATATAAATCCTACACACTAAACAACATGATCAAGTGCAATTGCATATAATAATATAACCGAAGAGATAAATAAATTAAATCATTTAATTATCCATTTATTTAATTACATTAAAATAGCCTATTTAAATCATTCACTGCATCATAAAACATCTCAAAGAAAGAATGATGTAAATATATGTAGCAATAATTTACATAACAATAATATATATTATTTATACCCATGAATTCTGTCTCGTGGGAATGAAGGTGAAGGGTTATTTTCTAGGTTAGATATTTGAACCCTCAATACGTAAAAGTAATGACACCCCAAAACCTAAACACTGTGAAGCTACTTTAAAGACTGTGTGTTGTAATGACATGCTATTTAACTCATACTTTGCTACCATTTTAGGGATTAGGGTTTAGTGACATGTATTCTCAGAGTCCTCTCATGGCTAGTTATAGTCTCAAATTAGCATACTAGAGATCATGAATTTTCTTGGGTAATGGATTAAAAATGGAATTAATAACAACTCTAGTAGATGACACTCATTTAGGGTGGTCTGATGCTTCTAATGACTGAATAAAAGTGGCACTTGTGTTGCTTACTTCCTAGGAAAACCTAAGTTGTTGAAAACTAGTTTACCTCCCTAAAGCAACAAAACCAATACTTTTTTCCCATTGCACTTGTTTCAATGTTATTAGTTGGACATATATTATTTCTTTTTCCCCATTTCCCACATTTATGGCTTGATCTCAAAGTTATTAGTTGGACATATATTATTTCTTTTCTCCCATTTCCCACATTTATTGCTTGATTTATAATAAGTCCAATTTCCTTGAACAACTACTTGACAATAAACTTTGGTTTTATCATTTCATTAAGTAGTGCCAAACATTGAGTGGAAAACAAGCTAGTGAGTTTCTTTTTTTAACCATGGGAATTAGTTGAAATGTACATCGAAGTGGGTATC
Source organism: Cupressus sempervirens (assembly GCA_028749045.1). Classification (NCBI taxonomy): domain Eukaryota; kingdom Viridiplantae; phylum Streptophyta; class Pinopsida; order Cupressales; family Cupressaceae; genus Cupressus; species Cupressus sempervirens. The sequence goes on from CM053783.1 coordinate 60,687,764, forward strand.
ATTTACATTTTTTGACTATGCATCGTACAAATGCCAAGCTTACTCTTTGTCTTATTGTTGTGATTAATGATGTCAATTTCCACTCCAATTTTAAATATTCTTTTAAGTATCTCGATGGGGACACAACCCAAGAACAAAAATGGACACAACAGATAGAGAAAATTATATTTACTAAGAAAAATAAGCTAGTACAATAGTACTGAGAAAATAAACTTCAAAACATGCCCTAAGGGCTTACAATAGCATAAATCCAGAGATAATTTCTCCTTTCAGTACCTCCTCTCAAACTCCACTCCGAACTGCCTTTTACAATGCCAAAAATCTCCTTAAATAGACCCCAGAGGGTTAAGGACTAGGAGTACATTCTAGAAAGTACTAGTAGGCTTCCACCGGCCAAATAGAAGGTTTCAGAAGCTGCGGTAGAAGTTGGCACAAATCTAGAAGAATCTAGAAACGGTAACCGAACTTTCGGGAGGCATAACTTTTGAACCGTAGCTCCGATTGATGAACCGTTTACATTTTTGGAAAGCTCTCAAAGCGCTCTATAGCCCTATGGACAAGCTTCACTCGTCCCCCATTTTTCAGCCCTTTTTGAGGTCATTTAATGCCCCTAACATGACTTTGAAGCATTCTTAGGAGGTCTCCAAAACCCGAAAAACTACAATAACTTTCAAACCATGGGGCCTTTTGACCTGATTCTTTTTCTGAAACACTCTAAATCACAATTACATTCATCTGGCCAATTCACACCTTCTAGGTCACCAAAATGATGGCCAAATTGCATGTTCCTATTTTTTTAGGATTTTCTAGCTCACTGATAGTGGAACTGTGAGAGTTGGAACCTTTATTTGACCCAAATGGGTATCCAAAAATGTAAAGACATGAAACAAAAACTAAGTCTAAGTACATTTTTTTGGGTGACATAGGATTGCCCTTATACCTCTGGATGCTCCTGCATCATATCTAGAGCATAATAATTTCACATTATGGAGATACATAAAATTAAGTGGACAACTTTTAGTATTATTTATTCCCATCATGGTCAATTTAATAATTGCTTAAAAATAATTACGAAGAACAACATCAATTTTCCCTCATTAATAATGGCGATTAAATTCTATTAGTGGTAGATTTTCTTTATTTGAAAAATTATTTTAAGGTCTCTAAAATTAAGTTTAACACAATGCCATTTTTCTATAACATCACATAAATGAAAAATGACGAATAAAATCTAATTTATATCTAAGTATTTTGAATCATAATAATATTCCTTTAACTTGACTATTTCACAATGTATCACATGTAGAGTTCTTTTTAATGAAGAAAACTACATCTTATAAAGTGATAGAGGATTTTTTTAAATGAATGTTTCAAAATTATTTTATAATTTTAAAATGAAATGAATTAGTAACCAATTGAATATTGGTTCAATATTTTGTAGGTTCTTATAATTTTTTATAGGTTGAGATGTTAGATTTTACAAAACTATTCTCTATAAAGAAAATCTAGAATCACTATAATCTTTCATATAGTACCAACAATGAAATTAATAATATCTTTGTTTGATATTAGGATGCTTGACACTTTTTTATTTATGCTTGTTCTTAGAATCATATATGAATTTGTGTTTCATCTTCATTTCATTTATTTGAGTAAACTATTTCTAGATATTTTTGTTTCATTTTGGATTGATTCAAGGATATGTTTACCACTATTTTGTCCCCATATCCTTATTTGGATCAAATAGTAGTAGTGCCATTTTACTCTATATGAACAAGTGTGCATCTGATAATCTTGTTAAGATTCCTTAGTCTAGACCTTATTTTTTGAGGTGTTGATGTTTTTTAGCATCTCAATTGAGAAAAAATATCAAAGAGGACCTAATCATGAATAAAATAAATGAGGTGAAGGAGAAGAGAAAGGAGAAAGAACAAGGTTGAAAGAAAAATATTTTGGTAGAGGTAAACATATGTTCTTTAGATCTTTATCTAGGATTAGATGTGGAGCTAGATTAGGTATTTGTTACTATTTTCTAACTTCTCATCTAATGAGTATTTTTAATATGATCAAATAATTGAATGAGTACTTTAAGTATAAAAATGTTAATTCATATTTTCACCTTTCCAAAATAGCATTAAAATTAACTCACAAATCTACACACAAAAAGACAAATACAAACTAATAGCTAGAGAGATATTTATTGAATAGATGATATTCCTCTAAATTTTAAAGGTACAACTCCCTCTTATGATTTTATTAATTTTCTAGGTATGCTTTTAATCATAATGAATAAAAGGAAACACTAAGATCTAAGCATAGTTGTAGTGCCTCTCATGTTCGCATTTTGTATCTTTTTATATTTTGATCCAAGACATATTTGTACTCATGTTATTTGTATTTCGAGATGACCTGATGGTCAAATGTTATACTTTGATTTCCAATATCATAGATGTTGGATCTTTATGTTGTTCAATTGATTATATTGCATAATGATTCCATTTTGAGATGATATTATGTTTTATGATGATAGGTGGTTATCTAATATTTGGACATATCTCTGATTGTGTTATATGTGGATTTATGGTTATGGTTATTTATTTCATTATTGCTATGGTGATTTACTTCATTCTTACTTCATTATGTTTTCTGAAAATGTGAGTGATGTAAATGGATTATTTTAGTATAATAGAATAAATGGTTAAATTAGATTATTTAATGCATTATTTCTTTGGCTATGTTATTATATGCAATTGCACTTGATCATGTGTTTTAGTGTGTAGGATTTATATCCCTGGTAGTGACACCTAGAGTTAGTGACTCAACTATTCATATTTTACCAATGCCATCCCTATATGGTCGACGTATCCTTATTTAAATTGTTTAAATTAAACCTTCTAACAATTTGATTAAATCCAAAATAATTTTTATTATGTGACTAGACTTGTGAGAGTGTATGTGTATTTAGAGGTTTACTTTGTCATGAAGGTTGTTACAAAAAATTATGTTATTTGGGTTTTCGAGCTTTAAATTTTATCAAATTTGATTTTTGGCAGCTTTGCCTTAGATGAATTCCAATTACTTGGAATAACCTATTTTTGATTGGGCCAATTTAGTGTCTAGCTAGTCCAACTGGCTATTTACCCTAATCAATTATTGACTCAAAAATAGAACAAGTATTGAAAGAGGATTTTAATTCCTCACTACTCACTTTTACAATTTGGAAAATTTAGAGCTTTTTTTGAAATCCTTTTCTAAAGGATTGTGTTTCTATTCATTGTGAGAGCTACGAGCATGGGATCTTCATGAGATCAATCTCATTAGATCCAGCTCAGGGAGACCTTTCTTTTCCAAGATTTTCAGTAGCTTCGATGGGCAATTTATTTTATTGTGTTGATTTTTATTTCTACTCCTTTTGTTGTCAAGTAGGGCTCTCCCATTTTTGTGTTTCAGCTTCATTTTTTGTTATGTTTCTAGTAGCTATTTGTTAGGAGGGTGAGAACTAGTGTTCCCCTTTGTTTTTGTTTGTTGGTTCTTCCCAGTTGGTCAAGTATGAATGTTTTCCCAATTTTTGGGATGAGGATTTGGGATTTCGTGCTGTTATACTAGTTTTTTTTTGCATATGATGTCTAAACCCAAATATTATTTGATTTTCATGGCTTTTGTTCCCAAAAGAAAAATGGATTTTAATTTCAAAGTTTTCCAATTTTGGGGTTTTTACCTCATTTTTCTTGCTACCCCATTTTCATTGGTTTTAATGACCTGTTGTTAATCATGGACTTGGATCATCTGTAGGATGTCAGTCAGGTCATTATTTCTCTTTTATGTTGCACTAGGATATGTGCTACATCTATACTCCTGAGCTTGCATTCAGTTGAGTGTTATTTTTGCTTGTGTTCTCATCTAGCCCTTATTTTATGATCTTTATGATAGTGGTGTGCTGCACACAAGCACCGACACATACATTTGTCAGGTGACTTCCAAGGCCTGAACTCTCAGTTGTATTATGGTGGAGTTGTGTTTATTGGGGTTGGGTTGGGAACTTGCATTGCCTTTGGGAACTCATCATGTGATGAACATGGGTATGTAGGGTAGGCATGTGGAGTGGCTTCTCTCATGCACCCTAGCTTGGAAGAGGTTCTAACAAGTGATAACTAAATAAATTAATGGGTACTAAAACTTAATGAAAAGTAAGATCTTAAAATATTTGGCCTCCCAAGGGAGTTAATTGAATGTGTCTATGTCTAGCCTCCTAAGGGAGTTGAATGAAGGCACAATATATGGCCTCATGTGGGAGTTGATCAAAGATACTTTCTAAGTTTGGCCTCCTGAGGGAGTTGATCAAAGGCTTGAAGTACTTGTGCTACCCAATGGAAAGTAGTGACACTCTATTGATTCCATGGATAGTTGACCCATAAAGTGTTTGAGCAGGACCTATTGTATTTGCATTGTCTCGTGATCTTGGTTTCAGTCCTCCTTACCTTTTGGTGTGAGTGATAGCCATGGGCATGTGTTTTATGTGTGTTTGTGGTTGGATCATTATCTCCATCAGCACGATGGGAGTGGACCCTATGGGTTTCATGTGGTTGGGAGGTGTAGCTACCTTCACCATTGCTAGGGATTAGTGTATAGAGATAGTCTATTGTCCTAGTGTTACCATTGTTGGATGTTTTCACTTGGTACTTCAAATTTTAGAGTATGATTTCTTGTGATTTATGCTTTCATTGGAACACTTGTATATTATGATTAGATGATGTTAGTTTATTTGATGCATTCCCTTATTATGATGTTACTTCATTTGACACATTCACTTATTATGATGTTTATCATATGATTAGATGATGTTATCTTCTTAGTTGGAGTATCTATTGCTTTTGGCTTAGCATGTTATATTTCTTGTTCTTATGATATTAGTACACTTTAGTAGTGACATCCTCATAAGATAGCTCTGACTATCTAGTTGGTAGTTTTGGATGTTATGCATAGGGGATGGCTAAGGCCTTCAACATCTCATGATGCTATTATGGTTGGAAGGTGTAGACACCTAAAAACCTTTAGAAAATAAAGTATTTTTATTTTTTGAAAAAGTCCTGATGGCATCATCATTTATTAATTAATTAATTAATTAATTTTTATGCCATTAAATCCCTTTATCTTAATTAAAAATATTTAATTAAGGAATCCCTCCCAAAAATGTTTAAATCTTATTTAAACATTATTTCCTTATTTATTAATTATTTAATTAATAAATTGACCAAAAAACTCAAAATAAATAAAAAATTTATTTTTTGTCCAAAACTTGGCCAATTTCCTTAAGACCACTAACCTCTTCCAAAATCTTCTAATCCTTCTTTAATTTTGATTAAAGGCTAATCCCATCATTTCCTACCCCTAATCCCAACTCAAAATATTTAATCAAGATTAAATATTAATCCTCATGTTTATTAAAAAAGTTTTAATAAATATCTCCTCAACCCAAACCCTTGAAATAAATAAAACTTTATTTATTTCCTAAAAATCTAATTTATCCTCATCCTAAGAAGTCTAGACTCTTTGGGAAAGTCTTCATCCTCATCCTAGGAAATTCTAGACTATTCTAGAAAGTCTTTATCCTCATCCAAAGTCTAGACTCTTCTAGAAGATGTCTTTAAACCTAATCCTAATCCCCTCCTAACCTTGTCACATTCTCTAAACATGGGTTAAGACTTACTAACCCAAGCCAAAGTTAACAAATATCTCCTCCTTCACCCACCCTCATTAAATGTCATCCACTTGCCTATCCCTAAGCTAATCCTAAACCATCCTAATCCATCCTCTAATCATTTGCACAATCCTAAGAAAGCTTAAAACCCTCCTAATCAAGCCCAAGTCAAAATTTCTCTCATCTCCCTCAAAATATCCCAACCATAAAACTTTATGAATCCCACTAGGCCATAAATGACTCTTCCAAGCCCTTTTATTGCTCTTACAAGCCATTATGAGGGTCTTTATGAAGATTTTATCCCTTGAGCCTCCTTTGTTGACTCATCCTTCCCCTTTCCTCCATCCTCTCACCATGTGACATGTGTCACTCCTTGATTGGCTGTAAGGAAGCACAATCCATGTGCTCTCCTCTCATGCAATCTGAGCCCTCCATGAGCTTTTCCCCATCCTTGCATCTTAGCCCTCAATCCCTCAAGCCTCTTGCCTATAAATTGGATCCTTCTCCTTTGCAAAATAACACAATCCATGAAGTAAAGTCATAATGCCATTTTAAGAAGCCATTTTACATCAAAACCATACACCCACACCCAAATTCCAACTCCATTTGAAGCCCTTTTTGAAGCATAAGCTTGAGCATGCATCCTATCTATTTAGACAAAGCTACTTAACAAGAGAGCTTCTCATTGAGAGAGCCCATTAATGGCTCATATTCTCAATTGAGAGCTCATCTTAGTCTATCTTGAAGTTTATGAATTTTGTTTAGTTTGTAGAAGCTTTATTTAAATTTGATTTCTATTAGCATACTAACATTTCTCATATACATTTTGGCATGCCCGGTGGGACCCCGCATGGGTCATCTTCATTAGCTTTTTTAGTCAAGTTTTGTATGTCATTTGCTGATTTTGGCTAATTTTGCTTGTTTTTGTGATTGGTAGGATTGTATAAATTGGTTTTGTAGGTCCACATGAGCATGAAGAAGAAAAAGGAACTCATAGTATATCTCATAGTGTTTGCAGATTTTTCAAGCTTATAGGTGGACAAAGCACTTGGAATTCTTCTTCCTCTTCTTGTCTATATTCTTCTTATTCCATCTACTTCTTCTTCTTCTTCTTGTGGGAGATCTTGGCCTTTTTTTTAATTTTTAAGGAAGAAAAATCATACACACTTCTTTTTAGTGCTTAAAATGAACTCCCAAATCATACTTAAATCCATTAAAAATTAAAAATTTGCAAAAAAGAAAAAATATTTTAACAAGTGAAACTAAACCAATCCAATCATTTGCATCCTTGCAACATCAAGGTTTTAGATGCATTCATGCAAAGTTAGGAACACTTCATTTTTGGGAATTTAAAAAGAACTTCAAGTTTCCATCACAAAAGGTTCAAAATCAACACTAAGTGCACACTAAAATCTAAATCAAACTCAAAGCATCAATCAAGGATAAAATGAACCTCATTTGCAAATATTTTAAAGTTCTTTAAAAAATCTCATGAAAACTAAGAGTCCTAAATGGTTGCCAAAAATTGTCCTAAAAGCTTTGTTATTTGTTCCAAACAAATGTCTTGTTGCAAAATCTTGAATTTTTCTTAGGTTTTTCATGCATCAAAACAATCTAGGAATATCATTTTTGGGCTTAAAATATGCAAACTAGAACACAAAATTTTGAATGAAAACCAAAGTCCAAAGAGTCATTTTCACTTTTGAGTCCAAAACAATCTTGAATGATCTAAGGCTAAAACAAAGCACTTCAAAGTTCTTAAAACAACACACAAAATCTCAATCTTGAATGCTCAAAGGAAAAAACTTGAATGTTTAATCACTTGTCTTTGAATGCATGTTGCTAAAATCACTCTTGAGTGCCATGGATTAAAATCAAGTTTTTTTTTTAATGAATGCATGATTAAAACAAAAAATCCAATCTTGAATGCCATAGATCAAATAATCATCTTTTGGGGCATAAAAAGAATCCACATTTTTGAAATCTTCTAAGTTATAAAAACTAATAAAGATGCTTTGAGTAAGTTTGTAGTTGGACTCACCCTCTTTAATCACCCATCAATTTAACCATTGGTTGCAATCTCAGTGCCATCTATGGGGATGGATCTACCTAAGAGGGTGTTAAATGCTCCACAAAGATCAAACTCCACTCACTTGGGTCTTTAGTGGTTTTTCTAAGTTATAAAATTTCTTGAATGCGCATTAATCTCACTCACACTTCATTTGGGCATAAAAATTGGACAAATCTTGACGTGGAGGGCCTCTAGGCGTGCACTTGGCAATCGAGTTTCACACATCTTTGTTTTGGGCTTAAAACAAACTCACACTCAATCTTGAATACCTAACAATCAATGAACATTGCATGGTTTGGGAACATTTTCAATGACACTCGCATTTCTTATGTTGACGATCTCTCGACTTTCATTATGCTGACGATGCTGTCAAATTGGAATGAACATTGTATGCCATAATCACAAGTGTCTTCAATCATAGCTTACAAAATCTAAATCATCAATTGAAATAAACACATTTTTGTTAAAGCCCAAGATCATGTATGTGGTCTTGTTTTACACTTTTTAGGAGGCTTGCTTGGGGATTTCATCACCCCTTGGGATGACCTCAACTCCAGCATTCCGACGGAGTATAAAAATCGGGAGGTGAATCCAAAGACACCTCTCTTGGAATCAAGATTTTGTCACTCGGGCTAAGCCTCAAGGAACTTTATACCCTTGAGAAGTGAAAGAGGAGAAGTGGGTTACCGCTCCTCTCGGCTGTGTGACATCTTTTTGGTTTCATCTATGGATTTGGGCCTCACGTGCCTTGCATATATCGAGGACTCCCTAGCTATAACAAATTTCATCCTTATAGAAAGCTTCCTAGGATGTTGGTGTGTTTGACGTGCTTGCTCCAAAATTTTGTCTTCTTGTTTGTTCATAGCTTTTGAACGAATGTTTGCCAACTTTGGTCAAAATCTCAAAAAAGTACAAATCTCCCAGCTCAAGGCATACTTAGCATAGTCACTGCCTCATCAGAAAATCATCCAAGCTCCCCCGCTGCAATTGAATCTATCTAGTTCCTTTCTTTAGAACAATCCCAAATCCAAAGTCTCTCCAAATCATCCCCCCCCAGCTAGCTAGCAACCCAATCCAAAATCACACCCAAGCCTTTAGAGAGTTGTTGTCATTCTGCTAGAATTTGCTATCCAATCAATCTGACCAATCCACCAGCCTCACCAAGGTCATCCCTTTGACAGAGCTTTGTCTAGGGTAATCTAGCTTTGTCACTTGTTATCCCTCATCACCTTGAGCTAAAGGTTGGGATCCACAAGTGGTCAATCTCGTGTCATGCCCATAGGATCATTAGTCTATCCTCAAGTTGACACAGCCACCAGCAAATCCAGTGCACAAGAAAGAAAAACTCTCACTTTTTGATAGCATGCCCTTGAAGTCTTCCATCCACATGAAAGCCAAAAATCTCTAGCCAATCCTCCTTAGGTCTATCAAATAGCTTTGACTCTCCCTAGGAAATCCTTCATCAGCTAATCCAAAATCTGCGCTTAATCCAAATCCAACCATGAGCTTTCATGTTCATCCATATGCAAGACCCCATCCCCATCTGACTCATCATCAAAACATGAAATCCCAAACCTATCATGATGTGTTCGGTCGTATTGTCCTTGCTCTCGTCACCTCCTATTCCAATGATGATGAAAATCTTGTTGACTATGACAGGTATATTGAAAGCCTTAGAGGCCTTCCACCAACCATCCCCCAAAATCCAAGAGTTATTCCAAACTATCTAGTCATGCCATCTGATATCCCAGCTTCTCCTCCATCACCCAATCAACCAAGCTTCCAATCTTCTGCCCTCATCACACCAGCTATTCCTATCAATCCACCAACTCTACCTCTGACACATGAGTCTCCAAGGAATCTCCTAGAGGAAATACAAGAAAAGCTGCCTCCAATAGTCGATAAGCCATGTCATCTAATCCAACCATGTGAAGTAGTTAGTGATGAAGCTTCCCCATCTATAATATCACCCCCATCTCCCATAGCTATCATCCCCATACCATCCATCAAGTTGCTTAAAATCCTTCCACTTCCCGCAAGCATCAAATTCCCACCACCCATCGAATCGCTCCAAATCCCATCCACATCTCCTCCTCCAAGCATTATCCAAATCCCATATAATGAACCTCATGCATCCACTCCCATCCATTCCTGTCAAGATCTTGTCCAAAAGCATGTTGAAATATCCTCTGATAGAACAACAGATCTTGCCATCCCACTTATTCCCCTACATGATCCACTTTTACCATCCCCTCCATATCTAAATCCTACCATCTTACTTACTCCATCTCAAGATCCGTTTTCGTCAGCCCACCCAACTCAAGATCCTATCCTCCCATCTCCTTTGCTTCATGATCATACATATCCCATAATCCATTATGATAGATCCATTGAAGAAGAACTAATTATCATATCTGAAGCTCCAACTCCTTCAGCTAGTAATGGACTCACATCTTGTGTTCCAAATAATGAACATCATATTGAAAAAAGAAATGAAAATGTATTTCTAGATGTTGGTATCATTGCTATTCCTGTATGGTCCCAAGTCCTTCCATCTCCACCCCAAATTTCCCATCCATCTTATTCCACATCTATTTTGGGTCCTCATCCTACTCCTTATCTCCAACCCTCCATTTTTGGTCCATATATACCTTATCTAAATCCCACACCCTTTCCATGCATTTTGGGTCCTTACATACCTAATATGAATCCTTTATCCCCTCCATCTATTTTGGGACCTATACCTTCCCCATTTCCATCTATTTTGGGCCCATATCCTTCCTTCCCTCCATCCATTTTGGGCAATTATATCCTTCCATATCCTATGTTCCAATCTATCCTTCCATTCCCTCAAATCCACCAACTAGATCATCAAAGGCACTCACCCTTGAATCTCGTCCAACCTTTAAACCCTATCACTCCATCAATTATCCATCGATCTCCTCCATGCTCTTGTTCCCATCCCATGGCTAATGGAAGCATATTGGATGCCAAAATACAAAAGCATAAATCCAAAAATCCACAAAAATCCAAGTCTCAACATGTCCCTTCTAAAATACATGTTCAAAACAAGAAACATTTAATCCGAATCAAAGAAAAAGTCAAGAGGCCACAAAAGCCCAAGCTAAAAAATTCAAAAATCATGTGGATACCCAAGATGCTCATAAAATAAATGCATCTCAAAGAAAAATCTCAATTGGCATCCATTCATGCTACTCAAAAAGCCTCATCCATCCATCCTTCATCCAAATCCCCATATAAGCATCCTTCATCCCCCCAATCCACTTTTAGTCCATATGCTTCTTATCCTAAATTTCCCATCCTCCATCTTCCAACTCTACTTTTAGTCCTTATCTTTCTCTTCCTCCATTTTCTCCTCAACCTCCCTCAAAACCATCTTTCCCACTACTTTATCACCTCTCAAGGTGTGTGCCAATGATGATCTTTCCATTTTCCTCATCCATTTACCCACAAGCCTTATGTCTTCACATCCATTATCTATCAAACTCCCACCCACCATTCCACTTGTTCAATCCAATCCTTTTTCATCCATCCCACCAACATCTATGAGCCAAAAATAGTTGAAGAAAGCAAAAATCATTCCAGCTAAGTCCAAAGTCAAAAAGTAAAAAAAAAGTAAAGAAAAATAAAGTGTCCACTGGTGAAAACTTGGCAATTCAAGCACCTTGGACAAGTACCATGATGAAAACTTGGCAAACAAGCATCATGCATAATCCAGCCATCCCCAGGTTAGCCTATCATCCTCATGCTTTTGGTCACATCTTGCCATCCAGCTCCATCTTCCAATTTATCCACCTATCTTTCATCCTCCAACTTTTATCTATCGCTATCTACTTATCTTCTGCAACCTCAACCCATCATCCCAGTTATCATCCATCTCCCTAGCGCCTTCAGCTTTTCCATCCTAGCTTCAATCCTATCACATCCTTCATAAGACCTCCTTCCACATGTCATCTTCTAACTGGGGGAACTGTATTCCTTGGAGATCTTGTCTTGTCCATCCTCCCTTGTCATTAGTATCCCACTCTAGGCTATCCTCATGCAAATCCAATGTCATCCTCTCATTAGCCATTCACTCTAGCGCCATCTATCCATTCAGCTACCACCAACCTTAGCATTGTCCCCATCATCATCATTGGATGCATCTTGTCAAATCCATATCTTTCGTTATCACCTTATCCTTAGCTTCTGCCTCTTGCACCAACTTGAGCCATCTCGCTATCCTCTCATCCTGAGCTTTTTATCCATCTGTGTCATACCTATCATTGGTTCGTTAGCTTGTACCATATCTTTATTAGCCCGCTTGTAAATATCTTGGTCCATCAGTTTGTACATCCTCTTTAGCTTAGTACCATTGTATCTATCCAGCTTTCATGTCAGTTCCTCCTTGATCAGCATCTTGCACACATCGCACAACCCTTGGTTAGCTATCCCAATGCATCCTTTAGCTAGATCTCTTGTCACCTAAGTGTTATCCTTCTTAGTTCAGCTTGCCAGATGCATCACTCATCTAGATCCACCAGCTTAAGTGCTCTCTGATAGATCCTTGTAGGATATAGCTTTCCTCATATCTGATCTTGGTCCGTTAGTACCTTGTCCTACCCATCTCGTTGGCAAATTTTTCTCTTTTGGATTTTCACTTTCTTTTGATTTGGAATATTCCCTTTTGGATCTTGAAGTATCTTTTCCAAACAATCTTTTTGTTCCCTCCTCAAAGTTGCCACGATCTTCCATATCATGGTATACTACAAATGGGGCAATTTGGGCGTAAGGTCTTGATCAAGTCTTTTGTTTGTTTTTCTTTTCTGCTTGTGGGTTACCCAGTGTCGGTTCCACTCTAATTCTTTCAAGATTCATGTGTGATGCTGGGGCAATCCTTGTGTGTTTATTTTGAGTCAATCCGTCAGTCCTCTGGACAGTTGGTGAAAAGGCCTTGATGTTCTTGGTAACCTTGGCAATTAACCAACAGTCCTATAGCAAATCTAGTGCTCAACTACATGGTGGAACTTCTCTTTGAAGTATCCCCCTCACTCAAAAAGCTTCAATGGTTTTCCTTCATCTCCATTATCCCCCATCCATATCCAACATTTGTCTCTCCTACCCTAGCTTGTGCAACCGTATCTCTCAGAATCAATCATCACTTTTAGCTTTAGGGATCCACAATCCTATTCTTAGGGATCCACCAATCCAAATCAATCCACCAAGCTTCATCTTTCGAGATCCATAATCCTAGTCCTAGGGATCTCTAAAACCAATCTTCCACCAATCTAACTCTTTGAAATCCTATTGCATCAGCTTTTTTAATCCCCTCATCCATCTTCCCATCCTGGATTCCTTTTATAGCGCTCTGCTCCTTCATCCTCCACCTTCCCTAAAGTCTTAAGCTTGCTTCCTCTTGTGCATCTGATTCTCCTTTATCATTCTCCCATAGTGAGAGTTTGAGCTAATTTAGCCCCTTCTCTTTGCCAATCTGAGTTCCCTTGCTCATCCGAGATTCTTGTACTTTTCAAGAAGCCATCAAGCCTTGCTTTCTCTCCCTGCCGCCTTCTTGAGGGGGCATCTCACAGTCCATTCTCTCCTCTTCTGCTCTAGCCTTGGGCATCTTATTTTCTTATCTTTGATGCCATGCCACTTGCGGCATCACATCAAGGAGGGGCAAAATGTAGACACCTAAAAACCTTTAGAAAATAAAGTATTTTTATTTTTTGAAAAAGTCCTGATGGCATCATCATTTATTAATTAATTAATTAATTAATTTTTATTCCATTAAATCCCTTTATCTTAATTAAAAATATTTAATTAAGGAATCCCTCCCAAAAATGTTTAAATCTTATTTAAACATTATTTCCTTATTTATTAATTATTTAATTAATAAATTGACCAAAAAACCCAAAATAAATAAAAAAATTATTTTTTGTCCAAAACTTGGCCAATTTCCTTAAGACCACTAACCTCTTCCAAAATCTTCTAATCCTTCTTTAATTTTGATTAAAGGCTAATCCCATCATTTCCTACCCCTAATCCCAACTCAAAATATTTAATCAAGATTAAATATTAATCCTCATGTTTATTAAAAAAGTTTTAATAAATATCTCCTCAACCCAAACCCTTGAAATAAATAAAACTTTATTTATTTCCTAAAAATCTAATTTATCCTCATCCTAAGAAGTTCTAGACTCTTCTAGAAAGTCTTCATCCTCATCCTAGGAAATTCTAGACTATTTTAGAAAGTCTTTATCCTCATCCAAAGTCTAGACTCTTCTAGAAGATGTCTTTAAACCTAATCCTAATCCCCTCCTAACCTTGTCACATTCTCTAAACATGGGTTAAGACTTACTAACCCAAGCCAAAGTTAACAAATATCTCCTCCTTCACCCACCCTCATTAAATGCCATCCACTTTCCTATCCCTAAGCTAATCCTAAACCATCCTAATCCATCCTCTAATCATTTGCACAATCCTAAGAAAGCTTAAAACCCTCCTAATCAAGCCCAAGTTGAAATTCCTCTCATCTCCCTCAAAATATCTCAACCATAAAACTTTATGAAGCCCACTAGGCCATAAATGACCCTTCCAAGCCCTTTTATTGCTCTTACGAGCCATTATGAGGGTCTTTATGAAGATTTTATCCCTTGAGCCTCCTTTGTTGACTCATCCTTCCGCTTTCCTCCATCCTCTCACCATGTGACATGTGTCACTCCTTGATTGGCTGTAAGGAAGCACAATCCATGTGCTCTCCTCTCATGCAATCTAAGCCCTCCATGAGCTTTTCCCCATCCGTGCATCTTAGCCCTCAATCCCTCAAGCCTCTTGCCTATAAATTGGATCCTTCCCCTTTGCAAAATAACACAATCCATGAAGTAAAGTCATAATGCCATTTTAAGAAGCCATTTTACATCAAAACCATACACCCACACCCAAATTCCAACTCCATTTGAAGCATAAGCTTGAGCATACATCCTATCTATTTAGACAAAGCTACTTAACAAGAGAGCTTCTCATTGAGAGAGCCCATTAATGGCTCATATTCTCAATTGAGAGCTCATCTTAGTCTATCTTGAAGTTTATGAATTTTGTTTAGTTTGTAGAAGCTTTATTTAAATTTGGTTTCTATTAGCATACTAACATTTCTCATATACAGAAGGAACCACACACTTAGTTCTTTATTTTAGTTCATTGTGATGTTGCTTCTATACACTACAATCTTGCTTTTAGTATGTTCTTTTACTACTTTTTTTAGGTTGTTAGATGTTGTTTCCATCTTGCAGTTAATGTATTTGAGTGTCGATGCCTCAATTTATGGATCCAATGCTCCCTAGTGTGGAGCAAATATCTTTTCCCAGCTCTTATCCTTTTTTTTTTGGTGTGCTATCATGGTTCCTTATGTGAGATTGTACATCCTTGTGTGATATTGTGGAAATTTCACATAAGGCCTTGCATTTCCTTGCATGGATCCTGGCACTTCTTCACATGAACCCTAGCACTAGTGCAATGCTTTTTGGTTATTGATCCCAGCACTTCCTTGCATGAGATGGAGTTTCCTCATGTGGCTCAGTGACATATATTTAATTCCTTATACTTAAGATATATTTTAATATATGTGACAATTCTTTTGAGATAGGTTGCAAACCTCTCTGAGATAAGATAAAGAATCTAGAAATTTCACAACTTCAAAAATTTAGACTTAGCCAAATTTTTGGTGTCACAATTTGTCTTTCAGCATGGTGTTTTGTATATGAGTGGTTGTACTTTGTGTCATTATCTTGTGCGTGGCCATTTTTGGTCTCTGTTTGTATTTTTTGATTATGTTATGGCTAATTGGAAATGGACTTGTATGTTTAACCATGCTAGGAACTTGTTCTTTGGGGCTTAAAAATAAAGAACATATCTCTTTGGTTTTCATTTCTCTATTTGAGTTTGTTAGTTTGGTAGTGGCATTTGGAGATTCGTTGGTTGTCAAGATTGTGGTTAAGTCTTCCATTATGATCTTTGTGATCCTCATATATTGAGTTTCATGTACATCCATACTTAAAAAAAAAAAAAAATTCAGTGCATGTTTTATCCTCATTCCAAGGATCTCTGGGCGGGGCATTACAATAGTCATACTAAGTAAATTTAAAAGAGATAATTTGACACTGAGTGCAAATCATCCTAAATATAATATCAAATAATAGAGGAAGAGTTCATTATTAAAGATAGACATAAAGTCTCCCCATATCAGCATATAGAAATCATTTCAAAATGTAATATGATACCATCATAACACAAAGTTTAATTTATAGAAAATTCATAGCTTTGAATGTGTGTGTTTGTTTGTGTGTGTGTGTGTATCTATACATGTTTATGTATATGTATGTATATATGTATGTATATGTATATGTATATGTATATGTAAATGTACATATGTGTGTGTGTGTGTGTGTAGTGTAATGTCCCTAGTTTTAATAAATATTTTCATTAAATTAAATAAAGTGGAGTTCAAATGATGAATTAAATTATATTAAATATTTTGAATCATATCAATATCTCTTTTAGAGGGGATTTTTAAAATGAGTTCTTTAACATTATTTTATATTTTTAGGATAATATGATATCCATATTATTTTGGAGGTTTTTGGGAGCTTTGATTTAGTGTGTTAAAATGTTAGATATTGTTCAAACTTTTGTAGGCTCTTTTCACAAGACTAATCTCTAGTAAAAAAACCTAGAATAGTTGTATGATAAAGTTAATAACATCTTTGTTCCTGTATCTTTTTTTGAAAAAAAATGGTAAAAAATTTATTGAACATCAGAACAAAGAATTACAAAATAAAAAAGGGCCAAAGCCCCAGGAACCACCAAAAACTAAAAGAAAAGACAAGAACTAAATCATCCTTCCCCAATACCACTCACATACTCTACAAGAATCATCTCCAAATGATGATATAACTCATAGCAGATCTACTCCCACCCATTAATCTTCCCACCATCTATATTCTCAGATGCCAAGATGCCCATTTGGCTAGACAATCAGCCATCCTATTCCATTTCCATGGAATATGGACATAAGGCACCGACTCCATTAAAGAGCTAACCTATAATATCTACTACACCATCATAGCCAACTACTAGCTAACATAAAAAATCTTCTTGTCATGGATTAGATTGACCAAAACCTGAGAATTAGATTCACAAATCACCTTATGCCACCCTAAAGCATAAGCCTGCTTCAGTGCATATAGGATAGCCAAGCCTTCCATCCTATTAATAGTCTACATCCCTTCATTAATAAAAAAAATAAAAACAATAGATCTAAAAGAATCCCTACCAATCTTGCCAATCCCAATAGGTCCTGGATTACCCCTGGATGAGCCATCCATGTTAATTTTCAAAAAAACTAGTAGGAGGGGGCAGCCATCTCCCCACCCTTTGAACTTTTTGCCTCGCATGTCTACCTCTCCTAACATAAGTAGAAGCTAGAGATATCCCCTGAATTCCAAATTAATTAACCATCTCAACATATCCTTTCTCAAGTAGCAACATAATCTCACTTTTAGCTTCAATAGTATCTTGGATCATTCCCATAATTCTAAGCCAAACATGTTGAATCCCCAATTTTTTACCCTAAAAAATTCTTTGATTCCTTTCCAACCAAACTTGCCAAAGTAGGAAGATGGGTCCAAAATAACAAATAGCCTATAAGAATGGAGCTGAGGAGGGGGCCCTCCCTAGTCTAGTTCAAAACTCAACCAGGGAGGAGGCATGAATGCCTAGGCTTTTCCAAATACACCACTAGAAATTTCAGAGCTCTAGGGTGAAAGAACAATGAAAGAACAAGTGTAGAGAGTCCTCCTCCCCACATCCACTAAGAACACACGTTGAAGGGTTAGAAAAACCCTTCTTCTAGATATTATCCCAAGTCAAACACCTATTGCAAGCCAAAGTCCAAATAAAACAATTACACATTGGACAAGAAAACTTATTCTAAACTTTCTTCCACCAATGAACCTCTCCCTTCACAATCTACTAGGAAAGAAACTCTCGATATCTTGAGGAAAAAGTGTAAATACCCTTGGGATTACAAGACCAAGCCAACACATCATCATCCATAAGGTGCTACAACTTTGACAAGAAAGAATGTAATGAAGCTTTGTGCATTCAACCTCCAAACCAACTATATGCCATTCCTTTGGGTTCTTCCATCTTGCCTCTACCAATTGCCCCTGAAGGGAAAAAGATTTAAAGTCACACACCCTTGACCATCCTACTTCATAGGACCTATGGTACAACATTATAAAATGAGGATACTCAGAAATAATGGGAGGGTAACCATACCAAGCATCATGCCAAAAATGCACCTCTAACCCACTCTTGCAAATCCAAAATAAGCCACCCTTAATGAGCACAACCCCTTTCTTGAGAGTATTCCAAATTCCTGAGCCCTTCCCTATCAAGCTATGCTAAGTGATATCACTCTAAGAGATCCCTAGAAAGTACTTTTGAGTTAAATTTTTTGCCCACACTTGGTCATGTTCCAAACACCATCACCAATACAATTTAGCTACCAAATTTGTACTAGATAGCAATGACTACCTTAAGTGAAGACCACCAAACTATTTTGGGCTACATACAATGTCCCATCTAAAAAGGCTACACTTGGATGATAACAAACTACTAGCCCATAAAAAATGTCTTGCCAAGGAGTCAAGATCCCTAACAAAGGCCATTGGTGCAACCTAAATCGTACACCTATAAAGAGGGAGAGCCTAAACCACTGATTGGAGCAGTTGTACTCAACCCGCAAAAGACAACCAACGATGGGTCCAATGAGTGACTTTGACCTAAAACTTTTCTAGAATAGCCCACCAAGAATCCCTAGATTTCCTATCAACTGAAATAGGAATCCCAAGGTAAGTCATTGGGAGATTCCCAATCTAGAATCTAAGAATATGAGCAATTCTCCTCTATATGGAGGGTATAGTGTTGAAGAAAAAAATGGAAGACTTGCCCTTGTTAATTAGTTAGCCTAAATTAGTAAGATAAGCATCCAACAACTTATGCATATTTGAAGCCTCCCTAATGGTAGCCATGGCCAATCAAAGCTGTGTCATCGATAAACTATGGGTGAGATTGCATAGGTAGGCCACCCCCCATTGCCATCATTGAATGGAGCCCCCTTCCACATTCCTTTTTATTAGTCGACCCAAACCTTCCACGAAAAGAAGAAATAAGTAAGGAGAGAGGGGCTCACCTTCTCATAAACCCCAAGAAGCACCAAAGAGATCTGGAGTGCTCCCCATTAATCAAAATTGAGAAAGAAATTGAATCACACAACTCATAACCCAATGTTCATTCATCCTCAAAGCCAAAGGCCCCCATAACCTTTTGGAGGAAGGACCATCAAACTTTTTCATATGCCTTAGCCATGTCCAGCTTGATGAACATAACCTTATCTTTGGAGTTGGCCATAGAATGGATAGTCTCAATAGCAATAACCACCCCATCTAAAATCTGGTGGCCCACCACAAAACCACCCTATTCCTCAAAAATGAGCACCCTAAGCCACTTTTTTAACCTATCAACAATCAACTTAGAGATAATTTTATAGATAACATTTCAAAGAGAGATAGGGTGAAATGGACTTAACCAATTAGCCTCCTTACCCTTGCGGATGAGAGCAAGGAAGGTAGAGTTTAGTGCCCAAAGAATTTTCTTATTCTTTTGAGATTCTTGAACAACTGCCAATAAATCCAATTTGATGATCTCCCAAAATTATTGGAAGAACTCAATCAGGAAGCCGTCTAGACTAGGAGCTTTCCCTTTCTTCATCTAGAAAAAAGTCTTCTCCAACTCTTGTAAAGAAATGACACTCATAAGATGCTCCTTCATCTCCCTAGAAACCAAAGAAGAAATACAAGAGAGGACTTAAGCCTCTTTAGTTAAGTCCACTTGTGAGTCCTCCCTAAATAAAGAGGCAAAATAATATATAGCTTCATTTGAGATATCCTGAGTAGAAGAAAGAACCTCTCCCCTATTAGTCGCCAAAGTTATATAGAGTTACCATGTCATCTGGCCTTTGCCAAATTGAAGAAGAAGGTAGTGTTCTTATCTCCCTCTTGAAGCCACTCAATCTGAGATTCTTCTTTGCAATATATTTCCTCTCTCAACTCCCACTCTTCTAGAGTTTTTAATGCCCTAGCCTCCTCTAGCAAAAAATTCTCAGACACCCCATCCTCCCTAATCAACCTGGTAATGCCATTCAACTTAGCTTGTGCAACATGCTTCACATGGTAAATATTTCAAAAACACTATCAATTCCAAAATTTAAGCTAATACTTAACATATTGAAGGAGCTTAGCAAAATTATACATTGTTGTACCACAAATAGGCCTACCATCCCATCACCATTCAACAACATATACATATAGGTCAGGGTCTGGTAGCCATATGAGTTGGAATTTGAAGGGTGGCTTCTGAGACAACCAGGTAGAAGAAATAACTAGCTTTATAGGCCAATGATCCAAACCTCTCTAGTCTAATATTTTAGAACTAGAGGACCACAATCCCCCAACCAAAAAGAAGGAAACCATGAAATGATCTAATTATTTAGCTTTGCAACTGTAGACACCTAAATCTAATAACATCAATAAGTAATCGTATTTAGTCATCTCCTACGACATTATTGATTGAATATTTACTATTTAATTAATTAATCATCATCCCCTAGTCAATTAATTAATTTAATTAACTATAGTCCAATTGATAAAATCAAATGATCACCCAAAATCAATTTATCAATTAAATCCCTCTTCCCCTATTAAATTGAATAAATCATCAAATCTACTCAATTTAATTCGATGCTCCCATTTTATTGAATAAATCATTTAATAAAATATCTAAAATCCTAAAAGCCTCCCTAAACCCTATCCTAACCCCTAATCCAACCCATTCACCCATACTAAACCCACTTAGCCACCTAACTAACCCATCCCATCAAAGCCAAATCACTCATCCCCTAACCCCTCTTCTAAGCTAATCCTAATCCCTCTTCTAATCATGTGCACAATCATAAACATGGGTTAAGACTTGCTAACCCAAGATAAAGTCAACAAATATCTTCTCCCCTCACCCATCCTCATTTATGATTCTTACACCTCTCCCATCCTCTCTTACATCTCTTACATGACTCTTACATACTCAACCACCCTCATCAAGCCTTTGATAAACTCTTATCCTATCCTCTCACACTCATCCTCCTTGTGACACTTGTCACCTCCACATTGGTGCTAAACAAGCACAATCCTTGTGCTCCCTTTTGAGTGCATCCTAACCCTCCCTCAACATCTTATCATCTTGACATCCTGGCTCTCCATTCGTCCAACACTTGGCCTATAAATTGAACCCTCTCCCTTCACTAAAATTATCCACCTTCCATGAAAAGTTATAATGCTATTTTGAGAGCTCATAAACTACCAAAATACCATTATAATGTTGGAATCACTCCATGAATCCATTGTTAAAACCCTCATCCATGCATACACTTGGTAAAAACCCCCATCCATTGGAAGCTTGAGCAAAAAATGAGCATACATCCCCTCTCATCAGGGAAAAATCCATTGCATCATATGTTATACCATTAGGAGCCTACCATTCTTGGTTTGTTTCCTTTTGTGGTGATAACAATCAATCTCATCATAAGTGTTTTCCATGTTTAGTATGGTTAAAGCTTCCATAATAGCTAGTTTTCAATTTACACTACTAAACTAGGTGATACAACAACTATCTCCCACACTTTTATTGTTCCAAGTGAATTGACCATTGCTATGTTTGATATCCACAAGATTGAGAGACAAAATATTTTATTGGAGTAACAATGAAGAGGGCTCAAGTCTTGCATTACCACCCTATTTTTTTAGATAAATCAATAATAGCATTAAAGCCCCCATCAATTATCCATGGAAAATAAGGAAAAAGGCTACAAACAAAATGGATATTATTCCATACAATAAGTTTACCTTGGAACTCAACAGGCACATAGAAATTGGAGAAAATAAAAGATTCCCCCAACTCAGGCCACAAAGAAACCATGGATAAGGAGGACTTAAAGGATAACCATCACAAAGGTTGAATCTTTCAAGAGTTCCAGAGACAAGCCACACCTCCAAAGATCCCTAAGCTCCAATGCACTGGCATTGACCATTCTTCCATAATTTAGGCACTAAACACATCATGGATTCAATAGAAACCTTGGTGTCTTGAAGAAAAAGAGCATCAAGATAATGAATTCTAACCAACTCCCAAACAAATTTTTGTCTAGGGCCATTGTTCAAACCCCTTACATTCCATAATATAATGATCATTTCAAAGGAGTTGAAAAATGAGAATCCAAGGTCTTAACAGAACTTGACTCCACCAAAGTCTCCCCTATCATATTAATCTTTTCCAAATACTTCTTTCTACCAATTTTAACACTTTTCTCCCAAGCCCCCTTCTTGCCATCCTTTTTTAGAATGCCCAGTTAAGGAGAAGACTTGCCACACTTATCCATATCCAAAAAAAACTCCCTGTAGGAAGAGAAGTGCCCCTATCTCCATTTCCCAATTCAACATTTGGACCTAATATCATCTGGGCCCTAGTTTGCACATTCGTTACCATAGGCATGGAAGATTTCTCCTATGGAGAAGGAGGGATGGAAGTGTTATACTCTAGGATAGAACCCACCACACTTTGATCCACACTAATTAATCCCATGTTAACTTCATGCTGACCCAAGTCATCTAGGACCTCAAACTTGTTAAAAGTATCCTCATCTTGTCTCTCCATAAAAGTCATCTTGTTACCTCTATTTCAGTTTCAAGCCTTAACCTGAATAGAACCCTAAACATCCTTCCCCTCACTAGAAATAAGATTCTTCCCTTTATCAACACTAGGAGTGTTATGAGGAGGAGGTGGAGGCTATGGCTCCATAGTCTTAGCCTTTGGACATCTACACAACAAGTGACCATATTCATGATAGAGGCAACACAAGAAAGGAAGGGTCTCATAATCTAGTTGTTGCACCCAAGAATGTGGGCCTACACACATATCCATAGCATCTAGCAAAGGTCTACTCAAATCAAGTTCCACACAAATCCAAGAAAAACTCATGAATTTCTTACCTAGATTTTGTGTTGATGATCCCACTGGCTTTCCCAGCATCAAAGCAAGCATTTGCAGAACATCCTCATGACAACATTCAATTGGAAATTTTGGTAATTGAGCCCACACCAAAACTCAATTTTGAAACTCTTTAGAGGGATTAATATTTGCATGCCATGGCTTGATGAACAACCCAACCTGGTTGCAAAAATACACCCTCCCCCCTTAAAAACCCTATTGCGATCAGCCAGGGAGATAAATGTGGCCATGAAAAAATTATTTGCAAGTAGCGTGACCTCCATTTTGCCCTATGGTTCCCAAAGCCTTTGAGCCCAAGTTTCCAAAAATTGAAGAGACACTCTTAGTCCCAAAAATTTACAATACAGAGAATGCTTTGAATAATATTCAATATGATTAGAAATCATCTCAAATGGGATTAATAGCTTAGGTCTCTCTTTGTAGCACTCAAGGAAGCCATTAATCTTTGAGATTTGAGATCCACTAGATGAGTTTCATTCCATAGACCCTATAATCAGAGAAAAAAGGCAATTATCAAAAACCTTCACACCTTGTCTCAGTGATTTCAAGCCCTAGATGGCTCACCCTGAGGCATAGCCATCCAAAGGACCAAGATAGACCATTGCAAGAAAAAAATGGCCCCATGCACCACCAATTAGAAGAGGACCTCTCCTATAGAAAAGAGGCAAAACAGGACAAAGCTAGGGCAACAGATAGTAGCTACAACAAAGAACACTACCCACAAAAAAATTAAACACCCCCTACCTTCGGACACACGGAGAAGTCGAAAAACAAGTTAGGGCATGGCTGCCCTAGCTCAACATTTGGTAGCAGACTAAAAACTCCATCCATCCATTACACATCCATTTTTTTCATCTTATTATGTTAATCAATATAATATTCTTTGTTCCTATATCATGATGTTGAGTCAATCACTTTTTTATTTGAGTTTGTTCATGTAAAGTCATATTTGAATTTATGTTTCATCATCATTTCCTATACTTGAGTAAATTTTATCTAGATATTTTAGGCTCATTTTGGATTTGTTCAAGGATAGGTTTACCACTCATTTGTCTCCTTATCATTAGTTAGATCAAATGGTATTAGTTTTGGTTTAGTCTATATGTACCAATGTCTATGTGATCATCTTTTTAAGTTTCCAAGATTCCCAAATAGAGTGTTTTAATTAAATTAATTAATTTAATTTATTAAATAAAGAGAGCTGAAATAAAATTTAATAAATATTTTTGACCCTTGTCATATTGTAATCTTCAAAAATATTGGAGGCATTTATAAGGAGAAGATTAGGGATTGTAAATCATTATAAATGTTATTTGATTATTCTTTATATTTCCAAAGGATAGAGTTTAAAAGTAATATATGCATAGTTTTGGAGGTGAAAGAACCTCCTATTTGAATGTTTAGAATAATTGAGAGGGGACTGAATTAGTTAGTCAAGGTCCTTAAGTACCACTTGAACAATCAAACATTAAATATTTATTGTGTTGGGATGTCAATGCCTCCATCTCCTCTTGGTTGGTGTCTTTCTCTAGCATAGACTGGCATATTTGTGACATGTTCTTAACCACCTCCCATGGATCCTTGTCTTTGGCTATTGTAATGTTCATTGATAGCTCAAGCTTTTGGTGTAACAACATTAGTGATTCCAACATATTGTTCTACTCACCTCATTGTAGCTCAGTCTCTACTGTATTTTTATAAACAAAATTACTAGTAGTTCATTGTTCTAAGATAACAAACTTGTTGAATGTAAAACACCAGAAAACATTCAATATGAGTTTGACTCTAGTATTTGATGTGGAAACCCAATTTGAGGAAAACCACCAGCAACATGTCACCACTTTTTCACTCTTTTGAAGTGAGCTATGCTAGGAGCCAATCCTATTAAATGTTAAAATACACACTATTAAATGTGACCTAGTTAGAGGTTTAATCACCCTACTAGGAGTGGCCTTGTCTGAGCACTTTGATCATTTCATTTAGAATGTCACCTTGCTAAAGGATTTAGATAGACTATTTAGTCTTTCAATGACTATAAGCTCAACCTTTGATTAAAAGGATTTCAATACAAACTTTTTACAATGATTAGAAATAAAATAATAGGGTTTGATCTATATGATTACAAATCACTTTGCAGTTTCAAATTATTTTTTGGTTCATGTGTTGATTCCATGATAAGATTTCTTTATCACCTCTCTCTTTGAATCATTTGGAAACCCTTCAAGAAATCATCCTTCTCCTCATATCAAACTTAGGCCTTCTTCTTTGGTTCAATTATAACCCTCGACAACCTTGTTCCCTCTTATTGGAAACATGCATAGATTCCTTGCTTTGTTCTCATCATCGCATATCTCATTCACACTCTTCTGATCCTTGCACACTCTTAAATTTCATCTCTGTATCTCCTTAAATATGTAATTCTAGTCTTTTTTTGTTGTTTTGATCACTGTAGATGTTAGGGTTTACAATATGATTCATTAGGTTCATTATATCTATCCATCTTCTTCTTTTCATGAAACTTCTCTTCCATTGAATTTAATCTTAGCTACTATACCTAATCCTCTCATTTAATTAAATGATCCAACTCATCGATCTTATCTTCAACATGCTTTCCATATCCCAATAAATCAACTAAGTCTTCTAGAAATCATGATTCCTCAAATGTATTCAAAATACTGTCACTTGGTCATTATTAAGTTCTAGCACTTGGTCATCACTATATTTATTGGTCATTGTAGAGCTTGACATCAACACTATCACTCAGACAATACTGATGCTTAGTCAACACTAGATTTTCTTAGCTTGTACTATGGCTCGGTTGACAATAACATAACTCAACATTCTTTAATCTTTTACTCTATTGGTCAATCAAGATTTACATAAGTGATATATCTTGACTTGTACTATATATACTTGAACATCAACATGATATAAACAACCACTTTGTCTTATCAAAGTCTAACTAATCAAGTGTCCATTGTAACTTCCTTTTCATAACTAAAACTTTCCTCTAGGTTTTTTTGTTATGAGAAAACTCTCAAATCCTCTTCATCAATCAAACAGCTATGATATTTAGATTACATAGAAAAATGTCTCATCAGTAGATTTGACATCAATGACAAAACAACAATTGTTCCAATTGTAGTTCCCAATGGTCCCTATTCTTTGGTCAATTTTTCTATAGGAGTCATTCCTTACCCTAGTTTGTAGTTAGAAATATCATTTGGATATTTCACATTGTGCATCAAGTTTTTGAAAGTCTTCATTTAAAGACAAGTCTATGTTTGGATATTGGTCCAAAATTATTTTATTGAATATCTATTTGATATAATCTAAAGTAATAAAATTATTGAATCTAAACATATTATTACATGTGTAGACTTTGTGAAATCTCTAAAAATTCAATTTAGTAACTGGTATATGATCATTCTTTTAGACTTCTTTATTCATTTGTGAGTGCATTAAGGGTATAAAGTACAACATGGAGAGGTCCTATTGTATAACATAGAGCTTAATGTACATCTCAAAGATGGTCTATTATAAAACATAGGGCCTATGGTCTAATAACCCTTATTTTCACTATGCCAAAATTTTGGAATTTTATTGTGAAAATATCTTGAAATATGGTGCATAAATTAGGGATTGTTCTATATTGTTGTTAGTTTATTAGAAAAACAACCCTAACCTAAAAAATTTCTCTAGCCTAGTTTGAAATTCTTACCCAAGTAGGATATCTTCATATCCTAAGGATTATGTCTTTACCTTGTCATTGAGAAGTTTCTAAAATCCATGATCAAATCTATCCTTTATCCTAAGTTTTGTGTTCAAGTAGGAGATCATGTGTCATTTTCATGTTTTCCATTTTGAATTATGATCTTATGATAGGGGTTTCAAGCATCTAGTCGAAAGCCTAAATTTTCCCTCTTTTAATGTTATGAAGTAAAGGCTAGTAGAGGATCATAAGGGTATAGTGTTGGGTCTTCCAATGTTACTGTATCCTATGTAATCGTAGCATCATGGGTGTGTGTTTTGAAGTTTGCAATCTTACAATCATCCCATATCATGTCATTGTAAGTGTCTTATGAAAAATGGAAAGTGATATGATGATACAATAAGCTAAAAAGTGTATGAGCGTAAAGGATCAAAAGGGAACTCACAACCATATGAAGGCAGAAGGATCGTGAGTTCATAGAACATAAGATGCTAAGGTTATGAAGGGTTATGATCTTACAATAAATGGAAGATTGTGTTAAAAAAATGTTCCTAGAGAGAATTTCAAAGCTATGAAGGTGAGGAGATCATAAGAAAGGAAATATTAATTGATACAGTGATGCAAAGTGGGGCTAGCCACATGAGCATAAATAATTTGAGACACATGGTAATTGAGTCTTTCAAAGATATGAAGATTAGTAGATCATAAGATCATGGGAGACAACAATGAAGGTTTTTGATGCCATGAAATACATATGAGCATATGATCGGGAGTTAGAAACAACAGTTGAAGAAAAATTCCAAAGTCACAACAAGATTTAGTTGACTACAATTGGGAGACTGTAAGGCCATAAAAGATGAAGCCTGATGCTATGCAAAAATGTCCTCATGCGATTCCAAAGGTCTATGTGTATTGGAACAGTGCTACAAAAGGGTTTATAAACTATTGAGCATAAGATCATAGCTAAGGAGAAGACTTTGCAGTTGATGTGCCAATCTTAAGATAAACTATCAATCATAAGATTGTAAGAGACTTAAAAGAAACCCTCGATTGTCCAATAAGGAAGTGATCATAAGATCATAAAGGAAAAATTCATATCCTAATATGATATGAATGGTTTGAATTTTAAAGTGGATCATAAGATTGTAAGCCCTAAAATAAGAACATAAAAATATTGTTTGCCCTTTTTCTGAGCTAGAAAAGTGACATAGGTTCTCAACCAATGAAGATTGAGTAAAGTACAAGGATTTCTAGGATGGATAGTTATGTCAATGCTAAATTGAGGTGATAGAAAACATCAAATTTAAGGCTTGTGCATGTAGGAAATCAATGTAGAGAGAAGGTTGATGAAGTACATACAATATAAAGAAATTCTCTCGGCTAGTGATAGGTTACTATTTACAGAAAGAAAGGATTTCTAGAAATTGTAGAGTTTTTAGTGTGAAGGATTCATATTTTTCAATGTTAATTGTAGAGTTTCAAGATTTTAATTAAAAATCAAAGATGTGTGATAAAGAAGTTGAGGAAATTCAAGCTGCATATATGGAAGTTACTGAGACTTCTACTTCTAAGGGAGGAAAAACTAGGTAGAGGAAACCAAGTAGGTTTGTACATGAATGGATAAAGTTGTTTCTAGAATCATCAAATGGTATCTCTATAAATAACCATGTTTTTAGAGATATGTATACATTCTACAAGGATGCTATTTTCCCTAGCATTGATGATTATGAATTGTTTAGATACTTCTACAATAATAGATTTGATAAGATTCTTGTGTGAAATCCATGGAAGAAGAATCTGGTTAATTTTATTTTGCCAGAGGTGTTTATAGATGTTGATCTAGTAAAATCCCTAATCAGATCTTACAACCCTGCCACTACATATTTTCATAGGCATGATGGGACTATCCTATGCATACTAGATCATGCTTCTTTTATTGAAGCTTTTGGGTTAGATGGTGTAATGGGTGAACCACTAGATTTAGAAGAAATTCATGAGAAGTTTGGGAGAAATACAAAATCCTACACTAAAAAATCTATGATGCAACACATCCCAATGGACTTCAAGAAGACTGGGGATTATCCCAAAAAGCTAGATAAGATGATGCCCCTAGACAAATTCAAGAATTACTTTATGAAGACTTCTTGATGTGAGTTTTGTATCACTTACATAACATAATAATAATTGGATATCTGATACAAGGTATCAAACATGCAATTCCTCTCTTGAAAAGTTAATACTCATTGGACATGAAAACAACTCCAACATTCCTTACACCAGTGGATACTCACTCAATTTATCGATGTGATTAGCTGGTATTCATGTAGGTAGCCTTATGTTGTTCATTCAAGGATGACTTGGACTTTGGTGGAATGATGGTGATGGTGATGGGTTTGTGAAATATGTGAGTGGTAGATAATGTGGATGGTGGTGATGATGGAGGATGTGTCTACTAATGATGATGTTGATAGGAAAGCGATGGTGGTGGAGGGTGAATGGATGAGTTCTGATACTTGACTTACTTCTCTAACTTTCTTCTCTAAACTTTGACTATTTAGCTACTCACTATTCTACTCCTACTCATATGAATGGAAGGTTGGAAAATGGATGGGGATAGAATCTAATGAAGGTTAACCAATAGCCCCACCTCCACAGATGCAAGGATTCAAAGGAAAGTAAACTAGTTTGCCACACAAGGCTTCCCAACAAGCCCCTAGGATGCTAGTGGTCTAGTATTGATCCCTATCAAACATCTACTAATGCTACCATACAACTATCCATCTACTTTACTCTTTCTTTAAAAACTTGAAATGCAACAAAATTTAACAACTTGAAAAGAAATCTAACTATGTGGAAGTAAAAACCATGCAATAACACTCAATGTTCTTAATCACCATGAAAGTCACAACAATGAAAAAGAGAGCAATTTTGGTATTACCTTAGCAACAATTTCTCCAACCCTTTACAAATGAGAAAAAATGGCCTTATATAGAGGCCAAGAATACAACAGATGGTAGAGATCAAAATGAGATCAATGATCCAAATTGGATCCTAAAAACCCTAATTAGGGTTGCCATCCCATCAGCCAATGAGAAGCTACCACCTCATCAATGGACAATGAAAAAAGTGGCAACCAATGAGAAGGCACCAAAATGGTGGCAAATAAAAAATAGACACTTGTCCTATTCTAAAAGAAAGAGAAATTTGCCACTTGGGCTTACATTAAATGATCTTCTAATATAACTCTTCCCTTTTCTTTGATTTTCTTAGCTAAGGTAATGAACTTAGCTAACCTTTCGCTAACTTCCTCCATAAGAGAATAGGGTGTGTGCTTGTCCTAAGTTCTGCTGATTTCACCACACTGTTTGTTGCTTGTAGTATCTTTTCATGATCCTTCTCATACTCTTTTTAGAATCCAACAAAAGCATTTAGGGAGGAAAGGGTGTTCAAATGTTTCTTCTTGATGGCAACCTTCCCTAGCTCATCCAATCTTGATCCAAGTCTTGTCTCATTGATATCATTTTCTCTAATGTCTTCCAAATCAAGTGCCATCCCAATGTTGCTCATCATGGTTGAAATAGAAGTGTCGACACTTGTGCTGTGATGTGCAACCACCTTCTGTATCTTCTTTACCAAGGGGAATTGTCCTCCCTTTAGTCTATCCTTTATATGTAGCATATTTATTTTATTGACATAGGTATTGATTATTTACCTCTTTTTTGAGAAGAAATTTGTTTTGGGCATCATATCCTCTATCTTTCTTAGTGTTTGTTCCCTTAGGATTATTTCTTGCACTAAAATCTACCAACTCATCACCCTATTACAGGATGGTAAAGTGGTGAAAAATGAATTCAAGATGAACCAAGGGAGACAATCCTTAGACTAGAATGAAAGAAGGAATTCAACTTAAGGACACCTTTCAACTCTAAATGATTTGAAGTTACCTTTAGCTACTTCATGTCTATTGTACCAACATCGGTATCAGTTATTCACCTCATTTTTGAGAAGAAAGTTGTTTTGGGCATCATATCCTCTTTTTATTTCTTAGTGTTTGTCCCCTAAGGATTCTTTCTTGTACTAACATCCTCCAACTTGTCGCCCTATTACAGGATGGTAGAGTGGTGGATGATTAGACTAGCAGAACCAAGGGAGACAATCCTTAGACTAGAATGAAAGAAGGAAGTCAGCTTAAGGACCCCTTTCAACTCTAAATGATTAAAAGTCACCTCCACCAATAGCCAGATCTTTCTTTTGGAATTTAGGATCAGACCTGAAGAACTTCAAATCCCTTCCAAATCAGAATTTTATCATGTAATTCACCTCCAAATAAAATCAACCAACCTAGGGCAAAAATTGTAGCTCCTTGCAAAAATCAGAATTTGCAAAACAATTGCCAACACCATGAAAAATCACCCAAAAGAAAGAGCCAAATTTTCCCAAGGACAAAATTTCCAATGGAAGAGAAATCTACCCTCAAGACAAAATCACCGAAAATGGAGAAAAATCTGCCCTTAGGAAGGAAAATTGCCCAACAATGGAGAGCTACTCCAAGAAGAAATTTGCCCAAAATGGAGAAATCTTCCCTTAGGAAAAAAATCGCCAAACACCAAAGAGGAGAAGATGAGAAGTGAGGAAAGAAGAGGAAGGAGTTTCCTCTTATACCCAAATCCACAAACCTTCCCTAGTTGGCCAACTTGGACCCTAGGAGAAAGAAAAACAAAAAATTAATTCCAAATCTAGCCCGACAATTAATGCTTAACCAAAATTAACTTTGCCATGATGAAAATTAAATTTTTTAATTTCCAATTGGACCAAAACCACAAAAAGAAAATAAATTATGCCTTAGAGGTGTTAAATATTTCCATTTAATGAAGATTTAGTAATTAATATTGTTAAAATTGGATTTTGGCTAGCCAAAAGCTATTTTTCAATATTAAATTACTAATTTCATTAAAGACTAAAAAGTTTTCAAGTTAATTTTAATCCATTTAAAGCCAATTTTTTGCAATTTTAATTCAAATTGATTTAGCTAAGCAATTTTAGCATCTTAATACAAATCAATCATTCTCTAGAGTCTAGAATTGATTTTGCAATTTGATTTCACCATCACAAAAATTAATTTTTTCCTTCACCAAAAAATAAAATAAAATTGAAGATTTTCCAAGAACCTAAATCTAAGAAAAATTTCTTTTTTGAAAATTACTCAAGTTTTGTAATTACATCCAAATTTTCAAAAGAAATCGTCTAAGTAAAAAATTCACTCTTTTATCCTGCCAGGTTGAAATTAACTTTGAAATTTGTTTGGCCTAAGGATAGAATTGGTGGCTTTGAAAAATCAAGTTGAAACTAGGTGAAAATAAATCTAACCTTCTCCCCACTAGCCCTAAAGGAATCCAAGACTTTGAATTTTGAAAACTCAAATTTTTTTTGACAACTCAAAAATTTGCCAAGGCAATTAAAAAAATGAATGGGGGATCCCCAAGATTTGGGATGATGGTGTGAAAACCTCACAACATCTAGCATCAACCCAAAGAAATGTTCCTAAACATTCCAAGAAATAAGTAACTTAGAACAAAAATCTCAGGATGGCTTATCCAAAAACCTACTTAAGAATGAGCACTCAACAAGGGAAAGGACTCTTGAGTTGAACCTATGTACTCTGACCATAAGTTATTTACATGTGTGCAAATAATTTATTCCCTTCTCAACAAGAACTTGATAATCTCTCAGATCAATTAAACTTAGCTATTATAATATCCTTACTTCAAAAGAAACTTGGACAAAGCTCCACTGCTAGTCAAGCATCTATAGCCCCAATGGAGTTATCATTGTGGCACCACAATCATGATTCCACCTTTAGTGATTATCTTTATAGAACTAGTAGAGATTATTGCACACCCTTGAACCAAATTTCATCTTTATTTTCACTTTGGTACTGCCTTTATTTTTGCATAAATTCTCATATTTTCTTTTCTCATGATATTTCCTCTTCTTTCCAATCTTTTGTTTGGCTTGCAGGAAATGAAGCTTGTAGAGGGTTTGGAAGACCATAGTGGCGCTGAAGTAGGTGTATGATTTTTTACCAAGTCCAACTTCACTTCAAAATACCAAGAACTCAGAGCAATTAAGTGTGAGTAGAATGTTGTAATCATGCCAGAGATAACTCAAGAACCTCCATCGAGTCTAACCCAAATTTAGTACAAGTCTTACCATAGACTAATGACAAAGCACATCCTTTAACTTCTAAACCCTGCCAAATGTATTAAAGAAATGAACAAGACAGAGTCTATTTTGTCACCAAAAATGTAAAATCTACACACTTCACCCACAAGTGATAAAATGGACCCCCCTTCACACTTGCAAAGCCCCAAAACCAAAATTTCTCTCCAACTGAGGGAAGCTAAAAGAATTTCAAGTCAAATGACTTGATGCAACTCAAGCTCAAGCTCCCTCACAACACCTAAACTAAATAACTAAAAGAAAAATATCTTAACCAACTGAAAGGGAAACTACTCTAACCAACTAAAAGGAAACTACTCTAACCCTCAGGACAAATGGTCCAAAATGAACTCTACTCTAAAGAATGAAAATAAAACTAAACTACTCTCTTGAGTCAAATGGTCCAAGACAAACCTACCCTAACTATGTACAAGACTCTAAAGGGACAACCCTAGCCAATCTAATATATACACTAGATCTAACATGGTTTCTCAGGATGTTCAAAATTAACAAGGTTGTTCTCAATCTCATGAACTCATCCTTGTACTCTAAAAAAATTTTGGGCACATCAAACTCAAACTCTAAAAGATTAACATGCAAGACCAACAATTGAGGCAACTCATAGGGCCCATGATTAATCCAAATACAAGTTGTTTCTCCAAAATTTCCATAATCAAAATAAAAGCTTTTAAACCTTTCATCTTTAAGAGCAAGGAAAGAAACAACCTGGCACGACTGAAATTCAAATGGAACTTGAAAATTCTCCATGGCCTTAGGAGGCCAAAGTTGGTGGTGAACCATTCCAATAACAACAACATCAAACTCATTGCTAGTCCAGGAAGGATCAATCTTGGAATCAAGCTCATAAAATATCATCTTTGGGGGCTTGTCTTTGTGAATAGTGAAACATGAAACCTTGTGAATCTCCTCAAGTGTATCCTCAGAAATTGAGGATTTTTTGATATTTTCCTCATCAAACACTTCTCCAAGTTGCTTAGACACAATATTTGACTATAGCATCAACCCAAATTGTTCTTTGTTTTCCCTTTTCATGGGAGCAACTTGATCACCACTCAACAATCCGTGCATATCCTCATCAATAGAAGCTGCATCATCTAGCATGTGATTTCCCTTTGAATTCTCTTTAGGAACATCTTTCCATTCTTTATGTGGATTCTCACCAAAAATACCACCTTCAATACTGATAGGAGAATCATCATACATCATTGTGAAATTTCCATCAACTTCCATTTCAAGTGGCAAAATTTTTGGAGGTCAAAGTTGATGGTGAATCATGCCACATGCAACAACTTGATCACCTTGAAAGGCTTTGGGAAATGACTCCTTTTGTATTTCTTCTATAGGATCTTCAAGCATCCCCCCAAAGAATATAGTGGAGATAGCACCTTGTATTGATTTATCAATATTTTCCTCATACTTGAACTCCCTTGTGATATCATTTAATTCATTGTTCAACTCACCCACTCGATTATCTTCCTCTTTAAGGATATTTGAAACCTCTTGCAACCCATCCTTAAGAGCCACCTCTTGAATTATGCATGAAGGCTCACCAAAGATTTCCTTTTTGTCTACCTTTCAATGTTCCATTTGTAGTTCTTCATGTGCACTCACATGTTGACCTTTTCCTACCATCCTTTCTCTCCCTTGGATAGATTCAATTGTTTCCTTGATTTTCTTTCCAACCTCTCCACCTCATGATATAATGTATGAAGGTGCATCCACTTGGTTATCTTGAACATTATAATCAACCATACCATCTTGATAAATATTACCTTCTTCATTCTTTGGTGTCCAACTTGAAAGCTGAAAGAAATTCTTACCACCCCCTACTTATATTTCCTTATACCAACACAATTGAAACTTGACCAAGTCAATGGTGTCTTGGCAAGATGGGCAAGTAGACTCTAAATATATGAGACTATGTGCATGGCACCAATAATTTTTTCCACATATGTTTTTTGGTTCACTATTGATATCTTCTTTGAAAACAAGAAAATATTCCTCTGAATTGACAAAGACTGCAGGCTCATGTATTTGTGAAAAAGAAAATTTTCCTCTTAATGCCAAGTCCACTCTTAAGAGAAACACCAAATAATCCATCTCCCCCTGATCCATAGTACCATGTATCCTACATTTCCTTGATGCTGCAAGTTGACAAAAATTCAATGAAGGTAACCTTTTGTTCAAATCAAACCAAATGGGATGAACATCCACTCGCCTATCCATTGAGAAACCTTTCTTCTTCCTTTTTTGAATTTTTTGATTTTTTGATTTTTTTGATTTTTTCATTTTAAAAGAGATCTCTCATCTCAAATCTAACTTTGAAAGCTCATTCCTCAATCTCTACTTTCTAATGATCTTCAATTCGACCTTCTAATGAACTTCGATCAGACCCTCCTTCTAGTGCCAGATAATATTGATGCAAGTTTTGTATCACTTACATAACATATTAGTAATTGGATATCTGATATAGAGTATCAAACATCCAATTCCTCTCTTGAAAAGTTAATACTCACAGGACATGAGAACAACTCCAATGTTCCTTATACCTGTGGATATTCACTTAGTTTATTGATGTGATTTGTTGGTAATCACATAGGTGGCCTTATATTGTTCATTCAAGGATGATTTGGACTTTGGTGGAATCATGGTGATGGTGATTGGTTTGTCAAATATATAGGTGGCAGATAATGTTGACGGTGGTGATGATGGAGGATATGTCTTCCAATGACGATGTTGATGGGAAAGCAATGATGGTGGAGGGTGAATGGGTGTGTTCTGATACTTGACTTACTTCTCTAACTTCCTTCTCTAAAATTTGACTACCCAACTACTCACTATTCTACTCCTACTCCTATGAATGGAAGGTTAGAAAATCAACAGGGATCAAATCTAATGAAGGTTAACCAGCAGCTCCACCTCCATAGATGTAAGGATTCAAAGGAAAGTAAACTACTTTGCCACACAAGGCTTCCCAACAAGTTGCTAGGATGCTAGTGGTCTAGTATTGATCCCTATCAAACATCTATTAATGTTACCATACAACTATCCATCTACTTTACTCTTGCTTAAACAACTTGAAATGCAACCAACTTTAACAACTTGAAAAGAAATCTAACTATGTAGAAGTAGAAACCATACAATAACACCCAATGTTCTTAATCACCATTCAAGTCACAACAATGAAAAAGAGAGCAATTTTGGTATTATCTTAGCAATAATTTCTTTGATCCTTTACAAATGAGAGAAAATGGCCTTATATAGAGGCCAAAAATACAATGAATGCTAGAGATCAAAATGAGATCAACGATCTAGATTGGATCCTAAAAACCCTAATTAGGGCCACCACCCCATCAACCAATGAGAAGATGCCACCTCATCAATGGACTAATGAAAAAAGTGCAAAAAGTTGCAACTAATGAGAAGGAACCAAAATGGTGGCCAATTAAAAATAGACACTTGTCCTATTCTAAAAGAAAGAGAAATTTGCCACTTGGGCTTACATTAAATGATCTTCTAATATAACTCTTCCCTTTTCTTTCATTTTCTTAGCTAAGGCAATGAAGTTAGATAGCCCTTTGTTAACTTCCTCCATAGGAAGACAAGGTGTGTACTTTGTCCTGAGTTCTATTGATTTCACCACACTGTTTGCTACTTATAGTATCTTTTCATGATCCTTCTCATACTCTTTTATGAATCTAAAAAAAGAATTTAGGGAGGAAGGGTGTTCAAATGTTTCTTCTTGATGGCAACCTTTCCTAGCTCATCTAATCTTGATCCAAGTATTGTCTAATTGATATCCTCTTCTCTAATGTCTTCAAAATCAAGTGCCATCCCAATGTCACTCATCATGGTTGAAATAGAAGTGTTGACACTTAGGCTATGATGTGCAACCACCTTTTCTATCTACTTTGCCAAGGGGAATTGTCTTTCCTTTAGTCTATCCTTTATATATAGTATATTTATTGTACTAACATAGGTATCGATTATTCACCTTATTTTCAAGAAGAAAGTATTTTTGGGCATCGTATCCTCTTTATCTTTCTTAGTCTTTTCTCCCTTAGGATTTGTGCTTGCACTAACTTCTACCAACTCATCACCTATTATGGGATGGTAAAGTGGTGTACAATGAATGCAAGAAGAACCAAGGGAGGCAATCCTTAGACTAGAACGAAATAAGGAAGTCAACTTAAGGAGCCCTTTCAACTCTAAAGGATTTGAAGTTACCTTTATGTACACCATGTCTACTGTACCAACATTGGTATCGGTTATTCACCTCATTTTTGAGAAGAAAGTTGTTTTGGGAATCATATCCTCTTTGTCTTGCTTAGTGTTTGTCCCCTTAGGATTCTTGCTTGTACTAACATCATCCAACTTGTCACCCTATTATGGGATGGTAAAGTGGTGGACAATTAGAGTAGTAGAACCAAGAGAGACAATCCTTAGACTATAATGAAAGAAGGAAGTCAGCTTAAGGACCCCTTTCGACTCTAAATGATTATAAGTCGCCTCCACTAGTAGTTGGATCTTTCTTTTGGAATTTAGGATCAGACCTCAAGAACTTCAAATCCCTTCCAAATCAGAATTTTACCATGTAATTCACCTCCAAATAAAATTGCCCAACCTAGGGAAAAAATCACAGCTCCTTGCAAAAATCATAATTTGCAAAAAAATTGCCAAAATCATTAAAGATCTGCCCGCCAATAAAAATTTCCCAAAAGCAAGGGCCAAATCTACCCAAGGAAGAAATTTCCAATGGAAGAGAAATCTGCCCTCAAGACAAAATTGACAAAAATGGAGAAAAATCTGCCCTTAGGAAGGAAAATCGCCCAACAATAGAGAGCTGCTCTAAGAAGAAATTTACCCAAAATGGAAAAATCTACCCTTAGGAAAAAAATTGCCAAACACCAAAAAGGAGAAGATGAGAAGTGAGGAAAGAAGAGGAAGGAGTTTCCTCTTATACCCAACTCCACAAGCCTTCCCTAACTGGCTGCCTTGGATCTTGGAAGAAAGAAAAACAAAAAAATTAATTCCAAATCTGGCCCAATAATTAATGCTTAACCAAAATTAATTTTTCCATGATGAAAATTAACTTTTTAAAGTTACAATTGGACCAAAACCATAAAAAGAAAATAAATAATGCCTTAGAGGTGCTAAATATTTCCATTTAATGAAGTTTTAGTAATTAATACGTCATTAAAATTGGATTTTGGTTAGCCAAAAGCCATTTTTCAATATTAAATTACTTATTTCATTAAAGATTAAAAAGTTTTCAAGGAAATTTTAATCCATTTAAAGCCAACTTTTTGCAATTTTAATTCAAATTGATTTAGCTAAGCAATTTTAGCATATTAATACGAATAAATCATTCTCTAGAGTCTAGAATCGATTTTGCAATTTGATTTCACCATCACAAAAAATAATTTTTTCCTTCACCAAAAAAATAAAATAAAGATTTTCTAAGAACATAAATCTAACAAAAATTTCTTTATTGAAAATTACTCAAGTTTTGCAATTACATCCAAATTGTCAAAAGAAATTGTCTAAGTACAAAAGTCACAATCTTATTCTACCAAGTTGAAATTAACTTTGAAATTTGTTTGGCCTAAGGATAGAATTAATGCTTTGGAAAATCAAGTTGAAACCAAGTGAAAATAAATCTAACCTTCTCCCCACTAGCCCTAAAGGCATTTAAGACTTAAAATTTTCAAAACTCAAATTTTTTTGGACAACTCAAAAATTTGCCAAGGCAATTAAAAAAGAAGAAGGGGGTTCCCCAAGATTTCAAGCAATGGTGTGAAAACCTCACAACAAGACTGTGTATGGTTTCCTCACGATAGTAGGTAGAGATGGTTTTGATATGGTATATGGATCAATATACATTGTGGCCAGAGATGTACAGGATGCATATCATAGTGTACAATGTGATTATATAGATTTTATCCTAGAGAAAATCAAAGGTAATATTGAGCTTGCACAGAAAGGAGAAATATCAATTTTGTATAAGAATATGGGGTACATCAGCCCAAATTTCATTGATCAAATATTAGATGCCAATGGAGAACTACCAATTCAATTGTGGACACGGGTATGGGATAGATTCTATCACTACTTTGATTGTGTTTCTTTTTTCAATAACTTTAGTTCTGTGATTATGAGAATGCTAAACCCTAGTTTCTTTATGGCTCTTGATATTTTGAAAAGCTTATTGAAACTAGCCTTTTAGCTTGGAATTAAAATGCTAGATCATAATTGGGGAGACATTTTCTTGTTCCCAACTTTTTCACTCATGAGAGTATATGGTTGTCCTCAACCACCCCACATATTTCCCAAATATATCCCTCACATATTTTCTATCATTAAATTCACATGCAATTGTTTTTAGTAAATAAAGAATACTTAGGTCCTAAGGTACACAAAGGTTCATTTCTCTATAGATGTTTTAAAGTAGGAGACTTTTCAATTGGAAAAGAATCCTTGTACCAAATTCAGTCTTTCCTCTACCATTATAATTTGTCGACTACTCCTTATAGGATGTATGACCCATATGGATACATGAGGAACACATTGAAAGAAATTAGGAATTATGTGTTGTCAAGTACAAAAGAATTACCACATGAGGAATCAATTCCCAACATTGTAGCTGAGGGGGAAGCTACTGACAAGTTAGAAAAATTTTATGATGTTTTATAAGGGTAGAAAAGGAGATGAGGAAAGAAGACACAAATTTCAAGGGTATTTATATGGATATCCCCTATCCACAAAGAATAAGGAAGATGGTGAGTGATCATGCTGAGATCATGGCACAAATGCGTATAGAGCCAATTGGAGAAGAGGAAAGGGTAAATCCTGATAGCCTGGAGCCAGATGTAACTCTAGAAATTGAAGAGAATGAGCTTGCTAAAACATCATGGGTTACCAAGAGTAACAAAACAAAAAAAAGTAGTCCATATACTTGAAAAGGTAAAACAAAGGACATTGTAGATCATGCCTAGCAGAAACCAATATTTTGCTGATATGAGATAGAGCTATATACAAGATAGGGTCAATGCAGTAGAGAACTCTTTAACTAACCTAGAACTAGTAGAAGCAAGACTAGATGACATGATCATCCAAGCTAATCAATTTATAGAGGATGATAAATTCATCAAATCCATTAAGTTTAAAATCTTCCTCTACAAAATAGAATAGAGTGAACTATTCTCTAAAATGAATCCAAGAGAATCTAATGAAGAGAAGCAAGAATTGGTTGAAAAGCTTCATGCCTATGACCTAGAGCATGAGGTGATGACTCTTACAGAGGCTAGATACCTAGTACAAAGAAGTGTATGAATCTAGTGCCTAGCTAGGATCTAGAACAAGCTTTCATGCTTGACTAGATAAGAAGACAAGAGAATGATATATCTTATGAAGCATTTGAATCTAATGGACTTCAGAGGGGATCATGATTTAATGTTTATTCTAAGTCTCTAGAAGTGTGGAACATGGCTCCTAAAACTAATAAGCCTAAGTTAATGGTTGTGAAGATTATTGATCAAGGAAATATGATAGTCTAGACTATGCAAGATACTTTAGGTAAAAAAATCTCCAAGGCAATGAAACACTTATAATTCATGAATGGGGCTATAGTGGAAGAAATAGAGACAATACTTTCTAGATCATTCCATGGTTATATAGATGTTAGGAAGCTCTATAAAGAAGATCTTAGGAAGAGACATGTCTATAAATAGAGGATAGAGGAATTGGAAGCCAAAGCTCAAGGGTTAGAGGTAGAGGTTGCATCTTTCAAAGAGAAACTAGCTAATATAGAGAAAAATAAGGTATAGAAAATCTAGGAAAAACTAGCCATGGTCACAATGGAAATGTCCACTTGGACTTAAGAGCTGGAGATAGAACAAACTATGCCCAAAAGGATGACCATTGATGCTCCATCTCCACTGCGAGATGGTGAGGTAAGGACAAGTGTCTTAAAAAGCATGATAGACCATAGAGTAGAAACTCTAAAAAACATATCTCAATAGGCTCATGCTTTGTATATCTCTTTACAAGATGATGAGAATGTTTGCAAGGAATAAATTGCATGGCTATCACCCACTTTTAATCTATGGGGTCAATATGCACAATTCTTAGAGAGGTTAATTATGTTGATGGAAAAGAAGCAAGATTTGTGTGATAAATAAAAAAGGCTTAGAAATAGTGAGAAAACTAATAGGCTTCTTTACTAGAAAGTTTCAGATCATAAAAAGTAAAATAAAAATCTTATCACAAGGGATTGAGCCCTGCATTCCACCAATTTTGGATGCTGATGGTAAACTAAAGGAATGGTAGGAATGATCAGATTCTTTTGATTCAGTGCTAACTCAAGCAAGCATAACATTAGTTTTGAAGATGACAATGGCATCCCTTTTAATAACTTGATTGATTCATTATTCAAGGTTGAAATAAACTTGAATAAATTTGCATTAGAATCAAGGGCCATAACAAATTCTAGGTGGAATAAGGAAATAAAAGAATTGGATGAAGTTAAATGCACTAAATGGTGCACAAAAAGGGAGATATACATCTAGGAATCAGTTGGAGAAGTCGAGGGTATCCCAATAGGAGGCAGTTAAAGTGTTACAAATAAGGTGGTAGAAGAGACAAAATAAAGAAGGGACAAAGAAAGTGACACATAGCTAAAGATAAATAGAAATGTGTTGAACATGCCAATAGAAAGTACCACCTACCAATTTTGCAATTGCATCCTAATTTTGATCAAAGTATAAAGAATGTTTTTAATGTAATAGTATAAAATTATCTTTGTATTCTTTTTCCAATAGAATTTTGACATTTGTCCTCCCATCTAAAGATTTTTGCAATCCTTCCTATTTAAGGATTTCCAAGATGTGGAGTGAGGGTTTGAGTTTGTGTAATTTTTAGTGTTTATGCTATTTGTAGTTAGTCCAATTTTGTGTCAATTGTATGATGTATTCAATTTTGAAAGTCTAGGAATACAATGAAATCTTGAAAGACAGGTTTTTTCATGTCTTGAGTTATATTTTGAGTTACACCAGTGATCTATTATTTTCAAAGAATATTAATACAAAGAGTGAGTTCTAAATATTTGTGTCTCTAAATTCTATCTCCATTTTTGTATGCTTATTATTTTAGGATTGAATGATAAAAGTTCATGCAATTTAATGCAGTCAGAATAGGTTGTATATCAATTTATAGTTTCTTTTAATTCAAAGAATTAAGTAAATACATCTATAAATTGATATATTTTCTAGGCATTTGAGAGGGATATTATAAGAATGGGGTGTAGGGTTAACAAATGATAATTTTAATTGCAAGTCAATTAAATAGGTCAAGTTTTACTAGTGTGACTCTGTATAGCAATGGATGAGGCATTGGTCATAAATTCGTGATGAAAGTTGATATGTTCATGTGGTTTCATAATACATACAAATCAAAATCAATAATTACTTTCTATAATGAAGAATCAAATTGTTGGTCATTACTTATTTGTAATAGGTTTCCTCTAAGTTATAGCTGGCTACTGTAATCAAGGAACTATTGCAAATCCAAGAAGATTGCTGGCCATTTTATACTATAGGAGATAGATCTAAAGAGAAGAGTGTGAGTAAATGAGTTTTAAAGAAGAAGATCAAATAACCAGTCATTTCCATCCCTAAGGTGCACCTATCTTGGCCTTGTAGAGCCTAAAGTATAGAGAGTCTTTGATCTCTATTGAAGTTTGTCCAGATCTGAGATGAATTCAGTTGAATATAGGAAATAGCTAATCTTTAGACTGAGTTTTTTCCTCTATATCATGGTATTGGGTGTTTTGTGCTGGAATTACAATAGGAAAATAAACTTTGAGAGGGGGGGAGGGGTGAATAAGTGTTTCAAAATTTTGTCCATAAAAATCATTCACCTCACA
This sequence comes from Cupressus sempervirens, assembly GCA_028749045.1. Taxonomy (NCBI): domain Eukaryota; kingdom Viridiplantae; phylum Streptophyta; class Pinopsida; order Cupressales; family Cupressaceae; genus Cupressus; species Cupressus sempervirens. Next base: position 60,730,584 of record CM053783.1, read on the forward strand.
TCCATCTCACAATTCAACAAGTAAACTAAAATACCATATTATGCATGTACATCTAAAGTATGTAAATAAGTAAACATTCGCTCATATATGACACAATCTATGATTACCTAGAAAACCTCCAATGAGAAGGTAAAACTGGGGTGGGGATGACACCCACAAATCTTCACTACTATAGTTGTAAAGTGTATCCAATTAATGTTACAATTGTTTGACTATAAAATATGATCTACCCTATGAAAGGTCTATTTTATTAAAGGCTTACAAAAAATATTAGGTTTAACCCTATTAGAAGTGTGCTTGATTAGAGAACTTCAACTCACAATTAAGTAAGCACCTTTTTAGATGATTTCAACATAGCCTATTAGGACTACTCTATTAAGAATTTTAACCAATTCACCTATTAGAATGTCTCAACAATGATCTCATGGTCAAAACTCTACTGCTAGATAACATATCACCTCTTTGTATATATCCTTGATCCTCCTTCGATCAGATTTCTCTATTCTTTCCTTTCACTTCTTCCTCTATTCTTCTCTAAGTAGTTATGCAATGTAAATAATTTCATAAAACCTTAATCACCATGAATACTCTATTTTTTCATGCAAACAACTCTTTAATTCTCCTTAATAATTTGTTCAAAATTTTAGGGTTTTTCATCTTTAAGAAGATCTAGGTGACTTAGGGTTAGCTATAAATCAATAGTTGTGATTCACCCATATTTCCACTTAAAACTTCCCATTATCTAATTGGATGCATTTAATGCATGGGGATTCACATTTAAGATTCATCCTTATCTACAAAGATCATAAAACAATCTTTAAGTCAGCTCAAAAATGGTTTACATAGTAGTTTGTGCCAATACAAATAGCTATGTCAAAACTGTATTACTCAACATCTGAAGTCCTTGGTGCTTAGCACTAACTATAACTTCAATGTTGTCACTCGACATCTGAATGACTCAACAAACACTACTTGCTCAATACTTGAATCACTCAGCACATACTATCTACTCAACATCTGAGTGACTTGGCAGTTGAGTGGCTTGAAACTCAATATTTACTCGGCATGCTCTATCTTATATGTTCTGCTCGACATATATCACTTGTTCAGCATGAACTAAGTAAATGAATTATAATGACTTAAGGGTATAGACACTCACTTGTCAAAACCAATATAAGATCAACAATCTCCCCCTTTGACATGAGTGCCAAAAACAATTGGTCATGCATTAATGATCTTATCCTTAAGAGCATAACATATATATCTAATATCTATTCGACTTCTATAAAAAATTTCAAAATATCAAAATTCTACAATACATGACTTATTAGTCATACCTCAAATTTTCATAACTCCCCCTAAGTTGATTATTTTGTTCTATACTATGTGTTTGAACCAAAATCTTTCTCCTGCAGAGTAGATTTGCATAAGTTGAGTTGATACTCTGTTACTATCTATTTGTCTCTATCTCTGTCATACTCTTTCTCATTCCTTGTTCTCTTACTCCCCCTTTGATCTTACTCCTCCTTTTTGACACTTATGTCAAAGGATTATATACTAATAATGTGTTTGTCCAAAAATGATTTGTGAACTTCTAGTATAATATTTAGAGTTGCATCCCAATTATCACAAATACCTCCAATGACTTAATTTGGACGGCCAGCTTGGCAGTAAGCTATACTAAGCCTTCAAGTGTAGAAAGATGAGGATCTTTCTTCATGAGAGTTTCAACATAGGCTAGTTCCTTGTGTAGTTTCTCCATGTGTGGATTCAATGTAGATTGGATGCATATCAGTTAGCCTTGATATTGGCTTCATCTGCATGTAATGTTGCTAACTAACTTTGGGATTGTAGGAGGGTGCTGAAGTGTTTCTCACTTTGGGCTAGAGACTTTGGTAGAGTTATGCCATGTTTTCATAATGCTCTCCAAGTTTAGGATATGAATCCTAACTTCCCTTTTGATGAGTGTAGTATTACTCAATTTGGTATATATAGAGAGAAAATATTCTCTAGCACCTTCTTCAGACTCTATTTTGGTTGCTAATTCAACCTATGATAGTGCAATATCACTTGATATCTTTTCATTAACTTTATTCTAAAACTTTCTTTTAAACCATTCAAGTAATTTGACATTTGTATCTAGGTCTATATCATTAAAATTCTCCACTATACTAGTTAATTGTTCAATTGTTGGCTTATTTTCCTCTAGAGCTTGTTCTAAGTAGTTCTTGATTTTTCTTCTTTGCTAGAGCCTCTTGGAGAATGCCCATCTACTCAATTGTGATGGTTGCAAGATCAAATTTAGGCAACACAATCTCTTCATCTAAGCTCACATCACCATATGATGTTACCTCATCTGCCTTAGATGTGTTTAGACTTGGCCTTAAGGATTGTAATGGTGTAGCTTCTATGCTAGGCCTCTGAAGAGCTTGACTAGGAGGAGTAGCAGATTCTAGTAATATTACTGGTGCCTATATTGCTAATTGCTCCTTTGGTTTTGTTGTCAAACTTGACTCTTCATTCTTGACCTTCTCTTCCTCTGTATTACTAGTAACACCTTGATTTTTTGTTGTAGGTGTAGGAGTATCTACCTAACCTATTAGAACTTGGGTTCCTTCATTCTTTTTTGTCTCATCTTTATGTTCTCCAACTATCTCACCCTTATCGTTGTCATTTTACTCTATATTAACTAAGATTGGAGTACCATGCATTAATGCACTGACAATGGAAGTTGTTGTCTCGTTCCTTTGATATACCATAATAGGTAATGAAGGTTGTAAAAATGTAAATTGATGAGGGAATGTAGATGTTACTTTTGTTTGTACTTCAGATGTTAGTTGTGTTTGTACTTCCTCCCCTTTAGATGCCTTATCTACCTTCTCAATTTCATCAATACTTGCCAATACAAGATTTTTACAAAGTTTGGCCTAGGTAGTGGATTTAACCAGTATCTTAATCTTAATAGTGTTAATAATTTCACTTGTCTCCTATTGAGGACTGACACTCAACACTTGTGTATCTGGTACACTTTTTTCTATTTCCTACTCATCTACATTAGATTCCTACGTGTCTATGTTCATGTCCATGCCTCCCTCAACTATATCTTGCTCAATGTATTCTTCTTTTTCCTTACCTATTTAAATAGGTGTTTGCATAGCTTCCTCAGATGTTGATAGTCCATATGTTAGCTTCCATATTTTTTTGGACTTCTGCACAACATCTTGAATGTTATTCTACAATATATTGAATGCCCTATACTTTGGAACAAATCTTCTAGTATATCTCTTAATGGATTTTTCCATTGCAGCCTTACTCAATTGTGGCATTACCTATGCAATTATTGTCTCTCTTATTTTTCTTTCAGTATCCAAACAATAATGCCACTTTTGATCAACTCTATCATATAAAATTTTGGGTATGGAGTTGGAAAGTTCAAGAGGAGCCTTTTTAAATGTTTCCATCATGGCATATACTATCTCTTCAACTTGATTCTTTTCAATCTTCTCAAGATTGTCAAACTCAATGTGAGAGAATTTAGACAAATCAACATTATTTCTAATATTTTCATATAGATTATCTAAATCTAAAGAAGAACTATGGATTACCACTTGAAACTAGATGTTGTCATCAAATTCAACTGGGACAACATATTTTCTCTTTGGTCTCTTCTGAGACTCTTCATCCTTGCTAGCTTAACTAGCTCTCTTCTCCTTTCTCTTGGCTAGTTCCTTAGCCTTTTGTGCAGTGGCTCTTGTGCTAGCCCTTGTTGTAGGTACTGTAGGCTTAGGTTAAGTAGGTTTTACAATCTTCTCCTTGAACTTGGGTTAAGGCTCTTGTGCTTGAGTTGGTATATCCTCTTCTTCTTCATCATTTTCTCCTTCAGCAAATTTCTCTTTTAACTTCTTTACAATTTTGTTGTTCTTCCTACTGACTGAGGCATTCTTCAAATCCATTGTTATCTTAGATTTGGCCTCATCATAGTTCCCAAAAGTTGTAGCCTCCTTGTCAAGCTCTTCTTCAAGTAATGTTGTGATTTCTACAGATAATTCATCAACATTGATTTCATATCCCAATGGTCTTAACCGTCTAACTCTAGGAACTGTTGCTTGGACATATGTAAAGTCAGTGTCAACTAGGAAGAAAACATCATCAAAATGCTTCTCCACTAGTGAAATTGGTATCCTTAGTCTTTTCTTCATTGACTTCTGGAAGTCTTCAAAGTATCTTGTCATAATTAACTCAAAATTATCACCCATTTGCTCAATAAATTCACCTATTTGCACTGTAATAGGTCCATTTAACTTCCATCCAAATTAACCAAAAGTAGGAAATATATTCTATACATAAAAGAACATACATACAAGAATATATCCAAATTTTCAATGTGCACCTTTGGTCTTCCTTATGGCTCCCAAATTCTTAGTCAATTGTTGCAACTGCAACTCGGTAAGATCATTAGTATGATCTTTCTTCACTATATTGTATACCATATAACCTGCAATACATGGTACACTGTTGAGTCTGCTAGATTGATAGAGCTTGTGTGCTATAATCCTTAATACAAAAGCAATTAAGGGATCTATGATTGTATCTATTGTCATCCCTCATTTATTCCATACAACCCCTGTACTCTTTTCAATTATCTCTTTTTCTTCACTTCTCATTGTCTTAGGTTGATCTAGGGTTGGATACCCTGTAACTCTATGTAAAATCTTCTTAGTTATTTTTACTAGTCCATTCTCTAACCATACAAAATTTTCATGTATTCCACTCAAAACTATCTTTATCCATCCTATCTTGAAGATGTTGGGGAAATCTAAGACACAGGTTAAACCTTTCTTCTCAACAATTTTGTATTCCTCCTTCAATGCTCTATTTTCATACAATTTCCCATATCTCTCCCTAATATCCATGTCTCCTATGCTTCCAATCTTACATGTATAACAACATCTAACATCTTGATTCATTAAAACTCATGGTGGTATCATTGACAACACACTGGATGGATCTTGTTTATTAGCTATGTCTAGAATAGCTCTAAAATTTGGTTGTTTAATATCATTTCTTATCAATTGAACATTCAAAACTTCTTTTCCCTCTACAACCTTGGCTACTGAAAAACTAGATGCCATTTCATAAAACTAGATTTTGCAAAAACTTAAACTATGTAGCTTGACACATGATAAATACCTTTCCAATCCTGCTGAGATGGTGTCAAATATATGTTTAATCTATTTGAAAATTCTTAGAACATTTTTTCTAATCTTCCTTTATCTCTTCATGCTCTTGTCTAAATTTGAATGATGTCAATTGAGAAGAAATTGATCAAATAGCCCTTAAAACACTACATTCAATGCTTAGTACTTACACAACTATAAGCTTGGCTTCAACAATTTTTTTGGCTCACTCGACATCCATGTAATTTTCCATATGCTTAGCAATCATTATGAGCTTAGCCTACACTATCACTTATGATAGCTCGCATCAACTAGTATTTAGCTCGACAACCATGGTGAAACTTTTCATGCTTGATAGTAACATGAAAACTAACAAATCTTAAAGATTACTTCCAAGTTATAATCAAAACTTTGCATATTTATTCATCCATATATAATATTTTCAAAAGTATATCCTTGGTGCTGATGTATAGTATATCCTTTTAAGTATTAGTCCCACTTACCTCTTGACTGCTTAATTTGAGGAAGTGTGATCACCTAACCCATAGGGTGAAGTAATCCCTTCTGAACTTGATGTGCTACAATTTTCCTTTCTCTTCCATGTCTTGTTCATCTCATCTTTGACATTCTCAACATCTTCCTTTCCTTTACCTTTGTTGAACTCACTGTCTGGTGCCTTTGACCTTGTTGGACAATTTATGCTTATTTGACCAGTCTTCAATCAACTAAAACATGTGGTTTGACTCAACCATCTACTATAATCACTTCTGAAATGTGTTCTAATACAATTCTCAAAAACATGCCCATACTCTTGATAGTAATGACAACTATATCTAATATTATAATCCTAGCTATAAGAGTTGCCATTGTGTTTTACCTTTGTCTGCTTGTTTGATGAACACTTGGGTTTGGATTTACACTCAAAAGCTTTATGTTCATACTTATGGTAGTTGTAGCAATATACTTCAAATATTTTAGTGTTCATGGTCTTTGTTTTTCATTCATGTGTCTAATGACCTTTCTTATTGCACTTATGTTAGTGAACCATGTTCTCCTTAACATTCTTATTTACAATCTTGCTCCTGCAAACATTAGTAGTATGTCCCAACTTTCCATAATTATGATAGGTGGGTTTTGAGTTTTTACCTTTTTTACTTTTCTTAGCACTTTTGGATGATTCTCCTTCTTTAGTGCTAGTGTAGCCTAATCTAGTAGTATCATCATTAGATCTAGGAGATTTTATTGGTGTCTCAAAGAACTTGATGGCACTGATAGGTTTTTTGAAACTTTCAACAAAATCCTTTTATCTTTTAAGATCATTTCTCAATTGTTCATTTTGCAATGTCAATGTTGTGATCTCTTTGCAATTTAGCTCATGATTGGCAATCATGACTTGATTGATTGTTTCCAATTGCATGCTAGCAATTCTCTATACTTCTAATGTTTTCTTCTCTAATCTATTGACCAATGTCCTCTTTTCATCTTGTAACATGAATTTTTCTTCTATGGATTTCTTTTTCTATTCAGTGATCTCACAAAGTAATACTGATTAGACTTCTTGTTCTCTCTTTATATTTTTGACTTCTTCAGCTAGGATTCCATTATTTTCCATCAGATCTACAACTACTGCATCAAATTCATTGGAGTTTCCATTTGCAAATAATTTAGTAGTTTCAATCTCTTGGTATTGTGTGTCATTCTCTTCAATAGAAATTTCCTTCCTTCTTTTCAATGATGTCTTTAACTCATCAATTGCTTCATTTGGCTGATGTAGAATGAGTTGTATTTCAATCTTCTAGTTCTCAATAATCTTTCCCAACTTGTAGACTTCCATTTCCAAGATCTTTCCTCAAATTTGTAAATCTTTCCCTTTTAGAGATCAAATCTCTAATACCAATTGTTGGAATTACAATAGGAAAGTAAACATTGAGAGGGAAGGGGGTGAATTAGTGTTTCAAACTTTTTCCCATAAAAATAATTCACCTCACATCCATCTCACAATTCAACAAGTAAACAAAATTATGCATGTAAATCTAAAGTATGTAAGTAAGTAAACATTCACACATATATGACACAAGATATGATTACCCAGAAACCCTCCAATGAGAAGGTAAAACTAAGGTGGGGATGACACCCACAAATCTTCACTACTGTAGTTGTAAAGTGTATTCAATTAAGGTTACAATTTTTTGACCATAAAATATGATCTACCCTATGAAAGGTTTGCCCTATTAAAGGATTACAAAGACTATTAGGTCTCACTTTGTTAAAGGATTTTAACACCCTATTAGAGGACTTCAAATCACAATTAAGTAAGAACCTTGTTAGAGAATTTCAACATACAATATTAGGACTACATTGTTAAGAGATTTAACTAATACACATGTTAGAATGTCTCAATAATGATCCTGTAGTTAGCACTCTACTGCTAGATAACATATCATCTCTTTGCATATATCTTTAATCCTCCTCTAATCAGATTTCTCTATTCTTTCCTTTCACTTCTTCCTTTGTTCTTCTCTAACTAGTTCTATAATGTAAATCAATTCATAACACCTTAATCACCATGAATGCTCCATTTTTGCATGCAAAATACTCTTCAATTCTCCTTAAGCATTCATTCAAAATTTTAGGGTTTGTCTTCCTTAAGAAGACCTAGGTGACTTAGGGTTAGGTATGAATCAATGGTTGTGATTCAACCATATTTATGCTTAAACCTTCCCTTTTTCTAATTGGATGCATGTAATGCATAGGGATTCAAATTTAAGACACATCCTTATCAAGAAAGATCACAAAAAATCTTTAAGTCAGCTAAAAAATGATTTACATAATAGTTTGTGCCAATACAAACAACTATGTCAAAACTATATTACTTAGCATCTGAAGTCCTTGGTGCTCAGAACTAACTATAAATTCAATGTTTTCACTTATCATTTGAATGAATTGGTATGCACTTCTTGCTCAAAACTTGAATTACTCATCACATACTATCTATTCAGCATCTAAGTGACTCAACACTTGATTGGCTCAACACTCACTATATACTCGGCATGCTCTATCTTATATGTTTTGTTTGGCATTTATTACATGTTCGATATGAACTAAGTAAATGAATTATAATGAATTAAGTGTATAGATAGTCACTTGTCAAAGCCAATCTGAGATCAACATTTTGTAACCTGATAGTTTTAAAACACCAACAAATTAACAACTCTGCTGAGGAGCTCTCTGAGGAAATCATGTTTGGACTATTCAAATCTCTGGTGAAAAGTTGTACAAATACTATCATATGTTCATTATTTCTTGTGTTGTGTTGGTATTGTCTCTTTTTAAGAGACAAACCTTGAGAATTTATAAATATCCCAATTCCACAGAAGTTATATGATGTATGGTGTGCTTACAAGTGTTTTATTTGCCACATAGAGTTTACATTCCTCAAAGTTACAATATTAAAGTCATTTGGGTTGGGTCCCTTTGTCATATATATTTTGAAAAGTATTTTTTCTCATGTTTTCCTTATCCTTAATCCATTATACAAAAATTTTTCCCCTAGTGGGTGGTGAATCGATCTTAGGTTTTGTTAACTAGTACTTGTAATAAATTGAAGAATGGATGATAATAGAAAGAATACAAGGGCATATTTGAGGGAAAACCTAGATGTCCCTATATTTATAGAACTACCAAAAGGTGGTAAAATGAACTGGCCTAAAAACAAAGGAGAAACCATTCATGCATGGAGACTGAGAGATAGTTCTCATTTCCAGCCTATAGTTGAGAAAGAAGTCCTGTCCCACAGCTCTGAATCTAAAAATACGAGGCTTTTGGTTAACCTGTTTACTACACCTTTTCATGAGGAGCATACTTACCAAGATAAAATGGCTCCATCTATGGGGGATGTTGCTTTTAGGTCTAGTGATTTAGGAGGAATAAATCGACATCCTAGGCCTAGGAGTGTTCAATCAAGAAGATCTCACCCTCTCCATATTAACAATATCAAACAATAATCTATCTTTGTATGCTCCAATCTGAAATTCAACCCAAGCCTTCTCTTCCACTAAGGTCTGCTATCCTTTATTTAACTAAGACACTTTTTAAGGATATGGATGTGGTATTCTTGGTAACTTTAACTTCTCCACCATTTCAAGAGCTACAAAATTTTCTATAGAACTAGAATCTACCAATACCCTGCAAACCTTTCCTAGAGACTTACATGTAGTTTTGAAAATGGACTTCCTTTGTGGTGGTTGTACTTTTATAGGCATCTTCAATAGTGTTCTTCTCATCATAAGTGCTTCTCCCTTTTCTAGATAACCATAAGTTTCTAAATCATCTTGTAAATCAACTTCTTGTGTCAAGTGTATTCTCCTTTCTCCATGAGTACTAGAGCTTTCCTTTGCTAGACATTTGTGTGCCACATGACCTTCTTGATTACAATTGTAACATCTTATTGCTACATTCATTCTTCTTGGTGAAGTTCCTATAAAATTATCAAACTTGTTCACTTCATTATGTGTCTCTATTTATCGCTTAAAATTTGGTCTTCTTCCTCTAAATGTGCCTCTTCTTCTGAATGGTTGCCTTCCTCTACCTCTGTTGTTATTTTCTTGACTCCTCTTGATTTTCTCCTCCACTTTCAAAGCTAGTTGATAACACTTAGCTATTGGGTTAGGACTCAACAACTGCAACTCCTCTTGTATGTTCATCCTTAAACCATTTAGGTATCTTGCTACCTTGATACTCTCAGGTTCTAAAAATTTTGATCTTAAACTCAACTTCTAAAATTCATCTATATACATGCAGATATCTAGATCTCTTTGTTTGAGATTCTATCTTTTTTTATTTAATTGTACTTCATAGTCTTTAGGGAGATACGTCTCTCTTATCATAGACCCCATCTTCTTCCATGAACAAATTTTCCTCTTCTCTTCCTTTACTCTTTCTTCTTACACAAAATTCCACCATGTAAGGGTTGATCCCTTCATTTTAGACTTAGCCAACTTGACTTGCTATGATTATGAAACCTTCTCACATTCAGAGTAATTCTCTAAAGCTTCAATCCATTCCAACACTAATTTAGCATCCATCTTCCCCGTAAAAATAGGTAACTTAGTCAATTTTCCTCCCGAAGCCTTCAAAGCTTTAAAACATGGTTTCTCATTCTTAGATACATCATCCTCATCATCATCTAGTACTTCTTCCTCCTCTTCTACTTCTTCTTTCATTTCTTTATTCTCAACCACATTCTTCATGTGTTCCAATTTACTGGCTAATTTTGCCAATATCCCCTTCATTTCTCTATTCTCTTTCTGGATAAGTTCTTCTTGCTCCTCAACCTTCTTAGCTAACTTTTCATTGGTCACCATCTTGCTTGACTCTACTGAAGAATCTTGATTAGGAATGTACAACATGTAACTTCACACAACCTGCAAACTCTTTAGCTCTGATACCAAAAATGATGTAGAGCCTCACCTTGGAAAACTTAGGAGGAAATAAATCACTCAAATAAGTTGCTTCAATGGGCACATATACCTTCTAGAATCAATCTTAAACCTATTTTAGATTTTTAAACAACTGATTTTCTCAATACCCACTGAAAATTGATAGGCAACATGAACTTTCTTGACCTGTTGTCACCACATTTCAGTTTTCTACATCAAATTAACTTAAGTCGGCCCAATTTTTCCATAATGTAAATAGAAAAACATGTATGTATTTAACACCTTCAAAAATAAAAATGAATATCTGAAAGGATACAAACCATTTTTTTAAATCAATGGCAACTACGTTTAACTTCTCTCTGCATTTCTATGCATGAAATTAAAATCTGAACCCAAGTTGATTGGTAAAGATAGCTTCTTTAATATGACTCAACATTGCAATCTCATACTTTAATTTAGTAATTATCTCCATCACATACAACCATAAGATTTTATGTATTGGTGAATAGATGAACACATTCACCGATTTAAAATCTGGATTTCGCGTGGCTATGATTAGAAATAAAAGACCAAAAAAACAAAATAAAAATAGAAATAATATAATACATAACTCCTCTATGATCTTAGGAATCGATCACAAAGAGTTTAGAAAACTCCCATCAAATGATGCAACTCTCAAAACAGTCAGTGCTCACATTCACAATCCAAAAAGAAATGAATTTAATGCAATAAAATTTGAAATCTGCAAACTTACTCTAGGTTCAAAATATAAATTTTAAATTTTTTTTTCATGCACTCATGTGATTGTCAACACATTCTCAAAATTTTGAGGCTTTTTAATTCAGAAAAATAAGAGAGAAAGCACGTATTCAAAACTAAAATGACAAAATCTGAAACAAAACTCAAAATCTTTCTATTCCTATCTTCTCCACTCTACCCCTCTCTATTACATCAAATTGACTTTTTCAATACTTTCCTCTCTATGAAGTAGGAAGATGAAACATTATTTTTCCAACCAAGAATAGAGAGTCATGATTCTAAATCATGAAGAATCCAAACTACTATCAACTTCCTATCGCTTTCTAGTACTTGATTTGTTTAATTATTAATCACTCCAAACTCTAACTCAAAGAAAACTAACAAAATTAAAAATCAACACACCTTGTCCTAGGTGGCTATACCTAGAGAGCTCATCAAATTACTATGCCATTTATGCCACCACACATAGGACTTTATTGCAAACATTAAAATCGCAAACACACATAAGACATTTTATTTAACTTCCTATCACATTTTCGACCATGTAAGTTCCTATAGCATTTGTTTGATCTACCACTACAACAAAACCTCATAGATTTGAGTGACCTGATAGAATTAGAAGCAACTACCATAGATCTTGATGATCTGCTTAATGAGGTGGAAATTCTTTGAAAAAAGGTTGTTGAAGAAGAGGCTAAATGTATACATTTGGAGAAGGAGAAGGAACAAGTTACTATGAATACTCTCATTCAAAGAGACACCTTACTTAGAAGAATGACTACATTGCAGGAAAAAAATAGGAAGTTAGAAGAAAGATCTTCTACTCTGCATCCTAATGTATTTGGAGATGTTAAAATTTTGAGATCTAAGGTTCATGAACAAGAACACCTTTTGAGAGAGGAGGGACTTGCCATCTCTCAAACCCAACCCTACAAGCTAGTTGAAAAGGATGTTATAGATTTGACTGCATAAAACCCTAATAAAGGAAAGAAGAAGGTTGTAGTGATATAGATAAATGAGCCCCAAGTTCATCCTAATAAATTTGCAAGTCACTACAATCTTTGGGGTCAAATTGCGATGGTAATTTGCGATGGTAGTGTAATTTGTGTTCATTTTCATATTTTTTTTTGTAATTGTCCCTGACACTATCATAATACCAATGTTAGGATCATAATTGTGACACCCTCATGAGCATAAAATAAAATAAAAAGAAAAATGACAATCATTTTTCATTTTTTTTGATTTTGGAGAGAGCTGGGCGTGAAAGAGGTGGAGAGCTATGAATGTTGTTGTCACCCTTGTGATTAGTGTATTTGGTTGTTGTACCCTCATGATCTCTTCATTTTGTTTTTGTTCCCTTGTTCTATGATTTAATTGTCATATTGTGCCTTTGCTTTGTGATTTCATTGTTGTATCATGCCCTTACTCTATGATTTCATTTTCATGTCATGCCCTTGTGATCTATGTGCCCTAGCTCTGTGATTTTATTCAAGGGTGAGAAGGGGTACCATATGTAAATATTTTTTTATTTTCCTTGTAAACATGTGTATCTATATTTCCTTCAAAACATGTATCACTTTATATATTCAAAGAGATATTTTTCAAGGTGCTTATTACATATATGATCCAACTACATACATATTCCAAAATCCAAATGACAAAACAATAAAACTCACTCAACTTGTGCTAATTGAGTTACCTCAAGATCTTGTACAAAAACAATTCAAACCACAAAAAATGAGCCGAGTTCACAAGAAATTTTATAAAAACATATCATAGTAGATTTTTTAGAAAGAAACAAGTTGTAACTAGTTAAATGGGTCTAGTTGCTGATTAGCTGGGTTGATATGTACATATATTTAACTAGGTTATGGATTCTACAAGGGAATGAGCCTCATGATTATGCATATGTGTTTGGTGCATTTATTTCTTGTGATATATCTTTGCATTTCATTTCCATGCCTTTGCTTTGTGATTTGGTTTCCATACCCTTGTGATCTCTATGTTTCATTGTCATGCCCTTGCTCTACAATTTTGTTTCCATACCATGCCCTTTCTCTATGATTTTAGTGTCATGCCCTTGCTCTATATTTTTTTGCCATACTGTGCCCTTTCTCTATTATTTTTTTGTCATGCCCTAGCTTTGCAATTTTCTTCAAGGGTATGTAAATGTTGGGTTCTTTTCCTTCTAAATAGGTATCTCTTTATATCTCCTTTTGAACATGTATATTTAGAGATTTTTTTAAGGTGCTTATTACATCTTAGCTACACAACAAAAAAATGGATCCAACTACATACATATTCTATAATCCAAATAAAAATAAAATAAAACTCACTCAACCCGTGCTAAGTGACTTACCTCAAGATCCTCCATAAAAATAATTTATACCAAGAAAAATGGGCAGAGTTTGTAAGGAATTTTACAAAAACATATCATAATAAAAATTTTTAGAAAGAAACTAGCCATAACTAGCTAAATGGATCTAGTTGTTGATTAGCTTGGTTGATTACAAATTCCTTTAGAATTATCATCAGATTAGGTACAATAAAATAAACAATCAGCTATTCCTCGCAACCAGGATCAAATATAGTTTTCCAAGGTGATAAAATTGCATATGCAAGGACTCAAAGAATAACTTCAGTGAAGAGTTTAGTGTAAGGAGTTGAAGAAGTAAGTTTTTCTTCTATGTAAATGCCAGAATCATGAGGCTTATTTCCTTGTAGAAGCCTTTGCCACAATGATATTACCTCTAAACCATGCAAAGTATGTTGCAGTGGTTCCCAACCTTGAAACACTCTTACTAGCATTTGATACTTGGGATCATTGCAGGGAGACTATTTCAATACTTGAAACACTCTTATAAGCATTTGATATTTGGATTGTAATTTATCAAAGACACTTGAAAGTGATTCCAATGTCATAGTACATATGGAAACACTTTCCTAGATTTTATCTAGTGGCAACCATAATATCCTCTATGTTTTCTAGTTGTTGTTTCTGCCATGTAGTCTCTTTCTAAAGCCACTGCTTCTCATTCTCTTTCGACAGTTGCTCCTTCTACTTTTCTCTTGTGCCTTAAATTTTGATTATCAAACTTATGAATATCTACCTCTACCTTATCTAAAATCAATTTCACAGTGTGTTGTAACTCTGGCATAGGTGTTTGATCATCGATAGCTTTCATTTCAGCATTCGAGTTTTCAAGATTGGTCAATACCCTCACTTGCAGACCTCTCATCTCAAGCACTTTTTGTATTGTTTCAACACCATGTTCTTGCTTCTGAGCTAATATTTCTTCAAATGCATTTTCTTAAATAAAAAAAAACTTTGTTGAACAATTGTAAACTCTTAGAAAGCGCATTGTTGTTTTCATGTATATATATGTATATATATATACATATATATACATATATATATGTATATGTATATGTATATGTATGTATATATGTATGTATATATATACATACATATGTATATATATACATATGTACATGTACATATGTATATATATACATATGTATGTATATATATACATATACATATACATATACATATACATATACATATACATATACATATATATATATGTGTGTGTGTGTGTGTGTGTGTGTGTGTGTGTGTGTGTGTGTGTGTGTGTGTGTGTGTGTGTAGAGAAATCTTGTGGATTGTGGATTATGGATTATAAACAAAAGGAAAAGAAAATATGACATTAATCATTCCCCATTTTTTTTGATTGATTGTGGAGAGTTACACGTGAAAGAGAATGGAAAGCTCCAGGTGAGTGTGGAGAGCTCTAAATGTTGGTGGAGATAAGTGGAGATCTATATATATATATACATATACATATACATATACATATACATATATATGTATATGTATGTATGTATGTAGAGAAATCTTGTGGATTGTGGATTATGGATTATAAACAAAAAGGAAAAGAAAACATGACATTAATCATTCCCCATTTTTTTTGATTGATTGTGGAGAGTTACATGTGAAAGAGGATGGAAAGCTCTAGGTGAGTGTGGAGAGCTCTAAATGTTGGTGGAGATCAGTGGAGATCTATAAAAAAAAATTCATTCCCTTGTGATCTTCATGCCCTTGCTCTATGATTTTCTTCAAGGGGAGAAGATGTACCTATGTAAATGTACTTTTATTTTCTTTCTAAACATGTATCTCTTATTTATATATAATAGCTTTCATTAGATTCAAGGATAACTAATTATGATGATTGTATGTATATGTGCATGTACACATGTAAATCATTTCACTATGTGAGCTACTTTACATGCATACATACATACTTGCATAGTACTTGTGCTAAATTAAATCAATAATTCATGTCTTGAATTTACACAAGCAATTATCCTTGCATTCCATCAAATTTATTCATACTAAACTAAGTACACATAAATATGTACTTACAAATTATATTATCTCTTGGTGATTGAGTAAAGATATCATGCATAATATCATCTAGGTAATGATTAGATGCATTTACATTAAGTCATAATAGGATCGAGTAGATGATCCATTTATGTTACTTCATACTTATTTTATTAAACATTTTTTTTAACATAATCAGCAATACTAGAATTATACAGCTACAACTAGTACTCTTGCTTATTTTATTTTATTATATACATTTAAGACTATTATTTTTCTTAAAATTAGATTGTATATTTTTTATCACTAAAACACAAATATATATTTCTAATAGTTATCTTTTTAAATTTCAAGATCTTCATATTTAACGTGAAGAGTTTCCACTATTAGACAGTGGAATAGCCACAATGTGGAGCCACATAGCTCATGAATTTTTCCACCAAATTATATTTTTGTCCTTCAAAAATATTATAGGTGAATTTTCTTCTAATTTTACATATATTTATTCATATGTCACTTGTTGTTTGAGGTAATTTTCTATTATGAGATAGAGATATCTATCATAAGGATAGACATGCCAATTTTGATCATCCTTCTTTCAAAGCTGATTCCCTTATCTAATTAATGAGACTACTTGCAACTAACACCCCAATTTTCTACAACTTTCCTGACCATCCATTAACACAAACAAATCATCCCATATCCATAAACAACATCTAATCTTCTGTAAGTATCTCCTCTAAAGACCCAATACACGAAGCCACTATCATCATCAGTGGACTCACTCTCCTTATACGAATTTAATCAAAACTATTCATATTAAAATTGTTAGAATTATTTAGAATAACTGAGAGGTGGGGGTGAGTTAGTTATCCAAGGTTCAAGTGTGTAAATAAAACTTTTCATAGATTAGTGAACCCATAAAACATTTATCATCATGCATGCATCCATAAGATTATGTAATCACTTAAAAATTGTAGGTTACTATCAAATCAATTTGTAGAAATGTAAACATGAAACATAATAGATTCAGCAACACATTTGACACAATAATTTACATGGAAACCCATTTTGGAAAAAACTACGATGTGTAATAAAACTTTTCATAGATTAGTGAACCCATAAAACATTTATCATCATGCATGCATCCATAAGATTATGCAATCACTTAAAAATTTTAGGTTACTATCAAATCAATTTGTAGAAATGTAAACATGAAACATAATAGATTCAACAACACATTTGACACAATAATTTACATGGAAACCCATTTTGGGAAAAACTACCAGTAACATGTTACTCTTTTTCACTCTTCTAAAGTGATGCCCTATGAAAGGCCAACCCTATTAAAGATTACAATACACACTATTAAATGTTACCCTATTAAAAGATTTCAATCACCTTATTAGGATTGAGCCTTGTTAGAGGACTTTAGACCATTCACTTGGAATGTCACCTAGTTAAAAGATTTACAAATGATTGTTAGGTCAACCTTAATCCAAAGGATCTATCCTAGACTAATACAATTAGTAGAGAGTAACAGTAAGGCTTGATCTAATAACAAATTACAACTCCATTTGTAGATTATAGATCTCTCTTTTAGTCTTCCATTCTGCTTGGCCTTCACACATTTCAGCTCTAATAGCTTGTTCAACCTTTAAGTATTCATACCCTTAAGCCTTCTTGCTTAACATGCTAATGCAAACTCTTCTCTTAGGTCACTTGATGAAGCATAACCCTCGATTCCTTCTCTTCCTTAGGTTCTTACACATGACAACCTTTGCTTCTTGAGTAGCCATCCCTATAAATAGAAAATTAAGATCTCTTTTCATTCATTTTCCATCATCCAATTTAGGATTAGGAAAGATTAGGTAGGATTCAATGAATCTACCCCTAATTCCATATCACTTCTAGAAACTTCTACTTCAATCCTTTTTGAAGTCACCTCAAAATAGTTTACCTTGAATTTTGTGCCATCAACTTATCAACCTTATATTCCATCTAGTTCACATAATCCAAGAAAACAAACTTGTTAACTTAGATCCATCGAATTCACAAGCTTTCAAATAATGTAGTCACTTATCATTAACTTGATTTTGATGCTTGGAACATACTGTGTTGCTCAACATCCATTAAAAAATCACTCGGCACAAACTAAAGTTTACTGGTGCTTGGCATCAACTAAAATTTACTCGACATCCACTATTTTTCTTGACATACACTAGAATATACTTTTACTCAACATCAGCTGATTTTCTGCTCAACTTGCACTGACTTTGCTCGGCACCTACTATCCACTCAGTCAAGTTTGGCAAAAAAACTTTGTTTAACTTGTTCTTCTAAACTTGCTTAGTGTAACTAGCCCTTGTAACCTTAAGTAGATTATCAATACATCATGTTATCACTATCTTAGTTGATTCTTGTACTCCTTTTCATAACATAACTCAACCTTTCCTCTAGGTGCTATTGTTACATCTTTTGATCAAATCCTCTTCATCAATCAAATAAGTGATAGTACTTAAATCATATAAGTAGTTGTCTTACCAAAAAATAGGAGGTTTGACATCAGTGACAAAATAATGATTGAAATAGTATCAATCTGTTCTCAATAATCTCCTTCTTTCAACAATCTCCCTCCTTCGCATTGATGGAAAACCAATCTGATCAACCAAACTGACTAGGTTAAAATAGTAAGACCAACAAAATATCAAAAAGAGAATAATTCCTTTCATTGAAATCTCTCCCTATATTAGCAACTTTCATCTTCTCAATAGGTTAGGAAACTCTATTGTGTCATCCTTATGACTCCTTCTGAAGTACTTCTTATATCTTCCTTCTACAATTATCTTCCTCTTACTAGGTAGGGGTAGGTGTTAGGATTTCTCCCTCTTTGTTCAATCTCCAATCTCTTGTATTTCTCTTAATTAGTAAATCTCTCCCTCTAGGATCAATTTAATTCATTCTTCTCCCTCTTTGACAACAATGACAAAGACTTGTCATCTTAACATGTAGATACGAACTTCTTTAGTTTCTCCTTTTGTCACCTTGTATGTGATTGATTTTTAGTTCCAACACTTTGATTACTTTAGGCAACTCCTTAAGTAAGATCCATTGTATCAATTTGGAACATATGTAAATCAACTTGTTTGATGCAGGGCACTCATTTTGTTACTTAGATAGCCTTTCATAGGGGTATCACCCCTAGTTTACCTCTTAGATACTCATGAGCATCCTTAGGTAATGCTTTTGTAAAGATATCAACATTTTCCATCTTCACCTCTTTATCTTGAACTAATTCTCTCAAGTAATGATACTTGATTCTAATGTGTTTAGTCTTTGTGTGCATCACAGGATTCTTTGATATGTTTATAGTACTTGTATTATCACAATAAAGTATCACTAGTTCTGTGATCTATTCTTTCATACCTTTGAGTAGTTGTTTGATCCATACAATGTTAGTACAACCTACAGTAGCAACAATATATTCAGCTTCAACAATAGATTGTGAAGTGCAATTTTGTTTCTTGCTAGTCCATGTAACCATCCTCTCGCCTAAGAAAAATGCTCCTCCACTGGTGTTCTTTTTGTCATCAATGTTTCCAGCCCAATCAACATTAGTATAAACTCTTAATTCAATTTTTTTATTTTTCTAATAGTATAGACCATACTCCTCTATTCT
Source organism: Cupressus sempervirens (assembly GCA_028749045.1). Lineage (NCBI taxonomy): Eukaryota > Viridiplantae > Streptophyta > Pinopsida > Cupressales > Cupressaceae > Cupressus > Cupressus sempervirens. The sequence continues at coordinate 60,750,024 of CM053783.1, forward strand.
TTTCAGATATCTCATTATTTTGCAACTATCCCTACAAATAATGCAATGCCAAATTTGCTATGTACTATGTATTATAATTTTCCAATCATAGCCCTATATAATGTTTGATTCACTTCAGTTGAATCATCATTCTTTGACAATTTATGTCCTATCACCATAGGTGTACTTACTGGTTTGGAATCTTCCAATCCAAAAAATTTCAATATTTCCTTGACATATTTTGACTGAGTGATGTATATAACATATTTCATTTGATGTACTTGCAAACCCACAAAGAACTTGATCTCTCCAAACATAGGAATTTCAAATTCTTGCTTCATTTCATTTGCAAAAACCTTACATAAAGCATCTTGACCTCAAAATATGATATCATCAACAAAAAAATTAGATAACAAAATACCTTTGCCTTTTTTCTGTCTTTATGTACAAATTATTTTTATCATCAGTCCTTTCAAATCCAATCTTCACAAGATACTTACGAAGTCTCTCATACCATGATCTCGGTGCTTGATTCAAACCATATAGTGCTTTGTGTAGTCTAAATACCATGCTCTTATTGTTAACATTAACAAATCCTTCTAGTTGTTATGAATAAACTTCTTCCTCTAATATGCCATTTAGAAATGCAAATTTAACATATGTTTGATAAACTTTGAAAGCTTTGTATGCAGAATAAGAAAGTAGAGTTTTTACTCCTTCCAATCTAGCAACATGAGAAAATGTTTCTCCATAGTCCATTCCTTCTTCTTGCATATATCCTTTGTAGACTAATCTTTCCTTATTCCTTGTGACTTCACCATTTTCATCTAGCTTGTTTTTAAATACCCACTTAGTGTCAATCACATTTTTGTCTTCTGGTCTAGGAACTAGAGTCCATGTTTTATTTTCTCAATTTGTTCAATCTCTTCTTCCATGGCTTTAGTCTAGTACACATCTTCTAATGCATCTCTCACTAGTTTAGGTTCTTTCATGCTCAGTAAACATGTATCATTTCTCAATTTGTTCCTTGTCATTGGTCTAGCATCTTTATCTCCAATAATTTTTGTAGTAGGATAATGTCTTTTGACACATTTGGACAATCTTGGTTTAGCTTTCATTTCTTCATTTGGTCTTTCAACTTCAGAGTCACTATGTACATCTTTGTTAGGTAGCTCAACATCTTTTTCATGTATACTAATCTCAGAATCATAATTTGCTTCAATTTTATTCTATAGCTTGACATTTAAGTGTAGCTTCATTCCTGAATGCAACTTGACATTCATAGTATGTGACTCGACAACCATTGAAACTTACTATTGGTTTCTAGCTTGATTTGCAACATCTTCTTCAGTAGGCATTCCTTTCTTGACTTCTACACAATTCAAGGTATAGACAACTATACTTACAACTTCTCTCCAATATTACAAAGTAACATTTTTCTCCATCATGAGTCTCCTAGCACAATCCATTACAAACCTATTCCTCCATTTAGCTATTCCATTTTGTGGAGAGGTTCTATGGGAAAATATTTGTGTTTTGAATCCTCTATCATTACAAAAAATCTCAAACTCATGTGATGTAAATTCTCATCCTCTGTCAGATCTCAAACATTTTATACTTTTACATGTTTCCTTCTCAAATCTTGCTAAGTACCACTTAAACATTTAGAAAGCATCAAATTTTTGTTTCAAAAACATAACTGTTATCATTCTAGAATAATCATCAATGAATACATTTTTGTTTTTATCTCCTTTGTAGCTTTGCACTTCAATTGGTGCACACAATTTAGTACGAACAATCTCTAGTATTCCTTTAGAGGTATGAGTTTTACTCTTAAAACTTGACTTTTTAATTTTGCCTAACTAACATTGTTTGCACATTATATTATCAGGCTTCTTCAACTTAAGTAAACCTCTAACTTTCTTTGTGTTATTGATACTAACCAAGTTATCAAAATTAACATGACATAACCTTTTGTTCCATAGCCACACACCATCAAATTTTACAACTCGACAAGTAGCATCCTCAATGTCAAGATAGAATAGATTACTCCTAGTCTGATCACCCTTTCCAATTAGTTTTCCATTAGTATCATTTATCTTAGCAATCCTTTTTTCAAACTCAACCTTACATCCTGAATTATTCAGTTGTGACACACTCAAGAGATTATAGTTAAGTCATTCAACAAAATAAGCATTTTCACATAAAATCTTATCTGTGAGTTTGATAGAACCTTTTCCTTTTATCAAACATGGGGCATCATTACAAGATCTTACACTATTTCCATCATAACAATTTAAGGTAACAAAATTAATTTTATCACCAATCATGCGATGTGAACATCCACTGTCAATGATCCATCTATCATTCTTGTTCACACAAGTCACAAGTGTAGTTGCCTCATCTTCATTAGATTTTTTGTTCATTGCAACATACACCACTTCATCATCATGTTCGTTAGATTCATCTTTTATTTCCTCTTCATCAATATAGAAATACTTATTGCCTTTATCTTTATAATCATTGTTGTCTTCATCTCTTCTACTTTTGTACTTGTCACCGCCTTTGCAGTTCTTCGTTTCTAGACATCTAATAACAATTTGACCAACCTCACTACAATTGAAAAAAATGATAGGTAATTTACTTTTGAACTTGCCTTTACCTCCATGGCATCTTCTTGCCAGTAGTTCTTCAAGTTGTTCTACATCCTCCTCATTTGTATCACTATCACTAGACACATACATTATCTTTTTCTTCTTCTTCTCATTAGGTTCCTTCAATGACAACTTAGATTTGAAATTAGATTCAATATTTTTTAGGTTTTTAATCATCAAAGTTCGATAGCTCAAAAGCAACAAACCTACCTACCAGACCTTCAAGTGATAGATTGATGGGGACACAACCCAAGAAAAAAATGGACACAACAGAAAGGAAAAATTATATTAACTGAGAAAATAATCTATTACAAATAGTACAGAGAAAATAAACTTCAGAACATGCCCTAAGGGCTTACAATAGCATAAACCTGGAGGTAATTTCTCCTTTTAGTAACTCCTCTCAAACTCCACTCTGAACTACCTTTTACAATGCCAAAAATCTCCTTAAATAGACCCCAAAGGGTTAAGGACTAGGAGTACATTCTAGAAAGTGCTAGTAGGCATCCACTGACAAAATAGAAGGTTCCATAAGCTGCATTAGAAGTCGGTGCAAATCTAGAAGAATTCAGAAACGGTAACCGAACTTCTGGTAGGCATAACTTTTGAACCGTAGCTTCGATTGACAAACCGTTTACATTTTTGGAAAGCTCTCGAAGTGCTCTATAGCCCTATGGACAAGCTTTTCTTGTCCCCCATTTTTTGACCCTTTTTGAGGTCATTTAATGCCCCAAACCTGACTTTGAAGCATTCTTAGGAGGTCTCCAAAACCCAAAAAACTGCAATAACTTTCAAACCGTGTGGCCTATTGACCTAATTCTTTTTCTGGAATGCTCTAAATCATGATTACATTCATCTGGCCAATTCACACCTTCTAGTTTACCAAAATGATGGCCCAAATACATGCTCCTATTTTTTTGGGATTTTCAAACGCACTGATAGTGGAACTGTGAGAGTTGGAACCTTTATTTGACCCAAATGGGTATCCAAAAATGAAAACACATCAAACAGAAACTAAGTCTAAGTACATTTTTTTGGGTGACACAGGATTGCCCTTATACCTCTGGATGCTCCTACATCAGACACCTAGGGTAGATTGAAAAGTGACCCTGTCACTTTATGGATGGTAGAGGTAATCCCAAATGGGAAACCTCAGCTATTGAAATCCAAGTTGAGTCCTCGATCGGCCGTCCTTTCCATTTGACCAAATATTCTTCATACTGCCTGTTTTTGGTACTCCTACCCACACGATGATCTAGAATGTCTTCTATCTCCTCCTTCTTAGAAGCTAGAATTGGACATGGATCTAACACCAACTCCTCATCTGCACCATCATCATGTTACTCTGTTAAATCTACAATGTTGAAAATGGGAGAAATGTGAATACCATCTGGCAGCTCCACTTCATATGCATTTCCTGAGTCATGTTTCTTCAAAATTTTGTAGGGGCCAAATTTCTTTATTTTCAGCTTGTTGTAAGTACCGACTGGAAATCTTTCTTTTCGTAAGTGCACCATGACTAGATCTCCTACTTGGAATTCCTTATGTCTTCTCCTTTGATCAGCTCTAGCTTTATACTCTTGATTCATCTTGGTAATGTGTGCCTGAACCTCCTCATGTAGATGCTTGATATGTTCAACAAATTCTTTCGCTTCAACACTTGTCCTCTCCCCTTGTTCTATCTTCCTCAGCTCTGGTGCAGTCCTTGGGCTACTCCCATATACAATTTGGAATGGTGATTTTCTAGTACTCCTATTTATAGAGTTATTATAAGCAAACTCTGCTTGTGGTAGAATCAAATCCCATCCCTCGGGCTTATCCCCAACTAAACATCTCAGTAAATTGCCCAAACTTCTGTTTACCACTTCTATTTGGCCGTCAGTTTGTGGGTGATGCATGGAACTGAATTTCAAGTCTGTTCTCAACTTTTTCCACGATGTCCTCCAGAAATACCCCACAAATTTAGTATCTCTGTCAGAAACTATACTCCTTGGAAGATCATGTAGTCTTACCACCTCTTTGAAAAATAAGTCTGCAATATGGACAACATCATGAGTCTTGTGGCATGGAATGAAATGTGTCATTTTGGAGAACCTATCAACCACCACAAATACTGAGTCATTACCCCTTTGTGTCCTTAGAAATCCAAGAACAAAATCCATACTTATGTCTGTAGACACCTAAAAATCCTTTAGAAAATAAAGTATTTTTATTTTTTGAAAAAATCCCTGATGACATCATCATTTATTAATTAATTATTTAATTACTTAATTAATTAATTTTTATGCCATTAAATCCCTTTATCTTAATTAAAAATATTTAATTAAGGAATTCCTCCCAAAAATGTTTAAATATTATTTCCTTATTTATTAATTATTTAATTAATAAATTGACCAAAAATCCTAAAATAAAATAAAAATTTATTTTTTGCCCAAAACTTGGCCAATCTTCTTGAGACCAATAACCTCTTCCAAAATCTTCTAATCCTTCTTTAATTTCGATTAAAGGCTAATCCCATGATTTCCTACCCCTAATCCCAACTCAAAATATTTAATTAAGATTAAATATTAATCCTCATGTTTATTAAAAAAGTTTTAATAAATATCTCTTCAACCCAAACCCTTGAAATAAATAAAACTTTATTTATTTCCTAAAAATCTAATTTATCCTCATCCTAAGAAGTTCTAGACTCTTCTAGAAAGTCTTCATCCTCATCTTAAGAAATTCTAGACTATTCTAGAAAGTCTTTATCCTCATCCAAAGTCTAGACTCTTCTAGAAGATGTATTTAACCCTAATCCTAATCCCCTCCTAACCTTGTCACATTCCCTAAAAATGGGTTAAGACTTACTAACCCAAGCCAAAGCTAACAAATATCTCCTCCTTCACCCACCCTCATTAAATGCCATCCACTTGCCTATCCCTAAGCTAATCCTAAACCATCATAATCCATCCTCTAATCATTTGCACAAGCCTAAGCAAGCTTAAAACCCTCCTAATCAAGTCCAAGTCGAAATTTCTCTCATCACCCTCAAAATATCTCAACCATAAAACTTTATGAAGCCTACTAGGTCATAAATGTTCTTACAAAGCACTTATGAGGGTCTTTATGAAGATTTTATCTCTTGAGCCTCCTTTGTTGACTCATCCTTGCCCTTTCCTCCATCCTCTCACCTTGTGACATGTGTCACTCCCTGATTGGTTGTAAGGAAGCACAATCCATGTGCTCTCCTCTCATGCAATCTAAGCCCTCCATGAGTTTTTCCCCATCCTTGCATCTTAGCCCTCAATCCCTCAAGCCTCTTGCCTATAAATTGGATCCTTCCCCTTTGCAAAATAACACAATCCATGAAGTAAAGTCATAATGTCATTTTAAGAAGCCATTTTATATCAAAACCATACACTCACACCCAAATTCCAACTCCATTTGAAGCCCTTTTTGAAGCATAAAGCTTGAGCATACATCATATCTATTTAGACAAAGCTACTCAACAAGAGAGCTTCTTATTGAGAGAGTCCATTAATGGCTCATATTCTCAATTGAGAGCTCATCTTAGTCTATCTCTTGAGCCTCCTTTGTTGACTCATCCTTGCCCTTTCCTCCATCCTCTCACCTTGTGACATGTGTCATTCCCTGATTGGTTGTAAGGAAGCACAATCCATGTGCTCTCCTCTCATGCAATCTAAGCCCTCCATGAGTTTTTCCCCATCCTTGCATCTTAGCCCTCAATCCCTCAAGCCTCTTGCCTATAAATTGGATCCTTCCCCTTTGCAAAATAACACAATCCATGAAGTAAAGTCATAATGTCATTTTAAGAAGCCATTTTATATCAAAACCATACACTCACACCCAAATTCCAACTCCATTTGAAGCCCTTTTTGAAGCATAAAGCTTGAGCATACATCATATCTATTTAGACAAAGCTACTCAACAAGAGAGCTTCTTATTGAGAGAGTCCATTAATGGCTCATATTCTCAATTGAGAGCTCATCTTAGTCTATCTTGAAGTTTATGAATTTTTTTTAGTTTGTAGAAGCTTTATTTAAATTTGGTTTCTATTAGCATACTAACATTGCTCATATACATTTTGGCACGCCCGGTGGGACCCCACATGGGTCATCTTCATTAGCTTTTTTAGTCAAGTTTTGTATGTCATTTGCTGATTTTGGCTAATTTTTCTTGTTTTTGTGATTGGTAGGATTGTATAAATTGGTTTTGTAGGTCCACCTGAGCATGAATAAGACAAAGGAACTCATAGTCTATCTCATAGTATTTGCAGATTTTTCAAGCTTATAGGTGGACAAAGCACTTGGAATTCTTCTTCCTCTTCTTGTCTATATTCTTCTTATTCCATCTACTTCTTCTTCTTCTTCTTGTGGGAGATCTTGGCCATTTTTTTTAAGGAAGCAAAATCATACACACTTCTTTTTAGTGCTTAAAATGAACCCCCAAATCATACTTAAATCCATTGAAAAATTAAAAATTTGCAAAAAAAAAAAAATCTTTTACCAAGTGAAACTAAACCATTCTAATCATTTGCATCCTTGCAACATCAAGATTTTAGATGCATTCATGCAAAGTTAGGAACACTTCATTTTTGAGAATTTAAAAAGAACTTCAAGTTTCCATTTCAAAAGGTTCAAAATCAACACTAAGTGTACACTAAAATCTAAATCAAACTCAAAGCATCAATCAAGGATAAAATGAACTTCATTTGAAAATATTTTAATGTTCTTTTTAAATTCTCATGAAAACTAAGAGTCCTAAAACTTTTTTTATTTGTTCCAAACAAATGTCTTGTTGCAAAATCTTGAATGTTTCTTAGTTTTTTCATGCATCAAAACAATCTAGGAATATCATTTTTGGGCTTAAAACATGCAAACTAGAACACAAAATCTTGAATGAAAAGCAAAGTCCAAAGAGTCATTTTCACTTTTGAGTCCAGAAAAATCTTGAATGATCTAAGGTTAAAACAAATAACTTCAAAGTTCTTAAAACAACACACAAAATCTCAATCTTGAATGCTCAAAGGAAAAAACTTGAATGTTTAATCACTTGTCTTTGAATGCATGTTGCTAAACACACTCTTGAATGCCATGGATTAAAATCAAATTTTTCTTGAATGCATGATTAAAACAACAAATCCAATCTTGAATGCCAAGGATCAATTAACCATTGCAATATCAAACACTTCATTTGTAGCTTTTAAAATTGAACAAAACAAATTTCTTTTCCACATGCAATTTAGGCAAAGTTTGATTTTTGGACATTTAAGAAACTTCGTTAAGTTAAACACAAATTTGCAAAAATCAATTTGAGTAGTTCCTTGGACTCACCTCTTTTCTAATCACCCATCAAATATTAACCATTGGTTGCAATCTCAGCGCCATTCATGGGGATGGGTCTACTTGAAAAAGGTGTTAAATGTTCCACAATCTAACTCACTCACTTGGTCTTTGAACTTTTTCTTTAACTTTATTAAAAATTTTAAATGACCAAAAGTCTAGATTAAATCGACCACACTTCAAGTTTGGGCACTAAAATTGAACAAATATTGATGTGGAGGGCCTCCGGGCGCGCGCTTGACAAAATCGAGTCTCACACATCTTTGCTTTGGGCTTAAAACAAAATCACACCAACTCTTGAATGCTTTAAAGGAAATTAATCAATACTTGACGTGGAGGGCCTCCAGGCGTGCGAGTTTGCTTTTGTTGACCCTAACTCTTCTTATTGTTTGCATTCTTTGATCGATTTACTTTTGTTGGCGCTTCAAGTTGGAATTGAACATTGTCTCTTAAACATGAGTGCTTGCAAAGTCTAGATTAGCACACATAAGAGTCAGTTGGGTAAAAGAACAAGCATGTTTTTTAGCCCAAGGTCATCCAAGTCTTCTCTCCCCTTGTCATCTTTCAAGGCCATCTTGGGTGCATAAGACTAGGATCCAAAACCTTATTTTTAGTTTTAGGAGGCCTGCTTGGGGATTTCATCACCCCTTGGGATGACCTCAACTCCAGCGTTTTGGCGGAGTATAAAAATCGGGAGGTGAATCCAAAGACACCTCTCTTGGAATCAAGATTTTGTCACTCGGGCTAAGCCTCAAGGAATTTTATACCCTTGAGAAGTGAAAGAGGAGAAGTGGGTTACCGCTCCTCTCAGCTGTGTGACATCTTTTTGGTTTCATCTATGGATTTGGGCCTCACGTACCTTGCGTATATCGAGGACTCCCTAGCTATAAAAAATTTTATCCTTGTAGAAAGCTTGCTAGGATGTTGGTGTGTTTGACATGCTTGCTCCAAAATTTTGTCTGCTTGTTTGTTCATAGCTTTTGAATGAATGTTTGCCAACTTTGGTCAAAATCCCAAAAAAGAAAAAATCTCTCGGCTCAAGGCATACTTAGCATAGTCACTGCCTTATCAGAAAATCATCCAAGCTCCCCCGCTGTAACTGAATCTATCTAGTTCTTTGCCTTAGAACAATCCCAAATCCAAAGTCCATCCAAATCATCCCCCCAGCCAGCTAGCAACCCAATCCAAAATCACCCAAGCCTTTAAAGAGTTGTTGTTACTCTGCCAGAGTTTGCTATCCAATCAATCTTACCAATCAACGAATCTCACCAAGGTTATCCCTCTGATAGAGCATTGTCTAGGGTAATCTAGATTTGTCACTTGCATCGCTCATCACCTTGAGCTAAAGGTTGGGATCCACAAGTGGTCAATCTCGTGTCATGCCCATAGGATCATTAGTCTATTCTTAGGTTGACACAATCTCCACCAATCCAGTGCATAGGAAAGAAAAACTCTCACTTTTTGACATCATGCCCTTGAAGTCTTCCATCCACAGGAAAGCCAAAAATCTCCAGCCAATCCTCCTTAGGTCTGTCATGCAACTTTGACTCTCCCTAGGAAATCTTTCATCAGCCAATCCAAAATCTGTGCTTAACCCAAATCCAACCATGAGCTTTCGTGTTCATCCATATGCAAGACCCCATCCCCATCAAACTCATCATCAAAGCATGAAGTACCAATCCTATCATGATGTGTTTGGTCGCATTGTCCTTGCTCCCGCCACCTCCTATTCCAATGATGATGAAAATCTTGTTGACTATGACGGGTATATTGAAAGCCTTAGAAACATTCCCCCAAGCATCCCCCAAAATCCAAGAGTTATTCCAAACTATCTAGTCATGCCATCTGATATTCCAACTTCCCCTCCATCACCCCATCAACCAAGCTTCCAATCTTCGACCCCCATCACACTAGCTATTCCTGTCAATCCACCTCCACTTTCAACACATGAGTCTCCAAGGAATCTCCTAGAGGAAATACAAGAAAAGTTGCCTCCAACAGTCGATAAGCCATGTCATCTAATCCAACCATGTGAAGTAGTCAGTGATGAAGCTTCCCCATCTATAATATCACCTCCATCTCCCATAGCTATCATCCCCATACCATCCATCAAATTGCTTAAAATCCTTCCACTTCCCGCAAGCATCAAAATCCCACCACCTATCAAATCCCTCCAAATCCTATCCACATCGCCTCCAAGCATTTCCCAAATCTCTCGTAATGACCCATATGCATCCAGCTTCTACTCACCCATCTCCACTACTGAATCTCCCATCTATCCATCCGCTGCCTTTGAAGAATCCATCCCTTCACCTCCTATCGCACCATCCACTCCAAACTAATCCTATCAAGATCCTGCCCAAAAGCATGTTGACATCCCCCAAAGCATAAATGAAGATATCATTGTACCATGTCTTCCATCCATAGTGCAGTCACCATCTCCTCCATCTCCAAAACCTTGAGCCATATCTCCTCCACTACAAGATATCTTGTCATCCCACCAGCTAAATCAAGATCCTATCCTTCCATCTCCCCTGCTCCATGCTTCGATCTTACCACCTATCCAAGCTATTCCACCATCTATAATATACCCTCTTGGTTCACTTACATTCATCCATGGTGGCCCTCTCTCAGCAGAAGAATTAAGAACAATATCTCCCCATTGCAATACACCTAATAAATCACTTCTACCATTTTCTGCAAGAAAAAAGTTTCCTCAGCTTGTTCAAATGCTCAATCGATGGCATTATCAAGGTCAAGGTTTAGGACCACAAGAGAAAGGAATCAGAGAGCCTATTATTGCACAAAAAAATCTAGGGTTTCATGGTCTTGGATATGTATCCAAAGGCTCACCATCTAAAGGTGTTGGTACACCACACCCCCAAACCAAGCCTATCTCCAAGCCCACCATGCCAGCCTCCCATCACTCCTTCAAGAAATCTTATGTCATCCCCCCTCCACCATCTTTGCAACCCAAAACAACCTACCATATCCCCCCTTCATCCGCTAAATCCATTTTGGGTCCCTATGTCCCAAAATCTACCATCCTCCATCCTCCTATCAGCCATCATAAAAATCCTATTCCATCCATTCCCATGCAAGATCAACAAAGGCACATATCAGGGCACATCATCCATCATCATCCCCCTACATGCTCTTTCATATCCTCTCCATCTGAAAAAGCTTCTCCTAACCATCTTCCCAAAGCTTACCACAACAATGTGAATGCCAACTTCAAAATGCATAAAGCTAAAAATCCACATCCTAGGCAATCATATGTCTATTCTAAAAGACATACTCCAAAAAGGAAAAATCCAATCAAAGAATCCAAAACAATGCAACAGCCTATGAAAATAAAATCCAAAACCATGTGGATCCCCAAGAAAAAAGTTGAAACCCAATGCATAATGGCATCCACCATTGCTAATCCCCCATCTAGTGACTCATGTCCCCCATCTCCTAACTCCATCTTGGGTGCCTATATCCCCAAGCACGCTTCCACAAATCCTCCATCACGCCCGCATCTACCATCTATCCCCCATATGCTCTTTTCACACCCGTCCCAACATGTGCCAATGTTGCTCTTGCAAGCATCCCCATCTCATGCTCCTTTCCAACCTTTTCATCCATTCATCTCTTACCATCAATCCCATCTAATCCAATCTATTGCATAAATCACACATCTGGTGTACCAACAACTAGCAACAAAATTGAACATTCCAAATAGCTAGTGAAAAATCCCAAAAAAGCCAAAATAGCTGAAGAAAGCCAAAATCATTCCAGCTAAGTCCAAAGTCCAAAAGGTCAAAAAAAAGTAAAGAAAAATAAAGTGTCCACTGGTGAAAACTTGGCAATTCAAGCGCCTTGGACAAGTACCATGATGAAAACTTGGCAAACAAGCATCATGCGTAATCCCACCATCCCTAGCTTAGCCTATCACCCTCATGCTTTTGTTCATCTCTTGACATCCAACTCCATCTTCCAATCTATCCACCTATCCTCCACCCTCCATCTTCCATCTCACACCATCCACTAATCTCCTACAACTTCAGCAAATCATCCCAACTATCATCCATCTCCCTAGCCCCTTCAGCTTTTTCCATCCTAGATTCAATCCTATCACATCCATCATAAGACCTCCTTCTGCTTGTTATCTTCTGATTGGGGGCACTATATTCCTTGGAGATCTTGTCTTGTCCATCCTCCCTTGTCATTGGTATCTAGCTCTAGGCTATCCTCATGCAAACCCAATGTCATCTCTTTATATCCATCATAATCCTAGCTATCTACCATCCTATCCATCCATCTCATCCTGCTCCTCTAGCTATCCTTGGTCACAAAATCTCTCCTCATCATTGGATGCATCCTGCCAAATCCATATCTTTCGCTATCAGCCCACACTTAGCTTTCGCATCTTGCAAAACATCGAACCATCCCGCTATCCTCTCATCCTAAGCTTTTTATCCATCTGTATCATACCTATCATTGGTCTGTTAGCTTGTACCATATCTTGATTAGCCCACTTGTAAATCTCTTGGTCTGTCAGCTTGTACATCCTCTTTAGCATAGTACTGTTATATCTATCCAACTTTCATGTTCATTTCTCCTTGATTAGCATCTTGCACAAATCGCACAACCCTTGGTTAGCTATTCCAATGCATCCTTTAGCTAGATCTCCTGTCACCAAAGTGCTATCCTTCTTAGTTCAGCTTGCCAGATGCATCACCCATCCAGATCCATCAGCTTAGGTGCTCTCCGATAGATCCTTGTAGGATATAGCTTTCCTCATGTCTTATCTTGGTCCGTTAGTACCTCATCTTACCCATCTCGTTGGAAAACGGATCTCTTTTTGATTTTCGCTTTCTTTTGATTTGGAATCTTCCCTTTTGGGTCTTGAAATATCTTTTTGAAGAAATCTTTTTGTTTCCTCCTCAAGGTTGCCATGATCTTCCATATCATGGTATGCTACGAATGGGGCAATCAGAGCGTAAGGTCTTGATCATGTCTTTTGTTTATTTTTCTTTTCTGCTTGTGGGTTACCCAGTGTCGGTTCCACACTGCTTCCTCTTGGACTCATGTGTGATGCTGGGGCAATCCTTGCATGTTTGTTTTGAGTCAGTCCGTCAGTCCTCTGGATAATTGGTGAAAAGGCTTTGATGTTCTTGGTAACCTTGGCAATTAACCAACAGTCCTATAGCAAATCTAGTGCTCAACTACGTGGTGGTATTTCTCTTTGAAGTATCCCCCCCACTCAAAAAGATTCAATGGTTTTCCTTCATCTCCATTATCCCCCATCCATATCCAGTATCTGTCTCTCCTACCCCACCTTATGTATCAGTATCTCTTTGAGTCACTCCTCACCTTTAGCTTTAGGGATCCACAATCCTAGTCTTAGGGATCCACCAATCCAATCAATCCACCAAGCCTCATCTTTCGAGATCCACAATCCTAGTCCTAGGGATCTCCGAAACCCATCTTCCGCCAATCTGACTCTTTGAAATCCTATTGCATCAGCTTTATCATCCTATCATCCATCTCCCTATCCTAGATTATTTTTTTATAGCACTCCACTCCTTCATCCTCTGCAATCCCTGAGATCTTAAGCTCGCTTCCTCTTGTGCCTCTAATTCTCCCTTTATCATTCTCCCATAGTGAGAGTTTGAGCTAATTCAGCCCCTTCTCTTTGCCAATCTGAGTTTCCTTGCTCATCCAAGATTCTTGTACTTTTCAAGAAGCCATCGAGCCTCGCTTTCTCTCCCCGCTACCTTCTTGAGGGGGCATCTCATAGTCCATTCTCTCCTCTTCTGCTCTAGCCTTGGGCATCTTATTTTCTTATCTTTGATGCCATGCCACTTGCGGCATCACATCAAAGAGGGGCAAAATGTAGACACCTAAAAATCCTTTAGAAAATAAAGTATTTTTATTTTTTGAAAAAATCTCTGATGACATCATCATTTATTAATTTATTTATTTATTTTTATGCCATTAAATCCCTTTATCTTAATTTAAAATATTTAATTAAGGAATTCCTCCCAAAAATGTTTAAATCTTATTTAAACATTATTTCCTTATTTATTAATTATTTAATTAATAAATTGACCAAAAATCCTAAAATAAATAAAAAATTTATTTTTTGCCTAAAACTTGGCCAATCTTCTTGAGACCAATAACCTCTTCCAAAATCTTCTAATCCTTCTTTAATTTTGATTAAAGGCTAATCCCATCATTTCCTACCCCTAATCCCAACTCAAAATATTTAATTAAGATTAAATATTAATCCTCATGTTTATTAAAAAAGTTTTAATAAATATCTCCTCAACCCAAACCCTTGAAATAAATAAAACTTTATTTATTTCCTAAAAATCTAATTTATCCTCATCCTAAGAAGTTCTAGACTCTTCTAGAAAGTCTTCATCCTCATCCTAGGAAATTCTAGACTATTCTAGAAAGTCTTTATCCTCATCCAAAGTCTAGACTCTTCTAGAAGATGTATTTAACCCTAATCCTAATCCCCTCCTACCCTTCTCACATTCCCTAAAAATGGGTTAAGACTTACTAACCCAAGCCAAAGTTAACAAATATCTCCTCCTTCACCCACCCTCATTAAATGCCATCCACTTGCCTATCCCTAAGCTAATCGTAAACCATCCTAATCCATCCTCTAATAATTTGCACAAGCCTAAGCAAGCTTAAAACCCTCCTAATCAAGTCCAAGTCAAAATTTCTCTCATCACCCTCAGAATATCTCAACCATAAAACTTTATGAAGCCCACTAGGTCATAAATGTTCTTACAAAGCACTTATGAAGGGTCTTTATGAAGATTTTATCTCTTGAGCCTCCTTTGTTGACTCATCCTTGCCCTTTCCTCCATCCTCTCACCCTATGACATGTGTCACTCCCTGATTGGTTGTAAGGAAGCATAATCCATGTGCTCTCCTCTCATGCAATCTAAGCCCTCCATGAGTTTTTTCCCATCCTTGCATCTTAGCCCTCAATCCCTCAAGCCTCTTGCCTATAAATTGGATCCTTCCCCTTTGCAAAATAACACAATCCATGAAGTAAATTCATAATTCCATTTTAAGAAGCCATTTTACATCAAAACCATACACTCACACCCAAATTCCAACTCCATTTGAAGCCCTTTTTGAAGCATAAAGCTTGAGCATACATCCTATCTATTTAGACAAAGCTACTCAACAAGAGAGCTTCTTATTGAGAGAGTCCATTAATGGCTCATATTCTCAATTGAGAGCTCATCTCAGTCTATCTTGAAGTTTATGAATTTTGTTTAGTTTGTAGAAGCTTTATTTAAATTTGGTTTCTATTAGCATACTAACATTGCTCATATACAATGTCCTCCCATGGCCTTGATGGAACAGGCAATGGTTGATATAGTCCAGTATTACGGCTAAATCCCTTAGCAACTTGACAAACTTGACAACTCTGTACAAACTTCTTCACATCCTATGAAATTTGAGGCCAAAAATAATGTTCTCTAAGAATGGAAATGGTCTTATCTCAACCAAAATGTCCTGCCATCCCTCCACTGTGTTTCTCCTTAATTAGATTTTCCCTCATGGAGCTCCTTGGAATGCACAATTGACTACCTTTGAACAACATACCATCCTGAATCAAATAGTCTAACCACTTGGTTCTATCTACAACAATAGGTTCTTTACAAGCTTTCCAAGCTTCAGCAAAATTAGGATCCTTAGGGTACAAATTCTTGAGTTCATCAAACCCAACTACTTCAACCTGCATTACTGTAAGTAACAACTATCTCCTACTTAGGGCATATGCAACCCTATTAGATTTTCCACTTCTATGCTTCAACACAAATGTATAGCTCTGCAAGAACTCTACCCACTTCATATGCCTCTGATTCAATTTACCTTGACTATTTAGGTACTGTAATGCCTGATGATCAATATACAAAACAAATTTCTTTGGCAATAAATAGTGCCTCCATTTCTTTAAGGCTTGAACTATTGCATAGAACTCTTGATCATAAACAGAATACTTCTTCTTTGCATCATTCAATTTTTCACTAAAATATGCAATAGGCTTACCTTCTTGGCTTAATACAACCCCAATAGCACTGCCACTAGCATCACAATCCACCTGCAACACTTTTCTAAAATCTGGAAGTGCCAACATAGGTTGTTCTGTTACCTTCTTCTTCAGCAATTCAAAACTTCTCGTAGCTGTTGCAGTCCATTTGAACTCTTTTCTATCCCCTCTTACTATATCAGTTAGGGGTGCACATATGCCACTGAAATTCTTAATAAATTTTCTGTAAAAACTAACAAGACCATGAAATGATCTTACCTCAATAGCAGATCTTGGAGTAGGCCATTCCCAGATTGCTTTTACCTTCTCTGGATCCATTTTGAGACCTTCAGGTGATATAGCAAACCCCAAATAGACTAACTCCCTTTTTGCAAAGTTACACTTCTTTAGATTAATTAATAGTTTCTCTTCCCTTAGCCTTTCAAGGACACTACGAATATGCAATAAATGTTCTTTCAAAGTCTTGCTGAAAATTAAAATATCATCCAAATAGACAATAACAAATTTTCCCAAGAACTTCTTAAGTACCTCATTCATGATCTGCATGAAGGTGCTTGGGGCGTTCGTCAATCCAAAGGGCATGACTAACCACTCATAAAGACCCTCCTTGGTCTTGAAGGCTATTTTCCACTCATCTCCTTCTCGAATCCATATCTGGTGATAACCACTCTTTAGATCTATCTTTGTGAAGTACTGAGCTCCACTCAAGTAGTCCATAATATCATCCATCCTTGGCAAAGGAAATCGGTACTTGATGGTGATCCTATTTATAGCTCAAGAATTTGTACACATCCTCCACTCTCCATCCTTCTTTGGTGCGAGTACTGCAGGTACTACACATGGACTCAGGCTCTTTCAAGTCAAGCCCTTCCTCAACAACTCCTGAGCCTGTCTATTTAGCTCCTCTGTTTTAGTAGGAGTCATCCTATGAGCAGCCTTGTTCGGCAAACTAGCTCCTAGAATCAGATCTTTCTGATGACTGATTTGACTTACTGGTGGCAATCCATCTGGAACATTATCAAAGATAATATCTCCAAACTCCCATAGTAAATCAAAAACTTCAAATGGTATTTCACTACTACCTTCTTTATCTTTCGTAGGAATCAAAACATAGTACATATGTTGATGTTTCATGCCATCTAAAAACTTCCTTCCATCAACAAGACAAATCCTAGCACTGCTACATACCTTTTCATCTTCCTTTTTCATGGGCTTCAATTTATGGCAAACTCCATCCTTTCTCAAAGAGTATGTGTTTTCATGTCCATCATGCACTGCATGTCTATTAAACTGCCATGGTCTACCCAACAATATATGGCAAACATCCATCAAAATAACATCATAGAGAACTTCATCATGGTAACTCCCAATTTTGAATTTTACTAAACATTGTTCACTTACCAGGACCTTATGATCATCTTTTACCCAAGCAATTTGATAGGGCTGGGGATGTTTCTCCCTCTTGAGCTTCAACTTAGAGACCATCTCTTTTGATACCAAGTTATCAGTGCTACCACCATCAATGATCACATCACAACATTTATCCTCACACTTGCATCTGGTATAGAACAAACTCCTCCATTGTCCTGGTTCAATCTCACCACTTAGTAGGACTCTTTCATTTACCAAGGTCTCTCCTCTTTTTGCATCCTCTGAATGTGATGATTGTGCATCATCATCCACATGAGCAACCCTAGCTTGGCCCTTAGCTCTCCTATCTGTCCTTCCTTATCGTTGAGGGCATTCAAAGGCACGATGACCTTCTTCATTGCAATGGAAATAGGTACCAGAAAAGCCTCCTCTTCCTTGTCCACATCCTCTACCTCTTCCTCTCTGATTTCCAAAGTCTTGATCATGGGAGTGGTTGAAACCCTCATTCCTCTGGTTCCTGCTAGTACCCACATCTTCATTTTTCTTTTGGGTTTCATTGCGGCCTCTAGATGATCTATCGCTTCCCCTTCCTCCTTGACCGTTCCCTCTTTGTCTTCCTTCAAACCTTTTATTCAGCTTCTCTTCAACTCGTAGGGCAAACTGGTATGCCTCTTCAACGCTGGTCATTCTTACCAGACTTAATTCCTCCTGGATGCTAGGTCGCAACCCATTGATATAACAAGCAACCTTCTCCTTATTTTCTTTTGCATGCCCCGCTCTAATCAAGAGTCTATAAAACTCCTCTATATATTCTTGGACTGATCTTCCTGCTTGCTTTAACCCATGCATCTTCTTAAATAGATCAAGCTCATAGTCCATAGGAATGAACTGCTTCTTCAATTTGTCCACTATGCGATCCCATCTTGTGATCTTCTCCTTTCCTCTTCTGTTTCTTTCCAATTGAACCTCTTGCCACCAGATTTTGGCATGGCCTTTCAGTTTGGCCTTTGCAAACTTAACCCTATCTGGGTCCCTGATATCCTCATACTCAAAGTATTCTTTTAGTTCATTGATCCAATCGATCAAC
This sequence comes from Cupressus sempervirens, assembly GCA_028749045.1. Lineage (NCBI taxonomy): Eukaryota > Viridiplantae > Streptophyta > Pinopsida > Cupressales > Cupressaceae > Cupressus > Cupressus sempervirens. The sequence continues at coordinate 60,768,531 of CM053783.1, forward strand.
TCATCTGGTTTCAGATTTCCTAAAAATACACCCACTTCAATTGTAGGTCTTTTCCCAAACTTAGTAATGGCCCTAAAAAGCCTTTCCTCTATAGGATATAGAACTTCCCTGTCAAGTTCCCCTTTTGGTCCCATTTCTTCTTCTTCATTGTCATCCTCACTGTTGTCACCTGCGGCAACATTTGCTCCTCTACAAAGCTCCTCTTGCAATGCTTGTACCTACCTCTGGAGGGCTCTAACCTCCTCAGGATTAATAGCTTTGGCCCTTCCACCATCTCTCTTCATGGAGGCATCTTCTAACTCGAACCCACAACCACACAGTCCTGGTGCAAACTGCCTCACAGTTGGCACTCTGTCTACACACTTAGGAAAACCCGCTCTGATACCACTTGATGGGGACACAACCCAAGAAAAAAATGTACACAACAGAAAGGGAAAATTATATTAACTGAGAAAATAAGCTATTACAAATATTATAGAGAAAATAAACTTCAGAACATGCCCTAAGGGCTTACAATAGCATAAACCTGGAGATAATTTCTCCTTTCAGTACCTCCTCTCAAACTCTGCTTTGAACTGCCTTTTACAATGCCAAAAATCTCCTTAAATAGACCCCAGAGGGTTAAGGACTAAGAGTACATTCTAGAAAGTGCTAGTAGGCATCCACCAACAAAATAGAAGGTTCCAGAAGCTACGTTAGAATTCAGTGCAAATCTAGAAGAATCCAAAAATAGTAACCGAACTTTCGGTAGGCATAACTTTTGAATCGTAGCTTCGATTGATGAACCGTTTACATTTTTGGAAAGCTCTCAAAGTGCTCTATAGCCCTATGGACAAGCTTTTCTCATCCCCCATTTTTTGACCCTTTTTGAGGTCATTTAATGCCCCAAACCTAACTTTGAAGCATTCTTAAGAGGTCTCCAAAACTTGAAAAATTGCAATAACTTTCAAACCGTGGGGCCTATTGACCTGATTCTTTTTCTGGAATGCTTTAAATCATGATTACATTCATCTGACCAATTCAAACCTTCTAGTTTACCAAAATGATGGCCCAAATACATGCTCCTATTTTTTTGAGATTTTCAAACGCAATGATAGTGGAACTGTGAGAGTTGGAACCTTTATTTGACCCAAATGGGTATCCAAAAATGAAAATACATCAAACAAAAACTAAGTCTAAGTACATTTTTTTGGGTTGCATAGGATTGCCCTTATACCTCTGGATGCTCCTGCATCATAGATTATTCCTTGGTATACATCTCATTTCTTGAATTGTAGAAAATATAATAGCATAAATAAGCAATAGTGTTCTTAAAACTTTGCTTAGGATAGTATCATCATCTATTATGCTAGTACCTCCTCTTATTGCATTAACAACTTCTTTTATTCTTGCAACATATTGATCAATATTTTCACCTTCTTCCATTCTCATATCATCAAACTTACCTCTGAGACTTTTAGCTTTGGCTCTTAGAACATTAGTGTCTCCTCCATAGATGGTGTGTAAAGCATCCCACATTTTCTTTGTACTATCAAGACCTTTGATATCATCAAATTCAACATTTCTTAGGGTAGAGAGAATCTCCAGCATTGCCTAATTGTGTTCTTTCTTCTTTTCCATATCCTCGGTAGTTAGAGCTCTAGCAAGATCAACATGATCAATAGTAATGGTAGATTGTGCATGATCTATAGGTCCTCCAAGGTGTAGCTTCATCCAAATTTTTCATGCAGGAAAGTTATCTCTAGTAAGCTTGGGTACTTCTCTTTTTGACATCTTGATCTTTGTGCTTCTAGTACCTTCAAACTAGTCCTCTTAAGTAGATTAATCTAATATCAATTGTTGGAATTCTTTAGAATAACTAAGAGGGGGAGGGGTGGGGGGGGTGAATCAGTTATCCAAGGTCTAGATGTATAAATAAAATCTTTCATAGCTTAGTGAACCCATAAAACATTTATCATCATGCATGTATCCATAAGATTATGCAATCACTTAAAACTTGTAGCTTACTATCAAATCAATTTGCAGAACTATAAACATAAAACATAATAGATTCAGCAACACATTTGACACAATGATTTACATGGAAAACCAATTTTGGAAAAACCACTAGTAATATGCTACTCTTTTTCACTCTTCTAAAGTGATGCCCTTTGAAAGGCCAACCTTATTAAAGGTTATAATACACATTGTTAAATGTGACCTTGTTAAAGGATTTCAATCACCTTATTAGGAGTGAGCATTGTTAGAGAACTTTAGACCATTCACTTGGAATGTCACCAGGTTAAAGGATTTACAAATGACTATTAGGTCACCCTTAATCCAAAGGATTTACCCTAGACTGATACAATTATTAGAGAGTAATAGTAAGGCTTGATCTATTAATAACTTACAACTCCATTTGTAGATTATAGATCTCTATTTTAGTCCTCCATTCTGCTTGGTCTTCACACATTTTAGTTGTGATAGCTTGTTCACCCTTCGGAAATTCATACCCTTAAGCCTTCTTGCTTAACATGCCAATGTAGACTCTTCTCTTAGGTTACTTGATGAAGCATAAACCTTGACTCCTTCTCTTCCTTAGGTTCTCATACATGAAAACCTTTGCTTCTTGACCAACCATCCCTATAAATAGGAAATTAAAATCTTTTGTCATTCATTCTCCATTCTCCCATTTACAGTTAGGAAAAATTAGGTAGGATTCAATTAATCTACCCCTCATTTCATATCACTTCTAGAAACTTCTTCTTCAATCATCTTTGAATTTGCCTCAAAATGGTTTACCTTGAATTCTGTGCCACCAGCTCATCAACCTTATCTTCCACTTGATTCACATAATCCAAGAAAAAAAATTTGTCAACTCAGATCCATTGAATTCATGATCTTTCAAATAATGCAGTCACTTGGCATTAACTTGGTTTTGATGCTCAGTACATACTGCATTGCTCAACATCCACTAAAAAGTCACTCAGTATGAAATAAAGTTTATTGTTTCTTGGCATCAACTAAACTTTACTCAACATCTACTATTTTTCTTGAAATACACTAGAATAGACTTTTACTCTTCATCAACTAGTTTTCTACTTGACTTGGACTAAATTTTCTCAGCACTTACTATCCACTCAGTCAAGCTTGGTAGAAAAACTTTGTTTAACTTATTATTTTGAACTTTCTTAGTGTAACCAACCTTTGTAACCTTAAGTAGAATATCAATACATCATGTTATCATTGTCTTAGCTAATTCTTGTACTCCTTTTCATAACATAACTCAACCTTTCCTCTAGGTGCTATTGTTACATCTTTTGATCAAATCCTCTTCATCAATCAAATAAGTGACAGTACTTAAATCATATAAATATTTTTCTTACCAAAAAATAGGAGGTTTGACATCAATGACAAAACAATGATTGAAACAATATCAATCTATTCTAAATAATCTCCTTTCAATAAAAATAAGTATGCACAAATATGTACTTACAAATTATATTATCTCTTGGTGATTGAGTAAAGATCAACTATAGTTTTCCAAGATGATAAAATTGCATATGCAAATGTTTGTATATGAATAGATGTATGTGTGTGTGTGTGTGTGTGTGTATCTCTACATCTCATTGTAGTACCCTTGTGATCTTTGTATATGTATATGTATATACACATACACACACACATGTGTGTGTGTGTGTATATACTCATACATATACATAAAGAGAAGCTTCTTTAATCACCTACTAGGGGAAATATAAAGAGATACATTTTTAGAAAGAAAAGTAAAGAACATTTACATAGGTACCTCTTCTCCTCTTGAAGAAAATCGCAAAGAAAGCACTACTACATTTGGGTCGAACACCACAAATCACACCACTATTGTGAATTTCTATCATAATTTGACCCTAAATGTTGTAGTGAGTTGCAAAGGGCATAGAGATCACAAGTGCATGATATGAAAATGAAATAGCAGAGAAAGGGCATGAAGATCACAAGGGAATGTCAATAAAATGTAGAGATCACAAGGGTATGAAAATGAAATCCTAGATCTCCACTGATTTTCACCAAGGGCACGACAATGAAATGAAAAAATCACAAGGGAATAGAAATGAAATATATCAATCACAAGGGCATGACAATGAAATCTCCACCAATGTTCAAAGATCTCCACCATCATTTAGAGCTCTCCACCCTCTTTTGCAAACAACTCTCCATAATTAAAACAAATGGGGAATGATTTATGTCATGTTTTATTTTTCTAGTTTATATCTAAAATCAACTTCACATTGTGTTGTAACTCTGCCATAGGTGTTTGATCCTTGATAGCTTTCATTTCAGCATTTCAACAATCAAGTTTTCAATTTTTCTCTTCATTATATAGTCCCTTCCACCCTAAAAACCACTTTTTTACTTCATTAAAATCAGGGCTTGAAAAAAGCCAATGATAAAAGAAAGCCCATATTCCAAAATCCAAATAATAAAACAATAAAACTCACTCAACCTATGCTAACTGACTTAGCTCAACATCCTATACAAATATAATGCAAACGTAGAAAAATGGGCAAGAAATTTTAGAAAATATATCATAGCATATATTTTTAGAAAGAAACAAGTGATAACCTAGTTAAATTGGTCTAGTTGCTTATTAGTTGTTTAATTAAAAATTCCTATAAAACTATCATCAAATTAGGTACAATAAAATAAACAATCAATTGCTTCCAGCTAGCAAGATCAAATATAGTTTTCCAAGGTGATAAAATTGCATATATAAATGTATGTATGCATGTATGTGTGTATGTATATGTATGTATATGTATGTATGTATGTATGTATGTATGATGTGGAGATATAGGATTTTATTGCCATGCTCTTGTGATCACTACATTTCATTATCATGCCCTTGTGATCTCTGCATCTTGTTATCATGCCCTTTTGATCTCTACATCTCATTTGTTTTATTGTACCTAATATGATGATAGTTCTAAAGGAATTTGTTGTCATGCCCTTGTGATCTCTACATCCCAAGTATCTACTAATGTTATTAATTTGGGCATCACTATATGATCCTGAATATTATAAAGTACTAAAGCTAGTAGTAATTTCTCACATGTCTCTAGAAAATGTAGTGAAGAGCTTAGTGTAAGGAGTTGAAGAAGAAAGTTCTACTTCTATGTAAATGCCATAATCACGAGGCTCATTCCCTTAAAGAAGCCATAACCCAGTTAAATATACATATATATCAACCCAAATAATTAACAACTAGACCCATTTAACTGGATTATGGCTTGTTTCTTTCTAAAAATATCTGCTATGATATATTTTTGTAAATTTTCTTGTGAACTCTACCTATTTTTCTTGGTTTGCATTATTTTTGTGTACGATCTTGAGGTAAGTCGCTTAGCTCCTTTAAAAAGATCTCTTTGTATATATATGCACATGTATGTATGTATGTATGTATGTATGTATGTGCCCTTGTGATCACTGCATTTCATTGCCATAAACTTGTAATCTCTGCATCTCATTGCTATGGCCTTGTGATCTCTGTATATGTATATATGTATATACATATATATACATATGTATATGTATATATGTGTATATGTATGTATGTAGGTATGTATATAAATAGAGAGATCTTGGCACAATAGAAAATAATAAAACTCACTCAACAAGTAGCTTGGCCACATATGCGATGACAACACCTATTGTTAAGTAGATTCCTCTTTCTCTCTCTCATTTTTCATGTGTTTATTTCACTTGAACTATTATTTGTTAGGGGACATTTTCTAATATTGGATTCATTTTATGTACGAGGCAATGAGGGCATTCCTTGATGTACTCATGTGATGAATTTCTCATGAGCAATGAAGATGGATTTCTCCTGAGAGTAGCAGGAGGCAATGAGGACATTCCAGGTACTTTAAAGATTGATCCTTCCTTAAAGTTTTAGATGTTAATGGGGAATTTAGATGTTATGGCGGGGGGGGGGAATGATCTTCTAATTTCACATGGTTAGCCTTGATTAGTAGAGAATATTAAACTATTCTCAAAACCAAGTGAAGCTCAACAATAACTTATGATTGTATGAAAACTAATTGTGTGAATCTCCTGATTTTAGGCAATACAAAAGGACACCATAGTTCACTATGCAATGTTAGTTCATATGCATATGACATTAGGTGGAGCTGAAAAATGTAACAAGTTTGCATTTTTGTTGAAGGTCTTTAATTAGGTATTTTAAGTTATGGACCATCATGATGATGGTCTATAATTTTAAAAACTTAATAGACCTATTAAATAAATGTAATCATGTTGTGTTTTATCAGCTCCACCTACTGTCCATGCATTTGAATGCAGTTGCACATGCATTTTCAATTCAAAGTGGCAGAATCTTATTTTTGATGTGACAAAAAAATGACATGCACTAGAAGATGGGAAAATGATGTCACTTTTTAAGGTATGGAACCTTTTTTGTACTTTGAAAATTGATCATTTCATAAATATTTTAGATATTAATGGGGAATTTAGATGTTAGGGGGAGGGGTGGGGCCAAATGAGCTCCCACCTTCATGTGTTTGGCCCTGATTAGTAGAGAATTATAAACTATTCTCAAAACCAAGTGAAGCTCAATATTAACCTATGATTGCATCATAGCTATTCAACATTTGCTGCCATTTTTTTTATTAACATAGTACACCATAACAATTGTGATGGATCACCATTGATCACATAGCATTCCTGCCACATGCTCATCCCAATTGTGATAGTGGTTTCTGATGGCTTGCTGTGGGACCCATATCATTTTTGTCGAACAAACATCCCAATTGCAATGGTGTGTTTGATAGATTTCTATCGCAATTCTTATAGTAAAAATGAATGGTTTGCCAAAATGGTAGCCCAATTTATGATAGGTGTAGCCATTGCAATTGCAATGGTAACCCTTTCCATCATAACTTGTGACAATAAAAGTCTGACGCCCATCTGACGGGAGCTAATTCTAACTACTATCAGTTGGGTGATAACTTACTATCATAATTGTGATGGCCTGCAATCACAATTTAGGCCCAAATGTAGTAGTGAATCTTGTCATGTCTAAACTAGATTTAGATTTAGAGAAATCCAAAAAAGAAAGAGAAGATCTAGCCAAAGAGCTTGAGAAAGTAGAAAATGAAGCTCAAGTAGTTGAGACTAGAAGGAAAATATAGTTTATCAAATCCAATTCTACCTTAGCATCTTGGCCAAACCTATCTTCACAAGCTATGCCCTCTATCCCTACTTGTGGACTAGCAGTGACTAGCCAAAACATATCTTAGTCAGCACCTACCACATCCTCTACTATAAGTAGTCAGATACCTATTACTTAGCAAATCAAACAAATTGAAATACCAATACAAAGCCAAGTTGCTGGAGCAAGCACATCAAATGTTGTTGGTTTTTAGATAAGACCCATTTATATGGAAAATTATAAGAAAATGTCTTTTATAGGCATACTTGGCTTTCCCCATCCTATTTCAAATGATCTAAGAGATAAGGTTATAAAATGTTCAAGCACTAATGCCATAATTGGTGAAGAACACCTTAGAAAATTCATTGAAATGCTTAATGATTATGAGGTAGAGCATGAGGATGTAGTAATGAATTTTTTTGTTCATTCATTGAAAGAAGATGCTAGAGACTAGTTTAGGAGATTTCCTGATGATAGTATCAGCTCATGGAATGATTTGGCTCTTCAAAGAGCAGTATGGTGACAACACCAATTTTGGTTTGATGCTAAATGATTTCAATAATATAAAAAAGAGTCCAAATGAGTCAACCTTTGATTTCAATGTAAGGTTTCAAAAGGGAATATAAAAATTATTCCAAGGAATGAGGCTAGGGGAAGATCTGTGTCTCACAACTTGCTTCAATGCATTTGATAGTAAGATGGCTTATACTCTTAGAGATAAAGATCCTATGATGTTGAGAGATACAGCATAAGATGGTTGTAAATAACGAGATTAATAGAAAAGCCTCTTGTAAGTTGGGAAGAAGGGATGGCCCAAAATTATTTAATCCAAGGGGCAATAAGAAAGAAGGTGAGAAGCCTATTCTAGGAAAGAAACCTGAAGAGGATACAATATGATGAAGGGCACTCTCCTTAATACAATAAACCATAAAAAAAACAAAGAAACAAAAACAAAGGTGAGAACAAAATATGGATTTCTTATTTGCACCACAAATGTGGAGTTACATAATTCACAAGTACAATATGCTAACCCACATGGGCACCTTCATTATAGAAATCTGCAAGACTAAGCTATGTACTACCATCCAGGGTTGTCCTAGACAATGTTTGAGCCTTTCTTAAATAGGCAATTTTATGCCACCCGAGAAGGTTCAAGATGCTCAAACTTAATACCTAGGGCCGACAGACCCTAAAAATACATATAGAGTTGGCCAAATACATCGTTGACAATTATTTTAGATATTTTGGGTAGTCCAACTTTGAAAGACCATAACTCACAAATCGTTGCTCTGATTGGCTATTATAACCACTTTTTGAAAATGTCTACTCCTAATCTACTGGCTTAGAATGGTCCAAGTGCCCTTCTATTGAGTTTTTGTACCTCGTCTGGGTACTCTAAGGCCTCCAACAATGAGCTTGAAGATTTTTTTGCAAAACTTTTCACCAAAAATTTGTAATAACTTCTCTGATACTTAAGCTACAGAAATGAAATTTTTATGGTAGGCTTATAACTCTAAAATGAACCTTTACATAAAAAATGAGAACATTTTGAGCTTGTATGAGAAACTTTCTTAAAATAGCAAGTTCCCATAAATAGTAACCACCCTATCTACTAGTCCTTATTGAAATAGAAAAGACTAAAAATAAAGTATTTTTGGGTGATGCAAGATTTCTCTTACACCCAAGATGCTCCTACATCAAACACCTGGGGTAATTTGAGAAGTGACTCTGTCATGTCTTAGGTGTTTAGAGGAATACCAAGATGGTTAAATTCCTCCCTTGCTATCCATGATGAATCCTCTACTAGCCTCCCTTTCTATTTGACCAGGTATTCCTCATAAGTTATGTTCCTTGTGCTTTTTCCAACACAACTATCCAATATCTCTTCAATCTCTTTTATAGTTGAACTAGCTGGTGGAATACTCCACTATGCTTTTGCAACATCATCTCCATCACCTCCTTCATAATACTTTGTTAAATTTAAAATATTAAATACTACTAAAATATTCAATTTAGCAAGAAACTCCACTTCATAAGCATTTCTAGAATCATACCATTTCACTATCTTGCACGATCCAATCTTCTTCATCTTCAACTTATTATATGTACCCACTAAAAAATGCTCCTTTCTCAAATGAACCATGAACTCATCTCCAATCTAAAATTCCTTATACCTCCTTTTCACATCTTTCTTAGCCTTATATTGTGTATTCATCTTTATGATTTTTTTCCTCACCTCCTCATGGATGTTCTTCAAATGTTCAGCAAAATCCTCTGCCTCAACACTACTTGTCTCTCATTTATCCAACTACCTCAATTAAGAAGAATTTCTAGGACTACTCCCATATACAATCTAGAATGGTGATTTTACACTACTCTTATTGACAAAATTATTAAATGCAAATTTTGCCTATGGTAAAATCATATCCCATCCTTTTGGCTTGTCTCCAACCAAACATCTTAGCAAGTTCCCCAAACTATGATTCACAACTTCTATCTATCCATTAGTCTATGGATGATGTGATGAACTAAAATTCAAATGTATCTTCAAATTCTTCCATAATGTATGCCATAAATGCCCAACAAATTTGGTATGTCAATCTAAAACTATACTCTTTGGTAGACCGTGTAGTCTCAACACTTCTTTGAAAAATAATTCTGCTACATGAACAACATCACTAGTCTTTGCACAAGGAAAAAAATGTGCTTCATCTTGATGAGATTCTCTCTCATTGAACTTTTAGGAATGCACAATTGGCTTCCTTTGAAAAACATACTATCCTAGATCATGACATCCAACCACTTTGTCCTATCAAGTGTAACAGGTTCTATACAAGCCTTTCATGCTTCACCAAAATCAAGATCATTTGGATACAAAGTACTGAGTTCCTTGAACCCAAATATGTCTATCTACATTTTTGTTAGCAAAAGTTGTCTTCTACTAAGAGCATGTGCAATTTTGTTAGACTTCCCACTCCTTTGTTTCAAGACAAATGTATAACTTTGCAAAAACTCAACCCACTTCAAATACCTTTGGTTTAATTTTTCTTTAGTGTTCAAATATTGCAAAGCTTGATGATCGATATACAAAACAAACTCCTTAGGAAGAAGATAGTGTCTCCACTTCTTTAATGCTTGAACTATAACATAAAATTCTTGATCATAAACAAAATATTTTATTTTTGTATCATTCAACTTCTAACTAAAATAAGCAATAGGTCTACCTTCTTGGCTCATAACAACTCCCATTGTAGTACCACTAGCATCATAGTCTACTTGAAACATCTTGTTAGAATTAGGAAGTACTAAAATAGGTTTCTTAGTAACTTTATGTTTCAACAGATTAAAACTCTTATCTACTCCTATAGTCCACTTAAATTTTTTCCTATCCCCTCTCATTTTTTTAGTCAAGGTTCCACAAATACTACTAAAACCTCTTATGAACTTTTTGTAAAAACAAGCCAGTCCATGAAAATATCTTACCTCTATTACACTCCTTGGAGTAGGCCTTTCAAGGATATCCTTCACTTTCTCTAGGTCCATTTTCAAACCTTCTGTTGAGACTAAAAATCCCAAGTACAGCAACTCCTTTACAAAACTACACTTCTTCAGGTTTATCAACATTTTTTCTTCCCTCAACTTATCAAACACCTTACGAATATGGATCAAATTCTCCTCCAATGCCTTACTAAAGATCAAAATATCATCTAGGTAAAAAATGATAGACTTGCCCAAAAACTCCTTCATGAAAGTTATCAATGTAATGGTTAGCCCAAAAGGAATGACTAACCACTCATACAGTCCTTCTTTGGTCTTGAAATAAGTCTTCCACTCATAACCTTCTTTGATACAAATCTAATGGTACCCACTCTTTAGATCTATCTTTGTGAAATACTCAGCTCCATTCAAATAGTCCATAATATCATCCATCCTTGGCAATAGAAATCTATACTTGATCATGATTTTGTTGATAGCATGATAATCTATGCACATCCTCCATTCTCCATTATTCTTTGGTGCTAATATGGATGGTACAACACATGGACTCAGACACTCCCAAATCAACCCGTTTTGCAACAACTCATGAACTTCTTTGTTTAACTTTTCACTTTTTACTGGTGTTATTCTGTGCATTGTCTTGTTTGGAAAACTAGCTCCTGGAACCAAACCCATCTTGTGATTGATCTTCCTTATTAGGGGCAATCCATCAAGTAAATTATTTGATACAACATTAGAAAACCCTCCCAACATATTTGCAACTTTTTTAGGTACCTCCTCTACTTCTTTTTTACTATCTTTTGAAATTATAACAAAAAACATATGCTCATGCTTCATACCTTTGAGAAACTCTCTTCCATCAACAAAAATATTCTGGTAGCACTACATACCTTTTCTTCTTTCTCCTTCAATGGCTTCAACTTATGTTTCATTCCATCCTTTGTTAAGGTGTAGGTATTTGCTTGCCCATCATGTACAACATGCCTATCAAACTACCACTACCTACCCAACAACATATGACATATGTCCATAGGTATGATATCACATAGTACCTCATCCTGGTAGCTTCTAATCTTGAACTTCACTAAGCACTACTAATTGACCATGATCTTGTGGTCATCTTGCACCCAAGCAATATGGTATAGACGTGAGTGTTTCTATCTCTTCAGCTTCAGCTTTGTAACCATAATTTCTAACACCAGATTGTCAGTACTTCCACCATCAATGATCACATCACAATACTTATCTTCATATCTACACCTTGCGTGAAACAAGCTCCTTCTTTGATCAAGTTCATTCTCACCACTCAACAAGACTCTTCTATTAACTAGGATTTCTCCTCTTTTAGCATCTTTAGAATGTGATGATTTGGCATCTTTATCAATAGGTGCAACTCTAGCCTGACCTTCTATTCTTTTATTTTTATTTCCTTGGTGTTGGGAACATTCAAATGTCTTGGTGTAAATAAGTATTTACCTATTACACTTTACGTAAGTTTACTTAGGTTAATGCATTATTTTATTATTTCTTAGGTGAGACACTTATGAGTTTGCATACTCTTATGAGTTTTCAGGCTGACAACATTAGAGTTTACATAATTAACTAAGTTGTCATGTAGAAAACATAGTTATTAGCACTCTTAATTAAGCACATGGTGTTTACAACATTATTTTTTGTACTACACCTGTGTAGGCTTATCCTCTCATCATCACACTTACTCTTGTGCATGATGGAGGATAACCCACTTCTAGTGGACATGTGCTTAGTTGTATGACTTATCATGTTGCTGATTTCTAGGCATTCTAGAAGCATTCTAGAGGTCTTTATATATAGGCACTCCTAGTGTACTTACACACATTGAATTGAATATATATTATTATTTGGATCATACTCTTTTGGTCTACTATTATGCTTGTGCTTGAGTTCCTTGATCTTGGGTGAATTTGCACTAAGACAAATTCTTATATTGTATTAGAGCTTGGGGAATTTCTCTTCACATAACCATTTGAGACCATTCTTACTTCGGCACCTTGACCTAGATCCAAAGAATCTGCAAATATTGGGAGCATCTAGAGCCAAAGTAGACCTTGCCATTGCATTCAAAATGTCGATTCAATGAATTGACTATAAATTTGCTATGTTGAGCCATAGTCAAAATTGAAGCAACATTGTTTTTGTAAATGGGCAACCCAAAGGCCTGGTTTGCAAAATTGGTATGATCATTTTAGATCTTTGAATTTAAATTTTAGATCTACATTTTTTTTCATTTTCATCTCTACAAATTTTCTTGGATCTACATTATTTTCCAAATTTTTTTGGCCATTAGGCCAGTAGGAGAGATTTTTGTAGGTGAAGATTGAAGCTTGTTGGTGCAAATCAGATATTTGCATCAAATTTAGAAGGCCAAAAAACCCCAAATTAGACTTTGTTTCATCAAAATCTGACATTAGAGACCAAATCTAGAGCCTTTTGATTTTAGGAGGTGCGACAACAGTGATTTAGGAAAAATAATTACAACCATGATTTTCAAATAGCGATATCTCCCTCATACAGAATCTTTTTGTGAGAAACTTTTTTTGTTTTGGGGTAGAATTTCATGATCTACACATTGTTGCAGGTGGTTTGAAATCTCTGTTCTTGAAATTATCTGCAACTTGCAAATCCTAATTTTTCCCACTTCAAATGCTTAATAGGGGCTCATCTGGACACATAATCAGGTTCTATTTTTTTTGAAAGTTCATAATTTTTTGTCTACTTTCTAGATCTACAATTAGATTATAGACTTCTATGGACAGAAATACTACTTTCAGAAATAGGCCTTAAATTGGCATGTGGCTATCACACTAAGTTCCAAATCATATATTAGGGGGGTTGATTGATTATTTTTGCATTTTGGGGGTGCTTACATCCATTGATCTCATGGAGTTTTGTTTCACATGTTAGTTTGGGATTCGACCCCCATTGCCAAAAAGGAACTATAAAAATTGGAGTGCTTTAGTCATTAATCATCTAAGAAGTGAGCATAAGGAAGTATTTCCTTATTTATGTTCCAACAAACTGATCTTTTAGTAGAAGACTCTTGGATATTATTATAATGAATATGAGTTTTGATCCTTGGCATTCTCTAAAATTCTCATTCACCTATATGATATGTGGATGGCTCTTTGGCAATAATATGGAGATCCAACAGTTTCTCCCTTTCTAGATGAGATTATATCTTTGGTCACTTAAACTTTGGTTCCTCCAATTCCAGATGAGATCACACCTCCTGATGCTCCTACTAATCTAGTTCCAGCTATAGATGCTTCTGATTCAATGTAGCAAGAAACATTATGTCTTCCTACTTCATCTTCATGGGACAACTTCCTTCTAGATATTGTAGGTCTGTTTGTGGAGTCTCACATTAAAGATGTAGAAGACATCATTGATGACATTCACCTTCTCTTTATTGAGGTGAATACTTCATCCATTGCCACAATGATTGATCTAGCATAGTAGGATACACCTTGTCTTCTAGTTCTAGCCTCAGGTGATGACTTCTTAACAGATATTTTAGGTTTATTCATGGAGTCACACATAGAAGATTTGGGAGACTTCTTTGATGATATACCACTTCTTTTTTATTAGGAAGATCCTTTTCTAGTTGTTGTGAGGGCTCACTCTGACCCTCATGTCCATTCTGTACATGATCAGTCTTCATAGGTTGATATGATTGTGGATTCTTATGTACAATAGTTGCAGGAGGTCTCTTTGTCATTTGAGGAGATATATGGTTCTTTGGGATAGATTATACATCCATCCTTATTAGATCTACACTCATTCTTCTCAGTATTATTGGAAGTGGAGACCATTAGTATCAACATAGGGACAGTTGAGCAAGTTTCAAAGATACCCTTCATCTTCAAGATTCTTTCTACACATAGGGGAAGCATCTCACCTATACCTTTTCCATTGTTTCTTTTTTTTAGCAGCCATGGATCAGCTTCTACATTAGAGAAGCTATCACTAATTGACACTCTAAATTTAGGGGGGGTGACTATCTTGTCTCCTTCTTCTTCTCTTTTGTGGGGGGGACTTCTTCCTCTTATGGGGTTTTATTCTTCTTCTCTTTTAAATATACTCAATGTATGTCATAATGGGGGGGGGGGGGTCTTGATTACTCCATCCATCCATTCATCTTGTCTTTTCATCTCTCTTTGTGGGGGAAGGTTTTTCCCATTAGGTTTCCCCTCTTTCTCTACTTTATGAGAGATTTCATTGCATTATGTACATGGTACTTAACATGGCCTAGTAGTCAAGACCAATTATGCATTTCATTCTAGTTTTCATAAGCTTAAGTGCTTTCCCCTAAGTTGCACTTAAGGGGGGGTGTTGGTGTAAATAAGTATTTACTTATTACACTTTACTTAAGTTTACTTAGGTTAATGCATTATTTTATTATTATGCATTATTGTATTATTTCTTAGGTAAGACACTTAGGAGTTGCGTACTCTTATGAGTTGTCATGTTGACAAAATTGGAGTAAGAAACTCTAATTCAACACATGGTGTCTACAACACTAGAGTTTGCATAATTAACTAAGTTGTCATGTAGACATCATAGTTATTAGCACTCTTAATTAAGCATATGGTGTCTACAACATTATTTTGTGTGCTACACCTTTGTAGGCTTATCCTCTCATCATCACACTTACTCTTGTGCTTAATGAAGGATAACCCACTTCTGGTGGACATGTGCTTGGTTGTGTGACTTATCATGTTGTTGATTTCTAAGCATCCTAGAAGCATTCCAGAGGCCTTTATATACAAGCACTCCTAGTGTACTTACACACATTGAATTGAATATATATTATTGTTCTGATCATACTCTTTTGGTCTACTATTGTGCTTGTGCTTGAGTTCCTTAATCTTCAATGAATTTTTCCTAAGACAAATTCTTACAAAATGCTCTATGCCCTTCTTCTTCATAGTGAAAACATTTCCCATGGAAGCCTCCTCTTCCAAATCCTTGTCCTCTGGCTCTTCCTCTTTGATCTCTATTGTTCTGATCATGGAAATGATTGGAATTATTTCCCCTTTGGTTCTGACTACTACTTCTAACCTCATCCTTGTTCTTCTAATCATCATTACAGTCTCCATAAGATCATCCACTAGATCTTCCACCAAGACCTCTTCCACTATTCTTGTTGTCAAACTTTTTGTTTAGTTTCTCCTCAACTCTTAGGGAAAACTGGTATGCCTCCTCAATACTATTCATTTAGACCAAACTCAACTCATCCTAAATATTTGGCCTTAACCCATTAAGATAATATGCCACTTTCTCCTTATTAGCTTCTACATGGCTAGTTCTAATGAGAACTCGATAGAATTCTTTGGTATACACTTGAATAGATTTTACCACTTGCTTCATCCCTTGCATCTTCTTCAACAAATAAAGCTCATAATCCATGGGAATGAATTGTCACTTCAATTTAGCTATCATTTGATCCCATTTAATGTTTTTTTCCTTTCCCTTTCTATTTTGCTCTAACTAAACCTACTGCTACTAGATCTTTGCATGTCCTTTCAATTTTTCCTTTGCAAACTTGAACCTATCTAAATCCTCAATATCTTCATACTTAAAGTACTCCTCTAGTTCATTGATTCAATCAATAAACTCCTCTAGGTTAAGATTTCCTAAAAAATGTGGGAACTTCAAACTTAGGTCTTTTTCCAATCTTGAGATGGCCCTAAAAGGCCTCTCTTCCTCTAGGTTTAGAACTACCTCTTCTTTGGTATTTTCTTCTACTTCTTCCTCATCCTTACTTTCATCTCTTATGAGAAGATTTATTCCTCTATGCATTTTTTCTTCCAATGCTTGCATTTTTATTTGGAGGTCTCTAAAACCCTCAGTTGTAACACCTACAACTCTTCCACCACGCTCTCTTTGTGGAGGAAGTTTTTGTGCTTTTTTTAAAACTTGAGTGCAAACTGCCTCTCAATTGGCAATCTATCTACACACTCAGCCCAAACCATGGTCATAATACAAAATACTTCATAATCAATGATCTATCTAGACACTCAAGAACTCTAGCTCTGATACCACTTGATGAAGGGTGCTCCCCTTAATACCATAAGCCATAATAGAAACAAAGAAACAACAAAAAATGAAAGAACAAAATATGGATTTATTATTTGCACCACAAATACGAAATTACAAAATTCACAAGTACAATATGATAACCTACATGAGCACCTTCATTACAAAAATTTGTAAGACTAAGCTATGTACTACCACCCTATGTTGTCATAGACAATGTTTGGGCCTTTCCTAAATAGGCAGTTTTATGCCACCTAGGAAGGTTCTAGATGCTCAAACCTAATACCTAGTGCCAATAGACCCTAACAATACATATAGAGTCGGCCAAATACATCTTTGATAATTATTTTAGATGTTTTGAGTAGCCCAACTTTGAAAGACCATAACTCACAAACTTTTTCTCTGATTGGCTATTATAACCACTTTTTAGAAACACCAGCTCCTAATCTACATGCTCAAAATGACACAAGCACCCTTCCATTGAGTTTTCAAGCCTCATCTAGGCTCTCTAAGGCATCCAATGGTTTCGCCTAAAGATTTTTCTACAATATTTTCTACCAAAAATCTGTAATAACTTTTTTAATACTTAAGCTAGAGCAATGCGATTTTTAAGGTAGACTTATAACTCTAAAATGAACCTTCATGTAGAAAATGAGAACATTTTGAGCTCATATGAGAAACTTACTAAAAATACCAAGTTCCCATAAATAGTAACCACCCTATCTACTAGTCCTTATTAAAATAGAAAAGACTAAAAAGAAAATATTTTTGGGTGATGCAAGATTTCTCTTACACCCAGGATGCTCCTACATCACAATGGGTCAAGTTTTAAATCTTCTCAAGAATATGAATCCACTAGCATACCATGCAAATAAGATAAGTACTAGTGAGAATCCTCCATTCAACAATAATTACAATAGGTAGAATGGAATGCAAAATTTTCCCTATACCACTCAATGGAAAGATGGAAAGCTTGTTGGTCCTCCTACCAAAAATACTAGTGAAAAGAGTAAACATAATCCTTTACAAAAAAAAACATCTACCAACATGGCTGATGACCCTCAGTGGTGTATGATTTTTCAATTACCTCATGCACCAAAGTACTGTGTTGTATTATCCTTTGGTTCTAGTCAAGATAAAAATGAAGAACAACCTAGTTATGATGGTGGTGTTGAAGATGTTGGAGGGAATATGGTTGGATCATATTATAGTGACACTTCTGAGTGTGATGATAATGATAATGATGTTCATGATAGAAGATAGTTCAATAGTACAATACAATAGAAAATTTTCTCAGATGAAGATGAAGAGGATGACACAACTTGTAATATGATGTCATCAAAGAATGAAGTAACCTTAAGGATGCCTACTAAGGAAGAAATTGATCAAATCACCACAAACATGGTTGCTCAAGTTTAGACCAGAGGTATGATACACAAGACTAAAGGAAACAAGGTGTTTGGTGTTTTAATCAAGAAGACTGATCCAAAGAAAATAGAGATTAGTGAGCCAAAGGAAAAAGGCACTATCAAGGTTAAAACTATTATTAATAAATGGAAAACCAAGGAAGGAGATATTGCAAAAGTTCCTAATATTTAGGCTAATGATAGTAAGAAGGAAAAGGGGTCATTAGTAATTACTATAATGAGTGAGATATAGAAAAATTAGAACAATCCAAGTTCATCTGACGAGCAAAAGGAGATAAAAGGTATGTTAACTGATGATTATACTACTCATCCTATTGATATGTTTTCATTGTTGTCAAAAATCATAGTAAAAGTTCCTCTGTTAGAATTGTTAAGAGTCCCTAAGCATAAGAACAAAGCCATAGTAGGGGCCAAGGGTGCAGATAATAAGGCTAATTATGATTGTAATACAAATCAAATCCATAATGAACTTGAGAATAAATTAGAAACTAAAGTTGTTGTGTCTCAAATTCCACCTATTTAATTCGATGATTCAATGAATTAGTGTCTAGGAAGTGTAGATCCTTTCTTCCAAGGTATTATTGTCAATGGAAAAACTTTGAAGAATTGTATGATTGATTTTGGAGAATCTAATACAATAATTCCTTTTTAGGTAATGAAGGAACTAGGACTAAAAGTAGATACTCCTCAAGGTAGGTGTTGTGTTATGGACAAAAGGGAAGTTACTATTAGAGGGACAATAAATGCAATGCCTTAAAAATTACTTTCTTATTGCAAAAAGGAACAAACCATGAGTGTGGTAGTTGTAGATATCCTAGCCTAGTATGGCATGTTATTGTCTATAAAATGGAGTACAAAAATGGGGGGAAGTCTACAATGTGATCTGTCATATGAAACTTTTTAGATTGATGACAAGTTAGTAAAAGTTAATAGAGAACCCAAGAGTGTTTACATGATTGAACAAGAAGTTGAAGATGACACAACATGTTTTGTAGATATTGATGTAAATGCTTTCAGGGCTGAAGTGTTAGTACTAAATTAAGAAAAAATTAAGGCACCCATTGCAAAAGAAGTTGAGTCAAAATTAGAAAAGGGTGACTTAAGGATGATGTATTTTGGTGGAGCCTACTACAAAGAAGGATCAAGAGAAAATTTCTCCTAATGGCCATACTTATAAGTTCTCATTTACTTTGAAGTTTCCATGTACAAATAATATAATAGAAAAATGAAGCCTTACTATTTGGATTGAGAAAAGCTCATAAGCATGGTATAAGGTGTTTGCATGTTATAGGAGATTCAGAATTGATTATTTCCCAAGTAAGGGAAGCATATATTTCTAAGAATAGAAGGCTAAAGAATAATAGAAATTTCATTTGGGACATGATAGATTTTTTTGATACCTTTTTAATCTCATGGAAGGATAGAAATAATAATAATATGGTAGATTTATTGGAAAATATTTTGATTAAGCTTGATGATATAACCTTTGTTGGTCTATCAAAAGTAGAGGTACAAACTAGACCCTCGATCCCTAACAATATCCAGAATTGGCAAGTCTTTGAAGAACACAGAGATATAATAAGATTTCTAAATTGTGAAGACCAATTTTGGGGGTAGGAGATTAATTTTGCAGCTCTTGTAGAAATCATAGATCGTAAGAATATTTTTTTTGCTAAGGAAGTTGTTTAGTTGAAAAAAAATAAAATTCCTAAGGGTCTAGTTGTGTTGGAGACTATTTTTGATAATCATGATAGATTCAAGACAAATGAAAAAAAGCATGACGCAAAGGACTTAGAGGAGATATACCTTGGAACCACAGAAACACCTAAGAAGGTGTATATAGGGAAGAAAATTTCTCCTAAAATCAAGAAAACTTTGATTGAGTTATTGAAAGAATATAGACATGTGTTTTCTTGGTCTTATGATGACTTAAAGGCCTACATAGAGGATATCTTTCAGCATGAAGTCCCATTGAAAGAGGAGCCAAACCTTTCAAATAAAAAAAGAGGCCTATTAATCTATATTTGGCTCAAAAAATAAAAAGAGGAATTAATGAAGCTAAGAGATGCTATAATTATTAAACTAATCAAGAATTCTTTTTGGGTGTTAAATTTAGTCCCTATTAGAAAGGAGAATGGTGATATCATACTTTGTGTTGACTTCAAAAATTTGAACATATCATAATTAATAGATAATTATGGTTTGACAAACATGGAAGTCATCCTATAGAGAATTACTAAGTTAGAACTGATGTCTATGATGGATGGTTTCTCTAGCTATAACTAGGTAGTTGTAAAAGAATTAGAACAATACAAAACAACATTACAACAACTTGGGGGACTTATGTTTATAGAAGAATGCCTTTTGGCCTAACCAATGTTGGTGCTACCTTTTAGAGGGCCATGGATGTGGCCTTTGCTGATATTATTGATAAATTTTTAGTAGTATATAAGGATGAGTTGACAACCTACTCAAAAGATGGGAATGATCACTACATGGACCTTGAAAAGGTATTTATCAGAGCTTTAAAGTTTGATATCTCTTTGAATCCTAAGAAGTGTGCATTTATTATTACTAAGGGTAAACTACTAGCACAATTGATTGGAAAGGAAGGAGTTAGAATAGATCCTGAGAGATTTGAAGCTATAGATGGAAAAGACACTCAACTTCTTGACAAAAGCAAGGATAACAAGAGATTGAAATTTCTTTGATACAAGGCTAACTATGTTGACCTTCCTTTCAAGGATTGAGAGAAAAGAATTAGATAGATCCACTTTGGTTGATTCAATAAAGAAAATTAAGAAGAATTGTGTTGATGGGGGTAAAAGCACAAACTTGTGTCACCTTTTATAAAGAAAAATGACCCCAGAATGCAAATTGTTAAACTTCAATCGCATAAAAATAGTATTTGTGTTTAGAATTTGAAGATGATGTAAACTAATGAAATAAATGAAATTGGATGAATTATATGCGTTTTTTTTTTTTTTTAAATTTTGAGAAGGAATTTATCCCTTTAAAAAAAATTAAAAAAAAATTGAAGCCCTTTTTCTAACTACAAAAAAACATAGGGTGTAGTTCTCGTCAAACAAGTATATGGAAATTATGTTTTTTTTTTTTTATTTGAAATATATTATAGTTTACATGTATAGCTAGGAAAAAAAAAAAAAATTTGGTTTTTGATATATATATTTTTTGTTATAAGTACTCAAAATCAACCTTATCAGAACCAAACAATTTTTCCTCCCATAAAAACTTCCCTATCAAATCTAAACCTTTTTGAAAACAAATTACATATTCTTTGAGAGGATTATCTTCTCTAGGATAAACATAAATTTTATTTTTTTATATGATTTACTATTTCCTTTATCCTTTTTTAAGTGAGCATCTTCTCAAATGCTAAAAGACCTACTTATAACATTTTGAAATTATAACATATTATAACTAATCAAAACACTATGCAATTGATATAATGATGGTATTGACTTCGAGATCTATAAAAGGGTATTTCTAGTGTTTGAAAAAAATTGAGTTTCAATAGACAAATGAGATTTGACCAAAGTATGTCTAGAGATCCTAAAAAATGAGATATATGTATTCTTTTACACATGGTTGATAGAAAATGGACATATCTCTCAAAGAGTGTAGAGAATTGTGAATGAAGTATTCATCCTCTAAGCATAGTATACTCTACAACAATAGTCTAAGGTGGTATATTGAAAAATATTTACATAAAACCTTAATTGCTAAAGTGGATAAAGACATACTCCCAGATCAACTTCAAAAACATAGGGATATAGAAGAAAAGAAAGAGACAATAATGGTCCCTTCAAGCAAAGAATACTTAAACCCCCAAGATAATTGTGAATGAGAAGAGGAAGATTAAAAAAATATCATCATTTAATGTCATGTCTAGAGATCCTTAGAACAAGGATAAACAAAAGCTGATTTTTTTTTGATAAGGTGCAAAAACAACAACAACAATAACAACTTACATGAGAAAGCAAAGGAAGACTAATCATAAATGACAACATGAAAGATCCCCAACAATCACTACTTACCAACTTAGAATTCAAGATCATACAAATCAGAAGAATACACAAATAGATGTTATTTTCAAGCCCAAGGTAAACATTTCTAGCATGGTTAAACACTTAAGTCCATTTCCACCAACTATAACATAATCAAGAATTACGAGAAGAGACCAAAAATGGTCACACACAAGATGAGGGCTCAAAGTTCCAACCACTCATCTACTGGACACCATGTTGAAAGAAAAATGTTGACTGCTAAAATTTGGCTAAGTTTTAATTCCTTAAGCCCTAAAATTTCCTAGAATCTTTATCTTAACTTAGAGAAGTCTTGATACAATGGAGCCTAGTGGGATTGATCAATGGATGATCAACTGGTCCAAAAACCCTCTTCCATGAAGTCCTTCAACCAAATATCTTGATAAGATGATCAAAATGTGCAAGCACCAATCTCAAGTTCTTCTAAGGATGGTATTAGGTTATCACAACACTGTATCAAAACAAAGAAAACCCTAATCACTAGGGAACCCTATGAACAAGACAACTTATCATAAGTTTCCCTTAATGCACAATTTGACTCAAATTGATAAAACAACCCTAAACTTCATGAAATGACTAGAGAAGAAACATATTCATAGAAATGGTCTATTTAGCTCAATAATGGGATGATCCAATGGTTAAAAGATAACTATGCAACTTCTGGCATATGGTTGCTTTGTTAAATCACTCAAAAGGCTAGTAGCCCTTTTTGATGAAAATCAAACTTAGAAGGAAATATCTCCACTCAACCTAGGGAAAAAATTACCATTTTGGACACCCTTTTAGGACTTACAAAATGTAATAAGGCACCAAGATTTGATGACACAAACAAAAGGGATTTTGTTTGCTTTCTCGCTTAGGTAACTAGGGCAATTAGGCATCCATTTACAAATGAAGTACATGTTCTATGAATCCATAATAAAAACCAATGATGTGAACATGTGAGAAAAACCCTAGACAAGTTACAAACTTTATTTCAAGTCTTGATGCAAAGTCTACTTGAAGTTGTGGGAGATGTTGCATCCTTTTCCTAACATGCACATGGGTCTTGCATGCCTAGGGCATGAAATTTTTGATGGGTCCCTACATGTAAATTCCTAAAACCACTTGAATCTTATAGTACATTTATAATTCTAGGATTTCACCAATGGCCATTAGATTTCCATGGTGAAATCCTTCTCTTTTCTTGAAAATCCTTCAAAACCCTAGGTTAGCAAGAAATTCAGACCTACTTGTACAAACATGACAATAAGTTGAGTCAGGAGATAGATGGAAGCTTCAAACTAGAGGAATTGGAAAGATAATTCATCCACATATCTAAAAATATAAGTTTTAACACTAGGTGAATCTGTACAAATTCATACAATGCAAGACAACGAACAGAATTGTAGTAAAATAGGGTATGTTATTGATTGAAAGTTAAAAAGTACATTCTCTCTACCTATCACCCAATTGAAAGGGCTTATTATAGGCCTTCCAACAGCCATAAAAATATTTCAAACTTGTTATGGCCATTGGGTAATTTTTGCATTATTTTGCAAAAAGTTGCTAAAGTTGCTTGACAACTTTTTAGCAATTTTGTAATTTGTGCAATTTTTCCAAACTTATAACTAGAACTATTCAAACTTAGTCCAAATGACCAAAATAGGTCCAAAACATGATAAAAAAAAATAAAAAATAAATCCTAATATTATTGGCCTTTTGACCATGTCTGACCATAGTTGACCAAGGGCTTATAACATTGCCAATTTTTGAAGTAGGTCTTACAATTTGTTCTAGATGCCTATTTGGTTAATACAACCTAATCTAGATGTTCTTAGGACCTTAGTGATTCATTACTAATTGTGGGTGCTCCTACACCATACTCCCCTTAACTTTGAAAATTCAAGTTTGTACTTAAGGGAAACTGCTACAGAGAAGTACCATGTTGTTTGATTTGGTCTTCTATCATCCAAGTTGCATCAATATTGGAGAGCCCTTTCCATTTGACTAAGTACTACATGTACTTCTTGGTTCTTGTTTGCTTCAACAACTTGGAATCCAAAATTTATTCTAACTCCACCAATTTTCTTTGAGGGAGATTAGTTATATAGTCTTCACCATGGATGTTTTCTTTCTCACCTTGTCCACTTGATGAATCTACCATGCCTTTGTATGGGGTGAGGTCTGCAACATTGAAGAATAGTTAAATTGGCAAGGTAGGGGGGAGAGAGTTCTCATATGCATTTTCACCCATCTTGTTGAGTATGTTGCATGGTCCAACTTTCTTCATCTAAAGTTTGGAATATCTATGCTTAGGTAGCCTCTCTTTGCTCAGATATTCCCAAAACTTGTCTCTAACTTTGAAGTAGATTTCCCTTCTCTTCTTGTCAGCATGTTCCTTGTATTTCAATGTAGATCTCTACAATGCTTCTTTGACCTCATTCTAAACTTTTGCAATAAGTTATTCCAATTATTCTCCTTGAGCATTTATTTTGAAATTAGATGGTAGTTCTACTAGGTCCAATGGTCCCTTGGGATGAGGGCCACACGCTATTTGAAAAGGTTTTTTTCCAGTTGATCTATTAATGGAGTTTTTAAATGAAAATTCTACTTGACGCAAAAGTAGATCCCAAATTTGACCATATTTTTTGGTTAGGCATCTTAGGAGATTTCCTAAGAATATATTCACCACCTCAGTCTACCCATTAGTTTGTGGATGGTAGATAGAGCTATAGGTTAGGTTAGTACCAAGTTTCTTGAAGAGTGTTCTCCAAAAGTGGCCTTGAAACTTCACATCCTTGTTAGATAAAATAGTTTGTTATAAACCATGGATCCTAACTACTTCCTTGAATAAAATATGTGCAATATGGGAAGCATCATTTGTGATATTACATGGTATAAAATGGACCATTTTATTGAATCTATCTACTACCACAAAAATTCTATCAAACTCTAGCTTTTTTCTAAGTAGCCCCATGAAAAAATCCATTGAGATTGATTCCCAAGGTCTTGTGGAGATTGGTAAGGGTTGATATAACCCCTAATTTGTTGAAACACCTTTTTCTTGCTAACAAATGGTACAAGTCTCTATGAATTTCTTTACCTCATTGTTCATTCTTGGCCAAAAATAACTTCTCTTCACCATTTCTATTGTCTTGCCAATGTCAAAATTTCCTCCTAGACCACCATAGTATTTTTCCCTTATAATGTTTGTCCTCATTGAGAATTTGGGAATGCATAGTTGAGCTCCTTTGAATAGGAGACCATTCTGAATAAGGTATTTAGAAAAATCAATATGGTATCTTCCAACCACCTCTATACAAACTTGAAAAATATCTGTAAAATAAGGATCATCAACATATAAATACTTGAGGAAATCAATTCCTACACTTTGAAGTTATACCTCTTCAACTAGGCCAACCCTTATACTAAGGGAATTGACAACCTTTTTTGCAACACCTTTCTTGTGTTTGATGTCAAATGTATAAGCCTACAACTACTCTATCCATTTGAGATGTCTGATAGATAGGTTTTCTTGAGAATTGAAGAAACTTAATGCATTTTTGTTAGTGTGTACTAAAAACTCCTTTGGGGTTAGATAGCGCCTCCATTTCTTGAGGGCTTGAACCATGGCATAAAGCTCCAAGTCAGAAGTTGAAAACCTTATCTTAGCATCATTTAGTTTCTTAGAAAAGAAAGCTATTTCACTACCTTCTTGACTTAGGACTACACCTATGACTAGATTACTTTCATTAGTTTCCATAGTGAAAACCTTGTTGAATTTAGGTAGAACCAAGATTGGGTACTAAGAGACACTATTCTTCAAGTACTAGAATGCATCATTGCCTTCCTTTGTCCAATAAAATTTAGTCTTCCTTCCTCCTTTTATGGTTTCAAGCATTGGTACGCACACATGACTAAAGTTTTTGATAAACTTTCTATAGAAGGTGGAAAGACCATGGAAGCTTCTTACATCACCTTGGTTCTTTGGTAGAGGCTAGTTGATGATTGCCTCAACCTTCTTAGGGTCCATCTTGAGGGTACCTTGTGAGATCACAAAACCTAGGAACACAAGTTCCTTCTTCATAAACATACACTTTTCAAAGTTGATCACCAACTTGTGTTGATTAAGCCTTCTTAATACTTGTTCCACATGATCAAGATCATCCTCCTTGCCATGATTGAATATTAGTATGTCATCATAGTAAATAACAACAAATTTTCTAATAAAATCTATGAACATATCATTCATAAGCCTAATAAAAGTACTAGGGGAATTTCTTAACCTAAAGGGCATCACTAACCATTCAAACAAACCTTCAATAGTTTTGAATGTTGCCTTCCATTCATCACTTGGCTTTATTCTAATTTGATGGTATCTAGACTTCAAGTCAATCTTAGTCAAATAGAAAGGTCCTCCTAATTTATCCAATAGATCTTCAATTCTAGCCATGGGGAATATATATCTTATGGTAATCTTGTTGATATCCTTGATATTAGTACACAACCTTCATTTTCCATCTTTTTTGGGAGCAAGCATAGAACTACTTTGTATTAGGCCTTTTCCAACAAATCATTCACTTCTTTGGAAATTTCATCATGTTTAGTAGGAGTTATTTTATAGAGTTCTTTATTAGGTAGGCAAGAGCCTGACATCAAGTCAATCTGATGACTAATATCTCTAATGGGAGGGAGGCTTGTGGGCAAGTTAGTAGTAGTCACATGATTGTACTTTTTCATCAGGTCTTGTATTTCTTTGGGAATAGGATCTTTGCCTTTGGAAGTTATGTTTTTCTTTAGCTTAGAGACCAATATAAAACCTTGGGCATCAAGTTCCTTTAGGTTCAATATATCTGCAGTTAAGTTGCTCTTCCTCCACAATTTGTACTCTTCTTTCCCCTTGATTATTATTCCTCTTTTCAGGGCATTTTCCTACATCATGTCCTACTTGGTTGCAATTATAGCATGTGATAGGGCCATTATCTCTTCCTCTACCTTTGAAAGAATTTCCTCCTCTTTAGTTCCCATTAGAAATTTTTCCTCCCTAATTCTTATTCTTATCAGTAGGTTTACTTCCACTATTTTCCCTTTGTTCCAAGAATTTTTCTTGGGCTTGAAGTTTTTATTGTTCTCCTTGCCTCATATTCCCTTTTTCTTCCACCTTGAGTTTTGATAGCACTTGTTCACTAAACTAGGGGTGTAAAGCCTAAGTTTCTCTTGGATGGGTAACTTAGGCCATTCATGTACCTTGCTAGTTTCTCTTCCTCATCCTCTATTGTATTGGTCTTCATACACAACTTTAAGGACTCCTCTATATAGGAAATAAAATCTAGATCCTTTTGTTTCAAACTTTTTTTTCTTCTATGGAGTTTTACCCCATAGTCTTTAGGCACATATGTCTCCCTGACTAGTGCCACCATTCTATCCCAAGAAGAAATCATGCTTCTTCCCTTCTTCACCCTCTATGTCTAGATAAAGTTTCACCAAGATAGGGCTTCTTCCTTCAACTTGAACTTTTCCATCTTTACCCTCTACTTCTCTACAATGTCTTAACACTCAAAGAAACTAGTTAGGGCCTCTATCCAATCTAATGCTACATTAGCATTCATTCTACCATTGAAAGTTGGTAATTCCAACTTCCCCTCCGTAGTTCTTTTCTCTGTGAATTTGAGAGCATTCAAGAGAGGTCTCTATTCAATAGGCACTTCACCATCTTCCTCAAAGTCTTCAACCTTAGTATTCTGATCCTCATCATTATATTGTGCCCCTTTTTGTTTATCCTCTCTACCTTCAAGTTCTCTCAACCTCTTTGTAGGAGCACCATTGGTTGCTCTTTGCTCTCTCATAAAATTTTCTAATTCAACATTTTTTACCCTTGTAGGGATTTCTTCATCTTCTTTAGTAAGAGCCATGAATTTGATACCATTTGATGTAATGGAGCCTAGTGGGATTGACTAATGGATGATCAACTGGTCCAAAACCCCTCTTTTGTGAAGTCCTTGAACCAAATCTCTTAGTAATATGATCAAAATGTGAAAGCACCAATCATAAATGCTTCTTAGGATGGTATTAGGTTATCACAACCTTGCATCCAAACAAGGAAAACTATAATCACTAGGGAACCCTAAGAACAAGACACCTTATCACAAGTTACCCATAATGCATAATTTGATTCAAATTGATAAAATAACCCTAAACTTCATGAAATGACTAGGGAAGACACATACTCATGGTAGTGGTCTATTTATCTCAATAATGGGATGATCCAATGGTTAAAAGCCAATTCTTTAACTTTTGGCATATGGTTACTTTGTTAAATCACTCAAAAGGCTAGTAGCTCTTTATGATGCAAATCAAACTTAGAAGGAAATATCTCCATACAACCTAGGGAAAACATTACTATTTTGGATACCGTTACAAAACATACTAAGGTACCAAGGTTTGATGACACAAAAAAAGGGCTTTTTTTCACTTTATCACTTAGGAAACTACGGTAATTAGGCCTCCATTTACAAAGGAAGTACATGTTATAGCACTCCATCATGAAAAAAATATGGAAACA
Source organism: Cupressus sempervirens (assembly GCA_028749045.1). Lineage (NCBI taxonomy): Eukaryota > Viridiplantae > Streptophyta > Pinopsida > Cupressales > Cupressaceae > Cupressus > Cupressus sempervirens. The sequence continues at coordinate 60,797,352 of CM053783.1, forward strand.
TGTGAAGAAAACCCTAGACAAGTTACAATCTTTATTTCAAGCCTTGATGCCAAGTTTGGTTGAAGTTGTGGGAGATGTTGCGTCCTTTTCCTAGTATGCACATTGGTCTTGCATACCCAGGGCCTTAAAATTATGATGGGTCCCTGCAAGTACATTCTTAAAGCCACTTGCATATTATAGTACGTTGAAAATTCTAGGATTTTATAGATTTTGCCATCACACCAAAAAACACGTACTGATGGTGGAGAGGGATCTCATTAGGGATATAGTTGCTATGAAAACAACCCCCCACATGATGGAGCTAGATACAACCATTTATCATGTGGGATTTGCACCCACTACATACCATGTTGATAATCCAATCCTACATGGACGAAGGGTCAAAGGGCTTGAGGGACTCGAACCAGTGACCTATGCTATGATACCATGTAAATTTTTTCATCAAACCAAAAGCACATACTGATGGTAAAGAGGGATCTCATTGGGGATATAGTCACTACACCAATAGATTTTACCAATTGTAGTTAGATTTCCATGGTGAAACCCTTCTCTATGCTTGAAAATTCTTCAAAACTTTAGGTTAGCAAGAAATCCAGACCTAGTTGTGCAAAAATGATAATAATTTGAGTTAGGAGATAGATGGAGGCTTCAAACCAAATGAATTGGAAAGATAATTCATCCAACTATCTAAAAATGTAAGTTTGAACACTAGATGAATCCTTACAAATCCATACAACATAGGATATCAGGAAGAATTACAATAAAATAGGGTATTTTATTGATTGAAAGTTAAAAAGTACATTCTCTCTACCTAGCACCTACTTCAAAGGGTTTATTATAGGACTTCTAATGATCATAAAAACATTTCAAACTTTTTATGGCCATTGGGTAAGTTTTTGCATTATTTTGCAAAAAGTTGCTAAAGTTGCTTGACAACCTTTTAGCAATTTTTGCAAAATTGCATTTAGAACTACTCAAACTTAGTCCAAATGACCCAAATAGGTCCAAAAAATGATAAAACAGGAAATTAAAAAATCCCTAATATTCTAGGCCCTTTGACCATGTTTGACCATCATTGACCAAGGGCTTATAACATTGCCAATCTTGGAACTAGGTCTTACAATTTGGTTTAGATGCCTATTTGATTAATCTAACCTAATATAGGTATTCTTACTATATTTGTGATTCATTATTCATTGTGGGTTCTCCTACACTAGGTATGGAACCTATCTCAAATGAATCATTGCATATATTAAAATATATGCTTAAATGATATATTTTCTACTATGTTTCGAACTAGGAAGGTGTTGAACCCAATAGGGTATCCAAAATTCCAAATCACATTTCCCAAAAGTGCACAAAAAGGCTCCTTGTGTTTTGTGAAAGGAAGTAAAAAATTCTAGGTTCATGTGAGTGAACACATGATCATGTGAGAAAGTTTCACATCCCATGCAAGAGAACACTTGGTTGCACAAGCCAATACTATCTCATAAGAGAAAATACCAAGCCATGTGAGAGAATGCACCTCGCTCTAGCATCTACCAAAACTCACACAAGATAATGCTTTCCTCATGTGAGGAAACACATTTTTATGTGAAAAAGGATAAAAAAAAGATAAAATGCATAAAAAGGAAGTGCAATAAGAATAAATCTTGCACACTAGGCAGTACCAAAAACACAAATGTCGAGGAACAAACACTCAAAAGGATAAAGGAGATCAAATATTTGTAACATCTAATCCACAACATATAATCCATAATATCTAATTTATTCACATGTAAAGAAACATAACAATGAACATACATGTGCATAAATCAACTATCTCAGGAAGGAAAGCACAAGCAAGGAGCCATCGAACTAAAAACAACTATGCTTGTTTCATCCCAACCATAATGGCATCATGAGACCTCAATGACCCTAACCATACTCCCAAGAATGAATCTAAAATTTAAAAAAATATAGTTGGAGTTGTCTTATGAGATTATTCTTACTAATAACCATCGAATAACATCATAAGAACAAGTACATCCAACTTGCTAATCTACCAACAACATCAGTAATCAAAAGTAGTGGTAAGAACATCATCTAGAAATATGATACAACATCATGATAAATGAATGAATAAATTAAACATACTAAAAATCATCTAAATATCATATCAATGCATCCAAGATAAAACATAAATCACAAGAGAAAATACTCTAGATACACCAAAGTACCAAGTGAATATGCAGAACTAGCCTCAAACTAGAAGTAGACCATCTTTATACACCAATCCCTAGTAGTGGTATAGGTAGCTATGCCTCTAAACCACATGGTACCCATAGTCCCACTCTTATCATTCTTATGGAGATAATGACCCGACCACAATCACATAAGACAATCACCCATGGATAACACACACACCAATCAAGAACATTATACAAAATGTCTATATGATCTAGAAGATAATGTAGTACAATAGGTCACTAGTTAGATACACTAAGGATAACTATGTAGAGACTCTATTGGAGTGTCATTACTTGCCATCAAGTAGCACAATTACTTTGAGCCTTCAATCAACTCCCTCGAGAGGCTAGACTCAAAATGTATCTTCGATCAAATCCTACAAAAAGGTAGATACTATGCCTTCGATCAACTCCCTCAGGAGGCCAAAACACACACCTTTGATTAACTCCCTTAGGAGGCCATATTTTCCTTAATCTTACCTTTTATTAAGTTTATTTTTTCATTTGTTAATTTTGGTTATCACTTGTTAAAAACATCTCCATGTTACCTTGTCGACTACTTCTGGGCCAAGGTACACGAGAGAAGCCACTCCACCACCTACCCTACATACTCATGATCATCACATGATGAGTTCCCATAGGTACACCAAGTACATGAAGATCATAAATAATAAAGGTCATATTAGAAACAATAGAAATACAAACTATAAAATCACTCAACCGAGTACATAGTCAAACTACAAATTCAACACAAATCCCAATGCAACAAGAATACATCTATGGTTAGATTGGATTCCTCATTGGTAATAGGAGTCCACCACTAGCATAAGTACCAAGAAACAACCAAGAAAACTAGGTAGGACACAAATCAAGGAAAAATCACAAATGACCAAAATTCACTAAAATTAAAACCCTTTTTACAATTAGGTATTAAAAAACCTAGATAACAAATAAAAATTGGGTTTGGAGTTCGTATGCAAAAATGACCAACATAACCATCTAAAATCCCCAAACCCTACCCTAAAAAGGCAACAATTACTCATACCTTCCAAATTGGGTAGAGCTAGCATATAGAAATTGAGAACACTAGTTCTATACCTCCTAACTAACTAGTACCAAAAACAAACTCAAAAACAAAGTAGAGGCAAAAAGATGGAAGAGCCCTACCTAGTAGCCAAAAGGGAAAAAATAGGAATACTCATGGTAAAATAAATGGTTTTTTAAAACTAGCAGAAGTCTTGGCAAATCAAGGTCTCCCCAAGTTGGAATCAAGAAGATCAATCTCGTGGTGATCTTACCCTAGTAGCTCCCACAATGAATAAAACAACAGTCCTCCTTAAGAGGGTTTTGGGATTTTTTTCTCCCAATTTATAATTTGAAAATGAGAAATTAGAAATAACTCACTTTTTGGGATATATATTCACTTTAAAAGTGCAATATAAAATTAGGAAAATAACTAGCTTACTAGATTAAACCCCTTCCAACCTAGAGAAAATTAGGCAATTCCAATCAAATGGAATTCAACTACTAAAAAGCTATCAGTAATTAAAATAATAAGATCAAATACCTGAATACCCTTAAAACATTAAATCACAATATTCCTTAATAATATCCACGACCAATGTGGACATCTAAATGCACATACATAATATTGATCTAGTTACAAATGTAAATGAATCCGGATTTTTTAAATCACCAGGGGATTTAATTAACAATTAAACAAGATACATCACCCATACATGGATGACATTTGCTAGGCATAAATAGTGAAATCACTAACTCCATGTGCCACTACTAGGGATATAAATCTTGCACACTAAACAATATGATCAAGTACAATTGCATATAATAATATAGTCAAAGTGATAAATGCATTAAATCACATAATTAACCATTTATTTAGTTACATTTAAATAACCTATTCAAATATTTCACTGCATCATAAAACATTTCAAATAAAGAATGAAGTAAATATACATAGCATCAAATCATAGTATCCATAATCTAATGATTCCATGATATAATCATAAATAGACTATATGTCTGAATACAAAATAACTACATATCATCATATATATATGATCAAACAAAACAACATAGTATCTATCATCTATGATACAAGAAATTAAAATATAGTATCTGACCATTAGGTCATCTTAAATATCATCCAACATGACTATTAAAATATCTCTTGAATCAAAATATAACAAGGTACACAATGCAAACATGAGAGGCACTACACATATACCCAACATTAGATGTTGATCTTGATGGAAATATAGGCCCTATTAATGATGCTTAAATAAAGAAGACTCTACTAGTGTTTGATTAGCTGTACAAAGCCACTACTAATAATTTTTTTAAGGATTGAATAATAATGTTTAAAAGAATTCAATTCTACTTTAGTTGTGCATGATTATAATCCTTCCATGTGAAGGGAAAACTCATGGAAACAACAAGATCCAACTAAGCTATGAGGTTCCAAAAGAAATTAATGAACATGATCACATGAAGGCTTGGGATCTAAGCATTAATATGTGTGAAGATTGGTTTCTATTATATCATAGTGACTCCAGACATATAAATGTTTATATTAGAGTTGTGCAAAATAAAGTTAGGTGGTGATTCACTCACCTCACCTACATCCATCTTGTACATGTGATCATGATGCAACATGGAAATGTCAATGGACACAACTACCAATTTCTCTGCTTATTTAAGAATACTAAAGCTTTGCAATGGACCTTAATTGATAGCAATTTACTTTAGGGAAACTAGTATCTAGGTGGTGAGGATGTGTAATGTCGCCAATTTAAATAAAGTATTTTAGTTAAAAAATATTTAATCTAATCACTAAATAAAGGGGGCCCAAATGATAAATTAATAAAATATTCTTGACCTATTTCATATTAAAATTCTTGAAGGCTATTATAAGGAGTTGGATGGGATTTTTAAATCAACATAGATTTTATTTGACTCTTCTTTGTATTTCTAGAGGCTAGAAACTGAAGGTACTTTGTGTGAAATTTTAGAGGTGAAAGATCCTCCATATTATCTAATCACAATTCCTAAGGGAGTCCTTCCTCACCCTAGTCTCTAGTTGGAAATATCATTAAGATATTTGACATTGTGCATCAAGTTTATGGAAGTCTTTATTCAAAGTGTATCATCTAAACACATAAGCACTCAATTTTGAGACCATTTAGCCCTACTTAGTGTGGTTTTGATCTCTCTTTCTTCATTCCAATCTTTCTTCTATTTCTAGGTCATCTCTGATCTTCTTACATGTCCCTTTAAGTTCTATTTTACCACCTTTATCTCATGATAGTTTTAGTTTTTCTTGATTCTTTTTCACCTTATCCAAGACCTCAAAAACCTCTATTTTTGGGATTCCTTGAGAATAGGTCAACCTAGGTTGACCTCTTCCTTGAGGATTTTTAACTATGGAGTCCAAAGCATCTAGGATTTCTAAATTGTTTACTCTTGCTCCCCAATATACTTGTTTTATTTTTTATGCAAAACTCTAGTATATAAAGAGGCTTTAGATCTTCATTTTTATACATAAATCTAAAAAATAATTCTATAAGAAACCAAAATTAATAATACATGTGTTCATAAGATATTCTTCAAGCACTTCAAGACATTAATCAACTTTAAGCATTTTCTTATTACATCAATCTGATTCCTTCATGGTGGTAGTCATAGTTTGGCTTCTAAGGAGGAGATCTATCATCCCAAATCATTCAAGTTCTTCCATGGGTATATGCAGGATTATCTAGTGCCAAAAAGTGGTGATATCAAAAAGTGGTAGTTTTAAAATATCTAAAAGCATTTCAAAATCCATTCTAACTTTTTTCCCATGCATCCTAATACCAAAGAGAAAAGGTAATACCATACCTTTTTGAGTACCCAATCCTATATTGGGAACCTAATATAGGTTGGATACTCGTAACCTGTGACCACAACATAAAATAAAGAAACTTGAGTACTATTTCTTTATCATGAACTCGCTAATATTCCTTCATGGTGGTAGTGGATTTTGGCTACTAAGGAGGAGATCTATCATCCCAAATCATTCAAGTTCTTCCATGGGTATATGCAGGATTATCGACTACCAAAAAGTGGTAGTTTTAAAATATCTAAAAGCATTTCAAAATCCATTCTAACTTTTTTCCCATGCATCCTGATACCAAAGAGAAAAGGTAATACCATACCTTTTGAGTACCCAATCCTATATTGGGTACCTAATATAGGATTGGATACTCGTAACTTGTGACCAAAAAATAAAATAAAGAAACTTCAGTACTATTTCTTCATCGTGAACTCGATAATTTTTCTATGAATAAGGACCCCCATTTTGCATATCTGATCTAAGATTGGGTATAGGATCTAGGCAACCTCAATCCATAAATAGTAAGTCATATGTTTTTGTTTCTTAATTGTTTTAATTGAATTCTATTTAAAATTAGGTTTTTTAATAGAAATAATTGGTTTTTTCATTTTAATTATAAAGTATCAATACAATTAGTAATTTTTTGATTATTTTCAATTTAATAGCATGGATGACCTGAATGATGTTGATAACACTAACCCATGAGACAATGTTCCTCAAAACCCTTTGCCAAACATTCTACAACCTCGTCAAAATCCTCAACCTCGACCAAATGATCCATTACCCCCTCAAAACCCTCCTCGAATTGAATGTTTGATATAAGAAAGTCTTACTAATATAAGGTGTTTTCTAGCCACATATAAATTATCTACATTAAACACAACAATGGATAATATTCAGACACTTATCAATCAACAAAATGCTACTCTTCATTGATGTGAGAAAATGCATGCCATATTTGATGATGGGTTGGACTATTATAAGGTTGCCACCCTAAACATAACCAAAGAATATGAAATGTCCCTTTTTTGATTTTACATGATATTTCCAACCTCTAATCAGATCTTTAAAATCAAACAGCTAATATCCCAAAGATCCACCAAATTCCTCAAGAAACCCCAAATCGGGTATGCTGAAAATAGTGCTAAAAGCTTCACAACTTCACAAATTATTAATGAATCTGAAAATGGAAATTTTTACAGAAATTTCAGCAGCATAACAGCCTACAAATTGACATTTCCAGATCCGTATAGCCTTTACACAACAGATCGAAAATGTAGGACCAAAACTATGCTCATCGGGCTCCCGAAATAGCACAAAATATGCTCGAAAACACCACAAAAACACTAATAATCTATCTCAGAAGTTTAATCACGTCCAAATATATATATTCAGCTCTATTTTAACATTTAAAAGTTTGATATACAGCAGCAACCCAAACTGATATGAAATACTCAACTGTAAACACCAAACTCATACAAAAACACACCCAGAAACTCACAAATCTGCACTGTTCAGCACAAAGGCATACTCTGTATGAGCATGCACATGGAATGGCTTCAAAATCCCATCCTTAGACTTCCTGGAAACCTGCAAACTCCCATTCTTGGGTCTCCCTGGAAACCTGCAAACTCCCGTTCTTGGGTCTCCTTCTCCACAGGTTTGGCAGCCTCTGAAGAATAACAAAGAATGAGCAAAAATCAAGTTCTGGAATGTCCCCAAAATGCCTCCAAACCCCCTTAAAAGAGGGCATAAATGTAACTCACGTCCAAGAGAGGTTAATGAAACATATTTTAATAATAATTTTCATTTATTAGTCCAACGGTTTCCAAAGATTAACTCCCTTTTTCCGAAACTTCGCTTTCTTGGGCCTACCTGCCTTAGCAAAGATTTTCTTTTTTAATTATTTGAAAACGGGACATGACAAGTCCTCCCCTCCCAATAATTGCTTGTCCTCAAGCAATGGCTGAACAATAAACCAATCAATCCACTTGGATCCCAAATGTAGTCATGAACTATACTACTACCAATTAACACAGGGTCCTGCAATATCCTCTGCAATATGACCAAGAGAAATCCATAATCAAATTGACAATTATAGCTCAACCAAACTCTAAAATCACCACTACCACAATCAAAAACCCATGAGGCACAAACTCTTAGAACATCAGAACCCAAGTAAAGTGGACAAATCAAACTACCAACACAGTAAATACCATCAACGCATCCCACTGGCCTATATGGAATGTACAATCCAACTCTGCAATAATGGTGAACCCTCTCGAATGAAACTGTACCAAGTATGGAGAATCCACACACTGTACAACTCCTACAGTCAACACAACTCTGCAAATCATCGACCACTATCTCATAACCATAACTCCCATACACTGCTGATGGTGAAAAGACATTACAAGATAAAGAGTAAGAAATGGAATCCAAACCAAATTTGTCTGCCATCAACTCCTCAGCACAAGGATAAAATGCTAACTGATGTACATACCTTGCAATATAATGTTGATAAAAAAAACCAACCTCAGTCAACAGCTCACCATGAAGAAGTGATACAACCCACTGTGACTGATCACCAGCTAAGTCAAGAGATGGCATAGCCAAAGGAGTAGAATCAATAACAACACCTGCTAAAGCATCACTCAAAAACTCCTGCTCTAAGTCATGTATTATCAACCTGTCAATTGCAGGACCTATCACCATGTTATGCCCATCACAACTCTCATCCCGAGGCATCAAACTATCCCATAACTGATGATAAACACTAGGAACCAAAGTACATCTCTGTATCATCATCTCATCAACATGGTCATCAAAGGTAGATAGATGAGCATACCTCACAGTGTAATGCCGATAGAATAAACCAATCTCAGTCAGTGGCTCAGACTGTAATCCAGATGTAACTAACTGCAATTGATCATTAACCAAGTTGGAACTGACTACTACCTCTGAAGACATTGTGAAGGGAGTAGTATTACTAGTAGGAACCATGCCAACTATTAGCTCACCAATGTCACACATGGTCTTTGATACAACATCTCTAGTCTTCGTGCCATTAGTACTAGAGGTCACCACCATGTTAGGCACACCACAAAAATTTGCTACAGCACCCAACTCAATTGAACCTGACTCTAGTGGGAATGAACCTGATATGCCAATGTTAGTATCAAGGATGGACGCATCCCCATCTCCACTGTCTCTAACAATCTCGGCCATGGACATCCTCGGATCACCAAACACCACAGCTTGTGACTGTATAGAATTAGGTAAAGACTGTAGTCGCTCTAACTCCATGGTCACCTTAGCCAAATGAAACTGTGACTCCTTGAGAGCCAACTGTGTACTCTCAAGAATCTCAGAAGTCACCTCAAGCTACTCAGTAAGCTCACTAACCTCATCTTCCTTGGCCAACAATGCATCATATGATGTACTGCCCCACTCCATAAGATAATCTCTGTCGGCTACCAACTGCATATAATTTTGTCTCAAAATCCGAATAGCCTCCCATAAAGAGTGGATCTCTGTCAAGGAAAGATAACTTCCTCCCTGCTCATCACTAGTAGGAGAACCCCATCCATAAATTGCTAACAACTGACGAGCAACATCAAAATTTGGCAAGTGATAGCAATGTCTTGGTCACTAACTCCCAATTGATTAGACACATGATGGCACTGGCTTGACTGTCTCCTACAAACCTCCTCTGATGCACTGTCTGAAGGAGTGTCCTCAAAGTTACTAGTCTCTAGAGTATTACCATCCATATCCTGTGAATCAAATCTAAAGCTCATATCAACATACGGAGTATCAAAAACATTAGCATTGCTGTCCAACTCCTCTATACCCAAGGAAACTAAGTCTTCAAAACTGCCCACTGCATCCTCCTAGATGTCATCAATGCCAATATGATCCTAGGACTCATCTATACACACTGCCAAATATGAAATATCATCAACACATTCCAGCAAGTATGGTCGACTGGATATATGAACAAAGCTCAACATTGGTGTATAAAAACTAATACCAACATCAAACAAGATATTGGCACAAGAAAAGACAACACCGTGTAATCTGCTAATCAAATCCATGATAGCACCCAAACAAACACTGCTACCAAAAAGTGTTAAAGATCTCCAGTCAACTGAATTCCAAATGCCAATATAACAATCTCGAGTCCATATCCGTAAACTAGAATCAACTGGTAACTTAAGAAAACTCCTCACCTGAGTAATATGACCAATACCAACTAACTCCACATACTTGTCATGATGAGATAATGAAGTCACAATACTATCTTGGTTCACCTTTAGCTGGCTGGACAAATCATGTGAAGTACTACCAGCCTCAACCTCATGTGATGAAGCATCTAACTGTGCCTGGTACTCTTTCTCAGCAAAGTCATGAATGCTCAATGTTTGCTCATCTCTACCAGGTATCTCACCATCCTGCACAACAACATCCTCATAATCATCATATGAACCCACTACACTGTAGTCACTGCCTGTTGTAACTATACCATCTTGAATACCTGTGGCATCACCCTTTGACGACCTGTAAACAATTGTCTCAATTTGAGTATCAAGTTGACTGTTACTATCAATCTGTGTGATATTATTTCCCACCACCTCCTGTGTCAGAGTAGAATCTGAGACCTCTACCTGGCTATCAGCTAGTTTCTCAAACTCCTCATGCAAGTTCTTGGGAATTGTGTCATTTGTCCTGTGAGAAAATCTTCCAAATAGAAATCCAGTCAACTTATCCACCTTAGTTGGGTCAGATAACATGTCATTTATACGGTGGTGCTCAACCAACTGTTTAGACATGTCATGGCTTATTTTCATAAGTTTATCTCGAATGTCTAAATAACCATCCTTTCTACTATTTTGACTCTGGCTATCAATTGTCCAAGATTGTTCCCTCTGAGACTCTGTACTATACCTGTCCATTCTGGATAAAGTAGAGTGTAACCCCAATAGGATATAACTTCTTCAAGCACCAAGAACTAACATGCAAATGATTAGAAGTAGCATGCAACCATAGATTTGGACATGCAATTGATTAGAAGCAACATGCAACCACCAAATTATGACATGCAAGATCTGGGTAGTTGTCAAAACTGACATGCAAACTTCTACAACCACCAAATTCACTAAGAACTAACATGCAAATGATTAGAAGTAGCATGAAACCATATATTTGGACATGAAACTGACTAGAAGCAACATGTAACCACCAAATTATAACATGCAAGATCTGGGTAGTTGTCAAAACTGACATGCAAGATCTGGGTACTTGTCAAAACTGAAATGCAAACTTCTACAACCAACAAATTCACCAGGAACTAACATGAAAATGATTAGAAGTAGAATGTAACCATAAATTTTAACATGCATCTGATTAGAAGAAACATGCAACCATAAATTATGACATGCAAAATCTGGGTAGTTGTCAAAACTGACATGCAAGATCTGGGTAGTTGTCAAAACTGACCTGCAACTTCTACAAACCCTCAGGCTGGCAAGATCATGGCTCTGATACCACTGAAATGTCCCTTTTCTGATTTTACATGATATTTCCAACCTCTAATCAGATCTTTAAAATCAAACAGCTAATATCCCAAAGATCCACCAAATTCCTCAAGAAACCCCAAATCGGGTATGCTGAAAATAGTGCTAAAAGCTTCACAACTTCACAAATTATTAATGAATCTGAAAATGGAAATTTTTACAGAACTTTCAGCAGCATAACAGCCTAAAAATTGACATTTCCAGATCCGTATAGCCTTTACACAAAAGCTCAAAAATGTAGGACCAAAACTATGCTCATCGGGCTCCCGAAATAGCACAAAATATGCCCGGAAATACCACAAAAACACTAATAATCTATCTCAGAAGTTTAATCATGTCCCAATATATATATTCAGCTCTATTTTAACATTTAAAAGTCTGATATACAGCAGCAACCCAAACTGATATGAAATACTCAACTGTAAACACCAAACTCATACAAAAACACACCCGGAAACTCACAAATCTGCACTGTTCAGCACAAAGGCATACTCTGTATGAGCATGCAAATGGAATTGCTTCAAACTCCCATCCTTAGCCTTCCTGGAAAGCTACAAACTCCCATTCTTGGGTCTCCCTAAAAACCTGCAAACTCCCGTTCTTGGGTCTCCTTCTCCACAGGTTTGGCAGCCTCTGAAGAATAACAAAGAATGAGCAAAAATCAAGTTCTGGAATATCCCCAAAATGCCTCCAAGCCTCCTTAAAAGAGGGCATAAATGTAACTCACGTCCAAGAGAGGTTAATGAAACATATTTTAATAATAATTTTCATTTATTAGTCCAACAGTTTCCAAAGATTAACTCCCTTTTTTCGAAACTTCGCTTTCTTGGGCCTACCTGCCTTAGCAAAGATTTTCTTTTTTAATTATTTGAAAAGGGGACATGACAGAATATATAGTTAACATTTTTTTCACCCAAAAATTAGAAATATAGTAGAATGCACAAAACCAAATTTATCAATTAAATGGTGCATAAATGAGGCTATGTGTGTGAACTTTTGGGATTGCTCATGGATAGTTTTCTGACAACTTGCCACACAACAATTAGAGCTCCTATTATATTTCATTGAAAAATTGTATGTTGAAGTTGTGTTGGGCCTCAAGATGATATACTAGAGCATGAGGCCCAACATGGGTATAAGAGGATGGGCTTCCTAAAATAGACCCTTTTCTCAATGGAAGAAAGATGACACTTTTTCCCCCTATTGATGTCTCCCCCCCTCCTTGAATGGAGCATCCCATTATCATTATAGATGATAGAAATCAAAATATTAGAGTCATCCATAGATTAAATAGCCTATTGATCTCTTAGACTAGGTTATTTTTACCTCCCCATATTGATGATGGTGGTGCAAGTTCATCATTAGTGAGCACATCGCATGATTGTGTGCCCTATACTTCCATAATGTGCAAGAATCTTTGTCTTGGTCCCATTGGTGATAATTTTGAGTATCATTTCCTATTTGGGGAGGAGGATACATCAAAAATTTCTATTGAGACTATAGAACCTAAGGTGAGAGAGGAGGAGGGGCATGGAGAGCCATGAGCTCCTTTTGTGTCACTATGTGTATAAATATTTTTGTTATTGTATAGTTGATTTAAAGTTAATATTTATAGTAGAATAATTTTAACCTATACTGACTTAAACATGTATGTGATCTTTATTCATGTTCATTTTATGACTAAGGAGGAGGTAAGATAGGTCAATAATGTCACACTCTCAAATATTTCATTTGGCCTTGAGACATCTATGGTACATTATACTGTGTTCTCATTTCTTATCTATTTGATACTAGAACATACATGATTTCTAATCTTTCTTTTCTCTTGTAGGTTGTTGGTGTCTCTAACTATTGTTGTCTATTAGTGTCAAACACTTAGTCATTTACAAGGAAGAGTTAGACGGTCATCACTACAACTGAGCTACTCTATATAAGCTAAGCCATGCACATAATTAAGTATGTATCGAACTCTATAAGAGTCAAGTAAGTGTATTGTCACTGAGTAGTTTCAAGAATAAAAGTTTTGAGTTACATAGTATGTGCTGAACATAATACATATTGAGCAACAAAAATGCTGAGTATCGAAAAAAAGTAAAGGTCAAGCAATATAGACTTTACATGAAAGTCAAGAAATGGAAATTTGTCTAAGGTAAATAATTTTCAAGTTGACATGGAAGGAACATTTAATATATGTAGAGGTTATTATAGAGAGTTTTACACGTTAATGATATGGATCAAAAATTGCTATGTTGTGTGATCAATGATTTAGATGGAGAGGCTAATTATGGAAGCATATAGAAAACTCTTTAAATAGATAAGTTATTAACCTAGATCATATGGCATGGAGATGAGAAGAGAAGTGTACATGTGAATAAGGAGTAATATGTGAATAGAAAAGTGAAAGATCAAGATAAAATTAGAAGTCAATGAAAGTGTTATGTTATTTCTTAATAGAGAAAGTGACCTAATCAAAGTAGTGAAAGGGAAGAAAAGCAATATCTTCTCAGAGGAGAGGCTTAGTTAGCAAGGAGAAGACTCAAAATTATCTTACAAAGGATACTAAGAGTTAGGTACTAAATCAATTCTAACCAACTTGAATTAGGGTAAATCTCTTAACAGAGTGGTCTTAATAGATCATTGTAGATCTCCTAACATAGTCCTTTCTTCATTGTAAGTGTTAAAGCCTCTAACAAGGAAAGACCTAGTAGTCTCTTAAGATTTTAATAGGGCAGACCACTCACAGGGTAGATCATATATTATGATCAAATATTGTAACCCTAACAGGTTAAATTTATTAGTATAGTAGTGAAGATTTATGGGTGTCATCTCCACCCCAGTTTTACCTTCACCTTGAAGGGTTTCTAGGTAAAAAAATTATATTATGTGTTTATTTTCATGCATGTGGTAGATCAAATTTACATGTTACAATAAGTTTATTATGATAAGATTTACATGAAAAAGTTAACTAGTGGATGTGTGAATGAATTGTTGAAAAGTAAAAGTGCTTAAGATTCTGATTCCCCCCCCCTTCTTAGTATCTTGTTATCCTATTTTTACCTTCATCAATCAACAACTGGTATCAGAGTGTAGGTTCTCTAAAAGAAGCTTAATTGCCTCAAGATTAGATCTTGGAGATGGAGGCTTTTAAGCTACACAAGGTTTTTTACAATTAGGTGATTGACATCCAACTCATACTTCAAAAACTTGAGAAAGGAAGACAAGATTTGAAGGAATCTGTAAAAAGGAGAAAGGAATTAGCTATCTAGATAAAAAAAATTTCCTACGATGAAGTTGAGATTAAAGGAATTTTTGAATTAATGAATCCAAATGAAAAAACATATACAAATATACTTGAAAAGAACAAAATCCTAAATGAAGGAATACAAGGACTAAAAAGAGAACATGAAATTGAATGAGTAAGATCATGTGAAGTGACTAAACAAAAGAAGAAAGCTGAAGATGGAAGGACTATGGCTGAAGAATACAAATGAGTAATGGATATTAGACTTGAAGAGAGGATATTAGATGTGCAGAAGCTTAGAAACACACAACTGGACATGATGAATTAACTAATGCTTGTAATTCAAGAATTATATCACAAGAATGTGGAAATTAAAAATATCAAATCATAGAAGGGCATAGTGAAGAATGAATTGAAAACTAAGAAATAATCTATGGAAAGATTCAAAAAAACTAAAGAGGCATTGAAGTACTTTGAAGAACTTATGAATTCATCTAGCAGTTCTAATGGGCCAGGATATTTATGCACTAAGCAAGGAGAATTGTCTAGGAATGGAGAGCCAAGGAATGCAAATTCAAAGGAAAAAACAACATGTTATCACTGTGGAAAAATTGGTCATACTACAGACATTTGTTGAAGAAAATATGGTATGCAAAATCCTAAACCTAATTTTACTGGTTAGTGTCTTTACTACAAGAAATAAGGACATTAAATACATGAGTGTAGGTCAAGAATGAGGAATGCATCTACTACACCTAGATTTGAAGGATATTCCTATAATTGTTAAAAATATAGACATAGAGCATATGAATGTAGATCTTAGAGAAAACCTTACTCAAAAAATCAAAGGAATAATTATGTACCTAACAATGCATGTTCCAAATGTCACAAGTTTGGACATATAAGAAAGAATTACAGGACTCAAGTACATGTAGAAAATCAAACAAAAGATAGAGAGAAATGAAAAGTAGACATTGAGAAAATAAAGAAGGAAATGAATAAAAAATGGGAAAAGAGAGAAGCATATAGAAATAGCGGAGCAAATGGAGTTGAGGTCGCCCAATCCAATAGAGAAGGTGATCATGTCATCTCAAACTAAGCAAGAAAGGTATGCATAGAATTGTATATTTAATTGATATATCATACACCAATTCCTTACATAAAATGTGCAAAAGTTCATATTTGCATATATATAGATGCATAAGAATAGATTTATGGAGCGTTTCTAAAAAATAGTAAATTATCTATGTTGGCCAAGCATTACAACATAGACTAAGTACTTCATAAGTGAAATGGTAGAGATCGAGTTGCAAAGCATAGACCTAGTTGAAAGGCACCAATATCAATCAAGAAAGCTAGCTTCCACCTGTAGACACCTAAAAAACCTTTAGAAAATAAAGTATTTTTATTTTCTAAAAAATTCCTGATGACATCATCATTTATTAATTAATTAATTATTTATTTAATTAATTAATTTTTATGCCATTAAATCCCTTTATCTTAATTTAAAATATTTAATTAAGGAATCCCTCCCAAAAATGTTTAAATCTTATTTAAACATTATTTCCTTATTTATTAATTATTTAATTAATAAATTGACCAAAAAACCCAAAATAAATAAAAATTTTATTTTTTGCCCAAAGTTGGCCAATTTCCTTAAGACCACTAACCTCTTCCAAAATCTTCTAATCCTTCTTTAATTTTGATTAAAGGCTAATCCCATCATTTCCTACCCCTAATCCCAACTCAAAATATTTAATCAAGATTAAATATTAATCCTCATGTTTATTAAAAATATTTTAATAAATATCTCCTCAACCCAAACCCTTGAAATAAATAAAACTTTATTTATTTCCTAAAAATCTAATTTATCCTCATCCTAAGAAGTTCTAGACTCTTCTAGAAAGTCTTCATCCTCATCCTAGGAAATTCTAGACTATTCTAGAAAGTCTTTATCCTCATCCAAAGTCTAGACTCTTCTAGAAGATGTCTTTAAACCTAATCCTAATCCCCTCCTAACCTTGTCACATTCCCTAAACATGGGTTAAAACTTACTAACCCAAGCCAAAGTTAACAAATATCTCCTCCTTCACCCACCCTCATTAAATGCCATCCACTTGCCTATCCCTAAAGCTAATCTTAAACCATCCTAATCCATCCTCTAATCATTTGCACAAGCCTAAGCAAGCTTAAAACCCTCCTAATCAAGGCCAAGTCAAAATTGCTCTCATCTCCCTCAAAATATCTCAACCATAAAATTTTATGATGCCCACTAGGCCATAAATGACTCTTCCAAGCCCTTTTATTGCTCTTACAAGTCATTATTAGGGTCTTTATGAAGATTTTATCCCTTGAGCCTCTTTTGTTGACTCATCCTTCCCCTTTCCTCCATCCTCTTACCATATGACATATGTCACTCTTTGATTGGCTATAAGGAAGCACAATCCATGTGCTCTCCTCTCATGCAATCTGAGCCCTCCATAAACTTTTTCCCATCCTTGCATCTTAGCCCTCAATCCCTCAAGCCTCTTGCCTATAAATTGGATCATTCCCCTTTGCAAAATAACACAATCCATGAAGTAAAGTCATAATGCCATTTTGAGAAGCCATTTTACATCAAAACCATACACTCACACCCAAATTCCAACTCCATTTGAAGCCCTTTTTGAAGCATAAGCTTGAGCATACATCCTATCTATTTAGACAAAGCTACTCAAAAAGAGAGCTTCTCATTGAGAGAGCCCATTAATGGCTCATATTCTCAATTGAGAGATCATCTTAGTCTATCTTGAATTTTATGAATTTTTTTTAGTTTGTAGAAGCTTTATTTAAATTTGGTTTCTATTAGCATACTAACATTGCTCATATACATTTTGGCACACCCGGTGTGACCCTGCATGGGTCATCTTCATTAGCTTTTTTAGTCAAGTTTTGTGTGTCATTTGCTGATTTTGGCTAATTTTCCTTTTTTTTGTGATTGGTAGGATTGTATAAATTGGTTTTGTAGGTCCACATGAGCATGAAGAAGACAAAGGAACTCATAGTCTATCTCATAGTATTTGCAGATTTTCCAAGCTTATAGGTGGACAAAGCACTTAGAATTCTTCTTCCTCTTCTTGTCTATATTCTTCTTATTCCATCTACTTCTTCTTCTTCTTCTTGTGGGAGATCTTGGCCATTTTTTTTTTAAGGAAGAAAAATCATACACACTTCTTTTTAGTGCTTAAAATGAACCCCCAAATCATACTTAAATCCTTAAAAAAATTAAAAATTTTCAAAAAAGAAAAAATCTTTTAACAAGTGAAACTAAACCAATCTAATCATTTGCATCCTTGCAACATCAAGGTTTTAGATGCATTCATGCAAAGTTAGGAAAACTTCATTTTTGGGAATTTAAAAGGAACTTCAAGTTTCCATTTCAAAAGGTTCAAAATCAACACTAAGTGCACACTAAAATCTAAATCAAACTCAAAGCATCAATCAAGGATAAAATGAACCTCATTTGAAAATATTTTAAAGTTCTTTTAAAAATCTAATGAAAACTAAGAGTCCTAAAAATTTTGTTATTTGTTCCAAACAAATGTCTTGTTGCAAAATCTTGAATGTTTCTTAGGTTTTTCATGCATCAAAACAATCTAGGAATATCATTTTTGGGCTTAAAACATGCAAACTAGAACACAAAATCTTGAATGAAAAGCAAAGTCCAAAGAGTCATTTTCACTTTTGAGTCCAAAAAAATCTTGAATGATCTAAGGTTAAAAAAAAAGTACTTCAAAGTTCTTAAAACAACACACAAAATCTCAATCTTGAATGCTCAAAAGAAAAAACTTGAATGTTTAATCACTTGTCTTTCAATGCATGTTGCTAAACACACTCTTGAATGCCATGGATTAAAATCAAATTTTCCTTGAATGCATGATTAAAATAACAAATCCAATCTTGAATTCTAAGGATCAATTAACCATTGCAATATCAAACACTTCATTTGGAGCTTCTAAAATTGAACAAAACAAATCTCTTTTCCACATGCAATTTAGGTAAAGTTTGATTTTTGGATATTTAAGAGACTTTGTTAAGTTAAATACAAATTTGCAAAAATCAATTTGAGTAGTTCCTTGGACTCACCTCTTTTCTAATCACCCATCAATTCAACCATTGGTTGCAATCTCAGCACCATTTATGGGGATGAGTCTACTTGAAAAAGGTGTTAAATGTTCCACAATCTAACTCACTCACTTGGTCTTTGAACGTTTGCTTTAACTTTATCAAAAAATTTAAATGACCAAAACTCTAAATTAAATCGATCACACTTCAAGTTTGGGCACTAAAATTGAACAACTATTGATGTGGAGGGCCTCCGGGCGTGCGCTTGGCAATCGAGTTTCACACATCTTTGTTTTGGGCTTAAAATAAACTCACACTCAATCTTGAATGCCTAAAAATCAATGAACATCGCATGGTTTTGACGCATTTTCAATGGCGCTCGCATTTCTTATGTTGACGATCTCTCGACTTTTATTATGCTAATGACGCTGTCAAATTGGAATGAACATTGTATGCCATAATCACAAGTTTCTTCAATCATAGCTTACAAAATTTAAATCATCAATTGGAATGAACGCTTGTCTTTTAAAGCCCAAGATCATGTATGTGGTCTTGTTTTACACTTTTTAGGAGGCCTGCTTGGGGATTTCATCACCCTTTGGGACGACCTCAACTCCAGCGTTCCGGTGGAGTATAAATATCAGGAGGTGAATCCAAAGACACCTCTCTTGGGATCAAAATTTTGTCAGTCGGGCTAAGCCTCAAGGAACTTTATACCCTTGAGAAGTGAAAGAGGAGAAGTGGGTTACCGCTCCTCTCAGCTGTGTGACATCTTTTTGGTTTCATCTATGGATTTGGGCCTCATGTACCTTGCGTATATCGAGGACTCCCTAGCTATAACAAATTTCATCCTTGTAGAAAGCTTCCTAGGATGTTGGTGTGTTTGACGTGCTTGCTCCAAAATTTTGTCTGCTTGTTTGTTCATAGCTTTTGAATGAATGTTTGCCAAATTTCGTCAAAATCCCCCAAAAAAAAAAGAAACCTCCCAGCTCAAGGCATACTTAGTGTAGTCACTGCCTCATCAGAAAATCATCCAAGCTCCCCTGCTACAACCAAATCTATCTAGTTCCTTGCTTTAGAACAATCCCAAATCCAAAGTCCATCCAAATCATCCCCCCAGCCAGCTAGCAACCCAATCCAAAATCACCCAAGCCTTTAAAGAGTTTTTGTCACTTTGCTAGATTTTGCTATCCAATCAATCCTACCAATCAACCAATCTCACCAAGGTTATCCCTTTGATAGAGCATTGTCTAGGGTAATCCAGCTTTGTCACTTGTATCCCTCATCACCTTGAGCTAAAGGTTGGGATCCACAAGTGTTCAATCTCGTGTCATGCCCATAGGATCATTAGTCTATCCTTAAGTTGACACAATCTCCACCAATCCAGCGCATAGGAAAGAAAAACTCTCACTTTTTGATAGCATGCCCTTGAAGTCTTCCATCCACAGGAAAGCCAAAAATCTCTAGCCAATCCTCCTTAGGTCTGTGATGCAAATTTGACTCTCTCTAGGAAATCTTTCATTAGCCAATCAAAAATCTATGCTTAACCCAAATCCAACCATGAGCTTCCGTGTTCATCCATACGCAAGACCCCATCCCCATCAAACTCATCATCAAAGCATGAAGTACCAATCCTATCATGATGTGTTTGGTCTCATTGTCCTTGCTCCCGACACCTCCTATTCCAATGATGATGAAAATCTTGTTGACTATGACGGGTATATTGAAAGCCTTAGAAACATTCCCCCAAGCATCCCCCAAAATCCAAGAGTTATTCCAAACTATCTAGTTATGCCATCTGATATTCCAACTTCCCCTCCATCACCCCATCAACCAAGCTTCCAATCTTCCACCCCCATCACACTAGCTATTCCTATCAATCCACCTCCACCTTCGACACACGAGTCTCCAAGGAATCTCCTAGAGGAAATACAAGAAAATTCACCTCCAACAGTCAATAAGCCATGTCATCTAATCCAACCATGTGAAGTAGTTAGTGATGAAGCTTCCCCATCTATAATATCACCTCCATCTCCCATAGCTATCATCCCCATACCATCCATCAAATTTCTTAAAATCCTTCCACTTCCCGCAAGCATCAAAATCCCACCACCTATCAAATCCCTCCAAATCCTATCCACATCACCTCCAAGCATTTCCCAAATCTCTCATAATGACCCTTATGCATCCATCTTCTACTCACCCATCTCAACTACTAAATCTCCCATCTATCCATCTGCTGCCTTTGAAGAATCCATCCCTTCACCTCCTATCGCACCATCCACTCCAAACCAATCCTATCAAGATCCTGTCCAAAAGCATGTTGACATCCCCCAAAGCATAAATGAAGATATCATCATACCATGTCTTCCATCCATAGTGCAGTCACCATCTCCTCCATCTCCAAAACCTCAAGCCATATCTCCTCCACTACAAGATATCTTGTCATCCCACCAGCTACATCAAGATCCTATCCTTCCATCTCCCCCACTCCATGCTTCCATCTTACCACCTATCCAAGCTATTCAACCATCTATAATCTACCCTCTTGGTTCACTTACATTCATCCACGGTGGCCCTCTCTCAGCAGAAGAATTAAGAATAGTATATCCCCATTGCAATACACCTAATAAATCACTTCTACCATTTTCTGCAAGCAAAAAGTTTCCTCAGCTTGTTCAAATGCTCAATCGATGGCATTATCAAGGTCAAGATTTAGGACCACAAGAGTAAGGAATCAGAGAGCCTATTATTGCACAAAAAAATCTAGGATTTCATGGTCTTGGATATGTATCCAAAGGCTCACCATCTAAAGGTGTTGGTACACCACACCCCCAAACCAAGCCTATCTCCAAGCCCACCATGCCAGCCTCCCATCACTCCTTCAAGAAATCTTATGTCATCCCCCCTCCACCATCTTTGCAACCCAAAAAAACCTACCATATCCCCCCTTCATCCGCTAAATCCATTTTGGGTCCCTATGTCCCAAAATCTACCATCCTCCATCCTCCTATTAGCCATCATAAAAATCCTATTCCATCCATTCCTATGCAAGATCAACAAAGGCACATATCAGGGCACATCATCCATCATCATCCCCCTACATGCTCTTTCATATCCTCTCCATCTCACAAAGCTTCTCCTAACCATCTTCCCAAAGCTTACCATAGCAATGTGAATGCCAACCTCAAAATGCATAAAGCTAAAAATCCACATCCTAGGCAATCATACGTCTATTCTAAAAGACATACTCCAAAAAGGAAAAATCCAATCAAAGAATGCAAAACAATGCAAAAGCCTATGAAAAGAAAATCCAAAACCATGTGGATCCCCAAGAAAAAAGTTGAAACCCAATGCATAATGGCATCCACCATTGCTAATCCCCCATCTAGTGACTCATGTCCCCCATCTCCTAACTCCATCTTGGGTTCCTATATCCCCAAGCATTCTTCCACAAATCCTCCATCACACCCGCATCTACCATCTATCCCACATATGCTCTTTTCACACCCATTCCAACATGTGCCAATGTTGCTCTTGCAAGCATCCCCATCTCATGCTCCTTTCCAAAAAATTTCATCCCTCCATCTCCTACCATCAATCCTATCTAATCTGATCTATTGCATAAATCACACATCCAGTGTACCAACAGCTAGCAACAAAATTGAACATTCCAACAGCCAGTGAAAAATCCCAAAAAATCCAAAATAGATGAAGAAATTCAAAATCATTCCAGCTAAGTCCAAAGTCAAAAAGTTAAAAAAGAAAAGAAAAATAAAGAATCCACTGGTGAAAACTTGGCAATTCAAGTGCCTTGGACAAGTACCATGATGAAAACTTGGCAAACAAGCATCATGCGTAATCCCGCCATCCCCAGCTTAGCCTATCACCCTCATGCTTTTGGTCATCTCTTGACATCCAACTCCATCTTCCAATCTATCCACCTATCCTCCATCCTCTAGCTTCCATCTCACACCATCCACTAATCTTATGCAGCTTCAACCAATCATCTCAGCTATCATCCATCTCCCTAGCCCCTTCAACTTTTTCCATCCTAGCTTCAATCCTATCACATCCATCATAAGACCTCCTTTCGCATGTTATCTTCTGATTGGGGGCACTATATTCCTTGGATATCTTGTCTTGTCCATCCTCCCTTGTCATTGGTATCTAGCTCTAGGCTATCCTCATGCAAACCCAATGTCATCTCTTTATATCCATCATAATCCTAGCTATCTACCATCCTATCTAGCCATCTCATCCTGCTCCTCTAGCTATCCTTGGTCACAAAATCTCTCATCATCATTGGATGCATCCTGCCAAATCCGTATCTGTTAGCTTGTACCATATCTTGATTAGCCCGCTTGTAAATATCTTGGTCTGTCAGCTTGTACATCCTCTTTAGCTTAGTACCATTATATCTATCCAACTTTCGTGTCAGCTCATCCTTGATCAGCATCTTGCACACATTGCACATCTTGGTTAGCTATTCCAATGCATCCTTTAGCTAGATCTCCTATCACCAAAGTGTTATCCTTCTTAGTTCAGCTTGCCAGACGCATCACTCATCCAGATCCACCAGCTTAGGTGCTCCCCGATAGATCCTTGTAGGATATAGCTTTCCTAATGTCTGATCTTGGTCCATTAGTACCTTGTCCTACCCATCTCGTTGGCAAATGTTTCTCTTTTGGATTTTCACTTTCTTTTGATTTGGAATATTCCCTTTTGGGTCTTGAAATATCTTTTCCAATCAATCTCCTTGTTCCCTCCTCAAGGTTGCCATAATCTTCCATATCATGGTATACTGCGAATGGGGCAATCAGAGTGTAAGGTCTTGATCATGTCTTTTTCTTGTTTTCTTTTCTACTTGTGGGTTACCTAGTGTCGGTTCCACTCTGATTCTTTCGAGATTCATGTGTGATGCTGGGGCAATCCTTGTGTGTTTGTTTTAAGTCAGTCCATTAGTCCTCTGGATAGTTGGTGAAAAGGCCTTGATGTTCTTGGTAACCTTGGCAATTAACCAATAGTCCCATAGCAAATCTAATGCTCAACTACATGGTGGTACTTCTCTTTGAAGTATCCCCCTATCCCCCCACTCAAAATGCTTCAATGGTTTTCCTTCATCTCCATTATCCCCTATCCATATATGGCATCCATCTCTCCTACCCCAGCTTATGCATCAGTATCTCTTTGAATCACTCTTCACCTTTAGCTTTAGGGATCCACAATCCTAGTCTTAGGGATCCACTAATCCAAATCAATCCACCAAGCCTCATCTTTCGAGATCCACAATCCTAGTCCTAGGGATCTCTAAAACCCATCTTCCACCAATCTAACTCTTTGAAATCCTGTTGCATCGGCTTTATAATCCCCTCATCCATCTCCCCATCCTAGATTCCTTTTATAGCGCTCCACTCCTTCATCCTTTGCAATCCCTGAGATCTTAAGCTTGCTTCCTCTTGTGCCTCTAATTCTCCCTTTATCATTCTCCCGTAGTGAGAGTTTGAGCTAACCAAACCTCTTCTCTTAAGCAAATCTAAGTCTTCTTGCTCATCTCAGATTCTTGTACTTTTCAAGAAGTCGTCGAGCCTCGCTTTCTCTCCCCACCGCCTTCTTGAGGGAGCATCTCACAGTCCATTCTCTCCTCTTCTACTCTAGCCTTGGGCACCTTATTTTCTTATCTTTGATGTCATGCCACTTGCGGCATCACATCAAAGAGGGGCAAAATGTAGACACCTAAAAAACCTTTAGAAAATAAAGTATTTTATATTTTCTAAAAAATTCCTGATGACATCATCATTAATTAATTAATTAATTAATTTTTATGCCATTAAATCCCTTTATCTTAATTAAAAATATTTAATTAAGGAATCCCTCCCAAAAATGATTAAATCTTATTTAAACATTATTTCCTTATTTATTAATTATTTAATTAATAAATTGACCAAAAAACCCAAAATAAATAAAAAATTTATTTTTTGCCCAAAGTTGGCCAATTTCCTTAAGACCACTAACCTCTTCCAAAATCTTCTAATCCTTCTTTAATTTTGATTAAAGGCTAATCCCATCATTTCCTACCCCTAATCCCAACTCAAAATATTTAATCAAGATTAAATATTAATCCTCATGTTTATTAAAAATATTTTAATAAATATCTCCTCAACCCAAACCCTTGAAATAAATAAAACTTTATTTATTTCCTAAAAATCTAATTTATCGTCATCCTAAGAAGTTCTAGACTCTTCTAGAAAGTCTTCATTCTCATCCTAGGAAATTCTAGACTACTATAGAAAGTCTTTATCCTCATCCAAAGTCTAGACTCTTTTAGAAGATGTCTTTAAACATAATCCTAATCCCCTCCTAACCTTGTCACATTCCCTAAACATGGGTTAAAACTTACTAACCCAAGCCAAAGTTAACAAATATCTCCTCCTTCACCCACCCTCATTAAATGCCATCCACTTGCCTATCCCTAAAGCTAATCCTAAACCATCCTAATCCATCCTCTAATCATTTGCACAAGCCTAAGAAAGCTTAAAACCCTCCTAATCAAGCCCAAGTAAAAATTGCTCTCATCTCCCTCAAAATATCTCAACCATAAAACTTTATGAAGCCCACTAGGCCATAAATGACTCTTCCAAGCCCTTTTATTGCTCTTACAAGTCATTATGAAGGTCTTTATGAAGATTTTATCCCTTGAGCCTCTTTTTTTGACTCATCCTTCCCCTTTCCTCCATCCTCTCACCATGTGACATGTGTCACTCTTTGATTGGCTATAAGGAAGCACAATCCATGTGCTCTCCTCACATGCAATCTGAGCCCTCCATAAGATTTTTCCCATCCTTGCATCTTAGCCCTCAATCCCTCAAGCCTCTTGCCTATAAATTGGATCTTTCCCCTTTGCAAAATAACACAATCCATGAAGTAAAGTCATAATGCCATTTTGAGAAGCCATTTTACATCAAAACCATACACTCACACCCAAATTCCAACTCCATTTGAAGCCCTTTTTGAAGCATAAGCTTGAGCATACATCCTATCTATTTAGACAAAGCTACTCAACAAGAGAGCTTCTCATTGAGAGAGCCCATTAATGGCTCATATTCTCAATTGAGAGCTCATCTTAGTCTATCTTGAAGTTTATGAATTTTTTTTAGTTTGTAGAAGCTTTATTTAAATTTGGTTTCTATTAGCATACTAACATTGATCATATACATCACCTACCTTAGTACACAACATTAATGGAGATCCTAAATTGATTGAAAGGAGCTATATATCAGATGTTCTATTTTTTTCCTCCCTCTTCTTCTACCATAGTATTTACTTGTTTAGTTCCAAAACCTCTCTCAAGTTGATCTCTCCTATGTGTGTAAAATCTGTGTATCTTAGCTCTTGGATGCATAGATTAATCTCCCCCTTTGGGATTGATGGCAACATAGATGAAAATCCATCTAAGTTCCAAGAATACCAAAGAGTGTTCTGCTACTACTACTAACCAACATCAATTGTCAACATGCTAAAAAATATCAACACAACATGTGCATACTCTTACTTCTTCAACAATAATTGTTTACTTCACACTAAACAATTTGTAATACATCAGATGCATATTCTTTTTTCCTTACATTAATCTTTCAAAATCTCCCTAAAGAGATATCTCTCCCTCATTCATGCAGTTCTTCTTTCCCATTACTTAGGAGATGTTTTTTTATGCATATTCTCTCCCAAATTGAAATCAATGTAAAAGGCCTCAATTTTACAACATACCAATTGCTAATATGCTTCTCTAAGTCTTCAACCAGCTCAAGTGCCCAAAGACACTGTTCAAAACCAAATACCAAGAGTCCTCAATAACTCTACTTATCACAGATACTATCCCATATGAGAAGCATCAACATTTAGTCTAGTCTAACAATAGTTCTTTGTACCACTAGGATGATGAACTCTTTGCATCATCTACTCAAAAGTAGGCAAGGGCATAACCCCAAGCATACCTCTCAAGTAATCAAATGTATCTTTAGGCAAAGGCTTCATAAAGATATCTATAATCTGATCTTTAGTACTCCCATACTCCAATCTAATCTACTTTTCTATTGCTTTCTCTCTCATCACATGGTGCTTAATAGATATATTCTTAGTCTTAGAATGAAATACAAGATTCTTAGATATACTCATTGTAAGTGTGTTATCACAGTAAATGATAATAGGTTCTTCAAACTCAATTCTAATATCCTTTAGCATCTACTTCATACACATAACTTGATTACAATTATTTGCCACTACAACATACTCTGCCTTAGGTGTAGTTTGAGAAATATAATCTTGCTTCTTTCTTAACCAAGAAGCCAATCTTCCTCCAAGAAAGAATGCTCCACCACTAGCGCTCTTTCTCTCATCTATATTACTTTCCCAATCCACATTAGTATATGCACATAGAGTAAAATTACTTGATCTATCATACCAAATGCCATGCTCAAATGTTCCTTTCAAATATCTAAATATTCTCTTTACTACTACAAAATGACACTCCTTAGGATTAGCTTGAAATCTAGCTACAATCCTAACTATATTTTCTATATCTAGTCTGGTGTGAGATATTACAAACTTCCAATTAGGGATTTGTACTTCTTCTACTCTACTATAGATATCTCATCTTTGCTGGATAACTTGTGACCAATTATCATAGGTTTACCAATAGGTTTACAACTTTATAAACCAAACTTTTTCAATAAATCATTCAAGTACTTATCTTGTGAAATGAAAATACTGTCACTATTCTACACAATCTACAATCCTAGGAAAAACTTCATTTCTCCTATCATGCTCATTTCAAAATCATTCTTCATTTCTTCAGAAAACTTATCACTTACTTCATCATTACCTCCAAATATGATGTCATCAACAAATATTACTATTATCAATAAACTATTCTCAACTTATTTCAAATACAATTTACTATCTAGCATACCTTTAGAAAATCCAATCTTTGCCAAATAGTTGTCCAACCTTGCATACTAGGTTCTAGGTGCTTGCATCAGACCATATAGAGCTTTCTTTAGTCTGCATACCCTGTCTTTGTCTTCTAATAAAGGAAAATCTTTAGGTTTCTCAATATATACCTCTTCTTCAAGTTTTTGATGCAAGCAAAGATGAATAACTAGGGCCAAAGGCTCACCCAGCTATCCAAACCACCCTGCAAGAGTTAACACAACACAAACACAACACCAAGAACAAGATATCTTTATTTAATTCATCAAGTAAACAACATACATGCCCAGCTATAAGGCCTTCTAGGTTATGGCCAGATATAGAATACAACTTCCAAATCCATGATCCAAATTTAAATTTGCATTTCCAGACTCATACCCTGCTCCTTCTAAACTCTTCCCCAAATCTATCTTTAATCTAAGCCTAAGCACTCTATTGATACTTACCAAAATGGCTTATAGAACATTCTAGAACTTAGAGAAGCCACAAGTCAGCTCTAAGAAAATATAAGTACCTATACCAAAATTAAATGTGAGCAAAGTTGGCCCAAACAAGAATTAGATACAGACAACTTGGCACCCACTGGATGACTCAGCATCAACTGGAAATTGGCACTCGACATCACTTGACATCCACTAGAAACTGGCACTTAGCATCAACTAAAAATAGGTACTCAGCATCACTCAACATCAATTGGAAATTGGCACTAGGCACCAATTGAAAACTAGTTACTTGGCATCAACTAGAAACTGGTTACTCGGCATCAACTAGAAACTGGTCACTCGGCATCAACTAGAAACTGATCACTCAGCATCAATTGGTAGAATGAAAAAAAGAATGAGTAGGATAAAAAGGCAACCCTGGATACTCCTACATCAGACAATCAGGGTTGAAAGAAATGATTCTCCTGAATCATTGAGATGTCCCAACCTAAGCTAAATCCAACTCAAACTGAGAAATCCATGAAGCATCTTCAATAGGTCTGTTCTTCCACTTCACCAAATATTCATAGTAATCTTTTCCTCTTGTACTCTTTCCAACTCTCTTATCCAATATCTATTCAACTTCCTCAATTTGTTTCTAAGGATAATCATCTAGTATAAAAACTTCATCCTCTAACTCATGATACTTATACAAATCAGCAATATTAAATATAGGAGATATATCCATGTCGTCAGGAAACTCAACTTCATAAACATTACCACTGTCAAACTTCTTCAAGATCTTACAAGGTCCAAATTTCTTCATCTTCGGCTTGCTATATGTTCCAATTGGGAATCTTCCTTTCTTCATATGAACCATGACCTCATCACCAACTTGAAAATCATGGTGTCTTCTAGACTGATCAACATTCTCCTTATACTTTTGATTGCTTTGTTCCAACCTTAACTTCACTTCCTTATGCAAAGACTCCATGAAATCAGAAAATTCTTCTCCTATAGTGCTTTTCTTTTCTTCACTAGCAACATCTCTCAAATCTGATATACCTCTAGGATGCATTCCGGTAACAATCTCAAAAGGTGTCTTCCCTATACTCCTATTCACAAAATTATTATATGCAAATTTAGCTTGTGCCAATACCATCTCCCAATTACTCAGTTTATTCCCAACTAAACATCTTAGCAAATTACCCAAGCTTCTATTCACAACCTCTATCTATTAATCTGTTTGTGGATGGAATGTAGAATTAAACTTCAATTCAATACCCATCTTCTTCCAAAAAGTCTTCCAAAAATAACCAACAAACTTACTATCTCTATCTAAAATAATGCTTCTTGGTAATAAATGCAATCTCATAATCTCTTTAAAGAAAATTTTAGCAACATGCTCAGCATATGATGTCTTCTTACATGGTATAAAATGAGCCATCTTAGAAAATATGTCCACTACAAAAAATATGGAATCATACTCTTTCAATGTTTTAGGCAATCCAAGAACAAAATCCATGCTAATGTTAGTCCAAGGTTTCTTAGGAATAGTAATAGGTGTATACAAACTAGTATTTTGACTCACTCCCTTTCCAAAATGTCTAGCTAATCCACCACTATGCTTTTCCTTAATCAAATTCAACCTCATAGAACTTCTAAGAGTACACAACTGAATACCTTTGAACAACATACCTTCTTGAATAAAATACTCATCATACTTACTTATGTGATCTATCAGATTTGGTGCTCTGCATTCTCTCCACACCTCAGAAAAATTAGGATCAGCATCGTATAATTCTTTCATCTCATCAAAACCAAGAACTTCAACCTTCATTTCAGTCAACAAAGAATGTCTTCTACTCAATGCATCAACAACTTTGTTAGTAACTCCACTCTTATGCTTGATCAAAAATGTAAAACTCTGCAAATACTCAACCCACTTCATATGTCTTTGATTCAATTTATGTTGACTTCCCAAGTATTGTAAAGCTTTATGATCAGTATACAACACAAACTCCTTAGGCATCGAATAATGAGTCCACTTCTTCAATACTTGAACAATAGAATAAAACTCTTGATCATACACATAATATTTCCTTTTAGTATCATTCAACTTTTCACTAAAGAAAGCAACAAGCTTACCTTCTTGACTTAATATAGCTCCTATTGCATTACCACTTGCATCACATTCAACTTGAAATATTTTGTTCAAATAAATTAAAGCCAATATAGGTAATTCAACAACCTTTTGTTTCAAAGTCTCAAAACTCTTATCAGCTCCATGTGTCCACTTGAATTCCTTTTTTATCTCCCCTCATTGTTTCAGTCATAGCATTACAAATATCATTGAAATTATTTATAAACTTTCTATAAAAACTAGCCAAACAATGAAATGATCTTACCTCACTCACATTCTTAGGTGTAGGCCATTCCAAAATTGCTTTAACCTTCTTAGGATCCATCCTCAATCCATCAACTAAAATCACAAATCCTAGATACACAATCTCCTCTTGCATAAAAGAATACTTTTTAAAATTAATCAACAACTTTTCCTCTTTTAACCTCTGCAATACTTTTCTAATATGCTCAAGATGTTCTTCCATAGTCTTGCTGAATATCAGAATATCATCCAAATAAACAATCACAAATTTACCCAAGAATCTTTTTAGAACTTCATTCATCAACCTCATGAAAGTACTAGGTGCATTAGTCAAACCAAAAGGCATAACCAACCATTCAGACAAACCATCTTTTTTCTTGAAAGCAGTCTTCCATTCATCACCTTCTCTGATTCTGATCTAATGATAGCCACTCTTCAAATCAATCTTGGTAAAATACTTTTCTCCACTCAAAAAATCCATTATGTCATCCATTCTTGGCATAGGAAACTTGTATTTCACTGTTATCTTGTTAATGGCTCTGAAATCAATACACATTCTCCATTCTCCATTAATTTTAGGTGCTAATATAGTAGGTACAACACATGGACTCAAGCTTTCTTTGATCAAACCTTTCTGCAACAACTCATGTACTTGTCTGTTAAGTTCTTCATTCTCTATAGTTTTCAATCTATATGGTGCTTTGTTTGGCAAACTAGCTCCAGGAATTAGATCCATACAATGACTTATACTTCTTATAGGAGGTAAACCATCAAGAATATCATTAACAATAATTTCTTTATACTCATTCAGAAACTCTGCAATTTCTTCTAGCACTTGGTTATCATTGTTTTTTGGCGCTCGATCTCCATTAAAAAAACTCGATTTTCTTTGAATTATAGCAAAAAAAACCTTATTCTTCTTCACTTCATTTTCAAATTGTTCCCATTAACCATGCAAATTTTTATAGTAGTATAATTAACCTCATCTAGACTTTCAATCAAAGGCAACAATGTTTGTTTCTTCTCATTTACCCAAAGAGTATATTGATTCAATCTTCCATCATGTACAATATATCTATCATATTGCCAAGGTCTACCCAATCAAATATGACAACAATCCATGGGCATAATATCACACAAAATTTCATCAAAGTAATTTCCAATTTTGAACTTCACAAGGCATTGTTCACTTACCAATATCTTATGCTGATCTTTGATCCATGAAACATGATAAGGTTTGGGATGTTTCAGCCTCTGTAACTACAACTTTGTAACTAGCTCTTATGATGGCAAATTTTTAGAACTTCCACTATCAATGATCACTTTATAACATTTTCTAGCCATCTTATATCTTGTCTTGAAAAGACTTCTCCTTAAAAGAGGTTCCTCATCACCTCCCTTATTACATAAGGTTCTTCTCACCATCAAATTTTCTTCAGCCTCAGGTCTACTTGGTGAACTCTCAATGTCTTCTTGAATCATAACATTTCTATTATTCTTACCACCTTCAAAAGATCTACATTCAAAGGATCTATGCCCTTCGTTTCCACATCTAAAACAATTACCATGAAATCCACCTCTAGAATAAGAATTACCTCTTCCTCGGTAAGAATTATTGCCTCCTCAGTAAGAATTACCACTTTTCCATTTAGTCTTGCCTTTTTCATCATTATTCCATATAGATTTGCCTTTATCCTACATAGAACTATTAGATCTGCCACTTTCTCCATAAGATCTACCTCTTCCTCTCTGGAATCTATGACCTCTACCTCTCTGTCTTTATCCATGCTTCTTTGTCAAGATCTCCTTAGCTTTCAAGGCATATTGATATGCTTCTTCTACACTTTCCAGCTTCACAAAACCTATTTCATCTTGTATTTTAGATCTCAATCTATTAATGTACCTAGCAATTTTCTCAACATCATCATCCACATGTCCAGATCTGATGTCCAGTCTATAGAATTCCTCAGTATACTCTTTCACAGTCATGTCTTTTTGTTTCAAATTTTTCATCTTTCTCAACAAACTAACTTGGTAATTAGTAGGAAGGAATTTTTTCTTTACCTTGTTCACCATCTTTGGCCAAGTTCTGATCTTCTCCCTTCCTCTCCTTTGTCTATCAGTTTACAAGTGCTTCCACCATAGAGATGCATGACCTTTCAGCCTAGTGACTGCAATCTTCACCTTTCTATTATCAGAAGAATTTTCATACTTAAAGAACTTCTCCATATCAGAGATCCAATCCAACAAAGCATTGGTGTCAAATTTTCCATCATAAGGAACAACTTCTACAATAGGCTTTGAATTCACTCTAGACAATACTCTCAACCATCTTGCTTCATCTTGGTCTTCTTCAAGTTCTTGATTAGGGTTTGGTGCTACTGCTTCATCATCACTTACATCATCAAGATGTGCTCCTCTCCTCTAGGTTGTCTCCACAAAATCTAATTTGGCTACAATTTGTCTCAACTAATCCAATATAGCATTATCAACATTATTTCCTCTACCACAAACTATATTTACAAATCAGGTTCCTTCAAGATCGTAACCCTTTGCAAGTTATAGGTCAAATCTTTAGATCTACCACCCTAAAACCAAATCCAAATTAGGGTTCTACATGATCCAATCTCCACATGGATGAACCTCAAGCTTTGATACTAATTGACATAGGCAAAGATGAATAACTAGGGCCAAAGGCTCACCCAGCTATCCAAACCACCCTGCAAGAGTTAACACAGTAGAAAACACAACACAAACACAACACCAAGAACAACATATCTTTATTTAATTCATCAAGTAAAAAACATACATGCCCAGCTATAAGGCCTTTTGGGTTATGGCCAGATATAGAATACAACTTCTAGATCCATGATCCAGATTCAAATTCACATTTCCAGACTCATACCCTACTCCTTCTAAACTCTTCCCCAAATCTACCTTTAATCTAAGCCTAAGCACTCTATTTATACTTGCCAAAATGGCCTATAGAACATTCTAGAACTTAGAGAAGCCACAAGTTAGCTCTCATCAAATATAACTACCTATACCAAAATTAAATGTGAACAAAGTCAGCCCAAATAGGAACCAGGCATAGACAACTCAGCACCCATTGGATGACTCAGCATCAACTATAAACTGGCACTCTACACCAACTAGAAACTAGTTACTTAGCATCAACTGGAAATTGGTTACTCAGCATCAACTGGAAACTGGTCACTCAACATCAACTAGAAACTGGTCACTCAACATCAATTGGAAATTGGTCACTCAGCATCAACTAGCAGAATGAACAAAAGAATAAGCAGGATAACAAGGCAACATAGGATGCTCCTGCATCAATTTTCCATTTAGGAAGACAAATTTAATATCCATCTGATAAATCTTGAACTTCTTATTTATTGCATAAGCCAAGAACATCCTTACTATTTCCATTCTAGCTATAAGTGCATATGTCTCCTCATAGTATATGCCTTCTTTCTATGAAAAACCCTTGCATACAAGTCTAGCCTTGTTCCCTTCAACTTTTCTTTGGTCATTCATCTTGTTTCTAAATACCCATTTGGTTTCTATCACATTTTTGTCTTTAGGTCTAGGAACTAATTCCCATGCATCATTCTTGACAATCTAATATAATTCTTACTTCATTTCTTGAATCCAATGATCATCTTTACATGCTTCATCTATGCTCTTAGGTTCAACTTGAGATATCAGACATATGTCATGTCCCCTTTTCAAATAATTAAAAAATAATAATCTTTGCTAAGGCAGGCAAGCCCAAGAAAGTGAAGTTTCGGAAAAAGGGGGTTAATCTTTGGAAACCGTTGGACTAATAAATAAAAATTATTATTAAAATATGTTTCATTAACCTCTCTTGGATGTGAGTTACGGTTATGCCCTCTTTTAAGGGGTTTGGAGGCATTTTGGGCTGATTCCAGAACTTGATTTTTGCTCATTCTTTGTTATTCTTCAGAGGTTGCCAAACCTGTGGAGAAGGAGACCCAAGAACGAGAGTTTGTAAGTTTCCAGGGAGACCCAAGAATGGGATTTTGTAGGTTTCCAAGAGGGCTAAGGATGGGATTTTGAAGCCATTCCATGTGCATGCTCATACAGAGTTTGCCTTTGTGCTGAACAGTGCAGATTTGTGAGTTTTCGGGTGTGTTTTTTTGTATGAGTTTGGTGTTTACAGTTGAGTATTTCATATCAGTTTGGTTTGCTGCTATATTTCAGAATTTAAGGTTTTAAAATAGAGCTGAATATATGTATTGGGATGTGATTAAACTTCTGAGATAGATTATTAGTGTTTTTGTGGTGTTTCCGGGCATTTTTGCGTTAATTTCGGGAGCCCGATGAGCATAGTTTTTGTCCTACATTTGTGAACTATTGTGTAAAGGCTATATGGATCTGAAAATGTCATTTTTTAGGCTGTTATTCTGCTGAAATTTCTGTAAAAATTTCCATTTTCAGATTTATTAATAATTTGTGAAGTTGTGAAGCTTTTGGCACTATTTTCAGCATACTCGATTTGGGGTTTCTTAGTGAATTTGGTGGATCTTTGTGATATTAGTTGTTTGATCTTAAAGATCTGATTAGAGGTTTGAAATATCATAAAAAATCAGAAAAGGGACATTTCAGTGGTATCAGAGCCATGATCTTGCTAGCCTGAGGGTTTGTAGAAGTTGCATGTCAGTTTTGACAACTACCCAGATCTTGCATTTCAGTTTTTAGAACTGCCCAAATCTTGCATGTCATAATTTATGGTTGCATGTTGCTTCTAATTAGCTGCATGTCAAAATTTATGGTTGCATGCTACTTCTAATCATTTTCATATTATTTCTTGGTGAATTTGGTGGTTGTAGAAGTTTGCACGTCAGTTTTGACAACTACCCAAATCTTGCATGTCAGTTTTGACAACTACCCAAATCTTGCATTTTTGACAACTACCCAGATCTTGCATGTCATCATTGATGATTGCATGTTGCTTCTAATCAGATGCATGGAAAAATTTATGGTTGCATGCTACTTCTAATCATTTGCATGTTAGTTCTTGGTGAATTTGGTGGTTGCATGTTGCTTCTAATCAGTTGCATGTCAAAATCTATGGTTGCATGCTACTTCTAATCATTTGCATGTTAGTTCTTGGTGTTTGAAGAAGTTATATCCTATTGGGGTTACACTCTACTTTATCCAGAATGGACAGGTATAGTACAGAGTCTCAGAGGACACGATCTTGGACAATTGATATCCAGAGTCAAAACAGTAGAAAGGATGGTTATTTAGACATTCGACATAAACTTATGAAAATAAGCCATGACATGTCTAAACAGTTGATTGAGCACCACCGTATAATGAATGACATGTTGTCTGACCTAGATAAGGTGGATAAGTTGACTAGATTTCTATTTGGTAGATTTTCTCATAGGGCAGATGACACAATTACCAAGAACTTGCATGAAGAGTTTGAGAAACTAGCTGATAGCCAGGTAGAGGTCTCAGATTCTACTCTGCCACAGGAGGTGGTGGGAAAGGATATTACACAGATTGATAGTAATGGTCAACTTGATACTCAAATTGAGACAATTGTTTACAGGTCATGAAAGGGTGATGCCACAGGTATTCAGGATGGTATAGTTACAACAGGTAGTGACTACAGTGTAGTGGGTTCAGATGATGATTATAAGGATGTTGTTGTGCAGGATGGTGAGATACCTGGTAGAGATGAGCAGACATTGAGCATTCATGATTTTGCTAAGAAAGAGTACCAAACATAGTTAGATGCTTCACCACATGAGGTTGAGGCTGGTAGTACTTCACATGATTTGTCCAGCCAGCTGAAGGTGAACAAAGATAGTATTGTGACTTCATTATCTCATCATGACAAGTATGTGGAGTTAGTTGGTATTGGTCATATTACTCAGGTGAGGAGTTTGCTTGAGTTACCAGTTGATTCTAGTTTACGAATATGGACTTGAGATTGTTATATTGGCATTTGGGATTCAGTTGACTAGAGATCTTTAACACTTTTTGGTAGCAGTGTTTGTTTGGGTGCTATCATGGATTTGATTAGTAGATTACATGGTGTTGTATTTTCTTGTGCCAGTATCTTGTCTAATGTTGGTATTAGTTTTTATACACTGATGTTGGGCTTTGTTCATATATCCAGTCGACCATATTTGTTGGAATGTGTTGATGATCTTTCATATTTGGCAGTGTGTACAGATGAGTCCCAGGATCATATTGGCATTGATAACATCCAGGAGGATGTAGTGGGCAATTTTGAAAACTTAGTTTCCTTGGATGTAGAGGAGTTGGACAACAGTGCTAATGTTTTTGATACTCCGTATGTTGATATGAGCTTTAGATTTGATTCACAGGATATGGATTGTAATACTCTAGAGACTAGTGACTTTGATTATACTCCTTTAGACAGTGCATCAGAGGAGGTTTGTAGGAGACAATCAAGCCAGTTCCATCATGTGTCTAATCAGTTGAGAGTTAGTGACCGAGACATTGCTATCACTTGCCAACATTTTGATGTTGCTCGTCAGTTGTTAGCAGTTTATGGATGGGGTTCTCCTACTAGTGATGAGTAGGAAGGAAGTTATCTTTCCTTGAAAGAGATCCACTCTCTATGGGAGGCTATTCAAATTTTGTGATAGAATTATATGTAGTTGGTAGCCGACAGAGATTATCTTATGGAGTGGGGTAGTAAAACATATGATGCATTGTTGGCCAAGGAAGATGAGGTGAGTGAGCTTACTGAGCAGCTTGAGGTGACTTCTGAGATTCTTGAGAGTACACAGTTGCCTTTCAAGGAGTCACAGTTTAATTTGGCTAAGGTGACCATGGAGTTAGAGCAACTACAATCTTTACCTGATTATATACAGTCACAAGCTATGGTGTTTGGTGATTCGAGGATGTCCATGGCCGAGATTGTCAGAGACAATGGAGATGGGGATGCATCCATCCTTGATACTAACATTGGCATATCAGGTTCATTCCCACTAGAGTTAGGTTTAGTTGAGTTGGGTATTGTAGCAGATTGTTGTATGCCTGACAGGGTGGTGGCCTCTAGTACTGAAGGCACGGAGACTAGAGATGTATCAAAGATCATGTGTGATGTTGGTGAGTCGATAGTTGGCATGGTTCCTGCTAGTAATACTACTCCCTTGGTGATATCTTCGGAGGTAGTAGTTAGTTCCAACATGGTTAATGATCAATTGTAGTTAGTTTCATCTGGATTACAGTCTGAGCCACTGACTAAGATTGGCGCATTCTATTGGCATTACACTATGAGGTACACTCATCAATTTACCTTTGATGACCATGTTGATGAGATGATGATACAAAGATGTACTTTGGTTCCTAGTGCTTGTCATCAGTTATGGGATAGTTTGACACCTCAGGATGAGGGTTGTGATGGGCATGACATGGCGATAGGTTCTATAGTTGACAGCTTGATAATACATGAACTAGAGCAGGATTTTCAGAGTGATGCTTCAGCGGGTGTTGTTATTGATTCTACTCCTTTGGCTATGACATCTCCTGACTTAGCTAGTGATCAGTCACAGTGGGTTGTATCACTTGTTCATGTTGAGTTGTTGATGAAGGTTGGTTTTTTTTATCAACATTATATTGCAAGGTATGTACATCAGTTAGCATTTGATCCTTGTGTTGAGGAGTTGATGGCAGGAAAATTTGGCTTGGGTTCCAATTCTTGCTATTTATCTTGTGATGGCTTTTCACCATTAGGAGTGCATGGTAGTTATGGTTATGAGTAGTGGTCGGTGATCTACAAAGTTGTGTTGACTGCAAGAATTGTATAGTGTGTGGATTCTCCATACTTGGTACAGTTTCATTCGGGAGCATTCACCATTGTTGTAGAGTTGGATTGTACATTCCGTATAGGCCAGTGGAATGCATTGATGGTATTTACTGTGTTGGTAGTCCACTTTACTTGGGTTTTGATGTTTTAAGAGTTTGTGTGTCATGGGTTTCTAACTGTGGAAGTTGTGATTTTGGAGTTTGGTGGAGCTATAATTGTCCGTTTGATTATGGATTCCTCTTGGTCATATTGCAAAGGATATTGCAGGAGCCTGTGTTAATTGGTAGTAGTATAGTTCATGACTACATTTGGGATCTAGGTGGATTGATTGGTTTATTGTTCAGCCATTGCTTGAGGACAAGCAGTGTTTGGGAGGGGAGGACTTGTCATGTCCCCTTTAGAAATAATTAAAAAATAATAATCTTTGCTAAGGCAGGCAAGCCCAAGAAAGTGAAGTTTCGGAAAAAGGGGGTTAATCTTTGAAAACTGTTGGACTAATAAATGAAAATTATTATTAAAATATGTTTCATTAACCTCTCTTGGACGTGAGTTACGGTTATGCCCTCTTTTAAGGGGTTTGGAGGCATTTTGGGCTGATTCCAGAACTTGATTTTTGCTCATTCTTTGTTATTCTTCAGAGGCTGCCAAACCTGTGGAGAAGGAGACCCAAGAACGGGAGTTTGCAGGTTTCCAGGGAGACCCAAGAATGGGAGTTTTCAGGTTTCCAAGAGGGCTAAGGATGGGAGTTTGAATCCATTCCATGTGCATGCTCATACAGAGTTTGCCTTTGTGCTGAATAGTGCAGATTTGTGGGTTTTCGGGTGTGTTTTTTTGTATGAGTTTGGTGTTTACAGTTGAGTATTTCATATCAGTTTGGGTTGCTGCTGTATTTCAGACTTTAAGGTGTTAAAATAGAGCTGAATTCATGTATTGGGATGTGATTAAACTTCTGAGATAGATTATTAGTGTTTTTGTGGTGTTTCCGGGAATTTTTGTGTTAATTTCGGGAGCCCGATGAGCATAGTTTTTGTCTTACATTTGTGAACTATTGTGTAAAGGCTATACGGCTCTGGAAATGTCATTTTTTAGGCTATTATGCTGCTGAAATTTCTTTAAAAATGTCCATTTTCAGCATACCCGATTTGGGGTTTCTTAGTGAATTTGGTGGATCTTTGTGATATTAGTTGTTTGATCTTAAAGATCTGATTAGAGGTTGGAAATATCATAAAAAAATTAGAAAAGGGACATTTCAACATATCTCCTAATTTACTTTGTTTCTTGTCATCACACCTTTGTCTTTGCTTCTAATTATCTACTCAGGAGGGTCATTCTTTGTCAGATTTCTATTAGGTATAGGAGTTGATATCTTAATTCTTATCCAATATCTAGGATTAGATCTTTTCTCTCCTCTTTTATCAATAGTTAACACATCATTCTGCAAATCATTGTTAGTCTCAAAGAAAACTTATGCATTATATCTAACAATTCTAGAATTGTCTTCTTCTTCATCTAACTTCTAATCTACCATTTTTTCCTTAGTTCCAAAATTTTCATCAATCCTTACATTTGTCCATTCAACTATTGTCTTAATTCTATTATTCAAACATATATATTCCTTTCTTTTCAATGAATATCCAATAAAAATGCCTTCATCACTTCTTGGATCGAACTTACCAATGTCATCATCTCTCTTTATATAACATTTGCTCCCAAATATTCTAAAATATTTAAATAATGATGAATGACCAAATCATAGTTCAGAATGTGTCTTGTTCATACCTTTTCTAATCTGTACTATGTTTAGAGTGTATACTATTGTATTGATTGCTTCTCTCCAAAATGTCTTAGAAACATCATTCTCAAACAACATCACTTTTCTTGCCTCTGCTACTAACTTATTTCTTCTTTCAGCAATCCCATTTTGCTTAGGTGTTATAGGTAAAGATAGTTGTCTTTTGATTCCATTCTCTTCACAAAATATGTTAAAATCTCTAGAGGTGAATTCTCCTCCTCTATATGATCTCAAACACTTTACTTCTCAACTCTATTCTTAAATATCTTAAACTTCTCAAAAGCTTCAGATTTCTCTTTAAGAAATGCTACCCACATCATTCTAGTGAGGTCGTCAACAAAAATCATAAAGTACCTTTCACCATAGAATCCTCTAGTTTTTGAAGGACTACTCAAATCTATCTGAATGATCTATAGCTTCTCTGTGGTAGTGAACTTCTTGCTAGGAAATGATACTTTCTTGTATTTAGCCAAAATACATTCTTTACACACAACATTAGTAGGCTTTGTAATCTTAGGCAAGTCTTTGATTGCAAATGTGCTACTAACTTTCACAATATTATCTAATTTTATGTGACAAAATATTCTATTCCACAACCAATTGTTGTCCACTTTAACTACCAAACATTTCATTTTAGAAGGATTCAATTGAAATACAATAGCTCTAGATCTTGTGCCTATTCCAATCAGCTTACCATCTCTATCTTTGATAATACAGGTCTTCTCAGTAAATTACAACTAATAACCCTTGTCCACCAACTATCCAACACTCAACAAGTTATGCTTTAATCCATCAATAAAATAAACATCATCAATGTTAGTTTTACCATCAAGAGTAATGGATCCAATTCCTATTATATGAAAGGCATCTTTCTTACAAACTCTCACAATACCTCCATCATGATTCTTGAACTTGAAAAACTTATTCATATCACCAGTCATGATGTGAACCACTATCAATTATCCAATCATATTTCTTTTCTACTTGGGAAACTAGAGCTCCTTCTTCTCTAATTTCTCTATCAAGATCATCTTCCTTGATAGCCACAAATTTGAATTCATCATCACTTTCACTTTTACCTTTCTCATCAGATTCTTAATATTTTATTACCATCATTTTCTCTTCTCACAAGAAGGATATACCTTCCTCAATCTTCCTATCTTCATTAGATCTACTACTACTAGCAAAATCTCCACAGGTTCTTGTACTCCTTGTTAGATTAGGTCAAATATTTAGGGTACTAAAATCTATTTTGACTCTTGCAAGATCACTAGACTATCTCAAATCTACTTCTATAGATTCCAATATTTGAAGAAATGTTTCCTTTGTAAAATCCTTAGTGCAGGGTACTACTAACTGAGTCATCTGAGCTACTTTCTTGAATGGTGGCATCAAACTTTTCAAGATTTTCCATATTACTTCATCTTCTTCCTTGGTTTGACCAAGAGATCAAACTCCTAGAAAAATTTTAGATATTGCACTCAAATGGCTTCTTATAGATTCATCTTCCATCATTTTAGTATCTTGAAATGCACATATCCAATTCTGTAATCTCATTCTTTTTGCATGTGGACCACCTTCAAAAGTATTTTCACATTCTAATGATTTCCAAATTTCATGTGATGTGTTAAGTGAATTTACCTGACTATATTCATTCTCTAGAAGAGTTGATAGTAGAGCTTCTCTAGCTCTCATGTTAAACATGAACATATCTATCTCTATTTCAGTACATTTTTCAAGTTGTTCTTCTTTCAAAATCATCTTCCCACTCTTTGTTAAAATCCAATAACCCAGGCCTATGTACAAGAGATGAGTCTTCATATTCTCCTTCCAACTATCATATTTGGCCCCATCATATCTAGGACTATCTTGCCATTGATCTCCCAAAGTTGTTAAGCATATCCTTTAAGGACCTGATGCTCTGATACCAATTGCTAGAATATATAGTCCACCAACATAACTAAGAGGGGGGGGGGAGGTCAATTATTTATCCAACTAATATAATAACTATCAACCTTATTAAACTTTAACCATATGAGAAATATTATCAAAAACCATAACAAGATACTCATACACAATAACACTAGATATGTTAACTAGAAAAGGCCTTGATAAGAGGGAAAACCTTTGTGGAGATGGTACCCACAAGATGATGTACTAATATAAATATTCCTTGTTAGAGGATGGACCCTGTTAGGATGCTATGAATACATTCAGTACATATGTGTCTCTATTAGGAGACTTTGGATCCCTATTAGGAGATTTTAACCCTATTAGGAGTTGTGCCAACCCTATTAGGAGTTGTGAAAGACAACTAGACCCATTGCCCAACTAGCTTCAAGGGCAAGACCAATGAACCGACTATCCAAATGATCTCTATATGATTCCTTGAAAAATAATATAAATGAAATGTACTTCCTTCTTCTTCTTCCATCCTATCAATCGGACCCCTATTCCTTCTAATCTTGTAACTTAGATCACAAAACTCATATTTAATAATCCCTTGGATTGCTTACTCGCATTCCTCAAACACTTTGATCCTTTTTACACTTCACACTTGATACCATGATCACAAACTCTC
The DNA here is from genome assembly GCA_028749045.1 of Cupressus sempervirens. Taxonomy (NCBI): domain Eukaryota; kingdom Viridiplantae; phylum Streptophyta; class Pinopsida; order Cupressales; family Cupressaceae; genus Cupressus; species Cupressus sempervirens. Next base: position 60,840,384 of record CM053783.1, read on the forward strand.
ATTATAAACAAGAAAACATCTTTCCTTTATACCATATCTTCAAAATAATTCCTCGAGTTAGTCTTGATGCTTTTCTAATTAATTATAATAAGATAATTAATTAATTACAATTACAATAGAACTATTGGCTTACAGTCTATACAAAATTCACATGTGCAATACTAGGCCTTGCATACTAGCTGACGTGACTAAATGACTATCCTCTATCACTGCCTGACTATGCATCTTCTTACTACATCTTAGATGTAAGATACATAAAAAAGTCAGGAATTAATTTTTGAATACTTTGTCTTTGAAATGCTCTATGTAAATTAGGTACAAATTCCCTACATCTTTGAGTTAGACTATGTGCACTCGACCACGTCATAAAGGCACAATGTAGGACATGTCCATGACTGTACATCACCAAACAATAAAAACATTGTCTGTACGATTAAGTTCTATGTCTACTACTCAACTAGTCTTTATAGAAACCATGCTATGTTGACATCAATGACAAATAGAGTCATGAATGAAATGTGTCAATACTCTTCAATGCTCAAGATACTCCCCCAAAGTAGTATCATTAGCATTCATTCTAACATTTCATACCTTTATCACTCATGTGCCAAATTCTACTGTGTCATATTGTTGCATCAAAATCTACAACAATTATTTATTCTTCTTGTTGAATTGCATAAACTATTCCCGAACATTCATTTTTCTCTAAAACAATTAAAGTGGAATGAACAGTATGACATGTACAATGATAAAAGAGGCCTACTTTCACACCTTTTTCCATTACAAGGGAACCTTTTAAAACCTTCCAATTTTTATCATTAAAAGTAATTGTACGACCCTCATCACCTAGTTGCCCTACTAAAGTTAAATTCCTACTCAGTCTTGGAACATGTCTTACCTCTTACAGTAGACAATGTTTCCCATCCTGCAACTTAATCATAATTTTTCCCTTTCCAACAATTTTATAGGGTTCATTATCCCCCAAATAAATTAGCCCAAAATCCCCTTTGACATAATCAAGAAAATAACCTCTATGGAGAGTAGCATGAGATAAAGCCCCTAAATCTATAACCCATGAATCATCAACACTTTCTAAAGAAAGAAGCAAAGCATCCTCTTGGAATAATTTTTACTTATCACATTTGCCTCCTTTTTTCATCTTGTTTGTCTCCTTCATTATTCTTGAGTCCAACAATCTTTCTTTTTAGGCCCTAGTTTTCCATAGTACCAGCAATCTCTTGGTCCTCTAGATTAAGACCTCTTTCCCTTTGACTTTCCTCTTGACTTCCCATCATTTCCACAATTTTTTTCCTCTTTCAGTGGCTCTACCTCTACTTTTAGTGTTCAAAACACTTCTTGATGTAGATTCACCTAATCTTTTCCTACATGTTTACTTACTCAAAATAACACCAATCACATCATAAAATTTTAGGGTATTAGACCAAAAATATAATTACTCACAACCATTACCAAGCCATTCCAACTTTCAAGAAAAGAACACAAAATCAAGAAAGCCCTATTACTTCATCAAAATTGACATTTATAGAAGATAACTGGCTGGTAAACTTATTGAACTCATTTAAATGATCTACAATAGATCCACCTTCTCCCATCTTCATATTAAATAAATGATTCATGAGAAATACCTATTTTGAAGTGGAGGAATTTTTATACAGTTTCACTAGACTTTTCGTTAACTCTTTTGTCATCTTAGCTTTCATAATATTAAATATCATCAATTTTTGTAGGCATAAATGAATACTTCCAAGTGCCTTTTGATCTAGAATTTTCCAATCCTCATCCGTCATAGAGGTTAGTTTCTTATTTTTTCATTATAATGGCTTCCATAAATCCTTCTGATAAAGATAGTCCTTCATTTACATCTTCCATAACTAAAATACTATCCATTAAACTTCTCAACCTTCTACTTTCACTTGTCTGCCATTGCTCTCACTAAACTGTAAGACTCCCACTCATCCATTAGACCTACCTATAGAGAAGAACTAAAAAAAAAATGTCAACACCTCACTCTTATACCATTGGTTAGGATTAACCATGAAAACAAATAATAATTACATGAAAATATAACCCATATCAGAAAATAATAAATCATACAAAATAGAAAACAAGACACAAAGATTTAACATGGTTCTCACAATCCCTGGGCGACATCCACCAACATCAAGTCCAATATTATTATTATCCAGTTATTACAATATTCAATCCTATATTTCTCAATACCATAACAAGAAGCCACAATCAAATCATACATTATGAAACCCCTAACCCTAAGCCATTTTATAGAACCTTTTTGCCACTTACAAAATTAGGGCTAGAACAAGTCATCTAATAGAAAATAATAGCCAACACCTTTACAATAGTCAAATAATATTTCGCCCCTTGACCCCACCATGTATTATGATAGGGAGCACATCTAGGGAGCTTCCCCAAGATCCTAAAAGAAGTGCTACCCCTTTACCCCATATTGGGGTCCCTTCCCCCAAACCCCCTTACTAATAATCTAGGGAGAAATTATGTTGAATAAAGGGGAAATTTTTTACCTCTGCGTCTAATTAGCATCTACAACATAATAATCTCCCAATTAGAGACAACTTAGACTCTACACCAATAATCTCCCACTCGAAGACTGATTATAGCACTATTAAACCTGTAGCTCCAACTAGAATATCAAACCACCCTATAATTTTTTATTCTTTTATTTGTTCAGTCTAGAAGACCAACCAAAGCTGAAGAGGAGTTTAACTTCTCCCTTGTCACTACCTTGGTAAACATTTATTTCTTATTATCATCTGCAAGTATCTTCTCCATATTTAATTGTCCATCATCTAAAACTAACTAAAGCAAATGATACTATAACTATATGTACATTGTCTTTGAATGTAGATAAAAATTCTTGGCAAGATGAATAGAACTCATACTATCTATAAACAAATAATTATCCCTGGCTACCTTAGTAGTAGCAACATACTCTTCTTTTGTAGTGGATAAAGCATTAACCTTCTATATCTGATAAATACAACTCACTTTTGTTTGACCAACATTAAATACATAACATATAGTACTACACCTAGTATCAATATCCCCTTCTAAATTAGAGTTAACATAGCCTTGTAAATCATTAGTAGAGCCCCCAAAAATATAAGAACTTACTGGATGTTCCTCTCAAATATCTAAGAATTCATTTTACTTCATTCCAATGCTCAAGACCTGGATGACTCATACACTTGCTAAAAGATCCCACTGTATGTGAAATATCTAGCCTAGTACATACCATAACATACGTTAAACTCCCTACAACTAAAAAATAAGGTACCTTAGACATTCGAGCATCCTCTTCTTATGTCTTAGGACACATCATCTTAATCAATTTCAAATGACTAGGCAAAGGTGTATTGAGAATCTTTAGCATTCTCCATAGAGAAATGTTGCAACACCTTCTCAATATAATCACCTTGAGATAATGTCAATTTTCTATGCTTTGTAACTCTAAAAAAATTCATATAAGAAATTTTTTTTTTCCCTAAATCCTTGATAGAAAATGAATGTGCTAATTTTTATTTTAACCCCTTAATGCGATCCATGTTAGACCCAACAATAAGCATATCATCAACATATAAACATAAAATAATATAGCTTTCATAATCTAAGCTCTTAAAATAAACACAACTGTCAGAATGACACAGTGTATAACCATGCTCATTCAAAAAAATATCAAAATTAAGATACCATTGTTGAGGTGCTTGCTTCAAGCCATATAAACTTTTCTTCAATCTACATGCTAGATTCTCCTTACCCTTGACCTCAAATCCCTATTTTTGTACCATATAAATTTCTTCATCAAAATCATCATGAAAAAAAGTTGTTTTAATATCAAGTTTCTCCAATTACAAATCCTTTGTCACTACAATACTTAAAATAGTGTGAATAGAAGTCATTTTAACAACAAGAGAAAATATCTCACCAAAATCAATGCCCTTTTTATGTGAAAATCCTTTTGCAACTAACCTAGATTTAAATGTTTTCTTACCTACATCCTCTTCTTTAAACTCGTAAACCCATTTATTTTATAAATTCTTTTTACTTGCACACAACTTGCATAAATCCCAAGTCAGATTTTTCATAAAAGAGTCCATCTCTTTTTTCATTGAAGACTCCTACTGAATCTTTGTATCCACCAACACAAATTCATCATAACATTTAGGTTCACCAACATCTATTACCAGAAGAGAATACAAACAGGGTGAAAATATTTATGGAGGTCTACTTAGCCTTGTTGATTGTCTAACATTCATTGGGGTGTGTGGTATTTATTGTTGTAGTTGTTGTAAAGCATGAAGGAATGCCAAAACATCATCTTTTGGAGTATCATCCATTACTACATAATCATTTTCTTTCTTCTCATGTTGCTGCAACAAATAGTTATACAACACTTTCTCATTGAATATGATATCCCTGCCTCTTATAATTTTATAATTTTGAAAATCCCAAAGACTATAACCAAATTCATCAATACCATGTCAACCAAATACACATTTCTTTGATTTAGCTTCTAGCTTGGTTCTATTTTTAGAATCTATAAGTGTCAATTCTTTACAATTGAAAGTTTTGAGAAACACCTTCTTAGAAACCCATGCTTCCTCTAGGATATTATAGCCCAAGAGAGGAGAGCGACCTCTATTAAAAAAATATATAGTAGTATCGATAGCCTCAATCCACATTTTTAAGGACAATCTAGCATACAACCTCACACTCCTTGCATGCTTCATTATTTTCTTCTTCATGCATTCAACTAGTCTATTTTCTTATGGAATCCTTGGAATAATTTTCTATCTATGAATACCATTAGTGAAGAAATATTATTCAAATTCTTTGCTGCAATACTCACCACCATTATCAAATCTAAGACATTTTAACTTTTTAATAGTATCATTTTCAACCAAGCATTTCCATTTCTTAGAAGTTACAAATACATTAGATTTATGTCTAAGGAAATAAACCCATACTTCTCTAGTTGCATCATCAATGAATGTAACATAATAATGAGAGCCACCAAGGGAAGATACCTAAGCTGGTCCCCATACATCTATATGCACAAGCTCTAATTTCTCATTTTTGTTTTCCTTCCGAATCTTCGCAAAACTCACTCTCTTTTGTTTTCCATAAAGAAAAATTTCACAACAATCCATATTGACACATTTCAAACTTGGTGAAACTTTCTTTGAATGAATTAATTTAGTACCTTTCTCACTCATGTGCCCAAGTCTATTTTGTCAAAGCACTGTATCATAATCTATGACAACTATTTGTTCTCCTTGCTTAACTGCAATAACTATTCTCAAACATTCATTTTCCCCTAAAATAATTGAAGTAGAAGGAACTATGTTACCCAAATTCTAAGTTTCAACCTTTTAGACATATTTAGAGTTTTTTTATGAAAAATCAAGTTCACGTTTAAACCTTGAACTTAAACCTTTAAGGTTCAACATTCAAAAGTTCAATGGAACTCAAGTACTTTGAGGATGTTTCCCTTTGTTTTTGGCTTCATTTCATGTTCTTCCCAAGTTTGAATCTTGAACTTGAACTATTGAACCATCAATCCAAGGTTCAAATTTCATGAGTTTAGATTTTTATGGTATGAGTAAGTCCCAACAACACTTACGATGTCAAGTGGATCTTGGTGCTTTTCCTGAACTTGAACATTGAACCATTAAAATTCAAGTTCAAAATTTCATGCTAAAATGGAATCTTCTAGTCATATCAATTTAGTACATAGGCACCATATCCCAGCATTTTAAGATTATTGAACTTGAAATGGAACCCTTTCCCCATTGTTCAAGAGTCTAAATTTTATTGATCTGAAAGGCATGTGAATAATGACAAGTGGAAATATAGAAATGATCAAATATTTTCTAAAAATATTGAAAGGACATGATTTGATGGCTAATTGGCATGAAAGGTGGTGAAAATATTTGGTACATGTGGAGTTAAGCAATGCTAATTAATGAATAAAAATCCCTATCAAATCAGTACTTTCCTCTTTCATCCATGATGTGCTTTCCTATTTAAACTATTAAAATTTTCCTTTCTTGTTCATATCATTGTCACCATATGAGGTAAGCATTCTAATTTTCTTGGAGATGCAAGCAACCTGCAACTTAATCTTTTTGGCAAGGAGATTATTCATGTTTTCCTCTCAGTGAATCTAATTCCTTTTCTTCATTAGCTATTGTTAATTCTATTTAAAATGAAAGACATCTCTACTGGTCCTTTTCATTTTGTATTTTCCTTGTTAAAATTTTAATATTCCTTCCATCATCATTTCTTCTCACCCTAAGTTACCCAAAGAAAAGAAAACCACCACCTTAACTAGTTTCTTACCAAAACTAGGAGATAGCTTTCTTTCCCATGAGGATATTAGAAAATTAATGATAGGTTTTCAAAACCTAATCTTGGATCTATTATAGAAAAGATAGTTAAGAATGGGTTATTACAAATTGGGGGATTTCCAAAAGTAGACCATTTTCCATAGCTAGTTTTAGAATGTAGAGATAAGTATGATGCTACCAAAAGATGCACTAGGATGCATATAGGAGAAGTATTAGTATACGTGAACTGAGTAATAGTAATAGATGTCTCGAGAATCTCTCCACATAAATTATGAAGCTTGGACTATTAATCTTTCCAACTCCCAATTCACCACTAACACTAGTTAGTTTAATAATGTCATAGCTAAGAATTGGTTGCTCAAACCTGAGAAGTGAGGTTCTCATCTTCCTCACCCTTTAACACTAGAATACATGATTCTTGAGATTAAAGATGAAATCACACTTCTAAAATAGAATCAAAGGGAATAAGAAAGTCTTCTTCTGGGAAAATTTGATATATTTGTTTATTTAGACCATTCTTAGTGAAGGAAAGTATATTGAATCGACTGAAATTATAGTAGACCAACTACATGAAGATCTTTCACAAGCATCTAGGGTTTCTAGTTTTTACATGACTTATTATCTATTTTATATCCTAGCATGTTATAAAGAAATAGAAGTTTTACCCCACCTAGATTGGGTAAATGACATGGCCATCTATGACTATTTTCCCCTGTTGCAGAAAGAAAAGGACCTCAAAGAATTCAAAAGGGTATATGATACTTTACTTTCCAAGCTAGTTTTTGAGCTCCAAGGTAAAGAACATAGGAGATAATCTAAAGAAGTTTCTCAATTTGGCACTAACTATAGTAGCTTCTTCACCCAATTTCCTAAATTTATGTACATAAGGGTAGCTAGGTATGAAGGTAAACTTCTAAAATTTCCTAGGTGTTGTTTGGAGTATTATATCCTGATTGAAGTCTCCAGGAAGGTAGCTGGAGAGGTTAAAAATTGTAAAGATAGAAAATGTTCTAGTTTTATCTTTCCTATTGAACTTGGCCATTATTGGTGCAAAAGAATTCAAGATTTTTTTGGTCTTAAAATTAAATAAAATACTATGAACTTGGCATTCTATTCTGCATAATCAAGGCTTGATAGTAAACGCTTCACATAATCTCAATTTGAATTGTACCCATTGTTTACCCACATTCCTTAGAATATTTCTGGGTAGATTGCAAAAAAAGATATGAGGTAACAAAAAGATGGTGGTCTAGATTTTCCTTGAAGAAAATTAAATAATTCAAGCTACAGATGAATGTTAAGGAGGTAGAGGAGGACAAGAGTGAAGAAATAGTTGATCCCTTCTATGTAGCCCAGGTTGAAGCTTTTCCCCTACCTGAAATAGACTAGAATTTACCAAAGGAAGATGATCATTATACTAGGACTACTATTATTGAGAGAAGTAAGAATTGGAAAGTAGAGAAAAAATGATCCAAATTAGGCCATGGTAGGTTGCAACTTCATAAAGGCTCTACCAGTTCTAGATCAGAGTTTCCTATTCATTATACTAAAAATTGTCACATTTTCCTCTATAGGTGCTTTGAACCCTAGACAAGAAGTTGGGGCTGAAGTTTTTGTTCAAAGTTTAGTTCAACCTTCAACTTTAGCTAGGTGGATCTATTCCTGTACTAAGTAGAAAAGAGCTCAACAAGTCTCCATATTAAATCCTAGCATAGAACCAATTGAATTTGAAGTAGTAGTTGAATCTACTAGAGAAGAATCAATCAAAAATATGGATCAAATAATCAACAAGCAATAGATGGTGCTAATTCCTTGAATAAACTAGTTGTTGGGGCTTCCCCTATTCTTTAGACCCCTCCATTAAAAAGTGGCCCTGCGACACCAAATTGGTTCAATTTGTCTCTAAGCAAGAAAATAAGCATAATTTTAGTGAATGTCTTGGTAGAAGACACTATTGGAAAGTGCCTTGGTAAATCCTTGAAAAGAAAGAAGAACAAAATAGAGACTTATTAGAGGTAGATGAGTAAATAAGATACTAGATATTTGATGTTTATAGACCACCTATAGACAAGAGGTTGGATGATATTACACCCCAAGATTATACTATGTAAAAGATAGTTCTTAGGCCAACTTCTAGAGCTTCTAACATGAAAATCCTTGATGTTGACAATGCAAGAGTCAATAGATAAATCTAGGAATATTGGAAGGAGAAAAAGGAGCTAAAGTGAACTATCTGTTTCCTAGCAGACTACATCCATACTCTGCAAAATACTGAAACTAAAGTTCAACCCCATGCAATTTTTATGGTTAATGTAACTTCCCCAACTAATCAATAATTCATCAATCAAGTGAAAAGAGATAGATCGGTTTCTCATGCATTTGATGAGTGGATTGAATCATTTATCTCCTATGAAGTCAATTACACTGCCCACCTCACCGAGACAAGAATGAAAGATGATCAGATGATGGTTGTGTTGGAAATGTAATATAGACTAGGTGATTAAGAGGGGGGTAAATCAGGAGCCAATAAAACTTATATTTTAATTTACCAATTAAACATTCACTGATCTAATTGCATACATGAAAGATTAAAAGCAATAAAACATTCATAACACTTGACACGATATTTGGTAACCCAGAAACCTTCCAAAAAGAAAGTAAAATTGGGGTGGGGATGATATTCACAAGATTTATTACTACATTATAAAGTTAGCTTGTTAAAGCTTACAATTAATCACTTCTAATGATCTACCCTATTAGGAGCAATAAGGACTGTTAGGTCCACTTTGTGAAAGGATTTACAACATACAATGTAGTATGCACTTTGTTAAGAGATTTGGAATGATACTTTTAAGCTCACCTTGTTAAAGGATTTTACTGATGCACCTATTAGGATGAATCAGTGGCTAATCTCTAATCTACAACTTGGTTTGCTAAATGAGATTCCTTTAAATAACAATGATCACCTTACTATGATAGATAAGTCTCTATATTTTTCCTTATACTGCTTTTAGCCTTCTTTAATTCACACTCATGCTTCTTTTGCTTGTTCACATTTATATTTGGATATGATACAATGCATTACATATATACCAATCCACTTAATTTCCTTCTAGAGTCTACTACAATAAAAAACTCTAACAATCTTCACAATGTTGGCCCACTTGCTATAACTCAGGTTTTGAAGACCACTCAAGTGATGTTCTAACACTCGGAAACACTTGTCAACGCTCAAAAAATTCCAGCACTTGGTTAATGTAGATGCTCAGTTCATACTAATCACTTGGGGTAATAGGAACTTGGTCAGCACTAGATGACTTAGTGAATATTGAAGAACTTGGTAGATACTAAATTACTCAGTTGACACTACATGGCTTGGTCAACATCATCTGCATTCACTTGTTTGACACTCCAAACTTGGCTTACATTGTAGCACTTAGTTAACACTATACTTTGTCTCAGATGCTTGGTAGATACTATAAAGCTCAACATGAAATACAATCTAACTGATTGACTCCATAACCATTGAAACATTTGGCTTACACTGCTAGCAGTATGATAAGCTTGGTAGCAACTATAGAGCTTGGTAGCAATGTAAACAACTAACTAAGTGATGAGTCACTAATAGACAAATGATTTGACCATAAGGTAAATGATCTACCCCTTTGGCATTAGTGACAAAAATAGTTATCATACCAAAAATCTAAATATTAAAAATACAAGTCAAAACTCCCTGTATCAACAATCTGGGTCTTCAACTTGGTTTTGACTATGTCTACTATTGTAGCTCAGTAACTTCTTACTTTTTTTCCCTTTTTTTCAAAATTTATTTTTCAAACACCTTTTTTTCTTTGTATATACATCTTTCATATTTGTTTATGTATTCCCGCTTTGTACATACAATTCTCCCTTGCATATGATATGTATTTACATTCCCCCTTTTTGACACAAAAGCAAAAAACCAATGTAAATTTTACAAGGTAACACCAAAATGTGACAACAAATCACTATGTACCATCAAAATGATGGTCATTGTAATATCCCAATTCTCTTGCAAAACTTTTGATGCATGTAAGGCTATCCATACTTCTGCTGAAAGTTCCATCATATGATTAGCTATGGAGAAAGTATTATCATGGATCAATGTCTTTGCATGTGAAATATGTTTTTGTATTCCATCCATGTTGGAAAGGATCATGCCTTGAATTTTTGCAAGTTTGGCCCTTATCCTAGCTTCTTCCCTTAATAATTCAGCCTAAAGATTTGTCAGATACTTGATCTTTACAGAATGTGCAGAACTATAGCTAGGGTCACAAGTAAATTTTGACTCATTTTTTGTTGAAAATTGGTCAAATTTTTTACTCATGTTGGTCTAATTTTTGACCAATTGGTTTTTCACTATTTTTGTCATAAAAAATTCAACCAAACCTTGTAGTTGTCAAAATTTTTATGAATTATTTGGTTGAAATTGAACTCTTTTTCCATTGCATCCTAGTGGATGCATTGGTCAAAATTGCCACCAAGATTGGTCAAAATTTCCACCAGTATTGGTTGATGCATTGGTCAAAATGTTGACAAATCTTTGGTTGAAATTTCCACATAGATTGGTCAAATTTTCCACTAGTGTTGGTTGATGCATTGGCCAAAATGGTGACAAGTCTTTGGTCAAAATTGCCACCAAGATTGGTTGAAAGTTATTTTTTCCTTATCATTGCTACACAACTACTAGACATGAAGTCCCTTAATGTCATGCGATGCCTTGATCACTATTTTGATGACTATCATCCCTGATTCTATGACCTCACAACTAAAAACTGTAACTATGGGTAAATCCATGCGAAGCTACAAAGACCATTAATTGTTTCATATTTTTGTGTTCTCAACTTTGCGACCTAAAAATTATCTCAAAGGCCCTTAATTGTGACATTGTGATAACTTCCTAAAGCCAACTATTTTATGCCATCACAACTTTGTGACTTCATTTCTTCATTGACTGTGTAGACTTCTGAAGCTATGAAGACAACTTTCAACCATTGATCACTCCATCATGACTACTTGATGTTTATTTCTATTGATTTCTGCAAAATGATGATAACCACTTGAATAACTACCATTGCACCATCATGACTTAGGTTCTTAACTTAGCAAATAACCCTACAATGGTGCAAATCATGATTGTGTAGCTATGTAACCTTGACCAGGGTTTACACTTAACTCTTTACGATAGTACAAATAATGCATTGTGCACTATTGCCATCTTGACCCCAGGTTAACCTTGATCACTTGTGATGGTGCAAAATGGACTACTGTAGTTAGCTTTCATGTTGTCACAACTTAAACTCTGAAGCTCATTTTGATGGAATGTATCAATCAAAACCAGTCTACATCTATTAAAGGGATACTCCTTCAAAAATTGATTGGCTTAGCTATCGACTAACCCTTGTGATAATGCAACTAACTAGATGTTAGCCCAAACAACTATGAAGCCACACTAATGATCATGTTGACTATGTCACACTTTCACAACTTCCCTCATGGTTAAGACACAAACTAGAGTGACTTGGCGATGAAGGGGCTTTTCATATCACCACGACTTGAAACCCTTTATTCGATGTGAAGGAAAATAGACCTAGGGATATAAAATATTGGACATTGAATGAGTAGAATATGTCAAATGTAAACCAAAAAAAACATGATTGAATCCACACACAAAATAGAGGGTACCCACCACACTTGATATCATATTCATAAAATGATCTACCCACTATAGAGGTCTGCTAATAAGAATATTCATGTGCTTCTACAATATTGTCTGTATATACAAGTCCAAATGTGATTTTACCTTGATCATTTCCCTCTCATACCCTTTCAAATCAAGCCACTTCAACTAGGGAATATAATCCCCAATATTAACACACCCATGACACACAAAAGATTCCCCAATCACCTTGGAAATAATCTCCTCTAACTTTCACAATAAGAGGCCATGCCATTGTTAGGTCCATCTCAAACATCTAATTTTATTTGTGAATACTATTGAAAGTACATTGGGTTACAACACTTATATAATCATACCAATACAAATTGTGCCTTGGGCATTTTAAGACATCTAAGAATCTTTAGTATTGGAAGATAATTGAACAAATTTCATATTTTGAATTTAATTTATCTATCATCCTCTATATCTCCAACAATCAAGATTCTCACATCATACAACTCATTTTGCACAATATATTATAGCATGATATTAATGCTTATAACAAGTGAAAATTTTTAGACCAAGTCACAACTAAAGATAATAATGAAACATTTCTTCTTGCAATGACCTAGTCCACAATCAAGTCCATGTAATTATCTTTATAAAAGTATTATATAGACTAAAAAGAAGTCCAACTCTCATCTTCCATTACTTTTATGAAATATGAATTTTTTTTCTAATAATCAAGTAAATTTAGTTATCCCAAATTAAGATACTATGAATGATTGCTAACTTAAGGTGGCTCTTTGATAGTGCAACAACAATACATCAAAAACAAGTTATACAGAAAAAAGTATTTTTCAAACAATTTCTTTTTACAAAGAACAAGAAAAGACAACCCAATACACTACATACCTTTTCTCAATAACTTTTAGTCGCTTCTTTCTTTGGATCCCACCTATTAGCTCCCCAACCTGTAAAGTAGTGCATGTAAGCTTAACTTCTAACTAAAATATGTTGACTATAATCATAAGCTTAGACATATGTAGTCCAAAAGACAAAAGAAATAAAAATTCCTAATTAATGGAAATGGTTAACGAGCACTAGAAGTAGATTTTTTTTTTCTCCTATCACTCAATTTCGTGTAGCCTATTGACATAATGACCTTATTCATGAGTTCTTGAACTATAAACATGCATCTTGGATGTTCATGATATCTAAATTAATGATACATGGTCTATATGTTTGTGACACCTAAATAGGAGAGAAAGATCCTAATTTAACAATAATTATGTCTATGAGAATTAAAAAAATAATTAGCAACACAAAATCTTGGAAGAATATTTCTTGCACTACACAACTATTGTCCATCCATGTGGTGTATAGATCCAATACTATCTCTACAATACCTTCCTAGTGAATGTGTACTTCAAATGGATACTATTAATTTATATATTCAAAATTTATAAATATATATAAAAAATTATTATATGTTCACCAATAATTAAGGATCAACATCTTTTAAACTCCTGGAAGAATCTTCAAATTCATAACCTCAAATACCTAGCTACTACTTCCCCTAAAATAAATGGAAAATCACAAATGCATTTTAAAGAATGATTAAATTAGCATAAAAGAGAGAATGTAAAATTCAATATTGATATTCATAAATTTCTATTGATATTCATTAGATGATTCTATAACTTATGTTGATTTATTTTATTCATAGATGTCTAGACCCAAGTATACTTGTTAGTGAAAATGGTGAGCATTAAAGAAAGTTGGTATACATATGAATTAAAGTATAGAAATGTAGTTAACAAAAAATTACAACAAAGAAACTGATAAAGGTTGATTGTTGTTGCAGTTCTTGATAGGGGAGATGTAACATGATCTAGATAAGCAACAGGACCAAGCATTGCAACTTTCTTTACAAGGCTTGCAAGATCATTGTTTGTGAACCCAAAAAATCTTTTTATGACTCCTTGCATTATTTAGATACAAAATTTAGCTAGTTATATGAAATTATTGTCTGTATATGTATATGTATAAATTGAATTGAAGGCGAGTTTAGAGGTTGCTGATTGCAAGGAGATTTAATAGCAGGTATAGTGGTCTTCATGGAAGAAAATATGGATTATCATCATGGGATTATCACTCCAAAATGAGTTATATATAAGTAAACTACAATTATAGTGTAGATAATAACAATTTTAAAGAACCTGGAAGATTTTTTAATTTTAATAGAAACATAGCTTTCTTGTTCAATAATAATGTCCCCATAAATGAACTAGTACTAGTCACATAGGTTGCTATAAGAAATGGTTCAACTTCAATAGTACTATTCTTTATTGTTCTATCAACTAAAGATCTATCTATTAGTGCATGAAATAGGTCCATGAATATAAAATCCACTTGGTGGAACCCAATATTTTGCAAACATTTTTTCACCTTCTTACTTTCTTTAATTTATTATTTCTTGTATGTTCTAAAAAGTTTTATGCATAAAATAAAGAATCACTTACTACATCTATATCTATTTTTATAGAAAGTGGCTATTTATTGCTCAAAATAGAGGAATTTTTTGCTTCTAGGGTTCTCTCATCACGTGGTATTATCCATTGATCAATCAAGGTTGTGATTCTATTTGAATTCCTAGAGATATCAGTATTTTTTCAATTATCACTATACCTACAAATATAAGAAATTAGATTTTGGGATACATTGCAGCAATTGAGTTTCAATAGATTGAAGTCCAACATGGTGTTGCTATAGGAAATAGAGATTGGGTTCATTTCTAAGTAGAGAAGGTTCAAAGAGGACATATTTATGAGTGATAGAGTTATTGCTATACTTTATAGCGATGCATTTGATTGCTAAGCAGAGAAACTACCATTTTGATATTTCAATGAACAATAAGTCTTTTCATTTCACTATATGTTATAGAAATTATAATCTATCACTAAGTAGTGAGAGTGCAAAATCTTTTGGCTATCAGCAATAAATGTTTGGATATAGCTAAATCCTATGGCAATCATCACCAATCAAAGAAATAGAGGAGTAGCCTGAGCGATCAACAATGAGATGAAGTCACAATTATAAATTGTGGCAATCATCATTAATCAAGAAAATAAGTTTTTAGACATAGCGACTAGCAATAAAGCAAGGTTATCACTATATTTTATAGCAATCATCACTAATTGAGGTATTGGAAAAAGGATTTGGCAATCAATGATAGGGTTTTATGATCACAGAAGGATATGGAGATGAAAGGCTATATTATTAAGAAATTATTGATATATGCTATGCTGATAAAGTAAGTATGATCATTTATCAAGTTTGGTGTAATGGAGATATAATGATCAACAATTAGTTTTGGAATATAGACATATTTTTTAATGATTCTTTCTACCAAAATAAAAAATAGAGATTTACAATCGCCATACCTAATGGAAAAAAATTGTATAGGGGATCACAGTTGAGGGGTTTGCATTGTAGCAATGAGCAATGGTGTTATCATTGTTATTATAGTGATGGGCATGAAGTTTAAAATAGTTTTCTATTAGAGGAATTTGATTATAGTGATCAAGAGACTCACATGTTCATATCTCTAATGGCTATAACACTAAATTTTGAATATATTTTATCAGGCATAGAAATGAGTACATGAGATTACCTCTGACAACCTTTTCATCTACTACAATGATAAAAAATGGCTTTATGTTTTGATTCATGTGGAAAGTAAATGCATGAATTTTGCCTATTTTGTAATAAAATGGTGATCATTACAGTGTTATGGTCACAAATTCTCATAAGCAAGCTAGTAAATTTAACATTTTTGTTCAGTCTTCATAGATGATTTGTATTTAGAAAAGTATTAGGAATAGTCATGGGGAGCTTTGGTTCTATTCAGAAAAGGAAAGTAGAGAAGGTTAAGAAGGAAAAGGTTGAAAAAAAGTAGAAAGGTGATGATCGGGTGCGGCAAGGAAAATTGAATGAGGATCTCATTGAACAAATGAAATTTGCAGGCCCCAAATCTAGAAGAGGCAATTTTTCTTCTCTAGACAAGGTGGGAGACCAGTACAGTGGAGTTGGAGATGTTTGGACTTGGACTAGAGGCTATGAGTTGTTTCTATATAATTATGTAAGAAGAAACCATAAGGCACCCATATGTCATCCTTGGGAGATGAATTTGGGAAAATTAACAATGACGAATGTATTCTTGAATGTGGAGCTACTCAAGGTCATTATGATAAAATATAATGTGAAGGATAGATGTATATATGACAAACATGGGGAAATATTCATGGAAGTATCTATTGAATTCTTGAATGAAGCATTTAGACTCACTGATGGCCTAACAAATAAATTGTCTTTCACCAAATTGAAAAATGAAAATGAAGGGTTAGATATTTCATACATGTAGCAAAATTTGATGATGCATAAGATAGAAAATGAGCCTTTGACATCAACAAATGGGCCTCCTTTCAATGTCAAATCATTTAATACATACTTAGATATGACTTATCAATCATGCGAGCAAGTAGGAGGAATGGAAGCACTTGATTTGATGGAGGTTGGCCTTATGGTGCTAGCATCAGATGTGTAGATGCTAGAACCAAGACCCTATGATTACATAGAGTATGTTGTTGACAATATTCATGTACTACTTTTGTTAATTTTGATGATGTAGAATACTATGTTGGTTTCTTTTTAGACTACTAGGTACCTTAAACCCAATACCAAAAAAATATAGCACAAAAACCAACCTAAGGATTAGCCAAATCCTATATTTAGTATAATTAGTCTTAGCTTATGGACCAACCTCAATAGAGTATACAAATACTCCCTTCACCTTAGGCTTTGTAGGGCCAAGGTGGGAAAACCTTAGGAATTTATCAGATAAATTTTATGATACTCTTCTTTTCAATATTTATCCCTTATAGCAAAAAAATGGTCATAGTCTTCTTCTTAGATTTGTAATAAAATTCTTGATGAAAATGGTTGTTTGTAATCAATAGGAAAGTAATTACAAATAATGGCTGACCAGCAACTTTAGTTCTTCATTACTTAAAATGGAAAATTAATTTTGATTTATGTCTATATCTCGCAATTATACAAATCACCAAACTTGCAACTAAAATTAAGTGATTAGTGCCTTGTCCATTATTATATAGAGGCAATACTAGTAGTCTTGGACCTATTTAACTAACTTGCAATTGAATTTGTCAACAATGAACTCTGAACTTCATTCTTATCATATCTCTCTCATATACCCAAAACTTTGCCTCTTATTGAAAGTAGTTAATTCCTTGAACTAAATGCAATCAATAAGAGATATACAATCAATCTAAATTATAATAAACTGAAAGAACATTGCTTACTTCAATCTCAAAATCACAGATATGCAAGAAAAGAGACAAATCCAAGATACACAAATATGCATAAATTCTCTCTTGTATTACTTTTGTTTGAAAATACATACAACACTAGATATAGACTCGCAATATAACTTAGAACTTGGCCATTTGATCATTCATACTCATTATTCTCTCAAGTTCACAAGTTTGAGCATATTCATACAATCACAAAGACTGGATGGACTATAAAATAACATAAACTAAAAAATGAAGAGACTTCCAACCCTAACTCCTCATCTTGGAAATCCTTAAATAGGATTTCTACAAGCTACAGATGGAAGGAGGAAACATGTCATCATCTTAAAGCAAAAGAGAAAGGTAAGACATAAACAAAAAGATAATAAACAACATTATCCTATACTTAATATAAAATTAGGATGGTAGTTGAAAAGTCAGCAGGTGGCACTTTACTGCAACAACTTTATCTTTACTCTACTTTTTCTTCTTCTATAATCTGCTTTCTTAAAAGTTTCAAAATTTGATAGGCCTATTTATGAGATTTTTATCCTTGTGATAAAGTGATTAGTGTATTTGATCTTATCTTTTAATCTCTTATTAGCCTTTTACCTTAATAATGTTTTAGTTGCTTCTTGTTGGTAAGGCCTTTATTTCTCCCACTTGGTGGGGCATTCTATAGTTTTGACCTCCTCTAGGTCCTTAGTAGCTTTAGTCCACCTGACATCTATAATTTCTTTAGACTTAACATAAAATTTGTTTAAGTTTATCTCTGCTCTGAATAGAGAGTCGATCAATTTATTATATGAGGTATCAGAGCTATCTTCAAAAACTATCACACTGGCCTCCTAAGTAAAAATGGCACCAAAGGAATTAGACCATTCTTGCCAATCCCTCACTATATTAGTGGCATCCAAAATTGGTGGTATACAGGGTTCTATTCCCTAAGATAAAAGTTTTATCTTCCCTTGTATGAATTTTAGTTTACTAGTGAAGAAGCCAATTAATTAATTGACTACCTCTAAACCCTCCTTTACTCCAATTATCTTATCAAGAAAATTTAGCTTTTTAGCCATCAATAAAATAAGCCTTTCCAAAAATTGTGTATATGATCCCCACAAATTGAATGTGGGTGATGGCCATGAAAGTGACTCATTTCAAAATTTCTCAACACTTTGTAAAGCAACATAAAAATTGTGAGTCTATTGTGATATATTCTTTAGAGTCTTGACCTTGTGGCTCATCAAACTTTTAAGGATAGTAGTGCTTTCCTCATCTCCTTATTGAGTTGGTGGAGCATCAATGCTCATTCTACTAGGTTCTACTATATCTTCTACCTCCAAACCATCTATTTGTGTGGGGGCCTTAGTTGTGTCCTTGGGTGGTTACTCCTAATCTTTCTATTCTTGTCTCTATTATGTAGCAACCACCTACTTTGCATTTATAAGTTTCTCTCTAAGAGATGCAACCTTAGCCTTTAGTGCTTGGACTTTAGCCTCAAGCTCTACAATTTTCTCATTTTACACATGGCTCTTTCTAAGCTCATCCTCATAAAGCTTCCTTACATCAATGTAATCATGCATGGACTTGGAAAGTTTGGTCTCAATCTCCTCTACTTTAGCCTTATTCATGAATGAGAAATTCTTTATGGCCTTTGAGATTTATGTACCAAAGGAGCCCTATAAGGTCCACACAATTATGTTACCCTATTCTATTCTCTTCACATCCATTAGCTTTAGTTTATTTGATGATAGAGCCATGCTCCAAACTACCATAGATTTTGTATCTATTTTGAATCAAGTTCCCCTTTGTAGTCCATCAACACCAAATGCTTCATATGATATGGCATTCCCCTGTCTCCTTATTTGATCAAGCATAAATACTTGCTCCAAATCCCAACTAGGTACTAGCAACATTCTACTTCTTTGCATAAGGTTTCTTGCCTCTTTTAGAGTCATGACCTCACTCTTAGGATCATATGCCTATAGCTTCTCAACTAGTTCCAACTTCTACTTGTCTAATTCTCTTGGTTTCATCTTCAGTATTAACCCACTCTATTTTAGCTTATATGAAAAGCTCTTGAACTTAGTTGATTCAATAAATTCATCATCCTCTATGAATTGTTAGGCATGAATGATCCTATCATCCAACCTTACTACTTCTAGTTCCAAGTCTATGAGTGTGCTCTCATCTACATTAATTTTATCCTGGAGATAGCCTTTCCTTAAGTCAGCAAAATACTAACTATTTCTTGGTAAAATTTGTAGGGTCCTTTGTTTCACCTCTGTAGGGATACAAACCACTATTTTTTCTCTTATTCACTTTTGTGACCCATGATGCCTCAGGAGTGTCATCTTCCTCTATTTCTAGAGTCACATCAAGTTCAAGGTTGTCTAAGCACACCCTCTCTTCTTCTCCCATAGGTCCCTCTGGCATCTTGGCCATGATTTCAACATGGTCAATGTCCATCTTCCTAATCCTATGAATATGGGGGATATGTAAATAAAATCCCTTAAAATTGAGATCCACTCTCTTCAACTCTTTTTCTACCCTCAAAACATCATCCAACTTTGCCAGTTTGTCAGCTGCCTCACCATCTACAACTATACTTGGAATAACATCTTCATGTGGTAGCTACTTGGTATTTGGAAACATTTAATTCCTAATTTCTTGAAGGGTTCCCTTCATCCAACTATTTGGATCATACATGCTATGGGGACTAGTTGACAAGTTGCAATGTTGGAGGAAACAATGAATTTGATCAAGGGCCTCTTTTCCAATTGAAAAGTCCCCCACCTTGAAACATCTACATAAGAAAGTTCCTTTATTCACTTTAGACCCTAGATACTCCCTATTGACCATAAACAACTACCATATGAATTCCATTATACCCAACCTAGTGGGAATAAAACTTGGTAATAGGTGGGGTGGCTAGGGACAACCATAGACTCTCATCAAGGAAAAAATTGGAAATAAGAAAATACCCCCCAAATTATGGTCTAATGTTTTATCCTTAGGAAGTAGGGCTGGTCTCAATAGACTATTCAAAACCTCAGGTGCCCTAAAATAACTTGGATCTAACATTCTCATTATCACAATACTAAAATTATTAAAGAATGAACTAAAATCAGAAAAATGATAATTACTATCCCATACCCATGTCCACAATTGAACTGGAAGCTCTCCATTTGTATTAGTTGAATGATCAATGAAATTAGAGCTCACATACCCCACATTCTTATAAAGGATTAAGTGCATTAGCAGTGAATAATGATGGAACTTGAAATCTTTTAACTCTCCACTCTAAGCCAGGGAAATGTTTTCCTTTATCATCTCAAAAATGTATTCCACATAATCATACTCCCCCCCATGGTAGGAGTCTTGCACATCTCTAGAAATAATAAATTGAGCTCCATACACCATATTAGTTCCATCTTTCCCAACCACCTTGTGGACACCATATACTATTTTAACAAAGTAATTTTTAAATTTGTCCAAAGGCATCATTTTTCCACCTTTTAAGGGTAATCACCCACACTCTTTAAATCCATAGGGATATGCTATAGCATAGACTTCCTAGTGTATCCCTTGGTATTTCTCTCAAATTTCTTTTACAAATCATCCAAATCTATAGGCTGGCCCATGGTTCCATCCAATCCAAAAGCTTCAATGAATGAGGCATAGTCAAGCATACAGAGAATAGGTCCATCCCTCCTATGGAAGGATTTGGTGGCCAAATTGTATGATCGAATTAGGGCCTTTACCAAGTCCAATCCACAAAGACCTCTGGAAAGATCAACTTTTCCAGGTTCCTCTTCCATGGATTACACACTGAGATCTTCTTCTCCTTGTTGTGATAAAAATATTTGAATAGCTTAGAACTCATAACCCCAGGACATGTAGCATCTCTACATAGAGCATATGGGTTAATGAAAGCATGGTTGTCTATAACATTAGCATTTGAAGAACCCAAAAAAATCTTAATTCATTCTTTGACGAAAAAATATTACTTTAGTGGTAAATATTTTCCTTTTGGAAATCTCATCTCATGCGTCGATCATCATTTGGGGAATAGCACATGCAACATAGGCCAACCATGTCACTGGATATTTATAAAATATTGGTTCAACACTTGCGATAATTGCCCATTAATTATCACATGATTGGTCAAAAATATTAGTCCAATCACCAATGCAATATACATTTTGGATACATTTATTTTAAACATTTCGCCAATTTTTGCATGTTTGTTTCTTATTGGCCCACGTTATTTTGCCATTACTACAACCAAATAATTTTCCCTTGGGTTGGGTGTCACCTACCATTTTCTTGAGATGTGTCAACCAGCAGCCCCATTTAGCCAACTATTTCCTGCTGTGGGCTTGCATAGGAAGGTGCACTTCACCTATGTTTGACATTCCCATTTGTTAATCCTACACAATTTGCCAACCTAGACTGGACTATAAGATATTATTATTCTACACAATTTACTATTTTTTGGTCTAGAGATTGGCATTTCTTATTGTTGCCAAAGTTTCAAAGTGCTGAGTGCATTGCCCATTGATTCGTGGACCCTA
The DNA here is from genome assembly GCA_028749045.1 of Cupressus sempervirens. NCBI lineage: Eukaryota > Viridiplantae > Streptophyta > Pinopsida > Cupressales > Cupressaceae > Cupressus > Cupressus sempervirens. The sequence continues at coordinate 60,862,441 of CM053783.1, forward strand.
GTTTTGAGTCGTGGACCCTAGTTTTCATAAAAGGCAAGTGATTTTTAAATTTTTTTAATGTTCACAGTGGTACTACCATACTACTATAGTGGTACTAGTTATTTTTTAGTTTTACTATCCAGTGTCCACTGGTGACTGGACATCTCACATGCTAAGATAGCCTATAGGTTTGTGAATTATATTGGGTAGTACCATAGACTATAGTACAATAGTAGTAGTACTAGTTTTTGGAGAATGAATCATATTATTATTATTATATGTAGTCTAAGTAGTCTACTATCACTATTCATAGTCTTTGAGTCATCACTATTTGAGTCTTTTGTTCAACAACTAAGTTGATTTATTTTTTGCAACCTTATTCAGTTTGCAATGTCAAAAAAGAGAGGTAACAGGGGCTCTAGTAGGATCCTTGAAAGCCAAGAGAAGCTACCATTACCAAAATGTAGAAGCATAGTAGCATATTTTGGTGGTGGAAATGTTGGCAACCTACAAGATTCACAAGTTAGATCTCCAGTGCTTATTGAAAAAGGAGATTCATCACAAGTTGGAGATTCAAACCATATTGAAGTTCAAGTTGGTGAAACTGATATCTTAGTTGAGAATGAACTTGAACATAATTTAGAGTCACTTCCCCTAAGTAGGGAGTTAGAAACTGGTATTATAGAGTTGGAGTTGATCCCAAACTAGTCAAATGAGAAAACCAAAAGTGATTCCATAAATCATGTTCATGCACAAAAGGGGAAAAGAAAATTGGAATCAAAGAAAGATTGATCTTGCTAGGATCTGTCCAAAAGGAATTTTCAGTTAGAATGGGTGGAAAAGTATTGGTTCATTGAACTAGTGGCCAATCTAATTAATGGTGAGCCTCCTATAGAATGCAGATGTAAGATTTGCACAGAGATAACAAAGAAGGAGAAGAGGTTGTAGCTTAAACTTGATACCATAGAAAAGCATGTAGGTAAAGTTTACAAAAAGGGAACTATAGATGGAGTTGAAAAATCCATGCTAACTTGGAAAACAAAGGACAACTATCTGCATATTAGGAATACCAAAATATATGAGTTACACCAGCAAATATAGGAGAAGCATTCTGCAATAAAAGGTTCCTTCAAGGATTTCATTGGGAAAGCAATGGAAGTGCAAAATATGGGAAAAGTAGTTCAATTAAGTGTGGTTTTTTATATTTTGAGTAGACAATTTCCTATGATAGACTACCCTTCAATTACTACCTTAATGTTCTTTTTCAAACTTTGAAACTATCCAAACAATCACTGGTCAGTAAATAGCGGGTGGGAATGGGCTAGATGTCTTGCACAGGTTGAAAAGGAAGATATGAAGGAAAAAATAAAACACTCAAATTTCATTGCACTATCTCTAGATGAAGTTACATCAATTGATAATACTTCTCGGGTGTGCATGCATGTTTATACTGTAAACAATCTTTATCGTGACCCCTTTCTACTATCTGTTGCTAAATTGAATTATAGTGTGATAGCTGAAAATTTATATGATTTATTAAAGAGTACTCTAATTGAATGTGGAGGTTTGGATAAAATGGAGATTTCTAAAAAGTTGGTGTGTGTGTTGGAGCGGATGGAGCTTCAGTTATGTAAGGTCATAAAGGCAGTCTTTGTGAAAAGATCAAGAATGATTTGGCACCCTACGCTATTCCCATTCATTGCATGGCCCATCAAATGAATCTAGCTTTTGAAATTGTTAGCAATTTTGGTTCTATAAGTAAAGTAGAATCTCTAATCAAAGAGATTTACCAATAATTTTGTCGAAGTCCAAAATGAGTCTGAGAATTTCAACACTTTTCTCAAGGACTTCCTAATGGGAGGAAGCTTCTTAAAGACAATGATACTAGGTGGATCTCTTTGGATGGACTAGTGCATCGAGTAATCTCTAAATATCCTTCCTTTCTTGGACTAATCCACTCTATGTGAGATTGATTCCCTCAACTATATTCAAGTCTAACTAATGTTAAGATACTCTTAACTTTAGCAGCTATTCTCCCTATGCTATAGGACATGAGAAATATTATAAAAAAGGTTCAACAAAGAGCTATGTACATTGTAGAATATAATAAGCTACGTAAAATGACATGTAATAGCTTGGATACTCTGTATTGATTACTACCATTAGATGAATCAAAGTTTACAAAGTGGATAGAAATCATAGATTTGAACAATCCTGGGAACTTTTTACATATTGGTGCAAATGATGACATTTATGCTAGGGTACGTGGAGTTGACATACCAATGTAGTACTATGCCTACATCAACCCTGACTCCAATCCCAACGAAGCAGGAAGCAAAGTTGAATCAAAACTAGAGAAGGTACTTTCATGTGTTACAAGTGAAGACTTTAAGAAGATCAAAGACTCTATGCTTGACTCTATCAAGCGAGTTTTCTACAATCTTTCGTTAGAAATTAGATTCAGATTCTCCCCAGAGGAACTGCTGTAAGAAATGTCAATTATTTTTCCACAATATTGGTCTCTAAACTATCTAACTCATTTTTGAAGAAGGATGATGACTTTTTTTCAGCACTTTTGCAAACCTAAAGTAATCAATGGAGTAACTATAAATGGAATTTTAGATGAATCTTAACTGAGAGATCAATCATATTCTTTTGTAAACATAATGAGGGAACAATATGATCTTATGGAGAACCAAAATAAAGAGGGAGTGGTAAGAAATCTTTCGAAAAACATTGGTGAGAGCAATCAGTTGAGAGAGTCAATACTAGAATATTTCAAGCTTACCAATTTATGTTTGACAATGATATTGGGTTCAATGGAGGATGAGAGAGTTTTCAGTACTTTGGGCTTCCTGAAGTCAAAGGTTAGAAATAAATTGGACAAAAATTTGGATAATTGTTTGAGGTTCTATAATTCTACATATGAGGTAGATAGTTTCCCTTATGGCAGGGCTCTCAACATTTTGAGAAACCAATATCAAAGAAGAGGGATTGCCAACATTTCAGACCCAAGTGGCAGTGGTAGTGGCAGTGGTGGTGGCAGTGGTAGTGGCAGTGGCAGTGGTTCATGTCTTGATATTGGAAGCAATGAAGATGATGTTGACTTTGGCATGCATATTAATGCTGGTAGTGAATTTGAAGAAAAAAATATGAACAATAAAATGTTATATGCAATAAATGAGGAGAATTCTGATGATAGTGATGCTGAGCTAGTCTAGGTAGATTGACAACTATAGCAGCTTCTCAACCTCAAGTTCTAACTTTTGTGTGAGTCAAGTAGTAGGCTAGTAGTAGTAGCTCTGATCTAAGACTCTATCTACTAATTAATTATAATTATAGAAGTCAATTTATAGCCTTCATTCACTATCCTTTTATACATGCTTAAATTTTTTTTAAACATGTTGATGTTAGAAACTTATATGTTGAGATTTTCATTGATTGTATTTTTTTAACATGTTGATATTTTCATTGATTCTAGTTTCTTTAAGAAATTGTAACATAATGCATTTAATAGAATAAGCTCTATTTTTAAAAAAATGTATTATAGTTTATAATTATAAATAAGCCTATAACATAATATATTTAACAATTACAAACAATTACAACCCTTTGCAAATGACTTGATTTCAAATGGAAATGACCATTGACCCTGAATTCCCTTTTATGGATACAAGGGAGCAACAATAGCTATAGGTTGGTTTGTAATTGTATATATAATTAGATTATTACTAGATAATACATTATGTGTATACAATGACATTGCAAATTTGCCACATTGCCAATTGTACAATTTTTTCAAGAAGTAGGGAAATTTTTTCCATCTACTCTGTGTAGTAATAGTATGCTAGTGCCTAGTTGCCCAACTATCTTGATATGATAGCTCTTGATTCTTGTAACAATTAACATTAAACAAAGTTGAAATTAAATCCAAAATTTGAAATTAAAAAGAAACAAGTAACAAAATGATTATAGTACTATCACTTACTAAGTTGTTACTTCTTAGTGCTATCAGCTATGAGTACCACTAATAGCAATAGTAACAGTTTGAGAAGATGAACTAGATTCAATAAATTTATTTAGGGTGCTCTATTCTGCATCATTTGGAAGCTCCATTTGTTTGAGGTTGTAGCTAAATAGTTATAACCTTGTCAACAATGAATACTACTGAGAGATAGTTTTACATGAATCAAGGAATTTATCTATAACTTCATTCATTGTTGATAGTGGTTTGATGAAACTTGCAATTCTTTCTAGAGTGGTTTCCTCAAGCAAGTTTCCTAAATTAGAAGTCATGTTGTCCTGCAACTTTTTCATGTAATTTTCTTTTCCAATGAATCTATCATCTAAGTTAGATAGATTTGGTAATCCAACATTTAACAAGTTCAATATGATGTGATTCATCTTCATCAAGTCTTTGGAAGAAGATTTGAGAGCTTTAGCTATTTCCATTACTTTTTCACAATTGTGGTAGACATCAATGGTCATTACAAAGGCATCCAAGCAGTTGTTTATTCTATGGTTTGCCAAATCCCTATCACTAGATCTTTGTGCTTTATTCAAAATTTGGTCAGCAAGATTTTTTGGAATTTGTGAAGATTCTATTGGAAATGATTAAACAGATCATGAATGAAGAATAATGGGTAAAGAATGTTTTCAATCATTGTTTTGTCATTGATGTCAAACTTGCTACTTATAGGAATGACAATCGCTTCAGTGATCCAAATACTATCAATTGGTTGATTGACAAGGAGATGACAATCAATAAGATGTAACTAGAGTACCTAGAGAAAGGTTGAAGTTATGATGTTGTAATTAAGTATAAGGATCAACTAAGTCATTGATAAGATAGTGTATTGATGAAATACTCTAAGACACAGAGGATGGAATCACTGAGATACATCAAAGATGTAAGGTTTAACTAAGTCATTTGTAAAGCCTAACTAAGTTCATTGGACAGAATCAAGAAAGTTAGTTAGAGCCAAATAGATTCTTAGTTGAAACTGAGCTAGTTCAATTTTAGTATGTGTCGATGATCATTAGGTGTCAAGCAGCCTTTAGGTGCTGAGTGAAGATTAGGTGTCGAGTAACACAAGATTTCTTCAAGTGCCAAGAAAAGAAAAAAATGATATAGGTGTTGAGCACCAGTAAAATAACAATAGAAGTCGAGTAACATAGAAAGAGTCAAGCATCAGTAAATCAATGATTTCGAGTTGCTGCATTATTTGTTAAGTCAAAGATTCACCAGATCAGTAGCGATAAGTTTGTTACATCAAATTTTGTGAATTAGTTGGATGATAAGGATGATGAATAGATGTTAGAATTTTATGTAAACCATGTAAACCAATTCAAGGCAAATGCTAATGGACTTATCATGAAGTTTCTAGAAGAAATAATTTGGAGGGAAAACAATACCATTTTATCAAAAGATTTGAGTGGGAAATTGAGAAAAGAACTTCTTTATAAGGATTTATAGGTTAGAGATCAAATGTGCATGCATGAGAGGGAGTTGGTCTTAAGTGTGGTCATGTGAACAAGCCAAGAGGAGTAAGAATAGAGCATCAAGACTTTGAACTAATCAAGTGACCATAGAATGTGTTAGCATAACAAGTGGAGGAACTCAAGGAGACAGATCTTGAATGGTGAACAAGCTATCAGCACTATAAGGGAGGAAATCCAAGAAAAGAAAAGAACTGAAGAGTGATCTAAAATCTGCACAGTTAGGGTTGCAACTTTTATCAGGTCAAAACCCTTCTAATACTCTCTTACCATTATATTAGATATTGAAATCCTATATTGCTAGGATTTCTTAATAGCTAGGAGGATAAGCTTCAAGAAAAGGATAAAGAGATCCCCAGGAGAAGGACAAAGAGATCCTTAGGAGAAGAACAAGAGATCCTTAGGAGGAGGATAGGAGATCCTTAGAGAAGGATGAAAGATTCTTTTGAGAAGGTGACTGTAAATCCCATGGACTTGGGTGAGCCTAATAGCTCTATGTAAATCCTTTAACAAGGTGACATTCCAAGTTGAATTTTCTTAAGTCCTCTAACAAGGCACACTCCTAACAGGGTGTAGAAATCTTTTAATAGGGTCACATCTTACAATGTGTAAAGCCTTTAATAGGGAAGACCATCAGCAATGGTTGAAATCAATTGCATGGTTATTTTGTGGGTATCATCCCCACACTAGTTTTACCTTATTATTCTTGGAGGGTTTCAAGGTCATCAAAATCCTTAGTGTTATGGTGTGATGCATATTTACTTTTCATGATTGTTTAATGTCTAATTCCATACATGATAATTTTAGTTATGTGCCATTAAGGATTTGTAGAAAAAGTTATATTGGACATCATTGGACCTTGGATAAATGATTCACCCCCCATTTTAGTTATTCTAAAGAATTGTAACAATTGGTATCAGAGCTCACTGCTGATTTGTTTCAAGGTACTAGCAGTGGGAAGATCAAGATTTCCAAGAGAGAAGTTCCCAAACTAAACAAAGACAAATTTGTTGCATGGCAAAGTCTGATGAAGCTACACCTTGGATCAATAGGTGACTATGCATAGACCTCAATCACAACTAATCATGTAGACCTTGTAGGACCTCTCACTGTAGATGACATGAACAAGAAGAAGGAGCACAATCAAGCAATGTTAGATATTGCTTCAGCACTAAGCTATGCCAAGTATGATGACATCAAAGGATGTGATACTTCACATCAAATATGAGAAACATTGTAAAGAATCTATGGAGGAGATGATAATGTCAAGAGAGCCAAAAGAGAGAGCCTAAGAGGAAAATTTTATGATATGAAAATGGAAGAAGGAGAGAATGCTGCTCAATATGGTGCAAGAATGTAGGAAATAGCCAATGCCATAAGAAGCCTAGGAGGATAGTTAGCAAAGAAACAACATGTAACAAATACTTGAGAACTTTGCTTCCCATCTATGATATAAGAGTATCAACCATCCAAGAGCTAAGGTTTGTACTAGGAAACACATTGTCATTTGAAGGAATAATTGGAAGACTCACTGCCTTTAAGCTATCCAACTTTGATAACTACAAGCTAGAAAACTTTGAATCTGCATTCAAAGCCAAGATGACATTAAAAGACAACAAGGAGATGCAAACAAAGAAAAAGAGTTTAAAAGGAAAGTATGCATCTAGTGACAACAACATTGATGAAGATGATGTGGACCAATTGGAGGCATTACTAGCAAGAAGATTTCATAAAGGAAGAGGCAAATGTAAAGGTAAGCTGCCAATCATTTGTTTCAGTTGTAATGAAGTTGGTCATATTGCAGCCAGATGCACACAAAAGAAAAATTACAAGGATGGAGGCAATTTCAAGAACAAGAAAGAGGACAACAAGGACTACAGAGGTAAAGGCAAAAGATGCTACATTGTTGAAGAAGACTCTGATGAGAATGATGATGAAGTAGTCTATGTGGCTATGAAAGATGAATCAAATGAAGATGAAGCAACTGCCCTGGTAAATTGCATGAACAAAAATGACAAGTGGATCATAGATAGCGGATGCTCTCATCACATGACTGGAGAAAAAAGTAAGTTCATTACCTTTACTCAATATGAAGGAAATAGTGTTAGATTTGGTAACAATGCACCATGTCAGATCAAAGGGAAAGGTAGTATCAAGCTTACTGAAAGGATATCATGTTATAATGCATACTATGTTGAAGGCCTAAATTATTACTTGTTAAGTGTCTCACAGTTAGGAAACATAGGATACAAGGTTGAATTTGGAAATGGAATTGCCAAAATCTATGATTCTCAAGGAAGTCTAATAAGAAAAGGTGATTATACTAGGAGTAATTTGTTTTATCTAGACATGGAAGATGCTTCTTATCTCATTGTTCAAATTGATGATGTATGGTTATGGCACAAGAGGCTATGTCATGTAAATTTTGACAATCTAATAAGCATCAACAAGATGAAGAAAGTTAGAGGTCTACCAAAGTTAAAGAAACCTGATAACACCATGTGCAAACAATGCCAACTAGGGAAGATGAACAAGTCAACTTTCAAAAGCAAGACTTATACTTCTAATGAAGTATTAGAGCTAGTTTATACTAACTTGTGTGGTCCAATTGAAGTGCAAAGCTACAAAGGTGACAAATACATAATGCTATTTGTAGATGACTATTCAAGGATGATGATAGTCATGTTCCTAAAAAAAAAATTAGATGCATTTCAAATGTTCGAATGGTACTTGGCCAGAGTAGAGAAACAGACTGGGAAGAGCCTAAATTGTCTCGGATCTAATAAAGGAGGTGAATTCACATCAAGAGAATTTGAAGAGTTCTATAATGAAAGAGGAATCAAAAGGCAGACATCAGCACTTAAGACTCCACCTTAGAATGGTATAGCAAAGAGAAGGAATAGATCAGTTATTGACTATGTCAGGACCTTAATGATGGAGAAAAATGTTGCACTCAAATACTGGAGAGAAACTGTAAGTACTGCAGTCTACACACTCAACAGAGTTCAAGTCAAGAAAGGTACAAATGCAACGCCTTTTGAATTATGGTATGGGCATTCTCCTAATGTTAAATATTTCAAAATATTTGGATGCAAATGCTATATATATAGAGTCTAGAAATGGAAAATTTGATGCAAAAAGTGAGGAAGGCACATTTCTTGGTTATTCTACTAGAAGCAAAGCTTATAAGTGTTTGAATGTTAACACTAACAAAGTAGTAGAAAGCACAAATGTGAAGTTTGATGAGCTTGCAGAAGTTCAAAGTGTTGAGAATACCATGAAAGTAGAAGAATACAAGACCTTTGTATATTTTTATGAAGGTATACCTAATAATGGTGAAGTTACAACTTAGAATGACAATCAACAACAAAATCCACTATCTTTCGAATCACAGACAATGAATGCCGAACATCAGACACATTCAAAAGTTGAGCTACAAAATACAAAAAATGTTCATTCAAACTCTAAGAACAACCATCATGAAGGAAATGAATAAATACCTAATGAAAATATACATGAAGATTCAAATTCTAAAAGAGACAACATGCAAACAAGGAAAGAACTAGTATTGGCAAAGTATGTGAAAAGAAATCACCCTGCAGATTAAATTATTGAAAATAAAGAGGCAGGACCAATGACAAGGAATAGGCTCAGAAGTGAGACATGTTTTCTTAGAAAAATGGAACCAAAAATAGTAAGTGAGGCTATAGAAGATGATGACTAGTACAATGCTATGAAAGAAGAAATAGAACAAATAGAGAAGAACAAGACATGGACCTTAGTCTCAAGACCAGCTAACAATAATGTAATTGGAACCAAGTGGGTGTTTAGAAACAAGTTAGATGAGAATGGTGAAATCACAAGGAACAAGAAAAGACTAGTTTGTAAAGGGTATGCACAAGAAGAAGGACTAGACTATGGAGAAACTTTTTCTCTAGTTGCAAGAATGGAAGGAGTAAGGACCTTACTAGCATATGCAGCCTTCAAAGGATTTTAAGTCTATCAGATGGATGTAAAGTCCACATTTTTGAATGGTATACTTGAAGAGGAAGTCTACATAGAGCAACCAGAAGGTTTTGTTGATGAAAAGAACAAAAATAAGGTATGCAAATTACATAAAGCTCTATATGGATTGAAGCAAGCCCCTAGAGCATGGTATGCGAGACTTCACAACTATCTGGTGCAAATAGGATTTGAAAGAACTGATGATAACAACAACATGTACATCAAATTAGAAGGTAAGGATATTCTTGTATTTTAAATATTTGTGGATGACATAGTTTTTGGAGGAAAGGAAGTACTTTGTAAAAGTTTTGTTGACAAAATGAAACATGAGTTTGAAATGTCTATGTTTGGAGAAATCAAGTTCTTTGTAGGATTGCAAGTACATCAACTAAAACATGGCATATTCATGATACAATCAAAATACATCAAGGAGATACTCAAGAAATTTGGATTGGAAGAATCCAAACCTATAAGCACACTAATGGCAACATGACATAAGCTATCTAAAAATGATGAATCAACTGAAGTCAATCAAACAATGTATAGATCCTTGATTGGAAAACTACAATATGTTGTACATACTAGACCAGACATAGCACTACCAGTTGGAATAGTGGCTAGATTCTCTACTAATCCTAGAGAAAATCATCTCATGGCAGTAAAGAGGATAATGAGGTATCTCAAAGGAACTGATGATTTTGGCCTATATTAAAAAAAGAATGAGAATTTTAAGCTCAATACATACACAAACATAGATTGGGGAGGCAAAATTGATGACATGAAAAGCACAAGTGGAGGAGCATTATTCTTTGGTAAAAGACTAGTTACTTGGACTAGCAAGAAACAAACATACACATCTCAGTCCACTACAGAAGTAGAATATGTAGTAGTAGCAGTCAATTGCACAAACATTGTGTGGCTTAAACATCTATTGAAAGGAATAAAAGAAGAGGTAACCAAACTTGTGATACTGTATTGTGATAATACAAGTGCTCTAAACATATCCAAGAATATAGTTATGCATGTAAAAACCAAGCATATTGCAATCAAGTATCACTATGTCAGAGAATTGGTGGAAGAAAAATAAGTGAAGATGGAGTACATTCACACAAAGGAACAAACTATAGATATCTTCACCAAACCCTTGCCCAAGGATGCTTATAAATATCTTAGAGGCAAGTTGGGGGTAATGCCCCTAACTCAAGCAGTCTAAAGCAACAAAGAAGCTTCCTTGCATCAATAGGAGTAGATCATTGAAATATCAGAAGAATTATGCAGAGGATAACAATAGGAGTAGAAATTCTAGATCCGTCACAAGCATGGTGACAGAGGGAGAAAACATAAGATGCAAAGTTTATATTTAGCATGTTGAAGATGCTATGTCTTTGGCATTTATGTCAAAGAGGGAGATATATGAGAAACTAATCAATACAAAGTAAGAGGGAGATATATATATTATAGATGTATATGAAAGAGGGAGATTCAGAAGAGTAAAGATGTAGCAGTCTAGAGGGAGAAACAAAACAAAGGATTCAGTTTTGGTGGTAACTACATTGATCAATTGATCAGTTTGGTTTGCCATCAATGCCAAAGAGGGAGATTGTTGGAAATGATTGAAAATATCATGAATTAAGAATAATTGGTAAAGAATATTTTCAATCATTATTTTTTCATTGATGTCAAACTTGCTACTTGGAGGAATGACAATTGCTTTAGTGATCCAAATACTATCAATTGGTTGATTGACAAAGAGGTGGCAATCAATAAGATGTAACTAGAGTACCTAGAGAAAGGTTGAACTTATGATGTTGTAATGAAGTATGAGGATCAGCTAATTCATTGATGAGATAGTGTATTGATGACATACTCTAAGACACAGAGGATGGACACACTGAGATACATCAAAGATGTAAGGTTTAATTAAGTGATTTGTAAAGCCTAACTAAGTTCATTGGAGAGAGCTGAGAAAGCTAGTTATAGCCAAATAGATTCTTAGTTGAAGCCAAGCTAGTTCAATTTCAGTGTGTACCAAGTGATCTTCAGGTGCCAAGTGAAGATCAGGTGTCGAGTAACACATAATTTCTTCAAGTGTCAAGCAAAGAAAAAAATGCTATTGGTGTCGAGTTCCAGTAAAATAACAATAGAAACCGAGTAACACAGAAAGAGCCAAGCATTAGTAAATCAATGATGCTAAGTTGCTGCATTATTTATTACGTCAACAATTTTCCAAATCAGAGCGATAAGTTTGTTACATCAAATTTTGTGAATTAGTTGGATGATAAGGATGATGAGTAGATGTCATAGAATTTTATGTAAACCATGCAAACCAATTCAAGGCAAATGCTAATGGACTTATCATGAAATTTCTAGAAGAAACAATTTGGAGGGAAAATAATTCCATTTTCTCAAAAGATTTGAGTGGGAAATTGAGAAAAGAACTTCTTTATAAGGAATTACAGGTCAAAGATCAAATGCGCATGCATGAGAGGGAGTTGGTCTTAAGTGTGGTCATGTGAAGAAGCCAAGAGGAATAAGAACAGAGCATCAAGACTCTGAACTAATCAAGTGACCATAGAATGCATTGGCATAACAAGTGGAGGAACTCAAGGAGACAGATCTTGAAGGGTGAACAAGTTGTCAGCACTGCAAGGGAGGAAATCCAAGCAAAGAAAAGAACTGAAGAGTGATCTAAAATCTGCACTGTTAGGGTTTCAATCTTTATCAGGTCAAAACCCTTCTAATACTCTCTTCCCATTGTATTAGATATTGAAATCCTACATTGCTAGGTTAGCTTAATAGCTAGGTGGATAAGCCTTAGCAAAAGGATAAAGAGATCCCTAGGAGAAGGACAACGAGATCCTCAGGAGAAGGATAAAGAGATCCTTAGTAGAAGGATAAGAGATCCTTAGGAGGGATGAAAGATTCTTTTGAGAATGTGACTATAAATCCCATGGACTTGGGTGAGCCTAACAACTCTATGTAAATCCTTTAATAGGGTGACATTCCAAGTTGAATGTTCTTAAGTCCTCTAACAAGGCACGCTCCTAATAGGGTGTAAAAATCCTTTAACAGGGTCACATCTTACAATGTGTAAAGCCTTTAACAGGGCATACCATCAGAAGTGGTTGAAATCAATTGTGCAGTTATTTTGTGGGTATCATCCCCACCCCAGTTTTACCTTCTTATTCCTAGAGGGTTTCTGGGTCATCAAAATCCTTAGTGTTATAGTGTGATGCATATTTACTTTTCATGATTGTTTAATGTCTAATTGCATACATGATAATTTCAGTTATGTGCCATTAAGGATTTGTAGAAAAAGTTGTATTGGACATCATTGGACCTTGGATAACTAATTCACCCCCCCTTTTAGTTATTCTAAAGAATTTTAATAGATTCATATTTTACCTTAAACACCATTTTTTACATTTTCAATGACAAGTCTAAGATTTCTATTTAAATCAATCCATTCAAACAAACTATCACTATTCTTCATTATTTTATCCCAATTTTCTTGTTTGATAAGCTTAATCGTGTTTACTGTAGTATCCTTCACATGATGGTCTTTAGAAGAGGTTGTTCTATTTTGTGCAATTACATTCTCCATCTTTTTCTTCATTTCAAATATCTCTTTTTCACTTTTTTTAATGTATTTCCTCTAGTTTCCCTTGCCAATTAGTTTCTCTCTTCCTCTCATCCTCCAATTTCTTCTTCAAATCTTGGATTGTATTTGCAGTAGTTACCTATTTTTTTTTCTCATTCTCAAGTTCCCTTTTCAAATCATGGATTGTCTTTGCAGTGAACTCCTCCTTTTTCTTTGCATTGTCCAATTCCTTCTTCAAATCATGGAGTCTTTGAGTAGACTCCTCTTTCTTTGTGTTCTCCAATTCTTTTCTCAAATTGAGGATTTTCTTTGTAGCTAACTCCTATTTTTTCTTTGCATCCTCCAATTCCCTCCTCATATGGTGGATTGTGTTAGTGCTTGTAGTAGAACTAGACTCTATTTTCTTTGCATTCTCTAATTCCTTCTTCAAATCAATTATTGTTTTTGCAGTTGACTCCTCTTTTTTTTTTTTATTCTTCAATTGCTTATTCAAATTGTGAATTGCATTTGCACTAGACTCCTCTTTTTTCTTCTCATTCCCCAATTCCTTTTGCAAATTATAAATCATCCTTTCCCTAGACTCCTCTTTATTCTTTTCATTCTCCGATTCAATCTTCAAATTATTATTTTCCTTGATAGCAAAGTCCAAGTTAGTTTTCAATTTATTGTTGACCTATGCACTACTCGCTATAGACTTGAACAACTATGTAGTAGAGACTTTTTCATGCTGAAGTCTTTTTTGGCACTCATCCAATTCTTTAGTCAAATTTTGCACTTGTTCATTCATCTTTTCTTGTTGGACAATTGCCTCTCTAAGATAAGAATTCTTTATCCTATTTTTCAATTCTTTGAACCTATTGTTAGCTACTTTCTCCTTTGCCTTCACATTATTAAGGTCTGCTTGTAACTTTTCTATTTTCTTTGTAAGCCTTTTGTTTTGCTTCTCCACTTTCAGAAGTGTAGAGTAGACCATTTTGTTGCTCTCTTTTGATATATTGATTTTGTCAATATTTTTCACTTTTGGAAAATCCATTTGAAGACTTATTATCTTTATATTGTTACGATTTATTACATTTTTTGGTGGATTATTATCTCTACCCAGGGGCATAATAGCCATGAAGTTCATCATTTCATTGTTTGGATCATATGTTGGAAATATTCTATTAGTAGATCCCTGACATTCAACAACTACATCACTTTTCAAAGTCTTCATAATTTGCCTATTTCTTTTACTTGTCTATTCAAACTTTGATACAAACTCATTCAAACTAAAATCTAGGTTTGCTGACACAATTGAGTGTTTGAAAGGTGAATTATCAGTTGTATCATTGTATGCTCCTCCAACTCCAGTTAAACTTACTCCACCTACAATTGTATTTTGATGATCGCCAATGGACTAAAGATGGCCCATTCCAAATCTTAGCATTTTAGGACTATTTTTTGGGTTTTGTATAGAAGCTACTAGTGCATACATTGATGAAGTAATTGCTAACATTGCTAGCAGTGTAATTATCATAACTTTTTGCTTTTTTGCACAAGGTTCATCCATGCTAGTGCTAGTGTTAGTGCCAATGGGATTAACTACAACTAGATTTGAGGATTTAACAAATAATGTGTTGGGATGACCTTCAAAAGTTGAAGTATAATATTTTTTGCCCTTTCTAGATGAATCATCTTCAATCTCAAAGAGTCTAATGAATTGGATTACATCTTTTGGGTGGGTCTAGTACTGAAACTAGTTTCCAAATCCCTTCACCACTTACACCAATGGGCCCTATACCTACATAACCCATTTTTTGTATCATAGTTTCCTCTTTACTATATGTTTGTTTAACAAAATCACTCATTTGAAGTTTAACAATATCTCTACCCCTAGTTGACCCAGAACCTTGAATACCTTGAATGTTGACATTAGACTTGAGGTCCTTATGTCTTTCATTATCACTGTCACTACCAAAATCATATAGTATAGTTGGATGTTCTTTATTCCAATAATTGTTGAAAAGTTCATCCTCCTCAATTTCATCAAAACCAACTGATGTCCTTGGTTCACCCAAATTTTGCCTCATTTTCCAAAATTTAGTCATGTTCCTTTGACACCACAAAGCAGATGCGCATCCATCTTTAATTTCTTTCAACATAGACCTCTTAAAAGGTTCAGATGCTTTCTCATAGAAATTTAAGTATGTTAGAGGTCCTAATTTGTGCAATGTCATAATTTGGCATGACAATTCTTACATTGAAATATTATTCTCTATTGCATGTTTGTCCATCTCTTTTTTAACCTCATCCCATGAATCCTTGTTTTTTTAACTTTTCTACCAATGGCATCTCCTAATGTTGATATTTTCTTGTAGAGTTCCCATTGGGAATAAGTCTCATTTTTATTATGTTTAGTGGATCACAATTCTAGTGACTAACAAAATCAAAGCCAAAAAAGTTACAAATTCATTTGCCACTTTGAAAGCCTTTCTCTCAAATGTGAGGCCTCTAATTGCGAAAGGCAAAGAAGGAAATATCGTTTGCTTTTGTTGTCCATTGAAAAGTTCATCTGCGCTCTCCATTTGTGGTAAATATTCTAGTGCAAAATCCTTTCTGTAACATGCAATGGAAGTTTTCTGGGTTCAATCACTGAACCATAAAACCTTAAGATAGTGTACTCTTCCATGAAGAACTAGTCAGCCAATTGAATCTAACTTCCTAGTTGAATGCAATATTTACAAGACAGGCAATCTAGGCATTGAAGTAGCTATGATTTTTTTGTAAATAGGTGCCAAAAAGAAGTCTACAAAATGGTTGTAGTTTTTATTTGTAGCAGTCATCCTCATCTTATGTGTCTACTCATATACTATACTTGGAGTCTCTGATTTCTTCTATGTTTTCTCATCAAACTTATAGACCTCAATATCAAGCTTATTGATCTCTATCTCAAATATTGGGTGATGCTTTGCTAAAAGAAGGTAGCACAAGTGACTTGTGAACCTAAATATCTTCATCTTGCCTATAGTTGTAATTTGTTTAATCATTAGTAATTATTGTCACATAGATTCAACAATGTGATGAACAAAATTATATCTTACATCTACCTTCTCAACTGACTGACCTTGACAATATATATTTTAAATCATTTCAAGCACATTGGCCCCCACTTCCTTGTTACTATCCAATTCTAGACAAAATGATAACAAAGAAATAGTATTATGAACCGATGGCACAAAAATATCAAACTAATAAGGAGGCTTATGGTCTATGTCTAGTGTAACACTAGTAGAGGACTCTAAGTTTATTAAACTCTTAAAAAATGAATCTTGAAAAATTGTTTCTAGTTTGTCATAAGCCTATGCTTGTTTATCCAAGTCAATGCACTTGTTAAAGCTTTCTGGTTTAAACCGTAGCCCTAGGTCTAATAGAGTGAAAAATTCACTCTCAGTTATGCATAAAATTTCCTCCTAAGTGTTTTGGTTTACAATTGCCTTTATATTTTTACCATAATTTTGGCACATAGCATTACAATTTCAGGGCAAGGAAATACTTTAGTTACAGCAAGGTTTGTTAATCTAGTAACCAAAGTAGCTAGTTTATTTGTATGTGCATGAATATTGTTGTTATATTTCTAATAATTTCTCCCCTTCAGTGGATCTTTCCACTTATTAAACAATGAATGTCTAATTCTCATGATTCTAAAATCTTCATGGTTAATAGGATAAAAAATATCATGACATTCATCAGTGAAACCTGGGGTTTGTGGCACTTGCTTGAGTTCTATAATGTGTTTATTTTTCTTTATGCTTGCCCTCGTATGGGAGGTTTTTAACTTTTTTTTTCCCATGCCTACTACCGGTTATTACACAAAATTCTTCTTCAAGCCCTATTTAAAATAATTGTAAACTGTAAACTTAAGACAATTAAAATCAAGATTTTTATTGCTGCAAATTGTAATGAATTTTTTTTAAGGAAAATTAAATACTCAGAATCAAGATTGGATAATTGGTGTTGTCTTTTAATACTCAAGTTTCACACTTTCAGTCTTCAAAACACAAAATGAAAATTTGCCAGTCTTTGAAAATCTAAAATTTGAAAACCCTATTGTATTAGACTCAACTTGGAGAACTTTCAACTTCATTCTCTAAAAACATAGAGGGTTAATAGTTAAAAGTTAAAATGAAAGTATTAAGTAATTAATGGTTTTAGGTACCTTACTAATAATATGTACAATGTACATGTAAACAACATAAAGAGTCAAGACTCAATAATTTAGTAATGTACATAACAATAATAAAAAATGTAAAAATTTATTACATTAATATACATTTGAATAATTTATTCATTTTAAATTAATAAATTAATAAAAATCAAACTTAATTATCGATATGATTTTTGGGTCAATTTGTGAAATGCTATCGCTATTGTCAAGAGTCATCTAAAATCTTGACACATGTCAATCATGACACTTGTCAAGGACACATGTCATGATTCTAGATGTTTCTTAACAATAGTGATAGCGGACCCAAATTTTACCTAAAATTCATCTCGAGTTGTTCCCGTTGGCATTGATCTACCTCTTAACAATCATAGCATTGTTGAGTCAGGATTAAGTAATAATTTTTTTAAAAGATTAAACATAATTATTAATAAATTAATTGAGTCTTGACACTTAATTGAGCTTTGTAATGACCAGAAACATGTCACAATTTTAGATGAATCTAGGCACATGAGAAAACATTCCCCAAATTGGCCTGAAATTCATCTCGGGTCGTCGATCTTTTTTTAAGTCAATGGTCAAGATTTCATGTAGAATCTTAGAGTACACATGTCCCAATTTCAGGTTAATTTAATTATTTATATATAAAAAAATTATTTATAAAAAATATAATTTATAATAATTATTATAATAGTTATAATATAATATAAATAAAGGAGATATTATTTTCTATTATAGAAATGATTTTATTTTCTATCATAAACTTTTTATTGTAAAGATGATATCAAAAATTCAATGAAGATATATTAAATTTTATAAAATAAAATTGGTGCAAGACATGAAATAATAATAACAATAGTTTAATGTAAATAAAATAATTACAAGTTAAAAATATAATTAAAAATGCTATATTTTTATTCATATTTATTATTTAGTTTCAAAATTAAAATGTAATATAGTTTAATTATCTATAAATTATTAACATATATTGAAAATTGTGATAATTGTTTATAAACTATTCTTCATCATTTAAAAGATTTTATAATGAAAAAAGTTAGGAATAGGTGACAAAATAGGTATGAAATAAAAATTTGACACATATATTATCAAAATTATATTTAACTTTGTTAAGGGTATAATCTTTAATTTTCCTTGAAATCCACTCTTATCACTCCATTTGTTTTAACCAATTAGATTAAAGAAAAATAGTTTTAAAAATTACAAAAAATTTAACTAGATAATTTTTGATTGAACAATTTTTTACTATAAATCATTAATCAAATATATTATATGAAACCATAAAGGGAATCGGGATTGTTGAGACCCCTTTTTTTGTTTCTAAGTTCTAAGTTCTAACTTTATAACTATTAACAGTTAATTATTTTTAACAAAGTCACACACTAACATTTCAACAGTGCATTGAGAATCAAGATGCCAAAAAGAAAGTTGTAGACTAACAAGAACAATGATTTGAGAAGCCAAAAACTATTATTTTCATAGATAATATTTTAGATTGCACAATGTACATAATACTGATTCATAGCATAGATATTCAAAATAGCTAATTAAATCATCTTGGTTTTACTATTTCATAATTTACAAAAAAGGGCAAGGCCCAATCTAAAGAAAAATATAGATATCTTAAAAACATTTTTTTTCCCTAGGGGCAACAGTTAAGGAAACAATATTCAAGAAAGAGGGAACTAGGGAGCCGAGAAGCATTAGTGGGCAGAGGGGGCAAGGGCTTGAAGCCTTTAATCATAAATGTCTTCAAGTCCCTCTATGAGGAGTCTTTTGGAGAAGATGATGTTGTTGAACTCGTTTAGCCACACCCACTTTCGATGGTGAGTCAATTGTCATATGTTCATGCCGAGTAGGAAATGATACTTATGTATAATGCACCCTATGCCTTCCTCTTGGAACATGTCTGCTATGTTTGCAAAAGGGATGCCAATGCTCGACCCTGGTACCTACTTGGCCAATACAAGAATTTTGACATCGTCTTCTAAAAATGTTTCCTTAAAAATATTATGCAGAAGCATCAACATGTCTATGTGACTACCTCCAAGGTCGAGAAGAGATGCGAGGAAGCAGGAGGTAATATCCATGGACACATGGTACCTCTTATCCTTTCTCAAGAATTCCTGACCAAGTACCATGAATATAGCATGGAGGATAAAAGGACTTCAGCCATTTGGCTTGCAAACCATGGCAAAGACATCATCAGGAATCCTACCCAAAAAGGGCTTTTACAGAGTCATTGTAGTGCATTTCAAGCGAATTGGCATATCCATGACTAAGATTCAAGAAACTCTACAAAGTGCAACTGCAAACTGAATTCAGATTGAAGAATATGAGAAATGATAATGAACAAGGATTTGAAGAGGCTATTTAATGGAAGTTGCACTAAATTCTTTGGCATTCACGATCTTTCATATCTTTTTTTTTTTTATTCCTATTAATTTTCAAGTGTGCAAAATGCTGAAATGTACTAGCATTAATGTTGGACAGTCGATAGTTCCTGACATTGAGTAATGAATTCTGTGCAAACCTTTCCACCTATCTCCATTCTGGAGAATTTATGCAACTCCAGGTCTTTTCAAGTGAGTGGCCTTGAAATGCATCTTCTATCCTTGATCTTTAATTTTTCAATGGTCAATAAAACTATTGTATTTACTATTAACAATATGAAAGTAATGGTAGCCAACTTGGTAATAGTGACACTGATGTAATGATGTTATGACATTATTAATAATAGACCTAAGATAGTACACAAGTTGAAACTTCAAGTGACTACTCAATAGTCAGTACAATTAGTAGCCATTACATGTGCAAATTTCACTTTCAAATTAAACAATTTTTCAGTTTACCACTGAAGATTAACCAAGACCACTATTATTCATTTTCCTACAAAACATGTAATTCACCTCTGACATTATTAATTCATTTTTGGCAAGTGGAAAATAGCCATCATTTATTTATCTATTAGCAAGAAAAAACATTAATTTGCCACATTTAAAAATGAGTTTTGCTAGGGCAAGAAAAAAATTCCCAACATATAATATTTCATTTCCCTATATGGAACAAAAAACTCACCCTCGATGTTAAAATTTTCCTGCCCACAAATTGTTGGATTCGCTAGCATTTTAGGCTTTTTTTTTGGGAGGGGTTTCTTAAAGTTATCACTGTTGACAAACCTATTAGGTTTTATTTGTTACATTTTCCCTCTCTTAGAAGTCAAAGTTTCTACCACTTCCATGTCTGACACTTGAATTTCTTCTACCTCCTTATCAGACATCTCAAAAGTATTCTGGAAAACATTATATGAACTTTGCTTTCAGGTACTGAAAACAATTATCTGTATGAACTAGAAACTCTGCAACTACTCAAAATCCCTTTCTTTGTAAATAGTAAAGTATAAATGATTAATAGGATATCTTTATAGATTGATGTATATTATCAATGTTCATCTTTGCATTGATTCTTAGCATGCTTGATCCATAAAATTATATTATTTTGTCACCTCAGGGGAGCATCCTCATTATTATATAATGTTGCATTTTTTATTTATTGCTTAAATCTCATTGGTCGAGAACCCTTTATCATTTCTAGCTTAAAAAATGGAAAACATAATGTCAAATTAGGGTTTACGATCATACAATCGAACCTTGAGTCACAACCCTCATAATATCTTAGGTAGGGAAGAAATTCCCATTGATCTTACAATCCCCTAAAATCAAAAACCCTTGTCACACTGTTGCAAGGCTTAGAAAAAGTCTCTATGAGCTTATGATATACTGGCTACCGCAGGATCAAAATTTTCCTTTAAAATCTTTATGATCTCATGATAGGAAATTTATGTTATAGAACATAAAATCTCATATTATCTTTCTTTAGCTTATGATCCTATGATCAAGCTCAACTAACTACTTTGTGACTTCAGCGATTATCTTCTTTACCCCTACGATGCTACAAGAGACCATTACCTCCCTTTATTGTAACATTGCTAGCCTCAAATTTTACTTCTACAATTTCTCAATGGTTTTCTTCTCATAGCATCACAACACCCTTTTTTTACTCTTAAGATCTTATGAGACATTGATTGTCGCAAGATCGTAGAAATGAAAACTATTAGATTGTAGACATATGTAAAGACATTTTTGGTCTCACTGGCTTGACGTGGCATCCACCTTGTACACTTTGCATTATCTAACCAATTAGGATAGAACATCCATCATATTTCTAACTTGATTTGCTAGCTTGCTTTGTCATTTGTTGCTTTAGGATCTTACGACAAGCCACTTATCATGTGGTTGTAATTCCTCCAATCTAGTTTTACAACATAGCATTGTACATCATAAGTCTAAACTTCCATTAGAAACCTACGATACTACAACCATAGCATATCTTAACATTGGGGAACCTAAAAAATCACTCTACGATCCTCCGCTAAACCTTGTATCATAACATTAGGAGTAGGAAAAAGAAAGTCTTCAATTAGATGACAAGGCCATAATCGTAAGATCAAAGATATAGGATTTAAAAGACATAAAAATCTCACCTAAAAAACTTAGAATAGGGGCCAAATGGTTGTGGTTTTGATTAAAAATTAATGGTAAGATAAGAATACAACCTTAAATTACCAAAATAAAACCCTAGGTTCCTCTTAAAAAATTGAAATACATGAGACACAAAAATCTCTAACAATGTACACAACTTCAGATCATTTTTCACAATGAGGGTCAAAAATTTAGTACAGTAAAAATGAGGGCTATCATACCCTACCTTTAAGAACTATCCATTATTTATGGATATGGTTTTGTATTTTGGACAAATGAAAGGATTATGGGTGAGGGTTTGAACTTGAATTTAAGAGATTCCAATGGGGATATGAAACTAGTTCAAATGTGGATAATAGTATGGGATTATAGGTTCAGTGCTTCTTGTTACCTAAGATTTGAAGATCACTTTGTGCGACCTTTGTATACACTATTTGGACACCACTCTTTCCCTTCAATCACTCCTGACATCAAAAGATTCTTAAGACCTAAGGACAATGAGCTAGGTGAGAAGATTAAGCATAATTAGGGAGACTAGTATTCTTATGACTATTTTACTTTTGTAATTGTTTGGATTTGAAGGGAGACCATATAGATTTCTTGCATCGATGCTTGATTGGATTGCTTATTTGGAGATTATTAGGCAGATGCCAGAGTCCAACAAGAAACATTTTGGAGGTAAGCAGAGAAAGCAATCTTTCCTTTCGACAACCTTATAATTTGGAGATTTTACTATTTATTCAACCAAGTCATATGATAAGATAGAAGAAAAAATACATAATGCATATCATATGTATACTATGGATTCCTAGAGTCACTATGATCCAGAAGGATACATTCATGTATGTAGAAAATCACAAAAGTTGGGTAATTACATTCACAATGAAATGAGTATGAAGAAAGTTTCAAAAACATGGAATTTATTGAATTACAACAAAATATTGAGGAACAAGGAAGGGAAATAGAAGAATAGAGGAAGAAAGACAAGGAGAAATTGAAAGAAGAAATTGAAAGAGTTCAAAATCAACCTGTTCAAGTTTCCAAAACTATAAAAAGGCCACTACTTTAGCTTGTGGAACATGATGTGCAAATCCTAGAGAGGATAGACACTGAGAAGGATGAGAGACATTTAGAGTCTAGAAATTTTTTGAATGATGATTCTTTCATCAAATCCAAAGAATTTATAGCTTTACTATATAAACATAGAGGTAAACTCTGAGGCAGATTATACCTAATATCTCTCCTAAGACTGAAAATGGATTAATGTCAAATTTGAAAGAAGATATTAAGAGAGAGGTTGAACACATGACTTTGGAAAGTGGGAGGCAATTGTTGGATGAAGTAGGCGTAATGGTTCTACATGGTTGGGAATTAAGCACATCATATATTTTTGATAGTTTGATCAAGTTGGACAAATTGGATATGAAGTTGGATGTGCAAGGAGTTAAAGATGTTATTCTTGGATCATGATTTATTGAGGATGAAAAATATATTTTTCTTTGGACTTTATATCCACCACATAAGAGACCACAAATCATTGATTTTGATCACGCATTTGGTCATTTAATGATATTAAAATTTGGTGTCACAGACCCAAATAGAGTTGTAGGCATGCAAGTAGATCTTGCATTATTCAATTAAGTAAGTGTTAATTAGGTTACTTTTGAAAGAGATAATTGGAAAGCTATGCACGAAGATTTGTTGAAAATAGGACAACCTCAGATGCGACCAAGGATACAATCTTCTGATGATGCCCTGAAGTCTTAATTGAAGAGGTTGCGAGAGGAAAATGCTAAATTGAAAGATATCCCAATGATCAAAAGGGAGGTTGCTAATACCATGATTATAAATTGTTTTAAGAAATTGCTGGTTAAATTAGGTTAGATCTAGGATGCTTATAATATGTATAAACCTCTAGCCCTAAGACATAAAAAGATATAGAAGAAATTGGTTATAGAAAGAGATACCCTCAAAGAGGATGAATATATAAAGGAGGTTGAGAAATTGATCAGAGATCATACTATGTATTCTCTCAAAATTTCTTTTAGACTGATGGAGGAATTAGTAATAGAGCATGGAGTTGTATCTTGGTAGTGATGGGGACACAACCCAAGCACAAAATGGACACAACAAGAAAGGGAAAAAATTTATTAACTATGTAAATATGCTAATACATTCAGTACAGAGAAAATAGACTTCAAAACATTGCCCTATGAGCTTACATTAGTATAAATCTAGAGATAATTTCTCTTTTTAGTAACTCCTTTCAAACTCCACTCTAAACTGCCTTTTACAATGCCAAAAATGTTTTTAAATAGACCCCAAAGGGTTAAGGATTAGGAATACATTCTAGAAAGTGCTAGTTGCCATCCACTAACCAAATAGAAGGCTCCAAAAGCTATGTTAGAAGTCGGCGCAAAATTAGAAGAATCCAAAAATGGTAATCAAACTTCTGGGAGGCATAACTTTTAAATCGTAGCTCCGATTGATTAACCGTTTACATTTTTGGAAAGCTCTCAAAGCATTCTATAGCCCTATGGAGGAGCTTTTCTCATCCCCCAATTTATGGCCCTAGTTGAGGTCATTTAATCCCCCTAACCTAGCTTTGAAGCATTCTTAGGAGGTCTCCAGAAACCAAAAAATTGTGATAACTTTCAAACCGCGGAGCCTTTTGACTTGATTCTTTTTCTAGAATGCTCTAAATTACAATGAAAATCATCCAACCAATTTACACCTTCTAGTTTTCCAAAATGATGGCTCAATTACATACTCCTATTTTTTTGGCATTTACATGTATCCCAAGGTGATTAAAACTCTAACCCAGAACACTAATAGTGGAACTATGAGAGTTGGAACCTTTATTTGACCCAAATGGGTGTTCAGAAAGGAAAAAACATGAAATAGAAACTAAGTCTAAGTACATTTATTTTGGGTGACACATGATTACCCTTATACCTCTAGATGCTCCTACATCAGACACCCAGGGTATATTGAAAAGTGACCTTGTCACTTTATGAATGGTAGAGGAAATCCCAAATGGGAAATCTTAGCTGCTGATATCGAAGTTGAGTCCTCTATTGGCCATCCTTTCCACTTGACCAGATACTCTTCATACTACCTATTTCTAGTACTCCTTCCCACACGACTATCCAGAATCTCCTCTATCTCCTCCTTCTTAGAAGTAGGAATTGGACATGGCTCTAACATCAACTCCTCATCTACACCATCATCATGATACTCTGTTAAGTTTGCAATGTTGAAGATAGGAGAAATGTGAATTCCATCTGGCAACACCACCTCATATGCATTTCATGAGTCATGTTCCTTTAGAATTTTGCAAGGGCCAAACTTCTTCATTTTCAACTTGTTGTAAGTACCTACTGGAAATCTCTCCTTTCTTAAGTGTACCATGACTAGATCCCCTACTTGGAACTCCTTATGTCTTCTCCTTTGATCAACCCTAGCTTTATACTATTGGTTCATCTTGGTAATGTGTGCCTAGACCTCCTCATGTAGATGCTTGATATGTTCAAAAGATTCTTCAGCTTCAGCACTTGTCCTCTCACCTTGCTCTATCTTCCTCAATTCTGGTGTAGTCCTTAAGCTACTTCCATATACAATTTAGAATGGTGATCTACCCATACTCCTATTTATAGAGTTATTGTAAGAAAACTCTACTTGTGGTAGAATCAAATCCCACCCCTTGGGCTTATCCCCAACTAAACATCTCATCAAATTGCCCAGACTTCTATTTACCACTTTTGTCTGCCCATCAGTCTGTGGATGATGTGTGGAACTGAATTTCAAGTCTGTTCTCAACTTCTTCCACAATGTTCTCCAGAAATACCCCACAAATTTAGTATCCCTCTCAGAAACTATACTCCTTGGGAGACCATGTAGTCTTACCACCTCTCTGAAAAACAAGTCTGCAATATGGACAACATCATGAGTTTTGTGGCATGGAATGAAATGTGCCATTTTGGAGAACCTATCAACCACCACAAATACTGAGTCATTACCCCTTTGTGTCCTCGGCAATCCAAGAACAAAATCCATACTTATGTCCTCCCATGGATTTTATGGAATAGGCAATGGCTGATATAGTCCAGTATTGTGACTAAATCCCTTGGCCACTTGACAAACCTGGCAATTCTGTACAAACTTCCTCACATCCTATGACATTTGAGGCCAAAAATAATGTTTTTTGAGAATGGAAATGGTCTTATCTAGACCAAAATGTCCTACCATCCCTCCACTATGTTTCTTCTTAATCAGATTTTCCCTCATGGAACTCCTTGGAATGCACAATTGACTACTATTGAACAACATACCATCCTGAATCAAATAGTCTAACCACTTAGTTCTATCTACAGCAACAAGTTCTTTACAAGATTTCTATGCTTCAACAAAATTAGGATACTAAGGGTAAAAATTCTTGAGTTCATCAAACCCAACTACTTCAACCTGCATTACTATAAGCACCAACTGTCTCCTACTTAGTGCATTTGTAACCCTATTAGATTTTCCACTTCTATGCTTTAACACAAATGTATAGCTTTGCAAGAAATCTACCCACTTCATATGCCTCTGATTCAATTTGCCTTGGCTATTTAGGTACTATAATGCCTAATGATCAGTATACAAAAAAAAATTCCTTTGGCAATAAATAATGCCTCTACTTCTTTAAGGCCTGAACTATTGCATAGAACTTTTGATCATAAATAGAATACTTCTTCTTTGCATCATTCAATTTTTCACTAAAATATGTAATAGGCTTACCTTCTTGGCTCAATACAACTCCAATAGCACTACCACTAGCATCATAATCCACCTGGAAAACCTTTCTAAAATTTGTAAGTGCCAACATAGGTTGTTCTATTACCTTCTTCTTCAGTATTTCAAAACTTCTCGCAGCTGCCGCAGTCCATTTGAACTCTTTTCTATCCCCTCTTATTGTGTCAGTTAGGGGTGCACATATGCCATTGAAATTCTTAATGAACTTCCTATAAAAACTAACTAGACCATGAAATGATCTTACCTCAGTAGCGGACCTTGGAGTAGGCCATTCCAAGATGGCTTTTACCTTCTTTGGATCCATTTTAAGTCCTTCAGGTGATATAACAAACCCCAAGTAGACTAACTCCCTTTTTGAAAAGATACACTTCTTCATATTAATTAACAGTTTCTCTTCCCTTAACCTTTCAAGGACATTACAAATATGCAATAAATGTTCTTCTAGAGTCTTTCTAAAAATTAAAATATCATCCAAATAGACAATAACAAATTTTCCCAAGAACTTCTTAAGTACCTTATTCATAAGCCGCATGAAGGTGCTTGGGGCGTTTGTTAATCTGAAGGGCATGACTAACCACTCATAAAGACCCTCCTTGGTCTTGAAGGCATTTTTCCACTCATCTCCTTCTTGTAACTGTATTTGGTGATAGCCACTCTTGAGATCTATCTTTGTGAAGTACTGAGCTCCACTCAAGCAGTCCATAAGATCATCCATTCTTGGAAAAGGAAACTAATACTTGATGGTTATCATGTTTATAGCTTGAGAGTCTGTACACATCCTCCACTCTCCATCCTTCTTTGGTGCCAGTACTGTAGGTATTGCACATGGACTCAGGCTCTCCCAAATCAACCCCTTTCTCAATAGCTCCTGAACCTATCTATTTAGCTCCTCAATTTTAGTAGGAGTCATCCTGTGAGTAGCCTTGTTAGGAAAACTAGCTCCTAGGATTAAATCTATCTGATGACTGATTTGCCTTACCGATGGCAATCCTTCTGGAACATTAACAAAGATGATATCTCCAAACTCACCTAGTAAATCTAAAACTTCAAGTGGTATTTCACTACTACCTTTCTTATCTTTTCTAGGAATCAAAGCATAGCACATACGTTGATGTTTCATGCCATCTAAAAAATTTCTTCCATCAACAAGACAAATCCTAGCACTGCTACATACCTTTTTTCCTTCCTTTTTCATGGGTTTTAGTTTTTGGTGAACTCCATCCTTTGTTAGAGAGTATGTGTTTGCATGACCATCATGTACTACATGCCTATCAAACTGCCACAATTTACCCAACAATAGATGGCAAACATCCATTGGAATAACATCACAGAGAACTTCATCATGGTAACTCCCAATTTTGAACTTCACTAAACATTGTTCACTTACTAGGACCTTATGATCATCCTTCACCCAAGCGATTTGATAGGGCTGGGGGTGTTTCTCCTCCTTGAGCTTTAGCTTAGAGACCATTTCTTCTAACACCAAGTTGTCAGTGCTACCACCATCAATGATCACATCACAACATTTATTCTCACATTTGCAACTAGTACAAAATAGACTCCTCCTTTGTCCTAGTTCAATCTCACCACTTAGTAGGACCCTTTCATTTACTAAAGTCTCTCCTCTTTCTGCATCCTCTGAATGTGATGACTATGCATCCTCATCCACATGAGCAACCCCAGCTTGACCCTTAGCTCTCCTATCTATTCTTCCTTGTCGTTAAGGGCATTCAAAGGCATGATGACCTTTTTCATTGCAATGGAAATAGGTACCATGAAAACCTCCTCTTCCTAAACCTTGTCCACATCCTCTACCTCTTCCTCTCTAATCTCCAAAGTTTTAATCATGGGAGCAGTTCAAATCCTTGTTCCTCTAGTTCTGGCTAGTACCCACATCTTCATTTTTCCTTTGGGTCTCATTTCAACCTCCAGATGACCTACCACTACCCCTTCCTCTTTGACCATGCCCTCTTTGTCTCCCTTCAAACTTTTTATTTAGCTTCTCTTCAACTCGTAGGGCAAACTGGTATGCTTCTTCAATGCTAGTCATTCTTACCAGACTTAATTCCTCCTTGATGCTAGGTCTTAACCCATTAATATAATAAGCAACCTTATCCTTATTTGCTTTTGCATGCCCCACTCTAATCAGAAGTCGGTAAAACTCCTCTATATATCCCTGGACTGATTTTCTTGCTTGCTTTAATCGATGCATCTTCTTAAACAAATCAAGCTCATAGTCAACAGGAATGAACTGCTTCTTTAGTTTGTCCACCATGCGATCCCACCTTGTGATCTTCTCATTTCCTCTTCTATTTCTTTCCAATTGAACCTCTTGCCACCATATTTTGGCATGGCCTTTTAGTTTTTCCTTTGCAAATTTAACACTATCTAGATCCCTGATATCCTCATACTCAAAGTACTCTTCCAGTTCATTGATCCAGTCAATCAATTCATCTGGTTTTAGATTTCTTGAAAATACACCCACATTGACTGTAGGTCTTTTTCGAAACTTAGTAATGGCCCTAAAAAGCCTTTCCTTTGCTTGATTCAAAACTTCCCTGTCAACTTCCCCTTTTGGTCCAATTTCTTCTTCTTCATTGTCATCCTCACTTTTGTCACCTGCCGCAACATTTGTTCCCCTACAAAGCTCCTCTTGCAATGCTTGAACTTGCCTTTAGAGGGCTCTAACCTCCTGAGGATTAATAGATTTGACCCTTCCACCATGCTATCTTTGTGGAGGCATCTTCTTAACTTGAACCCACAACCACACAGTCCTAGTGCAAACTGCCTCACAGTTGGCACTCTGTCTACACACTCAAGAAAAAACATGCTCTGATACCACTTGATGGGGACACAACCCAACCATAGAATGGACACAACAAGAAAGGAAAAATTTTTATTAACTATGTAAATATGCTAATACATTCAGTACAAAGAAAATAGACATCAAAACATTTCCCTATGGGCTTACATCAGTATAAATTTGGAGATAATTTCTCTTTTTAGTACCTCCTCTCAAACTCCACTCCAAACTGCCTTTTACAATGCCAAAAATGTTCTTAAATAGACTCCAAAGGGTTAAGAATTAGGAATACATTCTAGAAAGTACTATTTGGCTCCAATGACCAAGTAGAAGGCTCCAGAAGCCATGTTAGAAGTCAGCACAAAATTAGAAGAATCTAGAAATGGAAACCGAACTTCTAAGAGGCATAACTTTTGAACCGTAGCTCTGATTGATGAACCGTTTACATTTCTAGAAATATCTCAAAGAATTCTATAGCCCTATGGATGAGCTTTTATTTTCCCCATTTTATGGCCCTATTCAAGGTCATTTAATGCCCCTAACTTGACTTTGAAGCATTCTTAAGAGGTCTACAGAAATTGAAAAACTGTGATAACTTTCAAACTGTGGGGCCTTTTGACCTAATTCTTTTTCTAGAATGCTCTAAATTAAAATGACAATCATCTGACCAATTTACACCTTATAGTTCACCAAAATGATGGCTCAATTACATACTCCTTCTTTTTTTGGCATTTACATGTATCCCAAGGTGATTAAAACTCTAACCCAGAACACTAATAGTGGAACTGTGAGAGTTGGAACCTTTATTTGACCCAAATGGGTATTGAGAAAGGAAAAAATATGAAACATAAACTAAGTCTAAGTACATTTTTTTGGGGTGACATAGGATTGCCCTTATACCTCTAGATGCTCCTGCATTAGGTAGGAAGAAAATGGTGACATCATTAATCATGATAGATGGATGGATACATGCTATGTGATGCAGAGAGAAGCCCTAGAAGTAGCACAAAATGATAGTCTAGAAATGAAAAAGGCTAGCATGTAGATAGAGCATATGTTCAAGATCGAAGTCAAAGCCCAAGAGATTATCAATGATATAGATCTGGCAAAGGATGAAAAGTATGCCGAACACATTAGGCTATGCAATGATTTTATCGAATCATCATCATCAGAATCAGCAACATAAAGCCTTCTATTTTATAATTATGCTTTAAAGTGCATTCAATTTGTTTTTAATATGTCAATTTGTTATAAATTTTGTAAACAAAGAGACATTCCCTTTCACAATGTAACCAATTTGATGCCTATAATTATAAGGATTGCATTTAGAATAAGATATCATAGGATAAATATTTTCGCATTATATATTAGAGGAAGTTGATTCTTTTTGTTGACTTTGGTTTTTATCAACTGTATCCACCAGAAACATATGTAACAATGTGGTGAAGCATTTTGAACTTAATATAAAGGCTTATATGCTCATTTTATCTTTTGGAGATATCAATTCTATCTCTTTCACTTTTTTTCCTTTAATTTTTTAGGCTTGCAATGTTGTGATCACTTCATTCTATACCTTATTGCTCCTTCACAACTTAGAGCACTATCAGAAAATGAAATCATGCAAAGATATGATGGTCAAGTTTAACTATCACATTTTATTTTGTTCACAAACTCGTAACCTTACTTCTTAATCACAACTCTAACCCCATGAAGATGCAATCAAAGTATTTTTCCACTTTGCATCTCTAATCATAGTTTAGCAATAACTCTTTGTGATGATGTGACTACATAGGCCTTAACTTCTATAATTAGCTCTCACTCCATTGCAACTTAAAGTTGACTACCTTTTCAATTGCCTTCAATGGAATGATATCAAATGAAACTTAACTAATTTTACCAATAGGACAACTCCTTTGAAAACTAGACATTAATCTACTCTTCAACACTTTGAAGCTACGATGAGTCAAACTTTAGCCTTAATTGACTAGCGGTTAACTGACCTTCTTCACACTATTGGAGTTTTTAGCCTTAACTAAAAGTTCACCCTTGATATGTTGTGACTCCTCATATTCACCAAATTGCAACTATATTTACCAAGTGACTATGCTGACCTATGATGTTGTGAACCATTGCATACTAACCTTGATCGTGTCATTGTCATGGTTTATCTCTTAACATTATCACTAACTATGACCATGTGAAAAGGTTAATCTTTAACTTTTTGTGACTTCACCACTTAGACCTCATATCAAATTTAATTGCATGCAATTATGTGATGGCCTTGAGTTAGTTTTGACTACAAACCTAGAGGAACAGATTGCAATCCAGACATTGGTTACTCTTCTAAGCTCTGCATCTCCTATTCCTAGTCAAACTTTACAAAGGTCAAGTGTAGATGCTACACTATTGTATTCATCAAGGCCTAGTCCTAAAAAATCTAAGCTTGGAGAAGGCACATCTTATGGAGATGTCAAGCTAGATGAGGTGATTAAACTTCCAAAGTTTTATCTAGCAACAATCACCATAGAATAGTTGAGCATATTGCAAGAAGCTCTAGCAAGGAAAAAGAATCAAGAGTTACTTAGAAGGGAGCATAAGCAAAGAAAAGTTCTATATGACATCAAAGACATATTTCTTGATGCATTCAACCTCCCATGACCAAATACAAATAAACTTATTCTTGAGAAACTAGTGAATTTAGTGGATCACATTAGTGATGCAGCCCTAGACACAAACACAAAATTGTTTGAATAGTTTGAGAAGAGAATTTTAACAAAGGTTGATGAAAATATTTCTAGTACCATTGCACTCAGACATGTTGAATTAGCAACCAATATGGAAGATGTGAAAAGGGTCTTAAAGAACATAATTTATCTATACAAAAAGCTTTGTGATGTGAACTTGTTCACATAAGAAGCACAAAGGGCTAGTGACTGGCTGTAGGTAGACTTAAAGACAATAGGTAATATTATTAAGATGTCTCCTAGTCATAGTCAAACTCACTTTCAAAGGTTATTATCTACTCAAGTTTAGGTAGCTTCACTACATGCACAAGATGTAAATACTAGGGCTACCTTGATAAATATTCAACCCATGTTGACCCCACACATGGAGGTGTTGCACAAGGAACTAGCCTTTGCAAAACTAGTGATGAAGAAAAATATCTTTCTACTCATGAAGGATTACTAGACCTTTATGTCAAGATAGATGTACAAATTCAATTCATTAGAGGTGGCATGCAACAATTGGGATGCAACACTATAGATTATACTAGAGGTCCATCAAACATTTTAAAACAAACATACTATTCATGTACCACCTGGGACATAAGTGTCAAAAAAAAGGTGGAATAATTTTTAAAATAGGGGGGATAGTGAAGACAAAGGGGAAGTATTACAGAAATAGAGTATGCTAGAAGTTAGTAAATTTACTCAGCAGGAGTATCAAATTCAAATACAACACAAAATAATCAACTCAGGGGGAGTTATGAAGTTTTGAGTTATGATGGATAAGTCATCAAGTTTTGCAAAATTTTGAAATTTTGAAATTTTGTATGTGAGCTGAGTAAATATTATAGATTATCTGAGTTATTCTTAAGTTAAGGTTATATATGCATGACAATTTTTTTTCTACTCATGTCATAATCATAAAGTGTATGTTGAGTAAGTAGTGTATGCCAAGCATAAGTTGTTAGATAATGCAAGTTGAGTAGACTATGTAGTATGTTTCAAGTAGATAGTTCGTGCCAAGTCACTCCAGTGCCGAGAAAGTTATTATATGTTGAGTGATTCAAATGCTAAGTGAACACTAGATGCTAAGTCATTTAGGAGATGAGTTACAACATTGAAGATATGATGGATGTTGGGCATCAAGGGCTTCAAGTGTTGAGAAATAGTTTTGGATATAGTTCTTTGTAATTACAAAAACTCCTATGTTAAAATTTTTTAGGCTAGCTTAAGGATTGTTTTTTTATTCTAAATGATAAGAATGAATCTATAATGAGAATCCCTATGTAGTACATGCAACCGATCAGATTGAGAGATATTCTAAGCAAGAAAATGAGTGAATCATAATCATTGATTTTTACCTAATCCTAAGTCACCTAGGTCTTCTTAATGAAGGCTAACTCTAAAAGGATTTAGAATACTTAGGAGTGAAGAGAGAAGTTTGCGGGTGCAGATAGAGCATTCATGGTGACTAAGGAGTTCTAAATTGAGATATGCATTGTAGAATTAGTTAGAGAGAACAAAGGAAATTAGAGAGGACAAAAAAGTGATACATCTAATCAAAGATGATCAAATGCACATCAATAAAGAGGTGATCTATTATCTAGAAAAGAAGTACTAACCAAAGGATCGAGGTTGAGACATTCTAATAGGTGAATCAATAAATTCTCTTTACAGAGTAGCCTTAATAGGTTTCAAGTTCTAGCAAAGTTTTGTGTAAATCTCTTAATTGAGTTCTTACTTCATTGTAATTTGAAGTATTTTAACCACACACACTTCAAATAGGGTGTTGAAATCCTTTAACTGGGTAAGATCTAACAAAATTTGTAAGCCTTTAACAGGGCAGACCTTTCACAAGGTAGATCATAGTTTATGATTAAACATTGTAACCTTCATTAGATACTCTTTACAATTGCAATAGTGAAGATTTGTGGGTGTCATCCCCACCCAAGTTTTACCTACTCATTGGAGGGTTTTTGGGTAACCAAATATCTTGTGTCAGATATGTGTTGAATGTTTATTGCTTTCAAGCTATGGATGAATATGTTTAGCTAGCTATTTTAGTTTAAATGAAAATTGTGAGATGGATGTGTCATGAATATTTTATGGGATAAAGTTTTAAAGGACTGAGTCACACCCCCCCTTAGAGTTTACTTTCCCTATTGTATTTACATCAATTGGTATTAGAGCATTGGTTCTCTGAAAAGTAAAGCTTTGTGACTTTGAGGAAAGACCTTGAAGATGGAAGTCTACAAGTTGGGAAAGGTTATTGATAACTAAAAGATTAAAATCCAGCTTGCTCTACACCAACTAAATGTAGTAAAAGATAAGTTGAAACACTCATTGAAGAGAAGGAAAAAGATAGCTATTGAGGAGAATGACACACAATACCAAGAGGAAGACACTACTAAATTGTTTATAGATATAAACTCAAGTGAATTTGATGCAAAAGAATGGTTCCCTAATTGAAGAATTCAAAAATCTTAAGATAGGATAAGAAGTCCAATCACTATTTCTATGTGAGGTGACCAAGAAGAAAAATAAAGCTAAGGAAGACAAAGTCATGATTGAAGATGGAAAAAGGATACTCATTAATAGATTGAAAGAGAAGACATTGAAGGTACATAGGATTTCTAGCATGCAATTGGAAAAAATGAATCAAATGATGATTTCCAATCATGAATTGAATGGTAAGGACATTGAGATCACAACCCTGAAATTATAGAATGAAAATCTAAGAAATGATCTCAGAAGAGAGAAAGAATTTTTTGAAAGTTTCAATAGACCTAATGAAGCCATCAAGTACTTTGAGAAACTAATGAGATCTCCTAGATTTAATAGTGATACTACTAGATTGAGATACAACAGTACTAAGGAAGGAGAATCATCTAAAAGTGGTGAACAAAAGGGAAACAAAGGTAAGAACTACAAACCCACTTGTCATAACTATGGAAAGATAGGTCATACAAAAAATGCTTGTAGGGGCAACAATGATAAATAGAACCCTAAGAAGAAATTCATGGGTAACTATCATTAGTATATCAAACACATGAATGCAAGAGCAAGACTACAAGCACACAAAGATTTGAAGTCTATTGCTATAACTATAAGAAGTATGGACATAGAACATATGAGTGAAGATCCAAGCCTAATTGGTCAAAAAACAAGTAGACAAAGGTACAACATAATGAAAAACCCTACAATTAGCATTACAATATAGGGTATAGTTGTCACTATTACAAAGATTATGGACATGTTGCCGAAAATTGTATTAGAACACATTTCAAAATTGGTTATAATACATGGTTGAGTCAAACTACATATTTTAATTGTTTGAAGACTAATCACATTAGTAGCAATTTTCCAACAAGGTCAAAAGCACCTAGCAGTGAATTCAACAAAGGCAAAGGGAAGATTGATGTTGAGAATGTCAAAGATCATATGAACAAGACATGGAAGAAAAAGGAAGATTGCAGCACATCAAGTTCTAATGAGGCCACTTCATCCAATGGATCAGGTGATCACATCACCTCCAACTAAGCAATCAAAAATGATGTGTGACTGATATTGAATTGATATATTTTACATCAATTCCAAAAATATAAGTTATGGAAAGATCATATATGAATGAATTAAGAGGCAATATATTGGTTAGAACCTGGAAGAAATGTATAAGTTTTGTTATATTTTATGTTGTTACCAAGAATGAAAAATATTAGTTGATGTTGAGTTATTAAAAGTGATAACATTAGCCATGATCATTGTAGTTGTCAAGCGTAGAAGAATTTATGTGTAAGCCAAGTGAGTTGAAATTTCTATGATAGCCAAGCTTATAGCTATGTAAGCATTAAGCAAATTTTTAACGAGTTTTAAGGGCTATATGATCAATTTTTGACTCATTTACATTCATTTGAGATTGAGAAGAGTACAAAGAGCATAAGGAAAATTGAAGTGAAGAATTCAAGCATTTGTGAGCTAGATTCAGCTGCTACTCACCACCAATCATCAAATTCAAAAGGTATTTATTATGCACCAAGCTACATTGTCTGAATTATCACAAACTCTAGTTATTTGATATTGTGTCTAGTTATTCTACTACTATTAGGAAGGAAGGAAAAGAAGTTTTAAATGTTCAATTGATAAGAAATGAGATTAACCAACCACCCTTCAGAGCTATTCCCGAGATTGCATAC
This sequence comes from Cupressus sempervirens, assembly GCA_028749045.1. NCBI lineage: Eukaryota > Viridiplantae > Streptophyta > Pinopsida > Cupressales > Cupressaceae > Cupressus > Cupressus sempervirens. Next base: position 60,898,801 of record CM053783.1, read on the forward strand.
AAAGGAGATCCAACTAGTGTGTTACCTATGATACCACCAAAGGTTTTGATGATACAAGATGTAAGATGTTACTACACTTGTAAAGTTGGAACTATTGGAGACATTAGAATTAGAGATTTGTATAGCCAACTATGTGTTGATGGAGTGATGATGGAGGAAAACAATATTGTAGAGAGAAATGGGTAAACATGTGCCCTATATTTTCAAAATGTATTCAAAATAGAATGGATTAAGATAGTGTTGAAGAAAATACATGATCACTTAGTATGGTTGGAAAATGGCCCCACCAAGATCACTAAGATGATCATTCAATGAGTAATAGGGTACCCTACCCTTGACAGACCCAAGACTATGTGAAGTGATGCAAAGGAGGTAATTAAAAGGGGCTATATGGAATAAAAGAGGGATGACAATCAATACAATTTTAGATTACCTAATTGCATTTTTAGTGAGAATTATTTCTCACAAGTTCTTTCAATCTAGTAGATTGAATAGTGTATCTTGTATGATTGTATATTTGGGATACAAGATAGTGAGATCTTGTCGAGTTACAACTCTAGTAGTTATCACAAAACTTGGGAGCCATAAGAAAGATAAAGAGTGCACAATGTAAGTTTGGTTCATTACTAGTGTGCATATTCCTTTATGTGCAAAAGACCAATAGGTCTATTGCAGTTCAAATTGGAAAGTTCATAGAGTAACTTAGAGACAATTTTGAGTCAATCATGATAAGATATTTTGAAGACTTTAAGAATTCTATGAAACTAAGAATGAGGATACTAGTTTCACTAGTAGATAAATATTATGATGATGTTTTCTTTCTAGTGAATGTTGGTTTTACATATGTACAAGTAGTTGTTCCTAGGGTTAGGTGGCTCAAGACATTTTCATATGAAGTCAATGTGGATGAGCCATTAGTATCCATCACAAATTTATTAGTAGAGGAAGTTAACAAGAGTGCAACCTCATTTGGCAACTATGAGGAAGCCGAATCTAGAATCACAATAGATTTGAAGATAACTTTTGTGATGAGAAAGAAGAACAAAATTGTGAATAAGCTTAAAGAAATATTTGGTGAAGTGGGAGAAGAAGAAGAAGAAGATGATGATGATGATGATGATGAGGAAGAAGAAGATGTGCAACCTTCTCAAGCCCCTCTTGCACTAACACAAGGTCAAGGAGAAGAGCAAGAAGAAGAGGAAGTGGAATATGATGAAGATGTCAAGGGAGAAGAAGTTGTGAAGAATTTAAGCCTATAGAGAAGAAGAAGAGAAAAGCCAAGGAGAAAGTAGAAAATAAACCAAAGAAGGCTATGAAGCCAACACAAAAAAATGCAGTAGTTTCTATCACCAAGGCTAGCACAAGAGCTACTGCAAAGGAAACACAAGAAGCTAACAAACATAAAGGGAAATAATCAACTACTACTGTAGAGTAGAGTTTGCAAGAATGACCTATAAGGAATAAGTATATAGCTCTAGATGAATTAGATGAGGAGAGGACCAAGTTAGATGAAAACAATCAATTCCAAGTGTTAAGCCAATGTCCCTCTTCTAATTTAGACAACTTCTATGATAACATTAAGAACAATGCAGATTTGTATAGGTTCACACATGTTGAGTTTGAAAAACTAAGAAAGGTAGACATGAATAAGGTTAAGGAATCTTTATACAAGATAATGGACACATTCAAGAAAATCCCTATTGAGCTTGCTAACTCTCTACCCAAAAGTCTATATGATAGAGTTGAGCAGAGATAGCAATACAATTTAACTATAGAAAGGAATATAAGGGAGACTACTCAAGCCAAAGTAATGCAAAAACTAGACAAGTCATCTATAGCTATGGCCATTAAGAAATTCAAGGAGAAATTTACTCTAAAATATAGAGCCTTTAACATTTTGTAGAATAACATTGAGGAAGTTGTCAACTAGAGCACCTACACATGAAAGGTTATCTATAGGTTGTAGATAGAAAAAGCTATTGAGCAAGCACCTGAGGAGGTAGGTGAGGAAAATGATGAAAAAGAGGTAGTTGAAGTTACAAAGGATGGTACTATCAAATATGTTCATGAGGGAGGAACAAAAAATGAAATAGAAGTAGCGGGAATAGTTGAAGAAGAGTAGCGGCAAGATTAGAGTGTGCCTAAGATACATATGCCAAGTGCTTGTCACCTTCATGTGGAACTAGAAACTATCAAGATAATTGATGATTCTAATAATACAATGTAGAAAATCAATCCATTGACAGAGGATTTTTTGAAAAGGATTCTATAGGATTCAAATTTAGCTACTAAACTATGCACTAATCTTGTATTAATTAGTATAGATGAAATTGAAAAAGCATCACCAGGGGAGAAACGAAACACTAAAACATCTAGTGTGACCCTTATACTTACAGAGACAAGAGGTCCAGATGCAAAACTAGGTGTCACCATTGACACTCATGTTCCAATTCCCATTGTGGTATACCAAAGAAAGGACATAGTGACACCAAATGTTAGCCCATTAGTGCTAAATGCTTTAATACAAGTAGTGTTATAGTTGAGAAGGATGGGACACAAGTCCAAATAGGTTAGGAAAGAAGTTCTACACCTAAAACCTAGATTCAAGGTGGAGAAACCATAGAAATGGAGAATGATAGGACTAAAGAGTCAGTTTTGACTATGAAACTAGAGGAACATAATGCAATCCAGAGATTGGTTACACTACCAAGCTCTACATCTCTTATTCCTAGTCAAACTCTTCAAAGGCCTAGTCCTTATAGTCATTAAGGCCTAGTTATTAGGGCCTAGTCCTAAATCATCTAAGCTTGGAGAAGGAACATCTTATGGAGATTTCAAGCTAGATGAGGTGATTAAACTTCCAAAGTTTGATCTAGCAACAATCACCATAGAACAGATGAGCATATTTCAAAAAGCTCTAGCAAGGAAAAAGAATTAAGAGTTACTTAGAAGGGAGAAAAAGAAAAGACAAGTGCTATATGACATCAATGAAATATTTATTGATGCATTCATCTTCCCAAAACCAAATACAAATTAAAATATTCTTGAGAAACTAGTGAATTTAGTGGATCACATCAGTAATGCAAACCTAGACACAAGTACCAAACTTTTGGAATGGCTTGAGAGGAGATTTTGAACAAAGGTTGATGAAAATATTTCTAGTGCCATTTCATTTAGACATTTTGACTTAGCAACAAAGATGGAAGATGTGAAAAAGGTGTTAGAGAATGTATTTTCTCTATACACAAATCTTTTTGATGTGAACTAGTTCACACAAAAAGCATAGAGGGCTATTGACTGGTTGTAGGGAGACTTAAAGACAACAGGCAATATTCTTAAGATGTCTCCTAGTCAAAGTTGGACTCACTTTAAAAGGTTATTATCTACTCAAGGTTAGCTAGTTACACTACATGCACAAGATGAAAATACTAGGGCTACCTTGATATATATTCAACCCATGTTAACCCCACGCATGGAGGTGTTGCACAAGGAACTAGCCTTTGCAGAAACACTAATGAATAAAGATGCTCATATTTCTAATCATGAAGGCATAGTGGACCTTGCTATAGAGCTAGATGTACAAATTCAATCATCAAAGGTGGCATGGAATAATTAGGATGCAACACTAAAGATTATTCTAGAAGTCCATCAAATATTTTTGGACAAATGCACTATTCATCTACCACCTAGGCCATAAGTGTCAAAAAAAAGGGAGCAATAATTTTTTAAAAGTGGGGATAATGAAGACAAAGGGGGAGTATTATGGAAACAAAGTATGCTAGTAGTTAATAAACTTACTCTACAGGAAGATCAAATTCATATACAACACAAAAAAAACAACTCAAGGGGAGTTATGAAGTTTTGAGGTATGACTGATAAGTCATCAAGTTTTGCAAATTTTTGAAATTTTGTATGTGTGCTAATTAAAGATTAAAGATTATCTAAGTTATGCTTAAGTCAAGGTTATAAATGTATGAAAAAATCTTTTTGCTACTCATTCCAAAAGGGGAGATTGTTAATCTCAGATTGGTTTTGACAAATGAGTGACTACACACTTAGTCAAATTCATAAAATGTATTTCGAGTAAGTAGTGTATGTTGAGCATAAGTTGTCAGATAATCCAAGATAAGTAGAATATGTAGTATGTGCCAAGAAAATAGTTAGTGGTGAGTCACTCCAGTGCTGAACAATTTATTATATGCCGAGTGATTTAGATGTTGAGTGAATAGTGGATGTCAAGTTATTTAGAAGATGGGTTACAACATTGTAGATATGATGGATGCTGAGCATGAGAGGCTTTAAGTACCGAGTAAACAATTTTGAATATAGTTATTTGTAATGGTACAATATCATATGTAAACCATTTTTGGCTTGAATTTAGTATTGTTTTGCGATTCTAAATGATAAGAATGACTCTATATTGAGAATCCCTATGTAGTAAATGCAACTAATTAGATTGAGGGATGTTCTAAGTGGAAAAATGGGTGAATCACAATCATTTATTCTTACCTAACCCTAAGTCACCTAGGTATTCTTAAGGAAGGCTAACCCTAAAAGAATTTAGAATACTTAGAAGGAGTGAAGAGAGAAGTTTGCATGCACAAACAAAACATTCATGGTGACTTAGGAGTTCTGAATTGAGATATGCATTGTATAATCAATTAGAGAGAATAGAGGAAAGAAGAGAGGATAGAAGTGATACATCTAATCAAAGAGGATCAAGTAAAGATTAGTAAAGAGGTGAAATGTTATCTAGCAAAGAAGCTAAATAAAGGATCAAGGATGAGACATTCTAACAGGTGAATTGGTAAAATCTCTTAACATAGTAGCCTTAATAGCTTTCAAGTTCTAAAGAACTTTTGAGGAAATCTCTTAACTAAATTTTTACTTCATTGTAAGTTGAAGTCCTTTAACTAGTAACATTTCTAATAGGGTGTTGAAATCCTTGAACATGGTAAGATCTAACAATCTTTTTAAGCCTTTAATAGGGTAGATCATAGTTTATGACCAAACATTGTAACCTTTGGTTGGATACACTTTACAACTATAGTAGAGAAGATTTGTGGGTATCATCTCCACCCTAGTTTGACCTTATTATTAGAGGGTTTTTGGGTAACCAAATATCTTGTGTCATATATATGTTGCATGTTTATTTCTTTCATGCTATGGATGAATGTGTTTAGCTAGCTATTTCACTTTACATGTAAATTGTGAGATGGATGTATTGGAAGATTAGGGAGATTGTTAGAAAAAATTTTGCAAGCATGAATTTTAATGATATTTCTATAGGGGAACACTATAGATATGCCACTATGATGATATGTTACATTCATGACTGAGTTTGTCATTGATGTCAACATAGTAGTTTTCTATGGTATCTGACAAAAGAACAACAAAAAGTTCAAGTTGGTATGGATGACTAGTTGAGTGTTTACACCATTCAAGGTTATGAGAGATATTTCTAAGTAGCTAGTATATGTAGTTAATGTTGGAATATGAATTAATATGTCTAGAAGAAGTTATGTAAGTTTTGGTGATGTCTTTTTTGAGAGAGAGTTTATAGAGGCATGTCTAGTAAACTTGTTATATCTCTTAGCAGAGTTGATATTATGTGAATCAAGGTTGAGAACATAAAGAAGACATGTTGGTGATTATTTGGATAATCTTTCTTTATGTTATTGCTAAAGTGTAACATGTTCTTAATGTGGTCCTATAGTAATTAATTGATAAGGTCACAGAACCGACTTAGGAAATTGTTTTGAGGACTCGGTATAAAGGAAGCAAATTTTTTTTATCATGGCAATGGAATGATATAGTTTTATGATTAATGAGAAGCAATAGCAAGAGTGGAAAGTGAAGTTGAGCAGAACAATGTGGAAGTGAAGGAAACTTCATTGCCAAGGTTTTTTTGAGTGGTCTAAGGTTTGGTATTTGGATCTAAGGTTCATGACCTAGTCTAAAAGGTCTAACAATGATTGGTTTGGTTGAAAAAAAAAGTAAGGAGGGAGATAATCGTAAATGACATGTTTGAGTAGTGAGCTCTTCTTGTAGTTGAAATTGCATGTTTGAGCAGTGGACTCTTCTTGCATACATTATACCACAACTCCTAACAGGATTGGAATCTCCAAACAAGGATTCAAATTCTCCTAATAGGGACTCTATGTACTAAATGTTGTAACAAACTCCTAACAGGGTCCATCCTATAACAAGGAATATCTATATTAGTACATCATCTTGTGTGCATCATTCCCACTGGGGTTTTCCCTCTGATGAAGGGTTTTCCTAGTCAACATATCTAGTGTAATTGTCTATGTGTATTTTATTATGGTTGTTGTTTACTTTGGTTGAATGGTTAAGTTTTCTTAAAGAAGATATATGTTTTATTTGTTGGATAACTGATACACCCCCACTCAGTTATCTTGATGGACTATTGTTTTTAACAATTGGTAACAGAGCATCAAGTCCTTGAAGATAAATTTTAACAACTTTGGGAGATCCATGGTGAGGATGTTTAGGAAAGATAGTCCTAAGTTTTGCAGAGGAAATTTTGACACCTAGATGGTGGAAATTATTGGTGAATTATCAAATTTATGTAAAGAGTAGAGTATTGAGTGTTCAGATGTAGAATCTTTCTATTTTATACAAAAGAATAGAAGTTCAAGGAAAGATGAATCTAGATCCAAAGAAGACATGAAGATAGAGGAAAGTATTGATCTACTTACAAAGAGAGAACTAGAAGATATGAAAAAAAAAAATTGTTGGACATGCAAAGAATTTGGTCATTTTTCATCCATATGTCCTCGGAGAATAAGGAAAAGTAGAAAGAGTTTTGTTTCTAATCAAGTTGAAGAATTTAAAGAAAGCATGAAAAGAGTATTGAATGACTATGATAATGAGCCTTTATTGGTTAATAAAGAAGAAGTAAAAGAAGAGATAGCTTTGGTGACTATTATGGAAAGTGCAAATGTGAGAATTGATGATAAATTTAGGATACAAGAGAGAATAGTTCATTACAATTTAGATGACGATATTGTTACTAAGCTAAGGAATGATGAGCTATTTCTTAAAACTAACAATGATTTATAGAATGAAGGAGAGAAAAGGTAGGAACTAAGCTCAAAACCTTTAGTAGAGCCAAGAGTTGAGATAGCAACTCCCACTTCAGGAAAGAACATTATAAAGAATCATCCATCTGAGTAGATCATCAGAAGAAAAGATAAAGGTTTGATGACAAGAAGTAGAGTCAATGAAGAACTATGTTTGATATCTCAAGTTGAACCAAAGAATTTAAATGAAGCATGCAAAGATGATTATTGGAAACAACCTATGAAAAAGGAATTGAATCAGATAGTAAAGAATGAGACATGGGAATTGGTCCCTAGACCAGTAGACAAGAATGTGATAGGAACTAAATGGGTATTCAGAAATAGGATAAATGAATAAGGAGAAGTTGTAAGGAATAAAGCTAGATTGGTATGTAAAGGTTACTCATAGCAAGAAGGAATAGACTATGATGAGGCATATGCTCCAGTGGCTAGAATAGAAGAATTAAGATTATTCTTATCCTATGGAACATCAAAGAAATTTAAAGTATATCAGATAGATGTCAAGTCAACATTTCTAAATGGAAAACTTGAAGAAGAATTGTACATTGAGTAGCCTGAAGGATTTCCTTTGACAGATGACAAGGACATAGTATGTAGACTAAGGAAATTATTGTGTGGCCTAAAGGAAGCACCAAGAACCTAGTATGTGAGGTTGGACAAGCATTTGACAAAGCTTGGATATATCAAAGGTATGGTAGATAGTAATTTGTATTGAGAAGAAATTGATGATGGTTTTTTTGGAGTTCTTTTTGGTAAAGAACATATCAGGTAGATTTAAACCTGATACCAAGAAACAAAGACCAGGGACAAGCCTAAGGATGAGCTAAATCCTATATTCAGCAAGGCTAAATCTCAGTTCTGGGCCAATTAACAGAGTCATATCAGGACTCACTTCACTTTAGGCTCTACTAAGCCAAGGCGGGAAAACCTAAGGGATTTGTCTGATTTATCTTGATACTTCACTACAAGACTACCCTCTATAGCAGATATGGTAAATATTCTTCTTCAATTTGCTAGTAAATCTCCTGATTACAGCAGCTAATCATAACCAAGGAAAGCAACCACAAATAAGCCATGACCTACAATTCTAGTTCTTCAAACTATAAAATGGGAAATTGATATTCATTTTGATTTGGTTTCTCAGCATAACCAAGTATGCAACAACAAAGGACATGTATCCTTCAAGCTGACCAATCCCTTATCCATTGGGCATCAACTAAATCTTCAACATACAGATGGATACCTAAAACATGCTCACATATTCATGCATATGATCTATCTATTTGACTTTCAAATAGACATCAGTCTTCATAACAACTCTCGTACTTATGATGATATCCTCCTCATGTAACCCACAATCCTGTCAATGTAAACAAGCACTTACTTGGATTCTTTGTTCCAACAGCAAGTTTATCATGACATACAACCTTAAATGATTGCAACTAAGTTCAAGACCTTGGTTCTTCAGCACAGAACATTACAAATAATAGAAGCAGGAGATGAGAATCAGAATGAAACTAATAAGGTTAAACTCTTTGCATTAATTTCATTGAAAATAATACATCATCTGCATACAAAAATTCAAAAGATACACAAAGAAGTGACTATGTAATATATTTGTACTTCAAAAGGAATACAACATGATGTTCATAACAGGAAAATAATGAGAAAACTGGTATCACAACTGTGTGAAAACTCAGGAAATTGGAACCAGACTTGTGGTCTCACAATCCACCCAAAATATTCAAAAAATTGGAACCTGGTATCACAACCCTCAGAAAATTTCAAAATAATTGGAACCTATACAAAGAGTAGAAAAGGGAGATATATAGGAAAGAAGATCTCTCTGGAAGAATGATCTGTCATTGACATCTGTCCCACTAAGAAATGTCTTCATTTGGAGTTGCTGAAACTGATCTTCTTCCAACTACCTGCACTTTGAAAATCATAAATGATGACAAAATATCTGATATATTTCCACATAAAATGTGAAAATATCTCCTTGAAGAAAATATCAGAATGATAACAATCTATACTAAGGCCCCTGAAATCTGATTTCAACTTGTTTCAATTCATCTGCTATGAAAATCAAATTCCTCTGTTATAAAAAACCATAACTTCTCCAACTGCCTTTAAAACTATCAAATCACTTTGAAACTTGCTGGAGAAGTTAAGAATGATGAAAATATCTCTATATTTGGTTGCAATTTCATCTACAACATTAAATTTCCACCTTTCACCATGAAGATCCTGAAATCAAAAAATTTCCTGTAGCTGGTTCCTGTTGATACCTGTACAAAAACTGATTGCAGAAATGAAGAGTTCACTCTTTCTTGGTTCCAATGGTATATAACACTCTATATTTTGGATCAAAATAGCTCCCTGAAGATCATACTAAAAATCAGGCTCCCCAGGTAGTACAAAACCAATTAAATAAAAAAATTAAAAGTTCATATAGTGAAAACTATATAAAACTTAAAAATAAATCAAATCTCCATTTTAGGCTCTGAGCGTTGAATCATTTGCAATCTTGATTTTTATATCATTTTCCTTTCTCCCCTTATCTGCCACATGTCACCTCTTCATTGGATATCATATCTAGCGGGCCTCTTCATTCTGGAGCCTCTGATCACACGATTGGGCAGAGCATCGCGAGACATCAAAAAATTTGCCCCGATCTTACGACAAAGTGGTAAGATCGGGGACCTTTTATTTTTCATTTACGATTTCACAAAATTGTCGGACCATCACACATCACCAAGATTGGACCCCCGATCATACGATAATGTCGTAAGGTCGGGGCTCCACAATATTCTCCCTCCGATCATATGATGGGGTCAAAATTTTGTTGACCCGCAGACAGGCCCCACATGTATGTGGTCAGCCTCCACTGCTGAGATGTGTCATGAAGACACTTCAATATCTGAGCCACCAGGATTTTATACCACTACGAAACCCACAGCCCAAATGATGTGGGATAATGCAGGTGGCCTCCCCGCTCTGCAAAAACCATGCACACCACTGCAAAAACATGGGTACCATTGCAAAAATGCCCCCCTACAAAAAACGTGTCCCTCTGCAGATTGAAAATTGGATCCCATCTCATGATGAAGCTTCCATATAGCGTGATGCGCGTAGATGCATTTGTTTAATCGACCACCAAGCCGCTTGTAGCTGCTATCATGCCCTGCCTCATGCAAAAAACATGAGTTTCCTTGATCACTACAAACGCTGACCCTCCATTGGTGCCCCTGCCTCTTACGACCTCACCTCCATCTTGCAACCAAAAACATGGTTCCTACAAAAATTTGAATGATCCCCTTGTTGAAACTTGGGTGAACTGACGGTGACTGCTCCTACTCAAATTTCAAATTTAGTTTTGCCAACATAGGTCTCCAATTCCATTTGCCTCTAAAAAGTAGCACACCATTATCATCTCGGAATAATCATTAATATTTACAGCAAATGAAAAAAAACATAGTTCCTTAAAAATAATGTGGTAGAAGAACCACATTGGCATGTTCATTTTGCAAATCCCACCTGAACTCAATATATTTGTCAAACACAATTAATTTTCACATCACTGTCCTCTCTTAAAACTACAACATTTTATCTCATTATTTTGTCGATTTGGACAAAGTAGTCGGGACCCAAAATAGGCCCAGCTAAAAATTTGTTGCTAAACAACTAACGTGGAAAATTGATCCACCAACCTCCTTGAACTGACTGGAAACCCATTTGAATGCTGGATCATCATTGAAAACTTACTTTGATCATCTCTGCACCACTGTGAAATCACTGTCAGGAGGCTTGTTGCCTGGCTTTAAAAACTATCAAAATCACCTGACTGGGTTGCGAAACTCAGGATCTATCATCTCTCCATCATGTTCAAAAAGCCTTCCAAATCTCATCTCATGATGAGAAAAGATATCGACCTCCAAAGTTGCCAACTTAAAACTACCTACAGAATAACATGTCAAAAAGATGGAAATTGCATTTGGTTTGAGCCTTGAAAATTGGGCAAACGGGCACTTGAGATTCTGAAAACTGGGGCATTGGTTCTTTGTTATGAGGAGAATGTACTTCTATGAGTTGGGCTCATTACGAATCATGGGGCGCATTTTGTGAAGGTCTGAAGTTAACTGCTTGGAATTGCAGGACAAGAAACACCAGTAAAACAATGCTTTTTGCGAATGGAATGACCCTGGAAAAGTGTGAAGACGGATTCATCAGAATTCAAAAACTGACAGACTTGTATTATTTTCAGTGTAGAATACAAGGGAACAAACCATTCGATCCCACCAATCACGGATCAAAAGATATGACATCATGAACAGGACACCTGAACAATCTATGCTTAATGACACCAGTGAAACTTTATAAGTTGCCTTCTGAATCACATTTGAAAAATGATCAAACAGATTCGTCATGAATTCAAATCTAGAACGTAGCAAGTCTCTGACCCCTAGAATATGATGCAACAAGAATTTTGTTATCTGGGTCAATTGGTCAAAAGTTCTCGCTTGTCAAATAGGGCTACCTAGAATTATGAACAAAATACAAATTTGCAACATACGTAACTGACCAACTTTGAGGGGTTCAAAACCTAGTCAAACGGATTCAAAATATCTTGAAACTTCAAACATAGGTTTTCTGATATGCATACTAAATAACCTCAAAGTGGCGAATTATGAAACATAACTGAGTAAAAGATATTCAAATGCAAACATGCATTTGTGTCGTTTGACACTCAGGTAGGAAATGCAAAACTGAGAACCACTCAAAAAGGAACTTTGCTGAATGGCTCGGGATATCAATTTAACATTATGAAACATATGTGTAGGCTAAATGAAGGGTGTTAGAAACATAAAACACCACTTAGGCCTTATTTCCACAGCTGGGTACACAAGCATGAAAAGCATTTATAGGGGCTTGAAGTAACTCAAAATTTGGAATAGGCACTCAAAATGGGAATGCAATTTTGAGTGCCACCAGTGGCTCTATCTAGGGATGCATGCCCCTTGCAGGCATGGCAAGGATTTGGATCCCTGGGAGAAGTAGACCACTCAAAAAACTTTTTCCGAACAAAATTTTGAAAACAAGGAAAACTACCTTATTTGTACAAGAAGGTGACCCCGGGCCACCCCAATTTCTACAAACTTCTTACCTCTATCAAAAATTTTATTTTCATTTATATTTCTCTGAGGTACCCTGAAACTCTCATTAGTCTTACCAATCATAATAAAATCCTTAACTATCTCAGCTGGTAAAAAAAAGTAGCTATCCTGACTTTCATAGTGTATACTAGGGACTTCTTTAATATAATGCTCACTATGAAAATAGGGATCAGCATGCTCATATATACCAGGATCAAACTGATAACTCTCTTCTTCAGATGAATTATGCATGCTATCAATTTTGGGAAAAAATTTAGACACACCTTGAAACTGTGTATCTCCATGTACAGCTGGTTGACATTCCAATGAATATCTAGATTCACTATCACCAATGTCATTCATGTCAATTATTGGACTTAATCTAGGGCTCTGTTCTGATTCTTCATAATCAGCAAAAAAATTAGCCACATTAAAATATTCATTATAAATCTTCATGCAAAGTGTTGATAGATCTTCAATAATAACTTCATCTAACACCTCGCCATCATCATGACTACTGAAACACTGATTATCTCTTACCTCATGTGAAACATTATTAAACTCATCATGAAGTGCTGGTTCATCTTCAAAGGAAACTTCATCAAGCACCTCATCCTCAAACTCACAAAATGCTACATCATTAGAATAATCATTGTCATCAATGGAAGAAGCACAGTCTAACTTGTCACAACAATATGACAGTGTATCAACATTAAAATCATCTTCTACTAAATCTGAAACCTCTGTGTCTTCCTCAAACAACAGATTGATTATTCCATGGAGGGATCCTTTTTTAACATCTTGACATAAGACAGGTTGATCATCATCAAATTCTTGATCATACAAAGGATTAGTATAAATCTTGAAACCACTACCAACACCATTTTCATGAGAACTTTCGGTATATGAAGAAGAAATAGAGTCAAAATCACTATCATCAATTAAATTTATCATATCTTTATCTTCACAGCTAGAAGACGAATCACTCTCAAAATCTTCATTGACTAACTGATTTGTACAGTGTGAAGACTGAGATGCATCTTCACTATCAGATTCAGAAAAGAAAATCATATCTTCACTTTCATATGATGCCTCATTTTCATCATTGCTTTCCTTGTCTTCCATTGCATCTAACTCACATAAAGACATCTCATCATCACCATCCTCATTCTTGTCTATATCACCTTTAGCATTTTTTTCTTCTCTCTGTGACTGAGATAGTCTTGATTAACATTCTTCATCTTCATATGACACTTCTTCATCATATACCAAATCAGAAACCGTGTTTGCATCACTTGAAACACAAATTTTAGCTTCTTCACCAACATAACACAAATATGAATGCCTTGCAACATCATAATTGATTTCATTCTCAACACAAGGCAAATCATCCACTGGAGAAGAAACAACTAAAATTAAATTTTCTACACATAACTTGTCAAGTGAATCAACCTCAACACCCACTGCTGGATTATCACAAACACATGCATCTTGATTTGCAATAGGCATATTCTTTTCTTCACACATGTTCTGATTTGAACATTCAATTTGATTATACATTACAGCAAGGGAGTTGACATTCTAAACTGTATTTGAATACTAAACATAATATTGCTCCTTAATTTTGTCTTCATTATACAAGCAGGCATCCTTAGAAAAATGACTCCTAATAACTCCATACTTTAAATTATTCTCAATATCCATAGCATTCATAAAGGCTTGATATAATGTCTAAGGCTCCTTATCCCTTAACTGGTAACTCATTTTCTTGTCAAATGCACCAAGGTAAACAACTAGGCATACCTTATCTTCTGGTCTACATTTCTCAGGGATCACATTCAAGGTTCTTACAAATCTAATATTAAATTGAGGAACAAGCTCATCCTCCTCAATGTGAATCCTTAAAAATTTATCAAATGAATCAGATAAGTTCACCCTCTCACCGAATTGCTCCATGAAAGTTGAATACAACTCACTCCAAGACGAAATAGAAAAAGTTGGTAAAAATGAAAACCAGTCTCTAGCATCACCCTCTAGAGTTTGAACAAATAATTTCATGTATACATCCTCATGAGGAATCTCATAGTCACCCATCAAGTCACTGAAAACTTGAACATGCTGACTAGCTAAAACAATATAGTTCCCACTGAATTTAGGAAAATGTTTTCTAATATCATCAGGGATGACATTAGGGAAACCATAAATACCATTAAACTTTAATGACATGTATCTCTTGGTAGAAAAGGATCTACGATTTTGGTCAATGAACTACACACTAGGTGAAAAGAAATCTGCCATCTTGCAAACTTACAACTTCACCAGGATAACCTTTAGAATTTAAAATTTGCAGTAGATCTGAAAACCCATCTACCAACTTAAATCTCTTAACATATTCCAAGATGTAAATACACTTTCTGAAACAATCCTTCACAGAATACGTTGAGATACATAAAACACTTCTCCTACGTAGTGCCAAAAAATCATTGGATGGAGAAACCCCCTTTTTTTTAAAAAAAAAATTCTTTCTTGAAAAAGGAATTCAAGAAATAGAAAAATACCTTAACCGTGATGCTTGCAAACTCCTTCAATGCTGTAAAGAACAACATATTCTAATCATGCTCTATTTAGTAACTTCTTGCACAACATCACCCTTTTCTTTCAACCACTACCAAGGGCCTGAGATAACTTCTTCAAATTTGCATTCCAACTGTTGCAACTTTCACAATACCCTTCACTTCACAATTGCACTGGTGCAGAGATATACTTTAGAGTTGCAACTCATTAAATGAGAAAAGATTTTCCTAGCTTGCATAAGACAACAAGCTGGTCCAGAATTTATAATAGGTATTTGAAAACTCACACACAACCTTGGAACACCACACACTTAACAAAGTGAAAGAACACATTCTTGACTGGGAAACATGAAACCTTGCAGACAAAATTGAGTATGCACATTTGTGGACTAAAGTATATTACACCAGAGATCTTTGTCCTTTTATCAATGAATTTCTTCATGACTCCCCAACAGAGTCGCCATTTTGTAGCAGTTCTTTTTGATAAAGAACATATCAGGTAGATTTAAACCTGATAGCAAGAAACAAAGACCAGGGACAAGCCTAAGGATGAGCTAAATCCTATATTCAGCAAGGCTAAATCTTAGTTCTGGCCCAATTAACAGAGTCATATCAGGACTCACTTCACTTTAGGCTCTACTAAGCGAAGGTGGGAAAACCTAAGGGATTTGTCTGATTTATCTGAATACTTCACTGCAAGACTACCCTCTATAGTAGATATGGTCAATATTCTTCTACAATTTGCTGGTATATCTCCTGATTACAGTGGCTAATCATAAACAAGGAAAGCAACCACAAATAAGCCATGACCTACAATTCTAGTTCTTCAAAATATAAAATGGGAAATTGATATTCATTTTGATTTGGTTTCTCAGCATAACCAAGTATGCAACAACAAAGGACATGTATCCTTCAAGCTGACTAGTCCCTTATCCATTGGGCATCAACTAAATCTTCAACATACAGATGGATACCTAAAACATGCTCACATATTCAGGCATATGATCTATCTATTTGACTTTCAAATAGACATCAGTCTTCATAACAACTCTCATACTTATGATGATATCCTGCTTATGTAACCCACAATCCTGTCAATGTAAACAAGCACTTACTTGGATTCTTTGTTCCAACAGCAAGTTTATCATGACATACAACCTTAAATGATTGCAACTGAGTTCAACACCTTGGTTCTTAAGCACAAAACATTGCAAATAACAGAAGCAAGAGATGAGAATCAGAATGAAACTAATAAGGTTAAACTCTTTGCATTAATTTCAATGAAAATAATACATCATCTGCATACAAAAATTCAAAAGATACACAAAGAAGTGACTGTGTAATAAATTTGTACTTCAAAAGGAATACAACATGTTGTTCATAACAGGAAAACAATGAGAAAACTAGTATCACAACTGTGTGAAAACTCAGGAAATTGGAACCAAACTTGTGGTCTCACAATCCAGCCAAAATCTTCAAAAAATTGGAACTTGGTATCACAACGCTCAGAAAATTTCAAAAGAATTGGAACCTGTACAAAGAGTAGAAAAGGGAGATATATAGGAAAGAAGATCTCTCTGGAAGAATGATCTGTCGTTGACATCTGTCCCACTGAGAAATGTCTTCATTTGGAGTTGCTGAAACTAATCTTCTTCCAACTACCCTCACTTTGAAAATCATAAATGATGACAAAATATCTGATATATTTCCACATAAAATATGAAAATATCTCCTTGAAGAAAATATCAGAATGATCAAAATCTGTACTAAGGCCCCTGCAATCTGATTTCAACTTGTTTCAATTCATCTGCCCCTGAAAATCAAATTGCTCTGTTATCAAAAACCACAACTGCTCCAACTGCCTCTAAAACTATCAAATCACTTTGAAACTTGCTAGAGAACTTAAGAATGATGGAAATATCTCTATATTTGGTTGCAATTTCATCTACAACATTAAATTTCCACCTTTCACCATGAAGATCCTGAAATCAGAAAATTGCCTGTAACTGGTTCCTGTTGATACCTGTACAAATACTGATTGCAGAAACAAAGAGTTCACTCTTACCTGGTTCCAACAGTATATAACACTCTATATTTTGGATCAAAATAGCTCCCTGAAGATCATACTGAAAATTAGGCTCCCCCAGTAGTACAGAACCAATTAAATAAAAAAAATTAAAAGTTCATATAGTGAAAACTATATAAAACTTAAAAAAAGTCAAATCTCCATTTTAAGCTCTGAGCATTGAATCATTTGCAATCTTGATTTTTATATCATTTTCCTTTCTCCCCTTATCTACCACATTTCGCCTCTTCATTGGATATCATATCTGGCAAGCCCCTACGACAAGGCATCACCGTAACATCGGGACTCTTCATTCTGGATCCTCCGATCACACGACTCGGCAGAGCATCATGAGACATCAAAAAATTTGCCCTGATCTTACGACGAATTCATAAGATCGAGGACCTTTTATTTTTCATTTATGATTTCATGAAATTGTCGGACCATCGCACATCACCAAGATTGGACCCCCGATCATACAATAATGTTGTAAGGTCAAGGCTCCACAATATTCGCCCTCCGATCATACGATGGGGTCAAAATTTTGTTGATCCACAGACAGGCCCCACATGCATGTGGTCGGTCTCCACCACTGAGACGTGTCATGAAGACACTGCAATATCTGAGCCACCAGGATTTTATACCACTATGAAACCCACATCCCAAATGATGTGGGATAATGCAGGCGGCCTCCCCACTCTGCAAAAAATGTGCACACCACTGCAAAAATGTGGGTACCATTGCAAAAATGCCCCCCTGCAAAAAACGTGTCCCTCTGCAGATTGAAAATCGGCTCCCATCTCACGCTGAAGCTTCCATATAGCGTGATGCGCATAGATGCATTTTCTTAATCGACCACCAAGCCGCTTGTAGCTGCTATCATGCCCTGCCTCATGCAAAAAACATGAGTTACCTTGATCACTACAAACGCTAACCCTCCATTGGTGCCCCTGCCTCTTACGGCCTCACCTCCATCTTGCAACCAAAAACATGGTTCCTACAAAAATGTGAATGATCCCCTTGTTGAAACTTGGGTGAACTGACGGTGACTGCACCTACTCAAATTTCAAATTTAGTTTTGCCAACACAGGTCTCCAATTCCATTTTCCTCTAAAAAGTAGCACACCATTATCCTCTTGGAATAATCATTAATATTTATAGAAAATGAAAAAAAACATAGTTCCTTAAAAATAATGTGGTAGAAGAACCACATTGGCATGTTCATTTTGCAAATCCCGCCTGAACTCAGTATATTTGTCAAACACAATTAATTTTCACATCACTGCCCTCTCTTAAAACTACAACATTTTATCTCATTATTTTTTCGATTTGGCCAAAGTAGTCGAGACCCAAAATAGGTCTGGCTAAAAATTTGTTGCTAAACAACTGACGTGGAAAATTGATCCACAAACCTCCTCGAACTGACTGGAAACCCATTTGAATACTGGATCATCATTGAAAACTTACTTTGATCATCTCCGCACCACTGTGAAATCACTGTCAGGAGGCTTGTTGCCTGGCTTTAAAAATTGTCAAAATCACCTGACCGAGCTCCAAAACTCAAGATCTATCATCTCTCCAACACGTTTAGCAAGCCTGCCAAATCTCGTCTCATGACGACATCGGAGTCAAAAGATATCAACCTCCGAAGTTGCCAACTTAAAACTACCTGCAGAATAACATGTCAAAAAGATGGAAATTGCGTTTGGTTTGAGCCTTGAAAACTGGGTAAACGGGCACTTGAGATTCTGAAAATTGGGGCATTGGTTCTTTGTTATGAGGAGAATGTACTTCTATGAGTTGGGCTCATGAAGAATCACGAGGTACATTTGGCGAAGGTCTGAAGGTAGTTGCTTGGAATTGCAAGACAGGAAACACCAGTAAAACAATGCTTTTTGCGAATGGAATGACGATGGAAAAGTGTGAAGATGGATTTGTTAGAACTCAAAAACTAACACACTTGTAGAATTTTCAATGTAGAATACAAGGGAACAAACCATTCGATCCCACCAATCACAGATCAAAAGATATGACATCACGAACAGGACACCTGAACAATCTGTGCTTAATGACACCAGTGAAACTTTATAAGTTGCCTTCAGAATCACATTTGAAAACTGATCAAACGGATTCATCATGACTTCAAATCTAGAACGTAGCAAGTCTCTAACCCCTAGAATATGATGCAACAAGAATTTTGTTATCTGGGTCAACTAGTCAAAAGTTCTCGCTTGTCAAATAGGGCTACCTGGAATTATGAACAAAATACAAATTCGCAACAGAGGTAATTGACCAACTTTGAGGGGTTCAAAACCTAGTCAAACAGATTCAAAATATCTTGAAACTTGAAACATAGGTTCTTTGATATGCATACTAAATATCTTCAAAGTGGCGAATCATGAAACATAACCGAGTAAAAGATATTCAAATGAAAACATGGCTCTGTGTCGCTATTTGACACTTAGGCAGGAAATGCAAAACTGAGAACCACTCAAAAAGGAACTTTGCTAAATGGCTCGGGATATCAATTTAACATTACAAAACATATGTGCAGGATAAATGAAGGGTGTTATAAACATAAAACACCACTTAGGCCTTATTTCCACAGCCGGGTACACAAGCATGAAAAGCATTTATAGGGGCTCGAAGTAACTCAAAATTTGGAATAGGCATTCAAAACAGGAATGCAATTTTGAGTGCCACCAGGTTTGATGATTTTGGTAATATTTTTTGATGATATCATATTTGGAGGAAATGATGAAGAAAGTGAGAATTTTGTAGAAGAGATGAAGAAATAATTTGAGATGAGTATGATAGGAGAGATGAAATATTTTCTAGGATAGCAGATTGTATAGAATAAAGAAGAAATCTTTATTTCTCAAACTAAGTACTCTAAGGATTTACTAAAAAAATTGGTTTGGAACCATGTGAAACCATTGGAACACCTATGGTAACTAGACACAAGTTATCTACAAAGGATGAGACACCTATTGTTGAGCAAGAAAAGTATAGATCTATGATTGGAGGATTGCAATATTTGACTCACAAGGCCAAATATAAAAAATGCACTTGGAATTGTTGCAAGATTCTAGGTTATTCCCAGAGAAACACATTATTTAGTAGTAAAAAGGATATTTAGATATCTGAAAGGAACATATGAGTTTGGATTATTGTATGACAGATCTAATGATTTTCCTTGAAGTGCTTATACTAATGCAAATTAGGCAGGAAGTATGGATGACAGAAAGAGAACAAGTGGTGGAGCCTTCTTTCTTGGAGGAAGATTGGTCTCTTTGTTAAGCAAGAAGTAGGATTGTACATCACAAAGTACACTAGAAGTAGAATATGTTGCAGCAACAAACAATTGCAATCAAGTTATTTGGATAAAGTAGATCTTGAAGGCTATAAGGATAGAAATCAATGAACCTATTGTCATACATTATGACAAAACAAGAACAGTAAATATGTCTAAGAATCTAGTGTTGCATTCGAAGACTAAGCACATTTCTATAAAATATCACATATTGAGAGAGAAAGTTGCAGACAAGGAAATTAGATTGGAGTATGTGAGCACTAAGGAGAAGATTACATATATATTCACTAAGCCTCTTTCCAAAGAGACTTTTGAGTATTTGTGAGGTATGCTTGGGGTTATACCCCTCCCTACATTAGTGTAGAAGATGCAAGAGTGCATCATTCTTGTGTAACCGAGCACCATTTTTGTTTGGACTGAATGTTGATGCTTCCTATATGGGGGAGTATCTAGGATGGATAGAGTCGTCCAGGACTCTTGTTGGGTAGTTTTGTGAATAGTATCTTTGGACACTCGAGCTAGTAAGAATCAGTTGTTATAGAGTTTGATGCAGAGATTTTGCTTGCTAAAACCTTTGACATTGATGTCAATAGGGAAGAAGTATTGCATGAAGAACATAATAAGGAAGAGTTTATATCAATGGGGGAGAATGATTGATGAAAATATGTTTAATAGTCTTTTGTTGGTATTCTTGGAACTAGATTTTTTTCATCTATATTTCCATTAATTCCAAAGGGGTAGATTGTTGGAAGATTGGAGAGATTGTTAGAAGATTGGTTGCAAGCATGAATGCTGATGATATTCCTATGCGGGAGTACTATGGATATGCCACTATGATGATATGTTACATTCATGACTAAGTTTATCATTGATAGAAGAACAGTGGAAAGATCAAGTTAGTACAAATGGCTAGTTGAGTGTTTACACTATTTGAGGTTATGAGAGATACATCTGAGTATCTATTATATGCAGTTAATGTCAGAAGAAGAAATGATAAGTCTAGAAAAATTTATGTAAGTTTTGGGGATGTTTGTTTTGAGATAGAGTTTATAGAGGTATGTCTAGTAAACTTATTATATCTCTTAATAGAGTTGATATTATGTGAATCAAGGTTGAGGACATGAAGAAGATATGTTGGTGATGACATGGCTAAGCTCACTCATCATAATATTTCATGTACAAAAAGATGTTCAAGTTGCAAGGCGAAAGATTTATGTTATCACTAAAGTGTAACGTGTTCTTAATGTGGTCCTATAATAATTAATTGAAAAGGTCTAACAACTAACTCAGGGAACTTTTTTGAGGACTCAATATAAAGGAAGGACATTTTCCTTTATCACGGCAATGGAATGATATGGCTTTATGATTAATGAGAAGTAACAGGAAGAGTGGAAAGCGAAGTTGAGCAGAGCAGTGTAGAAGTAAAGAAAACTTCATTGCCAAGGTTTTGTTGAGCTATCTGAGGTTTGGTATTTGGATCCAAGGTTTGTGGCTTAGTCTACAAGGTTTGCTAGTTAACAAAACAAAGGAAAGAAAGAGATAATAGTAAATTACATGTTTGGGTAATGAGCTCTTCTTGTAGTTGAAATTGCATGTTTGGGCAGTGGGCTCTTCTTGCATACATTGTACCACAACTCCTAACAGGGTTGTAATCTCTTAATAGGGATTCAAAGTCTCCTAATAGGGTCCATCCTCTAACAAGGAATATTTATATTAGTACATCATCTTATGGACATCATTCTCGCTAGGATTTTCCCTTTGATCAAGGGTTTCCCCAGTCAAAATATCTAGTGTAATTGTCTATGTGCATTTTATTATGGTTGTTTTAAGGGATAAAGTTTTGAAGGACTAATTCAACCCCACCCCCACCCCCCCCTCCCCCCGAGTTTTCTTTCTCTATTATATTTCCAATAGGAACTTAGGGATATCAGTGTATAAGCAATATTTTTCATATATCTCTATCATACTTGCAAATCATTTTATGGACAATTTATCAGGACATGAGACATGACTATTTCCTAGGGTATGTTCATGAGATATACAAATAGTTTTTTGAAACCCTAAGGAGTCTTTAGTATAGTTCTACCTAATTTTCATAGGGTATTTCAAATTTATTTAGATTGGTGAAAATCAGGCCAACAAATACAACCCTACTTTTCTCAATGGTTATTTTCTTCTAATAGTTTTTTTTAATAGGGAGATATGGATGCTTACTTGAGGGATATAAAAATGATTGAGAAATATTTAGGGTCCTGAAAACAATAAAAACTATTACAAAAAAATAACAAAACTACTATATTTGTACTTAGTCTATGTGGATCTTGTATTTGCACCAACTATAAATAAAATGAAACAATTGAACAAAGTAAAATTCATAGATCTGCTTATCAAAATTTAATGTAGTGGTTGAAAATTACTATATTTGTACTTTTTTATGTGGATCTTTATTTGCACCAACTATAAATAAAATGAAATCCTTATAAAAAATAATCAAACAAAGTAAAATTCATACTAATCTACTCACCGTTATTGTCATTTGATTACTACCAACAACTACATCCTTCATGTAAAAATGTTGTTTCAATGTCAGTACTAGGTCCAGTTGGAAGACCTAAAATGAGGCAAGTGGTAAATTTGTTGAATGAAATTGATTAATTAATGAAGGTATATTAGTTTGAGCTTCACTTGGTTTTCGAGAATACTTTAACATTTTGTACTTAACAAGGCCAACCATGTGAAGGTGGAAGCTCATTTGGTGTCACCACCCCTCCACCTAACATCAATCTAAATTCCTCATTATCATCTAATTACATACTTCATTCATTCATTCATCCATGTATGAACTCTAACATTCAATCAATACAATCACATAACATTTACTAATATGATACAAAATCCATTAATATGCAATACTAATGAAAGCTTAATTAAGACATAACAATATTCATTAACATGACACAAAAATCAATAGTAATATACAACATTCATAGATAATTACTTAAAACAACATTCTTTCATTATCCAAAAAAAATTATCAAACAAGGCTTATCAAAGAGCATTTTAAAAAAATCATTTCTTCTTTTTGTTTTTCTTAGCTTTCTTAAGGTAAAGGCTGATCGGAGCATCAACATCTTCCTTATTCTCCTCCTCTTGTGGCACATGTAATGTCAAATTATGATGCATCCTCCTATTTTGAGGAGCACAAGGCTGCTGCACTAAAGGGGACTTTATTGTAATAACAAGTAAATGGGTTAAATTGACATACTCTTTTTCTTTTATTAACTATTAAAAGTATTTAATTAACCGGTATAACATAACATGCATTTTTCTTACCTAAAAATGCCACACCATGTATAATAACATTTTGATCTGTCACCACCTCAACATGTTGAACACTTGGAACATGCTCAACTCCTTCACCATGCTCTAAAATATTCAAAAAAAAGGTTACATGTCAAATTGAAATTGAAGATGTTAAATCATATTCATAATTGTGTAATTAATTTTCAACAACAAATTAATACCTCCATCACTATGATGCACATCATGGCCTTCATCACATGCAGGTTCTATGTGTTGGCCTGAATTTTTGTATAATAGGTTTCATCTTGCCCAGATAAAATTTTAGGTTGTGATCCTTTAGTGGTGATTAGGTTTCCAACTAAGTTTTTGTTTTTCTTGGGCTAGTCCCTTTTTCCTTTTAAATTTTCCTTGGCGCAAAATTTTTTTTAAAAGGGGGGAAGGAAGTTACGTAGATATTTTTTATTCACATATGTTGAATTTGTTGTTTTAATCCTTGTGAAAGTGTTTTACCTCACCGTTAGATTTCTTCTAAATCTACGGTTGTCATTGACTCGCTAAAAAAAAGTGCTTAGAAGCAAAGCATAGTGATTTGGCGACGTGATGACATGTGTAGGTGGTCAGCGGGAATAATAAGCCTGGCATCCAACTTACTCTGACAAGTCACTATCAGAATATACAAGCGAGTTACCGGTAGCGACATAGCGAGGACGAAATCATCGCTAAAGGAAGCCTTCTTTTATGACCAGAAATGATTTGGAAAGTCCCAAAAAAGTTCTTTGCAAGCTGTGCTACTTTTCCTAGTGCTTGTTTTTCGGTGGGTTGTTGCATCGCTAGCCGGATATTGTTGCATTTTGCTGGTAGCGACATAACGATTGACCCAAAAGTCAAAAACATGGCAGAACCTAAGATAAAGGATGATTAAAATATATATGTGTATGCCAATGCATTACACTAGCTCAGCAATAGTGGTACCATGGACCCACTTCCCAAGAATTTTTAATACAAGGTTTTTCGATCATGAGATTGGCCCAAGATCAAGGGTTATCACTAGCTCACCATGGAAAGATGCTCGAGGTATAAGTATAGCGAGTTAGTGACATGATGACACATGTCCGTGGTCATCCATAGGCCTAGTCTAAAGCCCCAACATTGAAGGAAAGGTGCAGGTGGAGCTATTCTATTAGTTTAATTGCAAATATGTTAATAAGGAAATGAGCTAGCTTAGTTGTCATTGCCAGATCACAAGTTTTTCCAAGAATTGAAGGCACAAGTTTTTTTAAAAAAAGGGGAAGTGTGGTGACATTCTGTCCCGCGAATTTATGATGAACGAAGACTTCACATGTGAGAAAAAAGTAGAGTATAATCTGTAAGATTTTCTTTTATTATTCATTACAGTCCACTCTATAAAAGATTTCATTTTCTCTGAGCATAGGCACCCGTCAATCACGTTGTGATTTAGCATTGGTGAAGACACGAAAATAGTTTCATATCTATTTCAAAGTAGTTACAAAAGTTCAAAAGAGGATAATTTTGGCAAAATCAAGTAAGTACTTGATCATAACCTTTGTAACATTCTAATTCCCATTGTTACAATCAACATGCCTCCTAAGAAATCATTCTCTGGGAAAATTAATTATATGAATAGGAATATCCATGATGATTTCCTAGAGTTACTCCAAGGATCCACTACAGAGTCTGCATAGGTCAAAAGATTAATTTAATTAAGTCCTAGGCTTAAAATTGCTGATGGCTTGCATGACAAGGGGAACTAGGTAAGGGATGCTGTAACCAATCAGATTGGCCTTGTTTTGTTTAAAAAGTGGTTTTTAGAGAGGAATCTGTTTGCCTCTCACGCTAATATATGGAATTTTGACTTGGGGGAAAGTTAGTAGTTCCTAGTGTTTTCATGGACTACGACTTGCTAGAAGATATTGCCAAAAATTATGACCAAGCCATTAGGGTTGTGAGAAGAAATAATGGTGTGTCTCTAGTGTCAATTAGCCCTGAAGAAATTAGAGAGGTTTTTCACTTAGAACCATTATCAAATTTCCATGTGCCAATAATTTTGTTGGAATTAGAAAAGGAATAAAAAGTGAAAAGAGATATAATTAGGGGAGGTGCATTGAGGGCACACATTGGTACCATAGGAACTCTGCTAGTAATAACTGCAGCCTCTAAAGAACCTTTTAAGAAGAGCCTTTTCACTTCTCGGGTTATAGAGATATAAAGGACCCTGTACCGTGTTCTTGGTGAGGATGAGCAGGATTTCATACCTCTCGACCTTATGTATATGATGATTCAAATTGCCTCTTTCGGTGTAGATGTCATTTTTTATTTTTCCTCCTTTCTAGCTAAAGAAATTCACATCAGTTTGGTTGGAATTATGAGAGGTAAGGTGGAGAAAACTTTTGGCCACTATTCCTTATTAATGCATATGTTCTTGTTCAAAGGGGTAACATATTTTGGAAATGAGATGAAATTGAACAGAGAAGAAAATGGGGAAACATTACCAGTCCAGTTGTGGAGTGCAGATATGACTTGGGATGCAAATAAAGCCAGTTTTGTCAGATTTGATAGATATTTTGTGTCTAAATTGAGATGTCTATTTTTGAGTGATAATCCTAGGATCCCTAAAGTATTAATGAATCTCATAAGACCTATGGATATAGCCCCCATAATTTGAAAGTTTCACATAATTGGGGAGATATTATTCCATACCCTATTTCTACAATTTTCAAAATTTATGGTTTTAAAGGGAGCCCTCATGTCTTGCCTTACCAAGTGCCCCTAAAGATAGGGATGGCAGAAGTCTTATGGCAACTAGGAGGAGTAGAGGAAATGTTATTGTCAAAGAGGCAACTAGGGTTGATTTTCCCTACCTGTATAGTGGCCCATCAGTTTGTGATTACTAAAGGAGGATGGCTCTTTTTGTACAAAATTTTGGATTAGTATATGATGGCTATCTCCCACCCCTATTTTTTTGATTCTGAGGGATTTTTCAATCAGACTATGAGGCATAGGATCAAGCTAGGACCGGTAAAGCATGATTCATATTACCTAGAAGATATTATAAGAAATGAATTTTCTTTACAAGAACAAGAAAGTAAAAAAGAAAAGTGGAGAGTTTACTCCCGAGTCCTAGAATTTATTCATTGTTTTGATCAAAATTATAGTCCTTTAGACAATGCTAATACAGAGGCTGACAGGATAAATAAGATCATAAATAACTTCCCTACAATAATGGAAACCATGAATGAGAAGAAACAATTTTTTTATTAATTCTTCTCCTAATAAGGCTAGAGAAGCCATGAAGAGGTTAGATTTCACTCCTAATATAGGAGTTGGTCAAATAATTGTTTAGAAAAAACCTAGTTACACTATAATTCAGAATAAAAGGGCTCCTATAGATAAGGGCAAACAAATAATGGGATCCACTAGTATAGTTTTGGAGGAGAGAGCTGATGAGCCTAGCCCAAAGAGGCAGAAGGTAATAAGAGAAGGGAGATCTCAAGCTAGGGAATATTCACCCACCCAATCTCCTTTGAGAATTGGAGAAGAGCAGCTCACAGGTGAGCAAGTTGAAGAGATTGGATCACAAGGAGGTGTTTTTATTACCCAAGTAGAATTGGATGAAGGTAACCTTCTAGAGCCTCCTCTCCCAGGTTTGGATCTAACAAGAGTTGATTATAGAGGCAGGGAATTGGACCCTATATTAGAATAAGCAAGTCATATATTTTTGACTGATGACAATTTTGTAAAATCAAGAGCTTTTCAGCAATTTGCATGGAGAACAAACATGAACATCTTTGAGGAGAAATGTAAAAGGATGAAGAAAGAGCATTGAGAAATGGATGAAGCTTCCATAAAAAACCGGATTAAAGAAGAAATGATGAAGGAATTCCAAAACATTACTCCTGAAGAAGGAAGGAAAATGGTAAAAACCTCTAACATATTATTGTTGCCAAATTGGGATATTGCAGATGCCTTAATTTTCAATTCTGTTTCAAGTAAATTGGAATTGCAAGACCCAAATAAAAAGGATTTCCAAGGAACTGCATTCATTGAGGATCAAGCTACTTTGGTCAGTTGGTTGTTGAAAAAAGGATCTAGAGCCACATCCTCGCAACCAGATGAGTCTGAACTGACGGGCAACATACTTGTAAGAAGGGTTACTGACACCTCCCATGTACAGGCAGCCTATTGGAATGTGGAGTCTTCCCAGTTTCTTTTCGCCACTGCTAAGAAGGAGGAGCAGGTTAAATTTGAGTTATAAAGCAAGTATGAGACAGTGGTGGATGCATACAACAAAGAGGTAAAGAGGAGGATTGAGCTTGAAAATAAGCTATTGGAACAATCCACCAGGCCTAGAATAGCCTACCCTCATCCCCCTGTAGAACCTTTTAAGTCTACCCCCCTCATTGAAATGCTAGATACACCCCAGGGGCCACGATATTACACTACTGAGGAATTTGAAGAAGAAAAGGCTAACATATGGGCCTTACATATAGAGTTGGAATCTAAGTATGAAGATAAACTAAGAAAAGCTCTTACATATCTGGGAGACAAAGTTGAATGGCCATTAATCCATCATCAATTGGTCAGGGTGATTAACATTTGGGAGGAATTAAAAGGAAATGATGAGGCTCTAAAGCCTATTGTGGATAAGTGGGTAAGAAGGGAAAAAGCAGTAACCTTTTTGTGTTTATCTATTGTAGATACTTCACATGATCAGATTGAAAAAATCTTTGATATTGTTTCTGACCTTGCTATCTTTGATAATAAAAGGACACATTTACAGAAGATAAAAATAAATCACTTAGACAAATATAGGATTAAAACTTTCAAATTATTTCCTCATGCCCTGGATAAGAAAAATAATTTAAAAAGCAAACAGGAATGGACAAAAGAACTTGATGATGCATTCTATTTAAGAATGAATCAAGTAGTAAATGAAACTGGGCATACATGGTGGGCCACCACAATAGAGGAGATGGTGAAACCCAAAATATTCTTTGATTCTTTAAAACAAGATTTCATTGATATTAATAATGTGGCTGATTATGTAATAAAAAAATAGAAGGACATTTTGCAATTCAACTAGCTAGATGATGCATTATTTGACAGGTGGATGGCAGAAATGGCTTCTAGTGAATAGTTGGATGCAAATGAAACTGACAGTGATAACTTACAGGATGAGGAATTCAAAACTACTGATAGTATCATTTCTGAAACCCAATCAGAAGAAGAAGACAAGAGAAACCTGTCATTTTCAGTTACAAACCCAAGACCACGGGATGCTGATAAGGCTTGAGAAGAGGACAAGATAGAAGTTGTTCCTGCCACCAAAGATAAAGACAAAGAAAGCCTACAGGTGGAAGTTAATATGCCATCATTGGAACAAGCTTCATCTTTAGCTAATTTAGCAGTTACTTATACAGAGAAAATAGATCAATAACCAATCAGCAACACAAAATTGTATAACAAAAGTTGACTCACTTAAAAGAATGTTTTGATCTGGACATCTTCTGTTACCCGTATTTTGTCTTTTTTGGTAGGTGTATGTAAATATTCTTTGTAAAGGACACCTGTCATTTCTTTTAGCCTGAAGCTTGTTGCATCTCACACTATTTCAGTGAGATTCTAAGGCAAAAGAAGGGTCTGAATTCTATTTTTCTAAGTAATATGCTTAGTCTATTTTTGGTCCAAATTTTGAAAGCAAGTTTATGATGTATTTTCTCTATCAATTCTTTGAGAATACATGAATATAGAATGAGCTGTGTTTCTTTTTGAACGTCATTCTGAGTCTATTGTAAATGATATACCATTTTCAAAGAAGATGAATACAAATTGTGAACTATCCCCATATTATTCTTTTCTAAATCTTGTCTCCTTCCAATTACTTGGTTGTCTTGATATTGTATAAGTAAAGGCTTGTGCAATTGAATGCAATCTAGTTAGGTTGTATATCTATTTATCATTGTTATTAATTAAATGGATTAAATAAAAGCTTTGATGAATATGATAAGGTTTCTTTAGTAGTGCGAAGGATTTTGAATGATGAATTCTGATATGAATTGTTGATAGAACTTGTTGTAAGGCAACAAACTAGATCTGAGAACTTGCTATAGACTCTGAATCTCAATGGATTAGGCACTAATCAAATTGATTCAACTAAAGGAGAAATAGATAATAAATGATTATCAAAACTCAACATCAAATCAAATTTTACTTTTATTTCCTGTAGATCTTCAAAGTTGGCCAGCACTTGTCTACATGGAATATTTTAGCTTCAGTTGGCCACTATTGTTAAGAACATCTATAGATCTATAGAAGAATTCTTGACCATATCTGTTTTATGGGATGTGTTTATCAAATTAGTAAGGATTATGTATATGTTTGAGGATTTTGAAATGAGAATCAGAATGAAACTAAGAATAATCCTCATACAGTTGTTCCAATTTTGAATCATCCCTAGGTATACCCACCCTAGTTTTGCAGAGCCAAAAGTGTAGAAATCCACATTTGGTTTTGTAGAAGTTGGATCCAAATGTTTTACATATGCAATTGTTAACAAGAATTGGATGATCTTTAGATTGTATGAGTATTATCATCTTGGTATTAAGCATTTTGTTGCTTATTAGTTTTAGTGCATTTTAAAACACCAACAAAATGGTGAATCTACTAGGGAGTTGTCCAACACATCTGTGAAAAGTACTGCAATTTCTTTGGTCCTGCTGTGTATGTGTGTGTCATGTTATCTAAGTTTTTCCCGTGGTTATAAGGGAATCTTTTAGTGACAAATCTTGAGAATTTAAAGAAGATAGAGCCCAAGTACCATTCCTACCCACTAATGTATCCATCTTATCCAAGTGTATATTCTAACAAGAAAGAGTTGTAGTCTTACGACATCAGTGATTGGTCTGTCTCTGCCAGATATTTTTATTTCTACTTGTGTATTGTTTTCCTTGAGTCAAAAATAAGTGTCATTACATATTTTCCCAAAATAGGGTGGCAACTCAGTAAAGGTTTTGAAGCTAGTGCTTGTTGTAACAAAAGGTGAATATGGCTGACAAGAGAAAGAACACAAGAGCTTACATAAGAGCCAATCCTGATGTATCAATGTATACTAATCTACCCCAAGGTGGTAGGAAGAACCAAAATAAGAAGAAGACCGATCCAAATCCCACTTAGAAACCCAGAGGTAATGCATTTGTCAATTCCCATTATGAACCAGTAGTAGGAAGAGAGTCTTCTTCACTTAGTTCTGAATCCAAAACTACAAGACTCTTAGGAGGCATTTTCAGTACCCCATTACCAGATGAGAGAGTCTTTCAAGACAAAAATGTGTCTACAATAGGAGTTGCTTCATCAAGGCAAGATCTTGTAGTAGATATGAACTTAGGCTAGGATTTAGGAGTTCATTTGATAATCCTTTTAATCCCAGAGTAGCCTCATATGTAGAGCCAAATCTTATAGATCTAGATGACCCTACTGATTCAGAGGTAACTTTTGCAGATCCTAAAGAAGTGCACTCTAAAATAGGATTTTTGAAGAAATGGATTGCTGAGGAAGAAGCTAAACGCATTCATCTTGAAAAAGAAAAGGAGCAAGCCACCTTGGATGCCATAATAGAAACAGATTCTTTGCTAAGAAGGATGGCTACTTTTAAGGAAAAAAATAAAAAGTTAGAAGAAAATACCACAACTCTCCATAAGGATGTTTTTGGAGATGTTGATAATCTGAGAGCTAAAGTTCAAAAACAAGAGAAATGCCTAAATCAAAGGCAAGAGCTAGTTATTGCTCAAATCCAAGCCTATAAACCTATTCAAGTGGATCCTGTAGAGCCCACTCCAAAAGCTCCAGATAAAGGGAAAGCCAAGGCTATAGGAATCCAAATAAATGAGCCTCAACCTATACCAAGAAAAACTATACAATCCTCCATGTCAAAATTAGATCTAGATCTTGAGAAGGCTCAAAAAGAGAGGGAAGATCTTGCAAAAGAACTTGAGAAGGTTGAGAACGAAGCTCAAGCTGCAGAAACTAGGAGAAAAATCCAATTCATAAAGTCTACTTCTACATTGGCTTCATGGCCCAATTTGTCTATCCCACCTGTAATTCCTGCACCACCTAGTGGTCCAATAATCCCAACTCAAGGAGTACCCCAATATGCTCCTACCTCATCTTCCACTATTGGCACCCAAGTTCCATTTGTCCCACCTCAACAATCCCAAGCTACTGCTCTGAGTCAAGCTAATATAGCTAGTACTTGAAATGTTCCTGGTTTTAAAAAGAAGCTTGTATACCTAGAAAAGTACAGACAAATATCATTTGCTGGTATTCTTGGTGCCCCACATCCCATATCATTTGATTTAAGAGATAAAGCGGTTAAGTTCTCTAGGAATAATGCTGTTATAGGTGAAGAATATTTGAGAATTTTCATTGATATGTTGAATGATTATGAAGTTGAACATGAAGATATGGTAATGAAATTGTTTGTGCATTCACTAACAGAGGATGCAAGGGATTGGTTTAGGAGGTTGCCTGATGAGAGTATTACTTCATGGAATGATTTGGAGAAATTGTTCAAGGAGTAATATGGAGACAACACTAATGTAGGATTCATGTTGAATGAGTTCAACAACATCAAGAAGAATCCAAATGAGTCTACATTTGATTTCAATGTAAGATTCCAAAAAGTTATGTACAGATTATTTCAAGTTGTGAGGTTGAATGAAGATGTCTGTCTCACAACATATTTCAATGCTTTTGATAGAAAAATGGCTTATCAATTGAGGGATAAAGATCCTAATACTTTAAGGGATGCGTATAAAATTATAGTAAATATAGAGAATAATAGGAAGGCATCTGGCAAACTAGGTAGAAGGGATGATCCTAAGCTTTTCAATCCAAAGAATAATAACAAAAGAGAGGGTGATAAAACTCCTATAAGAAAGAAGCCCGAAGAACCTACTATAGGCCAAGTTTTAGAAATGCTCAAAAAGATGAATCCCACTAATTTCAATAAGCCAAATGTTGCTGAGAGAACCCTTGTGAATAACAAAAATTTCAATAGGTAGCCTAGAATGCAAAATTACCCTTACACCACTCAATGAAAATATGGTAAACCAGTTCCCAACCAGACCCACAATGTGAAGGATAAGGGTACTCCAGATCCCCTACAAAGGAACACTGTAAATATGAGTGATGATGTACCATGGTGCATTATATTTCAATCACCTCATTCTACTAATTATTGTGTTGTGGCTTAGTCATTTGCCCAAGGTCAAGGAGTGCAACCTAAAGAAGAAACTGAAGAGAAAAGCCATGATGATATAAGTTGCAATATGGTGAGCATGTGTGATGATTTGATAGATTCTGATTTAGAAGAGCCTGAAAATGATATTACTAGCCAAAGAATTGCTTACCATCTTCATCATCAGTAGGTGCTTTTAGATGATGAATGGTATGATACAGATAAGTTATGCAGTACATTTTCTGATGTAGGTCTCACAAGCTTCAGAATGCCCTCTAAGGAGGAGATTGACAGAATTATAGCAGAAACGATTTCACAAGTCCATAGTAACTACAATTTGAGAAATAGAGCAGTAAATAATGATGCAGGAAAGCCATCTAGTGTATTCATCAAAGATATCACTCATAAGATGAATGATCAAAACAAGAAAGTCAATGTAGATGTGCCTAAGATCAAGGAAAATAAGGCTACAAAATGGGAACCAAAGAAGAAGGTTCAATTTCAGATAAGTGAAGCAACAAAACCAGTTATGCAACCAAAGAAATTAGAACCTAATGTTATCAAGCAAAATATGGTGTCTGCTGCTCAAAAGATTCCAACTCCAGGTACTCTTGTAAAACCAACTATTGTTGAACCTATTGATATGATATCTATGTTATCTCAAATTACTGTAAAAGTGCCCTTGTCTGAACTATTTAGGATTGAAGAGCATAAGAACAAGGTTTTATCATGGTTGGGTGGACTAGGAAACAATAATATTGTTGTAGATCAAACTGTGTCCCAAAAAACCCCATTAGTAATAGAGGATAGTGGTATCATATCCCAGATTCCTCAAATGTTTTTAGATAATTCCTTAGTGGCATTTATAGAAGATATTGATCATTTTTTCCTCAATCTGATCATAAAAGGGAAGACCTTAAAAAATTGCATGATAGACTCAGGAGCTTCCAACACTATAATGCCTTTCAAAGTAATGGAAGCCTTAGGTTTGAAGGTGGATACCAAGTAGGGCAAGTGCAGAGGAATGGATGCTAGGGAAGTCCCAGTCATAGGTACCATAAATGCCTTACCATTCAAATTGGCTACATATCCTGAAGTAGAATTAACCATGTCTGTCCTTGTGGTAGATATACTTCCACACTATGGAATGTTACTCTCTAGGAAATGGAGTGATGCCATGGGGGGAAGCCTAAAATGTCATCTCACTTATGCCACTTTTCATATAGGGGACAAAGCTATCAGGGTAAATAGGGAGCCAAGGGTTAATCACATTTTACGAGAAGAAATTGACAAAGATACCACTTGTTTCCTAGATACTGGGATTAATGCTTTTAGGGCTGAATTAATTATTCAGGAAGTTGAAAATTTACCTACTATCATTGAACATGAGGTTGAATGTTGCATGAACTCACCAAAATTATGGACAATGTTATTTGATGGGGCTAGTTCTAAAGAGGGTGCAGGGGCAGGTTTAGTTTTTGTGTCCCTTGAAAATAACACTTTGAGGTATTCATTCACTTTGAAGTTTTCCTTCACAAATAATATTGCAGAATATGAAGTATTGCTACTAGGACTCAAAGTTGCCACAGATCATAGAATTAAGAAATTATGTGTCATAGGGGATTCTAAACTAATTATCTCTTAGATCAAAGGAACCTACTCATCCAAGAATAAGAGATTGAAGCAATATAGGAATGCAGTTTGGGATGAAATAGAATTCTTTGATGCATTTGGGATCTCATGGAGAGATAGGACTCAAAATAAGATGGCTGATTTGTTAGCTAATGTAGCAATCAAGCCAAAAGAGATATCATTTGCAAGAATCTCCTAGATTGAGGTATAAAATAGACCTTCCATACTTGATAACATTGAAAATTGGCAGGTCTTTGAGGATGACAAAGATATTACAATTTTTTTATTAAATGAAGACAAGTACCACAGTTAAGAAATGGATTACAGTGAACTGATTGAAACCATAAATGGAAAGGAAACCATTTTTGGTCAAGAGATTATGCAATTGAAAAAAAACAAGGTGCTGAAGGGGTTAGTAGTCTTGGAAAATATTTTTGATAACCAGGACAAAGTAAAATTAGGAGTTAATGACCCCAAACCTCAGGAATTAGAAGAGATAAACTTGGGTACTGATGAAGTTCCCAAAAGGGTATATATCAGCCAAAATTTGCCTTTTAAAATTAGGAAAACATTGATTGACCTACTTAGAAAATACAGACATGTTTTTTCTTGGTCATATGATCACGTTAAGGCTTACAAGGAGGATCTATTCTAGCATGTCATACCATTGAAAGACAATGTAAAACCTTTCAGGAAAAAAAAGAGACTAGTGAATCCTACTCTTGCCCCAAAAATACAAGAAGAGCTGATGAAACTAAGGGATGGTGGGATAATCAAACCAATCAGGCATTCCACCTAGGTTTCAAACTTGGTTCCTGTCAGGAAGAGGAATGGAGATATTAGACTATGTGTGGATTTTAGAAACTTAAACATTGCATCTCTGAAAGACAATTATGGGCTACCAAATATGGAAGCCATGTTGCAGAAACTGATTAGCTCTAAGTTAATGTCAATGATGGATGGTTTCTCTGGATATAATCAAGTTCTAGTAAAGGAAAGTGAATAGTTCAAGACAGCCTTCACAACCCCATGGGGAACATATGTATATGTGAGGATGCCTTTTGGCCTGATTAATGCAGGAGCTACCTTCCAAAGAGCCATGGATGTAGCATTTCACGATTATATTGATAAATTTATGGTTGTGTACCAGGATGATCTTACAACATATTCTAATAAGGCTGAAGATCACTACAAACATTTGGAAAAAATCTTTATCAAAGCTTTGGAATATGGAGTTTCTTTAAACCCAAAGAAATGCACATTTGGGGTCACAGAGGGCAAACTACTAGGACATATAGTGTCTAAGGACGGGGTGCAAATAGACCCTGAGAGAATAGCAACTATTGAAAAAGTCCCCAAGCCAAAAAATGTGAAAGGAATTCAATCCTTCTTTGGCCAAGTCAATTTTCTTAGGAGATTTGTTACCAATTTTGCTGAAATCAATAGACCCATCTTAAAGATGCTCAAGAAGGGAGCCACTATAGATTGGAATGGTGAGCCTTCACAAGCTTTCCAGAATATTAAAATTGCAATAAAAAATGCTCCAATACTAAGAGCCCCAGATTATGAAAAACCCATGCATATTTTTTCTTTTGCATCCTTCCATACTGTAGCTGCAGTCTTATTGCAGAAGAATCAAGAAGGATATGAGCAACCTATTGCATTTTTCAGTAAGTCGCTGTAGCCTACTGAACTGAAGTATGAAATAAATGAAAAGCAAGCATATGCTTTAGTAAAGGTTGTAATAGCTTTTAGATGTTACTTGGTAGGTGCTACTGTTATCGCTTTTGTACCTAGTGTTGCAGTCAAGGATATATTTTCTCAACAGGAAGTATCAGGTAGGAGGTGCAGATGGATCAATAGAATCCAAGAATTCAACCTTGATATATAGATAACAAAGTTAGTAAGGGGACAAGGTTTGGCCAAACTCATGGCTGAAACCAATCTAGATGCTAATCAGATAAATCTGGTAAATGATGATCTCAGAGCTAACTTATGTGACATGGACCACTCTGATTGGTACACCAATGTCATATATTACTTACAACATATGAAAGCTCCTCCTCATTTTCCTAAAAATGAAAAGAGAAATATTAAATTACAAGACATTAGGTATATAATTGTCCAAAATAACCTATGGTGGATAAATTTTGAGGGAGTTTTGTTGAAATGTGTTGATAAAGAAAAGGCAAAAGAGGTTCTGAAAGAGATGCATGCTGAAATATGTGGGGGACACTATATGGCCAAAACTACTGCACATAAGATAATGAGGGCTGGATTTTGGTGGCCTTCCCTTTTCAAGGATGCCCAAGTTATGGTTAGGAAATGTGATCCTTGTCAAAGGTTTGCTGGAAAGCTAAAGTTCTCAGGAAATACCCCATTGAAGCTAGTGGAGATTCAAGCTTCTTTTCAACAATGGGGTCTGGATTTCATAGGAGAGGTTTTCCCCAAGTCTAGCACTAGCTATTCTTGGATTCTGGTTGCTACTAACTACTTTACAAAATGGGTAGAGGCTATCCCCACAAGAAATGCAACAAGTAAAGTTGTCAATAATTTCCTACTGAATAATATTATTTCTAGATTTGGCTGTCCACAGAAAATTGTAATAGATAATGCTATGTTCTTCAGGTCTGAGGAATTCATTAAATTTTGTGATAAATATGGAATAACAAGGTCATCATCTACTTCATATCATCCACAAGGGAATGGACAAGCTGAGTCCACAAATAAGAGCTTGTTGAAGGTCATTAAGAGAACCTTGGATGATAATAAAAAGGCATTGGATTCCAAGTTACAGTTGGCAATATGGGCTGACAGAGTAACTGTAAAGAAAGCAATTGGTATAGCTCCATTTGATTTAGTGTATGGAATTCAAGCCAAAATGCCTCAGAACAACTTGATGGGACTCTACAATTATATTCAGTTGTATGATGAAGATACTATAGATGAAATGCAAGAAAGAATGGATGAATTGGTAGGATTGGCAGAAACCAGAAGAGAAGCATCTCTAAAAAACCAAAAGTTGCAATTGCAAGTTAAGACACTCTATGATTGAAGACCTATAAGCATAAAGTTTGAAGAGGGAGATTTAGTCTTAATGTGGAATGCCAAAATTGAGGATAAAGGAAAACATGGAAAATTTGATCCAATTTGGTTAGGCCCATATCTAATTGAAAATACTTGGGGTGAAGTTTTTTATATACTCAAAGATGTATTTGACAGTATTCTTGAATTGCCAGTTCATGGACAGTTCTTGAAGAGGTATTTTTCTTGAAGAATACTTATTTTTCTCCATGAATAGTAGTTTTAGGGTTTCCTTTTGTTTTGTACATTCTGTATATTATGTAAATCTCTATTAGTATCCTTGTGCAGTCGAGTTCCTTGTTTCTGTGTGTTGCCCTATGCTCTCTGAAGTTGTCACCTTTACGAAATATGTGGTCTACTCTCCCATAGATTCTGAATTCTTGCATAGACTCGAATAGTCTATCATCCCCAAACAGAGCCACTGTTGGCCTAAATTTTTGTATTATAGGTTTCATCTTGCCCAGATAAAATTTTAGGTTGTGATCCTTTAGTGGTGATTAGGTTTCCAACTAAGTTTGTGTTTTTCTTGGGCTAGTCCCTTTTTCCTTTTAAATTTTCCTTGGCGTGAAAATTTTAAAAAAAGTGGGGAAGGAAGTTACACAGATATTTTTTATTCACCTATGTTGAATTTTTTGTTTTAATCCTTGTGAAAGTGTTTTACCTCACCATTGGATTTCTTCTAAATCTACGGTTGTCATTGACTCGCTAAAAAAAAATACTCAGAAGTAAAGCATAACGAGTTGGTGACGTGATGACACGTGTAGGTGGTCATCAGGAATAATAAACCTGGCATCCAACTTACTCTGGCAAGTCGCTAAGTTGCTATCAGAATATACAAGCGAGTTGCCAGTAGAAACATAGCGAGGATGAAATCATCGCTAAAGGCGGCCTTCTTTTATGACTAAAAATGATTTGGAAAGTCCCAAAAAAATTCTTTGCAAGCTGTGCTACTTTTCTCGCCACTTATTTTCTAGTGGGTTGTTGCATTGCTAGACGGATATTGTTGTGTTTTGCTGGTAGCGACATAACGACTGACCCAAAAGTCAAAAACATAGCAAAACCTAAGATAAAGGATGATTAAAATATATATGTGTATGCCAGTGCATTATGCTAGCTCAGCAACAGCGGTACGGTAGACCCACTTCCCAAGAATGTAATACAAGGTTTTTCGACCGTGAGATTGGCCCAAGATCAAGGATTGTCGTTAGCTCGCTATGAAGGAGTGCTCAAAAGTTAAGCATAGCAAGTTAGCAAATGATGGCCCACCATTGATTCCTTGAAAAGTCATTTAAAATGTATGCCACATGATTAACATAAGATCAAAGGTTATCGCTAGCTAGCCATGGAAAGATGCTCGAGGTATAAGTATAGTGAGTTAGCGATGTGATGACACATGTCCGTGGTCATCCGTGGGCCCAGTCTAAAGCCCCAACATTGAAGGAAAGGTGCAAGTGGAGCTATTCTATTGGTTTGATTGCAAATATGTTAATAAGGAAATGAGCCAGCTTAGTTGTCATTACCAGATTGCAAATTTTTCCAAGAATTGACGGCGCAAGTTTTTTTAAAAAAAGGGGAAGTGTGGTGACATTTTGTCCCACACATTTATGATGAATGGAGACTTCGTGTGTGAGAAAAAGGTAGAGTATAATCTATAAGATTTTCTTTTATTATTCATTATAGTCCACTCCAGCAAATATTTCATTTTCTCTGAGCATAGGCACCCATCGATCACGTTGTGATTAAGCATTGGTGAAGACGCAAAAACAATTTCATATCTATTTGAAAGCAGTTGCAAAAGTTCAAAAGAGGATAATTTTGGTGAAATCAAGTAAGTACTCGATCATAACCTTTGTAACATTCCAATTCCCATTGTTACAATCAAGATGTCTCCTAAGAAATCATTCTCTGGGCAAGTTAATTATATGAATAGGAATATCCACGATGATTTCCTAGAGTTATTCCCAGGATCCACTACAGAGTCTGCATAGGTCAAAAGATTAATTTCATTAAGTCTTAGGCTTAAAATTGCTGATGGCTTGTATGACAAGGGGAACTGGGTAAGGGATGCAGTAACCAATTAGACTGGCCTTGTTTTGTTTAAAAAGTGGTTTTCAAAGAGGAATCTATTTGCCCCTCACGCTAATATATGGAATTTTGACTTGGGGTAAAGTTAGTAGTTCCTTGTGTTTTCATGGACTACGACTTGCTAGAAGATATTGCCAAAAACTATGACCAAGCCATTAGGGTTGTGAGAAGAAATGATGGTGTGCCTCTAGTGTCAATTAGCTCTGAAGAAATTACAGAGGTTTTTCACTTAGAACCATTATCAGATTTCCACGTGCCAATTAATTTGTTGGAATTAGAAAAGGAATACAAAGCGAAAAGAGATATAATTAGGGGAGGTGCATTGAGGGCACACATTGGTACCATAGGAACTATGCCAGTAATAACTACAGCCTCTAAAGAACCTTTTAAGAAGGGCCTTTTCACTTCCTGGGCTGTAGAGATTTACAGGACCCTGTGATGTGTTCTTGTTGAGGATGAGCAGGATTTCATGCCCATGGACCTTATGTATATGATGATTCAAATTGCCTCTTTCGGTGTAGATGTCATTTTTTATTTTGCCTCCTTTCTAGCTAAAGAAATTCACATCAGTTTGGTTGGAATTGCGAGAGGAAAGGTGGAGAAAACTTTTGGCCCCTATTCCTTATTAATGCATATGTTCTTGTTCAAAGGGGTAACATATTTTGGTAATGAGATGAAATTGAACAGAGAAGAAAATAGGGAAACATTACCTGTCTAGTTGTGGAGTGCAAACATGAGTTGGAATGCAAATAAAGCCAGTTTTGTCAGATGTGATAGATATTTTGCCTCTAAATTGAGATATCTATTTTTGAGTGATAATCCCAAGATCCCTAAAGTATTAATGAATCTCATAGGACCTATGGATAGCCCCCATAATTTGAAATTTTCACACAATTGGGGAGATATTATTCCATAACCTGTTTCTACAATTTTCAAAATTTATGGTTTTAAAGGGAGCCCTCATGTCTTGCCTTACCAAGTGCCCCTAAAGATAGGGATTGCAGAAGTCTTATGGCAACTAGGAGGAGTAGAGGAAATGTTCTTGTCAAAGAGGCAACTAGGGTCAATTTTCCCTACCTGTACAGTGGCCCATCAGTTTGTGATTACTAAAGGAGGATGGCTCTTTTTGTACAAAATTTTGGATCAGTATATGATGGCTGTCTCCCACCCTCATTTTTGTCATTTTGAGGGATTTTTCATTCAGACTCTGAGGTATAGGATCAATCTAGGACCGGTAAAGCATGATTCATATTACCTAGAAGACATTATAAGAAATGAATTTTCTTTACAAGAAAAAGAAACTAAAAAAGAAAAGTGGAGAGCTTACTCCCGTCTCTTAGAATTAATTCATTGTTTTGATCAAAATTATAGTCCTTTAGACAATGCTAATATAGAGGCTGACAGGATAAATAAGCTAATAAATAACTTCCCTGTAATAATGGAAACCATGAATGAGAAGAAACAATTTTTTTATTAATTCTTCTCAAGATAAGGCTAGAGAAGCCATGAAGAGGTTAACTTTCACTCCTAATATAGGGGTTGGTCAAATAATTGTACAGAAAAAACCTAGTTACACTATAATTCAGAATAAAAGGGCTCCTATAGATAAGGGCAAACAAATAATGGGATCCACTAGTATAGTTTTGGAGGAGAGACCTGATGAGCCTAGGCCAAAGAGGTAGAAGGTAATAAGAGAAGGGAGATATCAAGCTAAGGAATATTCACCCACCCAATCTCCTTTGAGAATTGGAGAAGAGCAACTCACAGGTGAGCAAGTTGAAGAGATTGGATCACAAGGAGGTGTTTTTATTACCCAAGAAAAATTGGATGAAGGTAACCTTCTAGAGCCTCCTCTCCCATGTTTGGATCTAACAAGAGCTGATTATAGAGGTAGGGAATTGGACCCTATATTAGAACAAGCAAGTCATCAATTTTTGACTAATGACAACTTTGTAAAATCAAGAGCTTTTCAGCAATTTGCATGGAGAACAAACATGAACATCTTTGAGGAGAAATATAAAAGGATGAAGACAGAGCATCTAGAAATGGATGAAACTTCCATACAAAACCAAATTAAAGAAGAAATGATGAAGGAATTCTAAAACATTACTCCTGAAGAAGGAAGGAAAATGGTAAAAATATCTAACATATTATTTTTGCCAAATTGGGATATTGCAAATGCCTTAATTTTTAATTCTATTTCAAGTAAATTGGAATTGCAAGACCCACATAAAAAGGATTTACAAGGAACTGCATTCATTGAGGATCAAGCTGCTTTGCTCAGTTGGTCATTGAAAAAAGGATCTAGAGCCACATCCTCGCAACTAGATGAGTCTGAACTGATGGGAAACATACTTGTAAGAAGGGTTACTGACACCTCCCATCTATACGCAGCCTATTGGAATGTGGAGTCTTCCCAGTTTCTTTTGGCCACTGCTAAGAAGGAGGAACAGGTTATGTTTGATTTACAAAGCAAGTATAAGATAGTGGTGGATGCATACAAAAAAGAGGTAAAGAGGAGGTTGAGCTTGAAAATAAGCTATTGGAACAATCCACCAGGCCTAGAATAGCCTACCCTCATCCCCCTGTAGAACCTTTTAAGTCTACCCCCCTCATTGAAATGCTAGATACACCCCAAGGGCCACGATATTACACTGCTAAGGAATTTGAAGAAGAAAAGGCTAAACTATGGGCCTTACATATAGAGTTGGAATCTAAGTATGAAGATAAACTAAGAAAAGCTCTTACATATCTGGGAGACAAAGTTGAATGGCCATTAATCCATCATCAATTGGTCAAGGTGATTAACATTTGGGAGGAATTAAAAGGAAATGATGAGGCTCTAAAGCCTATTGTGGATAAGTGGGTAAGAAGGGAAAAAGCAATAACCTTTTTGTATTTATCTGTTATAGATACTTCCCATGATCAGATTGAAAAAATCTTTGATATTGTTTCTGACCTTGTTGTCTTTGATAATAAAAGGACACATTTACAGAAGATAACAATAAATCACTTAGACAAATATAGGAGTCAAAATTTCAAATTATTTCCTCATGCCCTGGATAAGAAAAATAATTTAAAAAGCAAAGAGGAATCTATGAAAGAACTTGATGATGCATTCTGTTTAAGAATGAATCAAGTAGTAAATGAAAGTAGGCATGCATGGTGGGCCACCACAAAAAAGGAGATGGTGAAAAAAAAAAATTCTTTGATTCTTTAAAACAGGATTTCATTGATATTAATAATGTGGCTGATTATGTAATAAAATAACAGAAGGACATTTTGCAATTCAACTAGTCAGATGATGCATTATTTGATAGGTGGATGGCAGAAATGGCTTGTAGTGAATAGTTGGATGCAGATGAAACTGACAGTGATAACTTGTAGGATGAGGAATTCCAAATGACTAATACTATCATTTCTCAAACCCAATCAGAAGAAGAAGACAAGAGAAACTTGTCATTTTTAGTTACAAACCCAGGACCATAGGATGCTGATAAGGCTTGAGAAGAGGACAAGATAGAAGTTGTTCCTACCACTCGAGATAAAGACGAAGAATTCCTATAGGTGGAATTTAATATACCATCATCAGAACAAGCTTCATCATCAGCTAATTTGGTAGTTACTCATATAGAGAAAATAGATCAATAACCAATCAGCAACACAAAATCGTATAACAAAAGTTGACTCACTTAAAAGAATGTTTTGATCTGGACATCTTCTGTTGCCCGGATTTTTTCTTTTTGTGGTAGGTGTATGTAAATATTCTTTGTAAAGGACACCTATCATTTCTTTTAGCCTGAAGCTTGTTGCATCTCACACTATTTAAGTGAGATTCCAAGGCAAAAGAAGGGCCCGAATTCTATTTTTCTAAGTAATATGCTTAGTCTATTTTTGGTCCAAATTTTGAAAGCAAGTTTATGATGTATTTTCTTTGTCAATTCTCTGAGAATACATGAATATAGAATAAGCTATGTTTCTTTCTAAACGTCATTCTAAGTCTATTGTAAATGATATACCATTTTCAAAGAAGATGAATACAAATTGTGAACTGTCCCCATATTATTCTTTTCTAAATCTTGTCTCCTTCCAATTACTTGGTTGTCTTGATATTGTATAAGTAAAGGCTTGTGCAATTAAATGCAATCTAGTTAGGTTGTATATTTATTTATCATTTCTGTTAATTCAATGGATTAAATAAAAGCTTTGATGAATGTGATAAGGTTTCTTTAGTAGTGGGAAGGATTTTGAATGATGAATTCTGATAACAATTGCTAATAGAATTTGTTGTAAGGCAACAAACTAGATCTGAGAAATTTCTATAGACTCTGAATCCCAATGGATTAGGCACCGATCAAATTGATTCAACTAAAGGAGGAATAGATAATAAATTATTATCAAAATGCAGCATCAAATCAAA
The DNA here is from genome assembly GCA_028749045.1 of Cupressus sempervirens. Classification (NCBI taxonomy): domain Eukaryota; kingdom Viridiplantae; phylum Streptophyta; class Pinopsida; order Cupressales; family Cupressaceae; genus Cupressus; species Cupressus sempervirens. The sequence continues at coordinate 60,942,791 of CM053783.1, forward strand.
TTTTACTTTTATTTCCCGTAGATCTTCAAAGTTGGCCAGCACTTGTCTACATGGAATGTTTTAGCTTCAATTAGTGACTATTGTTAAGAACATCTACATATCTATAAAAGAATTCTTGGCCATATCTATTTTATGGGATGTGTTTATCAAATTAGTAAGAATTATGTATATGTTTGAGGATTTTGAAATGAGAATCAGAATGAAACTAAGAATAATCCTCATACAGTTGTTCTAGTTTTGAATCATCCCTGGGTATACCCACCCTGGTTTTGCAGAGCCAAAAGAGTAGAAAACCACATTTGGTTTTGTAGAAGTTGGATCCAAATGTTTTACATATGCAATTGTTAACAAGAATTGGCCTATGTTTAGATTGTATGAGTATTATCATCTTGATATTAAGCATTTTTTTGCTTAGTAGTTTTACAGCATTTTAAAACACCAACAAAATGTCGACTTTGCTGGGGAGTTGTCCAACACATCTGTGAAAAGTACTACAATTTCTTTGGTCCTGCTGTGTACATGTGTGTCATGTTATCTAATTTTTGCCCATGGTTATAAGGGAATCTTTTTGTGACAAATCTTGAGAATTTAAAGAAGATAGAGCCCAAGTACCATTGCTACACACTAACGTATCCAGCTTATCCAAGTGTCTTAGCTAACAAGAAAGAGTTGTAGTCTTATGACATCAGCGATTGGTCTATCTATGCCAGATATTTTTGTTTCTACATGTGTATTGTTATCCTTGAGTCAGCAATAAGTGTCATTACATATTTTCCCAAAATAGGGTGGCGACTCAGTCAAGGTTTTGAAGCTAGTGCTTGTTGTAACAAAAGGCGAATATGGCTAACAAGAGAAAGAACACAAGAGCTTACATAAGAGCCAATCCTGATGTATCAATGCATACTAATCTACCCCAAGGTGGTAGGAAGAACCAAAATAAGAAGAAGACAGATCCAAATCCCACTTAGAAACCCAGAGGTAATGCATCTGTCAATTCCCATTATCAACCAGTAGTAGGAAGAGAGTCTTCTTTGCTTAGTTCTGAATCCAAAAATACAAGACTCTTAGGAGGCATTTTTAGTACCCCCTTACCAGATGAGAGAGTCTTTCAAGAAAAAGATGTGTCTACAATAGGAGTTGCTTCATCAAGGCCAAATCCTGTAGCATATATGAACTATAGGCTAGGATTTAGGAGTTCATTTGATAATCCTTTTAATCCCAGAGTAGCCTCATATGTAGAGCCAAATATTATAGATCTGGATGACCCTACTAATTCAGAGGCAAGTTTTGCAGATCCTAAAGAAGTGCACTCTGAAATAAGATTTTTGAAGAAATGGATTGCTGAGGAAGAAGCTAAATGCATTCATCTTGAAAAAGAAAAGGAGCAAGCCACCTTGGATGCCATAATAGAAAGGGATTCTTTGCTAAGAAGGATGGCTTCTTTGAAGGAGCAAAATAAAAAGTTAGAACAAAATACCACAACTCTCCATAAGGATGTTTTTGGAGATGTTGATAATGTAAGAGCTAAAGTTCAAGAACAAGAGAAATGCCTAAATCAAAGGCAAGAACCAATTATTGCTCATACCCAAGCCTATAAACCTGTTCAAGTGGATCCTGTAGAGCCCACTCCAAAAGCTCTAGATAAAAGGAAAGGAAAGACTATAGGAATCCAAAGAAATGAGCCTCAACCTATACCAAGAAAACCTATACAATCCTCCATGTCAAAATTAGATCTAGATCTTGAGAAGGCTCAAAAAGAGAGGGAAGATCTTGCAAAAGAACTTGAGAAGGTTGAGAACGAAGCTCAAGCTGTTGAAACTAGGAGAAAAATCCAATTCATAAAGTCTAATTCCTCATTGGCTTCATGGCCCAATTTGTCTATCCCACTTGCAATTCCTACACCACCTAGTGGTCCAATAATCCCAACTCAAGGAGTACCCCAATCTGCTCCTACCTCATCTTCCACTATTGGCACCCAAGTTGCATTTGTCCCACCTCAACAATCCCAAGCAGCACCTCTGAGTCAAGCTAATATAGCTAGTACCTCAAATGTTCCTGGTTTCTAGAAGAAGCCTGTATACCTAGAAAAGTATAGACAAATATCATTTGCTGGTATTCCTGGTGCCCCACATCCCATTTCATTTGATTTAAGAGATAACATGGTTAAGTTGTCTGGGAATAATGCTATTATAGGTGAAGAACATTTGAGAATTTTCATTGATATGTTGAATGATTATGAAGTTGAACATGAAGATATGGTAATGAAATTGTTTGTGCATTCACTAACAGAGGATGCAAGGGATTGGTTTAGGAGGTTGCCTGATGAGAGTATTACCTCATGGAATGATTTTGAGAAACTGTTCAAAGAGAAATATGGAGACAACACTAAAGTAGGATTCATGTTGAATGAGTTCAGCAACATCAAGAAGAACCCAAATGAGTCTACATTTGGTTTCAATGTAAGATTCCAAAAAGTTATGTACAGATTATTTCAAGTTATGAGGTTGAATGAAGATGTCTGTCTCTCAACATATTTCAATGCTTTTGATAGCAAAATGGCTTATCAATTGAGGGATAAAGATCCTAATAATTTAAGGGATGCCTATAAAATTGTAGTAAATATAGAGAATAATAGGAAGGCATCTGGAAAACTAGGTAGAAGGGATGATCCCAAGCTTTTCAATCCAAAGAAAAATAACAAAAGAGAGGGTGATAAAACTCCTATAGAAAAGAAGCCCGAAGAACCTACTATAGGCCAGGTTTTAGAAATGCTCAAAAAGATGAATCCCACTAATTTTAATTAGCCAAATGTTGCTAAGAGAACCCCTGTGAATAACAACAGTTTCAATAGGCAACCTAGAATGCAAAATTACCCTTATACCCCTCAGTGGAAAGATGGTAAACTAGTTCCCAACCAAACCCACAATGTGAAGGATAAGGGTACTCTAGATACCCTACAAAGGAACACTGTAAATATGAGTGATGATGTACCATGGTGCATTATATGTCAATCACCTCATTCTACTAATTATTGTGCTATGGCTCAGTCATTTGCCCAAGGTCAAGGAGTGCAACCTAAAGAAGAAACTGAAGAGAAAAGCCATGATGATATAAGTTGCAATATGGTGAGCATGTGTGATGATTTGATAGATTCTGATTTAGAAGAGCCTAAAAATGATACTACTAGCTAAAGAATTTCTTACCATCTTCATCATCAGTAGGTGCTTTTAGATGATGAAGGGTATGATACAGATAAGGTATGCAGTACATTTTCTGATGTAGGTCTCACAAGCTTCAGAATGCCCTCTAAGGAGAAGATTGATAGAATTATAGGAAAAATGATTTCACAAGTCCATAGTAACTACAATTTGAGAAATAGAGCAGTAAATAATGATGCAGGAAAGCCATCTAGTGTATTCATCAAAGATATCACTCATAAGATGAATGATCAAAACAAGAAAGTCAATGTAGATGTGCCTAAGATCAAGGAAAATAAGGCTATGAAATGGGAACCAAAGAAGAAGGTTCAATTGCATATAAGTGAAGCAAAAAAACTAGTTATGCAAGCAAAGAAATCAGAACCTGATGTTATCAAGCAAAATATGGTGCCTACTGCTCAAAAGATTCCAACTCCAAGTACTCTTGTAAAACCCAGTGTTGTTGAACCTGTTGATATGATATCTATGTTATCTCAAATTACTATAAAACTGCCCTTGTCTGAACTATTTAGGATTGAAGAGCATAAGAACAAGATTTTATCATGGTTGGGTGGACTAGGAAACAATAATATATTTGTAGATCAAACTGTGTCCCAAAAAACCCCATTAGTAATAGAGGATAGTGGTATCATATCCCAAATTCCTCAAATTTTTTTAAAAGATTCCTCAATGGCATTTATAGAAGATATTGATCCTTTTTTCCTCAGTCTAATCATAGAAGGGAAGACCTTAAAAAATTGCATGATAGACTCAGGAGCTTCCAACACTATAATGCCTTTCAAAGTAATGGAAGCCTTAGGTTTGAAGGTGGATACCAAGCAGGGTAGATGTAGAGGAATGGATGCTAGGGAAGTCCTAGTCATAGGTACCATAAATTCTTTACCATTAAAATTGGCTGCATATCCTGAAGTAGAATTAACCATGTCTGTCCTTGTGGTAGATATACCTCCACACTATGGAATGTTACTCTCCAGGAAATGGAGTGCTGCCATGGGGGGAAGCCTGAAATGTGATCTCACTTATGCCACTTTTCATATAGGGGACAAATTTTTCAGGGTAAATAGGGAGCCAAGGGTTAATCACATTTTAGGAGAAGAAATTGACAAAGATACCACTTGTTTCCTAGATACTGGGATTAATGCTTTCACGGCTGAATTAATTATTCAGGAAGTTGAAAATTTACCTGCTACAATTGAACGTGAGGTTGAATTTTGCATGAACTCACCAAAATTATGGACAATGTTATTTGATGGGGCTAGTTCTAAAGAGGGTGCAAGGGCAGGTGTAGTTTTTGTGTCCCCTGAAAATAACAGGACCCTGTACCGTGTTCTTGGTGAGGATGAGTAGGATTTCATGCCTATTGACCTTATGTATATGATGATTAAAATTGCCTCTTTCAATGTAGATGTCATTTTTTATTTTGCCTCCTTTCTAGCTGAAGAAATTCAAATCAGTTTGGTTGGAATTGAGGTAAGGTAGAGAAAACTTTTTGCCACTATTCCTTATTAATGCATATGTTCTTGTTCAAAGGGGTAACATATTTTGGAATGAGATGAAATTGAAAAGAGAAGAAAATGGGGAAACATTACCAGTCCAGTTGTGGAGTGCAGATATGACTTGCGATGCAAATAAAGCCAGTTTTGTCATATTTGATAGATATTTTTGGTCTAAATTGAGATGTCTATTTTTGAGTGATAATCCCAGGATGCCTAAAGTATTAATGAATCTCATAAGACCTATGGATAGCCCCCATAATTTGAAAGTTTCACACAATTGGGGAGATATTATTCCATACCCTGTTTCTACAATTTTCAGATTTTATGGTTTTAAAGGAAGCCCTGATGTCTATCGTTACCAATTGCCCCTAAAGATAGGGATGGCAGAAGTCTTATGGCAACTAGGAGGAGTAGAGGAAATGTTCTTGTCAAAGAGGCAACTAGGGTCAATTTTCCCTATTTGTATAGTGGCCCATCAGTTTGTGATTACTAAAGGAGGATGGATCTTTTTGTACAAAATTTTGGATCAGTATACGATGGCTATCTCCCACCCCTATTTTTGTGATTCTGAGGGATTTTTCAATCAAACTCTAAGGCATAGGATCAAGCTAGAACCGGTAAAGCGTGATTCATATTACCTAGAAGACATTATAAGAAATGAATTTTCTTTACAAGAACATGAAACTAAAAAAGAAAAGTGGAGAGTTTACTCCCGAGTCCTAGAATTTATTCATTATTTTGATCAAAATTATAGTCCTTTAGACAATGCTAATACAGAGGCTGACAGGATAAATAAGCTCATAAATAACTTCCCTGCAATAATGGAAACCATGAATGAGAAGAAACAATTTTTTTATTAATTCTTCTCCTGATAAGGCTAGAGAAGCCATGAAGAGGTTAGCTTTCACTCCTGATATAGGAGTTGGTCAAATAATTGTACAAAAACAACCTAGTTACACTATAATTCAGAATAAAAGGGCTCCTATAGATAAGGGCAAACAAATAATGGGATCCACCAGTATAGTTTTGGAGGAGAGACCTGATGAGCCTAGCCCAAAGAGGTAGAAGGTAGTAAGAGAAGGGAGATCTCAAGCTAAGGAATATTCACCTACCCAATCTCCTTTGAGAATTGGAGAAGAGCAGCTCACAGGTGAGCAAGTTGAAGAGATTGGATCACAAGGAGGTGTTTTTATTACCCAAGTAGAATTGGATGAAGGTAACCTTCCAGAGCCTCCTCTCCCAAGTTTGTATCTAACAAGAGCTAATTATAGAGGCAAGGAATTGGACCCTATATTAGAACAAGCAATTCATCAATTTTTGACTGATGACAATTTTGTAAAATCAAGAGCTTTTCAGAAATTTGCACGGAGAACAAACATTAACATCTTTGAGGAGAAATGTAAAAGGATGAAGAAAGAGCATCCAAAAATGGATGAAACTTCCATACAAAACTAGATTAAAGAAGAAATGATGAAGGAATTCCAAAACATTACTCCTGAAGAAGGAAGGAAAATGGTAAAAACCTCTAACATATTATTGTTGCCAAATTGGGATATTGCAGATGCCTTAATTGTCAATTTTGTTTCAAGTAAATTGGAATTACAAGACCCAAATAAAAAGGATTTCCAAGGAACTGCATTCATTGAGAATCAAGCTGCTTTGGTCAGTTGGTCGTTGAAAAAAGGATCTAGAGCCACATCCTCGCAACCAGAGGAGTCTGAACTGATGGGCAACATACTTGTAAGAAGGGTTACTGACACCTCCCATCTACAGGTAGCCTATTGGAATGTGGAGTCTTCCTAGTTTCTTTTGGCCATTGCTAAGAAGGAGGAACAGGTTATGTTTGAGTTAAAAGCCAGTATGAGACAGTGGTGGATGCATACAAAAAAGAGGTAAAGAGGAGGATTGAACTTGGAAATAAGCTATTGGAACAATCCACTAGGCCTAGAATAACCTACCGTTGTCCCCCTGTAGAACCTTTTAAGTCTACCCCCCTCATTGAAACGCCAGATACACCCCAGGGGCCACGATATTGCACTGCTAAGGAATTTGAAGAAGAAAAGGCTAAACTATGGGACTTACATATAGAGTTGGAATCTATGTATGAAGATAAACTAAGAAAAGCTCTTACATATCTAGGAGACAATGTTGAATGGCCATTAATCCATCATCAATTGGTCAGGGTGATTAACATTTGGGAGGAATTAAAAGGAAATGATGAGGCTCTAAAGCCTATTGTGGATAAGTGGGTAAGAAGGGAAAAAGCAGTAACCTTTTTGTGTTTATCTGTTATAGATACTTCCCATGATCAGATTGAAAAAATCTTTGATATTGTTTCTGACCTTGCTGACTTTGATAATAAAAGGACACATTTACAGAAGATAACAATAAATCACTTAGACAAATATAGGAGTCAAAATTTCAAATTATTTCCTCATGCCCTGGATAAGAAAAATAATTTAAAAAGAAAAGAGGAATGGATGAAAGAACTTGATGATGCATTCTATTTAAGAATGAATCAAGTGGTAAATGAAACTGGGCATGCATGGTGGGCCACCACAACAAAGGAGATGGTGAAAACCAAAATATTCTTTGATTCTTTAAAACAAGATTTCATTGATATTAATAATGTGGCTGATTATGTAATAAAAAAATAGAAGGACATTTTTCAATTCAACTGGCTAGATGATGCATTATTTGATAGGTGGATGGCAGAAATGGCTTCTAGTGAATAATTGGATGTAGATGAAATTGACAGTGATAACGTGCAGGATGAGGAATTCCAAACTACTGATACTATCATTTCTCAAACCTAATTAGATGAAGAAGACAAGAGAAACCTGTCATTTTCAGTTACAAACTCGGGACCACAAGATGCTAATAAGGCTAGAGAAGAGGACAAGATAGAAGTTGTTCCTACCACCCGAGATAAAGATGAAGAAAGCCTACAGGTGGAAGTTAATATGGCATCATCAGAACAAGATTCATCATCGGCTAATTTGGTACTTACTTATACAGAGAAAATAGATCAATAACCAATCAACAACACAAAATTGTATAACAAAAGCTGACTCACTTAAAAGAATGTTTTGATCTGGACATCTTCTGTTACCTGCATTTTGTCTTTTTGTGTTAGGTGTATGTAAATATTCTTTGTAAAGGACACCTATCATTTCTTTTAGCCTAAAGCTTGTTGCATCTCACACTATTTAAGTGATATTCCAAGGCAAAAGAAGGGTCCAAATTCTATTTTTCTAAGTAATATGCTTAGTCTGTTTTTGGTCCAAATTTTGAAAGCAAGTTTATGATGTATTTTCTCTGTCAATTCTCTGAGAATACATGAATATAGAATGAGCTGTGTTTCTTTCTGAACATCATTCTGAGTCAATTGTAAATGATATACCATTTTCAAAGAAGATGAATACAAATTGTGAACTATCCCCATATTATTCTTTTCTAAATCTTGTCTCCTTCCAATTACTTGGTTGTCTTGATATTGTATAAGTAAAGGCTTGTGCAATTGAATGCAATCTAGTTAGGTTGTATATCTATTTATCATTGCTATTAATTCAATGGATTAAATAAAAGCTTTGATGAATGTGATAAGGTTTCTTTAGTAGTGGGAAGGATTTTGAATGATGAATTCTGATAAGAATTGCTGATAAAATTTTTTGTAAGGCAACAAACTAGATCTAAGGACTTGCTATAGACTCTGAATCCCAATGTATTAGGCACTAATCAAATTGATTCAACTAAAGGAGATATAGATCATAAATGATTATCAAAATGCAACATCAAATCAAATTTTATTTTTATTTCCTGTAGATCTTCAAAGTTGGCTAGCACTTGTCTGCATGGAATATTTTAGCTTCATTTAGCCACTATTGTTAAGAAAATTTGCAAATCTATAGAAGAATTCTTGGCCATATCTACTTTATGGGATGTGTTTATCAAATTAGTAAGAATTATGTATATGTCTGAGGATTTTGAAATTAGAATTAGAATGAAACTAAGAATAATCCTCATACAGTTGTTCCAGTTTTGAATCATCCTTGGGTATACCCACCCTGGTTTTGCAGAGCCAAAAGAGTAGAAAACAACCTTTGGTTTTGTAGAAGTTGTATCCAAATGTTTTACATATGCAATTCTTAACAAGAATTGGCTGATCTTTAGATTGTATGAGTATTATCATCTTGTTATTAAGCATTTTGTTGCTTAGTAGTTTTAGTGCATTTTAAAAAACCAACACTATGATAGGATTCGAAGGATGTAGTGAAATGTTATGTGCATTGTTATGCAGTCAATTTATGTTGGAAACTAAAATCAAAAAATAAATTTCTCAACTATTCAATTTGATTTACTTTTCATTTGACCAATTTACCTATTTCTCAATTGGTGCACTAGATTCTTGGGTATGGCTTTCTAATTCTTGGCATAGGCATGTAGCCATGACTTTATAGCCTTCCTTCAAGGCAATTTTTTTATCTTCATCTGTGGGCTCTATATTGAATTCTAAGCCCTATATTTTTTTCTTAATATCATTAGTTTTGAATGTGTGATTTGATTAAGCAAATTTTTTTGCAACATTATAAAAAAAAAATTATAAATGAAATTCCATTAGTACTACTTACAAGTCAAGATTGAAGATTCATACAGCCACCAAAGCCAAGTTTGTGTTGGCCAACCTTTTCTAATCTCACTTTTGTAGCCACTGATGTGTCCTATGGTCTATGAATAGTTTGAAATATGTTAGATTATATATTTACAAAGATCACTAATTAGTACATGATTACATTCAACTTAAATGCTATCATGACATAGTTTCTTTTGCCCTTTTCTAGTTCATTTTCTTTACCACGTAGCCTTTTCTCTTTTGCATCTGCTATTATTTCATTCCACTTCATCAGTGGAATTATAGGAGGATGGTCATACTTTGGGTTATCCTTTAGACCCCTTCTTTATTGGTCCCTCATAGTTTTTATATGTTTCAATGCTCTTTTGAGAAGTAGGGCAATGTCAAAAATGTTTTTTTTTTTCAAAAAGGTCCTCAAAAGATGTAATGACTTGATTTTTTAATTTAGAACCCTATTCATTCTAGCTTTTTTTAAAAATAAAATTATTAGATCTATTGGTGTTTGAAAATATTGGAGGGTTTTCAATTATCCCAATGAGAATATGACATATCTAGGGGCAGCTAACTCCCATTTTCAACATGCCATTTCAGACACCAGGCCAACTATAAGGCATGCCACTTCTTCTACTTTAGGCTCTACTAAACCTAGGCGGGTAGACCTCAGATTCAAATGATACTGTACCAGTGCAAAAACATATCCTTGAATCTATTAAGAAGATTAAAACCCTTATATCTCCTAATAACTCATGAAATAACATCAATCTATAGTAGCTAAATGAAAATCTGTGAATCACATAAGTTGAGTGAGGGTTAATCCTTTAAGTCCTTCAACATGAAAGGGTAAAAAACATTTGATTAATAATGTTGAATTTAGCAAACCCTTAGATATGCAGCAATAAGACCTAATGATCCTGTAACTAATCAGTGCCTTAACCATTGTGCAAATCCATGAATCACAAACATACATATGGATATCTGAGACATATGTGTATCTTTAGATATATGATCTATCTATTCAAATTGTAAATAGACATCAATGTTCAATCTAAATCTCATTCTTACATGATATCCCCATCAGTAACCTCACAACCTTATTGATTTCCCTGAAGCATTTAGATAACCCTTTGAGTCATAGGGAACAATGAAATAAGATACACCCTTAAGGGACTACAACTACAATCTAAGCTCTATGTCAAAGATTGTAAAATATTGAAAATTAGCTGATAAAGGAGACACGATTCAAGCTAAAACTCACTCATCTGTTGCTCTTTGTATTATTTCTTTGAAATTATATAGTCATATGCATAAAATGAAAAACATGAAACAACCTAATAGATCTGAACTATCTGTAATAACTTTCTTAATGTTGTTCATAAAAGAGAAAATGTTGAAAGAAATGGTGTCTCAGTATTGGGAATGCATCAAGAACTGGATCCAAAATCTGGTATCATAGTAATGAGCAAATTTTTTCCAAAGAATTGGAACCAACTGGTTTCTCCGTGATAAAACCTGGGACCATTACAATGAGGAAAATAAAAGAAGATATAGGAGAAGAGTTAATTCCTAGATCTGATCAAAACATGACATCTGTCCACTTGGAAAACCTTCTCAATAGGTTAAAACATCTCTCTAATCTCTCCCCTCAACTGGTGAATCAAATCTTCATCATTAGGCTTCTACAAGCACAAAATATCTCAAATATCTAATTTGACAAGTAACTGATTTCATGCCTAATCTTTACGCATGGTAAAAATGAAAATTAGTTAAGAAATGACTTCTAAAAGCCAAGAAAACCATTTAGAATCAATTTTCTTCACATCCAAACTTCACCAAGCCTTCATATCTACCTTTTATCTAATCCTAATGCCTCATGCTAAATTATGCTCATTCCACTAAGAATGCCCTAGAAATTACAAAACTGCTTATAGACTGAACTAGTGAAGACCTGTGCAAAATTTGATCCCAAATTTGGAAAATTCAACTTCTCTCGGTTCCAATGGTATATTGCATTGCCTATTTTTGATAAAAATCACCCCTGTTATGGCTACTTGTAAATCAGGCTCCTTGACTAAGAACAAAACATAAAAAATTAAAAATTAAAAAAATTATATAGTCTAAACTATATAAAAATTAAAAATCATTCAAATTTTTCATTTTTAAATTATCAAGCATTGAAATCTTTAAATTTCATTTTTACATTCATTTCCATCTCTGCCCCTTTGCCACTTGTTGACTCCTAATTTTCCCTACAACATTTGAGATATTTTAAATTAATTAATATTTTAGTATTAATTAATTTTCTTCATTCCTTCCCTATAGCACTGGAGGCTTTCATTTTTTCCCTTACGTGCATCCGCTCACACTTAATTTTTGTAACTCCAGAAGCTCCTGCATTTTACTTTATGTGCACAGGTGGGAAAGTTCCCTTTATGCTTTTACAACCACAAGCATATCCTCATGACCCTTCAAAATTTATTTTATGCTTTTATGTTTGGCCATCCTTTTACATTCATATGGGGCCTTTGATTTGCGTATGGTTGGAACCATTTCAAAATTGTTCTACACCCTTATGAGGCTCTTCATTTTTGAACCACCATAATGCTTTAAGATTTCCCTCACACTCATATGCAAGCATAACACTAGAGGACTTTTTAAAGGTAATTTACGCTCATATGCTTGGGTGAGCTTTCAATGAGTTGAGCATAAAAATATTGTCTTTGACCCTGTGCATGCGGGCCCCTCCACATGTGAAATGTGAGTCGTTGAGCCAGCTTGTCTTTGAAGACACTTAACTTCTGAGTGCAAGGGCATTTTAAAACATAAAAAGATAACCACATAAGAAATGTGGGATTTAAACCTATAATTCTCTGCAAGAAACTTGAGTGCCTCCTCTAATCGATTCACTACATTCAAATACCCCCATTTGTCTGACCACAGATCCGAAAGCAATGACTTCTCCAAGCCATGAACGACATCAAAAACCTTTAGAATAGCCACCGTGGAAGGTCTCTGCTCTATAAATGGTTTTCATATTTGCTGCCCTTGTTTGTATTGGTGAGTTGTTGCTTTTCCACAACTTCCTCTTCTTAATTGCTCTACCCTTGTTTCCTACGACTTCTTCATCATTTCGCCTACATGGGTTTCTATCGCCTTCTCATGTGTGACCTCTACTTTCTGTGCTTAGCATGAGTTTTCATTTTTAATGTGACTTAACATGAATTAATTTTCCTTTGTGTTGGTCATGTTGCTCTATGCCGTGACCTGGTGAGAGCTCCTCTTCCAACATGGATGCCCCTATTTTGACTGCTTTTGTTGCCTTTTGTGCAGATTTCTTTGGCATGGGATGTTGGCAGATTGCCTACTTTCAATGCAGACCTCCCCTTGTCTGTGGCTTGCATGGGATGCCCTTTATGATGGAGCCTCTCTCAAATATGCTAGTTCTTGGATGGCACTGATTCTCTTCTTTTCATTGGGCGGCCCTCAACTTTCCATTCACGTGGGCGATTTTGTGCCCTATTCTGATTCCAACATGGTCTTCTTTAAACTTGCTGTGGCTTCATTTTTTTAATTTCATGCCTCAGTATCCTTCAAATGGCTTCATCTATCTCCCTTTGACCCTACCATTTCTTTTATTATTGCAGGTTGGCTCTATTATAACATGGGCTGGTTTGTTCATGCTTGGCTTCCATTTTATATTGAGGAGTGCCTCTCAAAAGTGTGCCAAAATTGGTGGTAAAGTGGACATCTTGTATAATTTAAGATGCAAAGTTTCTAATGAAGACCACTCTCCAATAGGCTATGGTAGAGGATAGTTACCTACTTTAAGATTATTTAAGGAAGTCAGTCTTGAAAAGCTAGGTGGAAGAACATATAGGCTAAAGGTTTCTTCCATTTCTAGAATCTTTAGGCAAAAAAAAAAAAACTTCCCAATGCTCTGTGGAAGCTCGATTTATGGCAACCATGAAGAGACAACTTTTCCATGTAGGACAACCATCTAAAGGATTTAGGAAAATTCTTTAAAGGTCTCCCATCTAATTTGACTTTTCTTAGAACTCCCATATCTTCAACTGAGTCAGGTAACATTCTTATGCTATGACAATTTGATAGGAAAATATCTCCATTGACTTTAGGTTAGTTATGGTTCTTGGAAGTTTGATTAAGTTGCAATAATCTGACAAATCAAGGCACTTTAGCTCTGTCAAAAATCCAATGGACTCTGGAATCTTCCTCAATTATTTATAACCGCAGAGCTCCAGATGGATGAGAGACATGTGCTCGGCTAAATCTAGAAATACATGAAGACTTATGTAGTAATTAGCTTAAGTACTTTAAAGTTCATTAGACCCTGTATATTGGATGGTTCTAACCACAATGCTTCAATTCCTCTACTAAAGCTTAAACCAATTACTATTGTATGTTTCATATTCCATCCACATGGCATGCATTTCAGAGAGTAGTTTTCCCATCTTAGCCACTACACATCAAATAATCTAAAAGTATAATTATTGTAATAGTTACAACAACTCCAAACCTGAATACTTTATCAACTTGCTAAAGTCAATCGGACCCCAAAGTGGGTCTGGCTAAAATAATTTTGTTTCCAAACAACTAAAGTGCAAACTGATCCCTCGACCTTCTTGGACTGATTGGAATCCAATTTGATCACTGAACCATCAATTAGAGCTCATTTTACCACTTATCTACAAACTACCAAATTGATTGTGATATTGCTATAAGGATTTAACTGTGTGATTTTTGAGTCAAACTCATTGACCCATGTTTCATGAGTAGTGATTCAACATGAATCCATCTCTCATGAGAATAAATGAAACACTTAGCACTCATTGGATCTAGGTGATGCTCACAAGGGTGAAGCACCAGGACTTCTCGAGAGGTCACCAATCCTAGTACTACTCCAGCTTGAGTGCACTTAACTCAGGTTGGAGTAGTATTGGGATGGGTGACCTCCCAAAAAGTCTTGGTGCTTCACCCTTGTGAGCATCACCTAGATCCAATGAGTTCTAAGTATTCCATTTATTCTCATGAGAGATGGATTCATGTTGAATCACTACTGATGAAACATGGGTCAATGAGTTTGACTCAAAAATCACATAGTTAAATCTTGATAGCAATATCACAATTTAACGTGCCATGCAAATTATCTCCTACTTATCAATTGATGAGCTTAAGGGGCTTTCTAATGAATGGTTCATAAGGCACAACACTTGGTGAAGGTTTTGCAAATGAGGTTGCAAGATTTGGGTTTAACCATGGAGGAAACTCTGTAGTTAAGCACACTCAGGCTAGAGTAGTACTAGGATGGGTGACCTCCCAGGAAGTCCCGGTGCTTCACCCTTGTGAGCATCACCTAGATCCAATGAGTGCTAAGTGTTCCATCTATTCTCATGAGAGATGGATTCATGTTGAATCACTACTCATGAAACATGGGTCAATGAGTTTGACTCAAAAATCACACAGTTAAATCTTGATAGCAATATCACAATTTAACGTGCTGTGGAAATTATCTCCTACTTATCTATCAAATTAATGCTAGAAGGTCCTTTGACTAGCCTTAAAAACTGATCTAAACATCTGATGGGGCTCTAAGAACTGGCATACTAACTCTTTGTTCTACATTCTTGCATCCTGTTAGATCTTGTCTCATGATGAATTTGGGGTCAAAAGATATTTGCTGTCAAAGTTTACCTCTCAGAATTACTTGCAAGAAAACATGTTAGAAAGTAGTAAACTAGGTTCAAATTTGGCTCCAAAAACTAGGCAAATGAGCACATGGGGAAATGAAAGTTGGGGCATTGATTCTCTATCATGAGTACTCTATGAATCTATAATTTGGGCTCATGATGAATAAAAGGATGCATTTGGTGATCAGTCAAAGTGGGCTGCTCAAATTTTGCAGATTGGAAACACTGACAAAACATTTTTTGCGAATGGAATTGACTTGGAAAAGTGTGCAAATTGATTCATCAAGACTTGAAAACTAGCACACTTAAACAATTTTTAGTGTAAAAAACAAGGGTACAATCCATTTGATCTTACCAATCACAAATCTCAAGTTATGATATCTCAAACAAGGGTTCCAACAAATCTACAAATGGTAACACTAGTAAAAAGATTAAAATTACGTTTGGAATCACATTTGAAAACTGATCAAACGGATTTTTCATAAGCTAAAACTTGAAACATAACAAGTTTCTAACATCTACATTGCAACACAAAAGGAAATTTTGCATTTTGATCAACTGGACAAAAGTTATAGTACGTCAAACAGGGCTTCCCAAAAACTTGCACAATTACACAAGAGCATGAAACAGTAACTGACCAACCTTGAGGGATTCAAAACCCAATCAAACAAACTCAAAATGACTCAAAATCTAAAAAATAGGTTCTTAGGTATGGACACTAGATAATTCCAATGTGGTGAGTCATGACGCAATTCTAGGTGTGAGATATTCAAATGCAAACATAGCCTCTTGTCACTGTTTGACATGGGTGAAAATGCAGATTTGAAATATGCTTGAAACAAGACTTCACAAAACAGCTCAGAATGTTAGTTTAACTTCATGGAACACTTAGATGCACTGAATGGATGGTGTTAGAAACATTAAACACCTCATGGGGCTCAAAGGTACAGCTGGGCACATATGCATTTATCGGTATTTATAGGGCTAAATTTCTCAAAATTGCTCAAAACTTAGGCTACAATTTTGAGTGCGAACAAGATCAATAAATTTAATATAGTACAATAAATGGAAGAAAATAAAAATATTATAGTAATGATATGAAACTACATATCTTTTATGTATGGTGGGGTCCAAAGAGCTTCAATGTCATGTGAAAAAGATGATCAAAGAAAACATTATTTCCTACAATAACATCATGGGATTAACAGTCCAAAATGATTTATGTATAAGTAAACTACAATTACACAATAAATAATAACAATTTTAAAGCACCTAGAAGCTTTCATAATTTTAATGGAAACATAGTTTTCTTGTTTAGCAATAATGTACCTACAAATGAACATGTAAAAGTCACACGTCCTACTCTAGGAAATGGTTTAGCTTGAGTAGTGTTGGTAAATAGATTGTTCCTTTCCAATTCACTCTTTATATGCCCAATATCTATGAACAATGATTGATTACTACAATTGGGAAATAGTAACTAAGCCACTAATTTCCCTCTAAATTTACAAGTACAACTCCCTTGAGTTTGTGATTTGCAATGAATTTATTTTTTTCTAAATCTAAGATGGGGTTTGTTCTTGACCATAGAACAAGACAGGAAAACCAAGTTAGGCCTAAATAGGAACAACTCAGGCTAAAATCTGCAGCTTAATACTAATCAAATTTGTGAATCCAAATATCTTATGAACCCCACAAAATTTGATGATGCAATAAGGGATTCTATTTGTATTAATAAGATTCTTTAACATAATGATTTTAACTCTAAAATGTAAGAAACTAACTTGAGAAACATTACTGAAAAAGTCTCTTTCAACCTCTAACAATACTATGATTATCTTTAGTTGGTTGTATTAAAACAGGGGAACAAAGCTCTATTTGTTCATTAGTTTAATTCAACTTAAAGAGATGTTTCTAACTAAAACATGCAATGGAATAGTAAATAATTGATATGAAACACATCCAATTTATCTCTGCAACCTAAAGCATTTCACACCCAAAATACAGCTGGCCTTTCATTAATCTTTCTATTGCATACATATAAGATTCTAAGATGAACCATTATAAAAAGAAACTAAATCAGTTAATCTTCTCGAAAATGAAAAATGGAAAGAAGAAGGAATTTAATTATCATGGATTGTGGAAATCTAGTATCTTTAAATGGCAAGAAGCCAATTATCAGTTACAATTTCATATAAGAATACAAAAGACTAGGAGAAATATCACTTTGCCTTCTTCCCCTTTTCTAATTTTTCCTTATAGGCCTTGGTAGCAACAATGATTGGAATGAGCTCCTCCTATTTGTTGATGTGGACATTAGTGTATCTAATGAGCCACTTGGAGTGTTCCCTGGCCAAGTCCTTGATTGTTCCCAACCACTCTTGCATTTCCTTTATTTCTATGTGCATACATCCACTGAGCTATTGGAGATTTGACACTAAGTCTTCAGGGCTAGAAGATCTCCCCATTAATTTATCCAAGTAGTTGGAGAAAGGTTTTTGCATGACAGAAACTCCTACTAGTCCTTTTCCTTGTCCACTTATTTGGCATTCTATGTGTAGGCCTTTTAGCAACTCATAATCCTTATCTTTCTCTTCTTTAACCTTGACTTCCATTATCTACAATCCCTCTTCTATTGAAGATATCATTTCTTCTTTGAATCGATAACTCTATTTCCATTCAAATAGAGGCTCATCTCCTTTCTATAGAATCTTGGCTTCAACTACTTCTCTGGCCTTCATTTGGATGATCATTCATAGAAGGGAGATGCAATCTTCACAATTTTGCTTCTTTGCAAACAAATTTTCTCAGTTGGAAAGGATGTTATCCTTTTCTATCTCAAATTTCAATACTACATTGCCAAGTTGATTTATAACTACAACTCCCTTAGGCTTGAGTTTCTCACTCCAACTCCTACCAATTTGCCCAAAATGCTTGTCTTCTTGCACTTGAGAGATGATGACATGCATATATGTAGCTGTGGGATCACTGGTAGGTGGAATTCTAGAAATGCTTGCTGAGGGGAAACCAATTTCCTAATAAAGCAATTAAGCTCATAGATCTCTTCCTTCAACCTAACTTTGGCAATCTTGAGGCCTTCAAGTTCTTCTATCACTTCATCAATTTGTCTACATAAGCCCACTTTGGTGTCATGCCTAACCTCTCCTTGACCTAGAGACTATAATGTGAATTCAATTGTAGTAGGTCTTTAATCCTACCTTCTTTGGTGGTCTTGGCAACCCACATAGTTAGGTGTCCCATATCTAGATCTTGGTCGAGGATAGACAAAGTCTTTTGCTTCTTCACTTTGCTCAATATTGACCTAGAGCAGATGGCTAGAGATAGAGTCTCTTTATTTGGAGCTCCATCTTCTATTCTCTTCCTCTTTTTGTCCAAAGTTTTCTTGAGCCATGACTTGGTGCTGATTACTTTGGGTGTAGTCCCTAGTGTATCCACGCTAAACATCTTTCTCCTGACAAGAGTCAAGGCCTTCAAAGATGAGGAGAAAGGGTTTCCTAGGGGAGGTGAAATGCATTTTGGAGGTTCATGGATCTTCTCTAATTTAGATGTTTTCTTCATTACTTCATCCAACTCCATGGATTCACTCTCACTACTCCTTCCATCACCAAGGTCAACTACTTGTATTTGGGGACTACTTGGCAAGAGTAGTGTTGTACTTATAGATGAAATTGGACTACTTTGGGGTTGCAAAACTACTAGAACCATAGTGTCTTTTCACTCTGCTACCTTCTTCTTAGATTTTATCTCTGTTCTGATCACAAGTACTGAACCAACTTGACAAGTTTTGTCTAGTGGGATGTTCTTGTTAGGATGTTGATCACTTCTACTAGCTAGTTGAGTTGGGCCTTGAGTGAGTGATGTAGTTGTGCCCAATGTACTAGTAGGGGAAGATAATGATGTAGATAAATTTGGGGTGGACTGGGTAGACATAACTTTACTTCTTTTCTTCTATGTTGTGGTCCACTTGACCCACTTCCTAGTCCTCTTGTAGATTCTCCCCATCATCACATCTAGGTCTTCTATGACATCTTTAAATGGTCCAAAGCTTATAGGAGTGTTCTTTAACTTGGTCAAATAGGTTTGCTATACATATCCTGATCATCATCCTCAACTCCATCCACATCTATATTTACTTTGTATATCTTAACTTGATCTACTATCAATCTTGCAAAAGCTTGATCACGACTTTCAAATTCATCTTTGGAATCAGCCCTATAGTCTTCAATTGTGCTTGCATGCTTTATTACACTCCTAAACTACATGAAATCTTTAGCATATCTATTGGGGTCAAATGTAGGTCTCAAGACCTCATACATATCCAACTTCTACTTCTTTAAAAAAACCTTCATCATATTCTTAGCATCAGACTGACTGTCATAACTGAATGCTTCAACCTTCATAGGGAACTCACACCATTTCTTCTTTAGACTTCCACTTAGTATGTTCACCTATAGAGCTTTTTGGATGATCTCTATTAGAATTATCATATCACTTAGATATCTTGGTAGCTTCAGAGGAAAGTCATCAAAAACTACTGGATGTAAGTAAGGAAAAGATGAAAACTAGATAAAATAACAACCAAATTGACCAATGGTGGCCATTGCTTCAGGGGAGAATCTCATTTTTGGTCTCTTTGTAATTCCCTAAAAAATTTCATAGTAAACATGTTATTCACTTTTACATAATCTGCATAACTATTCTACATCTGAAGACATGAATATAATTCATAGGACTTGACATCGTTCGAGAAATATTTTAACCATGGGAGACTGGGCCATAATTACAGAGAAGCTAGCATATAAATCAAGAATAAAGACATATAAAATGAATAGTAAAACTTGGCTTTTTGGAGGGCATTGGACATAATTTCATTTACATCTTGTGCCCAACCAATATACTTTGTATTCGAGCATATAACTTGAACCAAAAAGAATTATTGCTCAATAAAATTTAGGGCTTCTACTTCACCTCTCAATCTATGTAGAAGAACCAAAATGTTGATTATCTTTGGTTTGAGGTTGGTTCTGAAATTTTTTTTAGGAGCTTTTCTCTTGTCACTTTGTGGCTTCTAGAACCATGTTCACATGATCTCCTTCCTCTAGATCATCTTCTTCATCAAGAATTTTGAAATGGCCCAACCCACAGCTAGGTCAAAAAACTCCTCTCATTTTGGCACATAAAGGAAATTCACCACCATTTTTATATTTATTAGAATCAATATGGTGTCATCAAGCAGAACTCTCTAAATGGTTTCTAAATTGCAATGATGGAAACATTCATAAATGAGCTGTAGGATTTAATGATTCATTCGAGAAATATTTTAACCATGGGAGACTGGGCCATAATTACAGAGAAGCTAGCATATAAATCAAGAATAAAGACATATAAAATGAATAGTAAAACTTGGCTTGTTGGAGGGCATTGGACATAATTTCATTTACATCTTGTGCCCAACCAATATACTTTGTATTCGAGCATATAACTTGAACCAAAAAGAATTATTGCTCAATAAAATTTAGGGCTTCTACTTCACCTCTCAATCTATGTAGAAGAACCAAAATGTTGATTATCTTTGGTTTGAGGTTGGTTCTGAAATTTTTTTTAGGAGCTTTTCTCTTGTCACTTTGTGGCTTCTAGAACCATGTTCACATGATCTCCTTCCTCTAGATCATCTTCTTCATCAAGAATTTTGAAATGGCCCAACCCACAGCTAGGTCAAAAAACTCCTCTCATTTTGGCACATAAAGGAAATTCACCACCATTTTTATATTTATTAGAATCAATATGGTGTCATCAAGAAAAACTCTCTAAATGGTTTCTAAATTGCAATGATGGAAACATTCATAAATGAGCTGTAGGATTTAATGATTCATTCGAGAAATATTTTAACCATGGGAGACTGGGCCATAATTACAGAGAAGCTAGCATATAAATCAAGAATAAAGACATATAAAATGAATAGTAAAACTTGGCTTGTTGGAGGGCATTGGACATAATTTCATTTACGTCTTGTGCCCAATCAATATACTATGTATTCGAGCATATAACTTGAACTAGAAAGAATTATTGCTCAATAAAATCTAGGGCTTCTACTTCACCTCTCAATCTATGTAGAAGAACCAAAATGTTGATTATCTTTGGTTTGAGGTTGGTTCTGAAATTTTTTTTAGGAGCTTTTCTCTTGTCACTTTGTGGCTTCTAGAACCATGTTCACATGATCTCCTTCCTCTAGATCATCTTCTTCATCAAGAATTTTGAAATGGCCCAACCCATAGCTAGGTCAGAAAACTCCTCTCATTTTGGCACATAAAGGAAATTCACCACCATTTTTATATTGATTAGAATCAATATGGTGTCATCAAGTAGAACTCTCTAAATGGTTTCTAAATTGCAATGATGGAAACATTCAGAAATGAGCTCTAGGGTTTAGACCACAACTGGGAAACCAATGGCTTCAACCAAACCACATCCTCAAAGCTTCTCAAGGATAGGATGGATGGGATGGTTCCTAGGGATAGGATGGATGTGTTCAGACTTTACCCTCTTTTGGAAATCAGTCATATCATAGAAATGGAGAGATGTGTCTATGAAGTTTTGCAGCTGAGACTTGATCCTAGTCAAACCATCAAAACCTGTGAACTTACTAGACATAGCTTATGAATGAGATTTTAAATCAAAAAATGAATAAGACAATAGAATTATAATATCACTAACTTTCAAAAGCTATGTGTACTGATTAAAATGAGAAATCAAAGAAAGAAGGTAACTCATTCAAGTTCCTATGTGTTTTATACAAGGACCTTGATTAATCCATTAAACTTCAAGATTCACGCCACATGAGTAAAATTTAAGGAAATACCTATTAAAGAGTAAATGAAAATAATCAATGGATATTTATAAGTCTTTTCACAATTCTATTAGATGTAATGGTAACTTTACATTAACCTATTATTTACTTTTCTATTTTCCTTTTAGCATCACAATTTTATGTCTAGAGTACTCTGTTGATGAAAATTTTCCAACTACCTAGCCATATATTCTTTCTAAAATAGTTCATTTTAATCAAATATCATCCTAACATGTGCTAGATTTAGTATGGGAGCCAAATTTTACTTGTTGACCTAATTTCTCTGCATAGTTAGAAACTTGCCTTCATGGGTTAGAAACCTACCAAGGAGAAGGTAATTTGCATCTTCCCACCAAGACTTCTTTATTGGTTGAATCTTTGATAATTGCATGATTGGTTTTTTAAGATGTTTAGTTAAGGAACATGGATTCACTTGGATTTAACTCAAAATATTGTATTTCACTTTTATCTATATTTTCCAAAAAATGTCTTCATGGGTTGGAAACCCATAGAGGAGAAGACAAACTGAGGTTTTCCACCAAAGCTTAGTACTTGAGTGACAGTGAATCTAGATTATGCTTAGGATTTTAATCCCAGATTCAAACATCAATTTTCCTTAGCATCTACATCCTTTGAATATTTTAAGCTAGATACATCTTCAATTGGGCCTTTGTAGAAAATCACCTTCATGGGTTGAAAAACCACCAAGGAGAAGGCAATATAGGATTTTTTGCCAATGCTTATTTTATCAACCATTGATATGTAATGAGCAAGTGTTGTAAAGCCATGTGAATTTTAGAGAACTTTCAAGAGAATAGGAATGAAATAGTGTGTATGCTTCATCTATAATGAATGGAAATTAATCTCTATTGGATTGGGTACTATACTTACCTGATAAATTACAAGAAAAAATAATAACTTGCCTAACTTTGTAGGTAGAGAAGGAGTTTTGGGAAATTCTAATAAAGACCACCTAGCCTCTAGGAATCTAGACCTAAAATCAAACATTCATGGGAACAAAAATCACTTCATCTAAACACGCATAACTCACTTTTGCCAAATAAAATAGAAAACAAAAGTGGGGCAAGAATTGGCTCTGTCCGGGAACTTAGACATTCTCATGTCCAAGCAAGGAATCCAAGCTCTCTAGTTTCACAAAAATGAAAAGTAGCTGCAAAAAAAAACTAAAGCAAAGAAAAAGGCAACTTAACTAAGGGAAAAAAAAAACAAGAACTAAATGTAACTATGATACAATATAGGGGTTACCTATTTTCAATTGTCAATTTGATATAGCTTTAAGTCCTGATCATTGTAGGTCAAAGGTAGTACTTCAACATTGGGATACGCCAATTTGAGTGACTTCTTTTCAAAATCTTAATGGACAATAAATGGTCCTTTTTAGAGTGTGTCAAACTTCTTGTGCATTCCTTTTGGTGCCCTTTGTTTGTCCCACAATAGTAGAGTATCCCCTACCATAAACTTCTATGGTCTAGTATTTTTTTTGAACAAGTTCTTTACGTGCATTTGATGTTGTGTAATATGATCTACAATTTATCTCTTTCTTCCTTGAGCTTACTCAAATACATGATTCTTTTCTATAGCCCATCTTTGTAAATTTCATCTTTAATCATTGTCCTTAACCTACTTCTGGCCAATTCTAAGGGTAGGGGAAGATTAACTTCTGCTCCATAAACTAGTTTGAAAGGGGAAATTTTGATCACCCTCTTTGGGGTCACTCTATCTGCCTAAAGTGATTCATGAATCTTTTTGTGTCATGTCTTTTGATTATCTGATACCATCTTTTTAATGATGTTTACCAGGTTCTTGTTGCTAGAATCAGCTTGAATATTCCCTTGTGGAAACTAGTTAGACAAGTGACTAACTATTATGCCATGTTAGAAATAGAACTTAGTAATTTCAACTAAAGAAAAATAGGTTGCATTATCCATTAATATTTTAATAGGGTCCCCATTATATGAAAGGACCTTCAATTACTACAGGATTGAGAGGTAGTGTGGCTAGCAAAGGTCGGCCTATGAACATTTTTCATTTTTCACATTTTGACACCCACTACTAAGCATCTTTGAACATTCTGGGCTAATAGCAACATTTCCACAATATCTTAAAAGCAGTGACTAAGGATGTGAAATGTCCACCACACGCTTCATTGTGAAATGTCTTCAACAATTTCTCTTGTTGTTGTTTATCTACATACCTAAGGAAACTTGCATCTATGTATCTTTTGTATAGTATATCATCCCAAATCACATACTTGGTAGCTTTCAATTTAATATATCTCCTTTGTTTTGTCATCAATCCTTCAAGACACTCACCATATGTTAAGAGATATGTGATATTTTCAAACCAAGGATCTTGTAGACTCACGGCCAAAACTAACTATTTTTCCTTTGGTTCTTCACCATTTCCATTTTTTACTATGGCTTTACATATTGCATTACCTCTTGCCAGTTTCATGGGTTTAATCTCAATGTCATACTCTTGTGTCTTTGCTACCCACATTCCTCTGGTGTTGCATCCTACATCTTGTTGATTTAACATACTCTTCACTACAATTCCAGGTATGTGAACCATAGAATGAGAGTATAAAATATAAAATCTGAATTTTTTTTAGGGCTTTTACCATGGTGAAAGAATGCTTCTCTATTTGAGAATATTTTAGCTCATGGTTTTTTAGGGGTATGCTCATGAAGGAAATAGGGGCCTGTACCCCTTCTTTGTTATCTAGCATGAGAATAGCTGACAAGGTGTATTTAGAAGCATAATAATAGATCATAAAGTATAGTCTATAATCAAGATGACAAAGGATTTGAGTATTAGCAATGGTAGTCTTTATATTCTTGAAGGCTTGTTTTCTAACATCATTCCACTTGAAACTTGAATTCCCTTTCATCATGTGTATAATTCATTTAGTGGTTTCAGCAAAATTAGGCACAAACCTTCTAAGGAAATTCATCTGGCCAAAAAATGATTTAACTCCCATCTTATTTATAGGTAGACTTAGTTTTTGGATAGCTTAAATTCATTCAGGGTCAATTTTGATGCCTTCTTGTGATACTATATGGCCAAGAAACTTTCCTTTTGTTACATAGAAGACATATTTCTTAGGGTTTAGAGAAATTCTGTGTTCTCGGCATCTTTGCAACACTTTCCTCAAATCTTCTATGTGATTTTTCCTCTTCTTCAAGAATGTAGCAAGATCATCAAGGTATATGAAAATGATTATATATTTCATATCATTGAAAAAATTATTCATACACCTTTGAAAAGTTGCATCAGCATTGATAAGGCCAAATGGCATTCTATGATACATGAATGTACCTCAAGGGATGGTAAAAGTCATCTTGTGTTGGTCTTTCTCCTCTACTTCTATCTGGTTGTACCCCAAGAGGCCATCAACCATGGACATCATTTCAACCCCTGCCACCATTTATAGTAGATGGTCCATATTTTGGAGGGCATAGTTATCCTTCAAGGATGCCTAGTTTAGGTTTCTAAAATCTGTGCATATCCTTATGTCTTTGTTCTTCTTTCTGACTAGCACTATGTTTGCTATCCAAGTAGAGTGATGAATAGGGTAAGTGATTTTTTCCTTAAGAATCTTGTCAACTTCTTGAAATGTGGCGTCAGCTACCTTTGGATTGTAATTTCTTTGGTTTTGGTCGAATGGAGATGTATCAGGCTTCAAAGGAATTTGATGTTTCATTTTTCTACCCCTAAAATCTTTTAGATCTTCGTAGCTCCATGCAAATATGTCTTGGTATCCTATGAAAAGATATCTAGCTGCTTCCTTTTCTTCAGGTGTGCAACATTTTTTGACATTGATCATTTTGGGACTTTGCATAAATTGCCAATAATAGGCCCTTTTTTCATCCTATTTTTCTTAATGTAAGTCATGTCTATTAAATAACTTTTCCAATGATAGCAAGTATGGAGGAATGATATTACCTTCTAGTTGAATAGTTATGTTTCCATCAATCTTCTGCTTATTGTGATTATCACCTTCAATGGTTTCATTAGGATGGTCTTCATGAACACTTTTGGCATTTTCCAAAAATAACTACAAACTCTTGTCTTTTTCAAATGCTTGCCAGGCTTCTACATTCTTAGACACGGAAGGTCTATATATAATTTTTACTTGATATTTATTATCTTAGAACTATGGGTGGGGAAGTAGTAAGAAGTTAGAAACTGCCAATGAATTCGCTTTAGAGTTCATCTCCCTTGGTACTAATTTGATCAAGAACATGTCTAGCCCTTCAATCTTGTCCCATACTTTGTTCTTGTAATTTTCAACTTATGTTTTTTAGAGATTACTACCCTTTTATTTGACATACAATAAGCTTCGTGTCACCTAAAGCCTTTAGTATCTTTATCCATTTTTCTTTTGTAGCTATTATCCCAAGTAGTAGGTGATGAAGGATGCTCCCCTTAATCCCATAAACCATAACAGAAAAAAAAGAAACAACAGCAAATGTGAGAACAAAATATGGACTTCTTATTTGTGCTGCAAATGCAAAATTATAGAATTCACAAGTACAATATGCTAACATACATGGGCACCTTCATTACAATAATCTACAAGACAAGCTCTAAACTATCACCTAGAGCTATCCTAAACAATGTTCAAGCCTTTCTTAAATAGGCAATTTTATGTCACCTAGGAAGGTTCTAGATAATGAAACTTAATACCTAGGGCCGGAAGACCCTAACTATACATATAGATTCAGCCAAATACATGTTTGACAATTATTTCAAATATTTTAAGTAGCCCAACTTTGGAAGGCCGTAACTCTTAAACTATTGCTCTGATTGGCTATTATAACCACTTTTTGGAAATGCCAGCTCCTGATCTATAGGCTCAAAACTATGCAATTGCCCTTTTGTCAAGTTTTTGGACCTCATTCAAGCACTCTAATAACTCCAACCACAATAAATTCTTTGATACTTAAACTGGAGCTATGAGATTTTTATGGTAGACTTACAACTCTAAAATGAACATTCATGTAGAAAATGAGAACATTCTAAATTCATATGATAAACTTACTAAAAATAGCAAGTTCCCTTAAATAGTAACCACCCTGTCTACTAGTCCTTATTAAAATAGAGAAGACTGAAAATAAAATATTTTTGGGTGATGCAAGATTGCTCTTACACCCGAGATGCTCTTGCATCAAATTCCCAAGGTAATTTAAGAAGTGGCTCCAACACGTCTTAGGTGTTCAGAGGAAAACTAAGATGGTTAACATCCTCATTTGCTAGCCATGATGAATCCTCTTTTGGCCTCCCTTTCCATTTGATCGAGTATTCCTCATAAGTTTTATTCTTGGTACTTTTTCTAACATGACTATTTAGTATGTCCTCAATCTCCTTTCGAGCTGAACTAGCTACTAGAATACTCTATTGCACTTCTACAACTTCATCTCAATCACCTCCTTCATAATACTCTATCAAATTTGAAATGTTAAATACTAATGAAATATTAAACTCAGTAGGCAACTCCACTTCATAAGCATTTCTAGAATCGTGCCTTTTCACTATCTTGCATGGTCCAAACTTCTTCATCTTCAATTTATTATATGTACGCATAGGAAAACGTTTGTTTCTCAGATGAACAATGACTTCATCTCCAATCTAAAAATTTTTATACCACCTTTTCACATTTTCCTTAGCCTTATATTGTGTATTCATTTTTATGATGTGCTTCCTCACCTCATCAAGGATGTTCTTAAAATGTTTAGCAAAATTTTCTGCTTCAACACTACTTATCTCTCCTTTATCCAACTGCCTCAATTCAAAGGCATTTCTATGACTACTCCCATATACAATCTGGAATGGTGATTTACTAGTACTTCTATTGAAAAAATTATTATATGCAAATTTTGCCTATGGTAAAATCATATCCCATTCTTTTGGCTTGTCTCCAACCAAACATCTAAACAAGTTTCCCAAACTATGATTCATAACTTATGTATTCAACTTCTTCCATAATGTATGCTAGAGGTACCCAACAAATTTGGTATCTCATTCTAAAACTATGCTCTTTGGCAGACAATGTAGTCTCACCACTTCTTTGAAAAAAAAAAATTCTACATGAACAATGTCACCAGTCTTCTTATAAGGAATAAGATGTGCCATCTTTGAAAACTTGTCAACCACCACAAAAATTGAATCATGCTCATGCTGCATCCTTAGTAATTCAAGAACCAAAACCATGCTGACATCCTCCCATGACTTCTCTAGTATAGGTAATGGATAATACAACCATGTATTTTGCTTCACTTCTTTCGCCGTCTGACATACTCTGCAATTTTGTGCAAACTTCTTCACATCTTGCTACAACTATGACCAATAATAATTCTTGGCAACCAAAGCTATGGTTTTATCTCTGCCAAAATGTCTAGCCAACCCTCCACTATGATTCTCTTTGATGAGATTCTCTCTCATTGAACTTATGGGAATGCACATCTAGCTTCCTTTGAACAACATAGCATCCTAGATCATGAAATCTACCACTTTGTCTTGTCAAGTATAATAGGTTCAGTACAAGCCTTCCACACTTCACCAAAATTAGGATCATATAGATACTAAGTACTAACTTGCTTGAACCCAAATACCTGTATCTACATTTCTATCAGCAAAAGTTGTCTTCTACTAAGAGCATCTATAACTTTGTTAGACTTCCCACTCTTGTATTTCAAAACAAATGTATAACTCTGCAAAAAATCAACCCACTTCAAATGCCTTTGGTTTAATTTTCCTTGACTATTCAAATATTGCAAAGTTTGATGATCAGTATACAAAACAAACTCCTTAGGAAGAAGATAGTGTCTCCACTTCTTCAATGCTTGAACTATATCATAAAATTCCTAATCGTAAACATAATATTTTCTTTTTACAGCATTCAACTTCTCACTAAAATAAGCAACAAGTCTACCTTCTTGGCTCATAATAGCTCCTATTGTAGTACCACTAGCATCATAGTCTACTTGAAACACCTTGTTAAAATTTGGAAGTGCTAAAATAGGTTGCTTAGTAACTTTTTGTTTCAATAGATTAAAACTCTTATCTACTCCTTTAGTCCACTTAAATTTTTAGACCTTCTTTTGAGACTATATATCCCAAGTACACCAACTCATTTTTTACAAAACTACACTTCTTCAGGTTTACCGGCAACTTTTATTCCCTCAACTTATCAAACACCTTGTGAATATGGATCAAATGCTCTCTGATGTCTTACTAAAGATCAAGATATCATCTAGGTAAACAATGACAAACTTACCCAAAAACTCCTTCAGTACCTCATTCATGAGCTACATGAAAGTGCTCAGTGCATTGGTTAGCTCAAAAGGCATGACCAACCACTCATACAATCCTTCTTTGGTTTTGAAAGTAGTTTTCCACTCATCACATTCTCTAATATACATCTAATGGTATCTGCTCTTCATATCTATCTTTGTGAAATATGTAGCTTCACTCAAACAATCCATAATATCATCCATCCTTTGCAATGGAAATTTTTACTTGATCATGATCTTGTTGATAGTGCATGAATTTATCCACATCCTCCATTATCCATTCTTCTTTGGTGTTAATACTATGAGTACAACACATGGAATCAAACTCTCTCAAATCAACCCCTTTTGCAACAGCTAATGAACTTGTATGTTCAACTCTTTAGTTTCTATTGGTGTCATTTTGTGTGTTACCTTATTTGGAAAGATGGCTCCTAAAACCAAATAAATCTGGTGACTGATCTTCCTCATTGGGGGAAATCCATAAGGTACATTATCTAATACAATATGAGAAAAATCTCCCAACATATCTGCAACTTTTACAGGCACCTCCTCTACTTCTTCTTTACTATCTTTTGAAATTGTAGCATAACACATATGCTCATGCTTCATACCTTTGAGAAACCCTTTTCCATCAATAAAACATATTCTAGTAGCACTACCTACTTTTTTTTCTTTATCCTTCAATGGCTTCAACTTATGTTTCATTTCGTCCTTGGTTAGAGTATAGGTATTTTCTTGCCATCATGTACAACATGCCTATCAAACTGTCACCACCTACCTAGCAACATATGACATATGTCCATAGGTATGGTATTACATAGTACCTCATCCTAGTAGCTTCCAATCTTGAACTTCATTAGGAACTAGTCATTGACCATGACCTTGTGGTCATCTTGCGCCTAAGCAATATGGTATGGATGTAGGTGTTTCTATCTCTTTAGCTTCAACTTGGTGACCATCATTTCTAACACCAGATTGTTAGTACTTCCACCATCAATGATCACATCACACCACTTATCTTCACATTTTCACCTTGTGCAAAAAAACTCCTTCTTTGATCACATTCATTCCCACCATTCAACATGACTCTTCTATTAACTAGGAATTCTCCTCTTTTAACATCTTTAGAATGTGATGATCTAACATCTTCATCAACATGTGCAACTTTGGTCGGACCTTCTATTCTTTGATCTCTCCTTCCTTGGTGCTAGGAACATTCAAATGCTCTATGTCATTCTTCTCCATAGTAAAAAAATTTCCCATAGAAGCCTCCTCTTCTAGATCCATGTCCTCTACCACTTCCTCTCTAATCTCTATTTTTCTAATCATGGAAATGATTGGAATTGTTTCCCCCTTCATTTTGACTACTACTTCTAGCCTCATCCTTGTTCTTCTTATTGTCATTATGGCCACCATAAGATCATGCACCATATCTTCCTCCATGACCTCTTATGTTATTCTTGTTGTCAAACTTCTTGTTCAATTTTTCTTCAACTCTTAGGGAAAACTAGTATGCCTCCTCAATATTGTTCATTTGAATCATGTTGGCTCCTAATTTAACAGTTTTAAAATTAACCAAGAAACCAAACCAATACATCTAAGGCTAGAAAATTCCTATGATGGATGCACTCGACTACAATCTTCGGCCAACTATAAGGCATAACTCCTTCTTCACTTCAAGCTTTACAAAAGCTAGGTGAGTTAACCTTAAGACTCTAATATATGGCACTAGTGCAACTGAACATATAATCTAAACCTATTAATAGTAGATGACACCCTTTTGTCTTTTGACACTTATGCAATAACATAGGAATGAAATAGCTACAAATCATAACCTATGAACCTATAAGCTAAGTGAGGGTAATTCCTTTCAACCCACCACAAAACATGGAAAACTGAATTTGATTTGATTAAAAGATTTGTGCAAATGACCTTCATCTCAACTTGCATCTGATTTAGTGATTAGTTCCTTATCCACTGCAACATAGAAACATTACTAGCAAGATGAACTAACTTGATTGCCTTACAATTAAGTTTATCAACTAAAATCCCCAAACTCCATTCTTACTAGCATCCCCTCCATACACACCCCAAAACCCTATCAATTCATTGAAGCATTTACTTAACTCCTTGAATTAAAAGCAACAATAAATCTAATACACAACTCATCCAAGTTGTCTTAGATTCAATGAACCTTATTCATTCAATCACAAAATTAATAGCATATGAAGAATTAGGAGACAGAATAAGAGGACACAAATAATTCATTGTAAATCCCCTTTTTGTATTTATCCTTGGAAAGATTGAATACATTAAACTAGCAATACTAAATGAAACTCAAGATATGTCATCAATTTTCATTATCTCATAGAACAAGACATAAAATGAAATGAAATATGTACAAGAGTGGATGTGTGGCCCCACTACTCAAGCTCTACTCAATTAGATAGGAAGTAAAACCAACAACAACCTGGTATCACAAATTGAGAAAAATTTCCAAAATTGGAACCCCTATAATGAATGAGAGAAAGAAATAAATAGAAGAGGATGAATTCCTGAATTTGTTCTATGTCTGACATGTGTCCACTTGGAAAACCTCCTCAAGAAGTCAAAAGCATCTCTCTAATATCTCTTTGTAACTGCATATCAAATCCTCCATCATTTTGTCTTTCAAAAGCATAAAATATCTTAGATATTTGATGAACAAACATAACTGATTTTGATGCTAGATCTAAAATTAAGACAAAGGAAAAAATCAGTTAAATGACCTCAATAGGAAAGATAAACTTTTCAAAATCATTTTTCTCCATACTTAGGCTTCAACAAGCTTTCATATCTACCCTCTAACCAATTTTGATGCTCAATGATGAATTCCACCCATTCTGCTAAGAATGCCCCAAAAATTAAAATTTTTCTTATAGACTAAACCATTGAACATCTATGCAAATTTTGACCTCATATTCAAAAAACTCATCTCCTCCTAGTTCCAACAGTATATTGGAGTTCGTATTTTGGAAAAACAATGTGCCTCTAGTAGCTATTTGAAAAATAGGCCTAGGACTATGAACAGAGCAATTAAAAAGATTCAAATCTAAAAATAAAAAAATTCTATAGTTTAAGCTATAGAAAAAATAATTTTGAAACAAATTTTTCAAACTCCCCAACTGAATGCTCAAAACTAGAAAAAGGTATTCATTTTTTTTAAAAATTCAAAAAATCCCCTTATATCTCCCTACCACATGTCAAATTTTGAATGGCCACTAACACAATCCCACATGTCAAGCTATGAATGCTCACCCCATTACATAGTCATCATCTTACCTACACCTACCATGTCACCATAGATCAAGGCCCACTGCCATTTCGTAGCATGGCACTTGCTTGCTTCAGCTAAACCTCACGCATCTTCACAAAGTGGGGAAGCACCATGGTGCCACTTGTCCACTATAACACATGGCCCTTCTCCATGCTGATATTGTCATCACTTATCTAGCACATTATGGCTCAAAATTTATGTTATGTCATTATCCAGCTGGTCGGCATCCATGGGTCCCACCAAGTAGGATTGCCTTTTAAAAGGCTCATGTCTTATAGACATCATGCTATATCTATAGAATTGTATTTAAATAGATGAGAAAACTCTTCCCTCCCCAATGTGGGATTAATCTTTTTCATTGTTTTCCTCCAAGGAATCTTCTCTTTACTTGGTTCTAGTTGCCCCTAATGTCTCTTGCCTTGCATGCTCTGGCCTTCACTTTGAAACTTGCAGGTCCTCATTTCCCCTTCACGATTGGTTTCTCCTTTCTGAATGCATGTGGATCCTCCTTTGATGTTGGCAGCTAGTTCTATTTTCTTCCTATGGTTTCTTTGCATGAATTTCCCCTATCTTCTACAAGCTATCTCCCCTCTTCCTTTGAATGTGGTCTTCTTTCCTCTGTCATGGACTTTGACCATTGTGTGTGGCTTCCTCTAATGGCATGTCTTTTATACTTGCTCATTAGTATCATTTCTTTTTGCAACATTCCATGTCACCAATCCTTCTCTGGTTACAAGTATAGACAATAATGTTGTTACCATGTGTTATTACCTAGCAATCCTTCCTTGTGTGTAAATCAGACAATATTCTTATCCCTAGACATTGGAGAAAATTTTGGAAGGCACATGGATAGAGTATCAGTGCATTAGAAACACCATCTTCATCAATTCAACCAACCCTTTTTGTCCATAGTGATGATTGCCCATCTGATCTTTAGGTGACTTGCAGGCATCATTTACTTTCTATTTCTTTATTGTGTAGAACTGACTTTCTTCCACAAAGACATCGTGGGTGCAGAGAAAACTACTTATCCTCCCTTGGTGGCTTCTTTCTACATGCTACAACATGTTATGGCTTCTACTCTTTCAAAATTACAATTTTTGATTACAACACATTCTCCTCTTTTTTTTGCTCCAAATGCAAGTGCTCTTCCAACTCCTCTAGCTCCAACAAGTACAAACAATTTTCCAACAAGGGAGAGCTAGTTCCTGACCTTTTATAACTAGTTTCTCCTTGTAACCTAGCCTCTATTGCAGAAATAGCACCCTCACAATTAGTATTATAACCAATCAATTTTCCATCACTTTTTCTTCTTACTATAGTATTCACTACTCCAAAAGACTTTGCAAGTGGTTGAACTTGATCACAACACTTGATAGCAACTTCTTTGTGAGGAATTCCAACACTGAAACTATCAAAATCTGATGCAGAATAAACTTTCAAGAATTTTGAAAGTTCATAAACAAGAAGTGGTCATATACACCATTAAATCTTATTTCTCTGAATGCCTCATTGTGTAAAAATAGACCTTTACTATAGCCTACTAGATTTGCAATAACTCCAAATACTTTGGTGTCTCTAGTCAGACGCCCAATTTTGTAAATGTTTATTGGATTAGCTAGTTTTGGTTGTTCAGACATCAAATCCTTCCCAAACCCAATTGACCCATATATGAGGTATCCACCAAGCTTGGACCTAGAAGTTGACTTATTAGCCCTCTATCACCCATTACACATGCAATTATTGGTACTTGATAGTGGGGAAATAGCTCAAAGGTGTGAGATACATCAATAATATTTGTTGTAGTAGTAACAAATTTTAGAATATTAGCTCCAGTGGATTGCATTTGTGCAAAAAGACAACTGATATCCTCGGGAGTTGGAGTGCTCCCATTGATATAGCTTCAAATAATGATCTTGTAATTCTGTGAATTCTTTTCACTCCTTTGACTAATCCCATTTTTTCAACACCCAAACATCTTAATAATCTAAAGGGAGTCAGTTGGGCCCTAAAGTGGGCCCAGCTAAAAAAAATTTCATTTCCAAACGCCTAACTTTTTAGATTGATCCATTAATTACCTAATACTAATTTTAAAAAAATTGGACCACTGGTTTATCTATTAAAACACTTTTTACCTTTTTGCAAACTATCAACTTTATGCTAGGAGGTCCTTTGACTGGCTTTAAAAATAGACAAAAACAACTAACTAGGCTATGAAATCAACAATAATTATTCTCCATT
Organism: Cupressus sempervirens; assembly: GCA_028749045.1. NCBI lineage: Eukaryota > Viridiplantae > Streptophyta > Pinopsida > Cupressales > Cupressaceae > Cupressus > Cupressus sempervirens. Next base: position 60,977,581 of record CM053783.1, read on the forward strand.
CCACACACTCTTACCCTATCAAATCTCATCTCATGAAAAATTCTCAATCAAAATATATTGACTATCAAGTTTGCCCTCTCAAAACTACTTGCAATAAAACATGTTAGAAAATAATAAACTATGTTTGGATTTGGCTTTAAAAATAGGGCAAACTGACACTTGGGGGAATGAGAACTAGGGTGTTTGTTCATTTTCATGAGGAGAATATGAATCTATGATTAAGGCTCGTGATGAATAATTGGGAAAATTTGGCAAATGGTCAAAATGAGCTACTTGGAATTTACAAATTAGAAACACTGGTAGAAAGATGGTTTTTATAAATGCAACAGACCTGAGAAAGTGTGTAGACAGATTTGTCAAAACTTGCAAACTGGCACACTTAAAGAATTCTTAGAATGAACACAATTTTACAATCCATTCAGTCTCACTTATCATGAATTTTGAGATATGACATAACAAATAGGTGTACTGACAACTTTACATTTCTTGACACCAATAAAAGATTACAAATTGCATTCAGAATCGTGTTTGAAAACTAATCAAATGGATTTGTGATAAACTAAAAACTAAAATGTAGTAAGTCTGTAACCTCTAGAATGTGATGCAAAATGAATTTTCTCATTTTGGTCAACTAGGTCAAACTTATAAAAAGTCAAACAGGGCTTCCCAAAATTCTAAACAATTCACATCAGCATGTCAATAATAAATGACCAAATTTGAGGAGTTCAAAACCTAGAAAAATGGATTCAAAATGACTCAAAATCTGAAACATAGGCTCTCTAGTATGGACACTAAACAATCCCAAATAAGAAAGTCATGAAACATTACTGGGTGCAAGATATTCAATTGCAAACATAGGCTCATGTCATTGTTTAACACTTTGGCAAAAATGCAAAATTGGATACTATTCAAAACAGGACTTCATTGAATGACTCGAAATGGCAATTTATCTTCATGGGATGAGGGGATATATTGAATGCAAGTTATTAGAAACATAAAATACCTCTTAGGCCTCACAAGTATAGCTGGGTACACTTGCATCAAAAAGCACTAAGGGCTTGATTTTCTTAATAGTACTCAAAATTGGAGCTTCAATTTTGAGTCTCGAAAAACCAGACTCAGCTCATCCTAAATAATTGGCCTTAACCCATTAAGATAATGGGCCACTTTCTCCTTATTAGCTTCTACATGGCTGATTCTAATGAGAACTCAGTAGAACTCCTCAATATACTCTTGAATAGATTTTCCTGCTTGTTTCAACCCTTGCATTTTCTTCAACAAATCCAGCTCATAATCCATGGGAATGAATTGTCGCTTCATTTTAGCTATCATCCGATCCCATCAAGTGATTTTATAATTTCCCTTTCTATTTTTCTCCAACTGAACCTCCTACCATGAGATCTTTGCATGTCCCTTCAATTTCACCTTCTCAAACTTGACCCTATGTGGATCCTCAATATCTTCATACTCAAAGTACTCCTTCAATTCATTAATCCAATCGTTCAACTCCTCTAGGTTAAGATTTACTAAAAATGTGGGAACCTCAAACATAGGTCTTTTCCTAATCTTGGAGATGGCCCTAAAAATCCTCTCATCCTCTAGGTTTAGAACTACCTCTACTTTGGCATTTTCTTCTACTTTGTCCTCATCCTCACTTTCATCTCTTATGAGAAGATTTATTCCTCTATTCATTTGTTCTTCTAATTATTACATTTGTCTTTGGAGGGCTTAGAAACCCTTAGGTTTAACACCTACAACTCTTTTGACATGCTCTCTTTGTGCAGGTATTTTTGTGCTTCCGCTGCAACCTTAGTGCAAACTGCCTCACAATCAGTGATCTATGATGTAGGGGACTCCCCTTAAAACTATAAACTCATAACAGAAACAAAGAGACTAAAAAAAATGTGAGAAAAAAATATGGACTTCTTATTATCATTGCAAATTTGAAATTATAGAATTCTCAATTGCAATATGCTAACCCAAATGGGTGCCTTCATTAAAGTAACCTACAAGATAGTGTTGCGAACTATCACCCAGAGCTGTTCTAGACAATGTTCAAGCCTTTCTTAAATAGGTAGTTTTATTCCACCTAGGAAGGTTCTAGATGCTCAAACTTAATACCTAGGGCTAACAATCACTAACAATACACATAGAGTTGGCCAAATACATCTTTGATCAATTATTTTAGAAATTTTGGTAGCCCAACTTTTGAAGGCCATAACTCATGAACTATTGCTTCAATTGGCTATTATAACCACTTTTTGAAAATGCTAGCTCTTGATCTAAAAGCTTGGAATGGTGCTAGCACCCTTCCATTGAGTTTTTGGACCTCATCCGAGCACTCTAAGGACTCCAACAGTGAGCTTGAAGATTTTTCTGCAAATTTTTCCATCGAAAATCCACCATAACTTCTTTGATACTTAAGCTAGAGCAATGAGATTTTTATGGTAGGCTTATATCTCTAAAATGAACATTCCTGTAGAAAATCAAAACATTCTGAGCTTGTATGACAAACTTACTAAAAGTAGCAAGTTCCCATAAATAGTAACCACCCTATCTACTAGTCCTTATTAAAATAGAAAAGGCTGAAAATAAAAATATTTTTGTCTGATGCAAGATTGCTCATTCACCCATGATGCTCCTACATTAGACACCTAGGGTAATTTAAGAAGTGACCCTGTCACGTCTCAGGTGTTTAGAGGAAAGAAAGATGGTTAACCTCCTCCTTTTCTAGCCATGATGGATCCTCAACTAGTCTCCCATTCCATTTGACCAAATATTCCTCATAAATTCTATTTGTGGTACTTTTTCCAATGTGACTATCTAGTATCTCCTCAATCTCCTTTGTAGCTAAACTAGTTGCTAGGATGCTCCACTATGCTTTTTTAACTTCATCTCCATCACCTCCTTCATAATACTCTATCAAATCTAAAATATTAGATACTAGTGAAATATTATTTTCAACAAGCAACTCCACTTCATACACATTGCTAGAACCATGCCTCTTCACTATCTTGCATAGTCCAAACTTCTTCACCTTCAACTTATTATATGTACCTACTAGAAAATGCTCCTTTCTCAAATGAACCATGACTTAATCTCCAATCTAAAATTCCTTATATCTCATTTTCACATATGCCTTAGTCTTATATTGTCTATTCATCTTTATGATGTGCTTCCTCACATCCTCATGGATGTTCTTCAAATGTTTAGCAAAATCTTCTGCTTTAGCATTGCTTATCTCTCTCTTATCCAACTTCCTCAATTCAGAAACATTTTTGGGACTACTCCCATATACAATCTGAAATGGTGATTTACTAGTACTCCTACTGAAAGAGTTATTATATGCAAATTCCACCTATGGTGAAATCATATCCCATCCTTTTGGTTTATCTCCAACAAAGAATCTCAACAAGTTTCCCAAACTATGGTTCATAGCTTCTATCTATCCATCAATCTATGGATGATGTGATGAACTAAACTTTAAACCTATCTTCAACTTCTTTCACAATGTACACCAGAAATACTCAAAAAATTTGGTATCTCGATCTAAAACTATACTCTTTGGCAGACCATGTAATCTTACCACTTCTCTGAAAAATAACTCTGCTATATGAACAACATCACTACTCTTCTTGCAAGGAATAAAATGTGCCATCTTTGAAAACTTGTCAACCACCAAAAAAAGAGAATCATGCGCACATTGTGTCCTTGGTAATCCAATAATAGAAATCCATGTTGACATCCTCCATGGCTTCTCTGGTATAGGTAATGGCTGATACAACCCTATATTTTGCTTCACTCCTTTCATCATCTGACATACTCTATAACTTTGTACAAACTCCATCACATCTTGTTGTAACTATGGCCAGTAATAATTTTCAACAACCAAAGCTATACTTTTATCTCTACCAAAATGTCTAGCTAATCCTCCACTATGCTTCTCCTTGATGAGATTCTCTCTCATTGAACTTCTTGGAATGCACAACTGGCTTCCTTTGAACAACATATTATCTTGGATCATAAAATCCAACCACTTTGTCATGTCAAGTATAATAAGTTTAGTACAAGCCTTCCACACTTCACCAAAATTAGGATCATCTGGATACAATGTACTAAGTTCCTTGAACCTAACCACCTCTATCTGCATTTCTATCAGCAAAAGTTGTCTTCTACTAAGAGCATCTACAAATTTGTTAGACTTTGCACTTTTGTGTTTAAAAAAAAATGTATAACTCTGCAAAAACTCAACCCACTTTAAATGCCTTTGGTTCAATTTTCCTTGACTATTCAAATATTGCAAAGCTTGATGATCAATATACAAAGAAAACTCCTTGGAAAGAAAATCGTGTATCCACTTCTTCAATGCTTGAACTATAGCATAAAATTCTTCATCATAAACATAATATTTTATTTTTGCATCATTCAACTTCTCACTGAAATAAGCAACAAGTCTACCTTCCTGGCTCAAAATAGCTCCTATTGCAGTACCACTAGCATCACAGTCTACTTGAAACACCTTGTTAAAATTAGGAAGTGCTAAAATAGGATGCTCAGTAACTTTCTATTTCAACAGATTAAAACTCTTATCTACTCCTATAGTCCACCTATACTCTTTCCTTTCTCCTCTCATTGTTTCAGTCAAGGGTCCAAAAATACTGCTAAAACTTCTTATGAACTTTCTATAAAATGTAGTTAGTCAATGAAAAGATCTTACCTCTATTACACTCCTTGGAGTAGGCCATTCAAGGATAGCCTTCACTTTCTTTGGGTCCATTTTCAGGCCTTCTAAGACTACAAATCCCAAGTACACCAACTCCTTCTTTACAAAATTGCACTTCTTCAGGTTTATCAACAACTTTTCTTCCCTCAACTTTTCAAACATCTTGTGAATATGAGTCAAATGCTCCTCTAATGTCTTACTAAAGATCAATATATCATCTAGGTAAACAATGACAAACTTACCTAGAAACTCCTTTAGTACCTCATTCATGAGCCTCATGAAAGTGCTTCGTGCATTGGTTAGCCCAAAAGGCATGACTAACCACTCATATAGTCCTTCCCTTATCTTAAAAGTAGTATTCCACTCATCACCTTCTCTGATACAAATCTTATGGTACCCACTCTTCCGATCTATCTTTGTGAAATACTAAGTGCCACTCAAACAATCCATAATATCATCCATCCTCAATAACTCATGAATTTTCATGTTCAACTCTTCACTTTCTACTAGTGCCATTCTATGCATTGCCTTGTTTGGACAAATGGCTCTTGGAACCAAATCCATCTGGTGACTAATCTTCCTCATTGGGGGCAATCCATCAAGTACATTATCTGATACAATATCAAAAAACTCTTCAAACATATCTGCAACTTGTGTAGATACCTCCTCTACTTCTTCTTTACTATCTTTAGGAATTATAGCAAAACACATATGATCATGTTTCATACCTTTAAAAAACTCTTTTCCATTAACAAAACATATTCTGGTAGCACTACATACCTTTTCTTCTTTATCTTTCAATGGTTTCAATTTATGTTTCACTCCATCCTTAGAGTGGAGGTATTTTCTCACCCATCATGTACAACATTCCTGTCAAACTACCACAGCCTACCAAAAAACATATGACATATATCCATAGGTATGATATCACATAGTACCTCATCTTGGTAGCTCCAAATCTTGAACTTCATTAAGCACTGCTCATTGACCATAACCTTGTGGTCATCTTGTACCCAAGCAATATGATATGGATGCAAGTGTTTCTGTCTCTTTAGCTTCAACTTGGTGATCATTTCTAACATTAAATTATCAGTACTTCCACCATTAATGATCACATCACAACACTTATCTTCACATCTGAACCTTGTGCAAAACAAACTCCTTCTTTGATTAGGTTTATTCTCACCACTCAGCACGACTCTTCTATTAACTAAGACTTATCCTCTTTCAGCATCTTCAGAATGTGAGGATCTGACATCTTCATCAACATGTGAAACTCTCACCTAACCTTCTATTCTTTGATCTGTCTTTCCTTGGCACTAGGTACATTCAAATGTTCTATGCCCTTCTTCTCTATAGTGAAAACATTTTCCACTGAAGCCTCCTCTTCTAGATCCTTGTCCTCTGCCTCTTCCTCTCTAATCTCTATTGCTCTACTCATGGAAATGAATAGAATTATTTCCCCATTAGTTCTAGTTTCTACTTACAACCTCATCCTTATTTTTCTAATCATCATTACAGCCTCCATAAGATTGTCCACCAGATCTTCCACCATGACCTCTTCCACTATTCTTAATGTCAAACTTCTTGCTCAATTTCTCCTCAACTCTTAGGGAAAATTGGTATGCCTCCTCAATATTGCTCATTCGAACTAGACTTAGCTCATCTTGAATGCTTGGATTTAACCCATTAAGATAATGAGTGACTTTCTCCTTATTAGCTTTTGCATGAATAGTTCTAATGAGAATTCGGTAGAACTCTTTGGTATACTCTTGAACGGATCAAGCTCATAATCCATAGGAATGAATTTTTGCTTCATTTTAGCTATCATCTGATATCATCTAGTGATTTTGTCCTTTCCCTTTCTATTTCACTCCAACTGAACCTCTTGCCACCAAATCTTTGCATGTCCCTTCACTTTTGGCTTCACAAACTTGACCCTATTAGGATCCTCAATATCTTCATACTCAAAGTACTCCTCTAGTTCATTAATCTAATTGATCATCTCTTTTAGGTTAAGATTTCCTAAAAATGTGAGAACCTCAAACTTATGTTTTTTTCCAATCTTGGAGATGACCCTAAAAAGCCTCTCTTTCTCTAGATTTAGAACTACCTTTGCTTTGGCATTTCCTTCTACTTTGTCCTCATCCTCGCTTTCATCTCTTACAAGAAGATTTATTCCTCTTTGCATTTGTTCTTCCAACACTTGCTTTTTCCTTTGGAGCTTTTGCAATCCCTCAAGTGTAAAACCTGTAGCTCTTTTTCCATGCTCTCTTCATGGAGGCATTTTTGTGCTTCCATTGAAACCCTAGTACAAATTGCCTCACAATCAACAATCTGTCTACACACTCAGCCCAAATCATGGCCCTGGTGCAAACTATCTAACAATCGGCAATCTGTCCACACACTCAAGAACTCTAGCTCTGATACCACTTGATGCAAGGGACTCCCCTTAAAACCATAAACTCATAACAGAAACAAAGAGACAATGGCAAATACAAGAACAAAATATGGACTTCTTATTATCACCACAAATGCAAAATTATAGAATTCTCAATTAGAATATGCTAACCCAAATGGGTGCCTTCATTACAATAACCTACAAGATAGCGTTGCGAACTATCAACCAGAGCTATTCCAGAAAATGTCTGGGCTTTTCTTAAATAGGCAGTTTTATGCCAGCCGGGAAGGTTCTAGATGCTCAAACTTAATACGTAGGGCCAAAAAACCCTAACAATACACATAGAGTCAATGAAATACATCTTTGATAAATTATTTTAGAAATTTTGGTAGCCCAACTTCTGAAGGCCATAACTCATGAACCATTTCTTTGATTGGCTATTGTAAGCACTTTTTGGAAATGCCAGCTCCTAATCTACAGGCTCAAAATGGCACTAGTGCCCTTTCATCAAGTTTTCAGACCTCATCTAGGCACTCTAAGGCCTCTAATGGTGAGCTTAAAGATTTTACTACAAAATTTTCCACTAAAAATATGTAATAACTTCTCTGATACTTAAGCTAGAGCAATGAGATTTTTATGGTAGGCTTATATCTCTAAAATGAACCTTCTTATTAAAAATGAGGACATTCTAAGCTCATATGACAAACTTACTAAAAATATCAAGTTCCCATAAATAGTAACCACCCTATCTACTAGTCCTTATTATAATAGAAAAGACTAAAAATAAAAATATTTTTGGGTGATGCAAGATTCTTCATACACCTAGGATGCTCATACATTTATCTATCTACACGCTCAGCCCAAACCACGGTCCTAGTGTGAACCACCTCATAGTCAGCAATCTATCCACACACTCAAGAACTCTATCTCTGATACCACTTGATGAAGGATGCTTCCCTTAATCCCATAAACCATAATAGAAAACAAAGAAACAACAACAAATGCAAGAATAAAATATGGACCTCTTAAATTCAAAATTACGGAGTTCACAAGTACAATATGCTAACCCACATCGGTGCCTTTATTATAATAATTTGCAAGACAAGCGGCAAACTATCATCTAGAGTTGTCCTAGACAATGTTCAAACCTTTCTTAAATGGGCAATTTTATGCTTCTTGGGAAGCTTCTAGACAATGAAACTTAATACCTAGGGATGACATACCCTAACAATACATATAGAGTCGACCAAATACATCTTTGACAATTATTTTAGATATTTTGGGTAGCCCAACTTTGGAAGGCCATAACTCTCAAATTTTTTCTCTGATTGGCTATTATAACCACTTTTTGGAAATGCTAGCTCTTGATCCATAGGCTCAAAATTGCACAAGTGCCCTTCCGTTGAGCTTTCAGACCTCATCCAGGCACTCTAACTCCTCCAATAGTGAGCTTGAAGATTTTTTTTGCAAATTTTTCCACCAAAAATCTAAAAGAACTTCTCTAATTCTCAAGTTGGAGCAATGAGATTTTTATGATAGGCTTACAACTCTAAATTAAACCTTCTTGTAGAAAATGAGAACATTCTAAGCTCATATGAAAAACTTAATAAAAATAGTAAGTTTGCATAAATAGTAACCACCCTATCTACTAGTCCTTATTAAAATAGAAAAGACTAGAAACAAAATATTTTTGGGTGATGCAAGATTGCTCTTATAGCCAGGATACCCCTACATTATCAGGGCTTCATACTTGGTTGTGTAGTTCATATTTTTGAATTCTAACTTGAACACCATGGGTTTGGGTTCTCCCTCAGGAAATATGAATACCACCCCTGCACTAGACCTAGATGAGGAAGAACTCCCATCAAATTCCAATATCCATATTGACAGTGTTTCTTCTTCTTTAATAGGAGATTTCTTTCCTACTTCTTCAACATCTTGGTTATCCATGATATCTTTAGTGAATAACATGTAATTAACAAATTCTAATTCTTGGTAAAGGATTTGAGCTTTGGGATCATCTAACTTTAGAAATGTAAACTTGGCCTTTTCCTTAGGTTCCAATTGCACTTTCTTGACTACCTGAGACTAATCCAATTTTATTTCTTCTCCTAAGTCTTTGTAAAATCTTATGCTAAGAAGTAAACCATAGCTGGTCAGAATGTCCATGACTATGATATTCTATAGTAATGCTACTTGAGCATCTTTAATTTTCCCAAGCAACGGGACTTGTTTGGTATCCATAGAATAACACCTACCATGAACCTTAGTAAGAGTAAGGCCTAGAGCTTTAGCTACAAGGTAGGGCATTATGTTTTCTGAAGCACTCAAATCTGTTGGGACTAAAAATTGCATGGTCAATTTTCAGTCACATATTGAAAATTTTGAAGAATCAATGCCCTAAAGTGGCTTTTCTGCATATGTAGTTGGTTGTCAATTTGAGGCCTAGATGGTGTTTGAGTGACCTAACACCTTTCATTTGATATATGCATGTGATCCACAATGTTATTTTTCCATCCTGAATCATTCAACGAAGTCCCATTTTGAGTTAGTGTCAAAACTTGCAATTTTGCCCAAGTGTCAAATAGCGACCAGAGGCCCAGTTTGCATTTGAATATCTTTTACTCAAGAATGTTTCACGACCCACCACTTTGGGAGTTCTTAGTGTCCATAACAGAGAACTTACATTCCAAGTTTCAAGTTGTTTTGAGTCTATTTGACTAGGTTTCAAACCCCTCAAAGTTGGTTATTTATTGTTCTGTGCATTTGTGTAGTTCACAATTCTGGGAAGCCATGTTCGACCAATCATATCTTTGACCTAGTTGACCCAAATGAAGAAATTATTTTTTCATTGTGTTCCAGGTGTCAAACACTTCATATGTTCCAATTTTGGGATCATGAAGAATCCATTTGATCAATTTGCTAACATGGTTAAAAACCCAGTTTACATTATTTTGTTACAGCTAAGGTATCCAGATTGATCCATAACCCTGTTTGGAACATTATAATTTTGATCTTGTGATTGGTGAGCCTAAATAGATTGTACCATTGTGTTGTGTCCTAAAAATCCTCGAAGTATGCCAGTTCCTAAGTCATGACAAATCCATTCGCATACTTTCATATGTTCGTCCATTTGCAAAAATTACTTTTTGACACATTTCCTAGTTAAAATTTTAAAGTACCTATTTTTGGAAATTTTCTAAATGCGTCTTGTGATTCGTCATGAGCCCAAACCACAGAATTATATTCTCCTCATGGAAAAGAATCTATATCCTAGTTTTTAGAACCCCAAGTGATCAATAACCTAGTTTATAATGCTGAACCCGAGCCTAGTTTATGTTTTTTAACACTATTTGCCTGCAGGATAATTGAAGTATGGATGTTCGGCAACTAAAATCTTTTGACTGGGAATTCGTTAGGGGTTGAGAATTTTCATTATGATAGAGTGTGTAGGATTGAACACTCATGCCGATTTTCACAGCCTGGTTACTTGATTGAATTAGTTTTTAAGGGCAGCTGGCAGGCCTCCAGACACAGATTCACAATTTGAAGAATTGATTAAAAGTGAGTTTTAAATGATGAATCAATGATTGAATTTAAATCCTGTCAGTCAAAGATGTCCAATGGGATCAAGAGACAAATATGAGGATGCCAGTTGTTTGTAAGGCAAAAAAAAATTAGCCAGACCCACTTTGGGGTCCAACTAATTTCCTCAAGCATGGGTGATTGGGAATATTAATTATCATATTTCAAATTATGATAATGCATGATCAAAGTAATCAAATACAATGAAAGAGTCATGAAGGCTAATAAAAAATGGATTTAATATTATGGAAGCATGCAAGATAAGCCCCAATCATAAGTTGATTGCATATGCAAAGTCCATCAAAGAGGATGAAATATACATTGTATATGTTATTAATACTAAAACCAATGAGTTTATTGGCAAACCAACAATCTTGAAATCTAAAGTATTAGACAACAGCTTTGATAAAATTGGTGCAATGGTTGAAAATCTCAACCTTGAAATTGAGGTAGAGAACATGAGAATTTAGCAGCTCGCATGAAGAAATAATAAACATCAAAATCTCCATGATCAGTTCAGATTTCTATTCTAAAGTTTCTTGTAACAAAATATATGATGAAAAAGCAATAGTGAAAAGGAAATTTGGTCATGTAGACAAATATTCCTAGGCTATCTTCTCAAATTCCCCAGCATGACATTTGTGAATTTAAAAAGACTATTATTCTTGAGTAGATTGGAATCATTTTGAAGAAATCTTTGTCGACTGTTTTCATCCACACAAAGAAATGTAAGTAATTTGAAGCCCCTTCTTGGTGTTTTCTAGAAAACTATTAAGTCAAGTCTATGGGCAAGATCACGTGGAGTAAAGAAAAAAGAAGAAGACACTCGCAAGGAAAGTCATCCATAGGCCAGTGATAAGAGAAATTCCCAGCATCAATAAAGATACCCATGCATAATAGGAAACAACAAGCCATTCATGCCAAATGAGTCAAGGGTTTGACTCATGACCAAGTTGGGAGTTTTAATGTTTAATATAGAAGTCGCAGTTAAACATAGAGCTCACATGAAGAACAAAGGAAGCCACTACCTGAACATGAGCACACACACGTAAAAATAAAAGAGATGCCAGGGATAAAACCAAAGAGTTCTACCCACTCCATATTGAAACAAAGAACCCAACATCAAAGACGAGCCATGGAATTTAAAGAAAAACACGGACTCCAGGGATATATTCAAAAGTAATAATCCCACATTGTCTATTTGAGGGGGATTTTTTATTTTTAAATACTATTACATACACTTTGTATAATGTCTTAAGAGAAAAGGATTTTGGAAGTGGAGTGTGGCAAGGTGGGCCCTCCTCGTGTGCTGACATGGAAGCCAATCAGGTGATGACATCCAAATTTTAAACAAAAAGGAAAAGAGGATGATGTGGCGAGTTTGCAAGTCGGTGCATAAGATTGTGCGGTGAGATGAGCATTGGGTAGAAGCCCACAAGACAGAGATGCTCAGGAGATAAATATTGTAGGAATGCCAGATTTTGACCAGTGGCAATGGGTCTTGCATGCAATAAGGTGGTGCCACAGGAGCAGTTTGAGATGACGCATAGGATCATGACATGTGTCACAATCTGATGGATGGCACTATCCTGCTTGACAGAGATGCACCCCAGTTAAAAAGTGTGGGCTTGCGGGTGGTTGACATGTGTCTATAGGTCTGGGCATGGTGATGTGTGCTGACATGGAAGCCAGTCGGGTGATGACATCCAAATTTTAAACAAAAAGGAAAAGAGGATGATGTGGTGAGTTTGCAAGCCGGTGCATAAGATTGCGCCACGTGGCGAGATGAGTAATGGGCACAATCCCACAAGATAGAGATGCTCAGGAGATAAATATTGTGGGAATACCAAATTTTGACAAGTGGCAATGGGTCCTATGTACAATGAGGTGGTGCCATAGGAGTAGTTTGAGATGATGCATAGGATCATGACACATGTCACGATCTGACGGATGGCACTATCCAGCTTGACAAAGATGTACCCTAGTTAAAAAGTGTGGGCTTGTCGGTGGCTAACATGTGTCTATAGGTCCAAGCATGGTGATGTGGCAATTTAGTGGCACATATGTAGAGATGGGCCAATCACAAAGTGCCATGTGACACTTGGTCAAACCTAGTTTGACCCTGATGTTGAAGGGGTTGAGAAGAAAACAAAATATTTTTAAAATGGTCATTTTAAATTTATTTTTTTCAAAGTGTATGTACGTGCAAGTTTTTTCTAATCAAACAGGCTATTTAAGTCTAAAGTTAGACTTTAGATAAATTTTAAAATTTAAAGGATATGCATGCCTGAGTGTTCTAACAGAGGGGTATTTTTCAAATTGAGATTTAAGAGGTTTTTAAGAGGCAAACATAGCAATGTTATATATCGCCAGAATTGTGAGAAATTGAACTTTCCAATTATGGAATTCATTTTTGCACAGGTGCTCACTGGTTTGAGTTATAGCCAGAAATGTAAAATTTGAGGCCTTCTCAGTGGAATTGGTAAAAATTGAAAATCCAATTAGGGGATTAGTAAAACTTGGTAAGAATGTAGTTGGAGTTCATTTTTCTGACATTCACTTAGTAAAACTTGAATTTCACCAACATTTCAGTGGGTTTTCAGATTTTGGTGACTCAAAATGTTTTCATCATTCAGAAGGAGGTATTTCAAGTTAGTAATAGAAAAATGATGAAAACTAAAATCAGATCAAATAGAGAGAGAGTCTTTTCTTTGAAAAGGAGGGAATTTCAAGTGGACAGATGTTAGAGATAGAATGGATCTGGGAATTCTTTCTTTCCTATATCTTTCTTTCTCTCTTTCTTTGTAAAGGTTCCATTTCTTTGGAAAAAATTGGTACATTACTGTGACACCATTCTTCAGCATAATTCTCTCATGTGAACAGTAGTAGTGCAGATAATACAAATAGTTCAAATCTAGTAGATTATTTCATGTTTTTAATTTCATGTATTTGATTGTATTATTTCTTGGAAATGAATACATATGAGCAAGAATTTCATTAGTTTCATTCTCATTCTCGTCTCCTATCTCAGTAATCTATAGTCTTATGTGGTCTTGGAACAAAGAGCTGAGATCCATTTGCATCCCCTTCAGGCTTTATGTCTGATGTATTTTTCTGTTGGAACAAAGTGGCAAGTAAATGCTTGATGTGTTTGACAGGGTTGTTGGTTATGTTGAGAAGGATATTTCATGAGAATGAGATATGGATGAACACCGATGTCTAAATCACAAGGTGATTAGAGAGATCTGATGTCTAGGTATATGAAATATGTCCTGATGTCACAGATGTATGTTTTGAATTCATGGAATTGCCCAATGGATTAGGCATTGATTAGTTATAGGATAACTTGTTATACTACTTCATATTTGGGGTTATGCTGATAATCAATATCAATAATCAGTTATATTTCCCTTTCATGTTGAAGTACCTAAATGTGATGCCCTCACTCAACTTTTGAATATCATAGGATTGGAATTTTCTACTATAGATCTGTGTTATTACATGAGTTATTAGGAGATATAAGGGTCATAATCTACTTTGTTAGATCCAGGGATATGTTTTGCACAAATACCATATTAATTGGATCTGAGGTTCACCTACCTAGGTTTTGTAGAACCTAAAGTAGAAGAAGGGTCGTTCCTTATAGTTGGCTTAGTGTATGAAAAGATATGTTGAAAATGGGAGTTAGCTGCCCCTAGATATGTCATATTCTCATTGGGATAATTGAAAACCTACAACATTTTCAAACACCAATAGAATCAATTATGCAATTGCTTAATTTGCACTTCTTTATGTATAGTGACACATAAAATGGATTGAGTTTCTATCTAGGAAAGGTTGCTAAAAATGTGGATTCTTCTTGGTCAAAAAGATTATATTTTAATGGCTCACCTTCTCTAGTCATAACATTGTGATTCAAGTTTATATCTTGTCCTTTGCAATGATCTAATAATTTTTTTAATTCAAAATGATGGGATTTTAAGTGGTCTATAGGGGAAATTTGAATTTTGAAGTCTTTACAGAATTGAATGAAATCAAAAGAGATATGTTCCTTACCCAACTGAGGAATCTTGGCTCCTTGATCAACATTACTAGCCTTTGAAGGAGAAGCATCATTAGCACTTGGAGGATGACCAAAAATATGATTCTTATTTTTTTTGCTTCTGGTCAACATCGTATATGAGGTCCCATCAATGGTTATTGGAAATATAGGATAGGCTAGGTTACTAAGAGGGGAGGGGCGAATCAAGAACCAATAAAAAATAATCTTATCTCATTGATTAATCCTTCATATATATTCTAATCTAATTACATACATGAAAGACTAAAAGTAGTAAAACATTCATAACACTTTGAGTCTTTGACACAAGATATGGTGACCCAGAAACCTTCCAAATATAAAGTAAAATTGGGGTGGGGATGATACCCACAAGCTTTAGTACTATAGTATAAAGTTGGATAGTTAAGGCTTACAATTGATCACTTCTGATGATCTACCTTGTTAGGAGCAATAAAGACTGCTAGGTCAACCTTGTTAAAGGATTTACAAAACATACAATGAAGTATTAAAGGATTTAACTAATACACCTATTAGGATGAACAAGTGCCTAATATTTGATCTACAACTCTAAATTTTTGGTTGATATTCCATTGAAATGTAAAGCTCAACTTGATGTGATAGATAAATCTTTGTTGTTCCTTATACTACTTGTAGCATTTTCACTTCGCACTTTTGGTCTCTATATTTGCATCATTGCATCTTATATGTATTTGGATATGATACAATACATTACATATATACCAATCCAAAACACAATACATCAAAGTCAACTACAACATAGATTTCCAATAAGATCACAAAGTTGGCTTGACTATTGGCACTCAAGTTCTAATACTCAACAACCATTGTCAACACTCGGCATCATCATGCACTCAGTAGACATAGAAGCTCAGTTCATACTAATCACTTCAAATTAGTCTAAACTTGGTCAGCACTAGTGACTCAATGAACACTACATAACTTGACATATAAATTGAATCACTTGGTTGACACTGCATGGCTTGGTCAACACTAACACTATGAGCTCCGTAGATACTAGAGACCATGGTTGACACTATGCAACTTAGGTAATACTATGAAGCTTGATTAGCACTATCACTGATCAACTTAGTAAATACTACTCAGAAAGAACTAAATAGTAATTCTAAACTCAGTAGCAACTATATAACTTGGTAACATCTGTATTGCTTAGTAGTAATGTTAGCACTCAATTAACACTGCAAATTGAAAGATAAGCTCAATAGTAGCTTAACCAATTGACTAAGTGTGAGTAACTAATAAAAAAATTTGACCTTAATGTCAACAATAGTAGCATAGCATTCACCTAGTCCTTCTAAGTCTGACTCATGCTCTAAAAATAAATTTCCAGAGTCACCATTCAAGTACAAATCTGACTCTGGACCAGAAGTTGCAACATTCATCTTGTTAGTGGATAGCAACAACATCATATGGGATGTCTTAGGACAACCTTTATTACCATGATCCATTTTTAAATGGAAAACACACATAATCCCCTTTTTGGGTATAGCTTCAATAGCCAGTCTCTATTGTGCACTAGTAAGCTATAGAGTTTTCCCATCAATATTGCTCCTAGGTTGATTTTGGAAATTTTATTGGTATGAATTATTGAATTTGGGGAGTTGTCTCTTCATGGAAACTAGTTCATTTGATAATTTTTGCAACATTTCATCAAACCAAGTAATGTTACTAGTACTTTCCTTGGTTTGAAATTCTCATTTCCATTTTCCAGCAAAGATCATGTTATATTCTAGTTCAATTACTTTCTTTTGGGTATCTGCCAAATTTGTGGGCTAAGATCTCCTTAGATCATAGTTAATCTCTGGTGGCATCATAGTTATGAGGAATTTTTTTAGATTACCTATAGTAGGTCTATCAACAGTAGGGATTCTACTAGTGATTTTGTTGAAGTTAGCAACAAAATCTCTCATACTTTTAGAGGCTTGTTTTTTTATAGACGTTAATTGTGCTAGCAGAATGTGTTCATCTTCTATGGTTTTGAATCTTGTTTCAAAATTCATTATCATTGTGTCCCAACTCATAATTGAGGTGTCATCCAAATGATAAAAACAATCAAATGCACTTTCTATTAGATTTTATACAAAACTCTTATGCCTACGTCTTCGTATGCCACTCCCAAGATATGAGCTGCTGCAAAAAAGGTTTTAATTTATTCATCACTAGTAACCTTTCCATCACCTAAAAAATTGTGGAAGTTATTTCTTGAACCATGCAGGAGTGGATGGTATGTTGCAAGGTGCAATGGACCAGTTGTTGTAGCCCAGGGAGCGGCCATAATTGTCCTAGCAAGGTATGGTAAAAAATTGATAACTAGAGGTGCAACTACTTCATGTAAAGCTAATGCCTAAAAATTAGTGTGTGATGGGATTTGATTTCTAGAGGCATGAAGAGGGCCTACTCTTACTCTTCTTATCATCCTTTCATTGAGGTGCTTCTAGGATAAGAAATCCAAGTTCTACACGCTTTTAAAAAATAGGGTCTCGCCCAGCTTGATCTTTGGTGCTCCTAAGGAATCTTTCTTGG
Source organism: Cupressus sempervirens (assembly GCA_028749045.1). Lineage (NCBI taxonomy): Eukaryota > Viridiplantae > Streptophyta > Pinopsida > Cupressales > Cupressaceae > Cupressus > Cupressus sempervirens. The sequence goes on from CM053783.1 coordinate 60,994,912, forward strand.
TCTAGGGTGTCGAATTAATCTTTTCTTTGAGCTTCATGCTCTAATTTCATTTATGCTCTATATTCTTCTTCTTCTAGCACTTGGCTAGCATTTCTATAGTGTTTTGTGTTCCTCCTATATCTCTAGAAAAATGTATTCGAGGGTGAGATGATATCTTTTTGGTCGTCTTGGAATCCTAGGTTAGGTTTGAGTATGGGGAATATGTCCTCATGAGGTAGCACCATCTTTCTTTATACTATAGCTATTCTAGTCTAGCGATTGTTCCTCTCCCTAGCAGAGTTGCCAAAAATCCATTGGTAAAAAAATTATTCCTTTTCAATTCACTATTTATATGCCTAATATCTATGAATAATGACTAATTACTATAGTTGGGAAACCGTAACTAAAGAAACTAATTTCCCTCTAAATTTATAGGTACAACTCTCTTGAGTTTTTGATTTGCAATGAATTTGTTTGTTTCTAAATCTAAGATGAGGTTTGTGTTCTTGACCAGAGAACAAGAGAGGAAAACCAAGTTAGGCTTAAATAGGAACCAACTCAGGCTAAATTTGGGTCTTAATACCAATCAAATTTATGAATCCACACATCTTATAAACTTGTAGAATTTGATGATGCAATAAGGGATTCTATTTGTATGAATAAGACTCTTTAATAGAATGATTTTAACTCTAAAGTGTAAGAAACTAACTTGAGAAACATTACTGAAAAAATATCTTTAAACTTATAACAACACTACAATTATCTTTACTTGGTTGTATTAAAATAGTGAAACAAAGCTTTGTTTTTTCATTAGTTTAATTCAACTTAAAGAGAAATTTCTAACTAAAACATGTAATGGAATAGTAAATAATTGATACAAAACACATTCAATTTGTCTCTACAACCTGAAGCATTTCACACCCAAAATTTAGCCAGCCTTTCATTAATCTTTTTGTTGAGTACATATAGGATTCTAAGATGAATCATTACAAAAATTAGCTAAATCGATTCATCTTCTCAAAAATGACAAATGCCAAGAAGCCAATTATAAGTTACAACTTCATATCAGAATACAAAAGAGTGGGAGAAATATCACTTCACCTTCTTCCTCTTTTCTAATTTTGCCTTATAGGCCTTGGTAGTGACGAAAATTGGAATGAGCTCCTCATGTTTGTTGATGTGGACGTTAGTGTATCTAATGAGCCACTTGGAGTGTTCCATGGATAAGTCCTTGATTGCACCCAACTACTCTTGCATTTCCTTTGTTGCTACATGTATGCATCTGCTAAGCCATTGGAGATATGACACTCTATCTTGAGGGCTAGAAGATCTCCCCATTAATTTATCCAAGTAGCTAGAGAAAGCTTCTTGTATGATGGAAAATCCAACTAATCCTTTTCCTTGCCCACTTTTTTGGGATTCTATGTGTAGGCCTTTCAGAAACTCATAATCCTTATCTTTCTCTTCTTTAACCTTGACTTCTATTATCTACAATTCTTCTTCTACTAAAGAGATCATTTCTACTTTGAATTGCAAACTCTTTTTCCATTCAAAAAAAGGCTCATCTCCTTTCTATAGAAAATTAGCTTCAATTTGTTAGAAAATTAGCTTCAATTTGTTAGAAAATTAAGGCTTCTTTGGCCTTAATTTGGATGATCATTTGTAGAAGGGAGATGCAATCTTCACAGTTTGCCTTCTCCATAGACAAAGTTTCTTATTTGGCAAGGATGTTATCTATTTCTATCTCAAGCCTCAAGATTGCATTACTAAGTTGATCTATAACTACAAGTCTTTTAGACATGAGTTTCTCACTCCAACTCCTACCAATTTGCCCAAAATAATTGTCTTCTTGCAGCTATGGGATCACTAGTAGGTGGAATTTCCAAAATGCTTGCTAATAGGGAAACCAATTGCCTGATGTAGTATTTAAGCTTATGGATCTCCCCCTTTGACCTCACTTTGGCAAGCTTGAGGCCTTCAAGTTCATCTTCTATCACTTCATTAGTTTCTCTCCATAAGCCCACTTTAGTGACATTCCTAACCTCTCCTAGGTCCAAAGACTATAATGTGAAGTTAGTTGTAGTTAGGTCTTCAATCCTACCTTCTTTGGTGTTCTCGGTCAAGGATAGAAAAAGTATTCTACTTCACTTTTCTTAGTACTGACCCATAGCAGATGGCTAGAGACAAATTCTCTTTGTTTGAAGCTCCATCTTCTATCATCTTCCTCTTTTTGTCCAAAGTATTCTTGAGCCATGACTTAGTTCTAATTACATTAGGTGTAGCCCCCAATGTATCCACACTGAACATCTTTCTCCTAACAAGAGTCAAGGCCTTTGAAGATGATGAGAAAGGGTTTATTGGGGAGGGAGAAATTAATTTTGGAGCTTCAGGGATCTTCTCTACTTTGGATGTTTTGTTTGCTACTTCATCCCACTTCCTGGTCCTCTTTTAGATTATCTCCATCATCATGTTCAGGTCTTCTGTGACATCTTTGAATGGTTTAGAGCTTATAGGAGTGTTCTTTAAATTAGTCAAAATGGTCATGTTATACATATTATGACCATCATCCTCAACTCCATCCACATATATATTTACTTTTTATAGCTTAACTTGATTTATTGTCAATCTTGCAAAATCTTGTTCATGGCTTTCAAATTCATCTTTGCAATTGGCCCAATAGTCTTCAATTGTGCTGACATGCTTTATTACACTCCCAATCTATAAGACATATTTAGCATATCCATTGAGGTTGAAAATAGGTCTCAAGACCTCATACATATCCATGTTGTACTTCTTTTCAAAAACCTTCATCATATTCTTAGCATCAAACCAAGTGTCACAACTAAATGCTACTACCTTCAGAGGGAACTCATACCCATTCTTCTTTAGACTTCCACTCAGGACATTCACCTATAGAGCTTGTTATAGGATCTCTACTAGAACTATTATATCACTCATATATCTTGGTAGCTTTAGAGGAAAGAGGTCAAAAGTTGTAAGATGTAAGTAAGAAAAAATATGAAAACTAGATAAAATAACAACTAAATTGACTAATGGCGGCCATGGCTTCAGGGGGTAGAATCTCCTTTCTGGGCATACTTGCAATTCCCTACAAATTCTCATAGCAAAAATGTCCTTTAGTTTTACATAATATATATAACTCTTCTACATCTAAAGAAAAAGATATAATTCATAGGACTTCACATCATCTAAGAAATGTTTTAAGCATGGGAGGTTGAGCCATAATTATGGAGAAGCTAGCATACAAATCAGGAACAAAGACATATAAAATGAATTTTAAAACTTGGTTGTTTGGAGGGCATTGGAAATAATTTCACTTACCTCTTGTGCCCAATCAATATATTGTGTATGTGAGCATATAACTTGAACCAAAAAGAAATATTGTTCAACAAAATTTAGGGCTTCTACTTCACCTCTCAATCTATATAGAAAAATAAAATGTTGATTATCTCTACTTTGAGGTTAGCTCCAAATAAAGTTTTGGGAATTTTTCTCTTCTCATTCCCTAGCTTCTAGAACCATATTCACATGATCTCCTTCCTCAAGATCATCTTCTTCACTAAGAATTCTAAAATGGCCCCACTAATAGTTAGGTCAAAAAATTCTTCATGTTCAGGCAAAAAAAGACAATTCACCACCATTTTTCTATCAATTGAAATTAATATGTTGTCATTAGGTAGAACTATCTACTTGGTTTTCAGATTGTAATGATGGAAACATTTGTAAATGATCTCTCAGGCTTATACCACAACTAGGAAACTAGCATCTTCAACCAAACCACATCCTCAAAGATTCTTAGTGATAGGATGGATGCATTTGGATGTTACCCTCTTTTGGAAATCTATCATATCATAGAAATAAAGGGATGTGTTTGTGAATTTCTACAGTCAAGACTTGATCCCAATCAAACCATGAAAACTTGCAAACTTCGTGGCCATAGCTTATGGAATGAGATTTTGAATCAAAAAATGAATAAGACAATCAACTTCTACAATCATTGACTTTCAAAGGCCACGTGTACTAATTAAAATAAGAAATCAAAGAAATAAGGTAACTCATTCAACTACATGTGTGATTTTATACAAGGACCTCAATTCATCTATTAAACTTCAAGATTCATGCCACACAAGTAAAATTTAATGAAATACTCATCAAATAGTAAATTCAAAGACTTAACAAACATTTAAAAGTTTTTTTCACTATTCTGACGGATGTAATAGTAACTTTCCATTTACCTATTATTTAATTTTCCATTTTCCTTTTAGCTTAGGAAAGTTACCTCTAGAGTACTCCATTGATGAAAATCCACCAAGTAAGATCCTGGCCACATATCTTTCTACAATAGTTTGTTTCAATCCAATAGCATCCTAACATGTGCTAGATTTAGTACGGGAGTCAAATTTTACCTATTGATCTAATTTCTCTGCATAGTTGGAAAGTTTCCTTAATGGGTTGGAAACCCATTGAAGAGAAGGTAATTTCTACCTTACCACCAATGCTTCTTTATTGGTTGAATATCTAATAACCGCATGATTGGTTGTTAAAGATGTTTAGTTAAGGAACATAGATTCACTTGGATGTCACTTAGCATATTATATTTCACTTTCATCTATTTTGTATAAAATCATCTTCATGGGTTGGAAACCCACCGAGGAGAAGATGAACTAAGGTTTTTCACCAAGGCTTAGTACTTGAGAAATGGTGAATCTAGATTATGTTTAGAATTTTGATCCCATATTCAAACATCAATTTTCCTTAGAATCTTCCTCCTTTGAATATTTTAAGCTAGATACATCTTTAATTGAGCCTTTGTGGAAAATCACCTTCATGGGTTGAAAACCCGCCAAGGAGAAGACAATATGGGATTTTCTGCAAATGTTTATTTTATCAACCATTGATATGTTGTGAGGAAGTATTAAAAATACATATGAATTTTAGAGAACTTTCAAGAGCAAGGGAAAAAAATAGTGAGTACACTTCATCTGTAATGAATGAGAATTGATCTCTATTGGATTGGGTACTATACTTACCCAACAAATTATAAGACAAAAACAACAACTTTCCTAACTTTGTAGATAGAGAAGGAGTTTTGGAAAAATATGATAAAGACCACCTAGCCTCTAGGAATCTAGACCTATACTCAAACATTCATGGTAACAAAACTAACTTCATCTAAACACGCAGAACTCACTTTTTCCAAATAAAATAGAAAACAAAAATTGACCAAGAAGTAGTACTAGTCTCTATTGTTTTATCAAATGAAGGTCTATCTATTAGTGCACAAAATAGGTCCATGAGTATAAAATCCACCCAACAAAAAAAACAATGCATGATTAGCACATTACAAAATATACCAAAATAAGTTTTTACTAGTTGTACTCTACATAGTCAAATATGCTTGCAAGCTCCTTGTTGCCAACATTGCACTCGTTTGTGCTTGTGTAATAGTCATTTGTGATCATCATTTACTTCATCTTTTGATTCTTTAGTATATTCTTATTCCATCATATTATACTTTATCGGCCTTTCTCTTGGATCATTTCTAATAAAAAATGACCAACCCGGTTTATGTGGAATGCCAAAGTAAAATACTTTCTCACATTGGCTTGGAAGAACATAGAGCTCATCTCCAATTGGCTCAAATGGCCTTCTATTAATCATTGTAAATCCATTATCATGTTCAATAATAGTCCCATTAGGATTTTTTTGATTCAGTCCTAGCCTATACCATTTGACAAAAAATAGAACTAATTTAAATGAATTAAAGTCTCAATCAAGTATATCATCCAAAATTCCATAGTATCAATTTTTAGATTATTGAGGATGTATGTCATTTCTAGACAAAATATTGGTGACCTCAATGACTGCACTTATACTAGAATCACAAGTATTATTCATTTTATCTAACTTTTTATACAAGTGGTGTTTGATTTGCAATTATTCTAAAATGTCAAGATTATTTGCATTGATCTATGAGTTGATCTCAAGCATCCTAGAATGCATTTTATGAAAAAAAATTGCATTTTTAATAAGGCCCATGGGAAACTTGTAGGTTAGTCAACGCTATGAGTTGACAAAAAATCTTAAATTTTATGTTTTTTATAGTTCTTGCATGAGTCATCAAGTTTTGGTAGGCATTTGATGTCATTTGTTTGCAAATATTGAAAAGTTGCAAAAATTATCAAAAAGTTGTCATGCAACTTTTCTTGCAACTTTTGTATAAATGTTAATAGATTTTTAATGTTCTCATGAAATTGAATGATTTCAAATGAACCCACTAAAAATCAAATATTTTTACTTTCTATCTTCACAAATATTTCATTAGGCATGTGTGCAAAATAGAATAGCATTAAAATTTTCTATAAATGTTAATAGATTTTTTATGTGCTCATGAAATTGAATGATTTCAAATGAAACCACTAAAAATCTAATTTTGTTGAATGTGAAGACTCTAAACTACATAAATCTTTTGCATGATCCCTTCACATTCAAAGTGGGAGCTTTAAGAAAAATGAGTAGGTGTGATGATTTTCACAAATAGTAATTTGACAAAAGGTGGAGAAATTAGAAGAAGCCTAAATGTAGTTGGATTGTAGTTGGATTGAGAGTCATAAAATGGTGCATGCTTTTCTTTTAGGAGATGCATCACCTCGACACCCATAGACAAAAGATATCTATTGAAAGATGGAGAATTGGCTTAGGAGATGAAGGTAGTTAGGTATTTATAGATTCAATTGATACATTGCATCTAAATTCATCTCCTATTATGTGCTGAGAGAAATTGTTTGTAGAGATGTGAACTAGGTATTAGAGGTTATTGATGATACTAAATGGACCAAACTGAAACATAATCTTGCACTCTCATAATTATATAATTGGTGGGAAAATTAGTATTGCATGTTCCTCAACATTAGGTGATTATGTTTTTGTTATGGGAAATCAACAATTGATCTTTACAACCAGCTATACTATAACAAGACTTGACGAAATTAAAAACATTAGAAAAAAGGAAGCACTTGGATCAATGCTTCTAGATCAGTTGTTGAAATAAACACACAATTACTTCTATAAATTCCAACTAGAAGAACTCTCCAGTTGGGCCTATTGTTCAGTATGAGGTTCCTTCAAAACCTCACCTCCAATAGCTCCTATAGTGCGTGGCAAAATAAAAAATAAACACCTTTTCACCAAATCTCAAGTTGGGGTTGTTGGAGAAATTTATTTACTGTGTATTATCTTTGATGTTACACAAAATGACATATCATTGCCAGTCAATGTATGCCAAGCTCACTCAGACATTGAAGATAGGTTCATGTGTCTACCGAGCATTCCAAAGTTTGCCTATTTCAAAAGACAGTGTCTACCAAGTTCACTCGGGCATCAAAGGAAATGTTTTGAGAGATGAGTGTTAACCAAGCTCACTCAATTAATGAAGGAAATGTTGGATGGAACCAACATTAACCGAGATCACTTAGTTACCAAAGGAACTTTGTGAGTATGTAGTGTTCACCGAATTCACTTGGTTAACATAAGAAAATAATTTATGAGTTAGTGTCTACTAAGCAGGGTTGGCAAATGAAGGATTTTCTTGTTTTGGCATATTGAGTTCAATTGAATTGTTTGTTGGTTCTAGCCGACTGAGGAGATGAATATTAATTATTCTAAGTTATATTCTAGCTGATTTGACAATGTGAGAGATATAAGTGTATGGTCAAGTTGAGGATTAGAAGGAGAGCATGCGAGGAACATAATTGGATATTTGATGATGCCAAGGGGAAGAAAATTGGAAGGATAAACATAATATCCTTGTTGTGATGCAGAGATACATTCAATCAAGAAGGATCAAGTATACAAGCCAAAATTCTTGGATGAGTGGTAGAATTAAAAGTATAAAAATGAACTTACAACTATTTTTAATAAACATATATAGACTAACCTAAAACATAGATAAAAAAACTTCTATGGGAAGAAATAAGTATAGTTATAAAAAACCATAGGAATGAGCGCATTCTTATAGGTGGAGATTTGAATATGATCATAAATTTAGATGAAAATTTTGGAGGTGTCCAGCAAAGTTATCAAGCATCAATGGAATTTAAAAAATGGATAGACATTAACAATCTTATTGATATTCCTATTAACAATGGTAAATACACATAGAATAATAGAAGGAAAGACTTTGCATTTATAGCTGAGAAACTGAATAGATTCTTGTTCAAAGGTGAATTAAGTGAATAAGCGTTAGACTTGCAAGCATCAATACTAACTATAGCAGGATTTGATCACTATCCTATTAGAATTGAATTTAGAGAGCCTACTAAACTTGTCAAAAATCCTTTTAGATGTGAAAAAATGTGTCTTTTAGATAAAACTTCCATAGAACTCATAAGAAAATGGTGGAAGCAAGGCAATTTTAAAGGCTCCAAAATGTACATATTTGTATCTAAGATGAAAATGATTAAAGAAAATACACTTAACTGGAATAAAGAACAATTCAAAAATATATTTAAAGAAAAAATAGACATTGAGGAAAATCTAAAAAAATTAAACACAAAAGTAATTTAAAAAGGTTTGAATAATGAGACCTTTGTCTTGGAAAAAGATCTACTAGAAAAATAGGAAAACATTCTTGCAAAGGAAGAAGTCTTTTGGAGGAAAAAATTGAGGGAAAGATGGTTAGAAGAAGGGGACTGTAATAAAAAATATTTTCATAATAGCACTATATACAATGGAATGAAAAGAAAAATTATAAAAATTAAAGATGCGTCAAGTTCTATTACTGAAAATCCAAAGAATATAGCAAAGATATTTTTAGAGCATTTCAATAAGCTATTAAACAATTTTGATAGTTCAAACATGATAGCTCAAGTTAAATTCTTGGAAACATACCAAAAGTAGTTTCTATAAAAGAAAAAAAAGCATTGAATGCACCCATATCCTTGGAAGAAGTTAGAACTATTCTGTTTAAAATGAATCCTGATAGTTCACTAGGTCTAGATAAATTTCAAGCTTTCTTCTATCAAAAATGTTGGGATATTATCAAAACTGATCTCTAGAAAGCCATTGATGCTTCAAGAAATGGTGGATCATTACTTTTAGAAATTAATAATACCTTTCTCACCTTAATACCCAAAAAGGATGATCCTAAAACCCTAGGGGATTTTAGACCTATAACTCTCTACAACACAATTTATAAAATCATATCCAAAATTTTAGCAAATCAAAAGAAACCAATTTTACATAAGATTATATTAGAAGAACAAATGGGTTCTATACCAAGAAGATCAATTCTAGATGGGATAATCATTATACAAGAAATATTACACATAACCAATAAGAATAAAATGGCAAGCATGTCCATGAAATTGGACATTCAGAAAGCATATGATATGGTTGATTTGAGGTTCTTATGCAAAACACTAGAGGCCTTTAGATTCTTGAACCAATGGATTAATTTGATATACCAATGCATTTCAACAAGTAAAATTTTAGTTCTTATCAATGGAACTCCTAAAGGATTCTTTAATACATCAAGAGGAATAAGACAAGGAGACCCCCTATCTCTATTCTTATACATCATAATGGCAGAAGCCTTTGGTAGAAAAATCTCCAAATCCTATTTGGTTGGTAAAATTAGTGGAATTTTAGTAACTGAGAATGTTCCTAATATAATACATACACAATATGAAGATGACACTATTCTACCAAGAGAAAGTACAATAAAAGAGGCCCTAAACTTCAAATCAATCATTCAACAGTATATGGAAGCTTTAGGTAAAAGAGTGAATGCTAAAAAATTAGAATTTTTTTTATTAATACCAAACCTAAAAGAGAAAACTAGATTTGTAATATTTTGGGTAATAAAAGAGGAACTTTTCCATGTAAATTTCTAGGAATAGAATTAGAGAAAGGTAGTAAAACTAATAAGGGTTGGCATAATATTCTTTAAAAAATGGATAAGAAGATAGGAGGTTGGAAAGATAAATGGTTAATGAGAATTAGTAAAGCTATAAAGATCAAAGCAGTCTTATCACCCCTTCCAACATACCCTCTTTCTTGCTTACCTCTTTCTAAAAGTCTGAATAAGAAGATTGAGGCAAAACTAAGAAATTTCTTCTAGAATGACACAAAAGAACATAAAAAACTAGCTCTGATAAAATGGGAGAAATTATGTAAACCTAAGGAACTAGGAGGTCTAGGTATCAAAAATTGAAGCTAGCAAAATGAAGCATTAGGGGCCAAACTGACATGGAGATTATTCATATAAAGAAACCAAAAATGGGCAAAAAATCTATTTAACAATACCTAAATGTAGTTGATCCTTACTCCTTGTTTAGAATGAGGATCCTTCCTAAAGGATCCAAGAGCTAGAATTTTATAGTTAAAAGAAGACCCTTGATTAGAAAATATCTCACATGGGTGTTGGTAATGGTAAGAAAGCTCTATTCTGGGAGGACTCTTGAGATGGGCATCCCCCAATAGATAAAATAAGTATCCTAGCTAGTCTTAAAGACCATTTAGTCAAACTTTGGGGGTGCAAGGTCAGCAATTATAAAACCAAAAAAGATATCAATGGAAGTATCAGATGGGAATGGAAAACTTTAGATAATATTGACTTAGAACTAGCAGTTAAAAAGGTATATGAAAATATCATTAACAAGAGAAAAACAAAATAATTAGTGAGAAATGACAAACTTATATGGGCAGCATCAAAAGATGGAAGTTATAACGTGAAAAATGGATATAAAGTAATCACCTAGTCTCAAAAATGGGAAGAAGTTTTCATTCCCCTTAGACTTTGTTGGGACTCTTCCAATCTACCAAAGATAGACTTCTTTCTGTGGACTACCTCTCAAAATAGGATTCTAACTGCTGAAAGACTTAGAAAGATGGGCATTGATGGGCCTTCTAGATGTGTGCTATGTAAGAAAGACAACAAAGACACAAATAATCTACTATATAAGTGCCCATATACACAACAATGTTGGGAATGGCTTAAACATTTACTGGGTTAGACTGTGCCCTTACCTGAAACTATGAATGGTCTACTTAAAGGTTGGCCCACTAATAGTAGTTGTTGTATCTATGTTACCTCTAGAATTTTTTTCCTTCTATCCTTGTTTGGGAAGTATGGAAAGAAAGGAATAGGAGAATATTTCATGATCAAGATATAATGGTTTGTGAGATTACTAATAAAATTGAAGCCTATATAGTTGAAACATTAAACTCTCACCTTAGAAAAATTCTGAAAGAGGAAGGATCATTTTTAGAATGGGATGGTTTAATGAAAAAATGCTGAAAAAACCTAATTAACCTTTTGCATATGTATAAAAATAAGAATAAAGAAGCAAGAAACAAATGTAGGTGGATCCCACCCCCAACAAGATGGACCAAATTAAATTTTGATGGAGCCTCAAGAGGCAACCCTGGTACTACTAGAATAGGATGCATCATTAATAATGACTCTAGCAATTAGATCACTAAAAGGGCTAAATTTATAGGATCAACCACTAACAACATCCCTCAATTAGAAGCCCTTCAAGAAGGTATCCAAATTTTCTTGGATCTAAGTATATCAAAACTAATTATTGAAGGAGACTCGTAGATTGTCCTAAACGCCATCAAGAAAAGGAAGACACCAAATTAGGTTCTTAACTCCAAATTGGAAGAAGTACTATATCTTTTGGACTATTTTGAAGAAATTCATATTCGACATATTTTCTGGGAAGGTAATATAGAAGTAGATTAGTTAGAAAATAAAGGAGCTGATGGAAAAATTTTCTTAATATTTAACTGTAAGTAAACTTATTAGAAAGCAAATAGAATTAATAACAAAACTAGATAATGTAACTTTAAGTCCTATTAGTTAAATTAGCCTTGATGAATAATGCAAATAATAAGGATACAAACAATATAATATCACCATAACTTTTAATATATGTTAGAGTTTGAGTGAAATCATTCACAAAATTTATGACTGATTTTAGTAATCTTATCCATAATGTTAAATGAAAGAAACATAGTGATTTCCAGCTAGAAACTCAAGGATATCTAAAATGTTGTTTTTAACTAACAATACTAACGGTCATTTTGAGTTGCATCACTGATCATTAGGTTAGCAAGGTATAACCATCATACAGAATAACAAAAGAAGAGGTTTTTACAAAGTATATAAAGATCTCATCAATTTGTCACACTCATCTCAGATAATGAATAGTGTAAGTGATCATGATAGAGATCATTGGAGCTTACAAAATTCAAAGAAGAAATCTAGTCATTTATTTTGTATTTTAAAAAAAAAATTGAAAGTTGGTAATTGGGGTATGCTCTTTTTAATAATGTAATAATATAGGACCACGGTCCTAGTCAAGACTAGAGTTTTCTTCTCCATTATTTCTTACCAGTGCCTGCTTGAACAGAGATATTTTGATGTTTTTAAATTAAATTAATATAATCAAAGGCTTTGACCATTTACTAATCAATATATCTACATATATATATATATACAAGACAGAATTGAGATCTCTAATCAGCAATTCAATTGCATTAGGAATCATGTCATCTCATTATTACTCTCTAACCATTGTAGTAGTGATCTAAATCTCTTAATAAAGTTAGCTTAATAGTTATTTGTAAATCCTCTAACAAGGTGGCATTTCTATTGAATTGTCTAAAGACCTCTAACAAGACCACTCCTAATAGGGTGATTAAATCCTCTAACTGGGTCACACCTAATAGTTTGTTTTTTAACCTTTAACAGGGTTGGCTTCTAACAAGACTCATTTTAGAAGAGTGAAAATTAGTAACTAGTTCCAATTGGTGCTTTTTCCCAAATTGGGTTTCCACATTAAATCTGGGTATCAACTGTGTTCATGCTATTTCATTTATGTGTTTGCAACTAAGTTAAAGGAATATTAACCATAGTTAATATTTTAAATATTTTCATGTTAATCATTTTCCAAGCTATTTCAATGTTTGCTGAGTTACAACATTTTTTTGTGTGTTTATCGAGTTTCAGTAAAGTTAAGTTTTCACAAAGTTTGTTTTGTACTGAAATCTAAGGGATCTAGGATATATTTTTGTGGTAATTGATTCACCCATCCCCTCTCAGTTACTCCTCTTATATCTCCAACAATTGGTATCAAAGCCTTTCATGCTTACTGAGAAGGCTTTAAGGACCTAAGCTAAAGATTAGGATGTCTTACAAAAGAGAGATTCTGAAGCTAAACTGAGACAACTTTGTAGCATGGAAAGGACCTATGAGGTTACATCTAACAACTATTAGTGATTTAGGTTGTATCTTGATAATAAATACAAGACTCCTACTAGAACATTATCAATTGAAGACATTGCTGAAAACAAAAATCATAACATCATGATGATTAACATTGCATCTGCTCTTAATTATGTAAATTTGATGAAGTCAAAAGTTGTACTACAACTTATGATATGTGGATCAAACTAAAAGCCATCTATGGAGGAGATGATAATGTAAGAATCTTAGCCAAAGCTAAAAGTCTTAGAGGACAATTTGATCAGATGAAGATGAGAGAAGATGAAAATAATGAAAAATATGTTGAAAGAATTAAAGCAAGTGTGAGCACAATCAAAGCATCTAGAGGAGACATTGATGACAAAATAGTTGTAAGAAAGGTACTCAGAACCCTTCTTTCTATCTATGTAATTAGAGTGTCTACTATTCAAGAAATGAGATGTGATCCAAATAGCAATATAACTTTGGATGCTCTAGTTGGAAGATTGACAACTTTTGAGTTGGATAACTATGATAACTATGTTCCTAGTTCCAAAGGTATTAAGTCTACATTTGAAGAAAAGTTTTCACTCAAGAAAAAGGGTAAGAAATCAAAGGCCAATCAATCAAGAAGTGAAGAAGAAGAAGAAAGCTTAGACAATGATCTTGTAGTTATTGAAGCCCTACTCTCAAGTAAATATTCCAAAGGTAGAGAAAGTACAAGGGTAAGATTCCTCTAATCTATTTTTCTTATGGAGAAGTTGGTCACATTGTTGCAAGGTGCCCAAATAGAGTAGACAAGGATGAAAAGAAAAGCAATAAGTAAAAAGGCAATAAGGAATTCAAAAACTACAAGGACTACAAAGACAAAGGTAAGAAATCTTGTTTTATGGTTAAAGATTCTTGTAATAGTGAAATGAAATGGTATACATTGTTGTAAAAGATGAATCTGATGATGAACAAGATAAAATGGAACTTATCTCTCATGTGAGAAAAAATGATACATGGTTTATTGATAGTGGCTAGTCACATCATATGACTAGAGTAAAAAAAAATTTTGAACACATGGAACATTATGATGGTGGTAATGCAAGATTTGGAAACAATGAACCTTGTTGCATAAAAGGAAAAGGATGTATCTCATTAACCAATGAACCTAGATGTGACAATGGTTATTGGGTTGAAGGACTAAAGCATAATCTACTAAGTGTGGCATAGTTGAATAACATTGAATTCAAGGTAGAATTTTATGAATGGGAAGGCCAAATGGCTAGATGGAAAAGGAAATTTGGTTGGATCTGGCAAACAAACAAAAGGTAATCTATTGTATCTAGATATAAGTGAAAGTTCATGTTTTATTGCTCAAGTAGAAGAAACATGGTTATGGCACAAAAGGTTATGTCATGTAAACTTTGATAACCTAGTCAAGATAAGAAAATATAAAAGAGTAAGAGGTATTCCTAGCTTGAGAAAATCTGATATGGGTCTATGTAAAAATTGTCAAATTGGCAAGATGGGAAAGACTATTTTCAAAAGCAAGAACCATCATTCTGAAAAAGTCTTAGATCTTTTACATAAAGACTTATGTGGACCTATTGGATAGAAAGTTATGGTGGAGATAATTTTTTCATTCCTTTTGTTGATGACTATTCTAGAATGATGGTTGTAATGTATCTAAAAGAAAAATTTGAAGCTTTTCAAAAATTCAAGTGGTATCTAGCAAGAGTAGAAAAAGAAATTGGAAAGAAGCTGAAATGTTTCAGCTTGGATAGAGGTGGTGAATTCATTTTCAATGAATTCAATGAATTTTGCAGTGAAAAAGGAATTAAGAGATAGGTATCAGCCCCTAGTACACCTCAGTAGAATGGTATAATTGAAAGAAGGAACAGATCCATCATGGATTGTCTAAGAACATTGATGATAGAAAAGAATGTTGCAATCAAATATTGGAAAGAAGAAATAAGTATTATAGTTCATACCTTAAATAGAGTATAGCTGAAGAAAGATTCAAATAAAACTCCTTACAAACTATGAAATGGCTACAAACCTAATGTAAGTTACTTGAAAGTATTTGGTAGCAAATGTTATATCTTGAAAGAATCTAGGAAAGGTAAATTTGATGTCAAGGGTGATGAAGGCATATTCCTAGGATACTCCTATAGAAGTAAAGAATACAAATATTTGAATTTTTCTACTCATAAAATTATAGAAAGTGCACATGTGAGAATTGATGAGTTTGTAGAAAAGAGTGAAGTAGAAAGCAACAAAGAGCCTGAGGATTACAAAAGATTTTTTTACTATGAACCTAAGACTCTACCAAATGTATTTGGAAGATAGGAGGATTTACCTCCTGAGTCTCCAAAATCTCCAATAGCTACCAAGTTGCAATCAGTGCAACCCAAGTCATAGTCTAAAGGACCTGAGTTGCAGTTAGAAGTTACCAAGCTATTACTAGAGAAAACTAAGTCTGATGGACCCAAGTCACAAACAGTGGAACTTGAGCCTATCACAAAAGATCTTGGAGAAATCATTAAAACAAAATCCAAATCCAAAGTACTTATGCTAGAAATATATGTCAGAAGGCATCATGCACCTGATCAGATTATTAGAGACAAGTTAGATTGAACAATGACAAGAAATAAATTAAAAGGTACATGTTTAGTTGCTGAATTTGAACCTAGAAATATTAAAGATTCTTTGGATAATGAAAGTTGGATTTAAGTAATGAATGAAGAAATAGAATAGATAGAGAAGAAAAAAAATTGGACTCTTGTTCCTAGATCCAAGGATAAAAATGTAATTGGTACAAAGTGGATATTCAGAAATAAGGTAAATGACGATGGAGAAGTTTCTAGAAACAAAGAAAGGTTAGTATGTAAAGGTTACTCTCAAGAAGAAGGTATTGATTATGGTGAAAATTTTTCTCCTATTGCAAGATTAGAAGGTGTTAGAACTTTATTAGCACATGAAGTGAACAAAGGTTTTAAATTTTATCAAATGGATGTAAAATTTGCATTCTTGAATGGAATTCTTGATGAGGAATTCTACATAGAACAACCTAAAGGTTTTGTAGATCCTAACAAAAGAGATATGGTCTATAAATTACACAAAGCATTATATGGTCTGAAGTAAGTTCCTAGAGCTTGGTATGAAAGACTTCATAACTACTTGAGACAGATTTGTTTTCAAAGAACAAATGATAACAATAGTCTATATATCAAAGAAGGATCAGATAAGAAGATTGTGTTGGTAAAAATATTCATGGATGATACTTTATTTACAAGAAATGATGACTTGTGCAAAGCATTTTCAGAAGAAGTGAGTCAAGAATTTGAGATGTCTATGTTTGGAGAGATAAAAAAAATTGTTGGATTGTAGATCTAGCAGAAGAAAGATGGTATCTACATTACTCAATCTAAATATATCAAGGAGATACTAAAGAAATTTGGAATGGAAGAATAAAGACTAGTTGGAATCCCTATGTCTACTG
This sequence comes from Cupressus sempervirens, assembly GCA_028749045.1. Taxonomy (NCBI): domain Eukaryota; kingdom Viridiplantae; phylum Streptophyta; class Pinopsida; order Cupressales; family Cupressaceae; genus Cupressus; species Cupressus sempervirens. Next base: position 61,011,654 of record CM053783.1, read on the forward strand.
GATATAAGCTTTCCAAAAATGATGACTCCAAAGAAGTAGATTAGACCACATATAGATCAATGATTGGAAAATTGTACTATGTAGTGCATACAAGGTCTGATATTGTATTATCAATTGGTATGGTGGGAAGATTCTCAGCAAATCCAAAAGAAAATCACATGATGGCAATCAAAATAATCATTATATATCTTAAAGATACTAAAGACTATGGTTTATGGTACAAAATAGGAGGCAATTTGGATTTAAGACTATTCATAGATGCTGATTGTGCAGGAAGTATTGATGACAAAAGGAGCACCAGTGGTGGAGCATTCTTTCTTGATAAAAGACTAGTGTCTTGGACAGGCAAGAAACATAATTGTATTTCTCAATCTATAGCAGAGGAAGAATATGTGGCAGCAATAGTTAATTGTTCTAATGTCATTTGGTTCAAACAATTGTTGGTAGGTATGAAGATAGAAATCAAGGAACTAGTGGTTATATACTGTGATAAAACTAGTGCAATTAACATATCAAAGAATCTAATGATGCATACAAAACAAAACAAATTTCTATAAAAATATCATTTCTTCAGAGAATTGGTACAAGATAAAGAAGTTAGATTGAAATATGTGAATACTAAAGAACAAATTACAGACATATTCACCAAGCCATTACCTAAGGATACATTTTTGTATCTAAGAGGTAAGATAGGGGTCATTCCCCTATCTAAAGCTCACTAAATAAAGTTTAGTGATGCATCAACTAGAGTATGTTGAAGATCAATCAGTTTGTGCAGTATTAACAAAGGGCATATTGCAAATGAATAAGTACATGAGGTACATTGATATTCACTAAAGTGTCTTTAGCATGAGATGTCATAGAGGGAGAAGTTTGTTGTCATATCTCATACAAATTTTATAAAGAGAAAGAGATGTCAAGAAAGGAGAATGAACTTAGTCTAATATCAAAGTCAGAGTTTGCTATTAGAAGAAGATGTTGAAGACAGAAGTTTTCTAATAGAGGGAGAAACTGAAGGCAAAAGGAGTTCACACTGATAGAGGGAGTTCTCATGGATGAGAACCAAAATGAAACTAAGGATATGTTCCTTACTTTATTCTTGGTCTAAAATTTTTATTGCATTATGACATGTTGTGTTGCCATAAATGCCAAAGAGGGAGATTGTTGGAATAATTGATTAATTGTGTATTGTCTTTGATGTTACACAAAATGTCATATCATTTCCAATTAGTCTATGTCGAGATAACTCAGGCATTGAAGATAGTTTCTTGTGTCTGCTAAACATTCCAAAGTTTTCTTAGTTTTGAAGATAGTGTCTACTAAGTTCACTCGGGCATCAAAGGAAAGTTTGTGAAAGATGAGTGTTAACCAAGCTCACTTAGTTAATGAAGGAAATGTTGGATGGAACCAGTGTTAGCCGAGCTCACTCGGTTACGAAAGGAATTTTTTGAATATGCAGTGTTGACTGAATTCACTTGGTTAATATAGAAAAATTATTTCTAAGTTAGTTTCTACCAAGCAGGGTTGGTTAACAAAGGATTTTCTTGTTTTGGCATATTGAGTTCAATTGAGTTGTTTGTTGGTTCTAGTAGACTGAGGAGATGAATGTTAATTATTCTAAGTTATATTCTAGCCGACTTGATAATATGAAAGATATAAGTATAAGGTCAAGTTGAGGATTAGAAGGAGAGTATGAGAGGAACATAATTGAATATTTGATGATGCCAAGAGGAAGTGAATTGGAAGGATGAAAAATATATCCTTGATGTGATGCAAAGATACATTCAATCAAGAAGGATCAAGTATACAAGCCAGAATTGAGATCTATAATCAGCAATTCAGTTGCATCAGAAATTGGGTCATCTCATTGTTACTCTTTAACCATTGTAGTAGTGATCTAAATCTCTTGACAGAGTTAGCTTAATATCTATTTGTAAATCCTCTAACAAGGTGGCATTTCTATTGAATTGTCTAAAGACCTCTAACAAGAAAAATCCTAATAGGGTGATTAAATCCTCTAATAGGGTCACACCTAACATTGTGTTTTGTAACCTTTAATAGGGTTGGCTCCTAACAGGGCTCACTTCAGGAGAGTGAAAATCAATAACTAGTTACAATTGGTGGTTTTTCCCAAATTGGGTTTCCACATTAAATCTAGGTGTCAAATGTGTCATGCTATTTCTTTTATGTGTTTGCAACTAAGTTAAAGGAATATTAATCACAATTAATATCTTAAATATTTTTATGTTAAGCATTTGCCAAGCTATTTCAGTGTTTACCAAGTTACTATATTTTTGTATGTGTTTGCTGAGTTTTTTTTGTACTGACATCTAAGGGATATGGGATATATTTTTGTGACTGATTCACCTCTCCCCTCTATGATACTCCTCTTATATTTCCAATAGGGGCTTTGTGTGGGTAGCAAGAAAATCAAATTGCCATGAAATAGCTTTAGAGAAAATCAAATAGCCATCAAATACCTCCTATGTGCATGCAGAGTGTGACCAAAAAAAAACCTCTACAAAATAAGAAATAATGAATCACAATTTTCTTTTTTTTATTATGAAGCCAAATTGGTCAAAATTTTGACCAACTTAGGTATAAAAACCAAAAAGAAAATTTATTGAACAACTCTCTGCCCGAGTTGGTCAAACATTTATGTCAAAATTTGACCTATAATGTGTCTAAGGGATGATTTGATTGTGGTTTCTTGTTATTTTCAGCATTGGGAGCCTAGAAAAGGAAGGGGAAGAAGAAATAGTGGAAAAATTGATGTTCATAACATTTTGTTTATTGGAACCAAAAATGGAGCAAGAATCAAGACTTGGTAGGTTGCTTAAATTTAAAACATCAAATATTATATTTATTTCACCTACCATGATTTTAATAGCTTAAACTTCACACACTAAAGCTTAATTCCTAAACTAAAATTATTAAATAGTCAAAATTGACTTGTCCTTTTTAAGCTGAATTTTTCATCATCATAATCCTTAGCAATATTGCATTTATGTATATTTCTTAAACATGTCTCTTCGTTATACAAGAGTAAGCATATCTTAGTGTATTTAAACTATTGCATTCATTCAACTTCTCCCCCACCAATTGGTGAGTGTAGTCATTCATTGAGTGGTAGTAGATTATAGAATCTATATATTCAATGGTAACACCATGCTTCAAATCAACATTATGTCCAAACACTAGAGGCTAGACCTTGATGATGCTTAGGTTGCCAATATTTAGCATGGGAAAGGATCTACACTAAGTTTTAGTGAGAGGATTTTTTCACGTCATACCTAGGTTCACCATGCTCCAAAGACTAAAGAGGCTAACAATTTTCTTATTCTCTTTAGTAATTCTGAAATTTATGTTAAATATCACAATAACAAGTAGATACCTTCTAAACTTCAAAACATGATAATATTATACATTATAGGCATTTTAAATCTACCAAAAGCATATACAAAATACAGTGATACAGTGATGAAGAGCCATGTACACCTAAAATGAAAAAGTTATGATGTATAAGCCTAGATCTATGACAAGTTTCAATGAAAGGATTTAATCATGTAATGCCTAAGTTCACCATGTTCCAAAGAATGAAGAGGAGGGAATTTTACTTATTCTCTTTTGTAATTCTAAAATATATGTTAGATATTATAGTTACAAGTAGATACCCACTAAACTCAAACACATGATAATATCATACATTACAGGCATTCTGAATCTACCAAAAGATACTCGATACACTAACAGATGAGCCTTGCACACTAAAGACACAAGTTATAGTGCATAAGGCTACAAAAAAGGTTAGCAAGTCCAAATACATGATTGGTTACATAGACACAATATAGCCAATATGGAGCCTCCTATAGTTGTAGTAGTTGTACCAAATATCCCAATCCACAACAATCTCTAATTTAAATCTCATACTCACCATGGGGAAAAATAATTACTTTAACCCTAAATATATTTGCATTGATTTTTTCTATGCAAAATTTATGTAGTTCTACAAAATGAAAATGCTACATATCATTCCAACCTATACACATTCGTAATCTTTGAGCAACATGAATTTACCTCAGGGTCTTGTTATGCTGAGATGTGTTCCTATATAGTCCAAGCACAGACCAAACAATAAACTACCTCTGTCAAACAAACTCACACACCAAATAAAAAATTGATTAAAATGATTAAAAAAAAAAAAAAAAAAGAGGAAATCATAGGCCAATATGGCCTTTGGTAAAAAAAAATGATCAAAAAATAAGGGGAAATGTACTAGTGGGTCAAGTGACAATTGATGTGCACTTGCCTTGAAATTAGAATCTATCTTGGCTAGCTTATCTTTTATTTTCTTTGTGAAGTTAGATATATCACTTAACTTTACAAACAAAGAAACAACATTATTTATAGATACTTGAAATGTAGCAAGAAAAGTAGACAATTCTACTTGGTTAATGGCTATCTTCTATGCTACCTTTTCCAAAACTTTCTTCTCAAATTTTATTTCTACCCTCTAGAGAAGTTTATCTTGCCCATTGATGTCCTCATTGTATTTGTAAACAATGTCAACCAATTAATTCAAAATTGGATGTTTCTCATCAACCTTAATATTTAGAGCATCCACAAATATGCCTTTGATGTCTTCAAGTAGTTGGTTTTTCTTCTTCTCTTCTCTGAGATTCTACTGTTTGGCCATCTTTTTCCAAAGCTCACCAAGGGTATCCATTTGATTAAGAGTCAAATTGTAAAGATCCCAATCTAGTATCACAATGTCTTCCTCTAGATCAACCTCTTCCTTAGAGGCTTCTACCTCTTTACCATTTTCTTTTTGAATGGAAGGAACAATTTCCTTTCCTTTACTCAATACATCAATACTTGATTGAGGCTTAACCTCAACTGTCACTGCACTTGACATGGTAGTAACAACAATAGAAATATTAGAAATGGTAGGAATAGTAACAAATGTGGAACAATTAGAAGTAACAACAAGATTTTTTTCAATACCTTGTTGTGACTTAGTTAGGCTTGATGCTAGAGTGATTTGCATTTTTTGCTCAGCAAATGAAGTGATAGAAACTTCACTCATCAATGCACTCAATAATATTGCCAATGGTTAGTTGAGTTCTTTGTGAAGTAGTGTTTCCCTCAAATAACTCGGTAGTAGCCTTCTCTGAGCTAGATGACACTAAGGCTTTTCTCAAAGAGTTAGGAAGAGAGGAAATTACCTCTTTTGCTATCTTTTAAGGATCTGAATCTTCAGTACTCTAGATTTTAGGAAGATCACCTCCTACTACTTCTTGATCCTCTTCATCTTCAACATTATCTCCCTCCATATTTTCTAATTTCTCATCATCTATATCTTCATTATCTTTTTCCACATTTTCTACTTCATCATCATTATCATCAATTTGAAATATCCAATCACTGGGCTTGTGCAGCTCATAGATATTCTTCCATGCTATAATGTTAGATTTCACAACATATTCTATGTCATTTGACAAGATCAATAATGTGTTGAATTTTGGTGTAAGATTCTACTCATTTTTCTTCAATGATTCCTTCACCTCCTTCTCTGACAAATTAGGCATAAGTTTCCTCAAAGTCTGTACTTTGATGTTGTTGGGACTAAAAATTGCATGGTCAATTTTGAACACTTTTGGAGAAATCAAGCCCTTTAAATGCTTTTTAATGTATTTGTACTTGGTTATACTTTTGAGCCCCATGAGGTGTTTAATGTTTCAAACACCCTCCATTCAATATGTCCACTTGTTCCATGAAGTTAAACTAACATTCTGAGCCATTTCGTGAAGTCTTGTTTTGAGTAAATTCCAAATCTGCATTTTCACCCATGTCAAACAACGATAGGAGGCCTTGTTTGCATTTGAATATCTTGCACCTGGTAATGTTTCATGACTCACCACATTGGAAGTGTCTACTATCCATAATAGAGAACCTATTTTTTATATTTTGAGTCATTTTGTGTCTATTTGACTCAGTTTTGAATCCCTCAAACTTGGTAGTTTACTGTTTTCATGTTGATACACTTTGCACCTAATTCTAGGAAGCCCTATTTGACGTGTTATAATTTTGACCCAATTAACCAAAATGCGAAAATTCATTTTGCATTGGATTTTAGAGGTTAGAGACTTGTTATGTTTCAAGTTTCAACTCATGAGGAATCCATTTGATCAATTTTCAAACGTGATTCCAAGTCCAATTTCTAGCTTTTTACTGGTGTTAGCATTTGCAGATTTGTTAGGACCCTTCTTCATGACATTATAACTCCTAATCTATGCTAGGTAAGATCAAATGGATTATACCATTATGTTTTACTCCAAAAATACTTCAAGTGTGCCAACGTTTGAGATTTGACAAATCCATTTGCACACTTTTCTAGGTCCGTTCCCTTTGTGAAAATCACTTTTTTGCCATTGTTTCTAGTCTACAAATTTGAGCAACCCACTTTGACTGATCACCATTTGCGTCCTATTATTTTTCATGAGCCCAAATCATAGATTTATACTCTCCTTATGATAGAGAATTAACATCCTAGTTTTCTTCCCCCCAAGTGTCAGTTTACCTAGTTTTCGAAGCCAATTCTGAATGCAATTTATTGCTTTCTAACATGCTTACTTGTAGGTAGTTTTGAGAAGGCAACTTCGACAGTGAATATCTTTTGACTGAGAATTTTTCATGAGATGAGATTTGACACAGTGCAAGTGTGTGGTACAAAGAATCTGTGTGCCAGTTTTTAGAGCCTAGTTAGGTGTTCGAGTCAGTTTTTAAGGCCAGTCAAAGGACCTCATGGCTTGAAATTGACAGTTTGCATAAAGAGGTGAAAGTGAATTTTTAAGTTGAATCAATGATGTAAATTGATTTCAATTGCTTTAGGGTGATTAGTAGATCAGTTTTGTACTTTAGGTGTTTGAAAATGAATTTTTTTTTAGTCAGACCCACTTTGGGGGCCTGACTAATTGCATCTGACTGAATAGAAAGGTAAGGAATGGATCAAATGGAATAAAAAGAGCAAAATAACTTTTCAAGACAACCTGATTTGAGGCTTAGTAATTATTGCTTGAGTGGTAATGAATGTAGGGCCTGTTTCACTATTACTATATTTGAGCTGGAGGTTTTATATAAAATTATGGCCACTGAAGTAATATTAGCATGGAGATAATAGGCACCACAAATAATAATTATTCAGAATTTTCCATAATCAAGTTTTGGGAAGTTGAATATTATTTCCATGAAATATGGGATCACAAATAACCTCATATTTTTGTAGAAGTAGATCAACTATGACAAGAATGCCCTGCGAAGGGATTAAGGCTCTAACTCGCATGAAATCTATTCATACTCTCTTTGCATTATATTTTTACCTGATGCTTGAAGCTGTGGCACTTGATATCTTCAAAATTGAGAGTTTCAATATAAATTTCTTAAACATTTTCAAGCAAGGATCATGGCTTGGCTTGTGAGTTGAAATGAGGAGTTCTTTAAGAGCAAAGAGGAACCAATGCACAAAAAGGAAGAGTTAATGTTATGAAAAGAGATAGGGGTAGACATTCATAGATGAGGTAAGGAGAAGGGGAGGATGCCAAGGAAGACTCTCTAGTATTTTGATGTGTAGCCCACACATTGGGAAAGCCACATGCAAGCAGTTAAATGGAGCAGGGTCCAAATGGAAAGAACAAACATAGTCCATTCATAAAAGGATGCCATCAAAGCACAGACACTCAAGCTAGCAAAGAAAAGGCCATTGTGAGAAGTTAAAGCTGCTGGCTAGTAAATGAGGAAGCCCGTGAGAAATAGGGAGAGCCCCATGTTAATAAAAGACTCTCACGTTGAGCAAGGAAGTTTCTAGCCACACCAAAAGAGAAGAAAATCTGCTAGTGAATGGCAAAGTAACCCACGCATAATAGAGAGCAAGCAATACTATATTTTAAAGCATACATGCATGTTTAAAGGGAGATACATGCCAAGCTCAATGGAGTAATAGTTTGAAACAAAAAAGGATGTTCACATGCCATTAAGTCTACAGGGTGGTGTTAGAAGAGGAGAAGTTGTGGATAACAAAGGAGGAGCCCACATGATCAAAGAGAAAGCAGGTGTTACAAGAAAATAGCCCACTCTTTCAAAAGAATAGGGGAGTAACTATAAACAAAATCCAGTCAAAGAAAACAAAGCCCAAGCCATAGGTAGAGAAAAAACAAGACACCCACATAAATAGAGGAGACACTCACGCAGGTGTAAAAAGGCCAACTAAATAGCCTAGAAAAAGGGCCATGGAATGAAGACCCAATGCAAAAATGTGGAGGGGTCAATGCATTTGCAGGCCGTCAATGCCATTAAAAAGACAAAGCTCACACATAGCAAAAGATGATCACATGGTTAGAGGCAAGTAACAGCCCACATGAGCTGAGCAAAAGGTGTCTAGGTTATAATAAAAGACCATGTGAGTGATCCAAGGAGAATTTAGTAGCAGGTAGATGTCATGTCTCTAAAAACATGCATAAAAAAGGAAGTTCCACATGAATTTCAAGCCAAAGAATAGCACAGTCAAAGCAGACAAAAGGAAGGCATCTTGAAAGGAAGTCCACACGCATTGATAGAAGAAAGCTGCTAATTGAAAGGGAACTTGACCAAGGTAGAAGCTGTTGTTTGAAGCAAATTAAGAGGAGATGCCATTAAAAAATGAAAAAGTAGATTCCATGCATTGAAAAAGAAGAAGCTTTGGATAGTTAAACAAATAAAAACCACTGCACACAGGACAAGAGAAGCCACATGCATCAGTAATGCAAGAGAAGGTAGCATCAACAATGGCATGGAAGCCACACATAGAGAGTGTGAGTCTTACCGTTTATCCCACATCTATCAAGTGGGTGAGTTTAAAATGGTTTAAATCGAATTTCACATTCATATTGAGATGACTTAAGAGAAGAGCCTTTTGGAAAGGCACGGCTTGTGCAAGGGCCCCACCCATGGCTAAGATGGAGGGTAAATTTGGCATAATTTTAAATGAAAAAGAAAATATGATGTTGTGGTGAGATGTACTATAGTGTTGCCATGTTTCCAGATCTAACGGTGGGCGCAAGCCTGCAAGATCAAGATGCACACTAGATAAAAAGTATGGGAATGCAAGATGCTACGTGGGATGTGGAAATCAATAGCAAGAAGTGCTCAGATTGTGACAAGTGTCATGATCCAACGGTCTACACAATCCCATATTACGAAGATGTGCACTGGTTATGGGTGACTAACACGTGTCACCAGGCCTACCCAGATGATGATGTGGCATCTAATGTGGAGGTTGACCAATCACAAAGTGCCTCATTGTGCCCAGTCAAATGAAGGTTGACCCTAGTATTGAAGGCAAGGGAAAAATGAAAATAATTAAAATATCAAATATTTTAATCATTTTCCCAATTTTAAAGTGCACATTCAAAGTTTTAAATTAAATGGGCCTTTTCCTAAAGTTTTGACTTTAGATGATTTTAAAGTTTTGAAAATTTAAAATTTAAAAGATGTGTAGTCCCAAGTTTCATACTAGAAGGGCATTTTTCAAATTAGCTTTTAAGGGGTTTCTGAGAGGCTAACATAGCGATATTATATATCCCTAGAATTGTGAGAAGATGAACTTTCAGATTATGGAGTTCATTTTTGCATAGGAATTCATTTGTTTGAGTTATAGCCAGAAATGTAAAATTTGGGCCTTCTTAGTGAAATGATTAAAAATTGGAAATGCAATTATAGGTTTGGTAAAAACAATGGTAAAAGGCCCGTTGGATCAATTTTGAGGATATTATACCATTCTAGTATAATTTGGCTCCAATTTTTAGTTAGAAAGAAAAAAAATGATCAAGGATTTGATTGATCAGTTATAAAGAGAGATAAGAGAGATTCTTTTCAGTACAAAGGAGGGAATTTCAAGTGGACAATTGTCAAACACGAAAAAAATCTAGGAATTCTTTCTCTCTTTCATTGTAAGGGTTCCAGTTTTGAGCAGAAAATTCACTCACTACTGAGACACCATTCTTCAGCATTTCTTCTTGTATGAACAACAATTTATGTTTTATGTAGATAGCTCTTACTTGTTAGGTGATTTATGAGTCATTTCAGTACATCTTTCATGTATTTGGTTTCAAGGAAAATAAATAAAGCACAACAAAGGGATTTAAATTCAGTTTGAATCATGTCTCCTATTTGTGGATCTGTAACCTCTTCTAATATGTGAACCAAGAGCATAAATTAGGTTGCATTTTGTTTAGAAATGTACGTGATTAAAATATCTTGCTGATGGAACAAAGAGCTATGTAATTGCTTGGTTTTTATCATAGGGTTTGCAAACTTCATGATGGGATTTAGCATTTTCAAATGTAATTGAAAACCTTTAGCATTTTCAAACACCAACAAAATGGTGACTCTACTGGGGAATGTATTGAATCTATGAGATGGAAAAACCTTGAGAATTCAAAGAAGATTCAATACATTAGACAAGTGTTGCTATAGTAGTGGGGTTGGGAGGTGTTTTCCATACCCTTGTTGAATTTCATGTACCCTAGTAAGTTTTTATCCCTTTACAAAAGTATGTTGTGAGACTTGGATTTAAATTGTGGTTTATGAATATTCTAAGTTTGTATTCAATTAGTTCAGTCTCTACAAGTGCTGTTATAAAGTTTCAAAGTCAAAGGATAGATCACTATCATGTTCTCTTTTCAAAATGTTTGAGGATTTGCAAGTTTATTTCATACTGAAAGTCTGGTTTAGAAGTAGATCAGTAATAATTTGTGTTTCAAAATATTTTCTCACAATTGTGAGTGGTGACTCTATCTCTGCAGTGAGTGTCATTTAATTGTATGTGTATTTTGTTGAGGGCTTTCAGCACATTGTTGGGTAGATCTAGATTTGTTGTTGAAATTTTTGTTTGAAAAAAGAAGTGTAGTTTGGATCTGATGATGTTGAAGATCTTGTTTTAGCATTGTATAGAGATTTCAATTTCAAGATAACTCTAAAGAAGGTCTCTTCTATCTGCTATTGTTTAAAGTTAGTTTGTAGTTCTGTTCAAATCTAATTCAATTTATGTCTCACTTAATGTGAGTGGCAACTCAAAGTTAATCTCTATATCATTGCAGTATTATACATGAATTGTGATTAGTTGTTGCAGGAGAAGAATAGATTTGACGAGGATGAAACATTTAAATGGTTGCAAAATTTGTGGTGTGTTGATTCAAAAGGTTTAGTAAGGATTTGATAAGACTTTGGGTCTGCTATTCTAAATTAGGCAAAGAACTTTTAGCCATCTAGATCTTGAGGTATTCTCATTTTCATGAAAATTGATTGTGAAAGGTGTTCTCCATCAAGTGAATTTAAGCACTAAAAGGATGATAATAGTTTAAAAGGTTTTATACACTTCATTAGATCATGTTTCAGCTTGTAGTATAATGTTGTGAAGTGTATTTGAAATATTTATTTGGTAGAAGGGTATAGATCTGCTACAAATTACAAATCAGAATTATGGGTGAATGAATTTTGTATCTTTGAAGAATGTCAAGTTTCATTTCATCAAGTATGTAGTTGATCAACAAAGTTTCTAGATATATTTCTACCAAGAGATATATTCCATTAAATTTTGATGGCATTCGTGGTTTCCCGAAGGTCATTCCTAATGATGTTAGAAATAAATTGCCTATGTTTAGTGGGAACCATCTTGTTTCAGCTAGTCATCATGTTGAGTTGTTTACTAATTTGATGGGTGACTATGAAATTGTTCATGAAGATGTTCATATGAAGGTGTTTTTTCATACTATAGAAGATGATGCTAGGGACTGGTTTTCATTTTTACCAGCATGCTCAATTTCATCTTGGGATGAATTGCTTTCAACCTTCATGATGTAGTTTGGGGAAAGAGTAACCATCTTTAATTATTTTGATAAGTTTTTGAATATCCAAGTTGGGAATAGTGAGTTAGTTCCTAAATTCAATATCAGATTTGTAAAGGTTTTAAATGAGATACCTAAAAGTTATAAGCCATATGTTCAAGTGTGTCTAATCATTTATCTCAATGCATTTGATAAAAAGATGAGCTACCTATTAAGAGATAAGGAACCTGAGACTTTGCATCAAGAATTCATGACGGCAATGGAGATTGAAAATAACATGAAATATGGATTGACTAAGAGTCACTTCTCTCAGAATGTTTTCTGACAAAATGAGGTGCAAAGGAAAAATCAATGTCATGTAGAATGTTCAAATTCAGATCAACAAGTAGGTACCCCTATTGTAGTAGATGGTTTGGTTGAAAATTCAGAGTTAAAAACATGTGTAGATGAGGTTTCTTTGTTGCAAAGAAAAGATGAGTCTATTCTTGTTGCATATAATGCACATGTTTCCAGTATTTCAGTTTAGTAGATGATAGAGTTGATTCATTTGACAAAGTATACATGCAAGATATAAATTTAGTGGTCTCTTCTCCTAATGTTGAATTGCTTCATGTTGAAAACATAACTGATCATGAAGTTGAAGGAAGTTCATCTCAGCATAAGGTTGAAGAGGTTGGAAGTGATGTGTCAAATGACAATGGTGAAGTTGCTGATCCAATGTATTGTGAAGAAGCATCATGTGAAGACAATGAGAAGGGTTTTTGCTCAAGACAAGAAGAGGATGGTGATAGTGCATATTCATCTTCATGTGAATCAAATGTGGCATGGGAAGAAGATAGCAATGATGAGAGCATATTTTCTCATGAAAGTAAAGGTATAAGTTCTTTCTCTAAATCTGAAAGTGAAATTCTATTTTAGAATTGTACAAGTTAGCTTGAGTTTGAAAATTGTGAAGGAAAGTTGTCTACACAATTTGAAGACAAAGAGATTATCTATAAGGACAAATTGCCTAATTGTGTAGAAGAATGTCTTGAAGATATATGTAGTGATAATCAGTAGTATACTAATGATTCTAAGATCAATGCATCAACACCTATTGGTAAGATAAATGCTGATTTGTTTGCGAGCATTTGAGTCACCTTGATGAAGACAATGAGAAAAGCATTGATTTAATTTCTATATGCTCCATTGATGAAGAAGAAAATGAGTCTTCATATAGTTCTAACTTTTCTTCATGCACTGAAAGTCTCCATGAAGATACAATGGGTAATGGTTTTAAAGTATATGCTAATGTTTTATATGATGAAGATTGTGATGACAATCAACCCATTTTTTGTCAAAATATTCAAAGAGGATCACTACATGGAGTTATCAATCCTTTGTTTGAAGAGTGCATGGATGGTTCAAATTTGATTGAGGATGGCCTTAATGATGATACTTTATCCTACTATTGTAAGAGGTCAGATGGGTCTTCTTTCGAGTGTGATGGTGAAAGTATTGATGAGATTGCATCTCATGATATGAATAACAAGGTCTTTGATGAGACAGTTATTGAAAATCTTCCTACACCTTGCCAGGATTTTTATGATGAATATTTTAATATGACTGATTCATTTTCTAATTGTGAAGAATCATTGAAGGACTCTAGATCAGATTCAGACATTGATGACATGTGTGAGTATAAATCTGATTGCTCCTCTAAGTATTGTCTAGTTATGCACAAGGATATACAATTTGAAAGTATGTAAGATCCTTTTCCTCAAATTGAGTATGAAGCCTTCATATTCAAATTTGATAGCATGCATGAGTCATTAAATAAAGGAAAGTTTTAGTTTAAATTTTATATGTTTGAGCATGTCGATCAAAACTTTCATAATAAGTGTTTGAAAGTGAAGCTAGTTGTTATATGCATTATGAAAGTGAAATTGTATATTCAATTTTGCTCAGTGTTGAGTTTCAAGATGTTGATCTAATTGGTGAGACTGATAGAGAGAACATTTTCAGCTTACCTCATAATGAAAGGAATGAGAATCAAGTTTTTGATAGAGGTAAAGGTTGTGAGAAAGTTTTGTGGCCCGGGGCCATGGTTTGTATATAATAGAGGTAGTTATTTTTGCATTCAATAAAGCTATTCAAGAGAAGTTTTTGGGAATGGTATGCTTCTACCAAATATTTGAGTCCTTTCCATGCCCACAAGGGACATGCATCCTTAGATAGAGCCACTATTGGGACTAAAAATTGCATGGTCAATTTTGAGCACCATTGGAGAAATATATCCCTTTAAATGCTTTTTAATGCATTTGTACCCAGCTATACATTTGAACCCCATGAGGTGTTTAATGTTTCTAACACCCTCCATTCAGAATGTCCACTTGTTCCATGAAGTTAAACTAACATTCTGAGCCATTTCATGAAGTCTTGTTTTGAGAAAAGTCTTGTTTGTATCTGAATATCTCGCACCCAGTAATGTGTCATGACTCGCTTCTTTGGGAGTGTCTAGTGTCCATAACAAAGAACCTATGTTTCAGATTTCAAGTCATTTTGAGTTCGTTTGACTAGGTTTTGAATCCCTCAAACTTGGTAGTTTACTATTTTCATTGCAATGCACTTTGCACCTAATTTTGGGAAGCCCTATTTGACATGTTATAATTTTGACCTAGTTGACCGAAATGTGAAAATTCTTTTTGCATTGCATTGTAGAGGTTAGAGACTTATTATGTTTTAGGTTTCAACTCATGATGAATCCATTTGATCAATTTTCAAATGCAATTCCAAGTGCAATTTCTAGCTTTTGACTAGTGTCAGCATTCGTAGATTTGTCGAGACCCCTATTTATGACGTTATATCTCCTAATCTATGATAGGCGAGATCAAATGGATTGTAAAACCATTTTGTACTCTAAAAATACTTCAAGTGTGCAAATTTTTAAGCTTTGATGAATCCATTTGCACACTTTTCCAAGTCCATTCCGTTTGCAAAAATTGTTTTTCTGCCATTGTTTCCAGTCTGCAATTTTGAGCAACCCACTTTGACTAATCGCCATTTGCGTCCTATTAATTTTTAATGAGTCCAAATCATAGATTTATACTCTCCTCATGACAGAGAATTAACATCCTAGTTTTCATCCCCCCAAGTGTCAGTTTACCCAGTTTTTGAAGCCAATTCTAAAGCAATTTATTGCTTTCTAACATGTTTACTTGCAAGTAGTTCTGAGAAGGAAACTTTGATGGTGAATATTTTTTGACTGAGAATTCATCATCAGACAAGATTTGACATGGTGCAAGTGTGTGGTATAAAGAATCAGTGTACCAGTTTTCAGAGCCCGGTTAGATGTTTAGGTCAATTCTTAAGGCCAGTCAAAGGACCTCCTGGCATGAAATTGATAGTTTGCATAAAGAGGTGAAAGGAGTTTTTAAGTTTAATCAATGATGTAAATTGATTTCATTCACATTCTGGTGGTTATTAGATTAGTTTTGCACTTCAGGTTTTTGAAAACAAAAATTTTCTTAGTTAGACCCACTTTGGTGGCCGGACTAATTGCATCTGACTGAATAGAAAGGTAAGGAATGGATCAAATGGAATGAAAAGAGGAAAAGAACTTTCCAAGATGACTTGATTTGAGGCTTAGTAATTATGGCTTGAGTGGTATTGAATGTAGGGCCTATTTCACTCTTAATATATTTGAGCTGGAGGTTTTATATAAAATTATGGGCATTGAAGTAATATTGGCATGGAGATAATAGGCACAACAAATAATAATTATTCAAAATTTGGCATAATTAAGTTTTGGGAAGTTGAATATTATTGCCATGAAATATGGGATCACAAATAACCTCATAGTTTTGTAGAAGCAGATCAACTGTAGCAAGAATGCCCTGTGAAGTGATTAGGGCTCTAGTTCACGTGAAATCCATTGGTACTCTCTTTGCATTATATTTTTACCTAATGTCTAAAGGTGTGGCACTTGATATTCATGAAATTGGGAGTTCCAATAGCAATTTCATAAATTTTTTCAAGCATGGATCATGGCTTGGCTCATGAATTAAAATGAGGATGTCTAAGAGCAAAGAGGAACCAATGCACAAAAAGGAAGAGTCAATGTTATGAAAAGAGATAGGGGTAGACATCCATGACTGAGAGAGGGAGAAGGGGAGCACACCAAGGAAGAATCTCCAGTATTTTAATGCATAGCCCATGATTGCTAGCAGTAGCCCATGCATTGAGAAAGCCACATAGGGGCAGTTAAATGGAGTAGGGTCCAAATGGAAAGAACAATGATAGTCCATTCATAAAAGGATGCCATCAAAGCACAAACACTCATGCCTACAAAGAAAAGGCCACTGTGAGAAGGTAAAGCCGCTAGCTAGTAAATGAGGAAGCCCATGAGAAATAGGGAGAGCCCCATGTTAATAAAAGACTCTCACGCTGAGCAAGAAAGTTTCTAGCCACACCAAAAGAAAAGAAAATCTGCCGGTGAATAGCAAAGTAACCCATGAATAATAGAGAACAAGAAGCAATAGATTTTAAAGCATCCATGCATGTTTAAAAGGAGATCCACGCCAAGCTCAAAGGAGTAAAATTTTGAAACAAAAAAGGATGTTCACATGCCATTAAGTCTACAGGGTGGCGTTAGAAGAGGAGAAGTTGTGGGTAACAAAGGAGGAGCCCATGTGATCAAAGAGCAACTAGGCATTAGAGGAAAATAGCCCACACTTTCAAAAGAATAAGGGAGTAGCTATAAACAAAACATAGTCAGCGACAAGAAAGCCCAAGCCGTAGGTAGAGAAAAACTAAGACACCCATGTAAATTAAGGAGACACTCACGTAGGTGTAAAAAGGCCCATTAAATAGCCTAGAAAAAGGGCCAAAACATGAAGACCAAATGAAAAAATGTGGAGGGGCTGATGCATTTGCAGGTAGTCAATGTCATTAAAAAGATAAAGCTCACACATAGCAAAAGATGATCGCATGGTTAGAGGCAAGTAATAGCCCATGTGAGTTGAGAAAAAGGGATCCAAGTTATAAGAGAAGACCATGTGAGTGATCCAAGGATAATTTATAGCAGGAGGTAGATGTCACGTCTCTACAAACATGCATAAAAAAAAGTCCCACATGCATTTCAAGCCAAAGAATAGCACAGTCAAAGTAGACAAAAGGAAGGCATCTTCAAAGGAAGTCCACATGCATTGATAGAAGAAAGCTACTAGTTGAAAGGGAACCTGACCAAGGTAGAAGCCATGGTTTGAAGAAATTTAAGAGGATACACCATCAAAAAATGAAAAAGTAGAGTCCACACCTTGAAAAAGAAGAAGCATTGGATAGTTAAACAAGTAGAAACCACTACACACAGGATAAGAGAAGCCATAGGTGTCAGTAATGCAAGAGAAGGTAGTGTCAACAACAACATGGAAGCCACACACAAAGAGTGTGAGTCTTACCTTTTATCCCACATCTACCAAGTGGGTGAGTTTAAAATGGTTTAAATGCAATTTCACATCCATATTGAGATGACTTAAGAGAAGAGCCTTTTGGAAAGGCATGACTTGTACAAGGGCCCCACCCATGGCAAGGTTGGAGGGTAAAGTTGGCATAATTTTAAATGAAAAAGAAAAGATAATGATGTGGCAAGATGTGCTATAATGTTACCATGTGTCCAAATCCAGTGGTGGGCGCAAGCCCACAAGATCAAGATGCACACTAGATAAAAAGTGTAGGAATGTGCGATGCTTCCAAGTGGCACCAAGTCTCATGTGTGGTGACATGGAAATTGATAGCAGTCTGAGGTGGAAAGCACTCATATTGTGACACGTGTCACAATCCAACGATCTGTGCAATCCCAGATTATGAAGATGTGCACTAGTTAGAAAATGTAGGTAAGCAAGTGACTCACACGTGTCATTGGGCCTACCTAGATGATGATGTGGTGGCTGATGCAGAGGTTGACCAATCACAAAGCACCACATGGTACTCAGTCAAATGAAGGTTGACCCCAGAATTGAAGGCAAGGGAAAAATGAAAATAATTAAAATATCAAATATTTTAATAATTTTCCCAAGTTTAAAGTGCACATTTAGAGTTTTAAATTAAATGGGCCATTTTCTAAAGTTTTGACATCAGATGATTTTAAATTTTTGAAAATTTAAAATTTAAAAGATGTGCAGAGCTGAGTTTCATGCCAGGAGGGCATTTTTCAAATTGGCTTTTAAGGGGTTTTTGAGAGGCTAACATAGTGATATTATATATCACCGAAATCGTGAGAAGACAAAATTTTTTATTATGGAGTTCATTTTTGCATAGGAATTCATTTGTTCAAGTTATATCTAGAAATGTAAAATGTGGGCCTTCTCGGTGAAATGAGTGAAAATTGGAAATGCAATTAGAGGTTCGGTAAAAACACTTGGTAAAAGGCCTGTTGGATCAATTTTGACTATATTATACCATTCTAGTATAATTTGGCTCCAATTTTTAGTTAGAAGGAAAAAAAATGATCAAGGATTTGATTGATCAGTTATAGAGAGAGATGAGAGAGATTCTTTTCATTGCAGAGGAGGGGATTTCAAGTGGGCAGTTGTTAGACACAGAATAGATCTAGGAATTCTTTCTCTCCTATATCATTTTCTCTCTCTTTCATTGTAAGGGTTCTAGTTTTGAGAAGAAAATTCACTCACTACAAAGACACCATTCTTCAACATTTCTTCTTGTATGACCAACAATTTATGTTTTATGCAAATAGTTCTTACTTGTTAGGTGATTTATGAGTCATTTCTATACATCTTTCATGTATTTGGTTTCAAGGAAAATAAATAAAGCACAACAAAGGGATTTAGATTTAGTTTGAATCATGTCTCCTGTTTTTGGATCTGTAACCTCTTCTAATTTGTGAACCAAGAGCATAAATTAGGTTGCATTTTGTTTAGAAATGTATGTGATTAAAATATCTTGTTGATGGAACAAAGAGCCACGTAATTGCTTGGTTTTTATCATAGGGTTTGCAAACTTCATGACAGGATTGTTTGAGTATGAGATTCAAATATGAAGTAGATGTTTGTTCACAAGGTGAAAGATAGATCAGGGATCTTGATGTAGTAATTATGTCAAAGATTTCAATGAGATGTACAGTTGTAATTCATTTAATTGCCCAATAGATAAGGCACTGATCAGAGGTAGGATCATTAGGTTTTCCTACTCATACTTGGGCCTTGTTGATATCAACATATTAAATCATTTTCCCTTTTATGTTGAAAGTTATTCAAAGTTCAACCCGCACTTAGCTTACTAGTTTCATGACTCATGCTATTAGCTATTCCATGCTTGTGATTTCTTAGTTAAGTATAGAATATTAAGGGCCTTTATCTATTGATTATAGATTCATGAGTATTTTTTTGCATTGGTACCATATTGATTGAATCTGAGGTCCACCTGCCTAGGTTTTGTAGAGCCTGAAGTGTAGAAGGGTCAAGCCTTATAGTTGGCATGGTGTCTGAAAAGATATGTCAAAAATGGGAGTTAGCTGCCCCTAGATATGTCTAGTTCTCATTGGGGTAATTGGAAATCTTCAGTGTTTTCAAACACCAATAGACGTCTCTTGCAACATTAACTAAATTCTCCCATATAGGTGTAACTACCTTTAGAATATTGTTAGGAACTTTCTTTATGAGTTCATCAGGAGAGTAATTCCACTTTCCTATTTTTGTCGCTAGGGAATCTTCTATCTATTTTTTCTCCTCTACACTCCTAATGTCATACTTAAGAGTTTTGAAAGATCATATACCTCCTCCTTCTTCTAGTCTTTTCAATATTTTTGCAAAGCTAGCAGCAATCTTTTTGATGCAGGAGCATCCAGAGGTATAAGGGCAATCCTGTGTCACCCAAAAAAATGTACTTAGACTTAGTTTCTATTTCATGTCTTTACATTTTTGGATACCCATTTGGCCCAAATAAAGGTTCCAACTCTCATAGTTCAACTATCAGTGCGTTTAAAAATCCTAAAAAAATAGGAGCATGTATTTGGGCCATCATTTCGGTAAACTAGAAGGTGTGAATTGGCCAGATGAATGTAATCATGATTTAGAGAACTCCAGAAAAAGAATCAGGTCAATAGGCCCCACAGTTTGAAAGTTATTGCAATTTTTTGGGTTTTGGAGACCTCCTAAGAATGCTTCAAAGTCAAGTTTGGGGCATTAAATGACCTTGAAAAGGGTTGGAAAATGGGGGACGAGCAAAGCTATTCCATAGGGCTATAGAGCACTTTGAGAGCTTTCCGAAAATGTAAATGGTTCCTCAATCGGAGCTACGGTTCAAAAGTTATGCCTCCTGAAAGTTCGGTTACCATTTTTGGATTCTTCTAGATTTGCACCGACTTCCAATGCAACTTCCGGAACCTTCTATTTTGTTGGTGGATTCCTACTAGCACTTTCTAGAATGTAATCCTAGTCCTTAACCCTCTGGGGTCTATTTAAGGAGATTTCTGGCATTGTAAAAGGCAATTCGGAGTGGAGTTTGAGAGGAGGTACCATAAGGAGAAATTATCTCCAGATTTATGCTATTGTAAGCCCTTAGGGCATGTTTTGAAGTTTATTTTCCTGTACTGGTTGTACTAGCTTATTTTCTCAGTTAATATAATTTCCCTTTTCTGTTGTTTCCATTTAGTTCTTGGGTTGTGTCCCCATCAAGTGGTATCAGAGCGGGTTTTCTAAAGTGTGTAGACAAAGCACCGACTGTGAGGCAGTTTGCACCAGGACTGTGTGGTTGTGCGTTTGAGTTAGAAGATGCCTCCATGAAGAGAGCATGGCGAAAGGGCCAGAGCTATTGATCCTTAGGAGGTTGGAGCCCTCTAGAGGTAGGTACAAGCATTGCAAGAGGAGCTTCGTAGAGGAGCAAATGTTGCCGCAGGTGACAATAGTGAGGATGACAATGAAGAGGAAGTAATGGGACCAGAAGAGGAAGTTGACGGGGAAGTTTTGAATCCTATAGAGGAAAGGCTTTTTAGGGCCATTACTAAGTTTGAGAAAAGACCTACAATTGAAGTGGGTATATTTTTAGGAAATCTGAAACCAGATGAGTTGATCGATTGGATCAATGAGCTGGAAGAATACTTTGACTATTAGGATATAAGGGACCCAGATAGGGTTAAGTTTGCAAAGGCCAAACTGAAAGGCCATGCCAAAATTTGGTGTCAAGAGGTTCAACTGGAAAGACTTAGAAGAGGAAAGGAGAAGATCACAAGATGGGATCGCATGGTGGAAAAATTGAAGAAGCAGTTCATTCTTGTGGACTATGAGCTTGATATGTTTAAGAAGATGCATGGGTTAAAGCAAGAAGGAAGATCAGTCCAAGAATATACAAAGGATTTTTACCAAATCTTGATTAGAGCAGGGCATGCAGAAGCACATAAGGATAAGGTTGCTCATTATATCAGTGGGTTGCGACCTAGCATCCAGGAGGAATTAAGTCTGGTAAGAATGACCAGCGTTGAAGAGGCATACTAGTTTTCCCTACGAGTTGAAGAGAAGCTGAATAAAAGGTTTGAAGGAAGACAAAGAGGGTGCGGTCAAGGAGGAAGGGGAAGCAGTAGATCATCTGGAGGCCGCAATGAAACCTAGAAGAAAAATGAAGATGTGGGTACTAGCAGAAATCAGAGGAATGAGGGTTTCAACCACTCCCATGATCAAGACTTTGGAAATCAAAGAGGAAGAGGTAGAGGACGTAGACAAGGAAGAGGAGGCTTTTGTGGTACTTGTTTCCATTGCAATGAAGAAGGTCATCGTGCCTTTGAATGCCCTCAATGACAAGGAAGGACATATAGGAGAGCTGAGGGCCAAGCTAGGGTTGTTCATGTGGATGAGGATGCACAATCATCACATTCAGAGGATGCAGAAAGAGGAGAGACCTTGGTAAATGAAAGAGTCCTACTAAGTGGTGAGAATGAACCAAGACAACAAAGGAGTTTGTTTCGTACTAGATGCAAGTGTGAGGATAAATGTTGTGACGTGATCATTGATGGTGGTAGCACTGATAACCTGGTATCAGAAGAGATGGTCTCTAAGCTAAAGCTCAAGAGGGAGAAACATCCCCAACCCTATCAGATTTCTTGGGTAAAAGATGATCATAAGGTCCTGGTAAGTGAACAATGTTTAGTAAAATTCAAAATTGGGAGTTACCATGATGAAGTTCTCTGTGATGTTATTTTGATGGATGTTTGCCATCTATTCTTGGGTAGACCATGGCAGTTTGATAGACATGCAATACATGATGGACATGCAAACACATACTCTCTAACAAAGGATGGAGTTTGCCACAAATTGAAGCCCATGAAAAGGGAAGGTGAAAAGGTATGTAGTAGTGCTAGGATTTTTCTTGTTGATGGAAGGAAGTTTTTAGATGGCATGAAACATCAGCATATGTGCTATGTTTTGATTCCTAGGAAAGATAAAGAAGGTAGTAGTGAAATACCATTTGAAGTTTCAGATTTACTAGGGGAATTTGGAGATATTATCTTTGATAATGTTCTAGATGGATTGCCACCAGTAAGGCAAATCAGTCATCAAATAGATCTGATTCCAGGAGCTAGTTTGCCTAACAAGGTTGCTCACAGGATGACTCCTACTAAAACAAAGGAGCTAAATAGACAGGTTCAGGAGCTTTTGAGGAAGGGCTTGATTCAAGAGAGCCTGAGTCCATGTGCAGTACCTGCAGTACTTGCACCAAAGAAGGATGGAGAGTGGAGGATGTGTACAGATTCTCGAGCTATAAATAGGATAACCATCAAGTACCGGTTTCCTTTGCCAAGGATGGATGATATTATGGACTGCTTGAGTGGAGCTCAGTACTTCACAAAGATAGATCTGAAGAGTGGCTACCATCATATACAGATTCGAGAAGGAGATGAGTGGAGAATAGCCTTCAAGACCAAGGAGGATCTTTATGAGTGGTTAGTCATGCCCTTTGGATTGATGAACACCCCAAGCACCTTCATGCGGCTCATGAATGAGGTACTTAAGAAGTTCTTGGGAAAAATTTTTATTGTCTATTTGGATGATATTTTAATTTTCAGCAAGACTTTGGAAGAACATTTACTGCATATTCGTAGTGTCCTTGAAAGGCTAAGGGAAGAGAAACTGTTAATTAATCTAAAGAAGTGTGTCTTTGCAAAAAGGGAGTTAGTCTATTTGGGATTTTTTATATCACCTGAAGCTCTCAAAATGGATCCAGAGAAGGTAAAAGCCATCTTGAAATGGCCTACTCCAAGGTCTGCTATTGAGGTAAGATCATTTCATGGTCTGGTTAGTTTTTACAGGAAGTTTATTAAGAATTTTAGTGGCATATGTGCACCCCTAACTGATACAATAAGAGGGGATAGAAAAGAGTTCAAGTTGCGAGAAGTTTTGAATTGCTGAAGAAGAAGGTGACTGAACAGCATGTGTTGGCACTTCCAGATTTTAGAAAAGTGTTCCAGGTGGATTGTGATGCTAGTGGTAGCGCTATTGGGGCTATATTAAGCCAAGAAGGTAAGCCTATTGCATATTTTAGTGAAAAATTGAATGATGCAAAGAAGAAGTATTCTGTTTATGATCAAGAATTCTATGCAATAGTTCAGGCCTTAAAGAAATGGAGGCATTATTTATTGCCAAAGGAATTTGTTTTGTATACTAATCATCAGGAATTATAGTACTTAAATAGCCAAGGTAAATTGAATCAGAGGCATATGAAGTGGGTAGAATTCTTGTAGAGTTATACATTTGTGTTGAAGCATAGAAGTGGAAAATCTAACAAGGTTGTAGATGCACTAAGTAGGAGATAGTCACTACTTATAGTAATGTAGGTTGAAGTAGTTGGGTTTGATGAACTCAAGAATTTGTACCCTAAGGATCCTAATTTTTCTGAAGCATAGAAAGCTTGTAAAGAACCTGTTGCTATAGATAGAACCAAGTGGTTAGACTATTTGATTCAGGATGGCATGTTGTTCAAAGGTAGTCAATTGTGCATTCCAAGGAGTTCCATGAGGGAAAATCTGATTAAGGAAAAACATAGTGGAGGGATGGCAGGACATTTTGGTCGGGATAAGACCATTGCCATTCTTAGAGAACATTATTTTTGGCCTCAAATTTCACAGGATGTGAAGAAGTTCGTACAAAGTTGCTAGGTTTGTCAAGTTGCCAAGGGGTTTAGTCACAATACTGGTCTATATCAGCTGTTGCCTATTCCATCAAGGCCATGGGAGGACATAAGTATGGATTTTGTTCTTGGATTGCCAAGGACACAAAGGGGTAATGACTCAGTATTCGTGGTGGTTGATAGGTTCTCCAAAATGGCACATTTCATTCCATGCCACAAAACTCATGATGCTGTCCATATTGTAGACTTGTTTTTCAAAGAGGTGGTAAGACTACATGGTCTTCCAAGGAGTATAGTTTCTGATAGAGATACTAAATTTTTGGGGTATTTCTGGAGGACATTGTGGAAGAAGTTGAGAACAGACTTGAAATTCAATTCCACGCATCACCCACAGACTGATGGCCAAACAGAAGTGGTAAATAGAAGTTTTGGCAATTTGATGAGATGTTTAGTTGGAGATAAGCCCAAGGGATGGGATTTGATTCTACCACAGGCAGAGTTTTCTTATAATAACTCTATAAATAGGAGTACTGGAAAATCACCATTCCAAATTGTATATGGGAATAGCCCAAGGACTGCACTAGAATTGAGGAAGATAGAACAAGGGGAGAGAACAAGTACTGAAGCTGAGGAATTTTTTGAACACATCAAGCATCTACATGAGGAGGTTCAAGCACACATTATCAAGATGAATCAAGAGTATAAAGCTAGGGCTGATCAAAGGAGAAGACATAAGGAATTCCAAGTAGGGGATCTAGTCATGGTGCACTTACGAAAAGAAAGATTTCCAGTTGGTACTTACAACAAGCTGAAAATGAAGAAATTTGGCCCCTGCAAAGTTTTGAAGAAACATAACTCAGGAAATGCATATGAGGTGGAGCTGCCAAATGGTATTCACATTTCTCCCATTTTCAACATTGCAGATTTAACAGAGTATCATGATGATGGTGCAGATGAGGAGCTGGTTTTAGAGCCATGTCCAATTCTTGCTTCTAAGAAGGAGGAGATAGAAGACATTCTAGATCATCGTGTGGGTAGGAGTACCAGAAATAGGCAATATGAAGAGTATTTGGTCAAATGGAAAGGACGGCCGATCGAGGACTCAACTTGGATTTCAGCAGCTGAGGTTTCCCATTTGGGATTTCCTCTACCATCCATAAAGTGACAGGGTCACTTTTCAATCTACCTTGGGTGTCTGATGTAGGAGCATCTAGAGGTATAAGGGCAATCCTGTGTCACCCAAAAAAATGTACTTAGAGTTAGTTTCTGTTTCATGTCTTTACATTTTTGGATACCCATTTGGCTCAAATATAGGTTCCAACTCTCATAGTTCAACTATCAGTGCGTTTGAAAATCTTGAAAAAATAGGAGCATGTATTTGGGCCATCATTTCGGTAAACTAGAAGGTGTGAATTGGCTAAATGAATTTAATCATGATTTAGAGCATTCCAAAAAAAGAATCAGGTCAATAGGCCCCATGGTTTGAAAGTTGTTGCAATTTTTCGAGTTTTGGAGACCTCGTAAGAATGCTTCAAAGTTAGGTTTGGGGCATTAAATGACCTCAAAAAGGGTCAAAAAATGGGGGACAAGCAAAGCTTGTCCATAGGGCTATAGAGAACTTCAAGAGCTTTTCGAAAATGTAAACGGTTCATCAATCGGAGCTACGGTTCAAAAGTTATGCCTCCTGAAAGTTCGGTTACCATTTCTGGATTCTTCTAGATTTGCACCGACTTCTAACGCAGCTTTTGAAACCTTCTATTTCGTTGGTGGATGCCTACTAGCACTTTCTAGAATGTACTCCTAGTCCTTAACCCTCCGGGGTCTATTTAAGGAGATTTCTGGCATTGTAAAAGGCAGTTCGGAGTGGAGTTTGAGAGGAGGTACCATAAGGAGAAATTATCTCCAGATTTATGCTATTGTAAGCCCTTAGGGCATGTTTTGAAGTTTATTTTCCTGTACTGGTTGTACTAGCTTATTTTCTCAGTTAATATAATTTCCCTTTTCTGTTGTTTCCATTTTGTTCTTGGGTTGTGTCCCCATCACTTTTGAAATATGATTTTCTATGCTTCATCTTCTTCATCATCATCAATTAACTTTAGTTTCTTCCTTGATTTTGTTGTTCTTCTGGTGAACATAGTAGGGGAGTACTTTGTAGGTTTAGTGATTATAACCTTCTCTTTCTTCTTGGAAAATTCCTCCTCTTTAGGTTCTTCTTCCTCTGCATGCTCTTTCTCTCCTTCATTCAGTTCATCTCCTTTTCTTGTAGTTAACAAGAGAGGGAAACTAGAGGATTTGGTGGCCTTAAGTATCTTTTCCACTTTCTTTCTTCCCCTTTTCACTACTTGGGGAAGCTTAATTTCAAGAGTATTTATGGCCTTAGCTTCCTCATAAGTGCCAAAATAAGGTGCTTTGGGGTCAATATGCTCATTTAAGAGAGCTTCAATGATTTCCCCTATATCATCTTTGTTTACTTCATACCCCAAAGGCTTAACCCATGCCACTCTTGGCTTGAATACTTGGATATGGACTTTATCATAGTCAACCATAAAAAAAAAAATTTGTTCATAGTCTTCCATGAATTTCTTAGGAATTCTAAATCTTCTATGCATTTTATCTTTGAAAGTTTCAAAATAAGCATCCATTATACTTTCAAATTTATCACCCATTTTTTCTATATATTCATTAATTAGATATAGCACTAGTGTACCTTTCTTCCACACCACAATTCCTTTAGAAGGAAAGAAATTTTGCAGATAAAAGAATAGGTAAGTCAACAAGGAACCAAACTTACCTGGATTGTTCTTCAAGACTTAGATGCTCTCCATGTTCTTGTTGAATTGGTTCAATAGGAGCTTGGCAAGGTTGAGGGATAGGTTGTTCTTTACCACCTTAAATTCTAGGTCAACAACTTCACAAGGAACATTTTTCAATCTAATCAAGATATATATCTTATGATCAATCACATGGATGCCAAATTTTATCTCCATGTCTATAACTCCATTTAGTTTCATACATCTACCATCCCACTTGGAAAGAGTTCTCTTAGTCAGTTGAGCTTGACCTAGGGTTTTTGTAATGTTTTCCTTTTTCAACATTGGCAACCCTATTATCATGTGTATCATCTTCTTTGTAATTTGACTAGGGTGATCTACCCACAAATGCATGTCATGGACTTGGCTTAGGATGAGTCTAATCCATTTCCCTTGGAAATCCCTCGACATATGCAAGATATGTGTTAACCCTTTGGTTTCCAAATGCTTGTGCTTGAGTTTCAATGCTTGTGCCTAAGTTTCAAGCTCCCATCTACACACAATTCAATGAATTCCTAGTTCATCTCTAGGGTTCCTAGCTCTTGAATTGAATAGTGATAAAATGATTGAATTTCATGTATTAAAATTAACTTTGGAGGAATTTTTGATTGTGCTCTAGTGGTTTCAAGGTCTTCAATAATCACTAGACTTAATTTGAATCTTGGGGCTTTGCAATCAACTCCTTGAACTAATAGCTCCGAACCTTTCTTTGTTTTTCTATTAGAAAATGTCATTCTCGATTGGTAATGCTTCAAACATAAAAAAATACTTCAACATAAATAGCTTTAAATCACTCAAGGATCTAGAATTCTCTTAGCTCTTAACTCTACAAAATTTGCGATGAGAAATAATCTTAAATTTTCCTCTTTTAACCAAATCCAGTCTTCAAGTCAGCATTAATGTGGCATACCAATTCTCGCTTGATGGCAAGCTATCCACCACTTGGATAAGTCTAAATCACTTGGGAGGTACCTTCAACTCGCTAAGAACTCTTCACTCAGTTTGATCTTCAACATGACAAAAACCTCAAACTCAATAATAACTATCATTACTTGGTATGAACTTCATACTTATTAGATTCACCAACTCAAAATCTGCATTTAAAACAAGGTAATGTTATGTAACCCGACCTTCCTTAGTAAATTCTTTATCTGTCATCTTAACTTAGTGATCCTTGTGCATTTGGAATGTTGATATGGATCTTCTGCTTGCTGAATGGAATTGATGTGAGATGTCCTCTTAGAATCGTAGTTCTAGTAATCTCTATAGATAACTAGTTTGAAATGGTTGAGTCACCAAACTCATTGACTTGGGTGTCAACACTTGTATTATTCTTACTTGCGTTCTCAGGATATTTCTTTACCCATTGCTACCTCATCTAAGTTTTAACATTGTTAGTCTTTGCCTTCTTTTCATCTTCAACTCTTCCTTAGGTCAAATAGTTCTTGACAATATGTCCAAGTTCTATATATACAAGACATCTCTTTATAATGTATCTATTCCTTATGTGATATTTTATACAATTTTCTCCAATGTGCCCAAACATATAACAATAGTGACATCTACACTATATTTTGTAATCCCAACCAAATATAGTTATGACAATTTTTTCTGCTAGGTTCCATTTCTTGGTCATGCACTATGAAGATTTGTGCCCTTGTTTATTGTAGTTAAAACACTTTCCTTCTAACTTAGGTTTCCCTATGCATTCACTTTCTCTATGTCCTAGTTTGTTGCAATTGTAACACTTTCCATTGAAATTTGATTTACAATTGCTCCAACATTTTTTTGACATATATCATGTTTTTCCACAATGAATACATGTAGGCCTTTTTTTCTTTTGAGCTCCTTGCTAGGATGATTCACCTTCTTTTGTGTATCCTAATCCAACTTTACCTTTTTTTCTAAATTGAGTTTTCTCATCCAGTGTATTTATGCATTCTTGAAATTTCATTTTCCTTTCATTGTTATGCTTTTCTATGCTAAGATGATTTTGTAA
Organism: Cupressus sempervirens; assembly: GCA_028749045.1. NCBI lineage: Eukaryota > Viridiplantae > Streptophyta > Pinopsida > Cupressales > Cupressaceae > Cupressus > Cupressus sempervirens. The sequence goes on from CM053783.1 coordinate 61,040,456, forward strand.
TCTCTCATTCTCTATCCTTAAGTTGATAAGTTCTTGATTTGCATCATTCATTTGATCAATCAAATATTCTTGTTGAAGACATAGTTGATAAATTTCATTGTCCTTTTCTTCTATACTTTTAGTTAACAATATTTTGTCTTATTTGGTTTTGTCCTTTTGTTCCATGTCTTCACACATTCTAACTAATTGAATTTCTTGTTCTCTTCTCAATTTTCTAACTTATGCATGAAGAGTAAGATTCTTCTCAATTAGATCTTTGATTGTTGCATCAACTTCATCTAAACTTCTATCTTGGCAAATGTCTTCAATTCTTTCTTCAATGTAGAGATTATCATTCATTTGTGCTCCAATATTTTTTCTTCTTTTTAGGGATTGAGAGAGTTGTTCCTTCATCTTCTTGAATTGATTCATGGCTAATTGTAGATCCAACTTCTCATTTTCAATAGCTTTTTCTAGTCTATATACTTCCATTTCCTTTGATCTTTTCTCAAGCTATTAAACTTTTGATTGGAGAACCAATGCTCTAATACCAATTGTTGCAAATGCAATATAGACTAGGTGACTGAGAGATAGGGGGGTGAATCAAGAACCAGTAAAATTTATATTTTAATTCACCAATCAAACATTCACTAATATAATTGCATGCATGAAAGACGATAAGCAATAAAACATTCATAACACTTGACACAATATTTGGTAACCCATAAACCTTCCAAATAGAAAGTAAAACTAGGGTGGGGATGATACCCATAAGCTTTATTACTGCAACATAAAGTTAGCCTATTAAATCATAGAATTGATCACTTTTGATGATCTACCCTATTAGGAGAAATAAGGACTATTAGGTCTACCTTGTTAAAGGATTTTTAGGAGATTTGGAATGATACTATTAAGTCCACCTTGTTAAAGGATTTGACTGATTCACCTATTAAGATAAATCAGCAACTGATCTCTAATCTACAACTTGGTTTACTAAATGAGATTGGTTTGAATAACAATGATCACCTTGTTATGATACATAAGTCTACATTTTTCCTTATACTACTTGTAGCCTTCTTTAATTAGCACTCATGCTTATTCTGCTTGTTCACATCGATATTTGGATATGATACAATGCATTACATATATACCAATCCACTTAATTACCTTCTAGATTTGGCTACAATACCAAACTCTAAAAATATTCACAAATTTGGTTCACTTGTTGTAACTCAGGTTTTGAAGACCACTTGGGTGATTTTCTAACACTCAACAACACTTGTCAACACTCAGAAAACTCTGGGACTTGGTTGATGTAGATGGTTCATCCATAATAATCACTTGGGATAACATCAACTTGGTTAGCACTCGATAACTTGATGATTACTAAGATCCCTGAATGTTTAATTGGTGAATTAAAATATAAATTGTATTGATTCTTGATTCACCCCCCCATCTCTCAGTCACCTAGTCTATATTGCATTTGCAAAAATTGGTATTAGAGCATTAGCTCTCAAGTCAAAAGTTTAATAGCTTGAGAAAAGATCAAAGGAAATGGAAGTATATAGACTAGAAAAAGTTATTGAAAATGAGAAGTTGGATCTGCAATTAGCCATGAATCAATACAAGAAGATGAAGGAACAACTCTCTCAATCCCTAAAAAGAAGAAAAAATCTTGAAGCACAAATGAATGATAATCTCTACATTGAAGAAAGAATTGAAGACATTTATGTCTTGGAAAATGTCTTCAATTCTTTCTTCAATGTAGAGATTATCATTCATTTGTGCTCCAATATTTTTTCTTCTTTTTAGGGATTGAGAGAGTTGTTCCTTCATCTTCTTGTATTGGTTCATGGCTAATTGTAGATCCAACTTCTCATTTTCAATAGCTTTTCCAGTCTATATACTTCTATTTCCTTTGATCTTTTCTCAAGCTAAAAAAATTTGATTTGAGAACCAATGCTCTAATACCAATTGTTGCAAATGCAATATAGACTAGGTGACTGAGAGATGGGGGGTGAATTAAGAACCAATAAATTTTTTGTTCACATCGATATTTGGATATGATACAATGCATTACATATATACCAATCCACTTAATTAACTTCTAGATTTGGCTACAATACCAAACTCTAAAAAAATTCCCAAATTCGGCTCACTTGTTGTAACTCAAGTTTTGAAGACCACTTGGGTGATTTTCTAACACTCAACAACAATTTTCAACACTCAAAAAACTCTGGGACTTGGTTGATGTAGATGTTTCATCCATACTAATCACTTGGGATAACATCAACTTGGTTAGCACTCGATAACTTGATGAATACTAAAGAACTCAATAGATACTGAATTACTCGGTTGAAACTACATGGCTTGGTCAGCACCATCTTCACTCACTTTGTTACATAAGTCTATATTTTCATTCTCATCTTGTGTATTTATACATTCTTGAGATTTCATTTTCCTTTCATTGTTATGCTTTTCTATGCTAAGATGATTTTGTAATCTCTCATTCTCTATCCTTAAGTTGATAAGTTCTTGATTTGCATCATTCATTTGATCAATCAAATCTTCTTGTTGAAGACATAGTTGATGAATTTCATTGTCCTTTTCTTCTATCCTTTTAGTTAACAATCTTTTTTCTTCTTTGGTATTGTCGTTTTGTTTCATGTCTTCACACATTCTAACTGATTGAATTTTTTGTTCTCTTCTCAATTTTCTGACTTATACATGAAGAGTAAGATTCTTCTCAAGTAGATCTTTGATTGTTTCATCAGCTTCATCTAAAATTCTATCTTGGAAAATGTCTTCAATTCTTTCTTCAATGTAGAGATTATCATTCATTTGTGCTCCAATATTTTTTCTTCTTTTTAGGGATTGAGAGAGTTGTTCCTTCATCTTCTTGAATTGATTCATGGCTAATTGCAGATCCAACTTCTCATTTTCAATAGCTTTTTCCAGTCTATATACTTCCATTTCCTTTGATCTTTTCTCAAGCTATTAAACTTTTGATTTGAGAACCAATGCTCTAATACCAATTGTTGCAAATGCAATATAGACTAGGTGACTGAGAGATTCGGGGGGTGAATCAAGAACCAATAAAATTTATATTTTAATTCACCAAATAAACATTCACTGATCTAATTGCATGCATGAAAGACTATAATCAATAAAACATTCAAAACACTTAACACAATATTTGGTAGCCCAGAAACCTTCCATATAGAAAGTAAAACTAGGGTGGGAATGATACTCGTAAGCTTTATTATTGCAACATAAAGTTAGCCTATTAAATCATAGAATTGATCACTTCTGATGATCTACCCTATTAGGAGAAATAAGTACTATTAGGTCCACCTTGTTAAAGGATTTGCAACATACAATGAAGTATGCACTCTATTAGGAGATTTGGAATGAGACTATTAAGTCCACCTTGTTAGATCATTTGATTAATTCACCTATTAGGATAAATTAGCAGCTGATATCTAATCTACGACTTGGTTTACTAAATGAGATTCCTTTGAATAAAACTGATCACCTTGTTGTGATACATAAGTCTACATTTTTCCTTATACTACTTGTAGCCTTATTTAATTAGCACTCATGCTTATTCTTCTTGTTCACATCGATATTTGGATATGGTACAATGCATTACATATATACCAATTCACTTAATTACCTTCTTGATTTGGCTACAATACCAAACTCTAAAAATATTCACAAATTCAGTTCACTTGTTGTAACTTGGGTTTTGAAGACTACTTGGGTGATTTTCTAACACTCAACAACAGTTGTCAACACTCAAAAAACTCTGGGACTTGGTTGATGTAGATGTTTCATCTATACTAATCACTTGGGATAACATCAACTTGGTTAGCACTCGATAACTTGATGAATACTAAAGAACTTAGTAGATACTGAATTACTTGGTTGAAACTACATGGCTTGGTCAACACCATCTTCACTCACTTTGTTACATAAGTCTATATTTTCATTCTCATCCAGTGTATTTATGCATTCTTGAGATTTCATTTTCCTTTCATTATTATGCTCCTCTATGCTAAGATGATTTTGTAATATCTCATTCTCTATCCTTAAGTTGATAAGTTCTTGATTTGCATCATTCATTTGATCAATCAAATCTTCTTGTTGAAGACATAGTTGATGAATTTCATTGTCCTTTTCTTCTATCCTTTTAGTTAACAATCTTTTGTCTTCTTTGGTTTTGTCCTTTTGTTCCATGTCTTCAAACATTCTAACTGATTGAATTTCTTGTTCTCTTCTCAATTTTCTAACTTATGCATGAAGAGTAAGATTCTTCTCAAGTAGATCTTTGATTGTTGCATCAACTTCATCTAAACTTCTATCTTGGCAAATGTCTTCAATTCTTTCTTCAACATAGAGATTATCATTCATTTGTGCTCCAATATTTTTTCTTCTTTTTAGGGATTGAGAGAGTTGTTCCTTCATCTTCTTGAATTGATTCATGGTTAATTGTAGATCCAAATTCTCATTTTCAATAGCTTTTTCCAGTCTATATACTTCCATTTCCTTTGATCTTTTCTCAAGCTATTAAACTTTTGATTTGAGAACCAATGCTCTAATACCAATTGTTGCAAATGCAATATAGACTAGGTGACTAAGAGATTGGGGGGGTGAATCAAGAACCAATAAAATTTATATTTTAATTCACCAATTAAACATTCACTGATCTAATTGGATGCATGAAAGACTATAATCAATAAAACATTCATAACACTTGACACAATATTTGGTAACCCAGAAACCTTCCAAATAGAAATTAAAACTAGGGCGGGGATGATACTCGTAAGCTTTATTACTGCAACATAAAGTTAGCCTATTAAATCATTGAATTGATCACTTCTGATGATCTCCCCTATTAGGAGAAATAAGGACTATTAGGTCCACCTTGTTAAAGGATTTGCATCATACAATGAAGTATGCACTCTATTAGGATATTTGCAATGAGACTATTAAGTCCAACTTGTTAGAAGATTTGATTGATTCACGTATTAGGATAAATTAGTGGCTGATATCTAATCTAGAACTTGGTTAACTAAATGAGATTCCTTTGAATAAAAATGATCACCTTATTGTGATACATAAGTCTACATTTTTCCTTATACTACTTGTAGCCTTCTTTAATTAGCACTCATGTTTATTCTGCTTGTTCACATTGATATTTGGATATGATACAATTGAAATGTCCCTTTACTAATTTTGTATGATATTTCCAACCTCTAATCAGATCTTTAAAATCAAACAGCTAATATCCCAAAGATCCACCAAATTCCTCAAGAAACCCCAAATCGGGTATGCTGAAAATAGTGCTAAAAGCTTCACAACTTCACAAATTATTAATGAATCTGAAAATGGAAATTTTTACAGAAATTTCAGCAGCATAACAGCCTACAAATTGACATTTCCAAATCCATATAGCCTTTACACAACAGCTCGAAAATGTAGGACCAAAACTATGCTCATCGAGCTCCCGAAATAGCACAAAATATGCCCGAAAACACCACAAAAACACTAATAATCTATCTCAGAAGTTTAATCACGTCCCAATATATATATTCAGATCTATTTTAACATTTAAAAGTCTGATATACAGCAGAAAACCAAACTGATATGAAATACTCAACTGTAAACACCAAACTCATACAAAAACACACCCGAAAACTCACAAATCTGCACTGTTCAGCACAAAGGCATACTCTGTATGAGCATGCACATGGAATGACTTCAAAATCCCATCCTTAGCCTTCTTGGAAACCTACAAACTCCCGTTCTTGGGTCTCCTTGGAAACCTGCAAACTCATGTTCTTGGGTCTCCTTCTCCACAGGTTTGGCAGCCTCTGAAGAATAACAAAGAATGAGCAAAAATCAAGTTCTGGAATGAGCCCAAAATGCCTCGAAAACCCCTTAAAAGAGGGCATAACTGTAACTCACATCCAAGAGAGGTTAATGAAACATATTTTAATAATAATTTTCATTTATTAGTCCAATGGTTTCCAAAGATTAACCCCCTTTTTTTGAAACTTCACTTTCTTGGGCCTGCCTGCCTTAGCAAAGATTATTATTTTTTAATTATTTGAAAAGGGGACATGACAAGTCCTCCCCTCCCAAACATTGCTTGTCCTCAAGAAATGGCTGAACAATAAACCAATCAATCCACCTGGATCCCAAATGTAGTCATGAACTATACTACTACCAATTAACACAGGCTCCTGTAATATCCTCTGCAATATGACCAAGAGGAATCCATAATCAAATTGACAATTATAGCTCAACCAAACTCCGAAATCAACACTACCACAATCAAAAACCCATGAGGCACAAACTCTTAGAACATCAGAACCCAAGTAAAATAGACAAATCAAACTACCAACACAGTAAATACCATCAACGCATCCCACTGGCCTATATGGAATGTACAATCCAACTCTGCAACAATGGTGAACCCTCTCGAATGAAACTGTACCAAGTATGGAGAATCCACACACTGTACAACTCCTGCAGTCAACACAACTCTGTAAATCATCGGCCACTATCTCATAACTATAACTCCCATACACTGCTGATGGTGAAAAGACATTACAAGATAAAGAGTAAGAAATGGAATCCAAACCAAATTTGTCTGCCATCAATTCCTTAGCACAAGGATCAAATGGTAACTGATGTACATACCCTGCAATATAATGTTGATAAAAAAAACCAACCTCAGTCAACAACTCACCATGAAGAAGTGATACAACCCACTGTGACTGATCACCAGCTAATTCAAGAGATGTCATAGCCAAAGGAGTAGAATCAATAACAACACCTGCTAAAGCATCACTCCAAAACACCTACTCTAAGTCATGTATTATCAACCTGTCAATTGCAGGACCTATCACCATGTCATGCCCATCACAACTCTCATCCCGAGGCATCAAACTATCCCATAACTGATGATAAGCACTAGGAACCGAAGTACATCTCTGTATCATCATCTCATCAACATGGTCATCAAAGGTAGATAGATGAGCATACCTCACAGTGTAATGCCGATAGAATGTACCAATCTTAGTCAGTGGCTTAGAATGCAATCCAGATGTAACTAACTGCAATCGATCATTAACCAAGTTGGAACTGACTACTACCTCTGAAGACATTGCGAAGGGAGTAGAATTACTAGTAGGAACCATGCCAACTATCAGCTCACCAACATCACACATGGTCTTTGATACAACATCTCTAGTCTTCATGCCATTAGTACTAGAGGTCACCACCATCTCAGGCACACCACAAAAATCTGCTACAGCACCCAACTCAATTGAACCTGACTCTAGTGGGAATGAACCTGATATGCCAATGTTAGTATCAAGGATGGATGCATCCCCATCTCCACTATCTCTAACAATCTCGTCCATGGACATCCTCGGATCACCAAACACCACAGCTTGTGACTGTATAGAATTAGGTAAAGACTGTAGTTGCTCTAACTCCATGGTCACCTTAGCCAAATGAAATTGTGACTCCTTGAGAGCCAATTGTGTACTCTCAAGAATCTCAGAAGTCACCTCAAGCTGATCAGTAAGATCACTCACCTCATCTTCCTTGGCCAACAATGCATCATATGTTGTACTGCCCCACTCCATAAGATAATCTCTATCGGCTACCAACTGCATATAATTTTGTCTCAAAATCCGAATAGCCTCCCATAAAGAGTGGATCTCTATCAAGGAAAGATAACTTCCTCCCTGCTCATCACTAGTAGGAGAACCCCATCCATAAACTGCTAACAACTGACGAGCAGCATCGAAATGTTGGCAAGTGATAGCAATGTCTTGGTCACTAACTCTCAACTGATTAGACACATGATGGCACTGGCTTGACTGTCTCCTACAAACCTCCTCTGATGCACTGTCTGAAGGAGTGTCCTCAAAGTTACTAGTCTCTAGAGTATTACCATCCATATCCTATGAATCAAATCTAAAGCTCATATCAACATACGAAGTATCAAAAACATTAGCATTGCTGTACAACTCCTCTACACCCAAGGAAACTAAGTCTTCAAAACTACCCATTGCATCCTTCTGGATGTCATCAATGCCAATATGATCCTGGGACTCATCTATACACACTTCCAAATATGAAATATCATCAACACATTCCAGCAAGTATGGCTGACTGGATATATGAACAAAGCCCAACATTGGTGTATAAAAACTAATACCAACATCAGACAAGATACTGGCACAAGAAAAGACAACACCATGTAATCTGCTAATCAAATCCATGATAGCACCCAAACAAACACTACTACCAAAAAGTGTTAAAGATCTCTAGTCAACTGAATCCCAAATGCCAATATAACAATCTTGAGTCCATATCCATAAACTAGAATCAACTGGTAACTCAAGAAAACTCCTCACCTAAGTAATATGACCAATACCAACTAACTCCACATACCTGTCATGATGAGATAATGAAGTCACACTACTATCTTTGTTCACCTTCAGCTAGCTGGACAAATCATGTGAAGTACTACCAGCCTCAACCTCATGTGATGAAGCATCTAACTGTGTCTGGTACTCTTTCTCAGCAAAGTCATGAAGGCTCAATGTCTGCTCATCTCTACCAGGTATCTCACCATCCTGCACAACAACATCCTCATAATCATCATCTGAACCCACTACACTGTAGTCACTGCCTATTGTAACTATACCATCCTGAATACCTGTGGCATCACCCTTTGACGACCTGTAAACAATTGTCTCAATTTGAGTATCAAGTTGACCGTTACTATCAATCTGTGTAATATCCCTTCCCACCACCTCCTGTGGCAGAGTAGAATCTGAGACCTCTACCTGGCTATCAGCTAGTTTCTCAAACTCCTCATGTAAGTTCTTGGGAATTGTGTCATCTGTCCTGTGAGAAAATTTGTGAAATAGAAATCCAGTCAACTTATCCACCTTAGCTGGGTCAGATAACATGTCATTCATTATACGGTGGTGCTCAACCAACTATTTAGACATTTCATGGCTTATTTTCATAAGTTTATCTCGAATGTCTAAATAACCATCCTTTCTACTATTTTGACTCTGGCTATCAATTGTCCAAGATCGTTTCCTCTGAGACTCTGTACTATACCTGTCCATTCTGGATAAAGTAGAGTGTAACCCCAATAGGATATAACTTCTTCAAACACCAAGAACTAACATGCAAATGATTAGAAGTAGCATACAACCATAGATTTGGACATGCAACTGATTAGAAGCAACATGCAACCACCAAATTATGACATGCAAGATCTAGGTAGTTGTCAAAACTGACATGCAAGATCTGGGTAGTTGTCAAAACTGACATAGAAACTTCTACAACCACCAAATTCACCAAGAACTAACATGCAAATGATTAGAAGTAGCATGAAACCATATATTTTGACATGAAACTAATTAGAAGCAACATGCAACCACCAAATTATGACATACAAGATCTGGGTAGTTGTCAAAACTGACATGCAAGATCTAGGTACTTGTCAAAACTGAAATGCAAACTTCTACAACCACCAAATTCACCAAGAACTAACATGAAAATGATTTGAAGTAGCATGCAACCATAAATTTTGACATGCATCTTATTAGAAGCAACATGCAACCATAAATTATGGCATGCAAGATTTGGGTAGTTCTAAAAACTGAAATGCAAGATCTGGGTAGTTGTCAAAACTGACCTGCAACTTCTACAAACCCTCAGGCTGGCAAGATCATGGCTTTGATACCACTGAAATGTCCCTTTACTATTTTTGTATGATATTTCCAACCTCTAATCAGATCTTTAAAATCAAACAGCTAATATCCCAAAGATCCACCAAATTCCTCAAGAAACCCCAAATCGGGTATGCTGAAAATAGTGCTAAAAGCTTCACAACTTCACAAATTATTAATGAATCTGAAAATGAAAATTTTTACAGAACTTTCAGCAGAACAACAGCCTACAAGTTGACATGTCCAGATCCATATAGCCTTTACACAACAGCTCAAAAATGTAGGACCAAAACTATGCTCATCGGGCTCCTGAAATAGCACAAAATATGCCCGGAAACACCACAAAAATGCTAATAATCTATCTCAGAAGTTTAATCATGTCTCAATATATATATTCAGCTCTATTTTAACATTTAAAAGTCTGATATACAGCAGCAACCCAAACTGATATGAAATACTCAACTGTAAACACCAAACTCATACAAAAGCACACCCGAAAACTCACAAATCTACACTGTTCAGCACAAAGGCATACTCTGTATGAGCATGCACATGGAATGGCTTCAAACTCCCATCCTTAGCCTTCCTAGAAACCTGCAAACTTCCATTCTTGGGTCTCCCTGGAAACCTGCAAACTCCCGTTCTTGGGTCTCCTTCTCCACAGGTTTGGCAGCCTCTGAAGAATAACAAAGAATGAGCAAAAATCAAGTTCTGGAATGAGCCCAAAATGCCTCCAAAACCCCTTAAAAGAGGGCACAACTGTAACTCACGTCCAATAGAGGTTAATGAAACATATTTTAATAATAATTTTCATTTATTAGTCCAACGGTTTCCAAAGATTAACCCCCTTTTTTTGAAACTTCACTTTCTTGGGCCTGCCTGCCTTAGCAAAGATTATTATTTTTTAATTAGCACTCATATTTATTCTGCTTGTTCAAATTGATATTTGGATATGATACAATGCATTACATATATACCAATCCACTTAATTACCTTCTACATTTGGCTGCAATACCAAACTCTAAAAATATTCACAAATTCAGCTCAGTTGTTGTAACTTGGGTTTTGAGGACCACTTGGGTGATTTTCTAACACTCAACAACACTTGTCAACACTCTGGGACTTGGTTGATGTAGAGTTTTCATCCATACAAATCACTTGGGATAACATCAACTTGGTCAGCACTCAATAACTTGATGAATACTAAAGAACTCAATAGATACTGAATTACTTGGTTGAAACTACATGGCTTGGTCAACACCATCTTCACTCACTTTGTTAACACTGCAATCTCAGCTTACACTTTAGAGCTTGGTTAACACTATACTCTATCTCAAATGCTTGGTAGATAATGTGAAGCTCAACATGAACTACAATCTAACTGATTGGATCTTTAGCAACTGAAACATTTGGTTTACACTGCTGGTAGTATGATAAGCTCGGTAGAAACTATAGAGATCAGTAGCAATGTAAAAAACTGACTAAGTGTTGAGTCACTAATATGAAAATTTTTTGACCATAAGGTCAATAGGTTAATCTAGAATCAAAGCTAAATGCTTGGGAAGTAGACAATTTAAAATGGGATGAAGTGTTCATCCATATAACTGAAGTCCAAGATTATGGAACAAATAAGTTCCTAGAAGAGAAACCAAGCTCTAGCTTAAATGTTGATTTCCTATATATATCCAAGACTAATCTAGAATTGAGAAATTGGATGATAGAGCAGTGCCTGGATGAGTGCTTCAAACTTCATAAAGAATTAGAATGTTTGAAATAGATTCTTGAAAATGATAGAAAACACATTAATGTGGAAATAATGGGGAATAAAGATCAGTCAAATAAAGACTTAAAAGATATATGTGTCGCCTACCAATATAAATATAGGGTCATGAAAGAAACCAATGATGTCTATATTGTGAATTTCATTATCACAGCTTGGGTAGATTCCATAATTATCATGTATGAAGATCAACTAATGGTTCAAGATGAGAAATTGGAACATGCTCACAGAGTTATTACAATCTAGCAATCAAGAATAGAGCAACTAGAAATCCCATAGCAAAAAGAGATCATGGATTTTGAAGTCACCTATAAGGAGTGTAAAGAAGCAGGTGGGAATGTGTCTACAAATCAATAAAAACAAATAACCTTAGTCAACATAGCTGGCAGTTAGATAGAAATTAGGGGCTTTAGCTAATAGTTGTTATTTTTTTAGTTAGTCATGTTTATTTTTAAGTTAATACTTTTAGTAACTCCTTACAAAGTTAGTTTTAAAACTACTTTCAAGAGCTCTACGTGGTTATAAAGACTATTGTTTTTTATATTGCTAGGGTCGATCCTCGGGATATTTTTTATACTAATTAGATATTAGACTTAGTCGAAGGAAATATTTTGATTGTGCTATTTTCATATGAATTAATAGAAAATAGTGGTGAATCTATAGGTTCCTCTCATTATATTGTTCCTGGCTTGAAAGCTTATGGTTTTAAGTAAATTGGAATAGTTTCATAAGGAACACAATCTTGATTGTGGGGATTGATTATCCATTATTTATCTGAATCTTAGTTGAATCAACTATGTTTAGTGGGATTGACCAGTTTGATCGATTATTTTTCATTTCATAAGTCTTAAGGATTATTGGTGGAATGTTTATTTGTCAACAATTATTTTACATGTTTATGTAAAAGTGTTTTGAATTCCTTTAAGTTCTTTCAGGTTAAAATAATAGTTTTCATTTCATTCTTTAAAATTAAGGGATATTATTATTAAATATATCTAGGAGGGAGTCCTCTAAACACAAAGAGTCTCCAAAGGAGAACTCATTTTTTGTGGAGTAGTTTTCCTTGTTATCAAAATATAAAAACATATATCAGTCAGAAGGGAAAAATTATTCACCAACAAGCAGTATGACATGTACAAACATATAAGGTGCCTACTTTCACAACTTTTTCTACTACAAGGGAACCTTTTTAAAACTTCTAATGTTTATCATTAAAGTAACTATGCAACCCTCAACACTCAGTTGCCCAATTAAAATTAAAGTCCTATTGAGCCTTAAAATGTGTCTTCCCTCTTGTAGTAGCCAATGATTCCCATTCTACAACTTAATTCTAATTTTTCTATTTCCAACAATTTGACAAGTTTCATTATCTATCAAATAAACTAGCCCAAAATCCCCTTTGACATTATCAAGAAAATAACCTCTATGGGGAGTAGCATGAAATGAAGCCACTGAATCTAAGACCCATGAATCATCAACACTTTCTAAAGAAAGAAGAAAATAATCCTCTTTGGATTTTCTACTTATCACATTTTCCTCCTTCTTTCCATATTTTTTGTCTCCTTCATTATTCTTTCGAGTCCAACAATCTTAGTTCTTAGGCCCTAGTTTTTTGTAATACTAGAAATCTCTTGGTCCTCTAGATTGAGACCTCTTTCCCTTTGACTTTCCCCTTGACTTCCCATGATTTCTAGAATTATTTCTTCTTTTAGTCATTTTGCCTCTTCTTTGTGCATTCAAAACACTTTTTGATGTAGATACACCTGAGATTTTCCTACAAGTTTCATCACTTAGAATAACACCAATCACATCATCAAATCTTAGGGTATTATACCAAGAAATAGAATTTCTCACAACTATTATTGAGCTATTCCATATTTTAGGCAAAGAATACAGAATCAAGAGAGCCCTAATTTCTTCATCTAAATTGGCATTTACAAAAGATAATTGACTGGTGATTGTATTAAACTCATTTAAATGATATGCAATAGATCTACCTTCTATCATGTTTATATTAGAGCATAAATGAATACTTCCAAGTTCCTTTTGATCTAGAATCTCCTAGCCATCATCTATCATAGTGGTCAATTTCTTGGTTTTTCCTTGTAATAGCCACCATAAATCATACAATAATGATAGTCCTCCATTTTCATCTTCTATAACTGAAAGCTCTACCCATTAAACTTCTCAACCTTCACCCTACCCTCATCTTCCATCATTCTCACTCAACCATTAGACCTACCTACAGAGGATAGCTAAAATAATAATAATGACACCATGCTTCGATACCACTTGTTAGGATTGACCACAAATAAAAATAAAAATTACATGCAAATATAACCAATATTATAAAATAATAAATTACATATAAGAAAACACAAGACACAAAGATTTAATGTGGTTCACCCAATCCTTGAGCTATGTCCACCAACAATAACTATTATATTATTATTATCCAGTGATTATAATCCATAGTTCCTTATAGCTCAATACCATCGCAAGAAGCTATAGTCTCATTATAAATTATGAAATCCCTAACCCTAAGCTATTTTAGACAAGCTTTTTTTCACTTAAAAATTAGGGCTAGAACTAGTCATCCAATACATAAATAATAGTCATTTCCTTTACAATAATCAATTCATATTTTTCTTTGAGGGTGCTTCCCATGAAATCCCCCATGGATATGTTTCTCCTTGAAACCACCCTATACTATGATAGAGAGCGCACCTAGGATTTTTCCCTAGGACCCCATAAGAAGTGCTACCCCTTGACACCATCTTGGGGACATGGCCCCCAAACCCTCGTAGTAATAATCTGGGAGGAAATTGTGTTGAATAAAGGGGTAAAATTTAACCTTTGAGTCTAATTAGGCTCGACAACACCATAATTTGCCACTTGGAGACTAGTCCCACTCCACACCATTAACCTCACACTTGGAGAGTGATCATAGCACTTCTAAACTTGTAACTCCCACTAGAATATCAAACTATCTTGAAATTTCCTATTCTTTTATTTTGTTCAATCTAGAAGACCAACCAAAACTAAAGAGGAGTTTAGCTTCTCCCTTGTCACTACCTTGGTAAAAAATCTACTAGATTGGCATCTATATGTATCTTCTCCATCTTTAACTATTCATCTTCTAAAAATAACCAAATGAAATGTTATCATAACTATATGCTCTTAATTTGTCAATGTAGAACCAAATTCTTTCTAAGATGAATGACACTCTAGCTATCTATAATAAAAAAATTATCCCTCTCTGGGTGTTCCAATTCTTCCACTAATAAATAAAGCCATTTCATATCCTTGGCTGCCTTGGCAGTAGCAACATACTTTTCCTCTATAGTGGATAAACCATTAACCTTCTGTAGCCGAGAAATCCAGCTAATTGTTGTCCCAAAAATAGTAAATACATAACCTATAGTACTTCATTTGGTATCAATATCCCCTACTAAATTTGAGTCAACATAACCTTGTAAATCAGTAGTAGAGCCCCCAAAATGTAAATACTTATTGGATGTTCCTCTCAAAAATATGAGAATCCATTTGACTAGATTGCAATGTCAAGCCCTAAATGACTCATATACATACTAAAAGCTCCCACTGCATGTGCAATATCTAGCCTAGTACATACCATAGCATGTGTGAAGCTCTCTATAGCTGAAGCATAAGGTAGCTTGGACATTTGAACCTTGTCTTCTGGTCTCTCGAGCCACATCTCTTTAGTCAATTTCAAATGACCAGGAAAAGGTGTGCTGACGACTTTAATATTCTTCATAGAGAAATGTTGCAACACCCTCTAAATATAATCAACTTGAGATAATGTCAAATTTTGTTTCCTCCTATATTTGTAAATTTTCATACCAAGAATTTTTTTTTATGCCCCCAAATCCCTCATAGAAAATGAATGTGCAAACTATTCTTTTAACCCCTTAATGTGATCATGTTAGACCAAGTGACAAGCATATCATCAACATATAAACATAAAATAATATAGTTTTCATCATCTAAGCTCTTAAAATAAACACAATTTTCATAACGACACCATGTATAACCATGCTCATTCACTAAACTATCAAATTTAAGATACCATTATTGAGGTGCTTACTTCAAGCCATATAAACTTTTCTTCAAATTGCACACTAGATTCTTCTTACCCTTGACCTCAAACCCAAGTAGTTGTACCATATATATTTTTTCATTCAAATCAACATGAAGAAAGATTTTTTCAACATCAAGATGCTCCAAAACTATGCGAATTGAAGTCATTTTAACAACAAGAGAAAAATATCTCATCAAAACCAATGCCCTTTTTCTATGCAAATCCTTTTACAACTAACCTGGCTTTAAATTGTTTCTTACTCCATCTTCTTCTTACAACCTATAAACCCACTTATCCTTTAAAGTTATTTTACCTATAGGAAACTTACATAATTCTCAAGTTTGATTTTTCAACAAAGAGTCTATTTCTTCTGTCATTGCAGATTCCCTCTAGATCTTTATATCCACCTACACATCTTCATTATAACATTTTGATTTAATAGCATTTGTTAATAAAATACAATACAAAGAGGGTAAATTTTTTTCTAGAGGTCTACTTAGCTGTGTTTAATGATTAACATTTACTAAGGTGTGTGGTATTCTTTTGTTGTGGTTGTTACAAAGCATGAAAAACTATCATAACATCATCTTTTGTAGTATCATCTAGTACTACATAATCATTTTCTTTCTTCTCATGCTACTGCAGTAGATCTTTGTGCAATGCTTTCTGATTAAATATGACATCCCTACTTCTTATAATTTTACAATTTTGAAAATCCTAAATCCTATAACCAAATTCATCAATATCATATCCAACAAATACACATTTATTTGATATAGCTTCTAGCTTGGTTCTATTTTTAGAATATATATGTGTGACTGCTTAACAACCGAAGGTTTTGAGAAAACAATAACGTGCCTTATTACTATTTTATAGTTCCTTTGGAATACCATAGCCCAAAAGAGTAGAGGGACTTCTATTGATCAAATATACACTAGTATTGATAGCCTCAACCCACATATTTAAGGGCAGCACAACATGCGACCTCATGCTCCTTGCATGCTCAATTATTGTCCTATTTATGCATTCAACCACTCCATTTTCTTGTAGAGTCCTTGGAACATTTTTCTATATACAAATACCATTTGTGGAGAAATAATCTTCAAATTAATTTCTACAATACTCACCACCATTATCAGATCTGAGACATTTCAACTTTTTACCTATCTCATTTTCAACCAAGCATTTCCATTTCTTAAAAGTTAAAAATATATCAGATTTATGTCTATGAAAATAAACCCATAGTTTTCTAGTTGCATCATCAATGAATGTAGAATAATAATGAGAGCCACCAAGGGAAGATACCTGAGCTAGTTGCCATGCATTTGTATTCATAAGTTCTAATTTCTCATTTTTCTTTTTCTTCCCAATCTTCACAAAACTCACTTTTTTGTTTGTCATAAACACAACATTCATAGAAATCTATATTGTAACATTTTAGACTTGGTAAAATTTTTTTTGAATGAATAAATTTAATACATTTCTCACTCATGTGCCCATGTCTATTGTGCCATAGCACTATATTAGAATCTACAATAACTATTTTTTCTCCCTTCTCAACTGCAACAACTATTCCTAAACATTTATTTTTCTCTAAAACAATTAAAGAAGAAGAAATAGTATGACCTATACAAATATATAAGGTGCCTAATTTCAACCCTTTTTCTACTACAAGAGAACCTTTTGAAACCTTCCAATTTTTATTATTACAATTAATTGTGCAACCCTCATCACCCAGTTACCCTACTGAAATTAAATTCTTACTCAGCCTTAAAACGTGTCTTATTGAAGTAGCCATTGATTCCTATTATGCAACTTAATCTTAATTTATCCCTTTCCAAAAATTAGACAAGGTTCATTATCCCCTAAATAAGCTATCCCAAAATCCCCTTGGACATAATCAATCAAATAACCTCTACGGGGAGTAGTGTGAAATGAAGCCCCAAAATCTAAAACCTATGAATCATCAATACTTTCTAAAGAAAGAAGCAAGGAATCCTCTTCAGATTTGTTACTTACCACATTTGTGTCCTTGTTTCCATGTTTTTTTCTCCTTCATTATTCTTTCAATTCTAACAATATTTCTTCTTATGCCCTAGTTTTCCATAGCACCAACAATATCTTGGTCCTCTGGATGGAGACCTCTTTCCTTTTGACTTTTCTCTTGACTTCTCATGATTTCTAGAATTGTTTCATCTTTCAGTCATTCTAGCTCTTCTTTGTGAATTCAAAACACTTGCTGATGTAGATCCATATGAGCTTTACCTATGATTTTTTTCACTTATAATAACATCAATCACATCATCAAATTTTAGGGTATTAGACCCAGAAGTAGAATTAGTCATAGCCATTACCAAGTTGTTCTAACTTTTAGGAAAAGAACACAAAATCAAGAGAGCCCTAATTTCTTCATCAAAATTGACATTTATAGAAGATAACTAACTGATAGATGTATTAAACTCATTTAAATGATCTGCAATAGATCCATGTTCTGACATCTTCATATTAAATAAACACTTCATGAGAAATACATTTTCTAAAGTGGAGGGCTTTTCATACAATTTTTCTAGGTGTCACGTCAACTCTTCTATCATCTTAGATTTTTTTTAATATTAAATGCCACCAATTGTGCTAATCATAAAAATAATAATTCCAATTGTCTTTTCATCTTGAGCTTCCCAAACCTCATCTGTCATAGCAATTGATTTCTTGGTTTTATATTTTCATGGTTACCATAAATTCTTTTGATAAAGATAGTCCTCCATATACATTTTCCATAGCTAAAAGTTATTCCCTTTAAACTTCTAAACCTTAAGCTTACCATTGTCTACCATCACTCCCACTCAATTGTGAGACTCTCACTTAATTGTGAGACATACCTACAAAGGATAGATTAAAAAAATGATACCTCACTCTGATACAAATAGAAAATCCAATATTATTATTATCTAGTCATTAAAATTTGCAATCCCTTGTAGCTTAATATCATTGCAAGAAGCTACAATCTCATCATACATTATGAAATCTGTAACCCTAAGTCATTTTATACAAGCTTTTTGCCACTTACAAAATTAGGGCTAGAAAAAGTCATCAAATAGAAAAATAGTAGTCAATGCCTTTCGAATAGTCAAATCATTTTTGGTTTTAGGGATGTTTCCATTGAAAATCCTTGCAGTGATGTTGCTCCTAAACCCTTCCCTATGCTATGATAGGGAGCACACCTAGGGAACTACACCTTCAACCCATCTTGGGGGTGTAGAACAAGATTTTAGTGTGCAAGGAACATTAACAATAAAGTAAACATTCACAAACTAAAACTAAATTCACATATATGTTTAGACAAAGAAAAGAAAACAAGAAGTGCAAAAACTCAAAAGAGAAAACACTCCATGCTTTCTTAATTTTGTAGATGTGTCCTTTGATGTGGATGTATGCTCAATTGCTTGCCCAATTGCTTCAATGGTGGAGATGGCTAATGAAAAATTGGTAGCTTTGTGAGCTCTAAATTTGGCATTATAAGGTTAAGATTGATGACTTTGGTTCTCAAAATAGCATGGTAACTTTAGCTCAAGGATTGTTGTTGAAATGGCTTGGGATGGGATTCAATTTATAGGCTAAGGGCTTAAGGTATGGAGGGCTAAGATGCAAGGATGGGGAGAAGGTTAAGGAGGGCTAAGATGCACTCAAAGGGGAGCACATGGATTGTGCTTGTTTAGCACCAATGGGAAGGTGACACTTGTCACAAGGAGGATGAGTGTGAGAGGGTAGGGTAAAGGGTTGGTTAAAGGCATGATGAGTGGGGTTGAGTATGTAAGAGAGATGTAAGAGGAATGAGTGTGGAAGAGGGAAGAGTGTGGAAGATGGATGTAAGAGTCATGAGTGGGCTTGTAAGAGTCTTTTATGTTTTGTAAGAGCACTCATGACTTGGTGGTTGGGATTTTGAGGGGAGACTTTGATTTGGTTTAAGAAAGTCTTAAACTTGCTTAAGGAATGTGAAAACATTAGGGGGTGGATTAGGCTTGAGTTTAGGATTAGATTAAGGATGTTAGAGATGTGCAAGTGGATGGTATTAATGAGGGTGGGTGAGTTAGTGGCTAAGCTTGGTTAGTATGGGTGGATGGGGTGGATTAGGCTAAATGGAGGATTAGGGATAAGTTAGGGGTTTTTGGATTTGAGGATTTTATTTTATCAAATAGATTTATTTAATAAATGGGGATTTTTGTAATTAGATAGGAGAAAAGGATTTAATTGATAAATGATAGGTTATTTGATTTATCAATTAGGACTATAGATGATTAATTAAATTAATCAGCTAGGGGATGACAAAAGATTAATTAAATAAGAATTTAATTAATGATGCCTTTAGAGATAACTAAATAGGATTAATAAAGTGGTGTAATCAAATTTAGGTGTTTACATTTTTCCCCTCTTTGACATAGTGTTGAGACAACACTATTTCAAAGAAGTTCGAATGAAGACGACACAAGGAAGATGTTTTAGCAACAAGGTTGCCCTAGTCTTGGATAAGAAGACGAGAGACTAGACTTAGACGATGCCCCCTCAAAAAGGTGGAAAAGAGAGAAATGAGGCTCGACGGCTTCTTGAAAAGTACAAGAAATTGAGATGAGCAGAGACACAGATTGGCAAAGAGAAGGGGTTGAATTAGCTCAAACTCTCACTATGGGAGAATGATAAAGGGAAATCAGAGGCACAAAATGATGCAGAGCCCTCTGTATTTATCTTCAAGGATTCTTAGTTCAACTCAAGGGATTCACAATAGTCTGGTACACCCTCAAGGAACCAAGAAAATATCAAAGATTACAACAAAGAACCTTGACATTATACACCGATTAAGATAACATCTTCACTCACACAATTAGATTGCTATGTCTGATTGCATTGTTCATAACTCCAGTTCTAAATATCTTATTGAAACAAACTTTGGAGGAATTGTTCTAAATTAGTAATTATAAAACATATCCAAAGCTGAGACAAATAAAATAAGCATATTATAAATTATGTACTCTGAACCAAGACCCATATTTTCTGTCATAAACCAGAAACAAAACTGGTAACCCTGCCTAGGGTTAACGTTCACAAAAAAAATTCAAGTAACCCCAAAACAATTCCACATCATCCATTTGTGATTCTAGTTTCCAAATATGTAAGATATTAATTTATCCAATACATAAATCAATGTATAAGAACAAATCTTTGCCTGCAACACCATTGAAGGCATTTAAAAACCAGTTTTCACTCAAATCTTCATAACTTTCACAAATCTATATAAAAACAACCCAAAATAAAAGGAAATGAAATTTAATTCATGTATCTTTCCAATGAATATTTTTAGAGGTCTTTATTTTCCAAAATATTCATATACCAAACGTTTCAATCTGACTGTAGTTGGGCATTCTCAAATCTGCAATTTACAAGCTCTGCCAAAACCTGCATAACTTCTTCATTTCTAAATGAAACAAATCCAAACCAAATCCAAAAGAAATTTTATTCACTTCTCTATCCAAATATACAAAATTTACATGGTTTCTAGGCTGTACATGTTCGTACAAGACCTGTAACCAACACTAAAACTGAAAACCAATCAAAATAACAACTCAGAATATTACAAAATTTATTTCAAAATGTATCTATTCCTTTCATTCATTCTTTGGTTCGACCTTACATACATTTTTATAGATTTTTTGGTTGGTTATAACTTCCAAACCACCCTTTAAACTAACCCTTCACATTCTTTTGACCCTTTTGCATTCTTGACAACGTTTTATGCATTTTATGCATTTTTACATTTCAACTTTCATACAAACCCAACCTAGACCAACATTATGACTCAAATGACTTTAGATGGATGTCAATAGATCCATTCACCAATTAAATAAACATTTTTACATTATTTATCATATTAAGACCTCCTTTGACAACTTATTACAAATGGCTTCTCTAACTTTTATATCTTTGTCTTCTTGAAATTTAGGTGCCTCTGCACCATACTCCCAAACTTGAAAAGTTTCCAAGTCCCTTGGAAACATGGAATCAATAACCTGCAAGAAAAAATATTAGATCAAAATCCTCATCTTTTCCTTTTCCTCTTAATGCCTTTATCACCATCATCTTTTCCCTTAAGGACACAGGACTGTCCTCAAAATCATCTTCTCAAATACTCCTTTTAGTGGAGCATTAATGGCTGCAACTTCCACGATGCTTTATCAGTAAGAGATCCATCTTTACCATTGTTGCTTCAAACTCACCACAAAAAACTCTCCCCTATGCCTCACCTAGGATTCCTCCTCTTTTCCTCTCTTCCTAGTCTCTTGGCAATCATCTAGACCAATCCATGGCCCTTGACCATTCATCTTACCCAACAGTAGATCTTGGAAGATGCCTCACATTCTTTGTGCCATGCACCTTCTACCTAGCTTTATCTCCATTGGAGAATGGTTATGATAGACCTTCTCTTTTCTACCCATACATCCTAACCTTCATATTCAGCAATATGGATAAGCACCTACAACCAAAAATCATCAACAAAAAAAATACAAATTCTTCAAGGTCCTGGTGTGGATTGCCTCCCTTGGCGCTCTACCCACACACTCAAGATCTTCAAGCTCTGATACCAATTAGATGCAGAGCCCTCTATATTTATCTTCAAAGAATCTTAGTTCAACTCAAGGGATTCACAATAGGCTGATACACCCTCAAGGAACCAAGAACATCTCAAAGATTACAACAAAGAACCCTGACATTATACACCGATTAAGACAACATCTTCACTCACACAATCAGATTGCTATGTCTGATTGCATTGTTCATAAATACAGTTATAAATATCTTATTGAAAAACCATTTGGAGTAATTTTTCTAAATTAGTAATTATAAAACATATCCAAAGCTGAGACAAATCCAATAAGAAGATTATAAATTATGTACTCTGAACCAAGAACCATATTTTCTATCATAAACCAGAAACAAAACTGGCAACCCTGCTTAGGGCATCACATAACGTTCACAAAAAAAATTAAAAAAACCCCAAACCAATTAAACATCATCCATTTGTGAGTCTAGTTTCCAAATCTTTAAGCCATTAATTTATCCAATACATAAATCAATGTATAAGCACAAATCTTTGCCTGCAACACCATTGAAGGCATTTGAAAACCAGTTTTCACTCAAATCTTCATAACTTTCACAAATCTATATAAAAACAACCCAAAATAAAAGGAAATGAAATTTAATTCATGTATCTTTCCAATGAATATTTTTAGAGGTCTTTATTTTCCAAAATATTCCTGTACCAAACGTTTCAATCTGATTGTAGTTGGGCATTCTCAAATCTGCAATTTACAAGCTCTGCCAAAACCTACATAAATTCTTCATTTCTAAATGAAAAAAATCAAAACCAAATCCAAAAGAATTTTCATTCACTTCTCTATCCAAATATACAAAATTTACATAGTTTCCAAGCTTTACATGGTCGTACAAGACCTATAATCAACACTAAAACTGAAAACCAATCAAAATAACAACTTAGAATATTACCAAATTTGTTTCAAAATGTATCTATTCCTTTCATTCATGCTTTGGTTTGACCTTACATACATTTTTATAGATTTTTTGGTTGGTTATAACTTCCAAACCACCCTTTAAACTAACCCTTCACATTCTTTTGACCCTTTTGCATTCTTGACAACGTTTTATGGATTTTATGCATTTTTACATTTCAACTTTCATACAAACCCAACCTAGACCAAAATTATGACTCAAATGACTTTATATGGATGTCAATAGATCCATTAACCAATTAAATAAATATTTTTACATTATTTATCATATTAAGACCTCCTTTGACAACTTATTACAAATGGCTACTCTAGCTTTTATATCTTTGTCTTCTCGAAATTTAGGTGCCTCTGCACCACAAAAGTAAAGCAAGCTTAAGAATTTCTAGGATTGGGGGGGGGATGGAGGGGTAGAGCACTATAAAAGGAATCCATGGATAGGTAGATGGATGATGGGATGGCAAAAGCTGATGCAATAGGATTTCAAAGAGTCAGATTGGTGAAAGATGGGTTTCAGAGATCCCTAGGACTAAGATTGTGGATCGTGAAAGATGATGCTTGGTGGATTGATTTGATTGGTGCATCCCTAAGACTAGGATTGTGGATCCCTAATGCTAAACGTGAGGAATGATTCAAAGAGATACTGATTCATAAGCTGGGATAGGTGCTGGATATGGATGGGGGATAATGGAGATGAAGGGAATCCATTGAAGCTTTTTGAGTGGGGGGATACTTCAAAGAGAAGTACCAACATGTAGTTGAGCACTATATTTTCTATAGGACTATTGGTTAATTTCCAAGGTTACTAAGAACATCAAGGCCTTTTCACCAACCATCCAGGGGACTAACGAACTAACTCAAAACAAACACGCAAGGATTGCCCCAGTATCACACATGAATCCCAGAGGAAGCAATGTGGAAATGACACTAGGTAGCCCGCAAGTTGAAAAGAAAACAAGAAAAAGACATGATTAAGACCTTACGCTCTGATTGCCCCATTCATAGCATACCATAATATGGAAGATCGTGGCAACCTTGAGGAGGGAACAAGGAGATTGCTTGGAAAAGATATTTTCAAGACCCAAAATGGAAGATTCCCAAATCAAAAGAAAGTGAAAATCCAAAAGAGAACCGTTTGCCAATGAGATGGGTAGGACGAGGTACTAACAGACCAAGATCAGACATGAGGAAAGCTATATCCTATAAGGACCTATCGAAGAGCACCTAAGTTGGTGGATTTGGATGAGTGATGCGTTTGGCAAGCTGAACTAAGAAGGATAACACTTTGGTGATAGGAGATCTAGCTAAAGGATGCATTGGAATAGCTAACCAAGATGTGTGATGTGTGCAAGATATTGATCAAGGACAAACTAACATGAACGCTAGATAGATACAATGGTACTAAGCTAAAGAGGATGTATGAGCTGACTAACCAAGATATTTACAAGCTGAAGTTGACCAAGATAGTTACAAGCAGGCAAAAGCTCAGGATGATAGGATAGCAGGATGGTTCGACGTTGGTGCAAGATGCGAAAGCTAAGGATGGGGTGATAGCAAAAGATATGGATTTGGGGAGGATGCATCCCAATGATGATGAGATATTTTGTGACCAAGGATAGCTAGAGGAGCTAGATGAGATGGCTGGATAGGATGGTAGATAGCTAGGATTATGATGGATATAAAGAGATGAGATTGGGTTTGCATGAGGATAGCCTAGAGCTAGATACCAATGAAAAGGGAGGATGGAAAAGACAAGATCTCCAAGGAATACAATGCCCCTAGTTAGAAGATGACATGTAGATGGAGGTCTTACAATGGATGTGATAGGATTGGAGCTAGGATGGAAAAGCTGAAGGTGCTAGGGACATGGATGTTAGATGTGATGGTTGGCTAAAGCTACAGGAGATAAGTGGATGGTGTGAGATGGAATCTGGAGGGTGGAGGATAGATGGATAGATTGGAAGATGGAGTTGGATGTCAAGAGATGACCAAAAGCATGAGGGTGATAGGCTAAGCTGGGAAAGGCTAGATTACGCATGACGCTTGTTTGACAAGTTTTCATCATGGTACTTGTCCAAGGCGCTTGAATTGCCAAGTTTTCACCAGTAGATGCTTTATTTTTCTTTATTATTATTATTTTTTTTGGCTTTTTGACTTTGGACTTAGCTGGAATGATTTTGGCTTTCTTCAGCTATTTTTGGCTTTTTTGGACCATTTTCACTAGCTATTAGAATGTTCAATTTTGTTGCTAGCTGTTGGTACACTGGATGTGTGATTTATGCAATAGATGGGATTAGATGGGATTGATGGTAGGATATGGAGGGATGAAAAGGCTGGAAAGGAGCATGAGATGGGGATGCTTGCAGGATCAACATTGGCACATGTTGGGACAGGTGTGAAAAGAGCATATGGGGTATAGATGGTAGATGTGGGCTTGATGGTGGATTTGTGGAAGTGCACTTAGGGATATAGGCACCCAAGATGGAGTTAGGAGATGGGGGACATGAGTCACTAGATGGGGGATTAGCAATGGTGGATGCCATTATGCATTGGGTTTCAACTTTTTTCTTTGGGATCCACATGGTTTTGGATTTTCTTTTCATAGGCTCTTGCATTATTTTGCATTCTTTAATTGGATTTTGTCTTTTTTGAGTATGTCTTTTAAAATAGACATATGATTGCCTAGGATGTGGATTTTTAGCTTTATGCACTTTGAAGTTGGCATTCACATTGTTGTGGTAAGCTTTGGGAATATGGTTAGGAGAAGCTTTGTGAGATGGAGAGGATATGGAAAAGCATGTAGGGGGATGATGATGGATGGTGTGCCCTGATATGTGCCCTTGTTGATCTTGCATAGGAATGGATGGAATAGGATTTTTATGATGGCTAATAGGAGGATGGAGGATGGTAGGTTTTGGGACATAGGGACCCAAAATGGATTTTGCGGATGAAGGGGGGATATGGTAGGTTGTTTTGGGTTGCAAAGATGGTGGAGGGGGGGTGACATAAGATTTCTTGAAGGAGTGATGGGAGACCGGCATGGTGGGTTTGGAGATAGGCTTGGGTTGGGGGTGTGGTGTACCAACACCTTTAGATGGTGAGCCTTTGGATACATATCCAAGACCATGAAATCCTAGATTCTTTTGTGCAATAATAGACATTTTGATTCCTTGCTCTTGTGGTCCTAAACGTTCACCTTGATAATGCCATCGATTGAGAATTTGAACTAGCTGAGGATACTTTTTTCTTGCAAAAAATGGTGGAAGTGCTTTATCAGATGTACTGCAATGGGGAGATACTGTTCTTAGTTCTTCTCCTGAGAGGAGACCACCATGGATGAATGTAAGTGAACCAAGAGGGTAGATTTTAGATGGTGGAATAGCTTGGATAGGTGGTAAGATGGAAGCATGGAGTGGAGGAGATGGTAGGATAGGATCTTGATTTAGTTGATGGGATGAAAAGATATCCTGCAGTAGAGGAGGTATGATTTGAGGTTTTGGAGATGGAGGGGATGGTGACTGCACTATGGATGGAAGACATGATATTATGATATCTTCGTTTATGCTTTGGGGGATGTCAACATGCTTTTGGGCAGGATCTTGATAGGATTGGATTGGAGTGGATGGTGCAATAGGAGGTGAAGGGATGGATTTTTCAAAGGCAGCAGATGGATAGATGGGAGATTCAGTAGTGGAGATGGGTGAGTAGAAGATGTATGCATAAGGGTCATTATGGGAGATTTGGGAAAAGCTTGGAGGTGAGGTGGATAGGATTTAGAGGGATTTGATAGGTGTTGGGATTTTGATGCTTGTGGGAAGTGGAAGGATTTTAAGCAATTTGATGGATGGTATGGGAATGATAGCAATGGGAGATGGAGGTGATATTATAGATGGGGAAGCTTCATCACTGACTACTTCATGTGGTTGGATTAGATGACATGGCTTATCGACTGCTGGAGGTGACTTTTCTTGTATTTTCTTTGGGAGATTCCTTGGAGACTCGCGTGTCAGAGGTGGAGGTGATTTGACAAGAATAGCTAGTGTGATGGGGGTGGAAGATTGGAAGCTTGGTTGATTGGGTGATGGAGGAGAAGCTGGGATATCAGATGGCATGAATAGATAGTTTGGAATAACTCTTGGATTTTGGGGGATGGTTGGTGGAATGCTTCTAAGGCTCTCAAGATACCCTTCATAGTCAACAAGATCCTCATCATCATTGGAATAGGAGGTGGCAGGAGCAAGGACAATACGACCAAACACATCATGATAGGATTGGTACTTCATGCTTTGCCGATGAGTTTGATGGAGATGGGGTCTTGCATATGGATGAACATGGAAGCCAATGGTCGGATTTGGATTAAGATCAAATTTTGGATTGGCTGATGAAAGATTTCCTAGGGAGAGTCAAAGCTATATGACAGACCTAAGAAGGATTGGTTGGAGATTTTTGGCTTTCCTATGGATGGAAGACTTCAAGGGCATGCTATCAAAAGGTGAGAGTTTTTCTTTCTTATGTGCAGGATTGGTGGAGATTGTGTCAACTTAAGGATAGACTAATGATCCTATGGACATGACACGAGATTGACCACTTGTGGATCCCAACCTTTAGCTCAAGGTGATGAGGGATACAAGTGACAAAGCTGGATTATCCTAGACAATGCTCTGTCAGAGGGATAACCTTGGTGAGATTGGTTGATTGGTAGGATTGATTGGATAGCAAATTCTAGCAGAGTGACAACAACTCTTTAAAGGCTTGGGTGTGATTTTGGATTGGGTTTCTAGTTGGCTGGGGGGGTGATTTGGATGGACTTTGGATTTGGGATTATTCTAAAGAAAAGAACTAAGGGAGCTTAGATGATCTTCTGATGAGGCAGTGGCTACGCTAAGTATGCCTTGAGCTGGGAGATTTTTGCTTTTCTGAGATTTTGACCAAAGTTGGCAAACATTCATTCAAAAGCTATGAACAAACAAGCAGACAAAAGTTTGGAGCAAGCATGTCAAACACACCAACATCCTAGGAAGCTTTCTACAAGGATGAAATTTGGTTTAGCTAGGGAGTCCTCGATATATGCAAGGTACGTGAGGCCCAAATCCATAGATGAAACGAAAAAGATGTCACACAGCTGAGAGGAGCGGTAACCCACTTCTCCTCTTTCACTTCTCAAGGGTATAAAGTTCCTTGAGGTTTAGCCTGAGTGAAAAAATTTTGATCCCAAGAGAGGTGTCTTTCAATTCACCTCCTAATTTTTATACTCCACCAAAACGCTGGAGTTGAGGTCGTCCCAAAGGGTGATGAAATCCCCAAGCAGGCCTCCTAGAAAAAAGAAAACAAGGTTTTGGGTCCTAGTCTTATGCACCCAAGCTGACCTGCAAAGGTGACAAGGGGAGAGAAGATTCAGATGACCTTGGGTTAAAAAGTAGAGTTCTTTTCCAATTGATGATTTAGATTTTGTAAGCTATGATTGAAGACACTCGTGATTATGGCATACAATGTTTATTCCAACTTGACAGCATCATCAACATAATGAAAATCAAGAATTCGTCAACATAAGAAATGTGAGTGTCATTGAGATGCGTCAAAACCATGCAATGTTCATTGATTGTTAGGCATTCAAGATTGAGTTTGTTTGTTTTAAGCATGCATTCCAAGGAAATTTGATTTTAATCCATGGAATTCAAGAGTGTGTTTTGAGCAACATTCATTCAATGGAAAATGTGTTTAACCATTCAAGTTCATTTTAGCAACATGCATTCAAAGACAAATGATTAAACATTCAAGTTCATTTTTTAGCAACATGAGAACCTGCAAGAAACATGGTTAGTGGTTTCATATGTGCTCCAACCTACAATGAGACAAAAAAAGCAATTTGGTTAGTCACCCAAAATCTTCAAAAATGAAAGCTTAACTATGGGAAAAAAATGTTAACTTTTTTTTGCTATTTTTCCTATGCGCAAAAATGCTTAGAATGGTCTAAATCCTACGGAACCACTAAAATTCAAATTTTTATTTATACTCTTTTTTTTTTCTTTTTCTTTTTTAAAAAATTTAACTACAAAGTGCAGGAATAAAGATTTTAAAATAGAAGTGCAACAGAGACAGGCGAAGACAACAGTTCATCAGGCATAGATGCCAAACTACGAAGACGCTAATCTATGGAGATGCTAATCTATGGAGATGACAAAGAAAGAGGCAGAGGTGATAGACTAGGTTGGCGGTGGCAGAGATGACAATTTAGGTTGGCGGCGGCAGAGATGATAGTTCAGGTTGCAGAGACGACAAAGTAGCTGGTAGAGGCGCTGATCTGCGGAGACAACCGTCCAAGATGCGTAGACGACATTCGGAGATGACAATTTGGTTGTGCAGACAAAAAAGTAGCTAGCAGAGATGATAGTTTGTAGGCACAGACGCCAGACTGCAAAGACGACACTACGCAAAAAAAGCTGAAAAACGCAATTTTTTCCAGAATTTAAAAAAAAAAAAATTTTGTTATTTTTGGATTTTTGAGGGTATGTCTTCTTCCCAAGTGCACCCTTCAACCTGTAAAAATAAGTGAAACACTCTACAACTCACTCAAACAACAAGAAACATTAGTTTGTTAGAAAAACAACATATAGATAGAAATTGATGATTAAATGACCCGTATCCCACCGGGCATGCCAAAATGTAGAACAAGATTTTAGTGTGCAAGGAACATTAACAATAAAGTAAACATTCACAAACTAAAACTAAATTCACATATATTTTTAGACAAAGAAAAGCAAACAAGAAGTGCAAAACCTCAAAAGAGAAAACACTCCATGCTTTCTTGATTTTGTAGATGTGTCCTTTGATGTGGATGTATGCTCAATTGCTTGCCCAATTGCTTCAATGGTGGAGATGGGTAATGGCAAATTGGTAGATTTGTGAGCTCTCAATTTGGCATTATAAGGTTAAGATTGATGACTTTGGTTCTCAAAATAGCATGGTAACTTTAGCTCAAGGATTGTTGTTGAAATGGCTTGGGATGGGATTCAATTTATAGGCTAAGGGCTTGAGGGATGGAGGGCTAAGATGCAAGGATGGGGAGATGGTTAAGGAGGTCTAAGATGCACTCAAAGGGGACCACATGGATTGTGCTTGTTTAGCACCAATGGGAAGGTGAAACTTGTCACAAGGAGGATGAGTGTGAGAGGGTAGGGTAAAGGGTTGGTTAAAGGCATGATGAGTGGGGTTGAGTATGTAAGAGAGATGTAAGAGGAATGAGTGTGGAAGAGGGAAGAGTGTGGAAGATGGATGTAAGAGTCATGAGTGGGCTTGTAAGAGTCTTTTATGGTTTTTAAGAGCACTCATGACTTGGTGGTTGGGATTTTTGAGGGGAGACTTTGATTTGGTTTAGGAAAGTCTTAAACTTTCTTAAGGAATGTGACAACATTAGGGGGTGGATTAGGCTTGAGTTTAGGATTAGATTAAAGATGTTAGAGATGTGCAAGTGGATGGTATTAATGAGGGTAGGTGAGTTAGTGGCTAAGCTTGGTTAGTATGGGTGGATGGGGTGGATTAGGCTAAATGGAAGATTAGGGATAAGTTAGGGGTTTTTGGATTTGAAGATTTTATTTTATCAAATAGATTTATTTAATAAATGGAGATTTTTGGAATTAGATAGGAGAAAAGGATTTAATTGATAAATGATAGGTTATTTGATTTATCAATTAGGACTATAGATGATTAATTAAATTAATCAGCTAGGGGATGACAAAAGATTAATTAAATAAGAATTTAATTAATGATGCCTTTAGAGATAACTAAATAGGATTACCAAAGCGGTGTAACCAAATTTAGGTGTCTATAGGGGGAGCTTCCCAAAAACCCCTATAGTAATAATGTGGAGGGAAATTATGCTTAATAAAGGAGCAGGAGGGGAATTAACCTCCAAATCTTATTAGGCTCCACAACAAAATAATGCAGAACCTGGCAAGGAGAAAATTTTCCATTACTTTAATGGGTCAAGGCTAAGTATTCAAGAGGATTTTAGTCTAATTTGGGTAAAAAATATTGAAGAGGAATACTAGTTTTTCTTTAAGGGTGAAATAAAAATTGAACAAAAATTTTAAAAGAAAGAAATATGGAAGAGGTCATGGAAAAAGATCCAATGGATAGTCTTATGGAGGTTGAAATGGAGATTACAAAAAGAATGATGAGGGATGTAGTAGTTAGAATAAAATAGAAAATCATTTCAATAATTATTATGATTATAATAATAGGGATGAGAGAGGAAGAGGAATATGGCAAGGACTAGGAAGAGGAATTTTTCATCGAATTTGTTTCCATTGTGGTGAAGAAGGGAATCGAGCCTATGAATATCCCCAAGTCTAAGGAAAGACTCATAGGAGAGATGAAGGTTAGGAAAGAGTTGTACATGAAAAAGAAGAAGCTTGGTCTAAGAACTTAGATAATGTTGAGAAGAAAAAAATCCTCATTCTTAGGAGAGCCTCAATAAATGAAGAGAATGAGTTAGAGAAAGAGTTTGTTCCACACAAGGTGGAAGTTTTAGGATAAGTTTTATGATATGATCATTGATAGTGGGAGCACTAAAAATTTGATGTGAGAGAAGATGGTCATAAAATTAAATCGAGAGAGAGAGAGAGAGAGAGAGAGAGAGAGAGAGAGAGAGAGAGAGAGAGAGAGAGAGAGAGAGAGAGAGAGAGAGAGAGAGAGAGAGAGACCCACAACCATGTTAGATTTCCTGGGTATAGGATGGCCACAAGGTCATGGGCAATAATTAGTGTTTGGTGAAGTTCAATAGTGGGAGCTACTATGATGAGGTACTGTGTGAAATTGTACCCATAGATGCATGTCATATGTTTTTTGGGAAGGCCATGGGAGTTTAACAAATTTTTTGTACACTATGATCATTCTAATAAATATTCTATGAAAAAGATTATAGTGAGACATATGGTAAAGCCTTTAAAGGAAATAGAGGAAAAGGTATGAATTAATATTATAATTTTTTTAGTTGATAAAAGAAAGTTTCTACAAGGTATGAGGCATGAGAATATTTGTTTTCCTTTACTTCCAAAATCAAAGATGTTGATTTGTTGCATGATTTTAAGGATGTTTTATTTGATAATGTAGTTGATGGGTTGTCACCTATAAGAGATCAATCTTCAAATGATTTTTTTTCTAGGATCTACTTTTCTAAATAAGGAAGCTCATAGATTGACTCGAGCAAAAAGTGAAGAATTGAACAAACAATTATAGGAATTATTGTAGAAGATGTTTATTTGAGAGAGTTTTATTACATGTGTTGTACCAACAATATTAGAACCAAATGAAAATAGAGAATGGAGGATGTGTATGGATTCTTGAGTCATCAACAAGATAAGGCATCAAAAAGATAACTATTAAGTACCTTAATCATCTACCTTGCAACTTGAATAACTTTTTGTACACACAATATTATGATGAGTGAGCTTAGCCACGTCATCCCCAACATGTCTTCTACATGTACTTAACCTCAATCCTCAAAATATCAATTCTACTAAGAGATATAAAAAGTTTACTAGAACATGCTTTTATAAACTCTATCTTAGAAAAAACATCACCAAAACTTACATAACTTCTTCTAGATTTATCCTTTCTACTTTTGACATTAATTGCATATACCAAATACTCCAAAGTATCTCCCATAACCTTGGGTGGTTATCATGCTCAACTAGCCATCCATACCAACTTAATATTTCTATTGTTCTTCTATTAGATACCACAAAAGACATCAAACATGGTTTGTTGACATCAATAACAAACTCAATCATGAATGTAACATATCATCATCAAACCAATCTTTCCAATCTTGCCAATCTTCCAACAATATCCCCCTTTGACATTGATGGCAACATAGATGAAAAAAAATCTAGCTCCAAGAATACCAACAAAAAACAAACAGTCTTTAAATCCTCTTCATCAATCATACTCCCCCATTGATATACCTCAATGTGTACTATACCAAACTATCATTACAAATATTGTGCTCATGTTGAACATCTTCCTCAACATACTACCAAACTCTCCTCATATTATGATGTTTTTCATGTCAAACTTCTCCCCCATTGACATCAATGTCAAAGGTTTTAGAAACCAACATTTCTGCGTCAAACTTTGCAATAACTAATACTTACTTAGTTCAAGTGTCAAAAGACACTTTTTAAAAACAATATCAACAAGAGTCCTAGATGACTCTATCCATCATAGATACTCCCCCATATAAGAAGCATCAACATCCAGTCTAGACAAACAATGGTGCTCTATTACCCTAGACTAATGCACTCTTGCATCTTTTACTTTGATGTAGGAAGGGGCATAACCCAAATCATGCCTCGTAAATACTCAAAAGTCTCTTTGGGAAGAGGCCTAGTGAATATATCTACAATCTACTCTTTAGTGCTCACATACTCCAATATGATTTCCTTTTTAGCAACTTTTTCTCTCAACATATGATACTTAATAGAAATGTTCTTAGTCCTCGAATGCAATACTGGATTGTTAGACATATTTACCATGCTTGTGTTGTCACAATGTATAACAATAGGTTCATTGATTTCTATCCTTATATCCTTTAGCATCTACTTCATCTAAACAACTTGATTGCAATTATTTTTTATTGCAACATACTCTACTTCTGATGTATTTTGAGATGTACAATCCTACTTCTTACTTAACCAAGAAACCAATCTTCCTCCAACAAAGAAAGCTCCTCCACTAGTCCTCTTTATGTCATCCATAATGTTTTCCCAATCTGCATCAGTATAAGGACTTAGAGTAAAATCATTAGATCTGTCATTCCACAATCTATACTTAGATGTTCCCTCCAGATATCTAAGTATCCTTTTAACTGCTACATAATGTGCTTCTCTAGGATCAACCTAGAATCTTTCAATAGTTCCAACTGCATTTTCTATATCTGACCTTGTGTGAGTTAGATATTGCAAACCTCCAATCATAGATTTGTACTTCTTTTTCTCAATAGTAGGTGTCTCATCCTTTGTAGATAACTTGTGTCTAGTTACCATAGGTATTCCAATAGGTTTGCATGCTTCCAAACCCAACCTTTTCATAAATCCTTCAAGTACTTATTCTAAGAAATAAAGATTCCTTCTTTATTCTATATAATCTGCAATCCTAGGAAATATTTCATCTCTCCTATCATATTCATTTCAAATTCTTTATTCATTTCTTTTGCAAACTTCTTACTTTCTTCATCATTACCTCCAAATATAATATCATCAACAAATATTACCAAAATCATCAAACCATCATCAATTTCTTTCCAATATAGATTACAATCTACCATACCTTTGCTATATCCAACCTTTATCAAATGTTTGTCCAACCTTGCATACCAGGTTCTAGGTGCTTGCTTCAATCCATACAATGCTTTCCTCAGTCTGCATACTATGTCCTTGTCATCTATCAAAGGACATCCTTTAGGTTGCTCAATGTATACCTCTTCTTCAAGTTCTCCATTCAAAAATGTTGACTTGACATCCGTTTGACATACTTTGAATTTCTTCTATGCTACATAGGCTAAGAATAATATTACTACTTCTATTCTAGTGACTAGAGCATAGGTCTCCTCATAATCTATTTCTTCTTGTTGTAAACTTTACATACCAATCTTTCTTTGTTCCTTACAACTTCTCCTTGCTCATTCATCTTGTTCTTGAATACCCATTTAGTTCCTATCAAATTCTTTTCTACTAGTCTAGGGACTAATTTGCATGTCTCATTCTTTACTATCTAATCCAATTCCTCTTCCATAGCTTGTTTCCAATAATCATCTTTACATGCTTCATCTATATTCTTTGTCTCAACTTGAGATATCAAGCATAGTTCTTCATTTACTCTACTTCTTATCATCACACCTATGTCTTTACTTCCAATGATCTATTCAGATGAGTGATTCTTTATCATGTTCTTTCCTGAAGTGGGATTTTTTTATCTCAACTCTTGGCTCAACTAAAGGTTTTGAGAATTTTTCCTACCTTTTCTCTCCTTCATTCTAAAAATCATTGTTAGTCTCAAGAAATACCAAACCTTGAATCACTCATCAAAACCTTGACAATGAAGTTTCCTTTAGTTCCATAAGACTCTACTCAACTTTTCATTTTGTACTCTCTACTACTTTCTGAACATTCACAATTCACATTCATCCATATCATGATAAAGGGAAATTTCCTTCCTTTATACCAAGTCCATAAAATAATTCCCTGAGTTGGCTGTTAGTCCTTCTCAACTAATTATTATAGGACCTCACTATGAAAACATTACACTTAGTGATAACCTTAATCATCTACATTGTAACTTGAATAAATTTCTATACATGCAATATTATGACAAGTGAGCTTAGCCACATCATCCCTAACATGTCCTCAACCTTGATCCTTAAGATATCAAATTTGCTAAGAGATATAAAAATTTTACCAGAACATGCCTCTGTAAACTCTATCTAAGAATAGACATCACCAAAACTTACATAACTTCTTCTAGAAATATCTTTTTTGCTTCCAACATTAACTACATATGCTAGATACTCTAAAGTATCTCCAACAACCTCATGTGGTTATCATTCTCAACTATCCTTCTGTACCAACTTAATCTTTTCATTGTTCTTCTATTAGATACCATAGAAAACATCAAACATGCTATGTTGACATCAATGACAAACTCAGTCATGAATGTAACATATCATCACCAAATGAATCTTTCCAATCTTGCAACAGATCAAGGAGTGATATAGTCTACAAGATCTTTTGGTTAAAATCCTCCAACAAGGTCACAATAACAATGTGTTAGCATGAATGTTGATGATACTACTTTGGGGGAGTATCCTAAGCATTGGAGAGCATTGACATGTTGCATTCATGACTATGTTTGGTATTGATGTCAACATAGCAGTAAGTTTTTGAAGACTAACAGAGTAATAGAGAGAGATCTTTGTTTTATGAACAACATTTTTCTTGTCTAGTGATGTGCATTCATTGACATGTTTAGTATAGTGTCCTGATGACATGGTTCAATGTGTAGCATGTAAGTCAAAGACGTATGGAAGTTGTACTTGATTTATAGAGTATAACAGAAATAGAGTATTAGGAAAGTAGTTCCTAATGTTTGTTCACTATCCTACATCTAAGATGAAATAAAGAAATGCACAGTCAGCTAGTGAAAAAGAATATTCTATTGGTGATTTCAGCAAGTGTGCAAGCCCTATTACCACATGTGTGAAGTTTTGTATAGACTGTGAGCCAACATTTCTATTATAATTATAATTAAATAATTATCTTATTATAATTTATTGGGATTTGTCAAGGCCAACTCAAGACATTATTTTGAACATATGGTATAAAGGAAATATGTTTTCCTTTTTTGTAAGAGTATCCATTATTGTATAAGTGTGAAGTGCAGAAAGGAGCAGAGTGTTTGGTAAATGCAAGTAAGTGATCCAAGAGATTATTGGATGTGAGATTTGTGATCTGGTTACAAGATCAGAAGGAGCAAAGGTCTAGTTGAAAGGATGGAGGAAAGAAGTACTATTCAATTCTATTATTCTACAAGGAATAATATACAGATCATTTTGATAGTGGGTTCATTAGTCTTTCCATTGATGTTGTTTGGGTAGTGGGTCCAATTGTCTTCCATAACTCCTAATAGTGTTGAAATCTCTAATAGAGATTCAAAGTCTCCTAATAGGGGCTCGTATGTACTGAATATTTTTATAGACTCCTAATAGGGTCCATCCTCTAATAAGGAATATTTATATTAATACATCATCTTGTGGGTACCATCCCCATTGGGGTTTTCTCTCTAATCAAGGGTTTTCCTAGTTAACATATCTAGTGTTATTGTGTATAAGTATCTTGTTATGGCTTCTAATTATATTACTCATAAGGATAAGTTTTTTTAAAGTTGATAATTGTGATATTAGTTAGATAACTGATTCACCCCCCCTCCCCCACCCCTCAATGATATTGGTGGACTATATATTCTAACAATTGGTATCAGAGCATTAGGTCCTTGGAAGGATAAGATAAAGACTCACTTTTTGTATATGGGTCTAGGTTATTGGAACCTGACAAAGACTCAGAAGATGATTGTGAATGAAGAGAAGATTGAAGAATGCACTAAAGCAGAGAGAGATTTCTTCATGTGCAACATGAGAGCTAGAGAAGCCCTACTATCATCTCTTCTAGAGAATGAATACGGTCTCAAGTAAAGACACTTCAAACATCTCATGAAATTTAGAAAGCATTAGAATCTACTTTTGAAGGTGATACACATACAAAGAGAGTAAGATTGCAAAATTGGATATTTGCATTTCAAGATGCTAAGATGATGGAAGATGAATGTGTAAGGGTCAAAGCACAAATTTGTGTCACCCTTTGTGATATCCATCGGGGTTTCAGTCGAAACAATTTCAGCTAGAAGGGCTTCGACCAAAACATCTTTGGTCATACAGACATGGCACTTTCCCATGCCAATGTGGCACAAGGAGGTTCTAGCCAAAATGCTTTCAGCTGAAAGGGTTTTGGCTGGAACCCCCTTAGGTTTATAAATACCAAAAAAAATTTTATCGATAGTCATTTCACTATTGTGGTTATCAAGCGTTTAGGGTGTTTCGATCATAACAGATTGGTGCTTTTTTCTTTTTTTCTTTTTTTTTAATGTTTTTTAGTTATTACATGATAGTATTAATTAAATGAATTTTTTAAAGTGTTTTAATAATTAAATTAATTATATTTTAAGTGTTTTTATTAGTAGTTGATTATTTAGACTAGTTAATTTTCTTTATATAGTTAGATGTTGATATGTTAAAGATAGAAAACTATATATTTTTTAAATTAAATATGTACATTTAATCATAAATGTAGATTTTACATGATCTCAAACATATAAAATTCAAGTTGAGACTTAGATAACCAAAGTAATTACATTTGGTAAAACATTAACATAGTACAAACCTATATAATAACATTTTAGTTACATTTTAGAAAACATTAACATAGTAAAACTATATGTACTAAATAACATAGCATTTTACAAACCTATTAGTTACATTAACACAGTAAACCTATATGTACTAAATAACATTACATTTTAAAAACCTATTAGTTACATTTTAGAAAGCATTAACATAGTAAACCTATATGTACTAAATAACATAACATTTTACAAACCTATTAGTTACATTTTAGAAAACATTAACATAGTAAACCTAGATGTACTAAATAACATGTGCATATTTTTAGTTACATTCAACTTTGTACATATTTATATACATGCATTTTTTAAATTAAATTTAAATTTTAGTTTTATATGTACTTATGTATGTATATCTTAACTCTGCATTTATAGATAAAGATATTTGCATATATCATTATGGCATCTGGTATTGGTGGAGCACCTATGTCCTTAGGGGAGGCTAGTGTTTAGGGAGGGGGTCCTAGTACTGAGTCAGGCATAGCACATAGACCATCATCTATTGAGAAGAGACAATTTTTATTTGTAGATATTATTGCTAGATTATCTCGTGCTCTCGACTATCTTGATTCTACATTGTTGGTTTTTACCACTCTCCCTAATACGGAGAAGATTGTTTCTATTAGAGATGAGTTGTGCCAAATGATTGAGATGATCTCTACATACAACCCATTTGATGATATTAGTATTGAGACATTTTACTCTTCCCTTTCTCATAGTGTCACTAGCACTGTAAAGAATTCACAGATTGATGGTGATGTCACCACTGCTATGGTGAAGACCATGTTTCCCTCTTATATAGATAGGCCTAGGGTTAGAGGTTATTTAGCGATGAAGTGTATAGATCAGCTCATTGTTCCATTTATATATCCTTAGTGGTTAGTTGCACATCACAGGTGGCCACAAAAGGATGTGTTTCCTCTTTATTTTTGTAAGAAATTGTTTGCAAAATTTCATTTGCATCATGATGTCAATTTAACAAATTTTCTAGGTCATGTTGGACAAGACCGAGGCTGATTTTCAAAGAGATTTAGACCAGTGGACACCCCTACACCTATTACTAAATGGGAAATGGTGGGTCCAAACCTTTTGGTCATGTTGAGAGGTCCACAGATGATTGTTGCGGGTTTAACTATTCCTAATGATATAGTCAGGAGTTAGATATTTTCTAGCATTGCCACAGTTGCCACACACTTACAAGAGATATCTTTAGATAGATGTGGTAGATAAATGTTAGGATCTTATGGTCCCATTTCAACAGGTGCATCCTCTAGCATAGGAGTTGATGATTAGTATGAGATAGTAGATATACCATTGCCACTAGAGGTTTTAGCTATATCAGATGTGGATGCATTTTCCCATATGTCATCTTATTTAGCATCTGATCTTCTTGGATCATATCAGGCATTGTCAACAGTCATGGGGATTCCTCTTCATGACATTGGCAGACACATCTTCCATATTTTGTCATGCACAGTAGGGTCACAACCCTCACAGAGAAAAGAGGATATCCTTGCACATTCTATAGCACCTACTCCTATAGAGGGCCATACAACACCTGTCCCCACACCTACTCAGGATCTTGTAGCACCTACTCCTACTCCTGCATAGCCTAACCTTAAAGCACCTGCATTCCATGATTCAAAGATTACTCTATCACTACATGACTTAGATATTAGTCAAATTGGCAGAGCATTACATGATGCTATGGTAAATATTTTAAATTTATATATGTTTATTTTTATTTGTTACTATAATTTACACATGTATACAGTTTGTTTAGCATACTCAAGATCTTTTATATGTATGTGCTTGGGTCTATACATACATATTCTTGAGTGATTCAATTTAACTTGTGTATATCATGTACATGTGTGTTCTATAGGGTCTTAGTGATAGTCTATTGCATTTTGGAGATCCTCAAACCCTGACAAATCCTACACAACATGAGTCACAAGTATGTTATGTATTTTTTATTATATATTTGATAGATATATATTGTACATATGATATAATACATGCACATATACATATGTATAATTTTATAATTTTACAAATTTATTTCATTTGACATAGGGTCCAGATCCAGATCATAGAGCCTTTTGGGGTCAAAGATCAAGAGGGGGATGTGGTTGATCTTAGTCTACACATGTGTCTATTTCATTGATGTTGGGATATTTTATATATATACATGTCATTTTAGATACTTTGATATCTAGAGATGTATGTTATTTTAGATACATGTGTTATTTCAAATACTTTTATATGGATATGTATGTTATTTTAGATACATGTCTTATTTCAGATACTTTTATATGGATCTACAAGTTATTTCAGATACATTTGATACATGTGGTATTTTAGAGACATTTGATGTGGTATTTTGGAGACATTTTATATGGTATTTTGGATACATTTTACATGGGTATGTATACATTATTTCATAGATGTGTTATTTTACATAGATGTACATATTATGTTTGAATGTCTTATGTTCATGTTGAATGTATGTATGTTATCAATATTTAATCAATAAATTTAATACATATTTAAGAACATAAAGAGTACTAGTTAATGTCTTATGTACATGTTAAATTGATCTTTTAATGTCTTAATATTTTATGTTTATGTATGTGTTATTCATGTTTCTGTATATGTTATTCATCTTAATACCTTATTCATGTTTTCAATATTCATGTCTTAAGGGAGATCCTAAATTAACTATATTTAATGACATTTCTTAAGGGAAGATCATAAATTATACATAAGAATGTAGATTAAAATGTATTTTTTTATTTCATAGATGTATTTTTTATTTTATTAAATGTATTTAAGAACATAAAGATTACTAGTAAAGAATACATGATGTGAACTACATATAAGAATAATATAATAACACATAGAATACATACGAACATAAAGAATGTAATACATTTTTTCAATATTCATATTTTTATTAATGTTTATGTACATTTTATTGATCTTTTAATGTCTTAATCTTTTATGTTTATGTATGTGTTATTCATGTTTCTATATATGTTATTCATCTTAATGCCTTACTCATGTTTTCAATATTCATGTACATTTTATTTCATAGATGTATGTAAATATGTTCATGTTAAATGTAGACATGTATGTTTTCAATATTCATGTTTATGTATATGCTATTGTTTTTAATGCCTTAATCTAAGTATAATTAACTATATTTAATGACATGTCTTAAGGGGAGATCCTAAATTATACATATATAAGAATGTAGATTAATGCATAGGTAAGAATATAACATATACATGTACATAAGAAAATATAAAGAGTATGACCTAAAAAATGCATGTTACAACATTTAATTAATAAGAGTTAATACATATAAGATTATATACAAACATATAAAGAATGTATCAAATAAGAACATAAAGATTATACGTACATAAATACATAAAAACATTAACAATCATAAGAAAACATAAATAATGTATATAAATACATATAGATACTAAAGGGCTTGTCTTAAGGAGAGGTCCTAAAAGGTGGTACTAAGGGGATGTCCTAATATGTGGTCTTAAGGGGAGGTTAGGTAGTAGGTAGTCCCAAGGCGAGTTCCTAAGAGGTTATGTTAAGGGGAGGTCCTAAGAGATTGTCTCAAATGAGATATCTATGTCTAATTTAAATAAAAATAACAAAACATGTCTAATTTCACATATCCAAGATAAATGATCCAATTTATACAAATTTATAAATAAAAATATCCTGTTAACATTAAATGTGAAAGTATAAGAGCTATATAGACATAGTTGAACTAGAGCTCCACAATAAGTACATAGGTAAACTAGAGCTCCATAAACATTGTATTGTTAGGATCCTCTCTAGTTTTTATTATCTCTAGAAGTTTTTCATGTTCTTCAATAGACAGTTTCCACTTTTGATTTCTACAACTTCCTCTTTTTTCTATTGCTTCAAATTGTAACTTGGTTGCTATAACATGGTTATTGTAATGTAAAACTTTTCCTCCTAGCTTGTATTCAATTAATTCAATACCACTATTAGTTACCCTTGTTTTTTGATAATATGTTCCTTCAATAACAACTAATCCAATTGGACATGATTGTTCATCAGCATCTATAGTTCCTTCTAGCAACTTCTATTTTGCTTTTTTGAATCTTAAAAGATAACAGTCCACATTTTCTGCATTATCTGACAAGGCTTGAACTGCAAAAATATCTCCTGCATGTATATAAAAATAGATAAATATAAATTAATTTTAAAATGAATATACATTTATATTAATTTATGTATGTGTATATGCACACAAACCTGCCATAACTAAATTAGAAATGCACTCATAATTAGCTAAATATACAAGATCATAAATGTCAATGTCAACTTCAAAAGGAGGTTTTCTAACTATCTCCTTCAAATCCCAAAGTGAAACATATCCATTCACAATATTTTCACATGCACTCACTAGATTGTCCTTAATGCAGTCATCACAAAAACATGTTTTCTCTCTTACTTTAATTACTGGAGGTTTATGGTTTCCTGTAGTCATCACTTGATGCAAACTTCTAATACCAGGAATCATTTGACAATTGTAAGGATTAGATCTATCTATATCTGTTACAAATACAAAATGTAATTGTCATATTTCAAAATAAATATTTAATAAAAAACTCAAGAATTTGAAAATACATTAAAATTAAATATAACTTAGTTCACCATTCACTTCCCAAAAGTAATGCTTATTGTATTTAGCATCTCGAGTAGAAAAATGAACTTTGCACCATTCAACAATTTGATTTGCACTCTCTATCCTATTACTTGTATGTACATACAACATGCATATATATAATTTAAAATATATGCTACTAGTATTAAACATGCACATTAAATGCATATTTACCTACAAGTTCATGTTGTCAAAGCACATGCTTTATACATGCTCCTGCTCCATCATGCTCTCCTTTTTCGTATCCACTTTCAAAGAAATTCCATAAAAACATAACATTGGTTCTAGCATGTTGTATTTCTAACCAATTAAATGTTTTTGCAGATTTGAATTATCCTATGAACATGAAACATGATAAGTATCTATAATTATCCGTGTACATGTATCAAATCAAAATAGGCATGTACAAATTATAAATATAAGTTAAAATAAATTTAAATAAATGTGTAAGTTCGTGTATACTAACCTACACATCCATCAAACCAAATCCAGTGCTTATGAAACATTTATTCCATGATTTCTAAGATCTATAGAGAACATTGCAAAAAAATGAGCCACATAACTCCTATCATGAACTCTATCATCACTAATATAGAAATGAACCTCTTTGATGATGATGCGTTCATTTTCATCTAGCCTTTCTATCTCATCCACCTCAAATTGTGCATATTTGTAGGTCACTTGCACAAATATTGCAACTTGTTTAGAATGATAATATTGCCCTTGAAGCTCTGTTTGAGGTGCAAATGTATAATTCTCAAAAAAATCTACAACTGAAAGTATACAACCAGGTGGAAAACAATTTTTGGAATCACGAAACTATTTAGCTTGCCATCATGCACCATGACAATGTTGGATATGTGGATATATCAATGGAAAAAACTTGGTCATAAACTCATCATAACATAATTCACTCTCCTTCAATAAATTTTTTTTGGATTCATCTCTTGTCTTATTTTGGTATGTCTCATATTCATATCTCATCCATGAGATTGGTGTCAATTCATTAATATTCTCAATTTGCATTTCATAAAATTTGTGTAAATCTCCACAATCTTCACACTGATTTTTGATGCATTGCACTCTGAACTCATCTGAATCTTCTAATTTATCACATAATATGGACTTCACAAATTGTGTTGTACTACTAGGGATGACCAAATTAGGATCAAGTACTGCTATAACTTTTTTATATGATTGCAAGTGTAGACCAAATTCAACATGATTTTGACAACAAGTTTCATGTATCTTATTTATGTGTACAAAGGAAGGATGCAAACTCTTAAACATTCTCTGACATATTTTGACATTTGAAAATTCTTTCTTGAATGTTTGAAATAATTCACTTTGAGTTATATCTATGAAATGTTTTCGATGTTCAATTTTGGCCCATATCTCTTGATCTTTAATTTGTATAGTATTACGTTTGTTGGAAGAAACACAAGAATGTGTGGTCCAAAATTCAATAACTTATCTTTTCACATCTTTAGAAATTTTTTCTTTTCAAGGAACTCTACAAATATTCACCTAGTTATTCTTAATGTTATAATCTAGCATATTTCTCCTCTTGATGTATCTCTGAATAGTTCTTCTAGGTATATGTAGTACA
The DNA here is from genome assembly GCA_028749045.1 of Cupressus sempervirens. NCBI lineage: Eukaryota > Viridiplantae > Streptophyta > Pinopsida > Cupressales > Cupressaceae > Cupressus > Cupressus sempervirens. Next base: position 61,085,005 of record CM053783.1, read on the forward strand.
TCAAAAATTGCACGTACCTATTTTCTATGTGTCAATTTTCTACTAGATATAGTAGTCATCAATGCTCTATGTGCATTACTCAAATCATGTCCTCAAGTTGTGTTGTCAATTTTGTTATAAGCATTTTGCAAGTTTTCAACTATTATTTTATTAATATTATGTGCATGGTTTTTCCTATTATCAACACCAAACAACTCCAAAATAGGTCTCATATCTTTTCTCCTAAATAACTTGACAAATAATTGTGCATGTCCAAATATACTTTTATCTTTAAAATATGTATCCCACATGTTTTGACAATGCTTTCTAATAGTGTTATCATTTATCATATCTTTAGATGGAATATGGTTAAAAAGTAGTTCCTCATCCAAATCAATCAAATTTGTTATGCCTTCTAATTTCTTTCCATCAGTAGAACTGTCAATTTCTTCCTCTTCATTACTTTCATTCTCTTCATGAATCTCATCTTATTTAAAAATTTTAGTAGGTTGGTTTTGGTTACGTTTTGTACGATCTTTCATTTTGTCATCTCTTTTTCTATCATATTTCCTTGATCTTTTCCTTTAATTTCCCATTGAATACTTTAATCTATAGAAACAAAAAAATTAATTTAGATTTTGAACACTAAATACCAGCTAATGCTTCAATTTAGAATACATAAAAATCAAAATAAGTAGATAGGAAAAAACAACTCAAGAATATTTGATCCTTTGCAATTCTGATTAAATCCATAAAATAGTTGTTTCATCAGAATTGCAAAGGATCAAATAAACTTAATCCAATTTTACATATTTCATTAGTTTACATCATCTTCAAATTCTAAACACAAATGCCACTTTTATTTTGTTAAAGTTTAAGAGTTTAAATTCTGATATCACTTTTCCTTTTTAAATGGTGACATAGGTTTGTCCGTTCCCCTGTAAGAAACTATATTGGTAGGTTATTAGAGATTGTTGCACGAATCAAGTCACATGGTTCAACCAAGGAAGAAGATGAGGTTGTGTGGAAGATCTTTAAAACTTGGAAACCACCATTCAAGAAAGTTGCTCATATGATTCAACTACTTATACCCTATAGTAAGGATTTTACCAGGGAAACTTTTCTTGGAAGATTGGAAGCAATAGAAGTAGATTTGAAGTAGTCAAGAGAACTGACAAGAGTTGAGACAAATTTTAGTGCCTTGAATATTTTTCCAAGCCTATTTAGACGCACAAGCACATATGGAGTTTTTTTAGTAGCAACATAACTAGATCTAATGAAGACAAGAAGATTGAGGAAGGTATAACACTTCTTGTGAGAAGACAAAATGATGGTAAGAATATCTTTAAATGTTGGAAATGTAATGTGTTTGGACATTATGCATCTAAATTTCCTAAAAGAGGGAAAAGTATAAGGGAAAATTTAAGCCTAAAAGAGATAGAAACTGTTTGTATGCTAATAAAGATGAAAAATCTAATGAAAGATCTCAAAGTGAAAGTGATGATGAGCTAGGATTTGTAGCTATTAAAGAACATGATCTTGATAGAGAAATTAGAGAAAAAGGCTCTATTTTTCCAAGCTAAAAAGATATTTGATTGGATAATAGATAGTGGTTGTTTGCATCACATGATAGGTGATATAAATAAGTTTTTTTAAATTCAAGAACTATGTTGGACATATTGTTAGAGTTGGTAACAATGCAGCCTATCATATTACAGGGATTGAATCCATTACTTCAGATGGAAGAACTAATATTGATGATGTTTATTTTGTTGATTGATTGAAGCATAATTTATTGAGTGTTGGATAGTTGGTGAACAAAGGATATCAATTACAATTCACAAAAAAGACTTGCATTATCAAGGATAAGGATGGTAGGGTGAGTGGAACTTAAACTAGGTTCAGAGGTAATGTATTTTAGTTAAATCCCATTGAAATGACTTGTTTGGTTGTTGAAGTGGATAATAGTTGGTTATGGCATAGGAGATTTTGTCATATAAAATTTAATAATATTGTAAAGGTTAGTAGCATGTTTGCAGTCAGATATCTGTCTAAGATAATTAAGCCTACTAATGTGGTTTGAAAAGAATGTATTTTGGCTAAATAGAAGAAGGTATCTTTTCCTAGCAATAAGTTCACTACCATAGAGAAGCTAGAGATTGTTTGCACAGATCTAAGTGACCCCTTGAGAATAAGAGGATTCTATGCTGAAAGGTATTTCATGATTTTTGTTGATGGTTTGACTAGAATGATGTAAGTAGCACTTCTTAAAGAGAAGTTTGAAGCTTTTGAGAAGTTTAAGATATTTAAGAATAGAATTGAGAATGGATCATGTGCTAAGATAAAATGTTTGAGATTAGATAGAGGAGAATAATTCACCTCTAGAGAGTTTAACATATTTTGTGAAGAGAATGGAATCAAAAGGAAGTTATCCTCACATAGGACACCTGAACAGAATGGGATTGCAGAAAGAAGAAATAGATTAGTAGGAGAGGTAACAAGAGTGATGTTGTTTGAGAATGATGTATCCAAGATACTTTGGAGAGAAGCAACCAATACAATAGTGTACACTATGAATAGAGTACAAATCAAAAAAGGTATGAGCAAGACACCCTATGAACTATGGTTTGGTCACTCACCATCACTTAAGTATTTTAGAATATTTGGTAGAAAATATTATATTAAGAAAGATGGTGATGTTGGAAAGTTTGATCGAAGAAGTGATAAAGGTATGTTTCTTGGTTATTCATTGAAAATCAAGGCATACTGATGTTTTAATCATAGAACTAAGACAATAGTTGAATGCACAGATGTTAATATTGATGAAAAGTTTGGAACTAAAGAAAATATGGTAGATTACAATTCAGATGAAGAAGAAGATAATTCTGGAAATGTTAGACAAAATGCAAAAGTTTTCTTTGAGACTAACAATAATCTACAGAATGATGTGTTAACCGTTGAGCAAAAGGGTGAGTAGAGATCTAAACCTAGAGATGAGATCAGAGTTGAGATATTAACTCCTACCCTTAATAGGAATTTGATAGAAGAAAAAGACATTGTATGAAGATTAAAGAAAGCTATATATGGTTTGAAGCAAGCACCTAGAACTTGGTATGCAAGGTTGGACAAATATTTGGCAAAACTTGGATTTTCTTAAAAGTTATGGCAGATAGTAACTTTTATTTGAAAGAAATTGAGAATAGTTTGATCATATTGGTAATTTTTTATGAAATCATATTTAGAGGAAATGATGAAGCAAGTGATAAGTTTGCTAAACAAATGAAGAATGAGTTTGAAATGTGCATGATAGGAGAAATGAAGTTTTTCCTAGGATTGCAGATTGTGCAAAATAGTGATGGAATTTTCATTTCACAAGCTAAGTAATTGAAGGATTTGTTGAAGATATTTGGATTGGAAAGTTCTAAGCATGTTGGCACACCTATGATAACTAGATACAAGTTATCTAGCAAATATGAGACATATACAATTGATTAGAAGAAGTATAGATCCATGATTGGAGGTTTGTAATATCTAACTCACACCAGACCAAATATAGCAAATGTAGTTGGCATTGTAGCTAGATTTCAAGATGATCCTAAGGAGTATAATTATGCATCAGTAAAGAGGATATTCAAATATTTGAAAGGAACATTTGACTATGGTATTTGGTATGATAGATTGAGTGATTTTACTCTATATGCATATACTAATGTGAATTTGGTAGGCAGTATGGATGACAGAAAGAGCACCAATGGTGGATCATTTTTTCTTGGACAAATATTGGTTTCTTGGCTAAACAAGAAACAAGATTGTATTTGTTAGAGTACAATTGAGGTAGAGTATGTTGCAACAAAAAATACTTGTGACCAAGTGAGGTGGATGAAACAAACACTGAAGGGTATCAAAATTGAGTTTGTAGAACCTTTTATCATTTACTATGATAACACAAGTATAATAAGCATGTCTAAGAATCATGTATTTCATTCTAAGACTAAGCATATATCTATTAAGTATCATGTACTGAGAGAGGAAGTAGCAGAAAAAGAGATTAGATTAGAGTATACAAGCACTCAAGATTAGATTGTAGATATTTTTATGAAGCCCTTACCTAAAGATACATTTGGGTACTTGAGAGGTATGCTTGGGGTTATACCCTTGTCTACTTCTAAGTAGATGATGCAGTAAGAGAATCAGTATAGTGGTATAGAGCACTATTGCTAGGTTGGACTGAATGCTTATGTTTCCCATATGAGGGAGTATCTATGATGAGCTGAGTCATTGAGGACTCTTGGTAGTTGGTCTTGAATAGTGTCTTTGGACACTTGAGCTGGTTGAAGACTTGGACCAGTAAATTAACATAATGAGAACTTTGTTATTAATGTCAATGGGAGAGAATATGCATGAAAAACATCACCTATGTATGTATGGGGGAGAGTGCATGAAATATCATTTTATTAGGGAGATTTAGAAAGATTTAGAAGGAGGAATATCTTGACGAGGGAGATATGTATTATGAGTTTTTTATTGTAAACAAATGTTGCCGATCCTATAAGAAGAAGAAGAATAGTGAAATGTTCCAGAGGATTTTAGATTTGATTAATGAAGAGGATTTGAGAAGATGAGAACAACAACACCAATAGAGTATTGGTTTGGTATTCTTGGAACTTTGGTGTTTTTCATCTATGCTGCCATCAATACCAAAGGGGGAGATTGTTAGCATGAATGTTCCTGATACTAATTTGGAGGAGTATCCTAAGCATTGGAGAGTATTGACATGTTGTATTCATGACTATGTTTGTCACTAATGTCAACATAGCAGTAAGTCTATGAATACTAACAAAGTAATAGAGAGAGATCTTTGTTGTACAGACAAGGTTTTTCTTGTCTAGTGATGCACGATCATGGACATGTTTAGTATAGTATCTTGATGATGTGGTTCAATGTGCAACATATAAGTTGAAGACGTATGAAAGTTGTAACTTATTTACAAAGTATTATAAAAGTAGTTCTTGATGTTTTTTCACTATCTTACATCTAAGATGCAATGAAGAGATGCATGGTTAGCTAGTAACAAAGGACAATTTTCTAGTGACATCAGCAAGTGCGCAAGCCCATCTTACGTGTGGATTTTTGTATAGACTATGAGCCGATAGTGCTATTGTAATTATAATTAATTAATTATCTTATTATAATTAATTGGGAAAGCCTCAAGGCCAACTCAAGGAATTATTTTAAATATATGGTATAAAGGAAAGATGTTTTCCTTTTTTGTAAGTGGATCCATTATTGTATGAATTGCGAAGTGAGAAAAGGAGAAGAGTGTTTGGTGAATGTGAGTAAGAGATTCAAGGGATTATTGGATGTGAGATTTGTAACCTAGTTACAAGATCAAAAGGAGAAGAGGTCTAGTTGATAGGACAGAGAAATGAAGTACTATTCAATTCTATTATTCTCTCAGGAATAATATAGAGATCATTTGGATAGTGGGTTAATTGGTCTTGCCCTTGAAGCTATTTGGGTAGTGGGTCCAGTTGTCTTGCACACCTCCTAACAAGGTTGGCACAACTCCTAATAGGGTTGGGATATCCTAACAAGGATTCAAATTCTCCTAATAGGGATTGATATTTATTGAATGTTGTTATAGATTCCTAATAAGGTCCATCCTCTAACAAGGAATATTATAATTAGTAAATCATCTTGTGGGTACCATCCCCACCAAGGTTTTCCTTCTGACCAAGGGTTTCCCTAATTAAAATATTTGGTATTATTATGTATGAGTATATTTTTGTGGTTTCTAATTATATTACTCATATGGTTAATTTTTTTAAAAGTTGATAATTTTAATATTATTTGGATAACTAATTCACCACCCCCCACCCCCCCCCCCCCCCCCCCCCCCCCCCCCCCCCCTCTTAGTTATATTGATGGACTATATATTTTAACACAATGTGTATGTAACATGTACATAAAAAGTTTGGCTCTTAGCTGAGCTCAATTGCAAAGAGTGAAAATTTTGAGTTGGTGGTCCCAAGTGGTTTTCCTTTACAGGGTTTCCACACTAAAATTATTGGTGTCAAATGTGTGAATGTTGTTATGTTGCAAATTTATTTACATGTTATTTTTAATATTATTACAAAGCAATAACAACTAAGTTAATGGTTGGTAATTGCTAAGTTATACTACCATCAGTCAGTTATAACATAACAGTGAATGAATAGCTTGGAGTAAAGTGACTTAAATATTTAATTGATAAGTTAGATTAGCACACCGAGTGATTGTTTATGATGTTTTTTTGGTATTGAAATTGTTTGAAGGGATTATAGGATAAGTGAACATAATTGATTAACCCCCACTCCCTCTCAATTATCTAACAATGAACTCTATGTAGTGTACTTAAATATATTTTAATTCCATTTGTAATACCTTTAATAGGGTGTAGTGCTTTTAATAGAGTAAATCCTCTTGTGTTTAGTGCTTTTACTAATCAATGTGTGGCTTAAAGTTTAAAGTTTCTTTTAAGTTTGTGTGTGATTCCTTATTTCACCTAGTTTCATCACATAGCTCTAATCATAATATCTTATTCCTTATTTAACTAGATCCATGATGAATTTTTTTAAAATTTATACCAACATTGATGATATAAATTGACACAACTTAACATTTGCAACGAGTAATAAATATAAGATGCTTTAACTATTCATTGTATCAATTTCTAGATTAACATTAAATATTAAAAATATTGATTAAGCTTGTCTACATATTAGCAATATACCAAACAAGGCTAACCATTGACATTAATAGTAAAGAAAGAATGCAATTCATATGCTACTTAAGTATTATTACAATGGAGATAAGGAATGTTATATTATCCAAATATTTGTATACAAAATATTTCCCCAACATAAACCTATATATATATATATATATATATATATATATATATATATATATATATATATATATATATATATATATATATATATAACATACGTTATTTTATTCAAAAAGACATTGAACCCTCATAAGAACTATATTTTTCATACAAATAATGTATAAACTCCAATTAATAAAAAAATGCATTTAATTCTTACCTAAAAACTAAACTTAATGAATGGCTCACAAGGTACAACACTTGGTGAAGGGTTTGGGAGGAAACTTTGTAGTTAAGTGTGCTCAAGCTAGAGTAGTATTGGGATGGGTGACTTCACCATAATTCTTATTCTCTCATATCTATGATCATCTCCAAGATCTAATGAGTTCTAAGTGTTCCATTTATTCTCATGAGAGAAGGATTCATGTGAGTCACTACTCATGAGACATGGGTCAATGAGTTTTTCTCAAAAAATATACAGATTTGCTATGGGAAATATCTCCTACTTATCAACTAAAATTCTACTTACTAAAATTTAATCCTAAATTAGTCATTAAAATCATTTAAACATACAAGATAAAACAAATTTAAAATTGACATTGACTAAATAAATTTTGACCAACACAACCCCAACTAAAACTACCAATCCTCTTAGAAACTATTCTAACTGACAATAAATATATATGATTTCAATAATATATTTGCAAATAAAATAGCTACTCATTAGGAAACACGACAATCACTGAAAGATGATAACTACAAATTTATACATAATCTAACTAAATAAACAATTAAACTCTAACGTCTTAACTAACTTATAATCATGCATATGCTAAATCTAACCCTTATATATGGCTACTTGAGTACCAAGGAAATTATTTCAGGGATGAAAGAGAGTTCTAAGTTTAATTTGAAAATTACAAAGCTAACATATGAAACCACCCTTAAACATCAAATACTAAGAAAGAAATTAAGTTCAAAAAAAATTTCAACTTTGAATGTTCAACACTTTTAACCTAAGCATCAAGCATTAGTGTGTGTGATGTTTAAGCCCACACTATTATCCAAGAGACTAAATACAAATTGTCCTTTAATTTTAAAAGTGGAAAGGACTACCTAAAACATAACATCTATAGGTGCAAAAGATGCTAGTACAAATGGATTGATTCTCACCATATGAATTATAGCTTGTGCATAGGATCAATTCAATAGATAGATGAGAGGGCACTATCTGTAACTGAAAAGCTTTCCTTAGAAAAAATGTGGATGAGTCTATTTCATTACAATAGAATCACACACAACTAAGAATCTACTCAATTTTCTCCTAGCTTGAATGCCCCACTAATCATCTAATTATGGCTTGCATTCAACAAAACTTTTCCCTCTTGTTCCTCCTCCACAAAGAGTCGTGAAGGCAAAGCATGTGGTTCAAATTCCACATTTAAAAGTGAACTTTTCATGTGTAACGTAGTGGCAAGGGAAGTGTGGGGTCATAGCAAAGACAGACCACTAGGTAGGTAATAGACACAATGGGACCAGGGCATCACACTAGAGCATCACAGTGGGACCAGAGTAGTAGACACAATACCAGATAGGGTTCAGATCCTAGACAGGCTCGTTTCCAAGAGCAAAATTAAGACTAGGCCCAACCCACAACAAGATAGTGGTAGACCTTTAAGCCAGGGGTTTCAAGGTGCACTTTCCAATTTTTTTTTTGTTTTATATGTTTTCTTTTGTTAGTTTCTGTTTCATCCTTCTTTCCTTTGATCAATGGAAAAAAAAATTATGGATACATAAACAATGGGAAAACAAATGGTGGATATGCAAGCTATGGGAAAACAAACCATCTCATTGGTCAAAACTGGTCAAGAAATTCTGGTGCACTTTGAAACTAACCATTTAGGTCAAGTCAAATTGGCATCACTCAGCAAGATAGGGAAATATATTTGGGTCAATGTTAAATAGTTCAAGGGCATCTTAAAACGTAGACTTGCTCACTTCAAAGGGTCACATGAAAAGCATAAACATGGCTAGAGATTGCATAAACCAGAGAAGAAATAGAAAGATGTTGTCAAAATGTGCCCTCCTCCACACTTAGATGGTGACAGTCATTTGTGTGGTAGTAGAAACTTTGTTGATTTTGTCACTTACAACCCTACCTCCACACCTCTCACTTGGTGCCCAGATCTTTATGTGCAAGAACTTTTGAGGGCCAAGAGGAGGTTGGAACTCCTAGAGGCTAAGAAGCAAGAAAGTTACCATAATATGCAAGTGTTAATTACAACAAATAAAACTCTTGTAGATAATAACAACACTTTAAAAGCTCAAATCTCAACACTACAAGAAACACTTTTAGTAGGGAAGCTTGAATGGTAGAACATGAAGGATGAATGGAAAAAATTGAATGCTACATTGGAAACAAACAAGGTCACAACAAATACTGAGTTATCTTATTATAAGGAGAGAATGATTCTTCACACTAATTTGCTGGGAAAGGAAGAGGTTGAAGAGGAGAGGAGAAGTTTTTCAGAAGTCACCAAAACTTGGGACAAAACTAGCAAACACCTTGATATGGAAAGAGAAGAGGCAAATATTTGTGTGAACACAAAAGACAGAGAGGTCAAGGAAAGGCAGCATAGGGCATCCAATATAATTATCAAAGGGATAAAAGATTATGGGGAAGCCAAACACACCCTTGACTTAATGAGGTATTTCCTATAGGATGTGTTGTTGTGGCAAGGACAAATCTATCAAACTTGGAGGGTTGGAAAACCACACGCTGAGAGAAATAGGCCAATCAAGGTAGTCATGCCCAACATTAGTGAGAAACAAAATATACTCAACAAAAAATAGCTCTTGAGGGGTTCTCACTTTGTTTTAGAGGAGGATTTAACCATGAGACAACAAGTAGAAAGAAGGATGGAAATGGAAAAAATTAGAATAGCTAGAAATGAAGGCAAAAGAGCTTGGATGTTTAAAGGAAAAGCAATTATTGCTCATTTTGGCCACCACTCCAATGAAGGGCAGCAAGAAGGCAACAAAGCTATGACAAAAAACACTTTACCATGTAGTGATACAACAAGATCAGCAATCACGCTTAGCGATAATAACTCAACTTCAAGTCTTTCACATCAAAAAAAATAGCAATCAAGCTTAACCTAGGTGTCCTTAAGTTTAGTTTGTTGGAATTGCAGAGGTTATCTGTGGAGATGTGGGCTTGGGTTAGGACCTATCACGGAAGGCAAAGACATTATTTGTCTCATAGAGAAACATGAGCATGAGGGATGTAAAACCCCATTGTTTGAAGGCTACTAGAAGATGGCAGTGTGGAATGAGGTAGTGGGAAATCGTAAAGGTCATGGAGGTATAATGGTTCTAGTAAAAGAAAGAGAAGGTCATGCCATTTAGTTGGAAAATACTAATGCTAATAAACAATTTATATGGATCAAAATTGTGGAAAATAACACTCTTCTTAGGATTGTAGCTTGTTACTTTGCTCCACAAGTATCTAAAACTTATAAAAAGTGTGGCTTAGATCATAATGACCCCTATGCTGCATTAAAGAAATATGTTGCTATTGTTTCGTAGCATGGGGATGTTCTTCTTGTTGGAGATTTCAATGCTAGGACAACAAATTGGCAAGCAAGTATTTTCAGCTCCAAAGTAAATGATAACCCTATTTGGCTCACAGAAGAAAGAAATCATCAATGGGAAAGAATATCCAAAGATGCTAAAGGCTGCAATCATTTTGGGGAAGAATTGATCACTCTATGTGGCACATTTGATCTCATAATTTGTAATGGTTTGGCTAGATGGGCTAAGTCGGGCAATTTCACTTGCAACACATACAACAGGGCAAGTGTAGTAGATTATGTAAATTGTTTGCAAAATTTGTATGAAAATATTGAAAAAGTTAAAATTGGAGAGAACATTTGGGATCTCAAATCAGATCATAGACTATTGTATGTAAATTTGTATTGGGCAAAGGATAGGCAGATTGGGGCAAAAATCCAAGGCCTTCAATACCCCCCTTCTTAGGGAAAAATTTTGTTAACTTCAAAAAATAGTAACACTTTCAGATCTACTCTTGAGGAACTTTGTATGGGACACCCTATGTATAAACATGGTGTTAATAGTCATGATTTATCAAATCTGATTCATGAGGCTCTTTCAAAATGCAAGAGAGAAAAACATAGAAAATCTAAAACTAATTGTTTTCCAACCAATGCTTGGTTTGATAAGGAATGCAAGAGGGCTAGGAGAAACCTAAGGGAGTCAAATAAAACTAACCTTGACATTAAGGCCTACAAATAGATCCTAAAGAAGAAAAAAACCAATTTTATGTTCACAAGGAGAGAGGAGCTAATTTTCTTGGGCAAAAATAACCCCAAACATTTTTGGAAAGAACTCCAACCAAGGAGAAAGAAAACTGAAAATAATATTACTACCACCCAATGGTTTGAATATGCTAAGAAACTTTATGAACAAGAGGGTGGAGTGGGACAACAACCTTTGGTCAATGATGATACAAATCTTTTCACTATGCAAGAGATAGAGATAGGGATTAAGAAGTTAGGTGGAGGTAAAGCAAAAGACCTTGGTGCGCTCGAAGCAAAATATCTGAAGTAGGGTATGAAAACTCTTGCACCACACATCATTGAAATTTTCAACAAAATCTGCCAAGAAGGGTTTCCAAAAGATTGGACAATCAGCCTTGCAATACCACTTTTTAAGAGTGGTGATGTTAACAATCCCTCCAACTACAGGACTATAATGATCAATCCCCTCTTTGCTAAACTTTTTGGTAGCATGATAGAAACTAGGATCAGTAAATGGATAGAAGAAAATCATAAACATGCTAAAGGGCAAGCTAGTTTTAGGCCAAAGCACTTGATAGTGGATCACTGTGTCACTTTGAGACACATTATTGAAAAAGAGTGGGAGAAAAAGGAAGTGGTTTTTTGTTGCTTCATTGACTTTAAAAAGGCTTTTGATACCTTCCCGAGAGACAAACTTTGGTTCAGGATAGAAGAATTGGGGATTCCTATGCATCTTAGAGCTATTATTCATAGGATGTACAAAGAGGTGAAAGTCAAAATTAGAACTTTAGATGGCATTTTAGAATGTGTTAGGAGCAATATCAGGGTCAAACATGGCTGCCCTTTATCTCCTACTTTATTTAGTTTATATATTGACAAACTAGAAGAGTGGTTAAACATGCAAAAGGGTGAATGCATTTAGCTAGGTGAATTTGTTATAAAGTTGCTCCTATATGCAAATGATCTCATTTTAATTACCAAATCTGCCTATGGTTTGCAAGATCATCTATTTTCTCTTGAGCACTTTTGCGGAATGGTGGGGATGCAAGTCAATATTAGCAAGACTAAGGTTATTATTTTCTCTAATAATAAAAAACAACATCAAAATGAATTTTATTACAATGGAAGTGTTCTTGAAGAAGTTGCGGAGTATAAATACCTTGGCATCAATTTCAACAAAAAACTAAACTAGTCAAGCTGTAGGTATAAAAGGATATTAGGTGGGTGGAAGGCTTTTTATGCTGTTTAGAATAGGTATTGTGAAGCATAGTTGTGGGATTGGAAAACTATTCTAACCTTGTTCGATCTTCTTGTGCTACTAGTTGTTCTTTACGGGTGTGAATTATGGGCCATCAACACTACTATAGCACAATGGAAACAAATTGAAGGAATCCAAAAGCACTTGATCACAAGCAAGTTTAAAATAAAAAGAACTTTTCCATATGGTATGATGCTAAGTGAAATGGGGGCTGCTCCTATTGAGGCACTTGTTATGGTTCACCTTCTAAGCTATTTAAAAAGAATTGAAAAAATGGAAGAGGATAGATGGCCTAAAGTTATCTTTAGTGACACACTATGTAAGCAAAAAAGGACATGGGTGCAACAAAACATAAAATGGATGAGTAAATGGAATATTCAATTCAATATGTGCCCCAAAAATAATAAATAAATAAAGGCCTTTGTTATGGATATATTCTACAAGAGAAATTGGGGAAGTGAGATCGGGAGGAAGAAACTATAATATATAAATGAGTTCAACCCCACTTGTGATCAACTCCAAAAAGCATACATAGGAGCCAACATTTCATGGAGGGATAAAATTCTTATTGCTCAGATGAGAACCAACTCTCACCAACTTCATTATGAGAGCGAGTGTTGGAAGAGGCCAAAGGAGGCTTGGGAAGAGAGAATTTGCAGATTCTGCAATTCTGGGAAAGTGGAAACTGAACAACACTTTATTTTAGAATGTGAGGCCTACAAGAGTAGTAGAGATAAATTTGCGGATACTATATGTGAAAATTCTTGGAATAACCTATTCAATGAAGAGTACATTGAGAAATTGGGTGGACTCATCATCATCTTGCACAAGAAGCAAACAGTGCTACTTAAGTCTACTTGAGTTGTCTTGCTGTCCCATAGGCTATTTTTAGCCTTGTGGATGTTAAAATTTTATCTATCTATCTTATGTATGTATAGGATACAATTATCTATTAAGCGGTGGTTCAATCAGATGATAATGAAAGGGATAGGCTAATCTCCATTTAAAATGAACTAAAGACAAAAAAAACTCAAAAAAAAAAAAAAATCATTGATCAACTATATAGTTTGGATGGAGGATAGCCGTGTCCTGAATGAAATGGTTCCCATGAGATTTGATCTGACATAGGATGCAAGTATGATTAGTTTCCTTGGTAAATGAAATTCACACATACAAAAAGGTCTAATTTAAATAATAATAATAAAGCCAAGACTGCAATGGTCAAGTGTTACCACATGATGGGAAAGTTCAATTCTATGACTTTTCCTTGTCATTCAATGCAGAAAACCCAATTTCATGACTTCCCATCTTATGGAAAATTTAAAAACTTCATTTTTTTGCTGTGTCAAAGTGTTCTTGGAATTATTGTTGAGCTTGAAGTTTGAGCTGTGATCCATGATGTCTCTATGTTTGTCTAAAATAGTGTAAAATAGAAGTGAAGCAAGTGGTTTGATTTATGAAAATATATCACCATATTCATTAATTGATATGTACTTTGAGAGATTTCAAATCTCAATTTATCTTTCATTTCTTGAATTTATTGACTTCGAGTTATCCTATATGAAGACTTTACTCCGAGTTGTCCTGTATGAAGACATGATGATGTTTGTTTGATATAGTGTTACAGTTGTGAACCAATGTTTTAATATTTACAAGTGCAACCTTCTTCAATTATCTATCTATCAACAACCCTCTTCAATTATCTATATATATCAAGCTTAATTTTTATTCTTAGTGTGTGATGTTTAAGGGTGACCGATTTTTTTAAGTGAACCAATTTAATCTTTTCAACTTATTAATCAATTATCAATTCAGTTTACAGTTTTCAGTTAAATTCTTGATATATGACATCTTCATGTTTCCCAAATAAGTTAATGAAAATATGGTCATAATCACAAACAATATAATGTTGAACATTTTGTATGCACATGTAATGATTGTTAATGGAAATGAATATGTATAAATTTATTTTCTATATGATTATGGTTATTGTGTAAGAAACTATGAATTATTTTTTGCTCATAGATTCTATAGGGAATGGAATAAATGTACTTTGTATAGGTGCAATTTTTCATAATATATATTTACTCTCATATCTCAAAGGCATGGTTTGCAATTGTTTTAAGAAAATTGGAACTACAAGCATAGCTATAAATATGGAAATGAAAGTTGGGTATCAAGTATATCACTCTAAACTCTAAAGATTTCCAATAAAAGCTCATTGTACAATGATATAGAAAATGATGTGCCTAAAGCAAGGCCAACTCTCAAAGAACTATGTGGTAAGTTGTAATGACAACATGTGATTTGTACATATGTCATATAGTGAATTAGACCCAATAATACATCTCTATGGTAGATTTATAATAATGTTTTGATTCAGTATGTTACCAAATGCTTGTAATCTCAAATTATTCCATAACATATTTGGCAAAGACATCCAAAAATGGAATGCTTGTGCTACCTATAGTTTAAAGTAAAGAGGATTACCTTCATAGGGACCTCATATTTTGTAAAAGAATTATACTTAAAAAAAAGAAAATCTGCATGATTATTCATTTATTCAATTTATTATATGTATAGTTCCAATATGAAAAGTAATGGTAAAAGAAGATTCTCTTTGTTATGATATGAATAAATTTTGGGTGGAGTAAACCTTATCAGATAAAAGAGAGAGCGTGTTTTTTATTTTTGTAAGGGGATCTCTACATCAAATGGTATTATATATAGAGATCTTGAGTATCTAGATAGATCACTAAATGTGGGGTAATCTACACTTGGACCTAGGTTGGATACATTTTTTCTATTAGAGTAGTCTGGTTCTCCTCCAATATAGATTAAAGCTAGGTATAAGGTGTACATAGTTTAGGCCTACTAAGAGAGAGTGGGTAGAGGAAGCTAGAGATGTATCTTCTATAAATCATTATTAGGTAGAGGATAGATGTGTGTGGTCTTGATGAAGATGTATGAGGAAGTTACAAGAAGAGCTATGTAGAGAAATTGTGGGGAAAATTCTTAGAGTGTGTGGATAGATCATCAAATGTTTGAGGCAGTCTACATTATGTTATAAGGGTGGAGATTGGAATTGTATAAATGGATTATTAATTATGAGGTATATCTATCAAGGTGAGAGGAGGTATTAGAGATTTGAAAAGGATTATTACAAGTGTACAGATAACTGAACAATTGAGAGCTAGAAGCTACAAGGAAAGTTGAAGGCAAGAAAAACATTCCATCAAATTATGAGAGGATGAGTTTGATGAAGAGAAATATGAAGTTGGTCATGAGGAGGAATGCGATTTTTTTTTCTTGGCAATGATATTGGGAAGATAGTTGTGGGATGTTGAGATCCAATTGATGAAAGACAATTGGAGTATGAAGCAAAATGAATTGAGAGAAACCCACACAAATGAAGAGAAAAAAGATAATAAAACAAACATTATGGATTTTAATTTGGGGAGTAAAATATGAGAATTCCATGGAGGTAAAAATATCTCATAGGTGCCCATTTATGGGCTTGTTGGGGTTAATCCAACTTTGAAGAGGGCAATGACATCTTGGACACCCCCAAAGGATGGTTGGATTAAGATTAAATTTGACAGGGTAGCTAGGGGAAACCTAGGTGTTTTAGGGTGTGGTTGTTTGGCAAGAGACCACAAGGGAAACATCCTCACCCTTACATCCAAATTTTTGCAAGATGGAACAAATAATACAATAGAATGTTTTGTAGCTAGGGAGGCTCTAGGCTTAGGAGAAAAAATTGGGTGTAAACGAATTCATCTGGAAGGTGATTTAGAGATCATCATAAATGGAATCAAGAGAGGAAAGATGGAGACATGGAACTTGGATCATGTATTTAAAAAATCAAATAATTTCTTATGGATTTCAATGATTTTATGGTATGACATTGATTTCAAGAAGTGAATAGGGTGGCGGATATGCTAGCCAATGTAGAGTTGGGTCTACAAAATGAAATCTTTGAGGACTTTCATCACCTTGGATTAGAATAAAGAGAGCATTATTGTTCAACCATTAGACACATTATTTCATACATGAATATTTAAAACTAGATGGTTTAAGGGAAATGCATCATGAGTCTAACTTCTGAGGACATTAAATCATTCCACGGTAAGTAGAGATTTACACTTCACCACTGTAACCCTCACACGCATCAAATGGAGTGTTGGTTTACCTTGGTACTTCATTCTAGAGAGTTCCAAGGTAGCTATATTCAATTAGAAGGCAAGTCAAGTTCATTTTCTTTCCACTATGACAAAAATGGAGGCAAACTTTTCTCTCGGCTCAGATTCTCAGATGCAAACCTATAAAGGCTAGATTACCACATGGCATCTCAAACACATTTTTGTGTTTGATGACTTGGCTTTTTTGGAGGGTGTACAATAGATGCTAGGGCTAGAATATATTAATGCATTCTAGACGAGGAGATCAAATTTAGATCTGTCATCATTGTTTGTTGCGCTTGTGTTGATGGTGGGGGAATTGAAAGAAGAGGTTTGTCGGGTGGTAGCTGCATGTGTAGATAGGCAATGGCTTCTGGGGCTAGAGGACATAATTGAGAGATTTATTATGGGTATAGGTATTGAGATGGTAACTAAGCCTTAGAGGCAAACTAGTGGAGGGGATTCCTCAATTCAACTAGTGGTTGTATGGCTATCATCAAATCCACAAGGTACCCATATCCCAAAAGTAGAATAGGGGTGGAACAAGATAGTGAAGTTTCTGTATGAGCACATTTGGGCACCAGAGGAGAATGCACAAGGCTTTATGAGGCCATGCCAAGAAAGAGCATGCTCACTCCTAGACAAAAAATTTGCCACCAAATTGTGAAGAAACACCACTGTGAGGAGGGCGAGTCCACATCACAAGGAGTCTGGGTTGATGCCTCGTTGCTAGTAGATAAAGGGGAGGGAAATGGAAAGCATTGTCTAGGGAGGAAGGGGAATTTGGTGATGGATGAACACTCAACTCCAAAATTTACTCATGAGGACGTAGCATCATGGTTCAAAGAGTAAAAATTTACAAGTAGTGGAGATGGAGATGGTTATGTTTTGTTTGTATTGATCAGTTAAATGTTGGCGTGGGTGTCTTTGCCTTCTTTAGATTGTTCATACTATATTTTGTTGTTTAATGGCATATGTATGGTTAGGGTATCGGTAGTATAGTAAAAAAGGCATTTTTCCATACCAAAGAAATGTATCTCTCTTTTAGCAATATAATACAAAATGTTACCTATCAAAAAACAAATATCTCATAGGTTGAGGTAGTGAAAGAGGAAGAATTCTACAAGGTAGAGATTGTATCATAGATTGAGGTATGTGCACCAAGATGGTGTGTAAAATGGGGGGGTATAAGTGGACACCTTTTTTTCTAAAGTCAGGTAAACCTAATCTTGGAAGACATTTGAGGGTCATTCACTCAAAATGAGAAAATGTGTAGAGCACAAAAAATGTAGTACTCTTGTATCATCTTAAAATGGAAGCACTTCCATGTTTAGAGCTTTTAGCCCTCAGAGTAAGTGTTCTAGGGTCTTATCAAGCACTTTGAATGGGTTTTTGCATGGATCTGGCAGTTTCCCCCTATTCTATTTCTCTCTCTCTCTCTCTCTCTCTCTCTCTCTCTCTCTATTTGCAGCCTGTTTTTGACAATATGCTCTCTGAAACTAAAGATTTTGACTTCTGGGTCAAGGACAACTTGGTGGGTCAAGGTCAACCTCAATCTTGACCTAGGTCAAGGATGACCTTGACCCTAATCTAGGGTAGGGTTGGCCTTGTCCTTGACCCTAGGCTCATTTTTCAATTTTTGGGAGTTTTAGGACATTGAGCTTTGGAAAGTTTTTTTATCCCACTTCCACATTCACTATTTTAGGTTTCAAAATGGTAGATCACTAAATTACATTTAATCTAGGTCTATTCCTAGGGGTTAAGATTAAATGGGATTTAATGCTCCTATGTCAACCTTTTCTAGGAGTTAGTGCCCTAGATCTCTATATAAGGAAGCCTTCCTCCCTCATTTTGACACACACAAGCTATCAATAATCTTGTGCATCCATGATCCACTATCTATGAGAAAATTTATTGTCTACTTCTATAATACAATTATTATGTGAGCATCCACATACTATGAAGTGAATATCTACCATTATTCAAGCATCCAATTCATCAAGGAGATCCATTGTTATCCATTGAAGGATTTAATCTTTATGGAGCCCTCTTGTTGAAGATTTCATCCACATTCATTCAAGATTGGTGTTGAAGATCTAATGCCATTGATTTGAGACATCCTAAATATATTTCTACATACATTTGGACTATCTATGCTTGTGGATTCAAAGATTTGAATCCTCCACAAACATTTCAACATAAGTGAGGTAAAAAGTTCCATTTACTTTGTTTATGCATATTACAATTTCAATTCAATTTCAAGGTTAATTAAAAACTAGGGTTTGACCAAGTAAAACCCCCCATCCAAAAAAAACAAAGCATTTTTCTTGTAGATACATGTGTAGAACAATGATTTGAAGAGAAGATTTAGATACCCTTTTTGTCAAACTTGCAAGATCTGCGAATATAAATTGTGTCAGAGCAGTGCAGGTGAAGGTCAAATTTTTGGGGTATAATTATGCCCTGGGTAGGATTGTGCCCTACTATTAGGGTCAAGATTGACCTCCCTTCAAAAAGATAAAGGATTTTTGGTTTTTCTCCATCTAAACATTTCTAGTTTGGAATAGGTCACATATTTTCCAGAAACTATACACAGACACTAGAAAAAAATACTTTCCATATTCAAGGTTACTATGTATCTTTTATCTGTTTCAAGATTTAAGCAGATACTCCCTCATAATAGAAAGATCATATGACCCCCTTAAATCCCTATTTTCTACCACATGATCCATTTCTGCATTGATCCCTTTCTTATGCTCAATCAATTTGGATCATCACATTGGAAATTACGGTTAAGGGAGGAAACCTTATTTTCTTTCTATTCAACTCTAAATGTAGTTTATAAACTACTAAGGTCTTTTAAAAATCAAGATTAATACGGTCAAACCCCACACACACAAAAAAAAATTGATCTTTTTTTTCTTCTTAAAAATATAACATAGTTGTTTCTGTGCACTCAACAAAACTTATAATTATGTTTATTATTTTGCAAAACCATTTAGTAGGTTGATAGGTAAGGGGGAGATCTATAAGTTGTGTATTTTTTTCATAATTTTTAGATGAGTAGTTTTTTTCTATGATTTTTTGAAGTGACTCCATCCTAAAATTCTAGTACCTCTTTGTGTGCTAGTCATAACTTGCCTCAAAATAATCTAAAATCAACACTTAAAAAAAAATGTATATAATCAAGTGTAGAACAATAATATGTAATTTATTTTCTATTTGGTTAAGTAGATTAAAATTCATTAAAAAAATAGTAGTCATATGTCTAAAAGGACTATCAAGACACTGATATAGAAAAACCAACTTCACAATGCTAATCTTGTCCAAAAATAAATAAAAAATATATGGTTAAAAAGGTAAAAAAACATGTGGGATTATGGTGGCAGTTTTAGAGATACCCACTTTACCATGTGTAAACCTGATGAAGTCAAAGACAAGAATTGATCTTGGAAGATGAAAAAATGCCTAAAGTGACAAAAAATGGAGAGAAAACATCAACCTAAGCCTTTGAGTAGTTAAACATGCCTATTGTCAAGCCTAAACACAAATGTACATTTTTGTTAACAAAACATGATCACGTTTTGCTTCATATGACTAAATTATCATACTAGACATAATGTGATCACATTATGCAACAAAAAATGGAGGGAAAACATCATCCCAAGCCTTTGAGTAGTTAAATATGCATAAACATGGTCACACATTTTTTTAACAAAACCTGGTCGCGTTATGCTTCGTAGCACCTAACAATGCATGCTCCAAATGTAACAAGTTTGTACATTCATCAAATTAAGAAAAGAAAAATCAAACACAAGAAAAAGGAAATGACAAAGTAGATATTGAGAAAATTAAGAAGGAAATGAATAAAAAATGGAAAAAGAGAACAAAATATGGAAATAGTGGAGCAAATGGAGCTGAGGTCACCTAATCAAATGGAGAATGTGATCATGTCATCTCAAACTAAGAAAGAAAGGTATTTATGGAACTATATATTTAATTGATATATCATACATCAGTTCCTTACATGAAATGAGCCAAAGTTTATATCTACATAGATAAAGATGTATAAGAATAAATTTATGAAGGATTGGCAACCATCAGTAAAATTATTTATGTTAACCAAGCATTGCAACATAGACCAAGCACCTCAGAATGAAATGGTAGAGATTGAGTGATATGGAAGTTACCAATCTATAGAGAAAATACCTAGTACATTTAGAAAATCAAACAAAAGAAAAAGGCAAGGGAAAAGTAGACATTGAGAAAATTAAGAAGGAAATGAATCAAAAATTGAAAAAAGAGAACAAAAGATGGAAATATTTGCAAAAATGAAGTTGAGGTCACTCAATCCAATGGAGAAGGTGATCATGTCATCTCCAACTAAGAAAGAAAGGTGTGTATGGAATTATATATTTAATTGATATATCATACATAAGCTCCTTACATGAAATGTGCTAAAGTTCATATCTACATATATAAAGATGTATAAGAACAAACTTATGAAGGATTTCTAAGCATCAATAAAATTGTTTATATTGACCAAGAATTGTAACATAGATCGAGCACCTCAAAATGAAATGGTAGAGACTGAGTGATATTGAAGTGACCGATCTATAGAGAAAATACCTAGTTTAAAAGGTACCAATATTGACTGAGACAACTAGCTTCCACCTACTAGAGTACACACCATTAATGGAAGTCCTAAATCAATAAAAATAAGGTATATATCAAATTTTGAAAGTATTATCTCATACCTTGCATACAGATTTCAAGAGCACAAAGTGACTTGGTGATTTGAGAGATGAGAAAAAGATTTCAAAAGTGATTTGGACAAGAATCCTAAACAAGTGAAGATCTAAACCATGCCGAGTAATTCAAAGGTGAAAGATGAGACTTCAAAGTGTAACAACAAATAAGGAAGCTACATCTACCTTTGGAATGAGTGAAGAGGTTAGTAGAATTCAACTGGTGAAGAATGACACTTGTCCTCCACCAAAGTTCTGTGCTATTCCAGAATGTGCAATGAAAGGAGGTTTAATGGGTGTACTATCCTTGATACTACCCAAAGCTATTATGATCCATAATGTTAGGAGTTGATACATGTGTAAAATCAAAAATTAGGAGACTATGAGATCAAAGAAACATATGAAAATTTATGCAATTAAGGAATCTTAAAGGATGAATATAACATTGTTGAGAGGAAAGGGTTAACTTGTGCCCTAGAATTCCCTAAGAATTTCAAGATTGAATGGATTAAGATTGTTTTGAGTAGAATCCATGACATGAAGTATTGGTTATAGAATGGACCCATAGATATCACAAAGTAAAATATTCACAGAGTTACATGCTATCCAAACCTAGATAAGAAGAAAACCATGTGATGCTTGAGTCATGAAGAAGTTGAAGCAAACACTGGAGCCGAGTGTAATGGATGAGGTCCATCCATTTCAAATATTTTTGATCCACTGATTGAATTTTTAATGAGGGTTATAGCTCACAAAGTTTACCAGTCAAGTAGACTGAATAGTGTGTCATGTATGGTAGTGGATCAAACATGGAATATAGTGATGAAAGATCATGAATATGATCTTATCAAGCTACAAAAAGTGTAACTAGCAGAGAATCTATCATCTATAATGAAAGAAAAGAATTCAATGTGCAAGTTTGGATCCCTTGATGTATGTATTTTCTTTCATATCTAGAAGTATTTTCTTGGTGTTGGTAATGTTTTTTGGGAACAAGACAAACTAGTGACAAGATAGATAAATGAATACATTACTCAATTAGGAGCAAATTTTGAGAATGTTATGGATGCTTACTTTGAGGAATTTAATAAAAGAATGAAAATGAGGATGAGAATTCTAGAAGAATTGGTCACAATATATTATAGTGATATTTCCTTTATTGTAGATATAGATAACACATTTTTGCAGGTAGTGAAGCTGAGGAAGGCTTGGCTACAAATTTTTGACTATGAAATTGACAATGATTTGGTGAGTGCAAACATTGTTGCACTATTCAAAGAAGAGATAGAAATTGAGCCCAAACCTTTTGGTAAATTTGAGGGAGCTAAACCAAGAATAACTATAAATATCATGATAGCTTCTAAGGAGAAGGAAAGGAAAATAATGATTGAAGACCTAGAAGCAAAACTAGGCATCCTAGGAAAGGGAAAGGAACCACTACAATTAACACAAGGTCTTGGAGAGGATGAGGAAAAAGATAGTGGTAATGAGGAAGAGGAAGAGGAAGAAGAAGAAGAAGGAGACAAGGGTAAATCCCTAGTTTTTGTCACTCTACTAAGAAACAAGGCTCAAGGAAACAAGAAGAAGCCAATAGTAACACCCCTCTCTCCACCACAAAACAAGCCAAGGACCAGGGCATCTGCTAGTGTAGAGTAGTCTATAAAATAGAGGGTAGAAGAGACTACTAAGCCTAGTGCCCCTAAAACAAAGAGAAGGAGATTGGTCACAGGACCACCTAAAGGGATATCTAAATATATTGAAGAGGTATGTGAAAATCTATGAGGATATTCATGATTATCTAATTTTAGATTTGTAAAGTATGATACATTGGATAATGCTAACCAAACTAAAATTGAGGAGGCTATGGTGGATATGATTTCTAATCATAAGTTAGATCCTAGTGAAATTGAGAAGAAAATACCTAAGGATTTATTAGTGAGATTAGAAAGAAGATGGAAGTAGACATAAGTAGAAGAGAATAAGATAAGGACTAACACATTAGTCAGAGTCATTCCTGATCTATCCTAGGATCAACATGACATATTTTTGGAAAAGTATTGGGGTAGATTTGTTCCTAAGTATAGAATGTTTTTATCTTACAGAATAAAATGAAAGCTGTAGGACAATAGGATGAATTTCTTTGGAAAACCATTTTTGGATTATCTACCAAGGAAACAAAGAAAGACACCGTAAACATCAAACAGAATTATGGTAGTAGAGAAATTTTAGGTGTGTCAAGTCCACAATGCAGCATGTCACCAGTACTTGCCAACACCCCTAACACTCCAGAGACCAAGCAATAAAGGATTATAGGTACAGACGTAGGAACTGATCCAAAAGACACAAGTGCAGATAGTAAGACTATTTCAACACCTCACATTGAGGAAAACCAAGGAATAAGTATAGCTAAACCAAGTGGAACAATTGTTGTCTAGAGCACCGATACACAAGCATGAAAAAGTGGTGAAACTCCTTCACCAACTCCCAAAGCAGTTTCAAGAAAAATCACTACTTTATCGAGAAAAAGGAGAACAATAAACGATACTTCACCAGATATTGAAGTTAGTCTAGATGAAATAATTGAGATGCCACAATTGGACTTGATAAATTTCACCTTGGAGAAAACCATTTTTATACAAGAGGTTTTGGCAAAGAAGAAATGACAAGAAGAGTTAAGAAGTGAGCTTAAGAAAAAGTAGGTACTCTACAATGCAAAGCATATTTTTTTAGATGCTTTTGATATTCAAAATTTTGATGAAGTAGCACCAATCATCACCTAGCTTGTAAAAATTGTTGATCAAGTTAATGTTGTAAATATGGAATCAAATGAATAATTGATGGATTGGTCTACAAGAAGATTCAAGAACAAGGTTTTGGACAAAATTTTCATAACCATTACCGAGAAAAAAGTGCAATTGCAAGAGAAAATACAAGTTATGATAGAACTAATTCAAAATGTACAACATTGGTACAACATTTTGTCAAATGTGCCAAGATTCAAAAGTGATATTTAAGCACAAATAAACCAAATTGAAGCTAAGATGAAGGGATCCAACAACATTATTTCTTACTTAGTAGGATCTAGCATAGATCATTACAATAATTTACTGAATGCTCAAGGCACATTGGTCGAGCTTCAACTACCTAACAACAACATGAGGTCCAAATTGATCTCTATTCAAGAAATGATGATACCTCATTTAGAGCTCATGAAAAGGGAGTTGCAATCAGCATAGGATCTTATCATAGAAGATCACAATCTTTCAGTGGCTAATAACTTAATTGATTTAGCTACAAGACTACAGTTGCAGAATCACATTTTAAGAGCAATGAGAGCCACATGGGATCATAAATTGTTCATGATCACCTGAGTTCATAAGATGTTCATTGACAAATATGGGTTGCTTCCACCCACTCGACCCCAACAGTCATGACATAAGTGTTAAAAAACAAGGGGGAATTGGATTTGGGAAATATGTGACATATTCATTTTACATTGTTATTCATTATTCATTTTTGGCATAATTCATAAGACTTAGGGGGAGAGTTTATATTAGATTGTATTTGTAATGATGTAAATATGAAAAAGTGTTTTTTCCACTAATGTCAGAGGGGAAGATTGTTGGTATCTCTAACTATTGTTGTCTATTAGTGTTAAACACTTAGTTATTTACAAGGCTGAGTTAGATGGTCATCACTGTGACTAAGTTACTCTATATAGGCCAAGTCATGTACATAAGAAAGTATTTACCAAGCTCTATAGAAGCCAAGAAAGTCTATGATCACCGAGTATTTTCTATAAAAGCTAAGCTCAATAGTGACTAAGAAAGTTTCAAGCATACAACTGCCGAGTGACACACTTTGTGTTGAGCACTATACAAACCGAGCAATAGAAATGTCAAGTTTTAGAAAATAGTAAAGGTTGAGCAATGCAGAGTTTACATAAAAGTAAGGAATGGAGTAGATTTTGATGTAACACTTTTTTGATCCAACATGGAAGTAATATTTCATATTTTTAGAGGTTGTTACAAAGAATTTTACACATGAATGATGTGGATTATAGATCCATATGTTTTGTGATCAATGATTTAGATGGAGAGACTATTATGGAAGGATCTAAAAAACTCTTTATGAAACTCTTTAAATAGAGAAGGTCTTAATGTAAATAAAAAAGGGCAATACAAAAAAATAGAGAGAGTGTAAAAGAGAATAATATGCATGCAAAAAAGGAGTAATATGTGATTAGTAAAGTGAAGGATCAAGATCATTTCAGAAGTCAGTGAAAGGGTTTTTTATCACTTAACAAAGAAAATGACCTAATCATAGAAGTGAAGGGGAAGAAAAGTATTATTAGATTAGAGGAGAGGACCAGTTAGCAAGGAGAAGACTCAAAATCAACTTATAGAGAATACCAAGAGTCAGGTACTGAATTAGTTCTAACCGACTTGAATCAAGGTAAATCTCTTAATAGAGTAGTCTTAACAGATCTTTTTGAATCTCCTAAAAGAGTCCTTACTTTTCTGTAAATGTCCAATCCTTTAACAAGGTGAGACATAACAGTCGATTAATCTTTTAATAGGGTAGACCCCTCATAGGGTAGATCATATTTTATGATCAAACATTGTAACCATAATAGGTTAACTTTATTAGTGCGGTAGTAAAGATTTGTGGATATCATCCCCACCCCAGTTTTACCTTCACCTTGGAGGGTTTTTGGGTAACAAATATTGTGTTATGTCTTTATTTTCATGCATGTGATAGATTAGATATACATGTCATAGTAAGTTTATCATTATAAGTTTTACATGCATAGGATAACTGGTGAATGTGTGAATGAATTGGTGAAAAGTAAAAGTGCTTAAGATTCTAATTCCCTCACCCCAGTATCTTGGTTATCATGCTTATATCTCCACCAATCAATAAATTTTAGGTGCCATCTTCATCACAAGTTTTCCATTATAGACTCTAGAGTAATTATAGGTGTCATCTTCATCGAAAGTTTTCCATGATAGTATAGTAGCTACATTTTTCATCTTCATCAAAAGTTTTCCATGACACTCTAGTGGTTGCATATCATTTGACATATAGGGTCACATGCATACCATGTATTATGTGCAAAAAAGGTGAATGTTAACTAGGTCTTCCCAGTCTCAACAATTTCAAGAATCATCAAAGCCTAACAATATGCCACCACCACTAGATATGGAGGGAATTAAAACAAAGCCATAATTATCCTATATGGTACATGTAATTTCATATGTTACAAGCATTTTGTCACTTTTAGACATGATTTTTTCCCATTGTAACAAATATCTATATAAGTATTTGGGTTTAATTATGTAGTTATGGCTTTGCATGTTAATTGGGTATGTAGTTTTGTCATTAGTGTCAATTTTTTATAAATACTATTGTACAACCATTGAATCCTATTTCAAAAAATTCTTAAGAATGGAAAGTGCAAGAACAAGAATAGACTAAGCTAGAGATGGATAGATGTATCAAGTCAAGATACAAATAACTCTTTTGAATCTAGTTGGGTTTGATATGGTTTTTGATAACTGGAATACTTTATATCTTGTCAGCCCTCCTATAATTCTATAGAGATTATCATTGAACTTCAAATTTCTTTTTTCATGTAGGTACTATAAAAGGATAAGGAGGTCTAGTTGGGATAAAGCTTCAAAATTGATGACATAAATTGAGGTGAGATATCTAAGATTATTGTAGATCCAATGGGTTTATCTCCTCCATTGACAAATATAAGTGCTTCCAGAGACTTTTTGGCTCTAATGTATCAAAACAGATCATGAGGGATCCTAGTGTATCAAAATAGACATTAGGGCCCCTTGAGATCCCTTAAGATCCATTCATATCCTATAAGATCCCTTAGAATTTATTTTTTAGTGCATGTACACTAAAGACCTATTATCACTACTTGAGCTACTAGTAGATGGTGAGTGTTCATCATCATCATATGGCATAGGCTCACATGCATATCTTATTTCCTTTGTTTCTTTCCCCTTTCTTAAGATAATTTATAACCAGATTCTCCATAGCTAGTTTTCTTCTCAGTCACTCCAATATTTTCTCCTCAACTAAACATTTTGTAGGCAGTTGGTATACAATCACAATTTTCTCTTGGCCAATCCTTTAGGCATGTAATTGAGCCTATAGATCTACAAAAGGGTTTAAATTTAGATATGGTAGAAGAATGGTATTAGATCCATTTAGGGACTACTTGATGGCTATAATGTGTCAAAAGGGGTCGTAAGGGTTCCTAGAACTTCTCGAAAGGGGCATTAGCTCACCCCTTATGACCTTATATGACCCCTTGCAATAGATTACAACCATCACATCTTCCTTAAGAGATCATGCATCCACTTAGGGAAAACTTGATAAATATAGTTCTATTCTTCTACTAGATCAAGATTTCAACTCTTTTTTGGATCTATAGGGTCAATCACATGCCTAAAGAATTGACCAAGAGAAAATTACAAAATATTCAGTTGAGGAGAAAATATTCTAGTGATCAAGAAGAAAAATAGCTATGTAGAATCTAGTTATGAATTCTATTAAGAATGAAACTATTAACCAAATACTCAAGATTAAGCAACAAAGATCACATGGTTAATGGAAAAGAGTGGGAAGAGCTTCTTGGACCCATGATATAAGTCATAGATAAGGACATGAAGGGCTCAAAAGAGGAAAGAAGAAAAGGAAAGAAGTAAGAGATGCATGTGACCTTATGTTAGATGATGATGATGATGAATACTAACCATCTACTAGTAGCTCAAGTAGTGATAGAAGGTCTTTAGTACACATGCACTCAAAAAAAGAAGAAGATAGAGAAGTGACAAGTATTGTGGGATTATCCATAGAGTAATTTGAACTCTAATATTCCTCTCTCTCTCTCTCTCTCTCTCTCTCTCTCTCTCTCTCTCTCTCTCTCTCTCTCTCTCTCTCTCATTCCTCCCTTGAATCTCCTTCACCCTCCTCTCTCTATATATCTCACTCTCATTACTTTTGGTTCTTCATAATGTGATGGGGTTATGGAGAACTAGAAGCAATGCTTCTAGTTTTTAATAACATGATCATATTTTTATAAGAATAATGCAGTCATGTTTATAATGCCATCATGTTATTTCAAAGTTTAAAATTTTTAATGTTTTTTTCTTGGCCTAGTAACAAGCCAAGACCCATTTTGATATTTGATCAAAAGTACACATAATGTGATCACATTATGTGTACTTTTGACTCTCTTTTTTCATGGTATCCACTATTTTGCACACAATCTCGGTGCATATGAACATTGATTAGGAAGTTGATGTGGATGATTCTTGTAGAAGAGATCACTTTGAGAAAATACAATGTGGAAGAAGATGACCTATCTAAAAAAGTTACCAATGTATAGAGTGGTGATGAAGAGGTTTATGGAATAAATATGATTGTATATGTTTTGAGTTTCTTAAAAAGGAAACCAATAGAACTAAGTTAATTTTATATGTTGCATATGGGAATGTGATAGGAATAATAATGCACAGCACATAATTGAGAGGTGGTAAGTGAATCATTTGTGATAAAATCAAAACATTCAGCCACCCACAACTTATCATATTTGAGTCATTAAATACAACATAAAGAAAATATACCATAACACATAACTCTAATATTTTGTTCTTGAGGAAAAACACTTAAGGAAAAACTCCTAATGTAGATTAACATGGTGTAAAATAAAATTTAAAATTTAAATATAAGTTAATTTTGAGTAAGAAGGAAAAGTGAAAGCAAGATTTTCTAAGACCAAGTTGGAACTAGGGACCACTGAGACACTACTAATTAGTTGAAAAAGGATAATCTCAATAGAAATTTACCATTTGTGCTGTCTATGATAGAAGAAAAATGTGAAGGCGAATACATACTCCAATTACACAAGGAAAAAAAAAATAATGGCTAGTCCTCTATAACTGCATAGTGCACTTTTCTAAAAATATTTAGTATTAAAAGAATAGTCCAAAATTATTTATAGTCCAATGGATATGATAATTTACTTCCAACAAATAGACTCTGATTGAACTCCTAATAAATGTAGTGAGTTTGTTGGTCTGACTTTTTGTTTAATAGAAGTCTTTTGTCCAATTGTAGAAAAGTCAGATTTTTCATTCTAGTGAAATATAGGGTTTCTAGATATTTCATCCATTCGCTAGCCTTTGAAAAAACCTTGTGAAAACCCTACATTTCTTTCTATTCGTAAATTGTCAGGTGCAAAATATTTGAATTTTTAAATAAGGCAAATATTCTATTGTCTTTTTATCTTTCGTGTCCCCAAGATACCTTTGCTCTCATATTCCCCAACCATCTGATCTAAGTAGATCCACCGTTGTCGTTACCTCGCTATGCAAACATGGGCACTTTTTATGTTTGGTGAGGTAGTGAGTGCTGAAAAGTTTATAAAAAGGAACCACAAAATGAAGATACGGCGGTCAGAGCTTTGTTTTCTGGCTGATTTATTATTCAAGTACACATTGTAGTTACCATCAAAATAGGAAAGGGGACCCAGCAAAAGCAGTTTGAAGTCAGATTCAGAATGATGATTTTTTTGATGCTTCACTACCTTGCTATCGGAAAAATTTGACATCTCGCCGTTAGCGAAGTAGCGAGGCCTCGTGAAATCAAAAATTCGGTAACATTGCAATTCATCAGTACCATGACTAATCTAGGTGGCCTGATAAGTAATAATTGCCATTGTCAGAAGCAATTAATAACAACAATAATAATTTGATGGACCCTTACATTTCACGGTGCCAAATTTCATTAAAGTTATCGGAGCTTGCTACCTCACTATCAAAAAAATTTGACATCTCGCCGTTAACAAAGTAGCAAGGCCCCATGAAATCAAGAGCCGGTGGGACCTTTGGTGATGTGGGATGATGATTAGGACTAAAGTAAGATCTTAAATGGTGCCACCTATGCAGAATTCTATACTTCATCAATGCCCTTCTGATCAAATGTGCAAGAGATCCTAAGCGTCAAATTAGAACAAAATCAATAGTCCTCACTACCTCGCTTTGAAAAGTTACATGTTATTTAAGATATGTGACGTAGCGAGTATGAATCAAAAGATCGCATGCAGTTTCCTCACCTTTGATTAGACCTATGATCAATGGCAGTCGTCTTCTCACTATGAAGAGTTGCGAGGGAGATATGTATAGTGATATAGCGAATAGGGCCCACCACCTTCTTTGAGCAAGCCTAGTAACATATCATCTGCCAAATTCAGATCAAATCAATGGTTATTGCTGCTTTGCTATGGCAAGGTGATCATTCTTTATGCATAGCAAAGTAGCGACCTACTGACACGTGTCCTCAGTTACTAGTGGGTTCAAATATAAGTGCCATCAAGGAAAGAGTTATGTACGTGGTAAGTTTTCATTGGATGAATTGACCAACATGTCAAGTGCAATGCCTAGTTGTTCTCTCCATATCACATGATCATAGGATTTTTAAAGATCGACGGTGCAGCTTTAAACACTCGCTTTGAAAAGTTACATGTTATTTAAGCTATGTGATGTAGCGAGTATGAATCAAAAGACTGCATGCAGTTTCCTCACCTTTGATTAGACCTATGATCAACAACCGTTGTCTTCTCACTATGAAGAGTTGTGAGGGAGATATGTATAGTTACATAGCGAATAGGGCCCACTGCCTTCTTTCTGATTAAGCCTAGTAACATATCATCTATCGAATTCAGATCAGATCAATGGTTGTCGCTACTTCACTATGGCAAGTTGATCGTTCTTGATGCATAACAAAGTAGCGACCTGCTGACACATGTCCCCAGTTACCAGTGGGTCCGGATATAAGCACCATCAAGGAAAGTGTTATGTACGTGGTAAGTTTTCATTGGATGAATTGACCAACATGTCAAGTGCAATGCCTAGTTGTTCTCTCTGTATCACATGATCCTAGGATTTTTGAAGATCGACGATGCAGCTTTAAACACAGAATGTGGTGCCACTCTCTGTATTAACTAGACATGAAAGCATCATCCGTGAGAAAAAATAGAGTATAATACAAAAAGATTTCATCAGTTTCATCTTACGTGAGCAAAGATTTTGAGCCATTCTTGTGCAGAAGCAATTACTGAAGGAAAGTGTGCTGAAGTCTAGCAGAATTTGTGAAATTGTCTGTTCACGGAAAGTTTTCAGAAATACAGAGGAAAACAAAGACATAATTCAAGTAAGTAGTACTACAATAATCTTCGTAGGTTTTTTAGTTCTATAAAAGATAGTGCAAGATGCCTCCGAAGAAGGGATTTTCAGGTCAAATAAACTATTTGGATAGAAATGTGCATAATGACTTGCTTGAGTTGCTCCCTAAGTCTACTGTAGAGATAGTACAAGTTAAAAGGTTAACCTCATTGAACCTTAGGCTAAGGATAGCTGATGGATTCTATGATAAGGGTAGTTTGGTCCAGGATGCTCAAACTTCTCAAACTGGTTTGAGTTTGTTCAAAAAATGGTTTGCAGAGAGAAAATTATATGCCCCACATGCCAATATATGGAATTTTGATCTAGGAAAGCTAGTTGGTCCTAGTGTGTTTATGGATTATGACCTTCTTGACGCCATGGCAAAAAGTTATGATCAAGCCACTAGGGTAGTGAGAAGAATGGATGGTGAAGTTTAAATTACCATTAGTACAGAAGAGATTAGGGAAGTTTTCAGTTTGGGACCTTTTACTAGGTATCATGTGCCCATTGATTTGATGGAATTAGAAAAAGAATATATGTCAAAAAGGGATGTAGTTAGAAAAGGTTCACTAAAGGCCCAAATTCAAAACCTACCAGCAATAACATCATCTTCTAAAGAACCTTTCAAGAAATCATGCTTTAATGTCAGGGCAGTAGAGATATACAGGACCCTGTGCAGAGTATTCGGAGAGGGTGAAGAAGATTTTATTCCTGTGAGCTTCATGTATATGATCACCCAAATCTCCTCTTTCGGTGTAGAAATAATTTTTGATTTTGCATCTTACCTAGCTAATGAGATTCACAATGGATTGGTGGGGATTGCAAAGGGAAAGGTGGAGAAGGTTTGGGGTCAGTACTCCCTATTGATGCATATGTTTCTATTTAAAGGGGTTACATATTTTGGTAAAGAAATGGTTTTAAATAGGGAACAAGAGGGGGAAGCACTACCAGTTCAATTATGGAGTGCAGACATGACTGGGGAAGCAGAAAATGCTAGTTTTGTTAGATTTGATAGGCACTTTGCTTCTAAACTAAGATGCCTCATATTGAGTGACAATCCCAAAATTCCTAAGGCACTAATGCACCTTGTTAGGCCTATGGACAAACCCCATATTCTAAAATTTTCACATAATTGGGGAGATATCATCCCATATCCGGTCTCAAGTATCATTAGAGTTTATGGATTCAAAGGGACACCCCATGTACTACCCTATCAGGTGCCTTTAAAGGTAGGAGTAGCTGAATTTTTATGGCAGTTGGGAGGAGTGGAGGAGAAATTTTTGTACAAAAGGGGAACAGGATCAATTTTTCCTACTTGCACTGTAGCTCACCAGTTTGTAATAACTAAAGAGGGGTGGATCTTCCTCTACAAATTTTTGGATCAGTATAAGATGGCAGTATCTCATGCTCATTTTTGTGACACAGAAGATTTCTTTAATTCTGCTCTTAGACATAGGATCAAGCTTCATCCAAGTCAGCATGAATTCTATTTCCCTGAAGATATAATAAGGAATGAATATTCTCTCTAGGAGCAAGAAACAAAGAAAGACAAATGGAGAGTCTATTCAAAAGTTTTGGAGTTTATTAATTGTTTTGACAAGGATTACAATCCTCTTAGTAATGCTGCAACTAATGCAGATAGAATAAATAAGCTCATGAGGACATTCCCCGAAATAATGGAGGTAATGAATGAGAAGAAACAAAATTTTATTGATTCTTTTCTAGATAAAGCCAGGGAAGTTATGAGGAAATTGGGTTTCACCCCTAACATAGGGGCAGGTCCACTGGTTGTGCGAAAGAGGATTGGATATATTGTTATTTAGGATCAGATGCCCACTGCAAATAGAGAAAAGCAGATAATTGAATCTACTAGTACTGTTCTTGAAGAAAGACCCCCTGAACCTTCTCCCAAAAGAAGAAAAATAATAAGGGAAGAGGAATCCCATGATGAAATTTACTCACCTTCCAAAACTCCAATGAGAATTGAGGAAGAGCAGCTCACCAATGAGCAAATTGAACAAATAGGGTCACAAGGAGGAGTTTTTGTTACTCAAGAAAAAATTGATGAAGGGAACCCCTAGGAGCCTCCTATGCCAAGTTTTGAATTAACTGTAGCAGATTTTAGGGGAGGGAATTAGATCTTATTTTGGAACAAGCCAGTCAGCAATTTTTTTTGGATAACAATTTTGTAAAATCTAGGGCTTTCCATTAGTTTGCGTGGAGGGCAAACATGCACATTTTTGAGAAAAGATGTAGGAATATGAAAACAGAGCATCCAAAAATGGATGAAGCCTATATTCAGAATCAAATAAAGGAACAAATGATACAAGAGTTCTAGAATATAACCCCTAAAGAGGGTAGACGGATGGTAAAGGATGCAAATATTTATTATTGCCCAATTGGGATATTGTTGATGCCTTAATTTTTAATTCTGTGTCAAATAATTTAGGATTATAGGATCTAGATAAGGAGGAATTCTTGGGAATAGCATTTAGTAATGACCAAGCTTCTCTTGTTATGTGGTCATTAAGAAGAGGATCTAGGAATACTCCATCACAGCCTGATGATTCAGGACTAACAAGAAATATCATTGTGAGGAGGGTCGCTGATACTTCACATGTACAGGCAACCCACATGAATGTGGACTATTCTAAATTTGCCTTGGCCACTGTAGAAAAAGAAGAAAGGGAAATGACTGATTTGCAGAGTAAGTATGAAATAGTGGTGGATGCCTACAATAAAGAAGTAAAAAAGAGAATTGAGCTTGAAAACATGATGTCTCAAATGGAGAAGATACTTGGGAAAAGAAAAGTGGGAGAATCCATTACACCTAGAATTACATACCCTTCACAGTCATTTGTTGGAACAACCCCTATTATTGAAATACCAGACACCCTTGAAAGGCCCCAATTCTATGTTGGAAATATTCAAGATATGACAAGTTACTGAGAGGGGAGGGGTGAATCAGTAACTTTTAAAATTTCAAACAATAAAATAGCATACTGATATATTCACCATTCATCCAAGTAACCTACTGTAAGCATGAAACAAAATCATTTGCAACACTTGAACACACAGATTTGGTGACCCAGAAACCTTCCAAATAGAAAGTAAAACTGGGGTGGGGATGAAACCCACAAAGCTCCGTTACTGTAGTATGAAGTTGGCCGGTTAAGGCTTACAATGACCACTTCTGGTGATCTGCCCTGTTAGGAGCACAAAGGATTGCTAGATCCACCTTGTTAGAGGATTTACAAATATACAATAAAGTATGCACTCTGTTAGGAGATTTACAAAAGACTGTTAAGTCTACCTTGTTAAAGGATTTACAAAAACTGATTCACCTGTTAGAATGAAATAGTGGATCTGATTACAACTGATTGCTGATAAGATCCGCTATGCTCTGATTCACCTTGATGTGATAGATAAAACTTTTCTGCTCCAAAATTTGACCTTGCTGAATACCTTCACAACTCAGCACAAATACTTTCGCACACATGTATTTCTTTCACACTTTCACATTTTCATTCATTACCATTACATTTGAATGATACAATACATTGCATATATATACCATCCAAATAAACAATACATGCAAGGTCGGCCAAAACAACAAGTGCAAATCTCTATACAAAGTCGGCCCAAGGTAAAAACTCGGGTTCACTGAACTGACTCGATGTCCTTCTAATACTCGGCGTCCACTGCGTTACTCAGCATCGTCATGCACTCGGTAGAAGTGAAGGCACGGTCCATACTAAACACTTCAAGTAGTTCTGAACTCGGTAACCACTGGAGACTCGGTAGAAGAGATGTCACTCGGTGAACACTTCTATCTGAACTGTAGCTCGGTGATCAAAGGAAACACTCGATAGAACCTTGTGACTCGGTGATAGTTTCCTTGATAACCGTCTGAGCTCGGTAAAATTAATTTCCTTGATAACCTTAGGAGCTCGATTATCATGAAGTTCTCGGTCAATACTAAGTACATCTTCACTCGGTCAAAACTGATTCCTTTCTTTACCTTGAACACTCAGTAAACACTGGCTGCTTTGTTCACCTTGATCACTCGGTAAACACTGACTTCTTTGTTCACCTCGATCACTCGGTAAACACTGAGAACTAGGTAAAGCTTGGCTTACAAAGGAATGTCCGGTGAGAGCTCGGTAAGCATTCAGAATCCAATAAGTGTTGTAACTAATGACAAAAATGTATCATAATGCCAACATTCTATACTGCAGAAGATTTTGAAGAAGAAAAAACCAAATTACATGTGTTGCAGGTAGAATTAAAAAATCAGTATGAAGGAAAATTAAAGCAAGGTGTAATATTTTTAAGGAATAAAATACAATGGTCAACCTTCTTTGATCAGTTGAAAAGAATTGCAACCCTTATGGATGAGTTAAACAGAGATAAGGATAAATTGACTCCCCTAGCACAGAAGTGGAGGGAGAGGAATAATGATATTACAATTATATGTATATCTTCCGTCCAAATGCCATATCATCAAGTAGAGAAAATTTTTGATTTGATAAATAAAATAGAAGATTTTGATGATAAAATAGATTCTTTACAAAAAAGATTAACAATCTGTTTTTCCAAATATATGGCTAAAAAATTCACTTTATTTCCTTGTGCTTTAGAATTTTTTGATACAATAAAGGAAAAAGAAAAATGGAAAAAGGAGTTAGATGAAATATTTGATGAAAGGATCAGGAACATCATGAGTGAAACTAGCCATTGGTTTTGGGCAAAGACAAATAAAGAGTTGGTAAAGATACAGTTATATTATAATGACATTAGAAAAGAGCTTGATGATTTAGAAGAAATTGTAAATTCTTTCCTGGTTATACAAAGAGAGGCTGTAAATTTTGATTGGCCAAATGATGCTACCTATAATAAATGGAAAAATCAGTTTATAGAATAGATATCAGGGGACGATGAGGAGGAAGATGCAAAAGTAAAAGTTACCCTTGTAGTCAGTAATGAAGACATGGAAAATCCCTAGGTTAAAGTAAGTTTGCAGATAACTGAAGATGATACATCACTTTCAGACCTCATGACTATGTAATTCGAGCATGAAGAATGATTGTAAAATCAGATCATATTTTCTTGTCTTAACAACTAAGAAGCATAATAGAAAGGGACCCACCAAGGAATGTTTGATGTAATAAGCCTTTATGTTATTTGTTTTTGTCTTTTTGACAGAAGTGTATGTAAGTCTCTTTTAATGGACACCTATCATTTGTCTTTAGCTTGAAGCTTGTTGCATCTCACACTATTTAAGTGAGATCCCAAGGCTAAAGAAGGGTCTAAATTCTATTGCTCTAAGTGATATGCTTAGTCTGTCTTTGGTCCAAATTTTGAAAGCAAATTTATGATGTATTTTCTCTATCAATTCTCTGAGAATACATGAATATAGAATGAGCTATGTTTCTTTCTGAAGGTCATTCTGAGTCTATTGTAAATCATATACCATTTTCAAAGAAGATGAATACAAATTGTGAACAGTCCCCATACTATTCTTTCTGAATCTTGTCTCCTTTCAATTACTTGTTTGTCTTGATATTGTATAAGTAAAGGCTTGTGTAATTGAATTCAATCTAGTTAGGTTGTATATCTATCTATCACTGCTATTAATTCAATGGATTAAATGAAAGCTTTGATGAATGTGATAAGGTTTCTTTAGTAGTGGAAAGGATTTTGAATGATGAATTCTAGTGAGAATTACTGATAGAATTTGTTGTAAGGCAACAAACTAGATCTAAGAACATGCTATAGACTCTGAACCCCAATGGATTAGGCACTGATCAAATTTATTCAGCTGAAGGAGAGATATATCATCAATGAGTATCAAAATGCAGCATCGAATCAAATTTTACTTTTATTTCCGGTAGATCTTCAAAGTTGGCCAGCACTTGTCTGCATGGAATGTTTTAGCTTCAGTTAGCCACTATTGTTAAGAACATTTGTAGATCTATAGAAGAATTCTTGGCCATATCTGTTTTATGGGATGTGTTTATCAAGTTAGTAAGAATTGTGTATATGTTTGAGGATCTTGAAATGAGAATCAGAATGAAACTAAGAATAATCCTCATACAGTTGTTCTAGTTTTAAATCATCCCTGAGTATACCCACCCTGGTTTTGCAGAGCCAAAAGAGCAAAAAACCATTTGTGGTTTTGTTAAAGTTGGGTCCAAATACTTTGCATATGCAATTGCTAATAAGTATTGGCTAGTCTTTAGATCGTGTATGTACTGTCATTCTGGTATTAAGCATTTTGTCACTTAGTAGTTTTAGTACATTTTAAAACACCAACAAAATGGTGACTCTACTGGGGAGTTGTTCAACACATCTGTGAAAAGTACTACAGTTTCTTTCGTCCTTTCGTGTACATGTGTGTCATGTGATCTAAGTTTTTCTCATGGTTATGAGGGAATCTATTAGTGTCAAACCTTGAGAATTTAAAGAAGATAGAGCCCAAGTACCATTGTTACACACTAACATATCTAGCCCATCCAAGTGTCTTATCTAACAAGCAAGAGTTGCAGTCTTACGACATCAGTGATTGGTCTGTCTGTGCCAAATATTTTTGTTTCTACTTGTGTATTATTTTCCTTCAGTTAGCAAAAGTTTCATTATATATTTTCCCAAAATAGGGTGGCAATTTAGTCAAGGTTTTGAAGCTAGTGCTTATTGCAACAAAAAGGTGAATATGGCTGACAAGAGAAAAAAACACAAGAGCTTACATAAGAGCTAATCCGATGTATCAATGTATACTGATCTACCCCAAGGTGGTAGAAAGAACCAAAATAAGGAGATAGATCAAAATCCCACTTGGAAACCCAAAGGAAATGCATCTGTCAATTCCCATTATCAACTAGTAATAGGAAGAGAGTCTTCTTCGCTTAGCTCTAAATTCGAAACTACAAGACTCTTAGGAGGCATTTTCAGTACCCCATTACCAAATGAGAGAGTCTTTCAAGACAAAGATGTGTCTACAATAGGAGTTGCTTCATCAAGACCAGATCCTATAGTAGATATGAACTATAGGCTAGGACTTAGGAGTTCATTTGATAATCCTTTTAATCCCAGAGCAGCTCCATATGTAGAACCAAATCTTATAGATCTGGATGACCCTACTGATTTAGAGGCAACTTCTATAGATCCTAAAGAAGTGCACTCTAAAATAGAATTTTTGAAGAAATGGATTGCTGAGGAAGAAGCTAAATGCATTCATCTTGAAAAAGAGAAGGAGCAAGCCACCTTGGATGCCATAATAGAAAGAGATGCTTTGCTAAGAAGGATGGCTGCTTTGAAAAAGAAAAATAAAAAGTTAGAAGAAAATACCACAACTCTCCATAAGGATGCTTTTGGAGATATTGATAATCTGAGAGCTAAAGTTCAAGAACAAGAGAAATGCTTAAATCAAAGGCAAGAACTAGTTATTGCTCAAATCCAAGCCTATAAACCTATTCAAGTGGATCCTATAGAGCCCACTGCTAAAGCTCCATATAAAGGGAAAGGCAAGGCTATAGGAATCCAAATAAATGAGCCTCAAGCTATACCAAGCTAACCTATACAACCCTCCATGTCAAAATTAGATCTAGATCTTGAGAAGGCTCGAAAAGAGAGGGAAGATCTTGCAAAAGAACTTGAGAAGGTTGAAAATGAAGCTCAAGCTGCAAAAACTAGGAGAAAAAACCAATTCATAAAATCTAATTCTGCATTGGCTTCATGGCCCAATTTGTCTATCCCACCTACAAATCCTACACCAGTTAGTGGTCCAATAATCTCAACTCAGGGAGTACCCCAATCTGCTCCTACCTCATCTTCTACTATTGGCACCCAAGTCCCATTTGTCCCACCTCAACAATCCCAAGCTGCTCCTCTGAGTCAAGCTAATATAACTAGTACTTAAAATGTTCCTTGTTTCTAGAAGAAACCTGTATACCTGGAAAAGTATAGATGAATATCATTTGTTGGTATTCCTGGTGCTCCACATCCCATATCATTTGATTTAAGAGATAATGTGGTTAAGTTCTCTGAGAATAATACTATTACTGGTGAAGAACATTTGAGAATTTTCATTGATATGTTGAATGGTTATGAAGTTGAGCATAAAGATATGGTAATGAAATTGTTTGTGCATTCACTAATAGAGGATGCAAGGGATTGATTTAGGAGGTTTCCTAATGACAGAATTACCTCATGGAGTGATTTGGAGAAATTGTTCAAAGAGCAATATGGGGACAACACTAATGCAGGATTCATGTTGAATGAGTTCAACAATATCAAGAAGAATCCAAATGAATCCACATTTGATTTCAATGTAAGATTCCAAAAAGGTATGTACAAACTTTTTCAAGTTATGAGGTTAAATGAAGATGTCTGTCTCACAACATGTTTCAATGCTTGATAGAAAAATGGCTTATCAATTGAGGGATAAGGATCCTAAGACTTTAAGAGATGCCTATAAAATTGCAGTAAATATAGAGAATAATAGGAAGGCATCTAGCAAACTAGGCAGGAGGGATGATTCTAAGCTTTTTAATCCTAAGAACAATAATAAAAGGGAGGGTGACAAAACTCCTATAGGAAAGAAGCCCGAAGAACTTACTATAGGCTAGGTTTTAGAAATGCTCAAAAAGATGAATCCCACTAATTTTAATAAGCCAAATGTTGCTGAGAGAACCCCTATGAATAACAACAGTTTCAATAGGCAGCCTAGAATGCAAAATTACCCTTACACCACTTAGTGGAAAGATGGTAAGCCAGTTCCCAACCAGACCCACAATGTGAAAAGGTACTCCAAATCCCCTGCAAAGGAACACTATAAATATGAATGATGATGTACCATGGTGCATTATATGTCAATCACCTCATTCTATTGATTATTGTGCTGTGGCTCAATCATTTGCCCAAAGTCAAGAAGTGCAACCTAAAGAAGAAACTAAAGAGAAATGTCATGATGATATAAGTTGTAATATGGTAAGCATGTGTGATGATTTGATAGACTCTGACTTAGAAGAGCTTGAAAATGATATTACTAGCTAGAGAATTGCTTACCATTGACATCATTAGCAAGTGCTTTCAGATGATGAAGGGTATGATACAGATAAGGTATGTAGTACATTTTCTGATGTAGGTCTCACAAGCTTAAGGATGCCCTCCAAGGAGGAGATTGACAAAATTACATCAAAAATGATTTCACAAGTCCACAGTAACTACAATTTGAGAAATAGAGTAGTAAATAATGAGGCAGGAAAGACATCTAGTGTATTCATCAAAGAAATCACTCATAATAGGAATGATCAAAACAAGAAAGTCAATGTAGATGTGCCTAACATCAAGGAAAATAAGGGTAAGAAATGGGAACCAAAGAAGAAGGTTCAATTTCAAATAAGTGAGCCAACAAAACCCATTGTGCAACCAAAGAAATCAGAACTTGATACTATCAAGCAAATAGTGGTGCCTACTACTCAAAAGATTCTAACTCTAGGTACTCTTGTAAAACCTACTATTGTTGAACCTGTTGATATGATATCTATGTTGTCTCAAATTACTATAAAAGTGCCCTTGTCTGAACTTTTTAGAATTGAAGAGCATAAGAATAAGGCTTTGTCATGGCTGGGTGGAATAGGAAACAATAATATTGTTATAGATCAAACTGTATCCCAACAAACCCCATTAGTAATAGAGGATAGTGGTATCATATCCCAGATTCCTCAAATGTTTTTAGATGATTCCTTAGTGGCATTCATAGAAGACATTGATCCTTTTTTCCTCAGTCTAATAATAAAGGGGAAGACCTTAAAAAATTGCATGATAGACTCAGGAGCTTCCAACACTATAATGCCTTTCAAAGTAATGGAAGCCTTAGGATTGAAGGTGGATACCAAGCAGGGTAGATGTAGAGGAATGGATGCTAGGGAAGTCCCTATCATAGGTACCATAAATTCCTTACCATTCAAACTAGCTACATATCTTGAAGTAGAATTAACCATGTCTGTCCTTGTGGTAGATATACCTCCACACTATGGAATGTTACTCTACAAAAAATAGAGTGCCGCCATGGGGGAATCATGCAATGTGATCTTACTTATGCCACTTTTCATATAGGGGACAAAGCTATCAGGGTGAATAGGGAGCCAAGGGTTAATCACATTCTAGGAGAAGAAATTGACAAAGACACCACTTGTTTCCTAGATACTGAGATTAATGCTTTCAGGGCTGAATTAATTATTCAGGAAGTTGAAAATTTACCTGCTATCATTGAACATGAAGTTGAATGTTGCATGAACTCACCAAAATTATGGACAATGTTCTTTGATGGGGCTAGTTGTAAAGAGGGTGCAGGGGCAGGTGTAGTTTTTGTGTCCCCTGAAAAATAACACTTTTAGGTATTCATTCACTTTGAAATTTTCCTGCACTAATAATATTGCAGAACATGAAGCATTGCTGTTAGGACTCAAAGTTTCCATACACCATAGAATTAAGAAATTATGTATCATAGGGGATTCTGAACTAATTATCTCTCAAATCAAAGGAACATACTCATCCAAGAATAAGAGATTGAAACAATATAGAAATGCAGTTTGGGATCAGATAGAATTCTTTGATGCATTTGGGATCTCATGGAGAGATAGGACTCAAAATAAGATGGTTGATCTATTAGAAAATGTAGTAATCAAGCCAAAAGAGATATCATTTGTAGGAATCTCTCAGATTGAGGTGCAAAATAGACCATCCATACCTGACAACATTGAAAATTGGCAGGTTTTTGAGGATGACAAAGATATTACAATTTTTTTGTTAAATGAAGACAACTACCACGGTCAGGAGATGGATTGCAATGGACTAATTGAAATCATAAATAGGAAGGAAACCATTTTTGGTTAAGAGATAATGCAATTGAAAACAAATAAGATGTCGAAGGGGTTAGTAGTCTTGGAAAATATTTTTGATAACTAAGACAGGATGAAATCAAGAGTTAATGACCCCAAACCTCAGGAGTTAGAAGAAATAAACTTGGGTACTGATGAAGTTCCTAAAAGGGTTTATATTGGCCAAAATTTGCCTGTTAAAATCAAGAAAACATTGATTGACCTACTTAGAAAATACAGACATGTTTTTGCTTGGTCATATGATGACCTTAAGGCTTACAGGGAGGATCTGTTCCAGCATGTCATACCATTGAAGGAAAATGTAAGACCTTTCAGGCAATAAAAAAGACCAATCAATCCTACCCTTGCCCCAAAAATGCAAGAAGAACTGACAAAACTAAGAGATGGTGGAATAATCAAGCCAATCAGGTATTCCACCTGGGTTTCAAACTTGGTTCCTGTTAGGAAGAAGAATGGAGATATTAGGCTATGTGTGGATTTTAGAAATTTAAACATTGCATCTTTGAAAGACAATTATGGCTTACCTAATATGGAAGCCATGTTACAGCAAGTGACTGGCTCTGAATTGATGTCAATGATGGATGGTTTTTCTAGATATAATCAAGTTCTAGTAAAGGAAAGTGAACAGTTCAAGATAGCCTTCACAACCCCATGAGGAACATATGTATATGTGAGGATGCCTTTTTGCCTGATTATTGCAGGAGCCACCTTCCAAAGAGCCATGGATGTAGCATTTCATGATTATATTGATAAATTTATGGTTGTGTACTAGGATGATTTTACAACATATTCTAGTAAGGCTGAAGATCACTGTAAACATTTGGAAAAAATCTTTATCAAAGCTCTGGAATATGGGGTTTCTTTAAACCCAAAGAAATGCACATTCGGGGTCATAGAGGGAAAACTATTAGGACATATAGTGTCTAAGGATGGGGTGAAAATAGACCCTAAGAGAGTAGCGGCTATTGAAAAAGTCCCTAAGCCAAAAAATGTAAAAGGAATTCAATCTTTCTTTGGCCAAGTTAATTTCCTTAGGAGATTTGTTACAAATTTTGCTAAGATCAGTAGACCTATCTCCAAGATGCTCAAAAAGGGAGCCACTATAGATTGGAATGGTGAGCCTTCACAAGCATTCCAAGATATTAAAATTGCAGTAAAAAATGCTCTAGTATCGAGAACCCCAGATTATTCAAAACCCATGCATATTTTTCTTTTGCATCCTTCCACACT
Source organism: Cupressus sempervirens (assembly GCA_028749045.1). Classification (NCBI taxonomy): domain Eukaryota; kingdom Viridiplantae; phylum Streptophyta; class Pinopsida; order Cupressales; family Cupressaceae; genus Cupressus; species Cupressus sempervirens. The sequence continues at coordinate 61,128,742 of CM053783.1, forward strand.
GTGGCTGCAGTCTTATTGCAAAAAAATCAAGAAGGATATGAGCAGCCTATTGCTTTTTTTAGTAAGTCACTATAGCCTACTAAACTTAAGTATGAAATAAATGAAAAGCAAGCATATACTTTAGTAAAGGCTATAAAAGCTTTCAAATGTTACTTGGTAGGAGCTACTGTTATCACTTTTGAACCTAGTGCTACAGTCAAGGATATATTTTCTCAACAGGAAGTATCAGGCAAGAGTTGTAGATGGATCAATAGAATCCATGAATTCAACATTGATATACAGATAACAAAGTTAGTAAGAAGCCAAGGTTTGGCCAAACTCATGACTGAAGCTAATCTAGAGGCTAACCAGATAAATCTGGTAAATGATGATCTCAGAGCTAACTTATGTGACATGGACCAGTGTGACTAGTACACCAATGTCATATATTACTTGCAACTCATGGAAGCTCCTTCCCATTTGCCTAAAAATGAAAAGAGGACTACTAAATTGCAAGCCATCAGGTATGTAATTGTCCAAAAAAACCTATGGTGGAGAAATTTTGAAGGAGTATTATTGAAATGTGTTGATAAGGAAAAAGAAAAAGAGCTTTTGAAAGAAATGCATGCTGGAGTGTGTGGGGGGCACTATATGGCCAAAACTACTACACATAAGATAATGAGGGCTAGATTCTGGTGGCCTTCCCTTTTCAAGGATGCTCAAGTTATGGTTAGGAAATGTGATCCTTGTTAGAGGTTTTCTAGAAAGCTAAAGTTCTTAGGAAATATTCCATTGAAGCCAGTGGAGATTCAAGCACCTTTTCAACGATGGGGTCTGGACTTTATAGGAGAAAATTTTCCCAAGTCTAGCACTGTCTATTCTTGGATTCTGGTTGCCACTAACTACTTTACAAAATGGGTAGAGGCTATCTCCACAAGAAATGCAACAAGTAAAGTGGTCAATAATTTCTTATTGAATAATATTATTTCTAGATTTGGATGTCCACAGAGAATTGTAACAGATAATACTATGTGCTTCAGATCTGAGGAGTTCATCAAGTTTTGTGATAAATATGAAATGAAAAGGTCATCATCTACTCCATATCATCCACAAGGGAATGGACAAGCTGAGTCCACAAATAAGAGCCTATTGAAGGTCATTAAGAGAACTTTGGATGATAATAAAAAGGCATGGGATTCTGAGTTACAGTTGGCAATATGGGCTAACAGAGTAACTATAAAGAAAGCAATTAGTGTAGCTCCATTTGATTTAGTGTATGGGATTCAAGCCAAAATGCCTCAAAACGACTTGATGGGACTCTACAATTACATCTAGGTGTATGATGAAGATACTACAGATGAAATGCAAGAAAGAATGGATGAATTGGTAGGACTGACTGAAACTAGAAGAGAAGCATCTTTAAAGAACCAAAAGTTGCAATTACAAGTCAAGACACTCTATGATAAAAGAACTATAAGCAGAAAATTTGAAAATGGAGATTTAGTCTTAATGTGGAATGCAGAATTGAAGATAAAGGAAAACATGGCAAATTTGATCCTATTTGGTTAGGCCCATATCTCATTGAAAATGCTTGGGGTAAAGATTCTTATATACTCAAAGATGTATTTGACAATATTCTTGAATTTCCAATTCATGGATAGTTCTTGAAGAAGTATTTTTCTTGAAAAATACTCATTTTCTTCCATGAACAATAGTTTTAGGGTTTCCTATTGTTTTGTACATTTTTGTATATTCTGCAAGTCCTTGTAAGTATCCCTATGCAATTTGGTTGTTTGTTTCTATGTGTTGCTTTGTGCTCTTTGAAGAAGTTGTCATTTTTGCACGAGGTATGTGGTCTACTCTCCCATAGATTCTAAAATCTTGCATAGACTCAAGTAGTCTATCATCCCCAAAAAGAGCCACTATTGGTCTAACTTTTTGTTTAATAGAAGTCTTTTGTCCAATTGTAGAAAAGTTAGATTTTTCATTCTAGTGAAATATAGGGTTTCTAGATATTTTATCCGTTTGCTAGCCTTTGAAAAAACCTTGTGAAAACCCTATGTTTCTTTCTATTCATAAATTGTCAGGTGCAAAATATTTGAATTTTCAAATAAGGTGAATATTATATTGTCTTTTTATCTTCCATGTCCTCGAGATACCTTTGCTCTCAAATTCCCCAACCGTCCGATCTAAGTAGATCCACCGTTTTCGTTACCTCACTATGCAAACATGGGCACTTTTTATGTTTGGTGAGGTAGCGAGTGCTGAAAAGTTTATAAAATGGAACCGCAAAATGAAGATACGGCGGTCAGAGCTTTGTTTTCTGGCTGATTTATTATTCAAGTACACATTGCAATTACCATCAAAACAGGAAAGGGGACCCAACAAAAGCAGTTTGAAGTCAGAGCCGAAATGATGATTTTTTTGATGCTTCGCTACCTCGCTATCAAAAACATTTGACATCTCATTGTTAGCAAAGTAGCAAGGCACCGTGAAATTGAAAAGTCGGTAACATTGCAATTCATCAGTACCATGACTAATCCAGGTGGCCTAATAAGTAATAATTGCCATTGTTAGAAGCAGTTAATAACAACAATAATAATCTAATGGACCCTTGCATTTCATAGTGCCAAATTTCATTAAAGTTTTTGGAGTTCACTACCTTGCTATTGAAAAAATTTGACATCTCGCCGTTAACGAAGTAGCGAGGCCCCATGAAATCAAGCGCTGGTGGGACCTTTAGTGATGTGGGATGATGATTAGGACTAAAGTAAGATCTTAAAGGGTGCCACTTGTGTAGAATTTTGTACTTCATCAATGCCCTTCTGATCAAATGTGGAAGAGATCCTAAGCATCAGATTAGAACAGAATCAATAGTCCTCGCTACCTCACTTTGAAAAGTTACATGTTATTTAAGCTATCCGACATAGCAAGTATGAATCAAAAGACTACATGCAATTTCCTCACCTTTGATTAGACCTATGATCAACAGCCATCATCTTCTTACTATGAAGAGTTGTGAGGGAGATATGTATAGCGACATAGCAAATAGGGCCCACTACCTTCTTTTCGAGCAAGCCCAGTAACATATCATCTGCCGAATTCAGATCAGATCAATGGTTGTCGCTGCTTTGCTATGGCAAGGTGATTGATCTTTATGCATAATGAAGTAGTGACCTACTGACATGTGTACTCAGTTGCTAGTGGGTCCAGATATAAGCACCATCAGGGAAAGAGTTATGTACGTGGTAAGTTTTCATTGGATGAATTGACCAACATTTCAAGTGCAACACCTAGTTGTTCTCTCTATATCACATGATCGTAGGATTTTTGAAGATCGACGGTGCAACTTTAAACACAAAATGTGGTGCCACTCTCTGTATTAATTAGACATGAAAGCATCATTCTTGAGAAAAAATAGATTATAATACAGAAAGATTTCATCAGTTTCATCTTACGTGAGAAAAGATTTTGAGCCATTCTTGTGCAGAAGCAATTACTGAAGGAAAGTGTACTAAAGTTTGGTAGAATTTGTGAAATTGTCTATTCGCAAAAAGTTTGTAGAAATACAGAGGAAAAAAAAGATAGAATTCAAGTAAGTAGTACTACCATAATCTTCGTAGGTTTTTCAGTTCTGTAAAAGATAGTCCAAGATGCCTCCGAAGAAGGGATTTTCAGGTCAAATAAACTATTTGGATAGAAATGTACATGATGACTTGCTTGAGTTACTCCCTGAGTCTACTATAGAGATAGTGCAAGCTAAAAGGTTAACCTCATTGAACCCTAGGCTAAGGATAGTTGATGGATTGTATGATAAGGGTAATTGGGTCCAGGATGCTCAAACTTCTCAAACTAGTTTGAGTTTGTTCAAAAAATGGTTTGCAGAGAGAAAATTATATGCCCCACATGCCAATATATGGAATTTTGATCTAGGAAAGCTAGTTGTTCCTAGTGTGTTTATTGATTATGACCTTCTTGAGGCCGTGGTGGAAAGTTATGATCAAGCCACTAGGGTAGTGAGAAGAATGGATGGTGAAGTTTTAATTACCATCAATCCAGAAGAGATTAGGGAAGTTTTCAATTTGGGACCTTTCACTAGGTATCATGTGCCCATTGATTTGATGGAATTAGAAAAGGAATATATGTCAAAAAGGGATGTAGTTAGAGAAGGTGCACTGAAGGCCCACATAGGTAGAATTCAGAACCTACCAGCAATAACATCATCTTCTAAAGAACCTTTCAAGAAATCATGCTTTAATGCCAGGGCAGTAGAGATATACAGGACCCTATGCAGAGTCTTCGGAGAGGGCGAAGAAGATTTTATTCCTGTGAGCTTCATGTATATGATCACCCAAATCTCCTCTTTTAGTGTAGAAATAATTTTTGATTTTGCATCTTACCTAGCTAATGAGATTCACAATGGATTGGTGGGGATTGCCAAGGGCAAGGTGGAGAAGGTTTGGGGTCATTACTCCCTATTGATGCATATGTTTCTATTTTAAAGGGTTACATATTTTGGTAAAGAAATAGTTTTAAATAGGGAACAAGAGGGGGAAGCACTACCAGTTCAATTATGGAGTGCAGACATGACTGGGGAAGTAGAAAATGTATATCTTCCGTCCAAATGCCATATCATCAAGTAGAGAAAATTTTTGATTTGATAAATAAAATAGAAGATTTTGATGATAAAATAGATTCTTTACAGAAAAGATTAACAATCTGTTTTTCCAAATATATGGCTAAAAATTTCACTTTATTTCCTTGTGCTTTAGAATTTTTTGATACAATAAAGGAAAAAGAAAAATGGAAAAAGGAGTTAGATGAAATATTTGATGAAAGGATCAGGAACATCATGAGTGAAACTGGCCATTGGTTTTGGGCAAGGACAAATGAAGAGTTGGTAAAGATGCAGTTATATTATAATGACATCAGAAAAGAGCTTGATGATTTAGAAGAAATTGCAAATTCTTTACTGGTTATACAAAGAGAGGCTCTGAATTTTGATTGGCTAGATGATGCTACCTATAATAAATGGAAAAATTAGTTTATAGAACAGATGTCAGGGGACGATGAGGAGGAAGATGCAAAAGTAAAAGTTACCCTTGTAGTTAGTAATGAAGACATGGAAAATCCCTAGGTTAAAGTAAGTTTGTAGATAACGAAAGATGATACATCACTTTCAGACCTCATGACTATGTACTCCAAGGATGAAGAATGATTGTAAAATTAGATCATATTTTCTTGTCTCAACAACTGAGAAGCATAACAGAAAGGGACCCACCAAGGAATGTTTGATGTAATAAGCCTTTCTGTTATTTGTTTTGGTCTTTTTGACAGAAGTGTATATAAGTGTCTTTTAAAGGACACCTGTCATTTGTCTTTAGCCTAAAGCTTGTTGCATCTCACACTATTTAAGTGAGATCCCAAGGCTAAAGAAGGGTCCGAATTCTATTACTCTAAGTGATATGCTTAGTCTGTCTTTGGTCCAAATTTTGAAAGCAAATTTATGATGTATTTTCTCTGTCAATTCTCTGAGAATACATGAATATAGAATGAGCTGTGTTTCTTTCTGAAGGTCATTCTGAGTCTATTGTAAATCATATACCATTTTCAAAGAAGATGAATACAAATTGTGAATTGTCCTCATATTATTCTTTCTGAATCTTGTCTCCTTTCAATTACTTGTTTGTCTTGATATTTTATAAGTAAAGGCTTGTGCAATTGAATGCAATCTAGTTAGGTTGTATATCTATTTATCAGTACTGTTAATTCAATGGATTAAATAAAAGCTTTGATGAATGTGATAAGGTTTCTTTAGTAGTGGAAAGGATTTTGAATGATGAATTCTGGTGAGAATTACTGATAGAATTTGTTGTAAGGCAACAAACTAGATCTGAGAACTTGCTATAGACTCTGAACCCTAATGGATTAGGCACTGATCAAATTGATTCAGCTGAAGGAGAGATATATCATCAATGAGTATCAAAATGCAGCATCAAATCAAATTTTACCTTTATTTCCTATAGATCTTCAAAGTTGGCCAGCACTTGTCTACATGGAATGTTTTAGCTTCAGTTAGCCACTATTGTTAAGAACATCTGCAGATCTATAGAAGAATTCTTGGCCATATCTATTTTATGGGATGTGTTTATCAAGTTAGTAAGAATTGTGTATATGTTTGAGGATCTTGAGATGAGAATTAGAATGAAACTAAGAATAATCCTCATACAGTTGTTCTAGGTTTAAATCATCCCTGGGTATACCCGCCCTGGTTTCGTAGAGCCAAAAGAGAAAAAAACCATCTGTGGTTTTGTTAAAGTTGGGTCCAAATACTTTGCATATGCAATTGCTAATAAGAATTGGCTAGTCTTTAGATCGTGTATTTACTATCATTCTGGTATTAAGCATTTTGTCACTTATTAGTTTTAGTACATTTTAAAACACCAACAGACTCTATAGGACATGCTTTTGTCAATGAATATTGTATCCTAGAAGGAATTCATATTAAACAACAAAAGCATTTTGGAAAAAACACAAGCTACAATACATTTGTAAAGTTGGTGTGAGGTAACTGAGAGGGGAGTGGGGATCAATTAGTTATGTTTAGTTATCCTATAGACCCTTCAAATAATTTTAGTACTTAAAAACATAATCAATCACTTTTTGTACTCATTTAACTAATCAATTAACTTTCTCAATCACTTTTCTTCGAACTATTCATTCATTATTCTATTATAACTGACTAACAGTAATAGAAATTAGATATTACCAACCATTAACTTATTTTTTACCGAGTTACTGTAAAATGAAAATAGCATGTAAATTAACTTTCAATATAACAACATTAATATATTTGACACCAAGATGTTTAACGAGGAAGTCATGTAAAGGGAAAAACCATCTAGGACCAACAAACCTAAATTTTTAGTCTTCTAAAGTGACCTCGGCTAAGAGCCAACCTTGTTATAGGTTACATACACATTGATAATGTGACCTTGTTAGAGGATTTTAACCAAAAGAAAATCTAGACCTTATCACTCCTTGATATTGTCTACAGAGTGGCATGGTCTAAAGGACATACAAACATCACTAATTGATGTTAACATATAGGATTTCAAGGACTCATTAGATACACTTATTTTATGAGATTCTATTCTAAAATGATCAAAAATTAACAATATAAAATTGATCTATTAGGTATAGCACTACTTTGATTGTTTAGATCTCCTTTCCACTTAGTCTCTTTCTGGTCACTATCCTCTAATCTCTTTATCTATTCTCTTGACTAACTAATTCACTTATTTAACTCTTTGACCTTCCTTCAACTCTAATTTGTTCACCTAGCTGAACAATCTTCTTTCATCTTTCAACAGCTTTGCACAATCATCACTTTAACAATCAACATCAACCAAAAGCCAAAAACTATCTTGAACATCTCCATAAATAGACATTTTTGTGCTTCCATTTATCGTCACTTAATCATAAAAATCAATATTAGATTTTACCATATCCAATCTATCTAGCTGCTTAGAAAATAAAACTTTGTTCATATCCTTATCCTTCTTCAATATCCATCATCTAATCCTCCTTGATATTTCTCAATCATTATTCTATAAAAAATTTGAATCATTCATTTAAACATCTCAAACATCATATTTACATCAAAAGTTGGCCTTAGATTCCATCTTTATACTTTTGTTCTTCCAACTATCACGTGGTGAACATAAAATTTCACTCAAGTAGTAGAGTACTCGGTTAATACTAGACTTTTTTGGGTAATACTAAACTTATTCTTTATATTTCTAGCTACTTAGTGAACACTATGGTCACCTGATGAATATTGTCTTCCTTCTTTAACCTTGTCACTCAGTTTATCTTGTGTGGCTCAAATATTACAATATCACATGACTAGAAAACAATCAAACCAACATTACACTATCATTTTCCAACACATTCAAGTGACCATTGAATACCATACTTATCAACTCTATCTTTAACATATTTTCTTCAAATCCTCTTCATCATACTTTCCTCAAATCCTCTTCATCAATAAAATGATATGGAACTCTATTGAATTAGCACAATGTCTAGCCAACTAAGACTTGACATCAATGACAACATAAAAATTGATATGATTCTTTTACATACATTCATAGCATTTTCAATTACATTATCAATTGGGCCTAATAATCTCCCTCTTTGGCATTGATTGAAACACATAACATATGATTTTACATTAAAAAACATTACATAAGATAATCAAATGTATTCATTATCAACAATACAACTTTTCAACTCTATCTTTATCATCAAGTTCTATGTAACCTAGTTTATATCTACAGTAGCAAAATCTTCATCAACATTTCTCCCCCATAGGATATGATATCTATTTGAATTAAACTTCATCTTCATGTCTACTCTACCTTTTGTGTCAAAATAATACTTCTAATGATATCCCCTTTTTACTTCACTATTTGATAATCATATCCTTATTCATTGTCTCTCTTTTTAGTAATATTCTCCCACTTTATACTATCGATATTCTCCCCTTTTGACAGCAATGCCAAAGGTCATTATAAATTTCAATATGAAACTTATAAAACCTTGTAGTTATCCATATACCTTGCATGTAAAATTTATATTGATTTCATCACAGTCTTCTTCACAACTTCAGAAATGTTCCTAAAGTGTGAACTCCACAAATATTATTTTGTTGTATCCATGAATTGATGTAGCTTGCATCTTCACCTAGTGAATTTTGGATAGGAGCAGAATCACCAGTTTACCTCTTAGATACTCAAAAGCATCCTTAGGAAATGGCTTAAAGAAAATATGTCTATAATTTTCTCTTTTGATTTCACATATTCAAGCCTTAATTGTTTCTCTTGTACTTAATCCCTTAGATAATGATACTTGATTGATATGTTCTTTGGCTTTGCATGCATCACCGGATTTTTTGATATATTTATTGCACTAGTATTGTTACAATAAATAGTAACATGCTTGACTATATCTTCTTGCATACCTTCCAATAGTTTCTTAATCCATACAATATTAGAACAATTAATTGTAGTAGTAACATATTCACCCTTAGTAGTAGATTGTTATATACAAATTTATTTCTTGCTTACCCATGTTATCAATCTTTCTCTTAAAAAAATTCTCCATCATGTATGCTTTTTCTATAATCAATATTACTAGCCCAGTCAGTATCTACATAGACTTTAAGATTACATTCATCATCTTGTTTGTACCATAGGCCACAATCTTTAGTTACTCTAAGATATTTTACTATCCTTTTTACAATAATCATGTGTGTCTCATTTGGATTAGATGAAAACCTTGTGACTAAACCCTCATTTTTACCCACTTTTAGAAAGAGGTGCCCATTTTGAAATGTGTACCCATTTCTTAAAATTCAAATTTCATAAGTCATGTATTGCATTTACTTTTGGCTTGGGATATGTTTGGAAGGACCAAGCCTATGCTTGTGCCAACAAAAAAATAGGTAAGGCAAACCATGAAATTTCTGCCTTGCCATAATTTTTTGGAGGACTTTCCAAATGAATTTTTTGATGAAGCAAAAACCAATTTTAGTACTCTTTTTCTGGATTCTAAAAATGTAAATTTTATAGTGATATGATTTATTTTAGTAGTTTTACAATATTTATTAATCCAAATTGGTACCTAAACTTTAAATAGTATGGTTGATTAAACTTTTAATAACTTTTTTTATTTTACATTTTTTCAAAAATAAATTATATGTAGTCAATCTACATAGAATGTACTTCAATATTAGAAAAGAAATTTGAAAAAAGAAGAAGTTTTCATCAAATTAGGGTTGTCGTACACTGAAGATTTTCAAAATCTACTTTATGATCAAATAAGAATTTGTGAAAAACAAATATTTAATTAAATAATAAGGAAAACTATCCCATAAATCATTGGTGTGTTAGGTACCTTTCCCAAAAAGGAATCACAACAAATCATGTTTTTGCTCCAAAAAAGAGTGGTAGTACATGTGTGTGGTATGATCCTAAAACATGCCTTTTGAAAAAGTAGGTTTTAAAGATGTCTAGAAAAATATAACTAATACCATCTAGATGTTCCAAAAAATTACATATTTGAAAACTAGACTTTGAGCACTACATTTTCTATTAGTGAAGTTTTCTAAGATTCAATCTTAATGTGCCTCAAATTTGGACATCAAGTGATAGGAAATCTAAATAATAGGAAAAATACTTTCACTTTTTTTTTCCAAAAGTGGGACTCAACTTCTTACACATGTACATGTACAACATATTGCAACTTACTAGTCATATATCTATATTGAGTATCATTTACCTCTCCAGTGGTGTCTTCTTTTGATAATTTCTCTCTAGTCACCAATGGTACTGACTAACTTAGAATCATCCATCCCAAATGTCTTCAAGATTTCTTTCACACACTTAGATTGAGTAGCATATATACATTTCCTTGTTTGATGAACATTTAAACTAATAAAAAATTTATTTCACAAAACATTGACATTTCAAATTTTGCACTCATTTGATCAGTAAATGTATTACATAGCATCTCATTTCCTCCAAAAACTATATCATCAATAAATATTTCAGCAATAAACACCATATTTTCATATTCACATTTAAAATAAAGATTAATGTTGTCACTTGTTCTATCAAATCTAATCTTAATCAAATATGAATGTAACCTTTCATACCATTCTCTTTGTGCTTATTTCACTCCATACAATGCTTTTTTTAGTTTACAAACCATGTTGTTCATATTAGGTTCACGAATCCTTCAGGTTATTCAATATATACTTCCTCATCTAGTATTTCATTTAGAAATATAGATTTTACATCCCTTTGATATACTTTGAACTTCTTGTAGGTAGCATAGGCTAATGATGTTCTTACACCTTCCAATCTTTCCATAGGTGCAAAAGTATTACCATAATATATTCCTTCTTCTTGTGCATAACCTTTGCAAACTAATCTTTCATTTCTCCTTACCACTTCTCCATTCTCACTCATCTTGTTTATGAAAATCCATTTTGTTCCTATCACATTCTTGTTTACAAATCTTGGTACTAATGTCAAGGTATTGTTCTTCTCAATTTTATCAATTCCTTCATTCATAGCATTTATCCAATCCTCATTATCCAAAGAAGCCTTAACTATTATTGGTTCAAAATCAACAATCAAACAAGTATTATCTCTTAACTTACTTATTGTTTATACTCCAACACTTTTATCTCCAATAATTTATTTAGGGGAATGATTCTTTCTAGCATATTTAGCCAATACAACTTCAAAATTTGACTTTAAATATTTTCTCCGCTCGATACGGATTGAACTTCATGCTCATCTTGTAGTATCTAATACTTTGGTAAAGCATTTTATAACTCATGTGATAATGGCTAATGCTTAGTGGCTCTCTATTGTAGCTTGGGCAATGCATCAAGTGTCTCTTCATAGATATATACAAACTTGTTGTAATCTTCAGGTTCCTTCATGCTCTCCACATTGTTCTTGTCTACAAAATCATCAAACCTTACACTTGCACTTTCAAAAAACTTTTTAGTAACTTTGTTCAAACATTTATAAGCTTTTATCTTAGATTAATAACCAAGGAATATACCTTCATCTCCTTTAAAGACAAATTCTTCACTCCTTTAATCCTTGTGAATATAACACCTACTTCCAAAGTTTGTGAAATACTTACATTTAGTGTATGATCATACTAAAGCTCAAAGGGTGTCTTTTTGTTCCTTTCTTCGATTGAACTCAGTTGAGACTATGAATAGTAGTGATAATTTCTTCTCTCTAGAAAATCTAAACAACCTCTTTTTCAATTAGTAGTGTCCTTGCACAATCCATAATTAATATATTTCTCCTTTCAGCAATCCCATTTTGTTATGGTGTCTTTAGTACAGATAATTGACTATTAATACTATTCTCAGCACAAAATTTAGTTAATTTAAGAGACATAAACTCACCACCTCTATTGGATCTTAAAAATTTCAAATATTTTCTTGTTTCTTTCTCAACTCTAGCTTTATAGCATTTGAGCATATCAAAAGCATTTTATTTTACCTTCATGAACATAACACGCATCATTCTAGAATAGTCATCCACAAATAATATGAAATATATGTCACCATTTTAACTATCAATACCTATTGGACCACATAGATCAATATGCATCAACTCTAAGATATCAGTTGAAGTGTGTTTGTTTTCCTAAAAAAATAGATTTTTTCATATTATCGAGTTGACATTCTTTACACAACATTCTCAAGTTTTTGTAGATTTGGCAAGCCTCTTACTCTTTTCTTTTTACTGACCTTCACCATTTTCTCAAAGTTTACATGACACAGCCATTTATGCCATAGCCATACATCCTCAATCTTAGAAAATAAGCATGTCTCCACAATAGGATCAAGATAGAATAAGTTACCTCTGGTTTTCATTCTAGTTCCAATTAGATTGCATTCCTCATTAAAGATCTTGACTTTTCTATTTTGAAATCCTTGCTTATGACCTAAATTATTCAACTGAGAAACATTTAAAAGATTATACTTTAGTCCTTGTATCCAATATGAATCATCACATATGATCTTATCATTTAACATTAGCAACCCTTTACCTTTCACCAAATATGGAACATCATTAGCTAGCTTAATAGTTCTGCCATCATCAATTTCTTCAAATTTATCAAACTTACTTAGATCACTAGTCATGTGATCTAAAAATCCACTATCTATAATCCACCAATGATTCTTGCTAACATGTAATATAAGGGAAGTTTCACTTTCATACCTTTCTCCATTGGGATCTTCTTTGATTGCAACATATACCATCTTAACTACTTCCTTTTCTTCATCAATAATAGACATAATGTGTTGTTCTTCAGAAAAGTTACATGATTTCTTCCCTTTGTAATCCATGTTCTTTCTATACTTGAAATCCTTCTTGTCATTTTTGTCACTCTTACACTTGTTAGGATATTTAGCAGTAAAGTAACCAAATTCATTATGATTGAAACAAATCAAGGGTAGTTTACCTTTGTATTTACCTTTACCTCTTGACAACCTCCTTGCAAGAAATGCTTTAAAATCATCTAGATCATCTTTAGATTTAGATTCACTTTCTTCCTTACTTTACTTTCTTCAAATATTTATATTAGTATATCATCTTGTGGGTAGCATCCCCATTGGGGTTTTCCCTCTAATTAAGGTTTTCCCTAGTTAACATATCTGGTGTTATTATGTGTGGGTATCTTGTTCTATTTTCAATTTATATTACTTATATGGTTAAGATTTTTTAAGGTTGATAATTGTGATATTAGTTGGATAACTTATTTTAACAATTGGTATCAAAGCTTCAAATCCTTGAAGGATAAGCTTAAATACTTTGGGAGATCGATCACGAATATTTTTAGAAAGGATAGTCCTAGATTTAATGGGGCCAACTATGATAGTTGGAAGGAAAATATGAAGAATCATCTATTGTGCATGGGTCTGGGATATTGGACCTTGACGAAGAGTGAGACGAGAATCATTGGAGAAGACAAGCTTGAAGGTTGTAGTGAGGAAGAAAGAAATCTATTCATGTGTAACATGAGAGCAAGAGAAGTTCTATTGACATCTCTTCTAGAGAATGAATATAGTTAGGTAAAGTCACTTGCAACATCTCATGAAATTTGGAGGGCATTATAATCTAATTTTGAAGGTGGTGATCATGTAAAGAGAATGAGATTACAAAATTGGATATGTGCATTTCAAGATGCTAGAATCATGGAAGATAAATCTGTAAGAAGTTATATTGGTAGAATATCAAAAATAGTTGTAGGAATTTAGTCTCATGGTGGAAAAAAAGAAGATGATGAAGTAATATGGAAGATTTTGAAAAGTTTGACACCACCTTTCAAGTAGATAGCTTAGATGATACAACTAGTAATGTCTTGCACTAAGGATTTCATAAGGAAACATTGTTTGGGAGATTAAAATCAACAAAAATGGATCTAAGACAGTCTAGAGAACTTACGAGAGTCAAAAAAACTTTCAGTGCCCTAAATATTTGACCTAATTTGACAAGGAGTGCAAGCACTTGTGGAGATTTTACTGCTAGTAGAAGAGCTAATGAAGACAAGAAGATTGAGGAAGGAATAACCCTTTTGGTGAGAAAAGAAAAATCTAGTATGAAAATCTTTAAATGTTGGACTTGTAATGAATTTGGTCATTATGCATCTATATGTCCTAAGAGAGCAAGGAAATATAGAAAGAATTTTATTTATGATGAAGATGGAGAATTTAAAGAAAGTATGGAAGGATTCTTGAATTATTTTGATGATAAAAATAATGAGCCTGAATTGGTTAAGAAAGAGGAAGTAGTAGAAGAGATAGCTTTGGTAACTATTGTTGATCCAAAGGCTAACCATGAGAATGTGGAAGTTATCATTGAGACTAACAATGAATTACAAAATGATGTGCAAATTGTTGAGCAAAGAGGAGAGAAGATATATGAATTGAGAGAAGAGATAAGAGTTTAGATATCTATTAGAAATCCTCTAGAATAACTAAGAGGGGGCATGGGGGTTAATCAGTTATTCAAGGTCCAAATGTACTAATAAAACTTCTTCACTAAGTATAGTGAGGCTATTTAAACTACCCATGCATCCAAGCTAAACATTCTTTTTAGCAAGTTACTGATAAATTAGCATGCAGGAATAAGTCATGAAATATCAACACATATCACAATTATTTACATGGAAACCCAATTTGAAAAAAACCACCTCTAATATGCTACTTTGTTTCTCACTCTTTTTAAGTGATGCCCTATAAAAGGCTACAAAACACACTATTAAATGTGACCCTATTAAGGGATTTCAATGACCCTGTTAGAAGTGGGCTTAATTAAAGGAATTTAGAACATTCACTTGGAATGTCACCCTGTTAAAGGATTTCTTAATGGTGGTTAGACCAACCTAAGTCCATAGGATTTTTACCTAACAGATACAATTTCTAGAGAGTAACAATAAGGGCTTTTGATCTAATATACCTCACAACATAACTTACAAATTTTAGATCTCAATTCAGTTCACAAATTTTCATGGCTTTCAGTCTCTACAACTTTGATAACTTGTCCTCCTTTCAAGTTTTGTCTCCTTGAGTCTCCATGCTTGTTGTGCCAATCCAATCACCTCTGTGGTCACGTATTGAAATAGAGTCTCTGTACTTTTTTCTTCCCTCTCAATGCCTTCTCCTTGACACCACACACTCTCTCCAATCTCTCTCTACTTCTTGACCTATAACTCCTTAAGTAGGAGTTTGGAATACCTTTCTAGCTCTAATCTTCCTGCTCTTATTTTGAGTTTGAATGGATTAGGTAAGATATGATGTATCTTCCCCTTATCTTGTTTCTTCTAGAAACATCATGTGGAATCCACTTATATTCACTTGAAAATTGTTAACCTAGAATTTTGTACCACCAGCTCAATATCCTTATCTTCCATCTAGTTTACAAAATTCAAGGTGACAAACTTATTAGCTCAGATCTAGAAAATCTTTGACTTTTCAAATAATGTAGTAGCTTGGCACTATTAAATTTCTAATGCTTAGCACATACTATATTACTCAACACCTGCTGTGGATTCACTTAGCATCAACTAAGTTTTACTGATGCTTGACACTTATTACATTTTGTCTAGCTCAACACTTGAACTTGCTCGACAGCTTCTATTTCATTCAGCACACACTAGATTTTGAATTTGCTTGGCACTTACTGATAATCTACTTAGCATGAACTAACTTCCTTGGAACCAATTGATGGATTTAGTCAAGCTTTTGCAGATAGTTTTGTTATAACTTAGTCTTCTAGAGGTTCTAAGTGTGGCCAACCTCTATATCTTCAAGTGAATTATCAATACATCATTTTACCATTATCTTAACTGATCCTTATACTTCATTAAAAAATCATAACTCAACCTTTCCCTTAGGTGTTTTTGTTACATCTTATTGTTTAAATCTTCTTCATCAATCAAGTGATAGTACTTGGATCTTATAAGAAATTATCATTCCAAAAAATAGCAGGTTTGATGTCAATGAAAAAATAATGATTGAAAACATTCTTTATCAACAATCTCCCTTCTTCAATAATGATCTTTTCAATCAGATTTCAACAACATCAACTCCTATCCCTAACAAGGATTAGATAATGAATCATCCTCCTGAGTAGATAATTGGAAGTAAAGACAAAGGCATAATAGCAAGGAATAGAGTAAATGAGGAGATATATCTAATAAATCAAGTTGAACCTAAGTGTGCAGATGAAGCAGTCAAAGATAATCATTGGATCCAAGCAATGAAGGAAGAATTGGATCAGATAGTAAAGAATGATACATGGGAGTTAGTTCCTAGATCAAAAGACAAGAATATAATAGGAACAAAATGGGTTTTCAAAAATAAGATGAATGAACAAGGAGTTGTGAGAAACAAGGCTAGACTTATTTGTAAAGGTTATTCACAACAAGAAGGCAATGATTAGGAGGAAACATATGCACCAATAGAAAGAATGGAAGAAGTAAGGATGTTCCTAGCTTATGTAGTGAACAAGAAGTTCAAGGTTTATTAGATGGATGTTAAATCTACCATTCTGAATGGAGAACTTGAAGAAGAGGTTTATATTGAGTAGCCTAAAGGTTTTCCTTTATTAGAAGACAAAGATATGGTATGAAGATTGAAGAAAACTCTTTATGGTCTGAAGCAAGCACCAAGAACCTGGTATGGGAGGTTGGATAGTTACTTGGAAAAGCTTGGATTTTCTAAAGGTAATGATGAAGCTAGTGATAAATTTTCTAAAGAGATGAATAATGAATTTGGAATGAGCATGATAGGAGAAATGAAGTTTTTCCTAGGATTGTAGATTATGTAGAATAATGATGGCATATTCATTTCAAAATCTAATTATCAAAAAGATTTGTTGAAAATTTTTGGTTTGTAATTTTGTAAACCTATTGGTACACCCATAATAATTAGTCACAGTTTATCTAGCAAATATGAGACACCTGCAATAGAGAAAAAGAAGTATAGATTAATGATTGGAGGTTTGTAGTGTCTGACTCACACCAAACAAGATATAAAAAATGTAGTTAGGAAAGTAGCTAGATCTCATGTTGAACATAAGGAATATCATTTTGCAACAATGAAGAGAATATTCAAATGTCTGAAAGGGACATCTAATTATGAAATTTGGTATGTCAGATTGAGTGATTTCACACTATGTGCATATATTGATGTAGATTGTGTAGGGAGTATGGATGAAAAAAAGAGCAGCAATGGTGGAGCATTCTTTCTTGGAGGAAGATTGGTTTCTTATTTAAGCAAGAAGAAAGATTGTATTTTGTAGAGTACTTTGAGGCAAATTGTGTTGTAGTAGCAAATAACTATATTCAAGTTATGTGGATGAAGTAGATGTTGAAGGATATCAGAATTGAGATTGAAGAACCTATTATCATTTAATGTGATAACACAAGTACAATGAGTATGTCTAAGAATCATGTATTGCATTTTAAGACTAAGCATATATCTATTAAGTATTATGTGTTAAGAGAGAAAGCAATAGAAAAGGAGATCAAATTGGAGTATGTAAGTTTTAAGGATTAGATTTTAGATATCTTTACAAAGCCTTTGCCTAAATATACATTTGAGTACTTGAGAGGTATGCTTGGGGTTATGCCCCTTCCTACTTCTAAGTAGGTGATGCAGAGAGTGCATCAGTCTAGTGGCATAGAGCATTATTGATTGACTAGACTGAATGTTGATGCTTCCTATATGAGGGAGTATCTGGTATGTACTAAGTCATTAAGGACTCTTGGTATTTGGTATTGAACAGTGTCCTTGGACACTCAAGCTAGTTGATGACTTGGAGTAGCTGATTAACAATTGGTATGTAACATTGAGATTGAGACCTTTGACATTGATGTTAATGGGGGAGAGAATATGTATGAAAAATATCTCTTAAGGAATGGGGGAGAGTATACATGAGAAGAACTCTTAAGCAATGAGGGAGAGATATCTTTTTAGGGAGATCAATAGAATATTACTTGGTATTCTTAGAACTTAGATGGTTTTTCATCTATGTTACCATCAATGCCAAAGGGGGAGATTGTTAGCATGAATGTTGATGATACTACATTGGGGGAGTATCCTGAGTATTAGAGAGTATTGATATGTTACATTCATGACTATGTTGTTATCATGAATGCTGATGATACTACATTGGGGGAGTATCCTAAGCATTGTAAAGTATTGATGTGTTGCATTCATGAGTGTGTTTGTCATTGATGTCAACATAGCATTGATTCTGTAAAGACTAACAAAGTAGTAGACATGGATCTTGATGGTATGAAAAATGGCTTAATT
Source organism: Cupressus sempervirens (assembly GCA_028749045.1). Classification (NCBI taxonomy): domain Eukaryota; kingdom Viridiplantae; phylum Streptophyta; class Pinopsida; order Cupressales; family Cupressaceae; genus Cupressus; species Cupressus sempervirens. Next base: position 61,147,148 of record CM053783.1, read on the forward strand.
GTTTGGAGATGCATAGTTATGGACATGTACAAAATAGTGTCTTGATGACATGGTTAAGTGCACAGATCCTAAGTCGAAGACGTATGGAAGTTGTACCTAACTTATAGAGAGCATTTCAAAGACAAGGTATTGGGAAAGAAGTTCTTGGTGTTTGTTGTCTATATTTCATATGAGATGGACTAGAGAGATGTGTTGTTAGGCATGTTGGATACAACTGTTAATTGTGTATTGTCTTTGATGTTACACAAATGTCATATTAGTCATCAGGTAGAGTCTACCGAGCTCAGATGGTTAGCAAAGCAATTTATAGTGACTACCAAGAGTTCCTGAACATTACACAGAAAGTTAGCTCTTACCCAGCTCACTCAGGCATCAAAAGATTTTATAGTAGAAAGTTAATGTTAACCGAGCTCCCAAGGTTAACAAAGGGAAAGTCAATAACTACTGAGTTCACTCGTTCATCGAAGAGAAAGTTAGCTTTTACCGAGCTCACTCGGTAAGTGAAGGAAGGTCAGTGTTTACCAAGTTAACTCAGTCTCTGAAGGAAGTTACAAGGTTTGCAATGTTTACTGAGCTTCACTTGGTTAATACTGGGGAAACCATTTTGGAGCAGTGGTCACCAAGCTGGGTCGAGCAATGAAGAACTTTATGGCTCTAAAGAATTAAGTTTAATTGTTTTGTGCAAATGTTTGCAGCTGACTGATTTAATATTTTTTTTGTTGTTGTAACTTGTAATTGAGCCAACTTGACAATTTGTAAGGTATATATGAAAGGTCAATTTGTGAATTCATGAGTATGTAAGAATGTGGATGCATAAGAGTGTGAATATATGGATGTAAATGGAATGAGTGAATATTGAATATATGAGCAAATGTTGAGGAAGGATTAGATATTCTTATGGAGCTGCAAAGTTGTATTCAATCAGTGAGGATCTAGTGAAGTAGAATAGAGATCTGTATTCAGCAAAGATAAGTTGCATATATTTTAGATCACTTCATTATTGCTTTCTATTCATTGTAACAATGATTCAAAATCTCTTAACAGAGTTGGTTTAATAGCCATTTTGTAAATCCTCTAACAAGGTGACAATTCAGTTGAATTGTTCTTAAGACCTCCAACCAGGCCACTCCTTACAGGGTGATTAAATCCTCTAATAGGGTCACACCTAACAGTGTGTTTTGTAACCTTTAATAGGGTTGGCTCCTAACAGGGCTCACTTCGGAAGAGTGAAAATTGGTAACTAGTTACTTGGTGGTTTTTCCCAAATTAGGTTTCCACATTAAATCTGGTGTCTCTTGTGTTCATGTTATTTCTTTATGCATGCATCTTAATCACTTTAAATTCTTAATAAGTTAATAGAACATCTATCAAGTTTCAGCATTTATTTGTGTGGTTACCGCATATCAGCAACAACTATATTTTAAGACATCTAAGGATCTATGGATTTATTTTTGTGGTAACTGATTCACCCCTCCCCTCTCAGTTACTCCATCTCTATTTCCAACAAGGAAGCAACAAAGGACAGTCAATTGATGATGTTAGTAAGTGTGTAGCCTTAGTATCACACGTGTAAAGTTTTGTATAGACTATAAGTTGATAGTGCTATTGTAATTATGAATTAATTAATTATCTTATTTTAATTAATTGGGAAAGCCTCAAAGCTAACTCAAGGAATTATTATGAAGATATGATATAAAGGAAATATGTTTTCCTTATTTTTAAAGTGAATGAAGTGTGTTCAAGTATTATGAACATTGTTGAAGTGCGTAGTGTGAAAAGAAACAGAGTGCTTGAGAAATGCATGTAAGCGATCCAAGGGATTAGTGGATGTGTAATTCATGATCTAGTTACAAGATCTAAAGAAGTAGAAGTTTGATTGGAAGGATAGAGATAGAGGAAAGAAGTACAAATCAATTCTATTAATCTGCTAGGAACAATAAAGAGATCATTTGGAAAGTGGGTTCATTGGTCTTTCCCTCAAAGCTTTTTGGGTAGTGGGTCTAGCTATCTTCCACAACTCCTAACAGGGTTGGAATCCCCTAATAGGGATTTAAAGTCTCCTAAAAGGGACTCAAATGTAATGAATTTATTCATAGAATCATAACATGGTCCATCCTCTAATAAGGAATATTTATATTAGTACATCATCTTCTGGGTACCATCCCCACTAGGGTTTTCCCTCTGATTAAGGGTTTTCTTACTTAACATGTCTAGTGTTATTATGTATGAGTATCTTGTTGTGGTTTAAGTTTATATTACCCATATGGTTAAGATTTTTTAAAGTTTCAATATTGATTTTATTAATTGGATAATTGATTCTCTCCCCCTACCCCCCAGTTATATCAGTGGACTAAATATTCTAACATGTGTTTGTCATTGATGTCAACATAACATTGATTCTATAATGACTAACAAAGTAGCAGACATAATATTGATGGTACAGACAATGGTTTGATTGTTTGGAGATGTCTAGTTATGGAAATGTATAGAAAATTGTCTTGATGACATGGTTAAGTGCACAGAGCCTAAGTCAAAGACATACAAAAGTTATACCTAATTTATAGAGAGTAGTTTAGAGACAAAGTATTGGGAAAGTAGTTCTTGATGTTTGTTGGCTATCTTACATATGATATGTAATGAAGAGATGTGCAGTCAGGAAGTGATAGAGGATAGTTAGCTGATGATTTCAGTGAGTGAAGAAGCCTTAGTATCACATATATGAAGTTGTGTATAGACTATGAGCCAATGATGCTATTATAATTTTAATTAATTAATTATCTTATTTTAATTAATTGGGAAAGCCTCAAGGCTGACTCAAGGAATTATTATGAAGATATGTTATAAACAAAAGATGTTTTCCTTGTTTATAAAATGTATAGAGATATTTTGATCATTTATGAAGTGTGAAGTGTGAAAAGAAGCTGAGCGCTTGAGGAATGCAAGTAAGAAATCCAAGGGATTATTGGATGAGAAGTTGTTGATTTGGTTAGAAGATCAAAAGAAGTAGAGGTCCAGTTGATAGGATAGAGAAAGAGGAAGTAACAGTATAGTACTAATTTTATTACTTTGCAAGGAATAATACATAGATCATTTGGACAATGGATTCATTAGTCTTTCCCTTGAAGCTATTTGGGCAATGGGTCCAACTATCTTTGACAACTCCAAATAGGGTTGGCACAACTCTTAATAGGGTTGGAATCTCCTAATAGAGATTTAAAGTCTTCTAACAGGGATTCATATGTACTGAATATATTCATAGACTCCTAATAGGATCCATCCTCTAAAAAGAAATATTTATATTAGCACATCATCTTGTGAGTACCATCCCCGTTGGGGTTTTCCATCTGATCAAGGGTTTCCCTAGTTAACATATCTGGTGTTATTGTGTATGAGTATTTTCAGTTTATATTACTCATATGGTTAATATTGTTTAAGGTTGATAATTGTGGTATTAGTTGGATAATTGATTCAACCCACCACCCCCATTCAATTATATCAGTGGATGATATCTTCTAACAGGGGTGAATCAGTTGTGTTTAGTTATCCTATAGTCCCTTCAAACAATTTCAATACCAAACATTGACATAAAAATATTGCTCTATGTACTCATTCAACAAATTAATTAACTTTCTCAATCACTTTGCTCCAAAATATTCATTCATTATTTTGCTATAACTAACTAAGAATAATATAACTTAGTTTTTATTGACCATTAACTTAGTTCTTACCAGGTTGCAGTACAATGACGATAGCATGTCAATTAACTTGTAGCATAAAAACATTAACACATTAAACACCAATATTTTTAAAGTGGAAACCATGTAAAGAGAAAATCCACCTAAGAATGGCATCCCAAAAATTTCACTCTTCTAAAGTGAGCTTGACTAAGAGCTAACCTTGTTAAAGGTTACATACACATTTTTAATGTGACCTTTTTAGAGGATTTTAACCAAAATATCATCTAGACCTTATTGCTCCTTGATCCTATCTAAAGAGTGGCATGCTCTAAAGGACTTACAAACATCACTAATCAATGTTACCATATAGGATTTCACAAACTTTCTAGGTCTACTTGTTTTACCATATTTTCTACTACAATGATTAGAAAGTAACAACATAAAATTGATATATTAGGTATAACACTACCTTGCTTGTTTAGTTCTCCTTTCTTCTTGGTATCTTTTTGATCTCTATCCTCTGATCTCTTTCTCTATTCTCTTGACTAGCTAATTTACTTCTTTAATTCTTTCAGCTTCCTTCAACTCTTCTCGATTCACCTAGCTCAACTATCATCTTTTAGCTTTAACTTGTGCACAAAAAAGAGTGCATTTCTCTAAGTCCTTCTATCCAAGAGATCTCATGGATTGAGAAGCTTTAATGGTGACTTAGAGCTCCCAAGTCATGATGTACAAAGGGTGCAAATGAAGGGTTTGAGGATTTCAAATGAGCTTAGATATGCAGCCTCTTGCAAGGTGCACCATATAATAGGAGATTCAAGAACAAGAGAAAGAGTGAAAATGTCCAAGAAAAAAAGATTCTATGCAATGCAAATGAAACTAAAGTTAATGAGAAATGAAAAGATAAGCTAGCAAGCATGAAAGTGTCACAATTCTCCTATTTAAGCTAAATTAATTATTCTAATGAATGATAAGAGAAGCTACACTAATGAAAAATATTCTAATATGATATGAAAGAGATGATATGAAGTCAAAAGTCTTCAAAATCTCCAAAGAGTACCTAAGATTATTACAACATAACATAGGTACAAAGCTTGAGTGTTGTGAGAAGAGGAGAGAGATCTCCCTTTTAAAGAAGAATGGGTGATGGAGATCATGAGGCAAGATGAGTTTCATCAAGGGTGGAGAGTTAAAGTAGAGTGATCCATGTGCACAAGCATTCCCACCAATCATAATCAAGAGTTGACATTTGTGCCCCATGTGAGACAAAATAGGCTTTTCTTTTATTTTTAAAGTGGGGATAATACCTTATGTGTGCACAAATTAGGATAAGTTGGGTATAGGTTATTTTATTTAATTAAAGGGGGACAAGTTCCTTTTATGTAAATAATGACTTATGATATAGTGGTCAAACTATAGGACAAAATCAAATAAATTATTTTTTGAAGGTTTGATAAAAAAAAAAGAGTGATTAGTAAATAATGAAAAATTGCTAGAAAGAGGCCTAGTAATCTAGATGACCATTTTTGGGTGATTACAATTTCCTCTCTTTGACTAATTTTTGATTGATCTAGGAATAGATTAAGTCAAAGAATGAAGAAGCTAAGCAAGCGACAGAGAGATCGAACTCTAAAGAATGAAGTGTAGAGAGATAGTAGATCTTGAATGAACAATCTATTAGTGTTAATATTGAACATGAGGAGAGAGGGAGAGAAAATATCAAAACTTTAGATGAGTACTAATATATTGAGAAAATTAAGAAGATATATCAAGAGAAAATAGAAAGTTCAAGAATATTCTCTTGAGAAATAGATAGTCATAGAAAAGCAATTCGTAGCGACGACAAGATATTCTTGCCCCGTCGAGATCAAAATTGAAATGAGATAGAGGAGATGTAGAAATGAGCTATAAATGATAAATTTGAGATAACATAAGGTCCATGATGACATATAAGTGATGAAGACCAAAGAGTGACTACTAGGTAATGAAGATATGCCCTAGTTTGACTAAGTTTGACCCTGAAGGTAAAACTCAAGAAGTAGGTCAAAACAAGAAGAAAGGTGAAATGAAATGAAATGGGATGAAAAAGAAGAGTGAAAGAGCATAGAAATGATAAAGGAATGAAGAAATGATGATGCCCCAACAAAATTCAAAGATTTGGCCTCAAAAGGTTAGCCAACTATGTAGGAGAAGGAAGAAATTTTAAAACACTATTTTGACCATCAAGATGAACTCATATTTTGATTTTGATCTTGAAAATGGATCAAAGATGTCAAAATCAACTGGTTTGCAATTTTTGTGCAAATATGAGGAGTTCAAAAATTAGGTCAAAATTCTATAAAAAGGATAAAAAAGGGTAGATAGATGTGATAATAGGATAGAAAAGAGGAAAGAAAAATCCAAGAGGAGATGAAAAGATATGAGAAAGAAGAAGCAGGAGAAGATGAATGTAGTTAGCTAACACACACACACACACATGTGTGTGTGTGTGTGTGTGTGTGTGTGTGTGTGTGTGTGTTTGTGAGAGAGAGAGAGAGAGAGAGAGAGAGAGAGAGAGAGAGAGAGCTCAACATGTAAAATGGAAAAGATAAACTAGAATGAGTATTAATATGCAAACTAGTATGAAAAGGTGCAATTACAAGGGACTCATAAGTAATCTCTATTTTTCATCATTGAGCCTAATTAGGTACATCGAAACATCATACAATCATCACTTTATAAACTATGAGGATATGAATATGATCTATATCAAATTGAAATTTGGGAACCCAACCTATGCATCAAAGACATGTAGGTCAAGATGACTAGCACAGTTAGATTCCCTAAGTTTAATATAGTAACATTACACATGTATCAAGGCATGAGCACTAGGATAACCCTTGAGTGCAGTCTTGTAGAAAAAAAACAAGGATGATATATTGTAGATCCCAAATGTCAAGTACGATGAGCATGAATGCTCATGACATTTAAGGTCAACAAAGTATACCCACAAGTAGAAAATAAGAGAAAACATTCCCCCATGCCCCCAATCCTCTAGTCCATGACATCCTTAAGAAATTATTAGGGAGGGAACACTCAGCAAAGAAACCATCATAGACAACACACAAAGAAAATAAAGCCAAAAAGTCTCAACAAGTTTAATGTTAAGTGTGTATGTGTGTGCTTAAGTCACATGATTATCTCTTTAGGATTTGAATCTACTAGCAAGAAATATCACAACATCCTAGACTTTAGCTAAGGTATCCAATAAGTAATGAGAAATTCTTGAATTAAATGGGAGTGTTGAAAGACATTTTTGAGAAAGTTGCCAAAGAAACACCAACTCAATAAGGAGACCCTAGACCTAAACAAGAGTCAGTTCCAAGCTAGGCATGATGAAGAAAAATGAGATTAATAGGTTCATGAGCACAAAGAAAGACTGATAGACATAGGTGCAAGGGTCTTAAGTAGCACTTGCCAAGGTTTTCACCACTTGGCAACATTTTTTTCAGGAATTTTTATAAATTTTTTGATTTTTTTCAGCATCATATATGATTTTTTTGAATTTTTAGAATGACTTAGAGATTACTATCTCTCAATAAGGATCACATAAATTTTTCTAGTGGCTAGAAAGGTATATGACATGATGGAGTAGAAAATTGATGAATAAGAAGAGATGGATAGACAAGGAGTATGAATCAAGTGAAAGGTAATCCTCAAGGACTAGCTCCTCAGGAGTTCCCAAGCTAGGAAAAAATGTAAAATAGTCATATGAAGCAAGTTTTGGACAAGCCAAAAAAGCCAAGAAAGGAGATACCATGTGGGATAAGAATTGGAAGACAGTAAGTGAGATAGCATATAGGATAAGAAATGGAAGATAATAAGAGAGATAACATACATGATAAGCAATGGAAGGTAATAAGCGAGATAGCTTGAAAGAGTGTAATCTAAAGGAGCAGACATGTCAAGAGGACTATGAGAACCATGTTCTTTCTTTTTGTTATCAAGACCAAAGGGTTACTGAATAGGATAGCAATAGGATAGAGCAATAAGGATGGAGCTAGATATGAAGGATATGAGTGAATAGGCAAGATCATGATAGGGAATTTGATGGATAGGATAGCCAATATGCAAGGATAGCTCAACATTGTCAAGATCAAAGAGAAAAGATGGAAAAGATGGATGATGGAAGAGTTATGCATGACACATGTTTTCCTATTTTTCATCATGGTACTTATCCAAGACACCATAATAAGTGGTTTTCACCAGAGGATGGATTTATTTCTCTTTACTTTTGCTAACAAGGCACCACAAGAAGTGGTTTTCACCAAGCCACATTTTTTTTCATATTTTAGAATTAGTTCAAGATTTTTATTTAATTTGGATAGTTCTCCTATTGGAAGGACAAGTCATGATAATTCAATCCCATGGAGAGGTATGCTCAAAGATGTTGATAGGGTGATGTAAAGGAGATGATAGGGAAAATAAGGGTATATGGAAAAAATGGTTTTAGGCTTTGGATGAGATAAATAGGATGGAAGGATAAAAGGTGAGAGGATAGTAAGTGGAAGGATAGTAGATAGGGTGTTGAAAGGATTTTTCAAGGGTAGAAGAAAAAATGGGCAAGATCAACATTGACACACACCTTGAAGGGTGATAGAATGATTAAATGACTTGAGGTTTTAATGTATGATGTACTAGAGTATTTTTTGAGAGAGATGGAGTGGAAGGCTTCAAAATATTTTGAGGAAGATGTTTAGAAAAATATGGAGTGGAAGCCTTTGGAAGCTTGAATGTCAACCTTGATTATTTTTTAATACACAAGTCTTTTAAAAGAAACTTGGGAATCCATATAGCTTTTGAGTTTTATTTTCCTTTGGATGCTTTAGAATGCATATCTTCAATGATGGATTTAGGAACCCATATTTTCTTTGATTTCAAGATTTGGTTAGTAGACCTTTGTGGTCACTTGAATGATCTTAATTTCTTTATATTCACATGTCAATTAGATAAGACATATTGATTTTCATTTTTCAATGGATTCTTATGTTTATTTTTTAGTTGATCATTCAAATTTCTTCTAAAAAACTTGGGATTTATGGATGAATAAGGATGATATGGTGGGTCTATATGGATAGATTGATGTGAAGGGTTCAAGGATGTGTATATTTTTTGATCTTGAGGTATAATAGGAGAAGTGAATGATTAGATAGCAGTGGAAGTAGGAGATGGAGGGGACTAAGGTCCCAATATGGATGGAAGGTTTGAAGGATTTACCTTTGATGGATAAGGACCAAGGACGGATTTGGAAGATGCAAATGGATAATGGCTAGACATATCAATATTTTTAGAGTGAAAAACATGACCCAGGCCATCAATAGACTCGTGAGTAGATTTGATAGTAGCAACACCTTTGATAGGATTTCTTGAACCTTGAGCATAGTCTTCAAGTATGAAAAATTAGAACAAGAGAATGAGGGAATACTTTGATCTTGACAAGTTTCTTTGGATAGCATAGAAAGAGTATTTTTCTCATAATTTTTAGTAATCTTAGTGGAGGTAGTGGAAGTGGTATCCTCATTATACATAGGAGGTGGATATGAAAAAGGATATGTAGGGGTGACATCTCAAAGGATATGAAAGGGTACTTGATCTTGATCTTTCTTGACATTTATAGCTTCATCTTTTTGAGAGTCCTCTTGACATGGATCCACTCCTAAGTACAAGGGAGTATGTAGATTCTACATGGTAGAAACTTGAAGAGGTAATGAAGGACTAGTTGAAGTGAGCATAGTAGGCATAACATTGCATGAAAGTTGATGGTATTTAGTTTGAGTAGCATGGAAAATATTTGGAGAAAAGTGAAGGTTAGCTTGAGTTTCTTTTAGAGGTATCCCTTGAGGGTAGGTATAGTTAATGTGGAAAGCATTAGGTTCCTTGTTTGATGGATCCATGTTAGAAATATTTGAATTTTTAGAAGTTCATGAATGTTGGAAGGAAAGACATCAAGAAGACCACCACGAGACATAGGTTCATCAATATGATCTTTCTCAAGAGAAGTATCCTCATCACATCAGTTGATAGAGTTTGAAAGATCAACTACCTTTTCATCAATAAGATCTTGAATTTTATGTTTCAATGTCATGCAAGTTGAAGTACTATGGTTATTGCATTTATGGTAGGAACAATAAGGTTCAAAGCATATCACTGTATATGAGAAAGATTTAGGCAATATAATGAGCTTATTATCAAGTATTGTTTCCAAAATGATATCACAGGAATCTTCTAAAGGAGTGAAAGTTCTCTCAAATGTTCTCTTAAAATATTTTCATTCCATAGTGGTAGATAGAAATTAAAGCATGAAAGAAATTAGAAGAATCAAATAAGGTTCACATAAGATAACTTGATGTCCAAACTAGATAGGTAGATTTTTCACTTGCTAAGATGAGGTAGCAATGAAAGAGTGACTTGTCAAGAAAAGTTTCCAAGAAACTTATGACACCCACAACTCAAGTCAAGAGCTATGAAAAAAGCCCAATAGTGAAATATCCAAGTAAAAAAATAGATAGATAGGTAAAGATAAGTGAAAAAATCTCCCAATCAAGTAATGTAATCAAGAGATCAAGGTAGCTATTTTAGAAAAATAGACTCTAACATGTAGATTTCAGACCCAAGGAGCCATGGTAAACGAGGTATAGACACCCTAGACAAGCCCAAAACAAGTTTGGAGCAATAAAAATCAAGTTTAGGAACCAATAAAGATAGTACAATAAGCTAAGAGACAATTTGATAGTAGAAAATGTCATATTATATTTTGTTAGAAGTTGTACAATACTTTAGACAATACTATACTCCCCAAGAAACAATACTACACTTTGAAAGAAGTTGTACAATACTTTGTAAGAAGTTTTGTGATACTTTGTGCACATCAATATGATAGTGTTCTAGTTTGATAGAGAGGACAAATTTTAAAGTGTTTTTTCTCAAAAGACTTGATTTGGTTGAATTTTCTAACTAAATATACTATTTTAGCTTTATTTAGTTGTAGTCTTGATAGCAAACTAGCAGTTTTGATAGAAATTGTGATGCCAACATAATTGGACAATGGAAAAATAAACCTTGCAAATAGAAAGACTAATGAGATTTTCAAACTGAAAATCCTATGAATACTATGGTCATGTGTGTGTTCAAATAATTCCCATAGGTCTAGCACAAATTGAGAATATGCCAAGCAATATCTACCTAGAGGATACTATTCATTACTCAACAACTTGGCTCACACTTGATGCCCCCTCACCTCACACAAAGTGGTTTCACATAATAAATGTTGGATTTGTCATGGAATTTATATAACACAACCAAAGAGACACAAATGGTGAGTGTAAAATAATGGGGTGGTCCAAGTAGTCCATTGGGATCAATACTTGCAAGAAGATATTGAGTAGGGAATAAGAGTGGCTTCTAAATCCTAAAGTGTCTAGAAAGGGTCTCATTCACAACACCCTTCTTGCACTTGATAATAGGACACCTTATCATGAAATAAGTAATGGACATTGTGTCCACAAGAGTACCTTAAACATTCTCACCTAGTGACTTCCTCATGGTCCCAATCCCACAAGTACTTGCAATAAATAGAGAAAAGTGCTACTCCCCCCAAGGATTTGGCCTTTTTCAAGGGGTTTGTGACTATGGCATAAGTCAAGTTAGTTGGAGTTTTCTCTTTCCCACTTTATGTCATTCCTATTGATATCTTTCCACCAATAATAGGCCCTCTAAAGGTAATATCTCACTAGGAGATTGAAACAAAATGGATCTGCACCGAAGAGGTCAAGATTTATGATTAACCTTAGAAGGTGAAGAGCACACTCTCCTACTCCTTAGTGTTTCCCCCAAACACACAAAGAATATCAATTAAAACCACTAAAAAGTGGAGTATCCCACTCACTTTTAAGATCCAACAAAAGGATCAAGATTTTTGTTTCACCTATAAGGTGAAGAGAATACTCTCCTCCAACAATGAACCCTACTCACAAATTTTTTGTGCCTAAATAAATAAAACAACTTTTATCATGTCACACTTGAAATCAAATCAAATAAATAAAAACTTATTTATTTGTTTTTGTTTGGACAGCCCTGCAAACACATTAGTAGCCCTTTTGTCTTTGACAATAATTCTTTTTCTTTTTCTTTTTTATAGCAAGAAAGAAATGATAAATCCCTACAAAACAACCAAGTTAGTCCATCAAAAATGCTAGAAAATTTGGAATTAACCTTGCAAGACCACTAGTTAGATTGTCAAGAAACCAAAAAACTTGAAATAAGAAGCCTTGAAACTAAAAAATATAAAGTAGAACTTGAATTAGCTAACCAAAATTGTATGATACTTCTGGCTACACAAATATCGTATGAAGCTTCATTATATATCCTAGTGATACTTTATGCCTGTGTGATACTCTATGTTAATGTAGACAATGGAATATAGAGGGACATGCAATACTTTAAATGGTAAAGTATCGCACAACACTAGTAGAAAAGGTTGTACGATGCTAGAAGAGTATGGCACTCCAGTAGAAGAAACTATCACACAATACTAGCAAAGTATCGCATGATTTTTCTATCTGGAAAAATAGAAATACAAAACAACAAGTAATAAAAAGGATGAAAATGAAAAAATGAAGGCAAAACAAGGTAGTTTTGCACCACGATGGGTGCCAAAAAATGAACACACAAAAGAGTTCCCTTATTTGTGTCCTTCTATCTAAGAGATCTCTTGAATTGAGAAGCTTGAATGGTGACTTAGAGCTCCCTAGAGATGATGTGAAAAGGGTGCAAATGAAGTGTTTATGACTATCAAATGAGCTTAGTTATGCAACCCCTTGCAAGGTACACCGTGAAATGGGAGAATCATGAATAAGTGAAAGAGTGTAAATGTCAAAGAACCAAAGATGATATGCAATGAAAATGAAGCTAAACTTAAGTGAATGATACATGCAAAGCTAACCTAGCATGAAAGTGTTACAATCCTCCTATTTAAGATACATGTTCTATTCTAATGCATGAGAAGAGAGGCTATAGTAATGCAAAATATGCTACTATAATATGAAAAAGATGAGGTGATGCCACAAGTCTCCAAAAGTTCCAAAGAGTACCTAAGATTCTTTAAACATAATTTTAGTACAAAGCATGAGTATTGTGAGAAGAGGAGAGAGATTTCCCTTTTGAAGAAGAATGGACAATGAAAATCATGAGGCAAGAAGAGTTTAATCAAGGATGCAAAATTAAAGTACAGTGATCCATGTACACAAGTGTTCTCACCAATCATAATCAAGAATTGAATTTTGTGCCCCATGTGAGACAAAAAAAGGCTTTTATTTTATTTTTAAAGTGTGAATAAATTCTTTTGTGTGCACACCTTAGAATAAGTGGGGAATGGGGTCTTTTATCTGATTAAAGGGGGGAAAGTTCCTTTTATTTAAATAATGACTTAGGATATAATGGTCAAACTATAGTACAAAATCAAATATTTTTTTTTGTTGAGAATTTGATAAAAAAGAAATTAGTGATTAATAAATTGGGTACATTCACCAAGATGGTGTACAAAAATAGGGGTATAAGTAGACACCTTTTTTCTAAATTCAAGTACATCTGAACTTGGATGAGACATTTGAGGTTCATCCACTCAAAATGACAATATGCATAAAATATATAAATTGTATTTCTTTGAATCTACTTTCTAAAATACTAGATTTTTTACAAAATGGATAATATTAGGTGGGTTAAACCCTACACATAAGAAAAACAATTCCTATTTTTTTTAGAAAGCATAACATAGCTATTTTTGTGTGCAACACAAAAGATAATTATATTTAGTATTTTTCATATCCCTTTTGTAGGATGATCGTTAAGAGTCATATCTAGAATTGGTTTTTTTTTTTTTTGTAATTTTTTAATGACTACATTTTTTGTTATGAATTATTGAATTGAGTACATCCTTAAATTTTGGTACTTGTTCATGTGCTAAGCATAATTTGCATCAAAATAATCAAAAAATGGAAACCATTTTTTAAAAAAAGTGTATAGAATCAAGTGTAGAACAATAATATATAATTTAGTTTTAATTTGGTTAAGTATATCAAAAGTTATTTAAAAAATTGGTAGACATATGTTTGCGAGGAATGCCAAGGCATTGGTAAAAGTAATTAAAGTTTGCATTGTTAATATTGTCCAAAAATAGAAAAATTTATGTGGTTAGAAGGTTAAAAAAATGTGTAATATTATGGTAGTAATTTTAGAGATACCTGTAGACACTCAAAAATGGTTCACATCTACAGTTTCATCAATTTTCATACTAACTCATCCCATTTTCTCTTTTCACTAATTCTAATCTTTTGGCCAACTTGATTATATCTCAACAATATTCTTTATCATTCATATCCTCTTGTGCATTATTTGCACATCATCAAAATATATCAAATCAACTTGGAATCACCCCAAACCTACTTAGAGTCAATGTTAATCAACTCAAACATGTCAGATACCTTAAATTAGTCATCATATGTCCAATCCTAGGCATTGTTGTGGCTTTCAATGCCTTAGAAACCTATCAGTCTATCATATCTTATCAATCTGACCTTAGTACTATCATGGCTCTCAATGCTAAGTCAAACTGTCATTCACATCATCTGATCTTTGACATTGTCGAGTCTCTTAGTGTCAGATCATGGCATCATCAAACCATTCTAATAACATTGAAAGTGTTTGTCAATGTTATTATGATCAACCATATCAATCAATCTCAATCCTATAGCATTTTACAATGTCAGTTAAATGTTATGTGTCCTTAATTCATGTCATGTGCCCTTGGCATGTTATCAATTCTATTTAATCAATCAATTTGACCATGGCTTTGGTCTACCTATCATCATTCTAGTCAATCTACATAATTGTTGCATTTTCATCAAAGGATATTGTCACACTTATTTAATCAAATTGGCTAATTATCTACTAATTTTCTCTATAGGATTAAATAACCCATAATTTAATCCTATATCATTTTACTAATTATTCTTCCTAACTAGCATCCTCAATTAATTAATTTTACTAATTTATTTATTTATCATTTGCAAACCATGAAAATTCACAATTTCTTAAGTCATATTTTTCACATTAATTTCCTAATTTCTAATTTTTATTTGTGTGGATATATGGATTTTGAATTCAAATATTCTTCATAATATTGACATCATTATGACACATGGGTATGACACATTGTGGATTCTCCATTTACACTTGGCTAAGATATGTCATAATCCATATATTCTTATTCCCTTATGCTTTTCTATATTTGGGCTTCCATAGTCATAGATTCTTGGCTTTAAGTGGGTTTGATGTGTCACATGACATGTCATAGATCCTCTTCCATTTTTAGCCATGTTCAACTTCCAAGCATCATACAATCCTACATTTGGCATCTTGTGTCATATGTGTCATGGATTCTCAAAGGAATCTCTTGGCAAGTTGCATATCTAAGGTGACAAATCCAATGATCTGATCTTGCATGTTGATTATAAATTGAGCATTCTTCCTCTCATTTCTAGTCCTTAAGTACTAGGTTCTAAGTCCTTGTTCTTTACTCTCTCAAGCTTAAATCACTTCTTCTAGTATTCTCATAGCCTTATCATTATCATACACTTTTTCTTCCTAATTGTGTGCATTATAGGAAATTGAAGCTACATCGCATGGAGAAGAAAGAGGGACATGGGAGCTAAAAATGAAAGAGGGGGTTTTTAAAACTTTGTGTTGCTTTCTTTGTTTATTTGGCTTTCATGGTATACTAGAGGGCATCAATTTATATTTATTAAGTTGGTGATTTTCTCATATTATGTTAGATATTAGCCCATTTTTTGGTCCTACAATTAGTGAACCTGACGTGAACACACTTAACTAACTTAGGTTTCTTTTTTTTGTGCTTGTAGGTGCAAGGAAGGAACTCACTTGGAAAGGTATAATGGCTATTTGTACTTCCTTATCACATATAGATTAATTATGTGACCTAGTAACATGATTATATGCTCTCTTTTATGCATTCTATTAGCTTGTTTTCCTAGGGTGCACTTTGCTCTATTAGGGCACACTTGGGAGCTCTAGGAGGCAGTTTTAGGGGCCTAGGAGTCACCATAACCCCCATATGTTGTTCCTAGCTTACCAACTACACTTAGAAACAACCAACCGCACCCTTTTGGGTGCCAAATACACCATTGGCACAATCTACACTATTTGGGCACATTTGGTAGGGTAGATTTCAAAATTTTAGTTTCTGGGTATTATTTAGGGCTCATTTCCCCACAACTTGCAACTAGTCTCCCAACTGCACCTAGAAACTACCAACTATGCTCTTCTAGTCCCCAAGTGCACCATGGGCATAGTTAGCACTGTCTAAGTGCACTAGGGGAATCCTGGGTACAGTATGTTTCCCATAAGAGTGCAGTTGGTTCACATAAAGCACATACTTCACTTAGAATCTGCATCTATGGTTTATGTTTCCTTCTAGGACCTAGATTAGATGTTTTTTGTATTACTAATGGTTTATTTGCAAGATGTGGCAATCATTGGATGAAGACATAATCATTAGAAACTACCAATGTGTGTTTGCAGGATGTTGACGAAGACCCTATATGGTTGTCTAAACTATGTGTGTGGATTTGCTAGAGTAAATAACACTTTGTTTAGTGCTTTAAAATGAACCTTTTCTATTTTTATTTTTGTCTATAGTGTTTAAAACCCTAGGAGTTACATGGACATATCCTCTCCCCTTTCCATTCATGGATCTTGGGTGTAAGAGAAATCCATGTGACTTCTATAGAGAAGCCTACCCTGGACCAAGATATTTGATATTGGGTATACCAGGGGACAACTCCAAAATGGTAATATGCCAAAGCTAGGTCAATGTTCCAGTTGCTATATAAAACTCAATATGATTAATGTCATCTCAGTGGTATTGCTACGTGATAGCTCTACTCTAGTACCCTTGTGGTGTGTCAAACCATAGTTCTTAGGGCTGGGAGACCTTTTGCAAAAGTTTATCATTCACTTGGAAAATGGAATACCATTACAAAAAAATTTGTTTTAGTGGCCAAAAACCTTTCTATCCACTAGCTCGGGGGGTCACCCATGCCCATCAAGACATCCCACATTCTCACTATTCTTAGTAGAGACAACATGTTGGCAATATGACCAATTAGTCAAATAAGATGAGATATGTGATTTTCATTTATGACAACATACGTTTTACAATATAGCTATGATTGTTCATGATGGAAAATTGTCTAAGTATTGGACAATATTACAACAACATAATGAGATTTATTGAGAGTGGTATATTCCTTGGGAATATTCTCTTGCATAGTTGACTACAAATGCATGACATCATCCTGATGATATATACTAGTGCACATGTCTGTATAATCAACTGAGTTCAAGTTATGAAGGAAATATCGATGCAAATATTTCATTATGCAGAATTAAAGAATTATTTTGATTATTAATTCTTTGTGGGCCAACTCTAAAGATGATATGTGAGCCGACTAAGGAAGGATTTATTAATATGATTGATATAAGTAAAGAACTTCATTTCCAACATTAGGTGTGAATGAAAGTGAATGCGAAATCATGTTATGTGATATGATAACGTGAGATATAATGTGAATTGATATATGTGCAGTTACTTTTTGTTTATGACATGGAGTGAATAGGAAGGAATATTCTCTATAGTCTACCAAAGGCTTGTATGAAGAGCTTACAATTAGAAGAATTGTGAAGTACAACAAGTGATCTAGTATTGTTTGTATATCTATTCTCTTGAAGAAATTAATTCTATAGTTGCATGTTAGGGTAGTGGGCTCTTCTTTCACACATTTGTATATGATCCACCAACTTTGAACAGGGTTGAGGCTTCTAACAAGGCCTAGTTTCCTAAGAGGGACTCGAGACACTATACATTCTTGATAAACTCCTAACAAGGTCAATATCCTTAATTGGATTCTTTATATAGTGAATCATCTTGTGGGTTTCATCCCCATTGGGGTTTTCCCTTGGCCAAGGTTTCCCTAGTTAACAAAAAGATTGAAAATACTGATTCACCCCCCACCACCCCTCCCCCTAGTATTATCTATTTCTAACAATTAGTATTAGAGCTAGGTTATTTAGAAGAGGCTTAATGGCTTGAATAAAATTCCTATGGATATGGAAGAGTGGAAGAAAAATCTTGAAGAAGCTCTTGAGAAAATTGATCTCCTTACTAATGAAAGAGATGGCCTAAAGGATAGATATGAAAATGCAAAAGCTTATATTGGTAAACTAAAGGACAAGATAGATAACCTAAAGCAAAAAGGACCTAGTGAGTGAACTAGTGATGATGATATTGAAGAGCTAAAGAAAGAAAATGAGATCTTGAAACATGAGTTAAAAATAGTTCAACTTAAGCTAAGTCTTAAGAAAAATGGAGGAAAGTGTAGTGCCTCTCCCATTTGACTTCTTTAAGTCATCCTAATGGATGCAACCTTGTTGATCTTTTGTTGTGATGGGATCATGATTATGACCCTGAGTGGTTGACACCTTCGACGTGTTTGGATTTTTGTTTTTGTATCAGTTGCTTTGTTTATGCTTTTGACTGATCTATGAGATTATGTTCTGATTTTTGGTTCACTCAATTTTGTGCCAGTGGTTACCAAGATCGATGTGGTATCATGAGGTTGTTCTATGATTATCCTGAGATGTGTGTAGAGATTGCACTATGTTCTATTACCATGCTACACTGGACTAGGTTCCTGTAGTAGTGGTTAGTCATGTTTATGACTGTGTTTGCTTATGTGTTTTAAGTGTCTTTTTGTTGATTTTGTAATCAATTATTATTAAATGCTTAAGTAATTAGAAATGGATTGCTCATGTGGGATTATTTGGTTATGTGCTATAGACATTTACCTTGTTATATTTTGATCTAAGAGATATCTTTTCTTATGTGATGCTTTATATTTGAGAGGACCTAAGGGTCAGATGTTACACCTTGATTCCAGTATCATAGATTTTAGACTACTATGATGTTTAGTTGATCATATTGCATGACGATGCCATTTTGAGATGACAATGTGTTTTATGATGATATCTAGTTATCTGGTATTTGGACATACCTCTAATTATGTTATGTGATGGATTTAATGCTATGGTTATTTACTTCATTCCTGCGTTGTTATGTTTTATGCGAATGTGAATGATGTAAATAGATTATTTTAATATAATTAAATAAATGGTTAAATTAGGTGATTTAATGCATTTATTTCTTTTCCTATGTTATTATATGCAATTGCACTTGATCATGTTGTGTAGTGTGCAGGATTTAAATCCCTGGTAGTGGCACATGGAGTTAGTGATTCAGCCATTCATCTTTTACCAATGTCATCCTTATATGGTTGATGTATCCTTTATTAAAATGTTTAAATTAAGCTTTTAGATAATTATTAAATCCGAACTCATTTGCATTATGTGATTAGACCAATAAGCTTGTCTGTGCATTTAGAGGTTCGCATTATCGCAAAAGTCTTTAAGGAGATTTGTGTGTTTTGGGTTTTTGGGCTTTTAATTGATTTGTTTTAATTTCTGGGAGCTTTGCCATAGATGAATTCCTATTTATAGGAATAACCTATTTTCATTTGGGTTGATTCAGGGTTTAACTAGGTTGGCTGGTTATTTTCCCTAATCGATTATTCACTCAAAAAGTGGATAAATATCCAAAGAGGAATTTAATTCCTCACTTCTCACTTTTGAATTAGAAAGTTGGAGAGTAAAACCCAAAATCCTCTTCATGAGGATTTATTGTTTTGTTCATTGTGGGAGCTACGGGTGTGGGATCATCACGATGTTGGGCTCACTGGATCTAGCTTAGGAAAACCTTGGATTGCTACGATTTTCAGTTACTTTTGTAGGATATTTATTTTATGGTTCAGTTTCTTGTTTTGCCCTTTTGGTTGTGAGGTAGGGCTTTCCTGTTTTATTGTTTTTGCTCCATTTCTGCTTTTGTTGTTGGTAGTTATTTGTTTGGAGGCTAAGAACTAGTGGTCTCCTCTATTTTTGTATGTTAGTTCTACCCGGTTGGGTGGGTACGAACATTTCCCTATTTTTCAGGATGAAGGTTTGGGATTTTATGCTGTTATGCTAGATATTTTTGCATACGGTGTCTGATTCCATATATTTTTGGATTTTTGGAGTTTTTGTGCCTAAAGGTCAAATGGGTTTTAATTTTGCAATTTTTCCAAAATTTGGGGTTTTTACCTCATTTTGCATGCCACCCTATTTTCTTAGGTTTTCTTGGCACAATGTGGGTCGTGGACTTGGATGATCCATTTGGATATTAGTCAAACCACTTCTACACTTTTATGTTGCATTAGGATGTGTGTTGTATCTGTACTCCCGATGTTATGTTCGATTGAGTGATTTTATACTTGTTATGGTTTCTTTTGGACCTTTTCTTTGTTTCATGGACACTAGGATTTGTGTAGAATCCATACTTTTGGATTGAGGTCGATTGAGTAAGTGTAGTGCACCAATATTACAGTCAAAGGAACCAGCAAATATAAATATATTTTTCTTTTTCAATGAAAGCATTTTTATTTTATTTTATTTGTTTATATTTATTTTCCTTGATCTACAATATTGATGTACATTACTACAATACATTTAACTAACTTCACTAACCACTTGAGTTCCTTCCAACCAGAACATTATTTGAAATTCTAAAAAAATGTCTTTATAACCAAATGTATCAATTTCAAATGGAGACACACATTTTCTCTTAGAATCATTTTAGAAACAAAAACATAACAACTTTACTCATTTCTATATACTATAGGATAGTGCATGATATACATAAATTTCTTAAATCACTGAATGTAGCAACATATCAACAAGTACAGTCCACTTATACAATTTTCCAGCTTACAAGCTGTCATAAAACACAATATTGGGAGTTACCCAAGGGTGACTCTCCCTAATACAATCAGAATTCACTTGAAAGTATGTTTTTGCTGCAAATGAAAATAAGACAACATCCTTCTTCTCTTCAAGTCTTCAATCCATAGATCACAACCTGCAGTACAACACACACAAACAAGCCCATGGTACTCTCCTCCCAACCTTGGGCCTTTTAAAGGCCACCCCCGAGCAGGGAGAACCTTGACTAGGTGGACATACATTATTAACAACCATTTACAACACAATGCTCACATTACAAAACTGTTCACACATTTTACAGTTGACAAATAAAACCAAAAAAAATTCCCAACCAAGGTAGACCACTTAGGATCACATGTAGATTCATCTCAAGGGGTAAGGGTGGAAAATGAATGTTGAGGAGACTCCACCTGCAACTATGCCTTCATTAGGCTATACACTTTATACACATTCCTTCACAAGGCAACCCAACACCACATACATGCCCTCACATGGCATCTTTACAATACTTATAACTCCAGCAAGGTGGCATATGGGGCCCATAACACCCATATGGCATCCCTCTCCTACTCTAGGAGAGACTCTCACCCAACACATTCCCTATGCACCCCTTACCCTCACAAGGGTCTCTTTCCCTCCCAAGAGATGAGACTCACCTTGTCACACCCAAAACAGAAAACTGCAACAAGAACATATGAATTCACAACACAATGTAAATCACAATACACACATACACCAAAACTAAAACATGATCCCTCAACCTTACACAACACAACATTACAACACACCATATTACAACTACATTACAGAAAACTCACATGCATAACACAATAAAAATAATCTACTTAACAACAAACTTTCATAGCAAGGGTACATAAGGTTACCAACCTAGTTTCCAAGAAAATTTGAGCTCCCACACTTTTTTACCAGCAATCCTCCTCCTAAGCTATCTTCTTCTCCTTGTTTTTTTTTCTTTTCCAAAATTTACCCCACTTAGATTCTTTTTCCAGATCTATCCAAAAATTCTCCCCCCAAGAACTCTCCCTCAAGAATGTTTTCTTTTGATGCTTAAGTTTCCAAATTCGGCCAACTTGGGAATCCACAATTTTTGGGTGCTCTTTTCAATGCCTAGGGAAGCTTATAATACTTAAAAATGCCCCTACCCCCTAGGTATATCATATGGGCTTTAAAATAAGACCTCAAACTACCCCTAGGGATGGTGTAAACCTCCTAGAAATTCACAAAAGGTGTACATTCGACCTAGCATGGAAAGAATCCCTCTTGGACCCATAAATACACCTAGGGAAAAGAAATCCTACCAAACCACTCCTTGGTTCACTCAACCACCTACCATCCCACTAAGCATGCTACAAAGGAGAACATGTGTCAAGTGACACCACAATACACACAACACACTTGGCAAGCCATCAAGAAAAACAAATTTACTTTTATAGAATCACAATAATACACACAAATTGGTTTTACAAATAAAATACAAGGGTAAAAAGGTTATACCCTCCTTAGGGTTAACCTTGGTTTTTCCAAACACCTAGCAAGGTTCTCCATAAATCCATGGGCTTCTTGCCTACACACTTATTACAAATATCAGTAGTCCAAGAATAAGGTGATAAAATGATAATGTAAATATAAATCACATAGATTCTATCATCAATGAATAACATAACTAATATGAAATATGTATTTCCATTCATATCACATTACACACTTCACATTTGTAGCAATTCTCTAATCTAGATAGTAAAACATTATGATCATTTATTCTTACAGAAAATTAAGGAATTAATCTGCCTTAAGAAATGCATCAAATATAATATAAGTATACAATTCTAGTTTATTCAAATGATACATGAATTCTTAATGTTACTCTAAATGTGCTAAGACATGATAATCTAGCACCATATGGAGACCACAATTCAAAAATCAAACATTCTTTGAGTATAACATAAGCTTTAATCATGACATATGGATCATCAAGAAGGTAAGTAAGCATATATGAATAACATCATAAAAACTACTTAGAATATTAGTGTCCTAGTAACATCATAAGGAATCATCATATAGCCTAATGATATAGGTATCAATGTCCCAATAACATAACATGAAATCAAATAGTCTAAGGATCAAAATATCAATGTCCATAGTGGGTAATAATGTGTCATCTAGAGTCTAACTATCAAAGTCCAAAAGAAACAAAATGTCAATAGTGCTATGATGGTCGGGGCGGGACATGACAGTAAGTTCATGACTTTTGGTCTTGTTACATCATTGGGATTTGTGTAGAATCCATACTCTTGGATTGAGGCCAGTTGAGTGATTTTATGATGTATGATTTTATTGGCTTTGGAATTCATGTAGAATCCATCCTCTTGAGTTGCTTTCAGTTGGGTGTTTTGTTTTGCATTGTGTTCTCATTCTTGTCCTTGTGTTATGATCTTCATGATGTTGGTGTTCTACACACGAGTACGTGTGCGTACATTTGTTGGGTGACTTGCGAGGCTTGATCTTCCATGGATTTGTCAAAATTTATGATCATTGGGGTTGGGATGGGAGTATGCATGTCCACGGGCACTTTTCGTAGGATGAGCATGTGTAGGGTAGGGTAGCATCCAAAGGGGGCTTCTATCTTGCAGCTCGGCATTCATGGTGTTGGAGGTTGATGGAGGATAAGAAGTTTTAAGCAAGTGATAACTAAATAAAATGTGTGATTGTTAATAAAACTTAAGATAATTAATATGTGTGAGCACACGATTAAGTTCGAGGACACAATGTGTGAGCACCCATTTAAGTTTGAGGACACATGATCTGAGCTTGGGCTTTTCGATGCCAAGTGACTCTCCAGGATGCAGCCCCTACTTAATAGCCTTTTGAGTATCTGACTAGGACTTGTACTCCTTGCATTGTCTTAGGATCTTGGTTCAGCCATCATACTGTCTGGCATGAGTGTTAGCCATGGATGTTGTGATTTTTGTGTATTTATGGTTGGATCTTTATCTCCATTAGCATGGCAGGTGTGGACCTATGGGTGCCACATGGTTGGGAGGCATAGCTACCTTCACCACTGCTAGGGATCAGTGTACAGAGATGATCTTTGTCCTTATGTAACTATTGCTAGATGTCTTCACTTGGTACTTCAGATTTTAGAGTATGCTTTCTTATGATTTATACTTTCATTGGAATTCTTAGATATCATGTTTAGATGATGTTATTCTATTTGATGCATTCCCTTATCATGATGTTTAGCATATGATTAGATGTTGTGATTTTCTTTAGTAGTAGATCTGTTACTTATTGTTGTTTAGCATGTGATAGGTGATGTTATCTACTGTAGGATTATCTTATGCATTATCACTAGCATGTTAGATTTCCTTATGCTAATATTGTGCATGTTTTAGTAGTGACATCACTATTATGACAGTATCGATGATCTGGTCAATGGCTTGGACACATGGGGGATGGCTAGGACCCACGATGGTCTTATGATGCTATTGATTGATGGGAGGATCCACGTACTTAGTTTGGTTGTTTTGTTCCTGAGATGTATTTCTGTACATTATGATGTTGCTTTTGTTCTCTTTGACGTTTATTTCAGTATGTTCTTTGCTTTTGTAGTTTAGATGGATAGATGTTCCTCTTTCCTTGCTATTAGTGCTTTCAAGTGTTCATTCCTTGATTTGCATGGATCTGGTACTCCCCGGTGTGGAGGTTTTTCTTTGTGTTTTTCCTTTTTTTGAATTTCTTTAAGTGTTTTCATGTTTCTATGGGTGACATTTTGTCAGACTTGTGCGACATAAAAATGTATCGCACGCCCATACAAGCTGTGTCATACGATACTATAAAGTATTGCATGCCTTCTTGAGAAATGTTGTACGACACTAGAAGAGTGTCACACGCCTTCTTGAAAAATGTTGTATGATACTGATAAAGTGTCACATGCCTGAAGAACTATCACCCTCCCTTAGTTAGAAGTATTGCATGGTTTTTTGTAAAAACCTGTGCAAGTGGACAGTAGGCACTTTTCGTTGTGTTCCAAACTTTTTGAGGGTTGATTTGGCTACCCTTTTGGGTGTTCTTCGACCCTATGCTGTTGCATTTTGAATTCTATCAATTTCTCTTGAAATTCAATTTTCGTGTTTCTTTTTTAGTCTCTTGGGGTTTAAAATATATCGTTTAAGTATAAGATTAAGATATATTTTAATATATGCAACGAATCTTTTGAGATAGGTTTCAAACCTCTCGGAGATAAGTTGTAGATTCTAGGAAATTTCAGGATTTCAGAAATCTAGACTTAGCCAATTTTTAGGGCTTTAGGATTTCAGGCTTAGCCAAATTTCAGGATTTTGCATTTTACCCCAGCTTGGTGTTTTGTTGATGAGTGGTCGTTTCTTGAGCCCTCATCTTGTTTGTGGTGGTTGTTGGCTTTTTGTTCACATGTTTCAGTTGGTAGTGGCATTTGGAGATTTGTTGGTTGTCGAGATTGTGGTGAAGTCTTCTGTTGTGATCATTGTGATCCCTATATGATTTTGTCATGTGTATTCATACTTGTAAAAAAAAATTAAAAAAATTGGCTTGTATTTCATCCTTGTTTCCAAGGATCTCTGGGTAGGGCATTACAGAAAGAATGATTCTGAAATAAAAGTTGAAAATGCAAATCTAAGATCCCAGTTAAGCAAAGTAACATCTGAATTAGAATCTATCAAGTTGGAACATGAAAAATTAGAGAAATACAACACTATTGTGAAAGGTGAATTGGTGCAAACCAAACTACAACTTGACAAATTGTATACCAGTAGTGAAAAGATTAAAGAACACGTATCTATAAAAAGACCTAGTTATGATAAGACTAGACTTGGATTCTTTCTTTGACAATCTACCAAGAAATCTATTGAGAGAAAAGAAACTGATACTCCTTTAGTCAAGAAAGATCTAAACTTGAGCAAGTATAATGATACATCTAAAGACAAAGAGAATGTTTCTCACTCTAAGAAATCTAAAGAATCTAATCAAGATGAGGAAAATAGAAGAAAGGAATCTCATGTCAGATGTAATGAGCCTAAACATACTGGAGATGATTGCAAAGGTGAGTCTTTTAAATACATTTCAATTTTTTATTATCATAATTGTCATGTATATGGACATTATGTAGTAGATTGTAAGAAACCTAAATTTTATAATGATCATGCAAATAGTAGAATATTTAGCAACACTAACCATGCAGGCAACAGAAGAAAATCTCACAACAATGAAAGTAGAGAAAGAAGAAAAATTATTTGTTATAGATGTAATAATCTTGGACACATTGCAAAGAATTGTAGAGCACCTGAAAACCAGTATAATGAATAGAGAAGGAATGTACCTATATGTTATCTATGTAATAACTTTGGACATATGAAAAAGTTCTACAGAATGGATAGAAGAAAACTAAACAAGAATTAGAACTACAAAAGGAATAATAGAAGAAAGGATGATAGTCTGAAGGAGGAAATGAAGGAGCTAACAGAAGAATTCAAGGAAACATTTGTAAACACAAAAAAACATGGAAGTTCTCATACAATTTTGGAAGAAGTACATCCTAATGTACCTGATAAGATAGTAAAGTCACTTATTGTTTGGGACTCATCCTACTTGACTTAAGCATTCTTAGTAAAATAGCACAATAATTAATAAAAATTAATGTTAGAGAGAATACCAAAAGTTGTGTAGTTAGTAGTATATACAAGATACTGAGAGAAGTGTACAATAAAGTGCACATTTCTTGGTATGATCATTATGAGGATATATAGAAAATAGTCTCTCTATTACATAGAGATAGTATTTTAAATCTATGGTAGATATGCATTTAATGTCAAGTACAGATTGTAAAAGACTTAAAGGATGTAAATTGATTTACGAACATCAATTTCTTGTGCAAAATATTAAGTCCAATATTGAAGAGTGATTTGAAGTGTTGAAGAAGCTTGCAGATACGCATGATTGCTAAAAGCCCTAAAATGCAAAATTGATATATTTTTCAAATTTTTTGAGCATATTTTCAATAATGGCAACACAAGAAGTGTTTGATATCAATAACAAACCTAGATATTGTATATGAGAGTTTCTTAGCATGATAGAAGAAACCAAAGTTAAATAAAGCTTCTACAAACTAACAACAAACATAAACTTCAAGATAGACAAAAGAGGGTTCCTAATTGGGAACATGCGCCATTGAAAGACTCTTCCAATAGAAATGGATCTTTGTTGATTCGCTATATCTAATTAAGGTTTGTACCTTAGGGATGTATGCTCAAGATTGGTGCTAAATTTGCTTCAATGGAGGATTCTTGGATTTTGGATGTGGATAATGGATGTAGATGTAAAACTTTCTCTCAAAATGACATTATAACATTACTTGATGGATTGTGATGAAATAGCTTGGGAGGGGATTCAATCTATAGGCTAAGGGCTTGAGGGATGGAGGGGTAGGATGCAAGGATGGGGAAGCTTAAGGAGGGCTCAGATTGCATGAGAGGAGAGCACATGGATTGTGCTTCCTTACAGCCAATTAGGGAATGACACATGTCACATGGTGAGTGTATGGAGGAAAGGGCAAGGATGAGTCAACAAAGGAGGTTAAAGGCCTTAAATGGCCCTCATAAGTGCTTGTAAGAGCAATGAATGGGCTTGTAAGAGTCTTTTATGGCTTTGTAAGAGCATTGATGGTTTGGTGGTTGGGATATTTGGAGAGGAGACTTTGGTTTGGTTTAGGAAAGTCTTAAGCTCACTTAGGAATGTGCAAATGATTAGGGGATGGGTTTAGGCTTGGGTTAGGATTAGATTAGGGATGTTAGTGATGTGCAAGTGGATGGCATTCATGAGGGTGGGTGAGTTAGTGGCTAAGCTTGGTTAGTATGGGTGGATGAGGTGGATTAGGCTAAATGGAGGTTTAGGGATAGGTTAGGGGCTATTATATTTGAGGGCTTTATTTATCAAATAGACTTATTTAATAAATGAAGGTTTTGGAATTAGATAGGAGAATAGGATTTAATTGATAAATGATACGTTATTTGATTTATCAATCAGGACTATAGATGATTTAATAAGATTAATCAGCTAGGGGATGGCAAAGGATTAATTAAATAGGATTACCAAAGTAGTGTAATCAAATTTAGGTGTCTTCATTTTGCCCCTCTTTGACATAGTGTTGAGACAATACTATTTCAAAGAAGTTTGAATGGAGACGACATGAGGAAGATGTTTTAGCAACAAGGTTCCCCTAGTCTCAGATAAGAAGAGGAGAGACTAGACATAGATGATGCCCCCTCAAGAAGGCAGTGGAGAAAGAAATGAGGCTCGATGGCTTCTTGAAAAGTACAAAAAATTGAGATGAGCAAAGATACAGATTGGCAAAGAGAAGGGGCTAAATTAGCGCAAACTCTCACTACGGGAGAATGATAAAGGGAGGTTAGATGCACAAGAGGAAGCAAGCTTAAGATTTTTAGGGAAGGTGGAGGATGAGGAAGCAAGCTTAAGATTTCAAAGAGTTAGATTGGCAGAAGATGGGTTTTGGAGATCCCTAGGACTAGGATTGTGGATCTCAAAAGATGAGGCTTGGTGGATTGATTGGATTGGTGGATCCCTAAGACTAGGATTGTGGATCCCTAAAGCTAAGAGTGATGATTGATTCAAAGAGATATTGATGCACAAGCTGGGGTAGGAGAGACAGATGCTAGATATGGATGGGGGATAATGGAGATAAAGGGAATTTATTGAAACTTTTGAGCAGGGGGATACTTCAAAGAGAAGTACCACAATGTAGTTG
This sequence comes from Cupressus sempervirens, assembly GCA_028749045.1. Lineage (NCBI taxonomy): Eukaryota > Viridiplantae > Streptophyta > Pinopsida > Cupressales > Cupressaceae > Cupressus > Cupressus sempervirens. The sequence goes on from CM053783.1 coordinate 61,175,621, forward strand.
AGCACTAGATTTAATATATGAATGTTGGTTAATTGCCAAGGTTACCATGAACAGCAAGGCCTTTTAACCAAATTTTTAGAGGACTGACAAACTGACTCAAAATAAATACGCAAGGGTTTCCCTAGCATCACACATGATTTCTAGAGGAAGCAGCGTGGAACTGACACTGGGTAACCCACAAGCAGAAAAGAAAAACAAACAAAAGACCTAATCAATACCTTACACTTAGATTTTCCCATTCATAGTATGCCATGATATGGAAGATCGTGGCAACCTTGAGGAGAGAACAAAAAGATTTCTTGGAAAAGATACTTCAAGACCCAAAAGGGAAGATTCCAAATCAAAAGAAAGAGAAAATTTCAAAAGAGAATTGCTTGCCAACAAGATGGGTAGGAAAAGGTACTAATGGACCAAGATCAGACATGAGGAAAGCTATATCCTACAAGGATCTATCGGAGAGCACCTAAGCTAGAGGATTTTGGATGAGTGATGTGCTTGGCAAGCTGAACTAAGAAGGATGACACTTTGGTGACAGGATATCTAGCTAAAGGATGGTTTTGTGAGATGGAAATGTTTATGAAGGGTGGGATGTTTGTAATAGTTGATAGGTGGATAGGTAGATGGTTTGAAAAAAGCTTAAGGAAAATGGGATTCTTTGTGTGCATGTGATAGGATACAAACTAGGATACAAGATTATTTACAAGCTGGAATATGGTAGAAGCTTTGGACAAGATTTGGATGTACAAGGTATGGTATAAGATTTACAAGGTATAATACAAGCTTTGGTACAAGATTTACAAGCTTCATTAGATGTTGGATATTTGGTTGGAACACCAAGGGAACAAGTGGGTATTTTATGAGATGGTGAGCGGATGGATGATGGATAGGATAGTGATAGATAATGGATTAGTTTTAGTACACAAGGTGCCTAAATTACCAAGTTTTCACCAAGGTACCTATCCAAGGTGCTTGAATTGCCAAGTTTTCACCATTGGACGCTTATTTCTCTTTACTATTTTTTTTGCATTTTTCAAAAGCTGGGTATACCAAGAATCTTCAAGCATAGAACTTCTTGAGATGAATGATGTCAGTAGGATCATTCAAGAGTTCTCCTTCTAGTGTAGATAGTTGATAGGCTCCAAAGCTGAAGGATGCAGTGACAACATAAGGACCAAGCCAGGTAGGTTCAAACTTGTCTTTCTTTTCTCGATCTGCTTGGACTTTCATGTTCTCTTTGAGGACCATGTCACCAGACTAAAAGTGTCATGGAAGCACCTTCTTGTTGAAATTCATTTTGAGATGAGTTTGGTAGACTGTGAGATGATCATAGGCTTGTTGTCGCTTCTTGTCTAAGAGATCTAGCTGAGTGAGTCAAGCTACTTTGTATTCTTCATCTGATATTTGTCCTCGCAAAGATATGCACAAGGAGGGAAGTTCAACTTCTATGGGTAGTACTACTTCAACACCATAGACTAGGGAGTATGGAGTTGTGCCTGTGGATGTACGAAAGGAGGTTTGATAGACCAATAGGGCTAGATTTATTTGTAGGTGCAAATCATAGCTGGAATCATTGACAACTTTCTTTAGGATTTTGAGGAGGGTTTTGTTAGTTGCCTCTTCTTGGCCACTACCTTGTGGGAAATATGGGCTATAAAAGTGGTGATGGATGCGGAGGGAAGTGCACAATTCTTCCATGTTGAGATTTTCAAAGTTACCTCCCTGGTCAATGAAGATGGTGGATGGGATGCCAAAGCGGCAAACAATGTGGTACAAGATGAACTTGGAGACCTAAACTCCTATAGCTGAGACTACGGGGACTGCTTCTACCCACTTAGTGAAGTAGTTTGTAACTGTTATTATCTATTCATGTCCATCAGATGAGAGAGGTGTGATAGTTCCAACTAAATCAAGGCCCCAACAAGAAAAAGGCCAAGGTGGTGCAATAGGTTGTAGATCCTATGCTAGAGCATGAACAAGATTTGCATGTTGTTGACATGGGAGACACTTTCTGACAAAGTCACAGGAGTCTTCTTCGATGGTAGGCCAATAGTAGCCTGCTCTGAGGATTTTTCATGCTAGACAATACCACTCATGTGGGCACCACAAAGTTTGAAGTGTACTTCTTTTAACACCATCACAGCCTCATTTTCATCTAAACATCAAGAGAGAGTATCGTGATAACCCTGACGATATAGGGTATTGTCTATGATAACATAGCGAGATGATTTTTGGATAAGGTTCTGATGTTGGGTACGTATGAGGTGAGGGGAGATGATACCATCTTTAAGGTAAGCATGAGTTTCATGGTACCAAGGGGATTGGGGACCAGCCAAGATGCAAATAGGATTTGAATCCTCATTCGCATAGGTGGGTGTGAGGAGATGCTTGACTAAAAACTCATACTATGTAGCTACTTGGGGAATTTCCAAGAGTGAGCCAATAGTAGCCATAGCATTCACTACTTTGTTCTGCATTTGAGGCACTTGTGTAAACTAAAGCTTTGTAAAATGCTGGGTTAGCTGATCAACTAGCTCTTTGTAGGGTAATAGCTTTTCATCTTTGGTTTGATATTCATTTAGGACTTGCTTGATGATGAGCTAAGAATTGCCAAAGTTTTGTAACTTGGTGATGTTCCATTCGGTGGCTATCTTTAATCCTGCTATGAGAGCTTCATATTCTACTATATTGTTGGTGCTAAGAAATTGTATCTTAAAAGCTTTTGGAATGTAATCTCCTTGAGGTGTGACCAACAATATTCCTGCCCCTGATCTATGAGATGTGTATGAGCCATCAAAATAAAGTTTCCATGGGGGTTGTTCTTCAATTAGATAGATATGCTCATCTAAAAATTCTATGATCAAAGGATGTGTATCTACTAGAGGTGCATCAGCTAGGTGATCTACGATAGCTTGCCCTTTGATTTCATTTATGTCCACATATTGGATGTAAAATTTGCTAAGGAGCATAACCCATTTGGCCAAATAGCCTGTAAGTGCTGTTCTAGAGAGCATATACTTGAGAGGATCAATTTTGGATACTAGCTAGATGGTATGACTTAGAATTTAGTGGCAAAGCTTTTGAGTTGAGAAAATAATTGCCAAACAAGCTTTTTCCATAGGAGTGTAATTGAGTTCATAACCAACTAGGGTTCTACTGATATAGTAGATGGCTTGTTCTTTGCTGCAGTCATTGTGTTGTGCTAGAAGTACCCCTAGAGCAGTAGGCATTGCTAATATGTACAAGATCAAGGAATGACTTGGAATTGGTAGAACCAAGATAGGGGGATTCATGAGATACTGCTTGAGTTGATTGAAGCTGCATTGACAGAAAGGATCCCACTTGAAGTTTTCATCCTTCTTTAGTAAATGTGTAAATGGCGTACACTTATCTACAAGCTAGGAGATGAAGTGCTGGATGGATTGAAGCTTTCTTTGAAGAGTGCGAAGCTATCATAGTGTTTGGGGAGGAGGAATGTCTAAGATAGCCTTGACCTTCTTGGGGTCAATCTCTATACCTCATCTAGAAACTATAAAGCCTAGAAGCTTGCTAGATGTGACCCCAAAGACACACTTCTTGGGATTCAGCATGAGATGATATTTGACTAACCTATCAAAGACTTTCTCTAGGTCAGCAAGATGATCCATGAAGGTATGAGATTTGACCAAGATATCATCCACATAATCCTCCAAAATGCTATGGATAAGATCATGGAAAAGGGTATTCATAGCTCTTTGATAGGTAGCCCCAACATTCTTTATGCCAAAAGGCATTATGTTGTAGCAAAAGGTTCCCCAAGGGGTAGTGAATCTTGTCTTATGTTGATCCTCTGTTGCAATCTTGATTTGATTATACCTAGAAAATCCATCCATGAGGGACAAAATTTCATGTCTAGCTATAAGATCTACAATCATATCCATGTTGGGCAAGGGAAAATCATCTTTTGGACAAGCTTTGTTAAGATCTTTGAAATCAGTGTAGATTCTGATGTCATCGAAAGGTTTGGTGATTGGGACCATGTTGGAGATCCACTCTGAGTAGTTGATAGGTCAGATAACCTTAGCAACTAACATTCTTTCTAACTCAGCTTTGACCAATAATGCCAACTTGGGGTGCATTTTTCTAAGTTTTTTCTGATGGGCTTGATCTTTAGATCAACTACAAGATGATGAACTACAAGCTTTGGATCAAGTCCTAGCATGTCCTAATATGACCATGAAAATTGGCCAATTTTCTCTCTTAAGACTTCAAAGAGGAGGTCATATTGGTCTTGTGATAGGGATGCAACAATGTGAACAAGTCTAGGGATCTTTGAAGAACCGATGTTGACTTCTCTAGTATCCTCAATTAGAATAGAAGACACCTCTGGTCGATTATCTTGGGGAGGCAATGCTAAATCCTCATGTTCTGCTTGTGACTCTAGATTTTCTTGCTGAGAGACTCTCTTTGCTGCCTTAGCTAGTCTCAGATTCACCTTAGTTCCAGTTTTGGGTGTATCAAAACTAGGTTTGGGATTTTCTCCAAAATACTCCTTGGGATCTAGCTTATAGATATAGGCAGAATCTGGCTTTGTTTTCTTGTGAGGTGTTTCAGCTCTCATGAATCTTAGAAGCACTTCCTCTGATGTGAACTCATCAATGTGTATGATGCTTGGTTGGTCCCAATCTATATGTTGTGGATGGGTGAGTGGTAGGTCAATGAAATGGATGGATAGTTCTTGGAGAACAGAGTCTTCAAGAAAGATTTGGTCTGGGATATCATCGTAGGCTCTCTTTTCAACTTCCTCTAAAATGTCTTCAATTTTGACAAGGTTGCAGTGGATGTTCAAAAAAGCATGACCATTCTCATCGGTGCCCCTAGTTGTGGGTATGCCAAATCCAAGACTTGACTTTGTTTCCCACTTGTGTGCTTTGATGGGACATTACATGCCTCTTTCTTATAGTCCTAGACCACCACCTTGATAGTTCCATTTGTCAGTGATGAGCTTATGTTCTTGGGTATACTTTTGGCTGAAGTGATCAAGGCGTGCTTGATTTCTTGGAGGTGCATCCTTATGTAACCAATTGTTGATCTCTAGAGTGAGCTCCTCATGAAGAGGGAATTTTGAGGATACAAAGATTGTTGGGCCAAGATGTTTGTATTAAGGAGGTGGAATCTCTTTAGCTTTGTGATATGTTGGTTATCCATGGGTGTGTGGATCAAGTGTGAGTGCTCTGACAACAAATGCATCTGACATACTATACTCTCCACAGCCTTTCTTATTGATCTTAATGGTAGAGAGGGTGGAGACAAGAATGGTTTCTTGGTCATTACAAGTGTGTGATAAGTTGGCAATGGCTGTGCTAATATCAATTCCAAGGCAATGGTTTACATATGAGGCTTCATTCACATTGCAGTAAGCAAAGGGTTCTGGATCAACATGTATGGTTACCTCAATGCCCTAATGCAGGAATTTGATGCACTAATGGTAAGTGGATGGAATTGCTTTCATGGCATGAATCCATGGGTGATCGAGGAGGATGTTAAATGGTAGGTTTAGATCAATAACATGGTAGAGTGTTTCTTGGATGATTGGCCCAACCTTGATTGGCAAAAAAATAGTTCCTTTTGTGGTTCTTTCCATGTTGTCATAAGCTTTGATGGTGATAACCTCATTGATGATATGTAGCTTAGTATACCTAGCTTGTTTGATGAATTTTAGGGTGCAAATATTCAAGGCTGATCCATTATCTATCATTACTCTTTTTACGGCAAAATTGGATACCATGATGGCTATGCAAAGCAGAAGGGTGTGATCTGGTTCAACCATGGGTATGTTAGTGGGTTTGAATGATAGGGCACATGAGGAGGATAGGTGTCCAATGAGATTACAAAAAATAGTAGCGTTGATATCTAAAGGGACACGAGATTATATGAGAGCACTATCAAGGATGTTCTTGTACATAGGACTAGTGTGGAGAAGGTCTAAAATGGAAATTTTGGCTGGCATGTTCCCAAGGTGTTCTAAGATATTGTATTAGCTCTTGGATGGAGCTGATGATACTGCTGGGATTGATAGTGCTGATGGGATCGATGGGGTTGCGATGTTCAATCACGCTCTTCTGGTGGTGACTGTACACTCATTGTTTGGTCCTTGGATATTGATAATGTTCACAGAAGGCTCTTTCTCAGATATACAACCTATAGGGCTACCATAGTCTATGTAGGATGAAGTGTGGTCATTTTTCTTCCCATGCTATTGGTTTGGATGGCGGTTGTTGGTGTTGTTGTTGTGGGTTTGGATAGGTGATTTTCTAGGATTTTGGTTGTTGTGGGGAGGAAAAGCATTTTGATAGATCTATAAGCCTACATTGGGAGAGGTTTGGGCACCAACGGTGATTTCTTTCCGATCAATGAGGTCCTACACATAATCTTTCAATTTCATGCATCTGAGGGTGGTGTGACCTTTTACCCTATGAAATTTGTAGTACTCATTGTCTTTATACCATGCAGCTTTGGATTGGCTTGGGTCAATTTGCTAGGTAGGAGGAAATTTAATGAGGTTTTCCTTAATCAATTTCTCAAAAATGACATCCAATGGCTCATCGAGTGGGGTATAGTTTCTAGGTGCAGGTTGGAACTTGGGCTTTGGTCCTGTAGTTACATTGATGGCATTAGCTTGATTGCTAGACCCTTGAAAGTTAGGTCTTGGATTGTGGTTTTGATAGCTTTGGTGATTTTGTTGTTGGTAGTTGATAGCTTGTTGATTGTTTGGTTGATATGGTGATTTGGACTGATTTTGGGAAGGACCAATAATATTCACATGTCTAGTGTCAGTGATGCCATCTATTGCAATGTGCTTGTTTTTGTTCAAATACCTAGACTTTTCATTGGAATGTGATTGATTTTGGTTGGCCTCCTTGTAAATCTTGACCACACCATATTTAATGAGTCCTTGATCAAGGATCATTCCTTTCTCTTTGATATCTTTGTAGGTTTGCAAACAGTTCATGGTCATGTGGTGAGCCAAGCTGGGATGGGCATTATCATTAAACATTTTCATCGAATGGCGCTCTGGCAAGGTGTAAGATATGTGGGTGGTAAGGGTTTTCCATCTTTGCAGATATTCAGGAAGGTTTTCTCCACCTTTTTGCTTAGTGTGGACAAGATCAACTATTGATAGCTCTGTTTCAACAAGATGGGCATATTGGGCTACAAATGCCTCAAACAATTCAGCAAAGTTTTTAATTGTGCCATATGGGATTCTATAAAACCATTCAAGAGCTGGTCAGGCCAAGCTTTTGGGAAAGAGACGCAAGAGGAAGACATCATTGTATGCTACTTCTTGGCAGTGCATGTAAATTTTTTTGATATGTGTGACAGGGTCTCCTTTTCCTCTAAATTTGTTAAACTTGGGTATCTCAAAGTGTTAGGTAAATGGTGTCATGGTAATGGCTCTATCAAATGGGTAAGGACACACATTCTCAAACTTGAAGGTTTTTGGATCATTTCCCTCCTAGATGTTCTTCAAAGTTGTCTTCATGGCTTCCCATTCTGAATTAATGGGTGATGGATGGGGTGCCCCCAATGTAGGAGTGCCCTGAGGTAGGTATGTGCTAGATGGGGAAATGGAATATGGATGGCTTTGAGGTATGGGCTAGTAGGGATTGTACATGGCTTGGGAAATTGAATGGTGGATGATGGGTTGCTAAGGTGGAGGTGGCACATATTGCTGCATGTGTTGCGAGGCTTACTACTGGTATTGGATTTGAGGTTGGGATTGAGGAACATAAGCTGGCTATGGGATAAATGGATTGGTTTGTGGAGGTAAGGTATAAGATGGTTGTGAAGCTTGGGGAAAAGATCGGGGAGCTTGTAGAACATGACTTTGGATTTGAGGAGTTTAACTAATATATGTGGGTTGTGCCCCCATTTGGGAAGGTATCTACATGGAAAAAGAGGCCAAGTATTTGGTGGTTGGTGGTGATGGATTTCCTCCTAGAAGTGGAATAGAAAAATAGTTGGTAATAGGAGGTAATGGATTAGTTGATGGTGGAGGTGGTGGGAATTGAAAGCTTGGGAATGGAACTGATGGGGTTTGATAGCTTGGTGGCTTGATTTGAAAGCTTGGTAGAGTGGTGGCAGGAGGTTGGGTCACTTGAGATCTTGGAAGAACATTGGTAGTAGCTTGTGGGGTTTGATAGCTTTGTGGAGTGAGGGTAGTAGCTTGTGGATTTGTGGCTGATGGCACTGAGCTCCAAAGACCTAGTGGAAATGATGGAATTGTGTTCTGAGCTGAGGTAAACAAGCTGGGGGTGATGAAAGGTTGATTACTTAGCCCCATGGGTGGCATCCCTATTGTATATTCCTAAGGTTGGCCAAAGATGCTAGCACTGATTTGGGAGATGGGAAGATTTGGAAGGCTAGTTTGGAGAGCAGGAGCAGCAATAGTGAAGGGAGTTAATGGTGAGGTATTTTGGGAAAAGATAGTTTGGAGTGGTGAGGTATGAACCAAGGATGGAGTGGTGGTGGCTGGATTGGCTTGTGGAATGGAGATCTCAACTTGAGTGGAGGCTGGTATGTTTGGGTCTGTTGGATCAAAAGGACTGGGTTGAGGCTCTTCTTTTGGCACATATTGAGGATAATTGGAATCATAAGACCCTATTGGGAGTGGTAGTTGCCCAAACAATGGGTGAGATGGATCTGATAATGGAGGAGGTCTTCCAAAGTAGAAGGCTCCTATATTGTCCCTTTGAAAGTTAGCCATGATTGTTTCTTTGTTCTTGTCTATAATGGCATTCACTAATACTGCATTTCCTAGTTGGTTCATGAAAGCTTCAATGTCAGTAGGTGATGGTGTAGCATTCTCTGGGCTAAAGTATGGTTGAGTGCTCAAGGGGAGTGATGCTATTTGATCTAAATGATAGGGCTCCATTGTTTCCTTCTTCTTCTTGGCTAAGCGAGTGATGGGTGGCATGAAAATACTCCTAGGGATGAGATGCAACAATGTTGATGGATGCAAAGGGGGAAGGCTTTTCTATGCAAATGATTTCCTAAGTTGAGACAAAGCTACATGACAAAACTAAGGAGGATTGGGTTGGGGATTCTAATTTCAAAGATATGTTGCCAAAATATGAAAGGTCTACTTTCCTATGTGCAAGCTTGGTGGTGATTGTGTCAACTTAAGGATAGATTGATGATCCTTTAGGAAAGACATGAGATTGACCACTTGTGGATCCCAACCTTTAGCTCATGGCGATGAGGGATAACAAGTGACAAAGCTAGATTACCCTAGACAAAGCTCTATCAAAGGGATAACCTTGGTGAGGCTGGTGGATTTGCAAGATGGTAGGAATGGTAAACTCTTGGAAAGGTGACAACAATTATGAAGGCTTGGGTGTGAGATTTCAGCTTTTGGGATGCTAGCTAGGTTTGAGGGGATTGGTTTGGTTCTAAGGCAAAGATCTAAATGAGATGGATGAGCTAAAATGCTTAAAAGGATGACTAAGGATGGCTGGCTTTCCTACAAAGATGACTCTAAAGTGAAGCTTATGCAAGAAGATGTGGAGAAACAAGGGGGTCTAATCATAGAAATCATGCCTAGTTGGTAAGGCATAAGCAGGGTTAACTCCTAGATGCTTGCTAAATTTGATAGTGTGATCTAACCAGGCATCTTGATGGGCTTCGTTGAAAGCTTTGTCTTCTGCTTTGTGGAGTTTGGCAATTTGAGGGCTTGGTGTTACTTCCTTTTTCTTGGCTAAAATTTCTTGGTATGCCTGAGATGGTTTGAGTTTGGCTTTGTGAAACTTCTGTTTGGGTTTCAGTTCTTCTGACATAAATTCATGAATCTGCTTGGCTTTGAGAGATCTTGGTTTTTTTGCTTCAACGTGTTCAACTCTTGAAATAGGTAGTGACTACACTAAGTGTGCCCTAATCTAGGATTGACCAAGTTTGGCAAACATTAAAGCAATAAATAGGAATAATCAGATAGAAGTTTGTGATTCTTAGAAGATAGTAACTGCACCGTGGAGTGTGTATGTTTTTACAAATGTTTCAAGAAGTTATTTAAAGAACATGAACATCCTAGATGGTTGTCTACAAGGCTAACAGATGGTTTAGCTAGGGAGTCCTCGATATACACAAAGTAAATGAGGCCCAGATCTATAGATGAAACCAAAACAATGTCACATAGCCGAGAGGAGTGGTAAACCACTTCTCCTCTTTCACTTCTCAAGGGTATAAAGTTCCTTGAGGCTTAGCCTAAGTGAAAAAATCTTGATCCCAAGATAGGTGTCTTTGGATTCACCTCCTGATATTTATACTCCATCAGAATGCTGGAGTTGAGGTCATCCCAAGGGGTGATGAAATCCCCAAGTAGGCCTCCTAAAACTTAAACAAGATTTTGGATCCTAATCTTATGCACCCAAGATGGCCTCGAAAGATGACAAGGGGAGAGAAGACTTGGATGATCTTGGGCTAAAAGATAGTTCTTTTCCAACTAACGTTTAAGTTTTTTGATCTAGACTTTGCAAGAACTCATGTTTAAGATATAATGTTTATTACAATTTTGAAGCGTCAACAAAAGTAAAGTCGATTGAAGAATGCGAACAAGAAGAAGAGTTAGGGTCAACAAGAAATTAAACCCGTGTGCCTGGAGGCCCTCCACGTGAAGTATCGATTGATTTTCTTTAAGGCATTTAAGATTGAGTGTGATTTTGTTTTAAGCCCAAAACAAAGATTTGTAAAATATGATTGTCAAGCACGTGTCCAGAGGCCCTCCATGTCAAATTTGTTCAATTTTTATGCCCAAATTTGAAGTGTGATCGATTTAATCTAGATTTTTGGACATTCAAGAAATCTTATAAGTTAAGACAAACCCTCAAAAGCCAATTAAGTAGAATCTAATTATGGAACACTTAACACTCCCTTAGGTAGACCCATCCCCATATATGGTGCTAATATTGCAACCAATGGTTAGAATGATGGGTGATTAAAGAGGGTGAGTCCAAAAAAACTACTTAATTTGATTTTTTTTAATTTTTTTTTAACTTACTAGATTTTGTAAGTGTTTAACAATCAAATTTTCCTAAGTTGCATGTAGAATTGAAAGTTTGTAGTTGTTCTGTTTAAGCTCCAAAATGAAATGTTTGATTTGTGGGGTTGTTAGACATACAAGTTCATTGTTTTTTCAATTTGCAATGACAAGAGACAATGACTACAACTAGACTAGTAGCATTCTCATAGAGAAAATATGAGAACCAGTATTCCCATGAGGGTACTTGCGTTCCTGCAAAAGGGTCGTGATCCCACTAGAGTTTTCTTTGTGGGGATACATTCTCGTAGGTTTACTAAGGTGCGAGAATGCTTGGAAAAATTGGCAAAAAAATAATAAAAAACTAGGGAGCTCAGTTTGAACAGAGCAATCCCACTGGTTTATGATTGTTATAGCTTTCCCATGCACGAGAATGACAGTCCCATGGAAAGATAAATTTTTACAATTGATTTTAACAGTAGTTATTAAAAAATGCATTCTTGCAAGTGGGAATGACAATCCCGCTATTTCTAAGGCACGTTCCCGCTGGAGGATTTTTCAGCAGGCTTGTCAGTCACAGTTGCTACCACGTGTTATTTCATTGTTGATGTGTTGGCTAATTTGGATGACGTTCCTAGAGATGTGCCTGTGTTCTCGAGGTTGGGGGTTCGTGACTTCGCCGGAGTATGGCACATTCTTGTGGTCATGGGTTGGCATTCCTATGACTGTGGAGATGCAAAAAAATCAAGTTTTTCAAGTGTTGACTAGGTGAAAACTGCTTAGAGGGTTGTATGTGCATTCTTGCAATGGTCAATTGTACCCTGCAATCAAAAATCACAAGATAAAGACAAAAGTTAAAGCATAAAACATTAGTTTTTCGATGGTTAGCCAAGAGATGAAAAAAAAAGCATGTGAAACTAACACTAATTAAGATTAAAATGACTCTTGCGAGGTCCCACCGGGTGTGCCAAAATGTATATGAGAGTTTGTTAGCATGTTAGGAGAAACCAAAGTTAAATAAAGCTTCTACAAACTAACAAAAAACATAAACTTGAAGATAGACAAAAGAGGGCTCCTAATTGGGAATATGAGCCATTGAAAGACTCTCCCAATAGGAATGGCTCTTTGTTGATTCGCTATGTCTAATTAAGGTTTGTGCCTTAGGGATGTATGCTCAAGATTGGTGCTCAAATTTTCTTCAATGGAGGATTCTTGGATTTTGGATGTGGATAATGGATGTAGATGTAAAACTTGCTCTCAAAATGGCATTATGACATTACTTGATGGATTGTGATGAAATGGCTTGGGAGGGGATTCAATTTATAGGCTAAGGGCTTGAGGGATAGATGGGGAAAAGCTTAAGGAGGGCTCAGATTGCATGAGAGGAGAGCACATGGATTGTGCTTCCTTACAGCCAATCAGGGAGTGACACATGTCACAGGGTGAGTGGATGGAGGAAAGGGTAAGGATGAGTTAACAAAGGAGGCTTAAGGCCTTAAATGGCCCTCATAAGTTCTTGTAAGAGCAATGAATGGGCTTGTAAGAGTCTTTTATGGCTTTGTAAGAGCATTGATGGTTTGGTGGTTGGGATATTTGGAGAGGAGACTTTGGTTTGATTTAGGAAAGTCTTAAGCTCACTTAGGAATGTGCAAATGATTAGGGGATGGGTTTAGGCTTGGTTTAGGATTAGATTAGGGATGTTAGTGATGTGCAAGTGGATGGAATTCATTAGGGTGGGTGAGTTAGTGGCTAAGCTTGGTTAGTATGGGTGGATGGGGTGGATTAGGCTAAATGGAGGTTTAGGGATAGGTTAGGGGCTATTAGATTTGAGGGATTTGTTTATCAAATAGACTTATTTAATAAATAAGGGTTTTGGAATTAGATAGGAGAATAGGATTTAATTGATAAATGATAGGTTATTTGATTTATCAATTAGGACTATAGATTATTTAATAAGATTAATCAGCTAGGGGATGGCAAAGGATTAATTAAATAGGAATTTAATTAATGATTCCTTTAGAGATAGCTAAATAGGATTATCGAAGTGGTGTAATCAAATTTAGGTGTCTACAGATATAACTTCAAGAAACACCCATTTATTTCTCTTCTTGATGACCCCATTCCAAAGATTTTTTGCAAGTATTGAAAAATGTTCTTCATGTCGATGACATAAGAAGTTATATTCACTATAAGATAGAAAGCATAGGAGATACTAAGATCCATAAAGAATTGGTGAAAATGTGCAACAATGATTTATCATTGAAACGATGACATGCATACCTAGAAAAACTTAACCTAGTTAAGTACATGTTCTATACTAACTTTGAAAGCCATGAATGGACAAGAATCATTTTGAGCAGAATTCATGATGACCTTCTATGGTTACGAGATTCACTTATATGGATTGATAATGACCTAATTCACAAGGTCACTATTTTGAGAAATGAAGGATGCAATCCCATAAACATCAAGAATGTGCGTAGATTAGCTGAAACAAATGACAACAAAAATTTTGATGGTAGAAACATGAAGTTTAACACCATTCAAGATGAAAAAGTAAGACTCCTATGTAAAATTTTGGGTTATAGGTTCAACCATGGATCTAGGATAGATTCAGTCCTAGCCGAATTTCTTCACGCAACTTATGTGATGACAGTAAAAGGTGAAAAGATTAATCAATATGATATTATCTAAACTCAGTCGTTGGATAACATATAAAAGTTCAAGAAGTCTAAGAGTGTAGTCTTTAGGTTTGAATCCCTATTGACTCATATATTCTTCTACGTAGCAAAGAAGTTTCTTGGTATTTCAAATTGGGATGGAAGTGAGTGCGCAATGCAAACTATCACTCGATTTTATAGATCTAAATCATAAATAGTTAGGCACAATGATATTGATAGAATGATGAAATTATTCCAAGCTGAAATGAAGCAGAGGTATAGGATACCAGCTATGCTGATAGAGAAATATAAGGATGAACAGTGTTTCATGGTAGAAATAGATTTCACATGTATGGAGGCAGTAGTTCCTCGAGTAAAGTTCATTGAACCTATGGGTTATGAAATGAGAGCTGAACTAATTGAAGGCTATGTGCAGATAATTCTACACTCTAAAGTAGATTTTGGATGCCCTAGATGGGGTAAATATACTAAAAATATGAAAGAAATCCAAAAAAATCTATTGGACAAGGACATCAAGAAGAAAATAGATAGATTAATTAATTCTATCTTAAAAGAATTAGGGATGTCAAGAAAATAATTTGAAGAAGTGAAAGGGATAGCGTTGGAGATGAAGGCTAGCAGTCAAACTAAACTATTAACTCCTACACCTATTGCAATGTTTAGACCTACTATAGAGGTCATAGTTGCATAGACAAGTGTACAAGCACCTATAGTGACATATGCAACAGTTGTGCAACATCAACCCCTGAGGAACAAAAATAAAATAGAGGAAGCATTAGTGCCAAGAAATTATACAAGGTTTGAGAAAAAAAAACCTGTGTAGATCCCCTCTCCTAAGAAGAGAATTAAGAATACAAAAAGTGCACCAAGTAAGAAGAGGAAAACCCTGTAGATCATATCCTCATAATCTAAAGAAGAAACTGGTGAAAAACCAGTAGAGCTTGAAGATTAGGAAGTAAAGACTTTAGTAGGAAGGAAAGCATGGAAGCCAAAGGTAGAAAATCTTAATATGCAAACTATTAATGACAACAATTTTGTAGAATTGAATAAGTATTATGAATTTTAAAATAATATGGATAAGAGATAGCTAGAGAATAATGTAGTTAGAAATATGATTCTAAAAGATAAAAGGTTTGATAGCATAAAAGGTCAAATTCCTGAAGATTTTTATAATAGACTAAGAAACAAAAAGAGTAGAGTAATTGAGGAAGACAAGCAAATAAGGATGAATATGGTGAAAAATCTATGTATAGTAAATAATGAGGAAGAGTTAAAAGAAATTTTAAAAGGTATAGCACCTTTGTTGAGGAATAAGAAGAGATCCATTCTTCTTATTGGAGGAAATTATGAAGTGTAAATAAAGAAACTCATAAAGCAATAGTCACATTCATGTCTACTATGCCTAAGGAGACTAAGAAGAGTGTGCAATTAGGGGATACAAGCCCTACTATGGCAACAATAAATCCTTCTCACAGTTCTGAGCAACTAGTTAAAGCCTCAATTCCAAGTGATTCATCACAAATTACCATTGATAGTGAATACGTGCAAGTAGATAACAATAATGTAACAATGGATAGAACTGAAGATCCATTCAAAGATTTTGGCTCTATCATTGTTGGCAATATTGCTAACTATAATAGCTCTATTAATGAAGAAGAAAAGCAGGAGCAAAAGAAAGAAGATGTATCTTCTGAGAAGAAATTTGAAGCTATGTCAACTAGCACTAAGGTAGCTACTATAGGTGCACCTATAGCCATAGTAATAGTAAAACCCTCTACACCACCTACACAAGTGGCAATGGTCACCATAGCAGTATAGTCAAATGATGGAGATGAAGCACAAAACCTTATATCTTCTTTGAGTAAATTCCTTGAAAAGAAGAAATTGGTTAAGTCAATTGAGAAGACTTTAGCTTCAGTTTTGGATAGATTAGATAAGATAGTAAGTTATGTTGATACACTTGTAGACATTCAACAGAGAGTAGCAATTGTGTGCAAAAATATTGACAATGAGTTTACAATGCTTACCAATGTTGCTACAATGAAAGTACAAACTGAACATGATGGTAATCTTCTTAATAATATGTGTACAAATATAAGGAATGATATAGAAACATTAAATATATGCATTAAGGTATTGAGGTAGAGTATGGAGGAAGGGAAGCATATATATGCTAAGTGCAACTTGGCATACCTTCACCTTCATAGTTTTGATGAACAAATCAAAGGAAATATAACTGAGCTCCAAATTCTTACTGATAACTTTATGAAATGAGATCAAAAGTTAGAAAACTTTGAGCATTCAATGGAAAAAATTCATGATAGAATCTAGGATATAAAAGTAGAAAAAGAGAAAGCTCTAAAAAGATTTACTCTTTGAGAGATCATTTATCTCCACAAATTACATTGTTACAGAATCAGTTAGAGGAATGCTTGGTAGATAAAACTTCATATGACAAGTTTGTGACTATATACTTGAATGCAATAGAGTTAGCCACATATGCCCTATGTGCACTAATAAGTGTGTCAAATGCACTAAAAGACAGTTGGAAGAAACATCTTGCACAATTGAAGACTAACTTCAGTGATTGTTTCTCCAAATTTTGATGTCAAAGGGGGAGAAATAAGGACAATTGTAATTGTAAGTTATATAGTTGTATTTTGAAGTATAGTAGTAAGCTTTTCTTCAAGCAAGATTTGTAATCAAAGTTATAAGGGATGTAATCTTTTCCTCAAAACATGAATATAATGTTTTTACTGTGTTATGTGTGTTTATTTACTTTGATTGGTATGACAACATTTTTGGGACTTAACCAATTTTCCCAAAATGTTTCTATCACTTTCAAAGGGATAGATTGTTGGAAATATGACCAATCAGTCAAATAAGATGAGATATGTGGTTTTTATTTATGACAACATATGTTTTACAATATAGCTATGATTGTTTGTGATGGAAAATTGTCTAAGTATTAGACAATGTTACAACAACACAATGAGATTTATTGAGAGTGGAATATTCCTTTGGAATATTCTATTGTACAGTTGACTAAAAATACATGACATCATCCTAATGATGTATACTAGTGCATATGTCTATATAGTCAACCAAGTTCAAGTTATGAAGGAAATATCGATGCAGATACTTCACTGTACAGAACAGAGGAAGTCAACAAATTGAGTTGTACAACTTAAAGAATTACTTTGATTATTAATTCTTTATGAGCTAACTCTAAAGATGATATGTGATCCAACTACGGAAGGATTTATTAATATGATTGATATAAGTAAAGAGCTTCATTTGTGATCTAGGTGTGAATGAAAGTGAATGCAAAATCATGTTATGTGATATGATAATGCAAGATGTGATGCAAATTGATATATGTACAATTACTCCTTGTTTATGACGTTGAGGGAATAGGAAGGAAGATTGTATATAGTCTACCAAAAGCTTGTATGAAGAGCTAGCAATTAGAAGAATTGTGAAGTACATCAAGTGAACCAATATTATATATATATCTATTCTCTTGAAGAACTTAATTGTATAGTTGCATGTTAGGGCAATGGGTTCTTCTTGCACACATTTTTATATGATCCACCAACTCCTAATAGGGTTGAGGCTTCTAACAAAGCCTAGTCTCCTAACAGGGACTCAAGACACTATACATTCTTCATAGAATCCTAACAGGGTCAATATCCTTAACTAGATTCTTTATATAGTGAATCATCTTGTGGGTGTCATCCCCACCAAGATTTTCCCTTGGCCAAGGTTTCCCTAGTTAAAAAAATATGGTGTTATGAGCTCTCTTTATGTATGATTATTTATACTATTCAACATTATTTGTTTACTTTATTATACATGTGGCAAAGTAATTATTAATATCTAGTTGTGGGAAAAAATATTAAAAATACTGATTCACCTGCCCCCCCCCCCCCCCGCCCCCACCCACCCTCTCAATATTATATATTTCTACCACAATAGTCCCTTGGGAAGTGGATCTTGATAGCCCTAACAAGGGAGTGCATTGTAAGGGGGAGATTGTGGTGCTAAGGTTCTAAGTTGTCCACTCTAGATAAGCATGGCTAAACTTTAGTTCAAGAGGGAATTTAGTGGATACAGTCCTAAAGCCTAGGTTGTGGTGTGTCTTTTCACTTTAGCAATAACTATTCTTATCTTATTGTGTCTTGCATGTGTGTAAAACATTAATCAATATAAAAGAAAAATTTCAAATTTACACCTTGGATGCTATTCAAACCTTGTCAAAACATTACAATTTTTGTTAAAACTTTGCCAACTTTGGTCCAAAATATTCAAGATTTGGAAAACATGGCAACTTGTGATCCTAGAAGTGCTTGACATAACTTAGATTTCATCTTTCAATAGCATCCACTTGCATTCACCATAGTTTGAGCCTCATAATTACATCATCTAGGCTTCATCTTGCATCTTTTAGTTCTCATTATGCATCCCTCATCTTTCATATTGCATTCATTAGGGTTTAGTTTGCATCCCTTAGTCGTTACATATCAACCCCAAAATCTGCATCTTGCATCTCCCATTTGCATTTTTGCATTACCTAACCTTCATCTTGCATGATTTAACCATCATTTTGGGTGTCTTGACCATCATTTTACACCTTCATTCTAGTCTTATCATTTTCCTTTTCTATTCAGCTCATTGTCACATCAATTTGGAAACCTTAACACTTAAAATCACCTTAGTTTTAGCCTAGTTTACCAACAACTCTTTGAAACTACCAATTGTACCCTAACCAGCCCCAACTACACCATGGGCATAGTTGGTACTATTTGAGCACACTTGATAGTCTAAGAACCTATTTTGGACTTCTAGACAATAGTTTGAGACTTTAGAAGTGTCCTTAGGTATCTGGATAGGTCCCCTTGTCTCAACATGTCTTGATCTACATTATGCATGTCCTAGCCATCATTTTATTCACTTGGGACTTCATTACTCAGGTCATAACCTTCATTATACATCTCCTATCTAATCATAACATCAACCCCAACATTCTAGCTCTCTGGTATAGCAACTTAGCCATCACCCAGCTTAAAATTAGCAAACATTCAACCCAACCTCCCAATTGCACCACAAAACTACCAACTACACTCAAACTAGCCTCAAGTGCACCATAGGCTCATTTTCTACTATTATAGTGCATTTGGGTACATACATGACCATTTTGGGCCTCCAAACTGCATATTGGGACCCTAAAACTACATTTAAAAGCCTCTGGAGGTCCTCATTCTACATCTCACCCAAAACAACATCTTGCACCCAAAAATTCATTTTTCATCCTAGAACCTTTGAATATTGCATATTTTATTATTATAACCATCATTTGGATCACCTTAAACATCATTTTGAACCCAAAACCTTTGAACTTAGTCAAAAATCTGAACAAAGTATAGGTGTTAGAGTATCTCCTAGTGTTGATGGATGATGGATCTTGACTAGTCCTTTTGTCATTTTAATAATTTTTCTTCGATCAAAATCTATCTATGTCTTTATTTATTAAGCCTTTTCATCTTTATCAACATGATATTTTTTCTTTTATCTCTTTTTGGTCAAGATCCAAAGTCCATCTTCACAAGGTTAAACTTTTCAACAAAATACTTTCCAAAGATTTGATCCTAAGTTCAAAAACTTCCCATGCACCCTTGTCATAGCATTATCATATTCTTTGTCTCCCTAAACATCATTTTGACTTACCCTAGTGGTATATCTCCTTCATCTTGCATTGTTCAAAACCCTAGCATCATTTCCACTATCAAACCCTATCAGCTTGTCTATCAACCAACTTGTCTCCTTGGTCACTTATCCTCATTTAGCATATCCCAAACATAATTATCAACCTTAGCACACCATCCCTTGCATAGTCCACCTTGCATACATTGACTTCCAACATCATTCCCAATTCCAAAAGTCTAACCCAAATCATCATTTTGCATGTCATAGAGTCATTTTCATCTCCTTTAGTCAAATTCCAAAAACTCACTTTACATTTGCATTTGCATAATTTCCCTAGGAAATTTTCACCTTTAATATAAAAACCCTAGTTCATTTGGCACTTCCTTAGGTTTCATAACATCCCTAAACACTTAGAAATCTTTTAAAAACTCATATCTTGCATACCCACTTCTAGATTCCCAAGTTTTTCCCTATTTTACCAACTGCACCCCTATTTTAGCAACTGCACACTTCAAGTGCATAGTTGGTAGTTTTAGTGTGTAGTTGGTAGTTTTAGGTTCCAAAACCCTAATATTCACTTCCATAGCTTTCATTTCATCCCTAAAACCTAGAAAACAATAAAAAACACTCAAATCATTCACATTCTACATTTTAGTCACCCTAACATCTCTATTTACCAACTGCATACCTTCTACTTACCAACTACCTACCTTTAGGGCCCCAAGTGCACCAAGGGTGCACTTGGTACTGTCTAATTGTAGTTGGTAGTTTAGGTGCACACTTGGGAGGTAGAGTGTCCATTTAGGGTTTCCTCCATTGCATTTGCATCCTTAGTTATCATGTCAACACTGACAAGGACTTAGTTAGCTCAGAGGCCTAAGGCACTTTATCAACATTTTTTTTCCAAGGAACAAAAACAACCCAAAGTTCAACCTAAAACTCATCCAAGGCAAAAGAAGAGAAATAAAATCCAACAAATGTTTAATGAAGACCAAATTGAGGCATCACAACCCTTACTTGTGGACCCCTTAAGATCACAATAATCAAGGGATGACACAAAAAACCTTAAACAACACATCCACTATGAGATTCCCTTAAAAAACTTCTCCTACACATGTAATGGCTCAATGGAGCCCTAACTTTGAACCCATATTCATACCAATACCACCCTTAGGTGGAAGTGTACCAACCACACCCGAGGATGAACAAAAACACTCCTTTGAATTCACCAAACCCAACAAAAGTACCTTCAACCCTAACATATCAAACATAAAACAAGGTACTATACACTTTAGTGATGAATCTAACACTAATTATGACATCACTAATGAAGAAATGGCTAAGGCTTGCCAAGACAAAGCTTTTTGCAAAAACTTTAAACTTTTGGCAGCCCAAGAAATTGTCAAATTCAACCCAAACTTGGAGGGACCTAAGTCCAAACATTAAACCAACTCAACACTTAAAACCATATAGCCTATGATCAATTTGGACTTAGATAAGGGAAAACAACCTTTGGATTTTTCAAACACGATAATGGCACCTATAAGGTCCCATCAAGAATCAACCATTGAAATCCTCTAAAGTACATCTGAACACATCAACATCAATCCCTTGTTTGACAAACTGCCATCACTAAATGGAAATGTAAGACTCTTCCTAAATATCCCAAAAGGATGTTAAGACTTGATCTCAATCACATAATGTAACAACAAAATGTGCCTAAACGGACTTGTACTCTAGGGATGCCAACCATACCTCCTTTGGAGGAAAATCAACAAAGCACACCCTTGCTCCTAACTTTACCAAATGTTATGACATCAAATGTTATGGAGCCTCCCATAAGTATACCATGTGAAACATCAATTGAAACAACCTCTATTGGGACACAAAGGAAGAGTCTTATTGACATTTCACCCATTTCAAAAAGGAACACATCTCATTGTCAAATCAATATGATGTCCCAAGGAGAAACATCTAACACACAAAGGTACCAAAACAACAACCCAAACATGGTGCTCAATTCTCAAGGAGATAACCATCTCCCATGACAACATCAACCTACAACGATATAAGGACTTAACACATCCAATCCACAACCAAATTTTGAATCCACTTAACACACATTCAAGATATCAACTACAACATCAATAACAACAATAAAAACCTCAAGTGGTGCAAACATCTAACATCCCTAATACATAATCCAATGTAAATCCACTTGACTTTTATTGGTGTTTTTACACTATTAAGCAACAAAATACTTAATTCCAAGATTACAACATAAAGATTAGCTACTTCCCATAAATAGTCATATGTGTTTTAGATCTGGACCCAACTTCAACAAAATCATGAATGATTTTCTACTCTTTTGGCTCTACAAAACTAAGGTGGGTGCACATAAGGAATATAATATTTACAATATGATACTACATATATATTTCACTCATTGCATGATATTTTACAAAAATACACATCCCTTATAGAAAATTGGTCAGAACTCTTCTTATATTTATAGGTAATTCTAGGCAATAGCAGCTAACTAAGGCTCAAAAGTTAAATGTAAATAACTGTTGACCATCTTTGATATTATTCAAACATTAAAGTAAAATTGATTTTATTTTAAGCTTGATGCTTATCCAAGGTTTCTCCATCTATAGAATGAACTATTAGATCAGTGCCTCATCCATTGGGATTTAGAGTCTATCCAATGTTTCAAACCTAATTGACTACATTAGAATCAATATTATCATAAAATCCCACTAAAACATATTCTTACACACATCCTATTACCATGGAAATCCTATCAACTTCACTAAAGAATTTACCTAATTCATTTAATTAAAAGAAATAGTGAAATGACATACAACTTAATTTAATTGCATTCAATTGAACAAGTTGTGCTCATAGAATTTCACGATAACCAGGTAATAAAAATGGAGACAAGATCTAGGAAGAAAAGATATGGGTACTGTTGGAATTAACAAGTGGGAAGATTTACTTTTGAGAGGGGAGGTGGGGCATGGGGGGTTGAATCAGAAGTAACTAACTTAAACATTTTCAAATCCATTTAATTGAAACCATTTACATGCATCTAATTCATCTAATGAACATAAAAGTAAGGACATGCATGAAAACTGATAACACGCAAATTTGGTAACACAAAAACCCTCCAAAAATGAGAAGGTAAAACTGGGGTGGGGATGACACCCACAAAATATCACTGCAACAATGTGTAACTATTCAAGATTACAATGTTTGACCACTTTTAATGGTCTGCCCTATGAAAGGAATGTCCTGTTAAAGACTTTACACCCTATTAAAAGTGACCTGGTCAAAGGATTTTACTACCTTGCTAAAAGTAGGCCTAGTTAAAGGACTTTTGTACATTCACTTGGAATGCCACCCTATTAAAGGATTTACAAATGGTTGCTAGGCCAACCTAAGTCCATAGGATTTCCATTATCTAATACAATTGCTAGATAGTATTAGAAAGTCTTTGACTTGATAGCTTTGCAATCTTCAATTGTTGATTCCAAATCCTTGATCTTCTCTGTCTAACTTGATCCTTGCTTGATCTGATATGCCACTCTTCGAAGTTCTAATAATCTATTCTTTGTCAACTGGATTCTGCAATGTTGCTCTATTCTTCACTAAGTCTTTTAAACTCCCCTATGAATTTCACTATAGTTCACGCATACACTTCTCTCATCCATGCATACAATGGGCTTTCATCCTCCTTTTAAAGATTTTGAAGACTTAGGGTTAGGTATGAATATACGATCAATATCAAATCTTCTTTTCTGGCTCAACTCTTACACTTCTCCATTATTCTTATTGGATACATGTTGATTACATAGGTAATGTGAAAGATTCATTCTTATTTTAAAAATCCTTCGAGATTCATCCTATGTCGGCTCCAAAAATGGCTTACATCTAATTTTGTGAAAGCAAAAACTCATATACTGATTTTGTGTTACTCAACACATACTACTTGCTAATGCTCAACATATTGCAGTTTGAAAATGTTACCCATTTCCAATTACCCTGATGAGAACAAGATGCATCTAGGGGCAACTAACTCCTATTATCAACACATCCATTCAGACACCAGGCCAACTATAAGGCTATACTCCTTCTACACTTCAGGCTCTGCAAAACCTAGGCGGGTGAACCTCTAGATTCCTTATATGGTACCAGTTGTCAAAGCATACATTGAATCTAATGCAAAGTAGATAGAAACCCTTATTTCTCCTAATAACTTATGAAATAATATATATCTATAGTAGCTAGATGCAAAACAATGAAATTCATAAGCTGAGTGAGGGCATTCTATTTAGAGCTCTTCAACATGAAAGGGAAATTCATTTGATTAAAGATGTTGATTCAACAAAACCTAAAAAATGCAACAGTATAACCAGTGATCCTATAACTGATCAGTGCCTACTCCATTGGGCAATTCCATGAATTCAAAACATACATCTGTGACATCAAGGCGTATCTCATATACCCAGACATCAGTTCTATCCAACCACCTTGTGATTCAGACATCAGTGTTCATTTAGGTCTCATTCTCACAAAATATCCTTCTCAAACAACTAGTAACCTTGTTTAAACATATTGAGCATTTACTTGGCCCTTTGGTCCAACAGCAAAATACATCAAACATACAACCTGAAAGGGATGCAAATGGGTCTCAAATCTTTGTTCCAAAACCACATAAGACTTACAGATTGCTGAGACAGGAGACAAGAACCAAAGCAAAACTAGTGAAATTGTTGCTCATATGTATTCCTTTCCTTGAAACTATACATTCAGATGCATAAAATTAAAACATGAAACAACTTAATATCTCAGAACTATCTATATTATCTCTACAATGCTGTTCACATGAGAGTTCTGCTGAAGAAAATGGTGTCACAGTCATGGAAACATGTCAAAATACTGGAACCAATGGTCTCACAGTGCAAAAACTGGAATCCCCAATGGTATCACAGCAATGAACTTTTTCTTCCTAAAAACTAGAACCACTACAAAGTATCAGAGAAAGAAAGATATAGAAGAGAAAGAATTCTCGGATCTCTTCTCAAGATGACAAGTGTCCACTTGAAATTCAATCCTCTGTAACTGAATAACTTCTTCCTTCCATCTCCCATTTTGATTTGATTTTGTTTCATCATTAATCTGTAACAAACTTGCAAAATATCCTTGCCTAATGATGAAAACCCTTTACTTGCCAAAATATCTGATTTACCCATGAAAAAGCCAGTGAAAATGAGTTTTTACTGAGTAAATCAGAACAAATTCAACCCTAACTACATTTCCATTGCCTTCTACTGATATTCAAGTCATTATCTTGACAAAAAACAAATCTGAACTTCCTAGTTTGAATATAATTGTAATTCAGGTACCTGATGTAAAACCTCGTGTAGCTCAAACTAACTGATACCTGTGCAAAAACCGACTCTAGATTTGGAAAGTTCGTCTTCTCCCGATTCCAACGATATATAACACTTCATATTTTGGTAACCGGAAGCGCCTAAAAATTTCCATTTGAAAAATGTCCCCTCTGGCTATAAAAAGCTTAGGTCTGCAACTCAAGATTTTAGAAAATTCAAAATTTTAAAATCTCTAATGTTCAGACTTTGTAAAATGACGTCTTGAATTAAAAAAATTTCTGAACGTGCACACCCACTAGAAAATAATTAAAAAATTATTTTTTAATTTCTTTGAAATTTTCCCTTATCCTCTGAATCTGGGGTCAAACTTCTGTTGACCAAGCGCCACGTGTCATCTTTTAACTAGTTTGAGCTTTGTACAGCTGGGTGCCACATCATCATCTTGCTTGCTGCCACGTCATCTCCACCTCACCCCTGCCATATCAGCCTCGCTATCTTGCTATAGTTAACTGGCGAGCATGTTCGTATGGCGAGGAAATGATGACCCTCCGATCGGGACACTTGTCATCATCTGGGCGCATTTGGACTTTTTGGCACCAAGTCATCACGTTTGAATTTGCATCCAAAATTTGACTTATAACTCACTGACATCATCCCCATCAAACTTAGCACAGAGTCCCACACGCGAGCCTCTCTACCTTTCAAAAGGTGGCATCTTATATACAACAAGTTACCATGTAAAGTTATATTTAAACTACTATAAAGACTGTAGTATCCCCAATGTGGGACTAAACACCTCCAAAAGCTCCTCCGCTCTATTTTTACCACAGGTTTTCCTTTACTTGTTTAATGGATGGGAGGCTCGTCTATATGCTTTAGCTGGCTGCCTTCAGCCTTTTGATGCTGGTCGTCCTCTGCCTCTTTTCTCCTTGTGAGTTCCTCTCATTCTATTAGCTTCTACCTCATGCTAGGCGGCTCCATACACGTTGTCTCTTTTTTATTTGGTGTGATCTGATTTCTTTGTACGCTGGAGCTTTGATTGATACGGGGTCTTCTTTTACTATTGTGATGTCCTCTCAGGTTGCGGCTTTAGAATTTGCTGGTGAGAACTTCCAATTGCTGAGACGTGGAGCACTCTTTTTGCTTCTTCCTTGGCATGCTGCCTACCTCCAAATTGAGTTTTTCTTTTATAGACGCTACCTTATGTTTAGTGCCTTCAAACATTATATAAATACAACCTACTATTTTGGTTCAAAACTATAATGTTCATTATCATGCTGAGAATGTATCACACCACATGTATTTGTCTTCAAGTGAAAACATCCCCTTAATTTACCTGTGTCCTTTGCTTGGATGGCGTCTAGAGCTAAAGACACAATCTCCTTTAATCTCATTACCCATATAGTGGGTCTCAGCTTCCAATACTTAATAAAAGACATCCATCTCCAATACTATCATTAACATGACTCCAGTGATATCTTGCTTACAATCTTACACAGAGACACAATTAATCACTCTGTACATTCCCTATGCTCTTCTATTCAGTCGGATGAAATTAGTTGGGGCCCCCAAGTGGGTCCAACTAAAAAAAAATTTCGTTTCCAGACAACTAAAAAGCTGAATTGATCTATCGATCATTTTGAAATGATTAGAATCAACTTCGATCAAAAATTTGTCATTAAAAACTCATCTTATCCTTTTTTGCAACCTGTCACTTTTGGGTCAGGAGGTCCGTTGACTGGCCTCAAAAACAGAACCAG
This sequence comes from Cupressus sempervirens, assembly GCA_028749045.1. Lineage (NCBI taxonomy): Eukaryota > Viridiplantae > Streptophyta > Pinopsida > Cupressales > Cupressaceae > Cupressus > Cupressus sempervirens. The sequence continues at coordinate 61,202,172 of CM053783.1, forward strand.
ACCTTTGATCAAGTCCTAAAAACTGGCACACTGAATCTTGGTTCTGCATTCTTGTACCCTGCCAGATCTTGTCTCATGACGAATTCCCAGTCAAAAGATATTGACCATCAAAGTTGCCTTCTCAGATTTACCATCGAGCAAACACGTCAGAAAACAATATACTAGGTTCGGATTTAGCTTTGAAAACTAGGCAAATGAGCACATGGGGAAATGAAAACTGGGTCACTGGTTCTTTGTCATGAGGACATTATGAATCTGGGATTTGGGCTCATGACAAATAACAGGACACATTTGGCAAGCAATCAAAGTGGGATACTCAGAATTTGCAGATTAAAATCACTGACAGAAAACATTTATTGCAGATGGAATGACCCTGGTAAAGTGTGCATATGGATTTGTCAATTTCTAAAAACTGTCACACTTGTAGTATTTTTAGTGGACAATACAGGAGAACAAACTGTATGATCTTTACAATCACATATTTCAAGTTATAACGTCACGAAATGGGGTACTGATAAATTTGCAAGTGCTAACACCAGTAAAATGTCATAAATTGTGTTTGGAATCGCTTTTGAAAATTGATCAAACGGATTCATCAGGACTTAAAAATTTAAACATAGGAAGTCTCTAATGTCCATCATGCAACGCAAAAGGAAATCTAGCATTTTAGTCAGCTGGGTCAGAGTTATAGCACATCAAACAGGGCTTCCCAAAAATATGTGCAAAGTGCATCAGCATGAAAATATTAAACTGCCAACTTTGAGGGATTCAAAACCTAGTCAAATGGACTCGAAATGACTTGAAATCTGAAACATAGGTTCTGAGGTATGGAGGCTAGATAATCTCAAAGTGGTAAGTCATGACACATTTTTGGGTGCGAGACAGCCTCCTGTCGCTGTTTGACACTTAAGTGAAAATGCAAAATTAATACTAGCTCAAAACAGGACTTTGCCAAAAAACTCAGAAAGTCAATCTAACTTTACGAAATTCTTAGGCATGCTGAATGGAAGGTGCCAGAAGCATTAAACACCTTAGGGGTCTCAACTGGATAGCCGGGTACAATCTCATTTAAAAGCATTTATAGGGCTAATTTTTCTCAACAGGGCTCAAAATTGACCATGCAATTTTTAGCGCCAATAGTGGCTCTGTCTGGGGATGCATGTCCCTTGTGGGCATGGCAAGGATTCAGATCTCTAGAGGAAGCAGACCATTCCCAAAAACTTCAAAACTCTCCTGAACAGAAAAACTTTTTTGAACAGCTTTATTGAAAATAGAAAACTACTCTTAACTATGTACAAGTGATGGCTGCAGGCCATCGAAAAGTTTCAGAACTTTTTACCTCTATCAAACACCTTATTTTCATTTACGTTCTCCTGAGGCAAACTGAAACTCTCATCCTTATTTGTTTCACCCATCATATCAACAGTTTCAATTACTTCGTTAGGCAAAACAAAACTGCTAATACCATCTTCATAGTGCATATAAAAATCAGACAAACTTTCTACACCTTGCTCACTATGAGAATATGAATCAGTGTGATCATAATAACTGACATCAGATTGAAAGTGAAACTGATCACTACTGATTGAGTCATGGATTCCTTCAATCGGAAACACAAAAGCTTGATATTCTACTTCATGGAACGAGTTACATGAATCCGACGGTAACTCACCTTGTGCCTCTCGCTGTGAAGAGTATTTGGAATCTGATTGTTGCCTACTTGCAGTCTTATCATTTACTAAATCAGATTCATCTTTCACTGTAACCTCTTCACATTCAAAACATTGATTAGTCACCATACATGAAAATTCATTCTGAAAGTGTTGTTCCAAACCATGCTGATCATTATCATTTTCTTCATTAGACTGAATGTTGGAATAGACCTTGAACTCATCTTTACAGGACCTATCAGCATATAAAGAAAATTTATAATCGAATTGACAACATTCACTATTTTCCTCCTCATCATATGAAAAATCAAAACAATGTTCAGCAAGATCAACATGAAAAGAACCCAAAATAGCATTAACCTTCCCTTCATTAACATTCCCTACATCCAGCAAATCATCATATGCAAAAACATTTGAGGTTCTGTTATATACACCTCCAAAGTCCAACAAAGATTGTTCAGATTCTACCTCCTTTTCCACATCAAACTTTGGGGAATTGATTTGACTGAATGAGAAAGTATTATGAGAGAACATATGAAAATCCTTAGAGATACTTATGTGCTTTTGAAACTCACGAGCCAACAAAATAGAGATTTCATCAGAACTCAAGAAGATTGCCTCACAAATCTTCTCCTAGCTGTGATTATATTCATCTAGATAACATGAAGAACTTACAACAACAAGATCCTTAGTGTAGCAATTTGGAAAATCAGAATTATTACAACATTCTTTCTTATCATGGCAATCATTAGACCTACTGTTGTTACAACTTTCTTCAACTTCATATGTACTATAACAAAATTTATCTTCTCTTTTATATCCATCTTTTTCATGCTGATTGTTGTTACCTGATTCATTAACATTTGAATCCACCTCTTCACACTCAGAAGACAGATTATCTTGTTGTATGGATTCATTATATTCATTGCTACCTTGGATTTCAGCACATTCATTATCATTAGGAGATATTTCATGAAATTTATAATCACCACTTTCCATCTCCTCAATGTATTTTTTAGTCTGCAAAATTGTTTGTAACCTTATAGGTGCTGGCCAATCTACTGAATCGGGTACTAGAACATCAAGGAAAATATTTGGTAGGGAAGATTCCTCAGGTCTACAATGAAAAGGCATCTTACTGATTACTAACTTAAGCCTTAAATAACATTGTTCAACACTTAGACCTTGAGTACTGCCTACTTCAATTCTTATAAGGCTGACAATCCTTTTGTAAACCAGTCTATTCAACATAGCAATGTTATTACTCACAATTTTCAAACTCTCAGAATTCGGGGAACTAATCTCAGATCTAAGATCTGACTCCATCATAAAACAAACTTTCTACCTCTTCTTTCTAGTGCTGAAAATAACTAAATAGAGGCAACTTCTTTAAACACTTGACTTCCATGAAAAGAAAACATGAAAACCAAAATACCTCTAGTGCTGATACTGAACTTGGATCTGCTGATTTGGCACAGGTGCAAGACTGAAAATCCTTTACACCACTGATCAAACTTTGTAGAGTCACCACCTCTTTGCAAGAGGAATGAAATAACCACTGCTGTGATTTATTTTTGTATTTCAATTATTTATAACAACAGATTGCAACCAGCACTTAAAAACTTATCAAGAATTTGAAACTCCTTTTCAAGAAACTACCAAAAGCTTCAGATCTGCCCATACAATTGAAATTCCTTCAAAATTTTGCAATGAAATCAACTAGGAACAAACTGGTACAGAGATTTGAGAGTCGCCACTCACACTTTGTGAGAAATAAAACATAATTTGTCACTTGACAAATCTGAACCAGACTTTCAATGTAGGAAAAACTTGCAAATCATTATTATCTTGAAAAGAATTTACAATTTATAAAAGAATTCTTGACTCTGAAACTTTCTCAACAGTATTTGCAAACTGGATTGATTGAAGATAGACCTATGATAGTCATAGAACACAATTTTCATCTAGTTTCAACATACTGCTGATAATGAATAAAGCTTAACTTGGGGACATGAAACTTCAGCAAGGAAGAGGAACACATCTTGCTATTGATATGATATATCCAATCTGTTTCACATCAGAGGCTCATATTCTTTCAACAAAATGGATTGCCATCTTATTTCCCCAGCAGAGTCACCATTTTATTGGAGTTTGAAAATGTTACCCATTTCCAATTACCCTGATGAGAACAAGATGCATCTAGGGGCAGCTAACTCCCATTATCAACACATCCATTCAGACACTAGGCCAACTATAAGGCTATACTCCTTCTACACTTCAGGCTCTGCAAAACCTAGGTGGGTGAACCTCTAGATTCCTTATATGGTACCAGTTGTCAAAGCATACACTGAATCTAATGCAAAGCAGATAGAAACCCTTATTTCTCCTAATAACTTATGAAATAATGTATATCTGCAGTAGCTAGATGCAAAACAATGAAATTCATAAGCTGAGTGAGGGCATTCTGTTTAGAGCTCTTCAACATGAAAGGGAAATTCATTTGATTAAAGATTTTGATTCAACAAAACCTCAAAAATGCAACAGTATAACCAGTGATCCTATAACTGATCAGTGCCTACTCCATTGGGCAATTCCATGAATTCAAAACATACATCTGTGACATCAGGGCGTATCTCATATACCCAGACATCAGATCTATCCAACCACCTTGTGATTCAAACATCAGTGTTCATTTAGGTCTCATTCTCACAAAATATCCTTCTCAAACAACCAGTAACCTTGTTTAAACATATTGAGCATTTACTTGGCCCTTTGGTCCAACAGCAAAATACATCAAACATACAACCTGAAAGGGATGCAAATGGGTCTCAAATCTTTGTTCCAAAACCACATAAGACTTACAGATTGCTGAGACAGGAGACAAGAACCAAAGCAAAACTAGTGAAATTGTTGCTCATATGTATTCCTTTCCTTGAAACTATACATTCAGATGCATAAAATTAAAACATGAAACAACTTAATATCTCAGAACTATCTATATTATCTCTACAATGCTATTCACATGAGAGTTCTGCTGAAGAAAATGGTGTCATAGTCATGGAAACATGTCAAAATACTGGAACCAATGGTCTCACAGTGCAAAAACTGGAATCCCCAATGGTATCATAGCAATGAACTTTTTCTTCCCAAAAACTGGATCCACTACAAAGTATCAGAGAAAGAAAGATATAGAAGAGAAAGAATTCTCGGATCTGTTCTCAAGATGACAAGTGTCCACTTGAAATTCAATCCTCTATAACTGAATAACTTCTTCCTTCCATCTCCCATTTTGATTTGATTTTGTTTCATCATTAATCTGTAACAAACTTGCAAAATATCCTTGGCTAATGATGAAAACCCTTTACTTGCCAAAATATCTGATTTCCCCATGAAAAAGCCAATGAAAATGAGTTTTTACTGAGTAAATCAGAACAAATTCAACCCTAACTACATTTCCATTGCCTTCTACTGATATTCAGGTCATTATCTTGACAAAAAACAAATCTGAACTTCCTGGTTTGAATATAATTGTAATTCAGGTACCTGATGGAAAACCTCGTGTAGCTCAAACTGACTGATACCTGTGCAAAAACTGACTCCAGATTTGGAAAGTTCGTCTTCTCCCGATTCCAACGATATATAGCACTTCATATTTTGGTTATCGGAAGTGCCTAAAAATTGCCATTTGAAAAAGTCCCCTCTGGCTATAAAAAGCTTAGGTCTGCAACTCAAGATTTTAAAAAATTCAAAATTTTAAAATCTCTAATGTTCAGACTTTGTAAAATGACCTCTTGAATTAAAAAAATTTCTGAACGTGCACACCCACTAGAAAATAATTAAAAAATTATTTTTTAATTTCTTTGAAATTTTCCCTTATCCTCTGAATCTGGGGTCAAACTTCTGTTGACCAAGTGCCACGTGTCATCTTTTAACTAGTTTGAGCTTTGCACAGTTGGGCGCCACATCATCATCTTGCTCACTGCCACGTCATCTCCACCTCACCCCTGCCATATCAGCCTCGCTATCTTGCTATAGTTAACTGGCGAGCATGTTCGTATGGCAAGGAAACGATGACCCTCCGATCGGGACACTTGTCATCATCTGGGCGCACTTGGACTTTTTGGCACCAAGTCATCACGTTTGAATTTGCATCCAAAATTTGACTTATAACTCACTGACGTCATCCCCGTCCAACTTAGCACAGGTTCCCACACGCGAGCCTCTCTACCTTTCAAAAGGTGGCATCTTATATACAACAAGTTACCATGTAAAGTTATATTTAAACTACTATAAAGACTATAGTATCCCCAATGTGGGACTAACCACCTCCAAAAGCTCCTCCACTATGTTTTTACCGCAGGTTTTCCTTTACTTGTTTAATGGATGGGAGGCTCGTCTATATGCTTTAGCTGGCTGCCTTCAGCCTTTTGATGCTGGTCGTCCTCTGCCTCTTTTCTCCTTGTGAGTTCCTCTCATTCTATTAGCTTCTACCTCATGCTAGGCGGCTCCATACACGTTGTCTCTTTTTTATTTGGTGTGATCTGCTTTCTTTGTACACTAGAGCTTTGATTGATATGGGGTCTTCTTTTACTATTGTGATGTCCTCTCAGGCTGCGGCTTTAGAATTTGCTGGTGAGAACTTCCAATTGCTGAGACATGGAGCACTCTTTTTGCTTCTTCCTTGGCACGCTGCCTACCTCCAAATTGAGTTTTTCTTTTATAGATGCTACCTTATGTTTAGTGCCTTCAAACATTATATAAATACAACCTACTATTTTGGTTCAAAACTATAATGTTCATTATCATGCTGAGAATGTATCACACCACATGTATTTGTCTTCAAGTGAAAACATCCCCTTAATTTACCTTTGTCCTTTGCTTGGATGGCGTCTAGAGCTAAAGACACAATCTCCTTTAATCTCATTACCCATATAGTGGGTCTCAGCTTCCAATACTTAATAAAAGACATCCATCTCCAATACTATCATTAACATGACTCCAGTCATATCTTGCTTACAATCTTACACAGAGACACAATTAATCACTCTGTACATTCCCTATGCTCTTCTATTCAGTCGGATGAAATTAGTCGGGGCCCCCAAGTGGGTCCGACTAAAAAAAAAATTCATTTCCAGACAACTGAAAAGCTGAATTGATCTATCGATCATTTTGAAATGATTAGAATCAACTTCGATCAAAAATTTTCCATTAAAATCTCATCTTATCCTTTTTTGCAACCTGTCACTTTTGGGTTAGGAGGTCCGTTGACTAGCCTCAAAAACTGAACCAGACCTTTGATCAAGTCCTGAAAACTGGCACACTGAATCTTGGTTCTGCATTCTTGCACCCTGCCAGATCTTGTCTCATAACAAATTCCCAGTCAAAAGATATTGACCATCAAAGTTGCCTTCTCAGATTTACCATCGAGAAAACACGTCAGAAAACAATAAACTGGGTTCGGATTTAGCTTTGAAAACTAGGCAAATGAGCACATGGGGAAATGAAAACTGGGTCACTGGTTCTCTGTCATGAGGACATTATGAATTTGGGATTTGGGCTCATGACAAATAACAGGACACATTTGGCAAGCAATCAAAGTGGGATACTCAGAATTTGCAGATTAAAATCACTGACAGAAAACATTTTTTGCGGATGAAATGACCCTGGTAAAGTGTGCATATGGATTCGTCAATTTCTAAAAACTGTCACACTTGTAGTATTTTCAATGGACAATACAGGAGAACAATCTGTACGATCTTTACAATCATATATTTCAAGTTATAACGTCACGAAACGGGGTACTGATAAATTTGCAAGTGCTAACACCAGTAAAATGTCATAAATTGCGTTTGGAATCGCTTTTGAAAATTGATCAAACGGATTCATCAGGACTTAAAAATTTAAACATAGGAAGTCTTTGACGTCCACCATGCAACGCAAAAGGAAATCTAGCATTTTAGCCAGCTGGGTCAGAGTTATAGCACATCAAACAGGGCTTCCCAGAAATATGTGCAAAGTGCATTAGCATGAAAATATTAAACTGCCAACTTTGAGGGATTCAAAACCTAGTCAAATGGACTCAAAATGACTCAAAATCTAAAACATAGGTTCTCAGGTATGGAGGCTAGATAATCTCAAAGTGGTAAGTCATGACACATTTTTGGGTGCGAGACAACCTCCTATCGCTGGTTGACACTTAAGTGAAAATGCAAAATTGATACTAGCTCAAAACAGGACTTTGCCAAAAAACTCAGAAAGTCAATCTAACTTTACGAAATTCTTAGGCATGCTGAATGGAAGGTGCCAGAAGCGTTAAACACCTTAGGGGTCTCAACTGGACAGCCGGGTACAATCTCATTTAAAAGCATTTATAGGGCTAATTTTTCTCAATAGGGCTCAAAATTGACCATGCAATTTTTAGCGCCAACACAACACATATAGGAAAACTGGCTCACTCAACTCCTATAGTAATTCTATTTCACTCAACATCTATAGTGACTTAGCATCTATACTTTTCTTGGCACTTGAACTTCACTCAACATCTATAGATCACTCAGAACCTAAAGTTCACTTAGCACCTATTGAGTTCTCTAACTCTGCATACACTGTAGCTCGGCATTAACTGAAGAATTGGTTAAGTGTATTGACACTCAAATTTCAAAACCAATCTAAGATCAACAATCTTCCCCTTTGACATGAGTGGAAAAAACACTTAACTCAAAATCTTGTGACTTCCTCTGAGTTGATGTGCCATTTGCATTCCTATAACCAAAAATCATGTGCTAAATGTGTCTCATGCTAATGTATCTGATACTCTTTTCCTTTTTTGCCTTTGTTTCTATATTTTTCTATCCTATGTCTGCTTCTTGTACTCTATATCTATGTTTGTATTTGTGTTTCTTATTCACATCTCCCAAAAAAATTATATCTCCCCCTTTCTAATTACACAGTATGTCTCCCCCTTTTATTATTTCTCCCCCTTTTTTGACACTAATGTCAAAGGGTCCTAAGGGTAAATAGAATGCTTTGCCAAAAAAAAATTATTTACCTCCATAATCATCTTGAGAGAAGCATCCCAATTGTCTAAATCAATTTCCAATTACTTGTATTGGATGGTTGTCTTTGCTGCAAGATGAACAAGGCCTTCTAATGGAGAAAGATTAGGATCTTTCTTTAGAACATTCTCTACATAGGCTTGTTCCTTATGGAGTACTTCTAGAGGTGGGGTAATGGAAGATTGAATCTACATTCATTTGGCCTTGATATTGGCCTCTTCTTCTATCAACACAACTAACTCTTTTTGTGTGTGAAGTGTAGTTACAAAATGCTTCTCACTCCGAGCTAGATCTTTGGGTAGCTGAGTGCTAGAAATCCTTAGATTTCATTCCAAGCTTAATATCCTTTGGCTAGTCTCTTATGTGAAATATGATGAATCACACAACTTGGTGTACAATGAGAATACATTCTCAAGTACTTCTTCACTTTTTAATTCTTTTTAGCCAATTCAACTTGTGAAAGTTCTATTTCACTAGATATCTTCTCATTCGCTTTCATTTAAAATTTCTTTTCTAACCATTCTAATAGTTTAATGTTAGTTTGTAGGTCCTTATTCTGTACTTAGTCCACTATGTTGGCCAATTGTTCCATGATGGGCTGGGTTTCATCAGGTACTTGCAAGTTGAAAGCATCAAGAAATATATATTTAATTTCGATGAGTGCTTGCTTCTACTTATACTCATTTTCAAGTACCTCCTGTCTCTTCCTTCTCTCTAGTGCTTCTTACACTTCATTTATCTATTTTAGGTTCATGTTCCTTAATTCATAACTGGGTATGACTACTTCTTCATCAAGTGTAGGGTCTCCATAGTGAAGTACCTTTGTAACCTTGGTGGAGCTTGAACTTAGTGCTAAGATCTACAATGGTATTGCATCAGTGCTCGACTTCTTATGAGGAGTCCTTGAGGTAGGCAAGTTTACCAATGTTTGTATTGCCTCCTATTCCTTAGGGGATTTCTCCACTCCTCTCTCCTCTTCTCTACTACCTTGATCAATAATGACAATTTGTGAAGGTACACCTTGACTTTGTGCAGTACGAACATCTTGCCCTATTTTTTCCTTTGCTTGCTCCTCAGTAGTTGTTGCTATTGTAACTATACTATCAACCTTAGAAATTTTGTCTTGTTCTTATTGCTCTTTGGGTTGATCTGCTATAGTTTTGGGAGGTTGTGTAGATTGTTCTTGTGTGCTCTCTTTCTCCCTTGTTATCTCTACTACAGCTCTTTGCAACTCATCAAAACTGGATTTGTACAAAGTTGTGCTTGTAATGTAGATTGGTGAAGGATCTTTTTGAGATCCTCTACAATTAAAGGATTGATGTTCTAAGCTAAGGTGTTAGGAACATCCTTTACAATTACTTTAAATATAGGTTTTGTATGTGGGTGACTTGGTGGTGGCAGTTGGGTGTCTTGGACACTCTATTTAGTCTGCTACTCTTCAGTTGTTGCCTTTTCACCACGTGTCTTCTCCACTGCCCCTTTTTTTGTCTCTTTGTCTCCTTCATCTTTTTATTTCTCTCTTTCTTCTTCTTTCTCATTATCTTCTTCTTCATCACCTCTACCCTCAAATGGGTCTTCCTATCCTTCCTTCATATTTTTTAAACCATATATTAATTTCCATATTTGTGTAGACTTTTGGACAACATCTTCTATTTGGTTTTGCAAAATCTTAAAGGATCTATATTTGGGTGCAAATTTTCTCCCATTTTCTTGCTTGCCTTTATTATATGACCTCTAGTAAGGTCTAGCATTACATGAGCCAATGTACATTCCCTTGTTCTTTTCTCCATTTTGAGATAGTAATGCCATTTGTTCTCAACTAATGAGCTTAGCTCCTTAGGCATTGAGTTGTCTAGTTCAAGTAGGGTGGTCTTGAACTTAGCCATCATAGTGTAGATAGCCTCTTCCACTATGTTATGATATTCCTTTGAAAACTTATTGAAATCTATGGTCTTTAGACTAGTTAAATCAGCATTGTCTCTAATATTATTACAAATTCTTTCTAATTTTAATGTGGTAGAATGACTTACCAATCTAAATTGATCTTCATCAGACTCTGTCCTCTCCTCATCTAATTCAGAAGGTACAACATACTTTCTTGTCTTCTTTGGTTCTATAGGCCCTCCTTGTTCTATTGCCTTCTATTTCTCCTACTTGTTTGCCCCTTGTGTTGTAGCCCTATTTTCAGCCCTTCTAGTTGGCTTGAACGGACTTGGCTTAGTAGCTTTCTTCTTTGCCTTTGGTGGTGCAACTGGCTATTTCTTTTCCTTTCTCTTCTTTGACTGAGCCTTGGATGTTTCCTGCTCAGCATCTTCCTCCTCATCTGCATCTTCTCCCATACCTTGGGTTAAGGCAAGCGGTCCTTGACCTTGCTCTTCTTCATCATCCTTGGTATCTTCACCTTCTTCCTCTACGTATTTTGTAGTGCCGTCCCCTAATTTAGCTTTAACCTTCTTAACAAGGTTATCCTTCTTTTTCAAAGTGGAGGTAGTCTTCAAGTCAATATCAACTTTTTATCTTACCACATCATAAGTCCCAAAATGTGGTACAACCTTGTCTATTTCCTTTGCCAATAATGTAATTATTGCTACTAATGCTTCATCTATGTCAATTTCATAACCAAGAGGTCTTAGCCATCTCACTCTTGGTATGGAAACTTGAATGTATGTGTAGTCTATATCTACAAGAAAACATATATCATTTACATGTTTTTCCACTAATGAAACTAAAATCCTTAGCCTTTGTTTCATTGACTTCTTAAAGTCCTCGGAATAGCTAGTCATTAGGGTCTCAAAATTAGCTCCCACCTACTCTATGTATTCATTGACTTGAGCTATGATTGACCTATTGGTTTTCCATGCTACTTTACCAGATGAAGGAAATTCATTATGAACATAAAATAATATGCATATCAAAATAGCACCAAATTTGCATTGGGCTCCCTTGGTTATTCTAATTGCTGCTAGATTTTCATTAATCTATTGCAGTTATAGTTTTGCAAGATCATAGGTATGATCCTTCTTCACCAATTTTTATCCTACATCCACTACAATGTAGGGCACACTATTGAGTCTACTAGATTGATAGAATTTGTGTGCTATAAACCTAATAGCAAAGTCAACTAGAGGGTCTTGGATAGTATCAATTATCATCCCTCTCTTATTCCACATTGCACCTATATTTTTCTCAATTGCCTCCTTATAATCACTCCTAAGGGTCTTTGGCCAATCTAGGGTTGGGTACCCTATCACTCTATGAATAATTCTCTTGGTGATTCTTATTGGGCCATTTTCCAACTATAAACTTCCATCATGCATTCTACTCAACACTAGTCTAATCCATTTAGTCTTGAACACTATAGGGAATTCTAGGGCATGCATTAAACCCTTGTTTTTAATAATTTTATACTCTTCCTTCAACACTCCATTTTCACATAATTTCTCATATGCCTCCCTAATTTCCATATCACCTATGGCTACAATCTTGCAATTATAGCATTTCCTTACATCTTGAACCATTATGACTTTGGGGGGTATGATGGATAGGGCTCTAGTTGGGCCATTCTTATAAGAAACCTTTAGTATTGGACAAAAATTAGGTTGTTTAACCTCAATGGACACTAGCTGGGCATCAAATGATTCCTTCTCCTAAGTTTTCCTAGAGCTAGAAGCCATTTTACACAATCTAGGGTTTTAACATGAAGAAAACATGAAACTGTGTAGCTCGACATAGTCGTAAATACCTTAAAATCAATGGAATTGTACTAGAATGCTATTGAAATCTTATTATACATTGGATTCTCTATTTTGGATTTTCTCTACACTCTTTCTCATTGTTAGTACCTGATATGGTCACAATTTCAAAGCTTCAAGTTTAGAGTTGTTGAACCACTTCAAACTGAAGTTCAAAGTAGTTTAAAGTAGTTTTATGGTTCAAATTGGTTCAACATGTAGATTCAGAATCTCAAACTCAAAACTGTCAACTCCATTGATTCATAGCAGAAGTGTTCAACAAAAAGTTATCAAAAGTGCAAGTTCAATGATCTATTATGAGAAGTGCATTCAAAGGTTCAGTGGTTCAAATGACCTGTCCTGCAGGTTCAACACAAGCAAAGTTTAGACTCAAGGTTCAAAGGCTTGTTTCTGACTCATTGGAGTTCAACAATTGATAGTTCTAGTCACAATTCATTGGTTTAGAGGGATATTTAAAATTGGATTCAGAATGACTTGATAAACTTCTCCAAAGTTCAGACCTATTTGGGTATCTACATTTGAAGTTAATCATAGTTTTCATAGGTTCAAAATTTGATTCAAGGGGTGAGCTTATTAATTCAAGAATTCAATCCCTTTTAAAGGATCAAATTCAAAAGTTTAGGAAAGTTCTAATTCATAATAACTCAATGGGCATAAAGGTGGTTATCAACTTACATCTGAGCTCTATCAATTTCTTCAAATCCGCATAGACTCTCTTTTCACATGTGGCCACAAGCTTCCATTCAACTCCACGGCAACATATTTTGAATGTAAGTTGTTATTAATACAATTAGTAATGAGTAGATGCACATTAAAGGTGACAGTAAATGGTCTCCTTGGGATATCAATGTTGCCAAGGTTCTATATAATATGCAGACTTATAGAAAGGTAAGCTTTTTGTGAGTACCCATAGAAAAACCTAAACTTGACATAAAGTCAATGAATTTGAGATGGTTTTTCAAGAGCCGCTGCATTCACATCTTCCATTAGAGACAACATATGAATGGCACCATATTGAGAGGAGAGCTTCTAATAAAATAGAGGAATGATGTTTTTGTTGGTGAAATCAAAAATGAGAAAAGTCTGAAGTCAAAGATGGAGGAGAGCTTCAAATCAATTACAGAGAAGGATTGGGAGGACATAAATTTTTGTGCAGGCATGGATGGTTAGTAGTGAATCATGAAGACAAACACAGGTTGACATGGGTCACAATCACTCGCCTACCTTATTTTGATGGAGACTATTGTCTAGTGCCATTGAGGATATGATTTTTTAGCTTCAAACAGTTTCTTCAAGGATACCTCTGCTAATGCAAAAACCACATGAGTCTACCTTAGCGATGAAAGATGATTTCATCATGGTTCATATACATCATTCGTGCAATCATTGTCACCTGTTCATATTGTCAGGAAAACATTGAGTTTACAACCAGTGCATTAATTTCTAGATCTGTGACAAATGCTATAAGACAGAGGAAGAACTCAATGGAATAGGTGATATGGGAATGCATCACTATATGCATAGTCTTCAACATTTTGCCTATGGACACATGGAGCCTATGGCATCATACATCTCAAAGACCCAAGCATTAGTTGAGACTATTATGTTATATTGATAATCACTCAAAGCATAAGCTCGAGCATCTCCGTATAGAGGATTGTAGATATAAGATGTTTATGGCACATGAGAGAAGGAAGTAGTTACAAACTCCCATAAAAACACTTTGTTTAGCAACCTCAATTGTTTAGTAAACCATTTATAAATTATAATGATAGATGTTGATAATAATAGCATACACGAGGAGTAGATGTATATGTGTGGAAGGTTTATATCAAAGAAAATGGTGATCGGGCGCGGTCCACAAATACTTTAATCGAAAAGGAATCTTTGGTTGCTAATGAATAAGTAAAAACCCGTAGGTGCATCAGGCGGTTGAGTTTTAACAGAACTCTCAAATCAGGTTTGATGGATAGTTTTCAAATTTACATCCATGGCCACCCTGTTGATATATCATGCCCAAACACTTGAAGTCCATGAAAGTCCACTTGTTGGTTTAATATTGTAATAAGAGAATGATGATTAAGTTGTAAGACAACGTTTTGAGCACCCATTTTTGTTATGACACAATATTGTGAAAGTGGAGACATGGAAGAATAAATAAAAAAGAAGAAGCATTTGAATCGGGCTCTAATATGATATATGGTCCACAGGAAGAAGAAAAGATGGTGGTGGTGTTTGAAGCAAATTTGCTTTGCTGTGTATTGCCATCGATAAACATACACAAAGATGAACCCGTGGGTTGTGAACTATTCTTATATCTTACAGGATTAGTATCTGCTATGTGATGGAATGCAAGATTAGAATCATATATAAGGAGGTTGTTTTGATTTGACACTAGAGATCAATAGATATAGAGCATTATTTTAAAATCATGTGAGGATGGGCAAATGGAACGAATTGATTGGTAAAATGCACACCTATCAACATGGGTGATGTTCTCATTTCTTGATATGAGGAAGATGAATTAAATCCTATGCATGTGGAAACATGGGTAAAGGACACAAAGTTCTTCTTGAAGGTATTATTAAAAAATTTACAAATCCAATTCATATTAATGATGACTTATCATTATCATAATGTACTTTAAATAGAACAAAGAGGGATCTATCTAGTAGTGCGAGGAATATAAGTTAGTTTTAATAATTGAGAAAGGGGGCAGCAAATGAGTGCAAGAGGTTCCACTTTTTCTTTCAATAGCTACAAACGGTGTGCTATTAGCAGGGGGAGATTTTTTAGTTCTGAGGGAAAAGAATGCAGACTTTGGAGCTGTAGCAGAAAAGAGCTTTACTTGCTAGACTTTGTGTTAGTGATTAAAGAGAAATTTGATTTTGAAATGTAATGTAAGGGAGATGGTTTTTATTTTTTGATGCATGTGTAATAGGATCTATGTAGTCTTTTACATCTTAAAGAGGGGAGGTTTGAAAGATATTTGCAAATTAGAACTTTGAGTCTATGTAGTTTTCTTTCCACTGACAGTTATGTTGCTGTAACTTTCAATTTTCTTTAAGTGCATCAGATGTGCTATTTTCTAAATGCATTTGATATCAGGATCTTCTGGAAGCTTTGATTCATCTTTTCTCAGGAGAATGGAAATTGTTCTTTTGACCTTTGTCCTTTATAGTGTAGTGTTCAGTAAATGAACTTTGTGTCATCTGCTACTCCTTGCTTTTCTTTTCTTTAGGCTTTTATGTTTTGCATCTACTCTGTGTTTATGGGTAGATGTCTGTAGTCCTTTTATGCTTTCTAGTAAAAGAATCTACATTTAATTCATTGTATATTTTATACGGGGAGCTGTACCCTATAAAAATTTAGAGGATGGTTATCAATCCCATGATAACCTATCCAACTATTGGTGTTAGTTTGTTCTTTCACTTGGGTGTTCAGGGTCAAAATTGCATACATTTTCTCGAAGGAAAATCTGTTCACTAATAGATTTTTGGTGACTCCACTAGGAAAGAAGCAAAGATTTAAGTGCCTAACAATGGCTTCCTCAATTTTGTGATTATCTCTGTGTGCAGGAGATTGGAAACTCTATATTTTGAACCTATTGAATCTTTTTTGTTGGAATTCCAAAGTGTGTTATGGCGGTAGTTGCAATACAACCATGGGGGGCTCAAATTGGACCATTTTCCCTGGCCCATTATTCAGCCTTACCTAAAAGGTCATGGAAATATCTTCCCAAGTTTGATGGAGAGAAAGAACAAGATCTGATAGATCACATCAAAGCAGTTATTATTGCATGCGGGATTCTTGGTGTGTTCAACAGGTTATTTGTTCAAAGCCTCGTGGGAAAAGTAGTAGAATGGTTTCAGCATTTGCAAGATGGATTTATTACAACTTGGGATGATCTTAAGCAAAAAAATTTGGAAAGATTTTAGCCCACAATTAATTCCCATCAATTATTGGTGAACCTTCTTCAAATTCAGATGAAAGATGATGAATCTGTAAGGGAGTTCATTGATATGTTTAATTAGACTATTGGTAAAATTCCTCTAGCCAACCAACCAAATGAAAGAAATCAGGTATGCTTCTTTATTGATGCTATGGATGTTGAAGTCAAGTTTTGATTACAATGCTTTGGAATGCAAAATTTGGTAAATGTGCAGAAAGAAGCAACCAGATTAGATGATACTTTATTTCTTAGTGGTATGAAATCTATAAGCACTCCCCCAATGAAAGAATACCATTATGGACAGCGACAGTGCCTTGATGAAAAGGCTACAAAAAAGAAGCACGTTCTAAAAGAAGCCAAACTTATTCCCAATGTTTCTCATTTTTAGAATCTGTTGGGTTTTTAATGATGGAGATTTCAAAAAACCCTTGTTGGCTGAAGATGGTGCTTTAAAGATTTCAAGATTATCTAGTGTGCATATTGAAAATGATGAGGAGGAGTAAAGCAATGCTGAAGAGCTTGTAAATTTAGGGAACAAGGATTTACCGCAATATTTCTTTAGCCCAGAGGCTAGATCTCTCAAATCTATAGGTATGGAATGTTATCTAGTTTCAAATGGTCCAGATAGTAAAGATTTTCAGAATAGTATTTAGAAGTTTAGTCACACTAAAACATTGAACATTGATGATTCTTTGCATTCTGAAAATTGTAATCAGCAAATTAAAGAATCTGTCATAGGTGCTAACGAAGCCATGTCATATTCTCCTATGAGAACTTGTACTAATAGTAAGGTGACATATGCTGATAAGAATTTATCTTACTCTGAAAATTCTTTCTACCATGATGAAGTAAGATGGGAGAATGAGAATGCTCGGGTTGAAAATGGTAATCCTTGCACCAATGACCAAAAAGGCGAAGAAAAGGCTGAAAATTAGGAAGGTAAAATTGTCTAGAGTAACCTCAATCCACTTTTCACACCAATGGGGTTTGATGAGAATATTGCTATCATAGAAAATCCTTTTTTCCAATTTCAAGATTCAAAATTAAATAATGAAAATCTATTCAATAGCCCCCAGCTAGGTGAAAATTTTCTGAAACACCACATGAAACTCTCATCTATGAAGAAGAAGAAACTATGGGTATGTCTCTGCCATCACTTAAGCTGGATCATTTTCTTGATCATACCTTAGGTACCTATTCAAATGAGTTCCAGAATGAAGCATGTATTGAAAAATTCCCTTCTCATTCATCTATGCATAATGTCATTGATTTGGAATGCAAAGGAAATGATGAGATATGTGATGTCATTTTGAAAAGAGAAAGGGATGGGATTTGTTGCATGATTGATGACAGTTTGTTTCTTGAAAGAGGTGAAGGAGATATACATCCAAGGGCTGATCCTATGCTGAAGGAGGCATCATTATGGCTACAAACTGATCATGACCATGCACAGGAATTGAATCTACATGACAATATTCCTAAGGATTGCAGATCATCTTTTGGTGAGACTTTTTCATTTCATGTTTTTCAGCTTAAGGTGGAAGCAAATCATGCCCATGTGGGAAATCAATTCTTAAGTGAAGGAGAGCACTATGATGAGTTGTGGTTGTTCGGGAAAGAATGTTGGATCCATGTATGCATGCACTATAACAGTCTAAAGTTTGGCATTGAAGGAGTCATCATCAAGAAATGGTTTGGAGCTGTTCCATTGAGGTACGCTTTGCTGATTAGAAAAGGCTCCTATTTCTCTCAACCGATAAATGGATTCACTTAATTTCTTCTTTCTTCTAGTCTTTATGGTAGGTTTCTTTTCCTACCTTTGTAAATATTGTAAATAAGTTTTTGTTGTGCGTAGTGTAGTTGGAATAATGTGCAAGCTTCATGCTTGCTGGTAGCTTAGGTGTTTGTTTGTTTGCTAGTTTTTCCCTACTCCCCTCCAACTTCTTTGCAAGCAGCTCCCAGTATTCTTTTCTTGTTGACTCTATTTGCCCAATGGATAAGGCACTATTCTTTTCCCAGAGATTGCTGGAGTTCTCTAATTTTGCATCAAAATCAGTCCCACAGTTAGAGCCCCTATTAGTACCCAATATGGTCACAATTTCAAAGCTTCAAGTTTAGAGTTGTTGAACCACTTCGAACTGAAGTTCAAAGTAGTTCAAAGTAGTTCGATGGTTCAAATTAGTTCAACATGGATATTCAAAATCTTATACTCAAAACTATCAACTCCATTTATTCATAGCAGAAGTGTTCAACGAAAAGTTATCAAAAGTGCAGGTTCAATGATCTATTATGAGAAGTACATTCAAAGGTTCAGTGGTTCAAATGACCTGTCCTGCAAGTTCAACACAAGAAAAGTTCAAACTCAAGGTTCGAAGGCTTATTTCTAACTCATTGGAGTTCAACAATTCATAGTTCCAGTCACAATTCATTGGTTTAGAGGGATATTTAAAATTGGATTCAGAATGACTTGATAAACTTCTCCCAATGATGCAGAGCCCTCTGTATTTATCTTCAAGGAATCTTATTTCAACCTAAGGGATTCGGTACACCCTCAAGGAACCAAGAACATCTCAAAGATTACAACAAAGAACCCTGACATTATACACTGATAAAGACAACATCTTCACTCACACAATTAGATTGATATGTCTGATTGCATTGTTCATAACTCTAGTTCTAAATGTCTTATTGAAAAAACCTTTGGATTAATTTTTCTAAATTAGTAATTATAAAACATATCCAAAGCTGAGACCAATCCAATAAGCAGATTATAAATTATGTACTCTGAACCAAGACCCATATTTTCTGTCATAAACCAGAAACAAAATTGGTAACCCTGCCTAGGGCATCAGATATCTTCCTCAAAATAAATCTAAATTAAACCAAACCAATTCCATATTATCCATTCTTGAGTTTAGTTTCCAAATATGTAAGCCATTCATTTTTCTCATTCATATATAAAGTTTCAAGGACAAATCACTGTCTGTAACTCCAATGAAAATTGTTAAAAATCAGTTTTCACTCAAATGCTCATAACTTTCACAAATCTATATAAAAAACAACCCAAACCAAAAGGAAATGAAATTTAATTCATGTATCTTTCCAATGAATATTTTTAGAGGTCTTTATTTTCCAAAATATTCTTGTACCAAATGTTTCAATCTGACTGTAGTTGGGCATTCTCAAATCTGCAATTTACAAGCTTTGCCAAAACCTACATAACTTCTTCATTTCTAAATGAAAAAAATCAAAACCAAAGCCAAAAGAAATATTATTCACTTATCTATCCAAATATACAAAATTTACATGGTTTCCAGGCTATACATGGTCTTACAAGACCTGAAACCAACACTAAAATAGAAAACCAATCAAAATAACAACTTAGAATATTACCAAATTTGATTCAAAATGTATCTATTCTTTTCATTCATGCTTTGGTTCGACCTTACATACTTTTTTATAGATTTTTTGGTTAGTTATAACTTCCAAACCACCCTTTAAACTAACCCTTCACATTCTTTTGACCCCTTTGCATTCTTGACAACGTTTTATACATTTTATGCATTTTTTTACATTACAACTTTCATACAAACCCAACCTGGACCAACATTATGACTCAAATGACTTTAGATGGATGTCAATAGATCCATTCACCAATTAAATAAATATTTTTACATTATTTATCATATTAAGACCTCCTTTGATAACTTATTACAAATGGCTTCTCTAGCTTTTATATCTTTGTCTTCTTGAGATTTAGGTGCCTCTGCACCATACTCCCAACTTTGAAAAGTTTCCAAGTCCCTTGGAAACATGGAATCAATAACCTGCAAGAAAAAATATTAGATCAAAATCCTCATCTTTTCCTTTGCCTCTTCATGCCTTTATCACCATCATCTTTTCCCTTAAGGACACAGGACTGTCCTCAAAATCATCTTCTCAAATACTCCTTTTAGTGGAGCATTAATGGCTACAACTTCCACGGTGCTTTATCAGTAAGAGATCCATCTTTACCATTGCTGCTTCAAACTCACCACAAACAAATCTTCCCTATGCCTCACCTAGGAGTCCTCCTCTTTGCCTCTCTCCCTAGTCTCTTGCAAATCAACTAGACCAATCCATGGCCCTTGACCATTCATCTTACCCAACAGTAGATCCTGGAAGATGCCTCACCTTCTTTGTGCCATGCACCTTCTACCCAGCTTTATCTCCATTAGAGAATGGTTATGATAGACCTTCTCTTGTCTACCCATACATCCCAACCTTCATGTGCATCAAGATGGATAAGCACCTACAACCAAAACTCATCAACAAAACAAATACAAATTCTTCAAGGTCCTGGTGTGGATTGCCTCCCTCGGCGCTCTACCCACACACTCAAGATCTTCAAGCTCTGATACCAATCTGATGCAGAGCCCTCTGTATTTATCTTCAAGGAATCTTATTTCAACTCAAGGGATTCACAATAGGCTGGTACACCCTCAGGGAACCAAGAACATCTCAAAGATTACAACAAAGAACCCTGACATTATACACCGATAAAGACAACATCTTCACTCACACAATCAGATTGCTATGTCTGATTGCATTGTTCATAACTCTAGTTCTAAATGTCTTATTGAAAAACACTTTGGATGAATTGTTTTAAATTAGTAATTATAAAACATATCCAAATCTGAGACCAATCCAATAAGAAAATTATAAATTATGTACTCTGAACCAAGACCCATATTTTCTGTCATAAACTAGAAACAAAACTGGTAACCCTGCCTAGGGCATCTGATATCTTCCTCAAAATAAATCTAAATTAAACCAAACCAGTTCCACATTATCCATTCTTGATTTTGTTTTTCAAATATTTAATCCATTAATTTTTCTCATTCATATATAGAGTTTCAAGCACAAATCACTGTCTGTAACTCCAATGAAAATTGTTAAAAACCAGTTTTCACTCAAATGCTCATAACTTTCACAAATCTATATAAAAACAACCCAAACAAAAAGGAAATGAAATTTAATTCATGTATCTTTCCAATGAATATTTTTAGAGGTCTTTATTTTCCAAAATATTCTTGTACCAAATGTTTCAATCTGACTGTAGTTGGGCATTCTCAAATCTGCAATTTACAAGCTTTGCCAAAACCTGTATAACTTCTTCATTTATAAATGAAACAAATCCAAAACAAAGCCAAAATAAATATTATTCACTTCTCTATCCAAATATATAAAATTTACATGGTTTACAAGCTGTACATGGTCGTACAAGACCTGAAACCAACACTAAAATAGAAAACCAATCAAAATAACAACTCAGAATATTACCAAATTTGCTTCAAAATGTATCTATTCCTTTCATTCATGCTTTGGTTCGACCTTACATATATTTTTATAGATTTTTTGGTTGGTTATAACTTCCAAACCACCCTTTAAACAAACCCTTCACATTCTTTTGACCCCTTTGCATTCTTGACAACGTTTTATGCATTTTATGCATTTTTTTACATTACAACTTTTATACAAACCCAACCTGGACCAACATTATGACTCAAATGATTTTAGATGGATTTCAATAGATACATTCACCAATTAAATAAATATTTTTACATTATTTATCATATTAAGACCTCCTTTGATAACTTATTACAAATGGCTTCTCTAGCTTTTATATCTTTGTCTTCTTGAGATTTAGGTGCCTCTGCACCATCCAAGTTCAGACCTATTTGGGTATCTACATTTGAAGTTAATCATAGTTTTAATAGGTTCAAAATTTATTCAAGGGGTGAGCTTATTAATTCAAGAATGCAGTCCCTTTTAAAGGATCAAATTCAAAAGTTTGGGAAAGTTCTGATTCATAATAACTCAATGGGCATAAAGGTGGTTATCAACTTACATCTGAGCTCTATCAATTTCTTCAAATCCGCATAGACTCTCTTTTCACATGTGGCCACAAGATTCCATTCAACTCCATGACAGCATATTTTGAATGTAAGTTGTTATTAATACAATCAGTTATGAGTAGATGCACGTTAAAGGTGATAGTAAATGGTCTCCTTGGGATATCAATGCTGCCAGGGTTCTATATAATATGCAGACTTATAGAAAGGTAAGCTTTCTGTGAGTACCCATAGAAAAACCTAAACTTGACATAAAGTCAATGAATTTGAGATGATTTATTGAGATCCACTGCATTCACATTTTCCGTTAGAGACAACATATCAATGGCACCATATTGAGAGGAGAGCTTCTAATAAAATAGAGGAATGATGTTTTTGTTGGTGAAATAAAAAATGAGAAAAGTCTGAAGTCTAAGATGGAGGAGAGATTCAAATCAATTAAAAAGAAGGATTGGGAGGACATAAATATTTATGCAGGCATGGACGGTTAGCAACAAATCACGAAGACAAACACAGGTTGACATGGGTCACAATCACTCACCTACCTTATTTTGATGGAGACTACTAGCCAGTGCCATTGAGGATTATGATTTTTCAGCTTCAAACAATTTCTTCAAGGATACCTCTGCCAATGCAAAAACCACATGAGTCTACCTTAGTGATTAAAGATGATTTCATCATGGTTCATATACATCATTCATGCAATCATTGTCACCTGTTCATATTGTCAAGAAAACATTGAGTTTACAACCAATGCATTAATTTCCAGATTTGTGACAAATGCTATGAGAAAGAGGAAGAACTCGATGGAATAGGCAATATGGGAATGCATCACTATATGCATAGTCTTCAACATTTTGCCTATGGACACATGGAGCTTGTGGCATCATACATCTCAAAGACCCAAGCATTAGTTGAGACTATTATGTTATATTGATAATCGCTCAAAGCATAAGCTTGAGCATCTCCGTATAGAGGATTGTGGATATAAGATGTTTATGGCACATGAGAGAAGGAAGTAGTTACAAACTCCCATAAAGACACTTTGTTTAGCAACCTCAATTGTTTAGTAAAACATTTTTAAAGTATAATGATAGATGCTGATAACAATAGCATACACAAGGTGTAGATGTATATGCATGGAAGGTTTATATCAAAGAAAATGGTGAGCGGGCACAGTCCAAAAACACTGTAATCAAAAAGGAATATTTGGTTGCTAATGAATAAGTGAAAACCCGTAGGTGCATCAGGTGATTGAGTTTTAACAAAACTCTCAAATCAGGTTTGATGGACAGTTTTCAAATTTACATCCATGGCCACCCTGTTGATATATCGTGCCCAAACACTTGAAGTCCGCGGCAATCCACTTGTTGGTTTAATATTGTAATAAGACAATGACGATTAAGTTGTAAGAAAACATTTTGAGCACCCATTTTTGTTATGACATGATATTGTGAAAGTGGAGACATGACAGAATAAATAAAAAAGAAGAAGCATTTGAATCAGGCTCTAATATGATATATGATCCACAGGAAGAAGAAAAGATGGTGGTGGTGTTTGAAGAAAATTCACTTTGCTGTGTATTGCCATCGATAAACATACACAAAGATGAACCCATGGGTTGTGAACTGTTCTTATATCTTGCAGGATTAGTATCCACTATGTGATGGAATGCAAGATTAGAATCATATATAAGGAGGTTGTTTTGATTTGACACTAGAGATCAATAGATATAGAGCATTATTTTAAAATCATGTGAGGATGGGAAAATGGAATGAATTGATTGGTAAAATGCACACCTATCAACATGGGTGATGTTCTCATTTCTTGACATGAGGAAGATGAATTAAAGTCTATGCATGTGGAAACATGGGTAAAGGACACAAAGTTCTTCTCGAAGGTATTATTAAAAATTTTACAAATCCAATTCATATTAATGATGACTCATCATTATCATAACGCACCTTAAATAGAAAAAAGAGGGATGTATCTAGTAGTGTGGGGAATATAAGTCAGTTTTAATAACTGAGAAAGGGGGCAGCAAATGAGTGCAAGAGGTTCCACTTTTTCTTCCGATAGCTATAGACTGTGTGCTATCAGAAGGGGGAGATTTTTCAGTTCTAAGGGAAAAGAATGCAGACTTTGGAGCTGTAGTAGAATAGAGCTTTACTTGCTAGACTTTGTGTTAGTGATTAAAGAGGAATTTGATTTTGAAATGTAATGTAAGGGAGATGGTTTTTATTTTCTAATGCATGTGTAATAGGATCTGTGTAGTCTTTTACATCTTAAAGAGGGGAGGTTTGAAAGATATCTACAAATTAGAACTTTGAGTCTATGTAGTTTTCTTTCCACTAACGGTTATGTTGTTGTAACTTTTAGTTTTCTTTAATTGCATCAGATGTGTTATTTTCTGAACGCATTTGATATCAGGATCTTCTGGAAGCTTTGATTCGTCTTTTCTCGGGAGAATGGAAATTTTTCTTTTGACCTTTGTTCTTTATAATGTAGCGTTCAGTAAATGAACTTTGTGTCATCTGCTGCTCCTTGCTTTTCTTTTCTTTAGGCTTTTAGGTTTCGCATCTGCTATGTGTTTATGGGTAGATGTTTGTGGTCCTTTTATGCTTTTTGGTAAAAGCATCTACATTTAATTCATTGTATATTTTATACGGAGAGCTGTACCCGATAAAAATTTAGAGGAAGGTTATCAATCCCATGATAACCTATCCAACTATTGGTGCTAGTTTGTCCTTTCACTTGGGCATTCAGGGTTAGAATTGCATACATTTTGTTGAAGGAAAATCTATTCACTAACACTCATCTTTGCTCTCTTTTTTGCAGTGAGGAAAAATGATTGAAAATATGATAATATACCCCATTTTTGCTACATTTAATGCTTGGTTTTTATAGCTATCCACTCAGCTTCTAAAGGATTACTACATTACTTAGCTTCCATTTCCTTTTCATCACTTAGCATTCATAGGAGTATCCTTTACTCAGCTTCAATTGTGATTTCTTCTTCACTTAGCTTCCTCTATCAACTTAGCTTCAACCAATCATTCAGCTCCCACTGTCTTAACAATCAACTTGTCTTGTACTAGATTTTTACTCGACTTCTAAGGGAAACTCAGCAACACTAGTGAAATCTTGAGATTTTAAATTTGCATCTTTGTTCATGTTGATCTCATCTTTTTAGTTCTCGCTTATTTAGGAACTGATGTATGATAAAAATTTTTAAATCAGTTCCTCATGCATTTTCTTTGCTTAGTTTGATGAAGTGTGATCACTTGACCTATTAGGTGAATTGATCCCCTCATTTGATGTACTACTCTCATCTTTCTTCTTCCATGTCTTATTCATTTCTCCTTTGATGTGTTCAACATCTACCTTCTCTTTACCTTTATCATTCTTTGAGTTTGGTGCCTTTGACCTTGTTGGGCAATCCCTACTAATATAACCAATCTTCAAGCAACTGAAACATGTGGTTTGGTTTAACCATCTATTGTAGTTTCCTCTAAAAATTTTCCTTATGCAATTTTTAGGAATGTGTCCATATTCCTAATAGTAATGACAACTATACCTGGTGTTGTAATCCCAATTATAGTGATGTCCATTATTTTCTCCTGCTGGTTGATTTGGTGTTCACATAGGCTTTGATCTGCACTTAAAAGCTCTATGTCCATACTTCTTGCAATTGTAGTAGTGACCTTCAAATTTTGGCATTCTGATGGTCCTAGTCTTGTAGTTATGTGCTTGATGTCCTTATTTTTTGTACTTATGACAATAACTTGCATTCTTAGGTTTTTCATGCTGATGGGCATTCTTACTCCTGCACACACTAGAGGTAAGTCCCTTTTTACCATAGAAATGACAAGTAGGTTTAGTGTTCTTACCTTTGTTACTCCTTTCTTCTGTAGTCTTGGATGACTCTCCTTGTTCAGTGCTAGTGTAACCAAGTCTTGAAGTGTCATTGCTCACCCTTGGTGATTTCAGTAACTACTCAAAGTACTTGATGGCCTCATTAGGTTTGTTGAAGCTTTCTGTAATCTCTTTTTCTCTTTTCAGATCATTTTGTAGTTGATCATTTTGCATCTTCAATGTAGAGATCTCAATATCCTTAACATTTAGTTCATGTTGTGCATTCATCATCTAGCTTAGGGTGTCTAGCTGCATGTTTAAAATTCTTGCAAGCTCAATTGACTTTTCTTCTAGTCTATTTGCAAGGTTTCTCTTGTATTCTTCTAGCATAACCTTGTCTTCAATGGCTCTTTTCTTATGTTTAGTCACCTCACAAAGCATTATGGCTTGTGATTCTTGTTCAAGCTTGAGTGTCCTAATTTCTTCTGCTTGAGCTCCATTCTTCTCCATTAGGTCTACTATTTCTAGATCAAAATCTTTGGTATCTCCATTTGAAAATATATTTGAGGTATCAATCTCCTTGTACCATGTGTCATTCTTAGCTATGGCAATCTATTTTCTTCTCTTTAAGGATTTTCTCAATTCCTCTCTAGCTTCCTCTAGTGTATGTGAAGTAAGTTGTATATCAATTGCTTGATTCTATATGATCTTCCCAAGTTTGTACACTTCCATTTTCTAGATCTTTTTCTCCAAGCTGTAAGCCTCCTCCTTGTGAGAACTAGGCTCTGATACCAATTGTTGGAATTAACAAGTGGGAAGATTTACTTCTGAGAGGGGGGGGAGGGGTGAATCAAAAGTAACTAACTTTAACATTTTCATATCCTTTTAACTAAAACTATTTACATGCATCTAATAAACATAAAAGTAAAGACATGCATGAAAAATGATAACACACAAATTTGGTAACCTAGAAAGACTCTAGAAATGAGAAGGTAAAACTAGGGTGGGGATGACACCTACAAAATATCACTACAACAATGTGTAACTATTTAAGGTTACAATGTTTGACCACTTCCAATGGTTTGCCCTGTGAAAGGCCTGTCCTTTTAAGGACCTTACACTCTATTAAAAGTGGCCTAGTTTAAGGATTTCACTACCTTGCTAAAAGTAGGCCTAGTTAAAGGACTTCTATACATTCACTTGGAATGCCACCCTATTAAAGGATTTGTAAATGGCTACTAGGCCAACCTAAGTCCATAGGATGTCCATTATCTAATACAATTTCTAGAGAGTATTAGAAAGTCTTTGATATTATAGCTTTGCAATCTTCAATTGTTGATTCTATATCCTTGTTCTACTCTATCTAACCTTATCCTTGCTTGATCTGATATGTCACTCTTTGAAGTTCTGATACTCTATTCTTTGTCAATTGGATTCTACAATGCTACTCTATTCTTCACTAAGTCTTTTAAACTCCCCTCTAAATTTTTTTATAATTCACCCATACACTTCTCTCATCCATGCATACAATGGGGTTTCATCCTCCTTTTAAATATTTCAAAGACTTGGGGCTAGGTATGAATCTATGATCAATATTAAGTCTTATTTTCCCACTCAACTCTTCCACTTTTCTTATTGGTTGCATGCCTTCTCCATTTTTCTTATTGGCTACATGCTGATTACATAGGTAACGTAAAAGATTCATTCTTATCTTCAAAATCCTTCAAGATTCATCCTATGTCAGCTCCAAAAATGGTTTACATCTGAGTTTGTGAAGGCACAAACTCATATGCTAATTTTGTGTTACTCGGGACATACTACTTGCTGATGCTCACGCATATAGGAAAACTAGCTCACTCGGCTCCTATAGTAATTCTATTTCACTCAGCATCTATAGTGACTCGGTATCTATAATTTTCTCTGCACTTAAACTTCACTCGGCATCTATAGATCACTCAATACCTAAAGTTCACTTGGCACCTATTGAGTTTTCTAACTCAACATACACTATAGGTCAACATTAACTAAATAATTGGTTAAGTGTATTGACACTTATATGTGAAAACCAATTTGAGATCAATAGGTATAGTTCATCTTTGTCTTAATTTCCTTTGAAAATAATATAACAATTATAATAGAACTCAAAATGACTCAAGAATAGACATCAAGATCTTGTAACATCAATGTATTCTCAAATACTTGTAGAGAAAATGCATTATAAATTTTGCATCAAGACTAGACACAACAAAACTTAGTAAAACTCAAATTATGCAATGACTCAGACCTTTTCTCTAGCCTTGGGATCTCACTTATATAGTGTGAGATGCAACAAGCTTCAAGCATAGAGAACTGACAAGTGTCCTTAAGACAAAAGATATTTACATTCTTACTATCATAAAGAACAAAAATTTGTGCAACAGAATGTCTTTAATCATGAATATTCTTTGGTGTGACCATTTTCTACTACATCCTTTTGTTACATTTCTTTGTTAATGAAAAGTTAATGATTGACTTTATTGCTATTTTGGCACCTCAGAAGATGTGTTCAATAAGTTTTTTTGTCATGTATTTGGCTTTGATTTTTAAAAATTTACTTCAACTCAAGGCTCTCCATTTATATCATCATAAACTGATAAGACAATAGTTATATTTGATTTCTCTTCTACCAAGTCACCAGTCTAGATTTTTGTGCTTGCAACTACAATTGGGTGCTCATGTTTGTCCTCTTCTTCTTTTACTAGTGTGTCAATAATCTGTACTTCATCTTGTTCCATATCTTCATCATCAATTTTAGCATGTTCTAACTACTTTGCATCAACAAATTATGTCTTCCACTTGTCAAAAAGTGTCTCATCTAGCCAATTAAATTGTAGAATGTCATGTTGTTTCTTTATAATATATTCTGCAACTTTGTCAATTTCAACAAAATCTCACCTTAAGGAATCAAAGAATAACTATACTTTTACAACTTCCTCAATTTTGGCTGCCCAAAATGCATTTCCCTTTTCATTTATAACCTCATTCATTTGAAGTTACAATAAATAATCTAATTCTTGGGCTCACTCCTTATTTTTCAATCTATCCTTTCTATCTATAGCATTTGGGAATAGTCTAAAGTTAACACTTATATTTTTCTAGATAATTAACAATTCTAATTTGTAGCTCAACTCTTTTATCATCAAATTTTCAGAGATCATTGGCAATGTCATAAGTCTTTTCTATATGCTCATAGGATAAACTAATGACAAAAAAACATTAAAGAGTAACACTTTACCCCTTTTACTCCATTTGTTCACAATTGGCTTCAAGGCTTCATCATTTAACTTTATATCATCCCATATATTTATTGTATTTGTTAGTTGCTCATAAAATGAGGGCCAATCAATTTTATTAACTAAATACATGAGAGATTTCCTTAGCTTATCCTTATATTATACATCCAATTCCACATGCAATACCCATAGTTTACTCTTTCCTTCTTCAAAATGTTATGTAGTATAATACTATGACTTTTTTGGTCTATCTAAAATCTCAATGAGAGGAGTGGATTTAAAAGGCTCCACTAGTGGATGAGGATAAGTGATTCTTGGCCTGGTGGATTCTCCCATCAATTTATTTTCTAGTTCAATCCTCTTTTGAACTTCTGTATTGTAAGTAGACAAGACTTTCTCATAATTATTTTGTAATTCCAACCTTTCCCTTTCATCTCTTTGAGTTGTGGCTAATGTAAAGTTGGCTGATCCAACACCTAGCTCTACAACTTCTACTCTAGTAGTTTCTTCAACTCTTTTCACAGTTAGGCTGCCTATCAAGCCAGTATCATCAGGATAGGAAGAGCCAATCTTGGATCCTTTTCTCATTGACCATATGACCAGTATAGCATGGTCCTCATTGAATTTATCACCTATCATCTCTTTCTTCCCCTTTTCCTCTGCACTTAATTTATTTTTAACAGAATTGAAGACCATGGCATCTACAATATCCCAATTGGGTAGCAACAAAACCCTTAATGCTTTTATCATTTGCCTACCTTCTTCAGGAGTCAAACTTTTAAATTCTTGCATCATCTCTTTCTTGATTTGGTTTTGCACATTTGCCTCTTCAATTTTTGGATGCTCTATTTTCAATTTATTGCATCTTTCCTCAAACATTCCAATGTTTATTCTCCAAAAAAATTGGTAAAAGGCCTTGGATTTGATAAAATTATCATCAAAAATAAATTTGTGATAGGCCTACTCCATCACAAGGTCCAATTCTTTCCCTCTATAATATGCAATAGTTAATTCAAGGCTAGGCATAGGAGGTTCCTGAGGATTTCCTTCCTCTGACTCTGATGAAGTACTAAAAACTCCCCCTTTGAATCCCAACTACTCCACCTACTCCCTAGTGATTTGTTCATCTCTTATTCATAATGGGGACTAAGTGGGTGAATATTCCTCAATTTGAGGCGCTTGTTCCTTTTCCTCTCTTTGCCTCTTGGGCACAGGCTCATCTAGTCTTTCCTCAAGGATAACACTAGTTGACCCCATTATTCATTTTCCCTTATCTATCGTGGCTTTTTTTTTCTAAATTACACTGTAACCAAGTCTCCTTTGAACAATTATCTACCCTAACCCTACTGTAGCAGTAAATGATAATCTCCTCATAACTTCTTTGGCCTTTTCTAGGAAATAATTAATAAAGAATATTTTTTTCTCATTCATAACTTCCATAATTTCAAGAAAAGTAATCATGAGTTTTTTCAACTTGTTTGCCTCTATTTTTGCATCATCTAGAGGCTTATACTCTTTATCAAAATAATGAATTAATTCCAAAACTATAGAATAAACCCTCCACTTTTCATTTTTGATCTCTTACTCTTGCAGAGAGGACTCATTTTTTATTATATCTTCATAAAAATATGATTCATGGTCTTTTGCACCAATTTTAGCTCTCTTTCTAAATATTTTTACAAATCCCTCACTATCACAAAAATGAGGATTAGATATTGCCATCTTGTACTAGTCCAAGAAGTTATACAAGAATATCCAACCACCCTTAGCGATAACAAAATGGTGAGCCACAGTACAAGTGGGAAAAAGTGAGCCTCTAGATCTACCAACCAACTGAGTTTCTTCCAACCCACCTATCTGCCATAACATTTTAGCTATCCCTACCTTTAGAGGTACTTGGTAGGGTAATACATGGGGAGTCCCTTGAAAACCATATACCCTAAAAACTATAGAAACAGGGTAAGGTATGATATCAGCCCAACTGTGGGATACTTCCAAATTAGAAGGATTATCCGTAAGTTTGATAAAATCTATTAGCTCCTTGGAGATTTTGGGATTATCAATTAATATGAGCCATCTTAATCTAGAAGCAAAATACCTATCAAACCTAACAAAATTGACCTCCTTTGCATCCTAGGTCATGTCTACACTCCACAACTAGATTGGCATAGCCTCTTCTTCATACTCTTAGTTTAGGACCATCTCCTTTTCAAAAGATGCAACCCCTTTAAATAAGAACATGTGCATTAATAGTGAATAATGGCCAAAAAAAAATTTCACCTTGCTTTTTGCAATTCCAACTAATCCTATGTGGATCTCTTATGCTATATAGGATGTAAAATAAAAAATAATATCCACACCAAAGGAAGAGATCTGAGTCATCATATACATAAATTTTATTGGCACACAATTTTGTTCATCCTCGCCAAAAACCCTACAAAGAGTCATATATATTTCTATGGCCCTAGAAGTTAAAAATTCCTTCTTAAAGGGATATTTATTAGATGTTGTAACCAATGGAAAATTTCCAATTGAGCCCAAGTGTGCCCTCAGTGCACCCTACCTAACCTTATCCCTTTTAGACAAGTATTCTTTTTCCAGTCCTGGTAGGTCAATGGTTTCATGATAATCTGAAAGTGGTTCCACACCAAAAAACTCTCAAATTTATTCAACATTTATTCTTACCAGGCATTCCCCATCTATTCTTCTTACTATCCTAACTATTGGGTCATAATTTTGTGCAATGGCTGTGAGTAGGTTAGAGTCCATGAAAATACTATGGACCACTAGTTTTCCCAAATCAAAATTCTAGATATTTCCATGGGGAGAAAACAATTTCATTTTGAAAACCACTTCTTAAAAAGATAAAGCCCTAATTTGGAAGTGGTAGCATCCCTAATCCAATTCCCTTTGTTATACAAGCCATCTACAATTTGTAGCCCAGGGCTTATAGGAATTAACCTTTTAACTTGGACTAACTCAATCATTGATTTAGGTAATTGTTCAAGAAAGTCATCATGGATATTTCTACTTGCATAATCTACCTTTCTTGAAAAGATTTTCTTTGAAGGAATGTTCACAAATGATGCAAAATACTAGAATTCTTTAGTACCTAATGGATCAAGATACTTACTTGGTTGTTCACTACATTTTACTGAAATTCTGCAACTCTCAGTGGATACTAGAAATTCTTTTGTAGTCTAATCTAGTGAGAAAAGCTTTTAATAGGCTCTTAGCTCTCTGAGAATCTAAAATCTATTTGCATAAAGAAGAATTGATGAAATCTTAGCAATATATCCCTAGTTCTACTTCACACAAGGAACCTTAATTTTCATAAATTTGAAAACACACCATTGATTTCAAAAAATCTAACGATCCAGGAATAAGATTGTTAATGACTCAGTTTCAATCATCCAGGCTGGTAGTCAACCCAATAAAAATTCTCCACATAGGTCTTTCTTTCCACTACTGGCAAGTTTTACTGGATCCACTGGCACTTTTGGATATGTGTCACACTCTCGCTATGTCACTATGCATAAACTTTGAGAAACTCCTATGTGCAACATAGCGACCATCATTGATGCAAATTTGATCAAATGATGTACATTTCATAATTATTTTATTCTAATTGTGGTGGGTCCTTCTAAATTTCCTTTGGTCACCATGTCATGTGGACTACAGATCAAGAAAGTTTCTATAGCGATATGGTGACCACCATTGATCTGTGAAGATCTAATGGCTCCAATCAATACATATCTTTTTCTGAGTGCGAATCCACATGGAACATGACATAATACCATCTTAACATGCTAGTAGGGCTCTTTATGACATGTGGTTTCTATGGTGCCATCTTTTATTTAGGTTCCACTACATTCTAATTTCACGGGGGGTCACCATGTTGCATCTGGTGAAGTTCTCATAATTTTTGGTGGCAACATAGTGACCACCATAAACTTCACAAAAATTTGGCATCATGAAATAACAACACATTCTTTCCATGGTACATCCTTTACTAGACCTAACACTTCTGGCATCCCGTCATGTTAACGTAGCTCATTAATGATAAAAAATATTCAATGCAGTCATATTTACTTTTTGCCTTGCCGTGTTTCTCTTTTTTGGGAGGTCACTATGTCACGACAGATAAAAATCTTGCAATTCCTGGTGGCAACATAGAAACCATCATTCACCTTAAAAGATCTGACAGCGTAGGAAATGCACATTAAAGTCATGCTTATATCAACTGTGTCTGAGGTGTAATCCTTACTTGTTCATCATGTCGCATGAAGTAAAATGAATGCAAATTCCTATAATGACCATGTGACCACCATATATCTTAGAAAGATCTGACGGTAAGCAATATTTTTAAAGGTTATGAAGGAAAAATGAAAATTCTTTAAAAAGTTACCAAAAATATATACTTTTTCAAAAATGATTGTCCCACTTGATTTACAAGGTAAAGACATATGAACTAAAGGGATTACTTAGGGCATAAAATGCAAGATATTAATTAGGGTTTTCCTTAGGGTTAAGAATTTTAAAAAGAACCAAACTCTAATTTTCTCATAAAAACCATGAACATTCACAGAATGACATATTCAGAGAGACATGAGGCAAAAACATGACAACAACTTTCATGCAATGTACCAAAATCAATTCCAACAACAACAAGCCTTGTTTACTAAACAAAAAGAGCAACTAAAATAATAGTTGGAATACCAAAGATGTATTGAGCAACAAATTTCCTATCAATGACACTTGTTACAACAATAACATATGCCACAATAACCTCAACAGATTGTTAGAAATAGGGATTACTAAGAGGGGGGATGAATCAATAATCTACAAACTTTAGTAGCCAACTAGATATTATTACTTACTTTAAACCATGCATAACAAAGAAATGAAGCAATGTTGAATAGTAATAGTAACATTTCACAAAGATAACTCATAGCACTATATTTTGTTAACTAGGGAAACCCTAGCCAAGGGAAAACCCTGGTGAGGATGATACATGCTAGATAATATATTGATATATATGTTCCTTATTAGAGGATTGAACCTATTAGGAGTCAATGAGAAAACTCAGTATAAGTAGTCCTTGTTAGGAGATTTTGAATCTCTATTAGGAGATTTTGAATCTCTGTTAGGAGATTCCATCCTTGTTAGGAGTTGTAGTATAATGTACGCAAGAAGAGCCCACTGCCCAAACATGCAATTTCAACTACAAGAAGAGCTCACTACTCAAACAAGTAATTTACTATTATTTTCCTTCCTTGTCTAATCTCTAAAGGATCTCATATCACCAAATAGTTCATACAAAAATTTTTATATATCACTTTCACAAAAGTTCACTCACTTTGAAATCTTACAAGATAACACTTTGATACGAGCACTACACACTTCTTATCACAAGAATTTCTTTGCATAAATACAATGCCCTTAAAAATTACTTTGGATTGGCTAATACCACAATTCACTTTTCCAAGTTAGAGTAAACATCTAGGATGTTGGCCCTAATTGGACAAGTAATTGTTTTGTAAACAAAACAATTCTTTCCTTCAATTCCGTTGTCCTGCTTAATCAAAAAATGATTAACTCTATCCATATAGTCTGTTCAAACTTCTAAGGTTATACACATCATCACCAACATGTATAATATCTCCATGTAACTTTACTTTTCATAATATGACATCTGTAACATGTTATAAACAAAAAAATACACTATTGTAAACCAAATTCTATACTTGACAATTTTTTGATTACCAAACACTAAGTATCTTTATTTTTGTGGTTTCCTATTGACATTTACATCATATTTTTCCACTAATGAAAAAAAATACATATCACTATTAGCCAATTGTCAAAAATCTCCCCCTTTGGCGTTGATGGCAACAAAATAGGGAAAATTGGCTAAGTGACAAAAATTTAACTATCAAAATAAACATTACATCTATTACGACTTGCTCAACTTTACATATATGCTCTCCCTTACAATATACTTTACATTTTTACAATCTCTAAATTTAGCTCTCCCCTTTGTATCTTTCTTGACAATTACATGTATGCAATTTTCATGTGAATCTCTCCTCCTTTGACATCAATGACAAGGGTCAAAATGTCAAGATTCAGTCCAAAACTGTCCAAACTACTAAAACTACTATCTTCCTTATGTTGAAATAATCTTCATACAATCATCAAAAATAACCTTCAAACTATCCATACCTTTTTTCCATGTCTCTTTGGTAGACTCTGCTGATGTGAGAATTGCACATAATGCATATGATGCAATCTCAACTATATTGATATATGAATACAAAATTTTTGTATATGTGTCCTTATCCTTGACACATTCTTCTAGCTACTTCTCAACAAATGATAACTTTGGAGCAATGGATTTTGTAAAATTAGATGTTCTCTTTAATATTCACTCTTTCTAAAGTTCCAGTTTCTTGATCTCACTGTGAACACTGGCAACTTGACTCTTAATATCATCAATTTTTCTAGATGGGTGTTGGATTAGACTGAATAAAGCCTCTAGCTCATTCATCTTTTCCTCTATCTAACTATCCAAGTCTTTAGTTAGTTTTTATGATAAGGTACACTTAGCATACAAATCTCCCCCTTCCTACTGACATTTTTGAAGTTCTTTTATGCATGTATCAAGATTGACTAAGTCATTCTTGATGTTTTGGCGGATGTTGCTAAATAGGTTAGTATCATGGAAAATTTGAGCCTTCGCCTTTGCAACATTCAAAAAATTAGCAAAATCTTCATCAAAATACTTTAGCACATCTTGTGCTCTTAATTTGGGATCTGACTCAATATGTTGTACTATCAAAGTACTATGCAATCTATTAGTTACTTCCATTAATGATCTCTGTAGACACTTAACTATCTTATTCTTCTGTAAAAGTTTGGATAGGGATGAGATCATATCAGTTTTATCATCATCATCAGTAGCCAAACTTGCAGAGAGAGCAGAGTAGATGAACTAGATGGTTTAGTCTCATCCTCCCTTTATTTCTTTGCTGCTTCTTTATTTTTCCTCTCTTCCTCTTCTTTCCTCTCCTTTTCCTGTCTTTCTTTCTTCTCTTCTAATATTTTCTTTTCTTTTTCCTCAATTTTTTATTTTCCTTTCTTCTTCTACAATTCTTCTCTTATCTTCATCTTCCTTTCTTTTTCTATCTTCCTCAAGCAATTGTTTCTTGGCTTCCTCTATCTTCTTCTTTTCAACTTCCATTAGTCTCTTCTCTTCATCAATTTGTTTCAACTTTTCCTCAACATCTTCTATGTCTAGTACATTTGGTTCAGAACCACCAAATGGATTTGTATCATCAATGTTAAGAGTAACATTGGTTTGATCAATCTTCATAGTGTCACCACTTACTGATACTTCTGAGGTTCTAGGAGCTAGAGGAGATGTTTCCTATGATTCTAACAACATCTGACCAATAGCTACTATAGTCTCCTTTCTCAATTTGTCCTTCTCATCAACCATAAATAAGAGTGGCCTCAACTTATTCCTCAAGCATGGTGTGAGGTTATTCAACAATCTCTTAATCTCATCTTCATCATCAGTCTTGTAGATTGTCCTTAGAATAGACTTTTGATGTTCAAGGTCTTCTTCCCTTGTAGGAGTCTTCTTCTCTATGAGTCTCTCATAGACTTTCTGGTTTACTACTCCTTTGATATCCTTCATACTAAGATGATTTAGAATGATATGTCTCATAGTAGATATATCAATTTGATCCTTTTCAAAGTTATTATAAAGATCATAAAACTTTTTCATTTGAACAAAGTTTCCCTCATTGGCAATAGCTGTATTAATCTTCTCAATCTTTGGCTTCCAAGGTTTCCAAGCTTTCCCTACTACCTGTTTGGGTGGAGTCACCTTTTCTACTTGTTTGGCTTCTTGTTCTTCAACCTCTTCATCATCGCTAGAGTCAATTGTCAAAAATGCTTTCTAACTCTTATGAGGTCCTGTAGCCATATGTTTGACTCTCTTTGCCTTTGTAGTCACTACTTCAACTAATCTTTTTGATTTTCTCTTCTGTTCATTGCTCTGAACATCAGACACTGCCACATATGGAATGATCTTTCCTAAAGCTATCTTAGCAATCGAAATTGACAAGGGTTGTATGTTTAGTACACCTTGCTTCATTGTTTGTCTTATAGCCTCAAATTCACTCTCTATCATTCTGGCCTCAGATAGTGCCTTCTTCATGATTGAATCAACCTTCTTGTGAGATGCCTTCTCCAAGGTTGCTTGATGAACATGCTATATAATCTCATCAAATATGCCGAATCTATATTCAGCTTTATCTTTCTCTAAATTCAACAACAAATAAATGTAGCCAATTGCAACATCATCTCTCAACTCATAGCTCAAGGGATCCAAAAATGTTTCGTAAGGTTCCATTGTTTGAATGTAAGTATGATTTGTATCAACTAGAATACATATATCCTCTTTGAATCTATCCACAATTTCTAGTGAAATCCTAAATCTTTGTTTCATCTCATTTTGGAATGTTTTCATTATTAGGTTTCCACTATCCAATACTTTGTCTGTAGGGTGTCTTCTACATACCTCTATAATCTTTTCCATAGTGCATCTATCACTACTCATTATATCTGTTGATAATAAGTAGGGAAATCTCTTAAGCACATGAAAGAATATGTGATTAATCAATGATTGGAATCTATATACACCATTCTTTGTCCTCTTAATCTTTTCAAGGTTCTTCAGGAGTTGCATCCTTAGTATTTCACTCAAATTTACCTATTCTTTCTCAACACACATATGCTGCATATATAAATCCTGCTAAAAGTTCATCAATCTTAGAACTTGCACAAACTAAATAAGCAATAACTCTGCTAAGAAATCTCACATCCTCCTCCTTGATGGAGCTGATTACCATAGCCTTCCCATGGTATGTTGCCTTAGTGTAGCTTTCTACTTTCTTCTTTACCAATTTCTTACCTATGGGTACACTACCTTTTTTTCTAAGACTAGTTACTTCACATATAAGGTTCGTAGAAATGTCTACTACATTGTCTTGGATCCACAATTTTCCATCATGTATCCTACTTAGTATAATTTGTGTCCATTCATCTGTATCTAACTCACGATACAAGTGATACTTAAATAAGTCTAATTCCCTTAAATATTCAAATCTAGGCTTCACTATCATCTCAGGATTAAAAACTAATTCCATATCCTTATTCATATAGTCACTGCCAGTTAACTCAAACTTGCAATTCAAATAGTTTTCTATGTCTTCAAGGTAAACTACATTGTTTAGAGTGATAGACAATGCTAAATTAGGGTTTCCTTCATTAGGTTTTATGAAAACTATCATAAACATAGGTCTATTCTCAACACTGTGAACAACTAACATATCCATGATCTTTATCAAACAACATTTTTTACTGAACAAATTTTTAGAAAAATGATAAAATATCTCTTTTTGAAAATAGGGTTTTCTTGAAAATCACTCTAACAAGTCACTTAAGAATGCTCTTCACTTTGAATGTGTTCATAATGAAGTAAAATTCAATTCTGTACTCCATTTATTCATCAACTTGAACTTGCATTAATTGCATACTTCACAAATATGAAAAAGCTATTATTTACATTCTGCAATCAGATAACTACACAAGATCATCTATCTAATTTTCAAATATCATCTGAGGTTTACTATAGCCTCTTTCTATCATGAAAAACATCCTTAAGAAATCACATCACGAAATTCTCTACAAAAATATACTTTTCATCTTTTGTTACAAAGTCAACCTTTGCTGCAATACCAATAACTCTGAATTTCATCATAACTTGTTTAGATGATCTCCAAATTACAAGCAAGCTTAGGTACCATCTAAATACAATTGGATACAACTTTTCCCAAATTTTTTACTTCTAATTTTCTCTCTAATTGAAGTTCTCAAATTTTGATGCCCTAAACAAGCTTAATTCAACTTAATTGAATCAAACTCAACAACTAACTTCGATCTTCCTATCTCAACATCATCTAACTTTTATTTTGAGATATATGTACCTTTTATGAATGCTTCATTAAGTTCTTCTCAAAGTTCACTTACAATGTTCCTTTGTTCTTCATTGTTAGATCCAGAGTTCCTTTCATGGTTCCCACTATCATTCCTTCTATTTCTGAAGTTTCTTCCATTGTTTCTTCTATCTCCAATGTTTTTTTTCCATTCTATAGTACTTTTTTGTGTGTCTAAAGTTATTACATAACTAACATATATGTTCTTTTTTTCTAGGATTCTATTGATTATCAGGTGCATGACAATTCTGAGCAATGTGTTCTAAGTTGTTAAACTTATAACACATGATCTCTCTTCTGTCTTCATAAGATCTTCTTTCTCTCGATGTCATTTCATTAGATTTTCTTCTATCTACAAGTTTAGTATTTCTAGACATTCTACTATTCCTCCTATTAGTATCATACTTAAGTTTCCTATAATCAATTACATTATGACCCATACCATGACAATTATGACAATAAAATTCCTTAACATGACTACATGATTTATTAGTAGAATATCTTTTCATATGACCTATTTCATTACATAAAAATCACTTACTTCTAAATTCATACCTGGTTTCTTTAGGAGTCTCCACTTTCTTTGGTTCATCCAAGATTTCAACTTCCTTGTTTTTCTCAACTTCTTTAGGTTTCTCAAAATATTGACTAGATTCAATCTTATCATCAGATTTGTCTTTTTCTTTCAGATCTGATCTAATCTTAGGTTTCTTTGTAGACATGTTAATTAGATAACCAAGACTAGTCTTATCATAAGTAGGTCTCTGTATAGACATAGAATCATCAAGCTTTTCTCTGCTAGAATAAATCTTCTCAAGATACTATTTTCACTATGTCAATTCACCTTTCACAATAGTATTGTACTTATAGAGTTCTTCATGATCTTCTTTTAATATTTCAAACTTAGATGTTTTCTTTGCCAGACTTTCTCTCAGATCTGCATTTTCAATCTTCAAATTAGATTCAATTTTTCTAGGATCATTTCTCAAAGTCAAGTTTAGATTTGTAATCTTCAACTCATGCTTAAGGATCTTGTACTATGTCTTCAACTTTGAATAGTCATCATCTTTAGTTCCAGATTTAGTATATTCAAGATTTGATTTCAGATGATTAATCTTTTCTTTCAACTGACCAATGTATACTTTGGAGTCTTCATATCTATCCTTCAACATATCTCTTTCTTTAGTAAGGAGATCGATTTGTTCAAGATCTTATTCAAGGTTCTTCATCAACTATTCCATATCCATAGGGATCTTACTTAACTTGTTAAGCCTCTTCAAAGAAACTGTGCTCTAATACCAATTTTTAGAAATAGGGATTACTATGGGGGAGGGGTGAATTAGTAATCTACAAACTTTAGTGTTCAACTAGATATTATTACTTACTTTAAAACATGCATAAAAAAGTAATAAAGTAATACTGAATAGTAATAGTAAATATGCACAAAGATAACTCATAACACCATATTTTGTTAACTAAGGAAACACTGGCCAAGGGAAAACCTTGGTGGGGATGATACCCACTAGATAATATATTGATATAAAGTTTCCTTGTTAGAGGATGGACCATATTAGGATTCAATGAGAAAATTCAGTATAAGTAGTTCCTATTAGGAGACTTTGAATCCCTGTTAGGAGATTCCAACCCTATTAGGAGTTGTAGTATAATGTATGCAAGAAGAGCCCACTACCCAAACATGTAATTTCAACTACAAGAAGAGCTCACTACTCAAACAAGTAATTTATTTTTATTTTCCTTCCTTGTCTAATCTCTAATCTTTAGCTCAATCTTGGATCACCAGATAGTTCATACAAAATTTTGCATATATCACTTTCACAAAAGTTCTCTCGCTTCACAATCTTACAAGATAGCACTTTGATACAAGTATTACACACTTCTTATTACAAGAAGTCCTTTTCATAAATAGCATGCCTTTACAAATTACGCCTAGGTCAGCTAAGACCACAATTCACTTTTCCAAGTTAGAGTAAACATCTAAGATGTTGGCCCTAATTACACAAGTAATTGTTTTATAAACGAAACAATTATTTCCTTCAATTTTGTTGTCCTACTTCATCAAAACATGATTAAATCTATTATTTATAGCCTGTAAAAACTTCTGAGGTTATACATGTCATCACCAACATGTATACTATCTCCATGTAACTTCACTTGTCATAATATTATGTTTGCAACATGTTATAAACAAAACAATACACTGTTGTAAACCAAATTCTATACTTAGACAATTTTCTGATTACCAAACACTAAGTATCTTTATTTTTGAAGTTTCCTATCAACATGTACATCATTTTGCCATTAATGACAAAAAATACATATCACTATTAGCTAATTGTCAACACATATACCTCTACAACAATAGTCACATACATGGTCTCACATTCAACCAACAGAGGTATCTCAATAGCAACCACAACAAATGGCACAACAATTATGACAACAAGTGATACAAAAACAACACATGGTACAAAAATCACAGTTAATATCGCAAAAAGTACCCAAAAAAATACCTTTTTGTCTTC
The DNA here is from genome assembly GCA_028749045.1 of Cupressus sempervirens. Taxonomy (NCBI): domain Eukaryota; kingdom Viridiplantae; phylum Streptophyta; class Pinopsida; order Cupressales; family Cupressaceae; genus Cupressus; species Cupressus sempervirens. The sequence goes on from CM053783.1 coordinate 61,244,232, forward strand.
CAGGTACTAACATACCTCCACCACCTAGTGACACATCACCAAACTCTTCAGACACAGAAATGTCAAAACCAAGTAGACATGGTTCTCACCATAGAAAATGATCTACTTGCAGACACAAAAGACTTTAAGTGAAGACTATCATGCAAAATCCTAATTAGAAATTACTACGAAAATTTAAACAACTTTCCAAATAAGTTGAAGCATTGGAAGTCTAGAAGAAATAGGCTCTATATATAGAAAAGGACTTACATCTTAATCTATTTGATAAAAGTCTGTATATGCCTCCATTCCCAAAACACTTTGAGGCACCTACATTCAAAAAACACTAAGGAAAAGGTAACCCTATTGATCACATCAGGGAATTCTATGCCTCTTCTACTAAACTCAGTGATGAGCCCACTTACCTCATGAGATTGTTTCCTCATTCTCTAGGTGGGCCCACACTTGAATGGTACGCCAAACTTCCTGATACCATAAATCCTTGGTCAGAACTCACAAACAAATTCATCTCCCACTTTACATTCAATATTATGAATGAAGTGACACTCACTAATTTGTGCTTAGCTAAATAGAAGTTGGAAAACCATTTATCACATTCTTACTATGCTAGAGAAGCTCAATCAATCAATGCTCACTAAACATTCCTGAAGAACAACAAGTTAACCTTTACATTGAAAACTTAGTCCTCGACTTAATGTATGAAATCAAGATCAAAAGTCCAAGCACCATTTCCATACTAATGAAAAAAGAGGTTAGTATTGAAGATGCTCTTATCCATAAGAGAATCCTCAAGAAGAACAAGGAAAACACTAACACCAACTCATCTAATGACAAGGAAAACTTTTATTCTAAAAAAAAGAATGTGACCAATGAAGAAATTGTGGATGCATGTACAATTAGCACAACACAACCTCAACATACTTTGAAAGGTGAAAAACCTACAAATTCACAAACTCATAATCAAACACCACCCCAAAAATAGAAAACTGAGACTTCCCCATAGGATGGACCTCAAAGACATCCTAGAACCAAAGATAGAAAATTCACACCCTTGGGGATACCTCTTGAGACAACACTTGAATAATTACTTAGAAATAACTTCCTATAGTTACCCCCAATCAAAGATGAACCACTAACTAAAGTTTCTTGGTGGGATGACAATTTGTTTTGTGTTTACCACTGCACAAAAGGACATAAGACCTCATCATGTTTCCAACTAAAACTGTTGGATACAATTGTTAATTGTATATTGTCTTTGATGTTACACAAATGTCATATCAGCCATTAGATAGAGTCTACCAAGCTTAGATGGTTAGCAAAGCAATTTATAGTGACTACCTGAGTGTTCCTGAACATTAAACAGTAAGTTAGCTTTTATTGAGCTCACTTGGTAAGTGAAGGAAGGTCAATATTTACCAAGTTAACTTGGTCTCCAAAGGAAGTTGTAAGGTTTGCATTGTTTACCGAGCTTCACTTGGTTAACACTGGGGAAACCATTCTGGAGTAGTGGTCACCAAGCTGGGTAAGGCAACGAAGAATTTTATTGTTCTAAAGAATTAACTTTAATTGTTTTGTGCAATGTTTGCAACTGACTAATTTAATGGTTTTTAGTTGTTGTAACTTGTAATTGAGCCAACTTGACAATCTGTAAGGTATATATGAAAGGTCAAGTTGTGAATTCATGAATATGTAAGAGTGTGGATGCATAAGAGTGTGAATGTATGGATGTAAATGGAATGAGAAAATATTGAATATATGAGTGAATGTTGTGGAAGGATTAGATATCCTTATGGAGCTACAAAGTTGTATTTGATTAGTGAGGATCTAGTGAAGTAGAACAAAGATCTGTATTTAGCAAGATAAGTTGCATATATTTCAGATCACTTCATTGTTGCTTTCTAATCATTGTAATAGCGATTCAAAATCTCTTAACAAAGTTGGTTTAACAGCCATTTTGTAAATCCTCTAACAAGGTGACAACTCAATTGAATTGTTCTAAAGACCTCTGACAAGGCCACTCCTAACAAGGTCACACCTAACAGTGTGTTTTGTAACCTGTAACAGGGTTTGCTCCTAACAGGGTTCACTTTAGAAGAGTGAAAATTGGTGACTAGTTACTTGGTGGTTTTTCCCATATTGGGTTTTCACGTTAAATCTGGTGTCTCTTGTGTTCTTGTTATTTCTTTTATGCATGCATGTTAATCACTTTAAATTCTGAATAAGTTAACAGAACATCTATCAAGTTTCAGCATTTATTTGTCTGGTTACCAAGTGTCAGCAGCAACTATATTTTAAGACATCTAAGGATATGTAAATTTATTTTTGTGGTAACTGATTCACCCCTCCCCTCTCAGTTACTCCATCTCTATTTCCAACAAAAATATGCAATACAAGACCTTATTGATGATGCTGTGATCATAGTCAATCCATCACTACTAGCATCCAACTCTTATCACACTAGTTTTGAAGATCCTTTGGGTAATCACAATGAAGAGAAAGCCTCTAGTTCAAACTCAAGCTCACAAGCTAATGTGAACTACACCATCAACTGTTACAATGAGTCTGACTCCCACATATCCACATTCAATTTAAAGGCTAAAGACCCTTGTTGCACTATCACTACACATTGTGTGAAGATCACCCTACCTAGAGATCCTTCTAGACCTATTGCCTCTACTAGACCTGCACGCCCTAGTAGACCTAATGCTCCTACTTTATCTAATTATAGCCTTGTTGAATAGCTTGATAAGACCTCTATGCAAATATTCATCTTGGACCTACTGCATACATCTCCCTAACATTAGAAGATCTTGCATTAAGCCCTTAAAGAGTCAATAGTCCCAGATAACATCAATGTTGCACAATTCTACACCATGGTTGGGAACCTATTCACATCACAACATATCAAATTTTCCCCTCAAGATATTCTTAAGGATAGACAAAACCACAATGATCCCCTCCATCTTGAAGTCTTTATCTATAATGCCAAGTAGATGGAGTAGAGCTAAACATCGCCACTCTTAAAGTTGTCAAGGGTTTGGGTTATTCTAAAGATGATTTGGATCCCTCTTGAAGAATCACAATAAAAGCATATGATGATGGTGAATGCTTCTCCAAGGGTGTCATCATATTAACCATTAGAGTTGGTCCAACTACTAAGAATACATTGTTCTAGGTCCTAGACATTGAAATGAATTGCAACATGATACTAGGATGCCCATGGATCTATGCTATGAAAGAAATTCCCTCTACATATCACCAATGCTTAAAAAATTTCTATAACAATGTAGAGGTTACCATTCCTAGTGATCTTGACCCATTCCAATTCTATGCCAATCTTAGATGAACCACTACACACCAAGTCCCAATAAACAATGAAGCACAACCCACCGATTCCTCTAAATATGTGGATGTAGATATACTCCTCAATAAGGCCAAGGAAAAGATGAAGATTGAAGACAACGGGTGTGGGGAGTACTTTATGTCTCAAGTATCCCACATTAGGGAGTTTCCACTTTCTCCCCAATCTTATGGTAAATCACATCTATTACAAGAACAACACTCTAAAATTAGTACACAAAGTGCCACTTTTATCAATGAGAATACATCCATATGTATTGAGAAAGAAAAACCAGAACAAAAACCCACTTTGATATCTCCTACAAAGTATGGACTTTGGTTTACTATCATGTAGAAACAAGGCTATGATGGCTATAGTAGTCTTGGATCTCAGAGACAAGGAATAATTGAACCTATCACTACAAAAGGATGACCTCCTAGTTTAGGGCTTGGATTCAAACCATTACGAATAGGTCATCTAGGTACTACGATACCTATGTGAAAGACTATGGATGTTTTGAAAGATGAAAAGGTATCAAAGGATACCCCACCTAAAAGACTCGACAATGTCAAAGATTTGTTGATTTATCACATGTTATGCTTAGGAGATGACATCTTTATTATTGCCACATGTTTGTCTCATGAATGAACATCTAATGAGTTGTAAAATGATATGGAATGAATGAAAATGAAATGTAAAATGATATGAATGCCACATTTTATGCATATATGTATTTCTTTGGTGTTTTTCTAGATTTTTGATAGACATAGGAATGCAAGATGATAATGCTTTTGGTGTATCAGAGTATGAGACCATGGTGGCGACTAAAGAAAATGTAGAAGATTAGAGGAGATGAGATAAGGAACAGTTAATATGAGGTGAGGACTTTTTCTTTTTTAAAGTGCACAATATGTTATTGGAGTTTTATTTTGATATGACAAATGGAATGCAACGCATCATGGCATAAAGGGCCAAAGCGCAAGTGCAAACCTTTTGCATAAACAAGCACAATGCATGCAAAAAATGACCTTGTCCTTCTTAAGGCATATATACATGCCCCAAACTCTCAAAGGTACATTTTAATAGATAGAAAATAAAAGATGACCATGAACCATCCTAACCACTCTCATAGATCAATTTATAACATTGAGTGGCATAGGAACATGATCAATGAAAAAAAAGAAAAAATAAATCACTCACTAAACAACATGAGCCAACAACTATTCTTGTCTATTATTACTTGATTTTTTAGTGTTTTAAGTCTTTAGATTGTTTTTGATAGGTTGATCATGTGATGGTTTTGTTTTTGGATGTAGTTAATAGGTTCATAGTGACATGTTGGATTAATTGTTGGTTCACATTACTTAGATAGGTGTGATTGTCATTGAAGTGTAGTGCTTTGAGTTTCATTCTATGAAACTGCAAGTGTTTATACAAAAGGAGTGGTAATCCATAGTGACTATTTACAAGGGTTATTACAAATCTTTGATAGGTTTTGTGATTTTAAGGGTTTTTTGAGGATATTTGATTTTTTTTTGTGATTGGTTTCTTCAAGACATTTTACAATTTTTTAGGATTTATTTTAGGACATTATATGATTTTTAGTAATTTGTTTAGGATGTTTTATGAATTTTAGTGATTATTTCAAGATATTTTATGAATTTTTTTAGGACATTTATGATTTTTTATGAATTTTTTCAGGACATTTTATGATGTTTAGTGATTTTTTCAAGATGTTTTATGATTTTTTCAAGATTGTATTTGAATTTTTAGGATTTTTTCAGGATTGTATTTAGATTTTTAGGATTTTTGCAAGATCATATTTGGATTTTTAGGATTTTTTTAGGATTGTATTTGAATTTTTAGGATTTTTTTAGGATTGTATAAGCATATACAAGTGTTAGCTCCAATCTATTATGTGATAAGTTTGATGGATAAAAAGTGCTTAAGGCTATGCCCCCAGTTCAAGTTCAAACTCATGCACTATGTAAGTAATATGATAGTAGATAAGACGTAGACTATGTACAAAGGCCAACAATAGAGTATGTATACAATGGTGATGTTTAGGTAAGATAACGATGGACATTAACTAGTTCATGGGCCATGATCAAGGACTAGTAATGTCTTGCACTATGAAGGATATGATCCGGGAATGACAAAAGGGGAAAAACCATATGGAATCTTGATAGATGGAGGAGCAATAATTGACTACACATGGTGCTTGTTTGCCAAGTTTTCACCATGGTACTTACCCAAAGTGCCTATTTGCCAAGTTTTCACTTGTGGACAAAATTTTTCTCTTGACTCAAATTTCATGCCAAGATTCCTACCAGGTTTTCATCAAGGCATCCATTTTTTCATGACTTTTTTCTATTTTTCAAGACTTTTTTCATTTTTTTTCTATTTTTTAGGACTTTTAGACGGAATCATGAATGTCGCTACTGAATGCTAAGAAGAAATTTTCCATTGGTATTGCTAGTTGATAATCTCTAGATCCATGATTGACCATAACTATGTAGGATTCATTCTAAGTCTGTAGCTAAAATCAAACCACTAGAAAGGCCTTGAGATATACCATCATGTATTTTATGTAAGATAGTGTCTTCTTATCATGAATTAAGGAATCTGAGGATAAATGGGTCAAAGGATTCTTTGTATGGGATGCTATTGATGATAACATGCTCAAAGGCTTGATGGATAAAGGTTTGATTTTGGGTGTTGGATAAGTTGGGTAGCTGGATTTGGGGATATATATCTAGATATGAGGAAGGATTGGGAGGATTGAGACCAATGACTTCCCACATGAATGCTGATTGAGAGAGCTCAAAAAGACACTATGGCATGTTGAACACTGGAACACTGATATTCATGGCAACAACTTATTCATCTTGTATCCTTGGGAGCTACTTAGCTTTTAATTTTTCATGGTCTAATGGCATCTTTCAATTTTCACCAAGAGACCTACTTTTTTCATTTTTTTCTCTTTTTTCTCTGCAACTACAAGGTGGAGTTGGCTCCCCAAAACATGCCAATGTGTTCACTTTAGGAGAAATTTCTTTTGTATGATTGTCAATCATAATGGCTTCATAGATTTCAAAGTCTATTGCAAGAGCATCATCATTGTCAAATCGATCAAAGATCAACAGTCTACGTTGATCCCAATCCAATAGTTTAGGACAACTCGAGGGGATGTCATCATCAGTGTTGAATGAACTTTGGTAAAATGAAGATATATGGGTATTTGATTTAGTCATATCATTGGGGCTATGCTCAGAAGTTGGAGGATTGTTGGTTTTAGGTGGGATATCCTCATATGCCTTTTCATCATTCAAAGTATCCATAGTCTTACATGTAGGAATCATAGTAGTCGAAAGACCTATTCATAATGGTTTAAAACCAAGCCCAAAACTAGGAGGTTTTCCTTTTTAGCGATAGGTTCGATTATTCCTTGTTTCTGATATCCAAGACTATTGTAGCCATCATAGCCTTGTTTTTGCATGATATTAAACCCAAGTCCATACTTGCTAGGAGATTTAAAGTGGGTTTTGGTTCTACTTTTTCTTTCTCAGTACATACAAATGTATTCTCATTGATAGAAGTGGCATTTTGATTACTAATTTTAGAGTGTTGTTCTTGTAATAGATGTGATTTACCATAAGATTGGGGAGAAAGTGGCAACTCCCTAACGTGGGATACTTGAGACATAAAGTACTTCCCACACCTATTGTCTTCAATCTTCATCTTTTCCTTGGCCTTACTGAGGAGTATATCTGTGTCCACATATTTAAAGGAATTTGTGGGTTGTTCTTCATTGTTTGTTGGGACTTGGTGTGCAGTGGTTCCTCTAAGATAGGCATAGAATTGGAATGGGTTAGGATCACCAAGAATGGTAACCTCCACATTTTTATAGGAAAATTTTAAGCATTGGTGATATGTAAAGGGCACAAGGTCATTTTATATCTACATCATGCTTGTCCACACAAAAGGTTTGGATTTGCACTCTGGCCCTTTATGCCATGATGCATTGCATTCCATTTGCCATATCAAAATAAAAGCTCCAATAACATATAGTGCACTTTGCAAAAGAAAAAGTCCTCACCTCATACTAACTATTCCTCATCTCATCTCCTCTAATCTTATGCATCTTCTTTAGTTGCCACCAGTGTCTCATACACTGATACACCAAAAGCATTATCATCTTGCATTCCTATATCTATCAAAAATCTAGAAAAATCCAAAATCAATACATATATGCACAAAATGTGGTATTCATATCATTTTACATTTTGTTTGCATTTATTCCATATCATTTTACAACTCATTAGATGTTCATTCATGAGAAAAACATGTGGCAACAATAAAGATGTCATCTCCTAAGCATAACATGTGATAAATCAATGCATGATGTCATCATATAAAAGTCCACATAGAGAAGCATAAATGTATCCATATAAAAAATATGCATAATCCATCTCATATAGTCATCATAACATAGTTGCATCTCATAAATGTCTCAAAAAAGTATAAGAGTATGTGATCATGGTTTACATCAATACTAACTACCTGTAGGTGTGAACCATGAAAGAGCATAGTAGAAAACAAAAAAGAAAAATATAGAAGCCCCTCTTTACATGAGCATATTTGTGTAAACTTATGCTATCCCTAGCCTCATGGCCTTTGTCTAGCCTCAAGGATTATCCCTCTACTATTTGTGGTGGCCTCATCGGTCCCATCACCCCTACACTAATCTATGTCCTTTGTGTTTGATATGAGTGAGATCTTGATGCACAAAAGCTCTCTACCCTCTACACTAGTGGCACTACCATCTCATACTAATCCTTCAAGTACTATGTCTCCATATGTGCCTTGTTCATTATCATAGCCATCTCTCAAAAGTTTGAATCTCTGATGTTGATAATTAACTCTTTTGACTCCTACACTACCCTCTCTACACTGTGTACTATAGCATCCCTTCCTACTATGGCCTCATCCCTCTCCACCATAGCCTAATCCCTCTCTACTTTCATTACATCCCTCTCTACTACAACCTAGCCTAACTATCTCTAGAGACCTTTGATCACCTCCATAAGCTCTAGTTGGCTAGGTCTTGCCTGTACTGATACTAGTGTCCTCCTAGTGTAATCCACTAGATCCCCCTCGATGTCCATCACCACTACATCCACACCTATGTCATCCTCATCACCTCCCTCATTTTTACCACCCCCACCCTCCCAATAGTCATCCCTATCCTCTACCCCATCACCATCCCCACCCCCACTATCCCTACCCTCCTTTTCCTCATCATCATCCTTTGCATCTGCACCCTCATCAATATCCCCCACATCATCATCCTCATCTCCCTCCTCCCCATAATTGTCCTCATCTCCTCCATCCTCATCATTTTCCTCATCCCCTACCCCCTCATCCTATCCCCCATCCTCCTCATCCTCATCCTCCTCATCCTGTTCTGCCTATGATCTCACTTGTGGCACTGGTACTGGCAGATTTGTCAAGGGCCTCGTATGATGCCATGAAAACCATATATGATATGATATTGTCATGCCTACATCCACCACATCCATTGCTCCTCCCCATACCCTCAGCTATAACTCCTCTAGCTATGCATAAGCCACCTATGTCCTGATAGGTACTCCCCATTCCTAGACCTCTACTCTAGACTATGAAAATAATGCTAAACCTATCAACACATCCAATATCTCTCCAAACTATCTATGTACCCACTCTGGTAGGCACATCTCTATCACTAGGTGACTAATCACTATGTGCCCTATGAGATATCACTCCTATCTATAGTATGGTAAGTGAATCTCATTGTCATCCTACCTAGAACAATCTCTATAGGGTCTCTAGATGAACTGTGTCATAGTGTCTATTTGATGCTAAAAGTATTGTGTGTACCTTCATGGTCCTCATGCCAATATGCCTCTATAACTATATGAATATGGAAAGTCCTCCACTAGCTCACTCTCTACAAGTGGTCTAAATAGTACAATGTGCTCATATGCCCAGATCTATAATATTGTACCCTTGGTACTAAATGTTAGTCCACCTCTATATGATACCTAATGTAGATAATAATAAAACATCCCCAACATGCATGGGCCCCAAACAAACATAGTCCCATCCATGATCATCCTGTCTAGTACCTAGCCCCATCTGACAAGGAATCCATGTCCATGCCTATTAGGAATCAGTAGTCCACCCATAACCTAGTAGATCATAGCTATCAAACACTCATGGCATGCCACCAGTAGATCCCATCCAATATCATAATCCCAGATCCCTTTCTTTGCATCTCCACATTTGAATAAACAATGTAGCATCACTTACCATGTAGTCAAATCATATTCAGCTAAATCCCCATGAATTAAAATCTTGAGGATGTGCCATACATCCTCCAAGGTGACAATAGCCTCCCCCATCAACAAATGGAGTGAACTAGTCTCTAAATGCCATCTCTTTGTCAATGTTGTTAGTAGGGCTTTGTTCCCTCTCACATCTAACATAAATGTGATATGATACAAATTAAGACTAGCCAAGATCCCTTGTTCATCAGTAGTCATCTGATGATGTAACATAAGGCTTTGTGGCCTATGTCCCCTCATCCAAAATAGGGGCAAATACTCCTGCATAACCATATAACCTATGTCAACCTTCTATGGCTTTGTATCCAGTTTAACCTACTTTTTGACCCAAGTTTGACCTAGTTTAACTCTAGTTTTATTAATTTTAACTATTTCCCAAGCATGTTTGACTATTTTGAATCATGTTTTGAACTTTTTCTAGGGTTTTGAACATGTCTACCAAATTTTGGGTCATTACAAGCTCATTTACATCATTTTGACCCTCTACTTCTCCATCTATCAAATTTGTCCTCCATCTAAGCTAGGTTTGACTAGGTTTGACATTTTTCTAACCATGTTGACCTAAGTTGACCTATGATTTCAAATCTTCCTATGTTTTTAAACATGTGGACCAAGTTTTACATTGTTCTAAATCTGTTTGCACCCTTTCGAGCCCTTTACATTACTCTTTGTTAGCATCCAACTGGGTTTTACCTACATCTTCCATAAGTTTGACCAACTTTGACCACCTTTGACTAAATATTAACCCTTATGTGACATCCCTCTATGGTCTTGCTAGTATACCCCAAGTTTTGGGTCAATCTGGGCTCATTCGGACCTTGTTCAAAGCCCTAGAGCATCCTAGGGCACAGTTGGGGCCCCCAACTACACCCATAGCACACTTGGTCATGCCGAGTGTGCTCAATGCACACTTGGGCATGCCAAGTGTGCCCATGGTGTAATTGTCTACATTTTGAGTGTAGCTGGGGCATTTTGATGCCCTATATTGGCCTTGAGAACCTATTTGACCCCCGACTGACTCCTAAGTACCTAAAAAGCATGGAAAAGCATAGAAAAGCATAAAAAGCACAAAGATGGACTTGATGTACTCACTGGAGGTCATGCATCTACCCATTGTTAGTAGGTACACACTCTTGATCTTAGCTTGGTTTTGACAAGTGAATGTCAACACACTTAAGTTATTTACTTAATTTATGTCAAACAAGTAGTACATGACAAGCACAACATGTATATTGTAGCACATGTTGAGTCCATAGTAAGTGTCAAGCCACTCATGTGCCAAGTCATTCAAGTGCCAAGAAGATAGTGTATGCCAAGTGATTCAAGAGCTGAGTGAATAGTGGATGTCAAGTGATACATATGCCAAGTCATAGTAGGAAGATTAGTGTATGTTGAGCATCCGAGATTTTAGCTACTGAGTGAGATAGTTTTGATATTTTCTTTTGTAATGGCACAAACAACTACGTAAACTATTTTTGAGCTGACTTAAGGATGAATCTTAAGTTAGATTCCCAATGCAATTACATGTAGCCAATGAGAAAATGGGAAGGATTAAGTGGAAAAATGGATGAATCTTAATCGTAGATTCATACATAACCCTAAGTCACCTATGTCTTCTTAAGGAGAAAAAGCCCTAAGTTTTCTATGAATGTTGAAGGAGCAAAGAGAGAAGTTTAGAGGTGATTTGTTACCAAATAATCAAGTGCTAACCATAGGATTAATGCTGAGAAATTCTAATAGGTAATTTCAATCAAAATCTCTTAATAGAGTAGTCCTTATAGGCTATATTGAAATATTTTAACATGGTGCTTACTTAGTTGTGAGTTAAATTCCTTTAGCAAGGCACACTTCTAATAGGGTGTTGAAATCATCTAACAAGGTGAGATCTAATAGTCTTTGTAAGCCTCTAATACGACAGACCTTTCATAGGGTAGATCATTTCTCATGATCAAAAATTTCTAACCTTCATTGGATACACTTTATTACTATATTAGTGAATATTTGTGGGTGTCATCCCCATCCCAATTTTACCTTCTCACTTGGAGGGTTTTTGGGTAATCATATATGGTGTCATGTGTGTGTGAACGTTTTTTTAGATGTATGTGATTTACATGTTATTTCAGTTTACACATTGAATGTATGAGATGGATATATGGTGAAAGTTTTATGGGTCCAAGTTTATATTGCTGATTCACCCCCCACCCCCCCCCCCCAAATTTTACCTTTCTTATTGTAATTCCAACACGCACTCATTCACTGCGATGTTGCTCCCTGGGTAACTAGTCCATTATACTTGCTCCATTGCTCTTTTCTACCAAATGTGAGGGTGAAAATGAATTCCAAAACCCTTTCCAAGCAATTTTATATTCTTTTTCTTCATAGATGGATGTGCGAGAGGCCCTTTCTATGTTGGTTGTGATGCCTTTTCGCACTCCAGAGCCCATAATTTTCACATTTTAGCTCTAATTCATGATTTGTCAATTGCTATGGTTTTTCCTTCTCATTTTTAATGAAATTGACCTATCATATGCCTATGTTGGTCAATTTCTCAAGGGGGCACTAGTATATACCACCATTACTGGGGCATGCTTTTATGACTTTTTCGCTAGTATTCTATGACACAACACTCTAAATCACATTGTATGAAAGAGGAACAAAATGTAGGCACTCAAAAATGTTTTTTATCTATGGTTTCATGACTTCTTCATACTAACTCATCCCATTTTCTAATTTCACTAATTTTGATCTTTTGGCCAACTTGATTATATCTCAACAATATTCTTTATCATTCATATCCTCTTGTACATCAATTGCACATCATCAAAATCATATCAAATCAACCTAGAATCACCCAAAATCTACTTGGAATCAGCCTTAATCAACTTGAACATGTCAAATACCTTAAATCAATCATCATCTATCAAATCCTAGGCATTGTTGTGGCTTTCAGTGCCTCAAAAACTTATCAATCAATCAAATCTTATCAATCTGACCTTAGTACTATCATGGCTCTCAATGCTAGGTCAAACTGTCATTCACATCATTCGATCTTTGACATTGTCGAGTCTCTTAGTGTCAAATCATGGCATCATCAAACAATTTTCATAACATTGATAGTGTCTATTGATGTTATTATGATCAACCATATCAATCAATCTCGATCTTGTAGCATTTTACAATGTTAGTTAAATGTTACGTGTCCTTAATTCATGTCATGTGCACTTGGCATGTTATCAATTTTAATCAATCAATCAATTTGACCATGGCTTTGGTCCACTTGTCATCATTCTAGTCAATCTGCATAATTGTTGCATTTTCATGAAAGGATGCTATCGCACTTATTTAATCAAATTGGCCAATTATCTACTAATTTTTCTCTATAGGATTAAATAACTCATAATTTATTCCTATGTCATTTTACTAATTATTCTTCCTAACTAACATCCTCAATTAATTAATTTTATTAATTAATTGATTTATCATTCATAAACCATGGAAATTCACAATTTCCTAAATCATATTTTTCACCATTAATTTTCTAATTTTTAATTTCTATTTGTGTGGATATATGGATTTTTAATTCAAATATTCCTCATAATATTGACATCATCATGACACATGGGCATGACACATCATGGATTCTCCATTTACACTTGGCTAAGATATGTCATAATCCATATATTCTTATTCTCTTACACTTGTCTATATTTGGATTTTCATTGTCATAGATTCTTGGGTTTAAGTGGGTTTGAGGTGTCATTGATGCGTCATAGATGCTCTTCTATTTTTAGTCATGTTTGACTTCCAAGAGTCATACAATCCTACATTTGGCATCTTGTGTCATATGTGTCATGGATTATCAAAGGAATCTCTTTCCAAGTCGCATATCCAAGGTGACAAATCCAATGCTCTCATCTTGTGTGTTGATTATAAATTGAGTGTACTTCCTCTCATTTCCATTCCTTGAGTCCTAGGTTCTAAGTCCTTGGTCTTTTCTCACTCAATCTTAAGTTACTTCTTCTAGTATTCTCATAGGCTTTTGCTTCTTAATTGTGTGCATTATAGGCAATTATAGCTACATCACATGAAGAAGAAAGAAGGACATGGGAGCTACAAATGAAGAGGGGTTTTTCAACCTTTGTGTTTCTTTCTTTGTTTATTTGGCTTTCATGGTAGACTAGAGGGTATCAATGTATGTTTATTGAGTTTGTGATTTTCTGATAGTATGTTAGATATTAGCCCATTTTTTGGTCCTACAATACCCATTTCACCATTAAAAAATCTGATGAAGGAAAAGATGGGAATTCATCTTAGAATATGAAAAAATGTCTAGAGGATTAAAAAATGGAGTGAAAATAGTCTCCCAAGCCTTTGGCTCATTTCCCTATGCTATCACCAAGCCATAAGACAATCAAGTTTCTAGGATTTAAATAACCTAATCAGGTTATGAAAATGGAAAAGTGCATTGAAAACCCAATCGGGTTATGATACCTGATTGGGTTTTGAAGAAGTAAAATTTACTTGTTCAAAACTCAATCAGGTTTTGAAGAACTAACAGTAGGCTTTACTCTGCAGGCCATAATTTTCACATACTAAGTCTGATTGACTCCATTCAAAATGACTTGGAAAGATATTCAAGAGATCTACCAATAATATAGATAAATCAATCATATGTTGTTAAAAATTTATTTTCCATCAATTTGAATTAAGCATAGTATAAAATAGGTATTAATTATTTTCCAAATGCCTAATCAATAGGTAAACATGAGTACTAACATACTTTTAATTCTCTCTCTCTCTCTCTCTCTCTCTCTCTCTCTCTCTCTCTCTCTGTCTCTCTCTTTATCTCAAATAGACATACAGACACTCACTAACTAAATAACTCCTAATATATCTTTCTTACTGACTCCTAACCTCTCTCTCTCTCTCTCTCACTCACTGACTCACTATTTTCATGTTACTAATACTAACTAAGTTATCAAAGTTAACATGGCATAACCTCTTGTGCCATAGCCACACATCATCAAATTCTACAAAAAGACAAGTAGCATCATTCATGTCAAGATAAAATAGATTACCTCTAGTCTAATCACCTTTTCCAATTAGTTTCTCATTAGTATCATAGATCTTTTCTTTCGTGTTCTCAAACTCAACTTTGCAACCTGAACTATTCAGTTGTGACACACTCAAAAAGTTATAGTTAAGTCCTTATACATTATAAGCATTGTCACACATGATCTTTTCTATCAGTTTGATTGATCCTTTACCTTGTATCAGACTGGGTACATCATTACAAATGTTTACACTATTTCCATTGTAAAAATAAAGGGTAATAAACTTACTTTTATCTCTAGTCATGTGATGTGAACACCCACTATCAATGATCCATTTGTCACTCTTGTTCACACAAGATGCTAGTGCAATCACCTCATCCTCATCAAAATCATCCTTCGTTGCAACATACACCACTTCGTCATCATGGTCATTAGATCCATCTTTTGTTTCCTCATCAAAAATGTAGCAAGACTTCTTTCCTTTATCTTTATAATCTTTGTTGTCCTTATCTCTTTTACTTTTGTATTTGCCTCCACTTCTATTCTTCTTCTTCTTTGGACATCTAGTTGCAATATGACCAACCTCATTACAATTAAAGCACATGATACGTAACTTACTTTTTTATTTTCCTTTGCTTCTATAAAATCTGCTTGCTAGCAATGCTTCAATTTGTTTTACATCATCCTCATCTATATCACTATCACTAGAAACATATTTAACCTTTTTCTTTCTCTATCTTTAGGTTCCTTCAATGACAATTTATCTTTGAAAGAAGATTCAACATTTTCAGTTTTGAAATTATCAAAATTAGAGAGTTCAAAGGCATTGAGTCTACCCATCAATCCTTCAAGGACTAGATTACTAGAAGGTATACACCTTAGTTCTTGTATGGAAGAAACTCTAATAGCATAGATAGGAAGTAGTGTTCTCAATATTTTGTTGATTACATTCTTATCATTATTGATACCATTAGCTCCTCTAATAGCATTCACAATATTTTTTACTCTAGTGCAATATTGAACAATTTTCTCACCTTCTTGCATTCTCATGTCCTCAAACTTCTCTCTTAGACTTTCGGATTTGGCTCTCAAAACATTTGTATCTCCTCCATAAATTATTTGAATAGCATCCCAAATCTTCTTTGTAGTGTCACAATCTTTGATGTAATCAAGCTTTGAGTAACTTAGGGAAAAATAAAGCTCCAACATAGCATGATTGTGTTCTTTCTTCTTTTTCAAATCATCTATAGTTAGAGCTCTAGTAGGATCAGCATGCTCAGTGGTGATGGTAGATTGAACATAGTCTCCAAGACCTCCTAGATGTAGCTGCATCAAACATTTCCATGATGGAAATTTTTCCTTGTTTAGTTTGGGCACCTCTTTTTTATACATCTTCAACTTTAGCTTTTAGTACCTTCAAACTATTTCGTCTCAAGCATTGGTGCTCTAATACGAATTATTGGAATTCTTTACAATAACTGAGAGGGTGGAGTTTTGGGGGGGGGGGGGGGGGGGGGTTTGAATCAGTTATCCAAGGTCCAGATGTAAAAATAAGACTTTTTAGTACTAATTAGAACCATATACATAAAACCTTAACATGCATGCATCCATTAGATCATACACTACTTTAACTTTGTAGGCTACTATCCTAGGTCAAAATGACATTGTAGAAATGTAAACATGAAATACCATAAACACATTCACACAATTTGACACAAGGATTTTATGTGGAAACCCAATTTGGTGAAAACCACTAGTAACATGCTACTAATTATCATTCTTCTAAAGTGACACCATGTGAAAGGTCAACCCTATTAAAGGTTACAATACACATTGTTAAAGATGGCCTAGTTAAAGGATTTCAATTACCCTACTAGGAGTGAGCCTTATTAGAGGACTTTTGACCATTCCATTAGAATGTCACATAGTTAAAAGATTAACAAATGACTGTTAGATCAACCTTAATCCAAAGAATTTTATCCACACTATTATAGTTAGAAAGAAATAGTAGGACTTGATTTGATAAAGAATTATGACTCACTTATTGATTATAGATCTTTGTTTTAGTTCTTCAATCTTCTTGGCATTCATACTCTTTAGCTTTGATAGCTTGTTCACCCTTCAAGAATTTATCCCCTTAAGCCTTTTTACTTTGTATGCTAACTGTAGTTTCCTTTATTTGGCCATTGGATGAAGAAATACCCTAGACTCCTTATCTTCCTTAGGTTCTCACACATGACAACATTTGTTTCTTACTAGCAATGTCTATAAATAGAGAATTTATATCTTTTTTCACTTAACCAAAATCATCCATTTTAGGGTTAGGTAGGATTCAATGAATCTACACACTTTTCCATTTGGTTCCTCTAGAAACTTCCTCAACAATCTTCCTTGAATTTTCCTCAAAATGGTCTATCTTGAATTATTTGCCACCAACTCATCATAGTCATCTTCCACAAGAAACACATAATTCAATAAATCAAATTAGTCAGCTTAGATTCATCAAATCTTCAATTTAACACTATTTGTTTTCACTTGACATCTTTATTGTTTTATCACTTGGCCAACACTAGTTCACTTGGAAAACACTAAAGTTTACTAATGCTCAACACCAACTAAAATTTACTTGGCATATACTTACATTCACTCAGCTTGCATTATTTTTCTTCTTTTCTTAGTGTTGGTCTGACTGTTTCTGTAGTAAAAAAATTTTCAGTTAAATCATAGAAAAGTCAGATGTTCTATGTCTAAGTGAAGCATAGGGTTTTGGATAAACCATCTATAAGAAATAATTGCCATATAAACCCTATATTCATCCCTATTCATAAATTGTCGGGCGCAAAATTTTGAAATTTCAAAAGAGACGAATATGCTGTCATATTCCTTTTCCTTTCTCCCGGGTTACCTTTCTTCCTATTTTTCCCAACCGTCGGATCCGATTAGATCTACCGATGGCATTACCTCGCTATTGAGAGTTGCATGCTCATTAAGTATAGCGAGATAGCGAGTATTGAGTTTTTTAAGCGGTGGGACCATAAAGTGAAGATGCGGCGATCGGAGATTTGCTTATTAAATGTTTTATTGTGCAGGTACACTTTGCAATTCGCCATCCAAAAAAGGAGAGGGACCCACTACAATATCTGACATTAGAGCCAGAATGTTGATTTTTCTGGATGTTCTGCCACCTCGCTATCAGAAAATTCAGGCACTTCACCATTAGCGAAGTAGCGAGGCCACGTGAAAATCTAAAAATGATGACATTGCATCTTGCTTGCATCATAATTACACCAGGTGGCATGACCAGTCATAAATACCGTTGTCAGAATTAGTTTTAATTAACAAAAGTAATTACTGGGTAACCCTTGCATTTTCCGGCATGGAATCCTTTTAACTGCCGGAGCTCGCCACCTCGCTATCGGAAAATTCAGGTGCTTCACCGTTAGCAAGTTAGCGAGGCCCCGTAAAATGGCAAAAGATCGGCAAAATTTTTGATGACGTGTAATGACAGATGACTATGATAAATTTTGACATGTGCCAGCTATGCAGAGATCCAATTCTCATTAATACCTATCTGACTGAATGTACAAGAAATCTTGAATGTCAGCTTGAAGTGGATCAACGGAGCTCGCTACCTCGCTATGAAGAGTTGCAAGGAAGATAATTACAGTGACATAGCGAGTTGGGCCCACCGCCTTTTTTCTTAAGAAGTCCTGTAGCGTATCTTTCGATCATTTCTTGATCTGATCAACAATTGTCGCCGCTTCGCCATGACAAGGTGCCTGTTCTTTATGCATAACGAAGTAGTGACATGCTGACACGTGTTCTCTATCGTCAGTGGGTCTAAATATAAGCGCCATCAAAAGAAAGAATTATGTACGTGGCAAGTTCTCATTGGGTAACCTAACTGACATGGCAAATATAACTCCTAGTTGTTCTCTCTGTACCGCATGATCGTAGGATCTTTGAAGATCGACGGCGCAGTTTTAAATGAAAAATGTAGTGCCACTCTCTATATTAATTAGACAAGAAAGCTTCATCCGTGACGAAAAATAGAGTATAATACAGAGAGATTGCATCAGTTTCATTTCACGCGAGAAAAGATTTGAAGCCATTCTTGTGTAGAAGCCATTACTGAAAGAAAAGTGTGCCAAGGTTTGATAAAAAATTGTCAAGTTGTCTGTTCGCGAAAATTTTGCAGGAATACAAAGGAGAATTGAGACAGAATTCAAGTAAGTAAAACTGCCATCATCTTTGTGAGCTTTTAAGTTTTAAAAAGGATAGCCCAAGATGCCTCCTAAGAAGGGATTTATAGGTGCAATAAACTACCTGGATAGAAATGTGCATGATGATTTGCTTGAGTTACTTCCTGAATCTATTGTAGAAACGGTGCAAGTTAAGAGGTTAACCTCACTCAACCCTAGGCTAAGGGTAGCTAATGGATTTTATGATAAGGGTAATTGGGTCCGGGATGCTCAAACTTCTCAAACTGGTTTGAGTTTATTCAAAAAATGGTTTGCATAAAGGAAGTTATATGCCCCTCATGCCAATATATGGAATTTTGATCTTCGGAAGCTTGTTGTCCCCAGCGTGTTTATGGATTTTGACCTGCTTGAAGCTATAGCAAAAAACTATGACCAAGCCACTAAGGTAGTGAGAAGAATGGATGGTGAGGCTTTAGTTACCATCAGTCCCGAGGAGATTAGGAAGGTTTTAAGTCTGGGACCCCTCACCATGTATCATGTGCCCATTAATCTGATAGATTTAGAAAAAGAATATATATCCAAGAGGGATGTAGTTAGACAGGGTGCACTGAAAGCCCACATAGGCCGGATTGGAGGCCTCCCAACCATAACATCATCTTCTAAAGAACCCTTCAAGAAATCATGTTTTAATGCCAGGGCAGTGGAGATATATAGGACCCTGTGCAGAGTCTTCAGAGAGGGCAAAGAAGATTTTATTCCGATGAGCTTCATGTATATGATCACCCAAATCTCTTCTTTTGGTGTGGAAATAATTTTTGATTTTGCATCTTACTTGGCAAATGAGATTCATCAGGGATTGGTGGGGATTGCACAGGGCAAGGTGGAAAAGGTTTGGGGTCAGTATTCCTTATTGATGCATATGTTTCTTTTTAAAGGGGCCACTTATTTTGGTAAAGAAATGGTTTTAAATAGAGAACAAGAAGGGGAAGCACTACCAGTCCAATTATGGAGTGCAGACATGACCTGGGAAGCAGAAAATGCTAGCTTCGTTAGATTTGATAGGCACTTTGCCTCCAAACTAAGGTGCCTCATATTGAGTGATAATCCCAGAATCCCTAAGGCATTAATGCACCTTGTTAGGCCTATGGACAAAACTCATAATCTAAAAGTTTCACATAATTGGGGAGATATTATCCCATATTCAGTCTCAACTGTCATCAGGGTTTATGGATTCAAAGGAACACCCCATGTGCTACCCTATCAAGTACCTTTAAAGGTAGGGACAGCTGAATTTTTGTGGCAGTTGGGAGGAGTGGAGGAGGCCTTTTTGCACAAAAGGGGGACAGGATCAATTTTTCCTACTTGTACTATAGCCCACCAGTTTGTGATAACTAAAGAAGGGTGGGTCTTTCTCCATAAAATTTTGGATCAATATAAGATGGTAGTGTCTCACTCTCGTTTTTGTGATGCAGAAGGTTTCTTTAACTCTTCCCTTAGATTTAGAATCAAGCTTCGTCCAGTTCAGCATGAATTCTGTTTTCCTGAAGATATAATAAGAAATGAATACTCTCTCCATGAGCAAGAAATAAAGAAAGAAAAATGGAGAGTCTATTCAAAAGTTTTGGAATTCATTAATTGTTTTGACAAATATTTCAGTCCTCTTAGTAATGCTGCAACCAATGCAGATAAAATACATAAGCTCATGAGTACTTTCTCTGAGATAATGGAAGTAATGAATGAGAAGAAACATCATTTTATTAATTCTTTTCCAGATAAAGCTAGAGAAATTATGAGAAAATTGGGTTTCACCCCCAACATTGGAATAGGTCCACTGGTGGTACGAAAGAAGATAGGATATACTATTGTCCGACAGTAGGTGCCTGTTGTACATAAAGAAAAACAGATAGTTGAAGCCACCAGCACTGTCCTAGAAGAAAGACCCCCGGAACCTTCTCCCAAAAGAAGAAGAATAATAAGGGAGGAAGAATCCCCTGATGAAAGTTACTCACCTTCTCAAACCCCAATAAGAATTGAGGAAGAACAGCTCACCAGTGAGCAATTCGAACAAATGGGGTCACAAGGAGAAATTTTTGTTACACAAGCAGAAATTGATGAAGGGAACCCTCAGGAACCCCCTGTACCAAGTTTTGAATTAACTACAACAGATTTCAGAGGAAGGGAATTGGACCCTATTTTGGAACAAGCCAGTCAGCATTTTTTATCTGATAACACTTTTGTAAGATCTAGGGCTTTCCATCAGTTTGCGTGGAGAGTAAACATGCACATTTTTGAGCAAAGGTGTAATAATATGAAAACAGAACATCCAAAAATGGATGAGACCTCCATTCAAAATCTAATAAAGGAACAAATGGTGCAAGAGTTCCAAAATATAACCCCTGATGAGGGAAGATAGATGGTAAAAAATGCTAATGTTTTATTATTTCCCAATTGGGACATTGCTGACGCATTAATTTTTAATTCTGTTTCAAATAATTTAGGACTCCAGGATCCAAATAAAGAGGAATTCTTGGGTACAGCATTCAGCAATGATCAAGCTAGCGTTGTTATGTGGTCCCTGAGAAGAGGATCCAGAATTACTTCATCACAGCCTGATGATTCAGGATTAACAGGGAGTATCATTGTAAGAAGAGTTGCTGACACTTCAAATGTACAGGCAGCCCACATGAATGTGGATTATTCTAAATTTTCCTTGGCTACTGCGGAAAGAGGAGAGAGGAAAATGATTGATATGCATAATAAATATGAAATAGTGGTGGAAGCCTATAACCAAGAGGTAAAAACTAGAATTGAGTTAGAAAATAGGGTATCTCAACTAGAAAAGGTACTTGGAAAGAGGAAAGTGGGAGAATCCAGTACACTGAGAATTGCATATCCCCCACAGTCATTTGTGGGATTAACCCCTATTATTGAGATACCTGACACCCCTGAAAGACCCCAATTCTATACTGTAGAGGAATTTGAAGCAGAAAAAACCAAATTACATGAGTGGCAGATAGAATTTAGAAATCAGCAGGAAGAGAAATGGAGGCAGGGTGTGACATATTTGAGGGATAAAATACAATGGTCAACTTTTTATGATCAGTTGACAAGGATTGTAACCCTCATGGATGAGTTAAATAAAGAAAAGGATGGACTAGATTCTCTTGCATAGAAATGGAGACAGAGAAACAATGATGTTACAATTATTTGTATATCTACAGTCCAAATGCCTTATCATCAGGTTGAAAGGATTTTTGATTTATTGAATCAATTAGATAATTTTGAGAATAAAAGAGATTCTTTACAGAGAAAATTGATACTCTGTTTTTCAAAATATCTTGCTAAAAAATTCACCCTATTTCCTTGTGCTTTAGAATATGTTGATACAGTAAAGGAAAAAGACAAATGGAAAAAGGAAATGGATGAATTATTCGATAATAGAATAACAAACATCATCAGTGAGACTGGCCATTGGTTTTGGGCAAAGACAATTGAAGAGCTGGTAAAAATACAATTATATTATACTGATATGAGAAAAGAATTCAATGATTTAGAGGAAAATGCCAATTCTTTGATAAAGATACAAAGAGAAACCCTAATTTTTGATTTGCCAGATGATGATACTTTTAACAGATGGAAAAATCAGTTTAGTGAGCAGATGTCAGGAGACGATGATGAAGAAGATGTAAGAGTAATAGTTACTTTTGTAGTCAGCAATGATGACATAGAAAATCTCTAGGTTAAAGTGAGTTTGCATGTAACAGAAGATGATACATCACTTACAGACCTTATGGGTATGTACTCTGAAGATGAAGAATGATTGTGAGATCAGATCATAACAACCAAGAAGCATAACAGAAAGGGACCCGCCAAGAATTGCTGTTGTAATCAACCTTTCTGTTATTCTTGTTTTTGTTTTTCAAAAGAAGGACACCTGTCACCTTCTGTAGCCTGAAGCTTGTTGCATCTCACATTATTTAAGTGAGATCCCAAGGCTAAAGACGGGTCCGAATTTGGTTTTTACTAAGTATTGTGCTTAGTTATGTTTTTGGTCCAAACATTTTGGGAAGGAAATTTATAGTATACTTTTCTGTCAAAATTTTTGAGATATAGATGAATGTAGAAAGAACTGTGCTTCTTCTCTGAAGGTTTTTCTGGGTCTATTGTAAAGGATATACCATTTTCAAAGGAAATGAATACAAATTATGAACTGTCCCCACATCTGTTCTTTTCTGAATTTTGTCTCCTTTTAAATACTTAGCTACCTTGATGTTGTGTGAGTAAAAGCTTATGCAATTGATTGCAATATCGTAAGACTGTACATCCATTTGTTATTGCTGTTAATTCAATGGATTAAATAAAGGCTCTGATGAATGTGATGAGGTTGCTTGGGTGTTAATAAGGTTTTTGAATGATAAATTCTGGTAAGAATTGCTGATGAAAATTTGTTGCAAAGCAACAAATTAGATCTAAAAATTTACTTGACTCTGAATTCCCAATGGATTAGGCACTGATCGAAAGTATTTCAGCCAAAAGAGAAGTATATTATGACTAGCTTTTTTAAAGTACATCATAAAATCAATTTTTACTTATATTTCCTGTAAGATATTCAAAGTTGGCCAGCACTTGCCTGTATGGATTGTTTTAGCTTCATTTAGCCATTGTTGTTGGAAACATCTGCAGAGCTATAGAAGATTTCTTTGGCCATATCTGTTCAAGGGATGTGATTATCAATTCGGTAAGATTTACTTATATGTTTGAGGATTTAGATATGAGAATCAAAATGAAACTAAGAATAATTCTCATACAATTGTTCCATCTTTGAACCATCTCCGGGTACACCCGCCCTAGTTTTTACAGAGCCAAAAGAGTAGAAAATCATCTAAGGTTTTGTTGGAGTTGGGTCCTAGTACTTTGCATATACAAGTGATAATGAGAATTGGCTATTCTTTAGGTTGTGTATGTACTGATATCTAGGTATTAAGCCTTTTGTCGCCTAGTAGTTTTAGCACTGTTAACATCAAAATAAAACACCAACAAAATGGCGACTCTGTTGGGGACTGTCTAACACATCTGTAAAAAATACTGCAGTTGTCTTTAGTCTTACTAAGTAAGTATGTGTCATGTGATCTTTATTTTGCCCATAGCTATAGGGGAATCTTTAGTGTCAAAACTTGAGGATTTAAAGAATATATAACTCAAGTACCATTGCTACACACTGACGCATCCAGCTTATCCGAGTGTCTTATCTAACAAGCAAGAGTTGCAGTCTTACAACATCAGTGATTGGTCTCTTTGTGCCATATTTTTTTTGTTCCCACTTGTGTATTGTTTTCTTTCTGTCAGTAAGAGTGTTATTATATTTTCCCAAAAAAGGGTGGCGACTCAGTCAAGGTTTTGAAGCTAGTGCTTATTGTAACAAAAGAAGAATATGGCTGACAAGAGAAAAAACACAAGGGCTTACATGAGAGCCAATCCTGATGTATCAATGTATACTGATTTACCCCAAGGTGGTAGGAAGAACAAAAATAAGAAGAGAGTAGATCCAAATCCTACTTGGAAGCCTAGAGGTAATGCCTCCGTAAATTCCCATTATCAACCGATAATAGCAAGAGAGTCATCTTCGCTTAGTTCTGAATCCGAAAATACAAGACTCTTAGGAGGTATTTTCAGTACCCCATTACCAGATCAGAGAGTTTTTCAAGACAAAGACGTATCTACTATGGGAATTGCTTCACCAAGACCAAGGCGGCCTGTAGCAGATATAAATTGTAGGCTAGGATTTAGGAGTTCATCTGATACCCCTTTTAATCCCAGAGTAGCCCCATATATGGAACCAAACCTTATAGATCTAGATGACCCTGCTGATTCCGAGGCAACCTCTGTTGATTCTAAAGAAGTGCAATCTGAAATAGGATTTTTGAAGAAATGGATTGCTAAGGAAGAAGTTAAATGCATCCGTCTTGAAAAGGAAAAGGAGCGAGCCACTTTGGATGCAATAATAGAAAGAGATACTCTGCTAAGAAGGATGGCTACTTTGAAAGAGCAAAATAAAAAATTAGAAGAGAATACCCCCACTCTCCATCAGGACGTCTTTGGAGATGTTGATAATCTAAGAGCTAAAGTTCAACAACAGGAGAAACTCCTAAATCAAAGGCAAGAACCAATTATTGCTCAAGTTCAAGCTTATAAACCCATTCAAGTTAATCCAATAGAGCCCACTGGAATAGTTCTTGATAAAGGGAAAGGCAAGGCTATAAGAATCCAAATAAATGAGCCTCAAGCCATACCGAGCAAACCTATACAACCCTCCATATCAAAATTAGATCTAGAACTAGAGAAGGCTCGAAAGGAGAGGGAAGACCTTGCAAAAGAACTTGAGAAGGTTGAAAATGAAGCTCAGGCCGCATAAACCAGAAGGAAAATCCAATTCATAAAGTCTAATTCTGCATTGAATTCATGGCCTAGTTTGTCTATCCCACCTACAAATCCTGCACTAGTTAGTGGTCCCATAATCCCGACTTAGAAAGTACCCCAATCTGCTCCTACCTCATCTTCCAATATTGGCACTCAAGTCCCATTTGTCCCACCACAGCTGTCCCAAGCTACTCTCCTAAGTCAAGCTAATGTAGCTAGTACCTCTAACACTCCTGGTTTCTAGAAGAAACCTATATACCTTGAAAAATATAGACAAATATCATTTGCCGGTATTCCTGGTGCCCCCCATCCCATATCTTTTGATTTAAGGGATAAAGTGGTTAAGTTTTCTGGAAATAATGCTGTTACTGGTGAAGAACATTTGAGAATTTTCATTGACATGCTCAATGATTATGAAGTTGAACATGAGGACATGGTGATGAAATTATTTGTGCATTCACTTACAGAGGATGCAAGGGATTGGTTCAGGAGGTTGCCTGATGATAGTATTACTTCATGGAGTGATTTGGAGAAATTGTTCAAAGAACAATATGGGGACAATACTAATGCGGGATTCATGTTGAATGAGTTCAACAATATCAAGAAGAATCCAAATGAATCCACATTTGATTTCAATGTGAGATTTCAGAAAGGGATGTACAAACTATTTCAGTTTATGCGGTTAAATGAAGACATTTGTCTTACAACCTATTTCAATGCCTTTGATAGCAAAATGGCCTACCAACTGAGAGATAAGGATCCTAAAACTTTAAGAGATGCCTATAGAGTTGCAGTGAATATAGAAAATAATAGGAAGGCCTCTAGCAAATTAGGGAGGAGGGATGATCCTAAGCTTTTCAATCCTAAGAATAATAATAAAAGGGAAGGTGACAAAACTCCCATAGGAAAAAGGCCTGAGGAACCTACTATAGGCCATGTTTTAGAAATGCTCAAGAAGATGAATCCCACTATTTTCAATAAGACAAATGTTACTGAGAGAACCCCTATGAATAACAACAACTTCAATAGACAGCCTAGGATGCAGAATTACCCTTACACCACCCAGTGGAAAGATGGTAAACCAGTTCCCAACCAGACCCAAAATATGAAAGATAAGGGTACCCCAGACCCCCTGCAAAGGAACACTGTAAATATGAATGATGATATACCTTGGTGCATTATATTCCAATCACCTCATTCTGCTGATTATTTTGTTGTTGCCCAGTCATTCGCCCAAGCTCAAGGAGTGCAAGCAGAAGAAGAAATAGAAGAAAAAAATCATGATGATATAAGCTGCAATATGGTGAACACATCTGATGATTTGATAGATTCTGATTCAGAAGAACCTGAGAATGATGTTACCAGCCAGAGGATTGCTTACCAGTTACATCATCAACAAATATTTTCATATGATGAAAAGAATGATACAGATAAGGTATGCAATACATTTTCTGAAGTAGGTTTCACAAACCTAAGAATCCCCTCCAAGGAGGAAATTGATAGAATTACAGCCGAGATGATTTCACAAGTCCATAGTAATTACAATTTGAGAAATAGAGCAATAAATAATGAGGTAGGAAGGTCATCTAGTGTGTTCATCAAAGACACCACTCATAAGACAGATGATCAACACAAGAAAGTCAGTATAGATGTGCCTAAGGTCAAGGAGAACAAGGGCCAGAAATGGGAACCAAAAAAAAAGGTTCAATTTCAGATAGGTGAAGGAACAAAGACAGTAGTGCAACCAGAGAAATCAGAACTAGATGTTGTCAAGCAAAAAGTGGTGCCCACCACTCAAAAGACTCCGATTCCAGGTACTATTGTAAAACCTACTGTGGTTGAACCTGTTGATATGATTGCCATGTTATCTCAAATTACTGTGAAAGTACCCTTGTCTGAGCTTTTTAGAATTGAAGAGCATAAGAATAAGGCTTTGTCATGGTTGGGTGGAATAGCAAACAACAATAGTATTGATGATCAAGTTGTAGCCCAACAGACCCCATTAATAATAGAGGACAATGGTATTATATCCCAGATTCCTTAGATGTTTTTAGATGATTCATCAGTTGCGTTCATACAAGATATTGATCCCTTTTTCCTTAGTCTAATCATAAAAGGGAAAACCTTAAAAAATTGTATGATAGATTCTGGAGCTTCCAACACTATAATTCCTTTCAAAGTAATGGAAGCCCTAGGATTGAAGGTGGATACTAAGCAAGGTAGATGTTGAGGGATGGATGCTAGAGAGGTTCCAGTAATAGGTACTATAAATGCCTTACCATTCAAACTGGCTGCATTTCCTGAGGTAGAATTAACCATGTATGTCCTTGTGGTGGATATACCCCCACACTATGGGATGCTACTTTCCAAAAAATGGAGTGTCGCCATGGGGGGAAGCCTACAATGTGACCTTACTTATGCCACCTTCCATATAGGGGACAAAGCTGTCAGGGTAAATAGGGAACCAAGGGTTAACCACATCTTAGGTGAAGAAATTGACAAAGATACCACTTGTTTCCTAGACACTGGGATTAATGCTTTCAGGGCTGAATTAATTATTCAGGAAGTGGAAAACTTGCCTGATATCATTGAAAATGAGGTTGAATGTTGCATGAATTCACCAAAATTGTGGACAATGTTCTTTGATGGGGCTAGTTCTAAAGAGGGTGCAGGGGCAGGTGTAGTCTTTGTGTCCCCTGAAAATAACACCTTCAAGTATTCATTCACCTTGAAGTTTGCTTGCACTAATAACATCGCTGAATATGAAGCATTGCTGCTAGGACTCAAAGTGGCCACACACCACAAAATTAAGAAATTGTGTGTCATAGGGGATTCTGAATTGATCATCTCTCAGATTAAAGGAACCTACTCCTCAAAAAATAGGAGATTAAAACAATATAGAAACGCAGTCTGGGATCAAATAGAATTCTTTGATGCATTTGGGATCTCATGGAGAGATAGGACCCAGAATAAAATGGCTGATCTTCTGGCCAATGTAGCTATCAAACCAAAAGAAATATCATTTGCAGGAATCTCCCAGATTGAGGCCCAAAACAGACCTTCTATACCTAACAACATTAAAAATTGGCAGGTGTTTGAAGATGACAAAGATATCACAAATTTTCTGCTAAATGAAGACAAATACCATGGTCAGGAGATGGACTGCAATGGACTGATTCAAACCATAAATGGGAAAGAAACCATTTTTGGTCAAGAAATCATGCAATTAAAAACAAATAAGATGCCTAAGGGGTTGGTAGTCTTGGAGAATATTTTTGATAACCAAGACAGAGTAAAATCAGGAATAAAGGACCCCAAACCGTAGGAGCTAGAAGAAATGAATTTGGGAACGGATGAATTCCCTAAAAAGGTTTACATCGGCCAAGACCTGCCGGTTCAAATCAGAAAAGCATTGATTGACCTACTTAAAAAGTGCAGGCATGTTTTTTCTTGTTCATATGATGACCTTAAAGCTTATAGGGAGGACCTTTTCTAGCATGTCATACCGTTGAAAGAAAATGTAAAACCTTTTAGGCAAAAACAGAGGCCAATCAGTCCTACCCTTGCCCCAAAAATGCAGGAAGAACTGACAAAACTGAGAGATGGTGGAATAATCAAACCAATTAGGCATTCCACTTGGGTTTCAAACCTTGTTCCTGTAAGAAAAAGGAATGGAGATATTAGGCTTTGTGTGGATTTTAGAAATCTAAACATTGCATCTCTAAAAGATAATTATGGCTTACCTAATATGGAAGCCATGTTGCAACAAGTGACTGGCTCTGAATTGATGTCAATGATGGATGGCTTTTCTGGATATAATCAAGTTCTGGTAAAAGAAAGTGAACAGTTCAAAATAGCTTTCACAACCCCTTGGGGAACATATGTGTATGTAAGGATGCCTTTTGGCTTGATTAATGCAAGAGCTACTTTCCAAAGAGCCATGGATGTAGCATTTCATGAGTATATTGACAAATTTATGGTTGTGTACCAGGATGATCTTACAGCGTATTCTAACAAGGCTAAAGATCACTGCAAACACTTGGAAAAAAATTTTATAAAAGCTCTGGAATATGGGGTATCTCTAAACCCAAAGAAATGCTTGTTTGGGGTTACAGAAGGAAAGTTATTAGGACACAGTGTCTAAGGATGGGGTAAAAATAGACCCAGAAAGGGTAATAGCTATTGATAAAGTCCCCAAGCCTAAAAACGTGAAAGGCATACAGTCCTTTTTTGGCCAGGTTAATTTTTTGAGGAGGTTTGTTACCAATTTTGCTGAAATTAGTAGACCCATTTCAAAAATGCTCAAGAAAGGAGCTGTTATAGATTGGAATGGTGAACCTTCACAGGCATTCCAGGATATAAAAACTGTGATAAAAAATGCTCCAGTGTTGAGGACCCCAGATTATACAAAACCCATGCATATTTTTTCTTTTGCATCATTCCATACTGTAGCTGCAGTTTTATTACAGAAAAACCAAGAAGGGTATGAGCAGCCTATTGCCTTTTTTAGCAAATCCCTGTAGCATGCTGAACTGAAGTATGAAATAAATGAAAAACAAGCATATGCTTTGGTAAAGGCTATAAAAGCATTCAGAAGATATTTGGTAGGCGCTACTATTATTGCCTTTGTACCTAGTGCTACAGTTAAAGATATTTTCTCTCAGCAGGAAGTGTCAGGAAGGAGATGTAGATGGATCAATAGAATCCAAGAATTTAACATTGATATGCAGATAACTAAGTTAGTAAGAGGTCAAGGTTTGGCCAAACTTATGGCCGAAACTAACCTGGAAGCTAATCAGATAAACCTAGTAAATGATGATTTCAGAACTGATTTCTGCGACATGGACCAGTGTGACTGGTACACCAATGTTATACATTACTTGCAACATATGGAAGTTCCTCCCCATCTGCCTGATAATGAAAAAAGGAATATTAAATTGCAAGCCATCAGGTATGTAATTGTTCAAAATAACTTATGTTGGAGAAACTTTGAAGGAGTTCTGTTGAAATGTGTTGACAAAGAAAGGGCAAAAGATATTTTGAAAGAAATGCATGCTGGAGTATGTGGAGGACATTACATGGCCAAAACTACTGCGCATAAGATAATGAGGGCTGGTTTCTGGTGGCCTGCTTTGTTCAAAGATGCTCAAGTTATGGTTAAGAAATGTGATCCTTGTCAGAGATTTGCTGGAAAGCTGAAATTCTCAGGAAATACTCCACTGAAGCCAGTTGAAACTAAAGCACCTTTTCAACAATGGGGTCTGGACTTCATAGGAGAAATTTTTCCCAAGTCCAGTACTGGCTATTCTTGGATTCTGGTTGCTACTGACTACTTTACAAAATGGGTAGAGGCTATCCCTACCAGAAATGCAACGAGTAAAGTGGTAAATAATTTCTTATTGAATAATATCATTTCTAGATTTGGATGTCCACAGAAAGTTGTCACAGATAATGCTATGTGTTTTAGGTCTGAGGAATTCATCAAGTTTTGTGATAAATATGGAATGACAAGAACAACATCTGCTCCATATCATCCACAAGGGAATGGGCAAGCTGAGTCCACAAATAAAAGCCTGTTGAAAATCATTAAGAGAACCTTGGACGATAATAAAAGGGCATGGGATTCCAAGTTACAGTTGGCAATATGGGCTGACAGAGTAACTGTAAAGAAGGCAATTGGGGTGGCTCCATTTGATTTAGTGTATGGAATTCAAGCTAGAATGCCCCAGAACAACTTGATGGGATTATACAATTACATCCAGTTATATCATGAAGATACTACTGATGAAATGAAAGAAAGAATGAATGAATTGGTAGGATTGACCGAAGCCAGAAGAGAAGCATCTCTGAGGAATCAAAAAGTGCAGTTACAAGTCAAAACACTCTATGATAAAAGAACTGTAAACAAGAAATTTGAAAATGGAGACCTAGTCTTAATGTGGAATGCTAGAATTGAAGATAAAGGAAAACATGGCAAATTTGATCCCATTTGGTTAGGCCCATATCTCATTGAGAATGCTTGGGGTAAAGATTCTTACATAATCAAAGATATATTTGATAATATACTTGAATTTCCAGTTCATGGACAGTTCTTGAAGAGGTATTTTTCTTGAAAAAATACTTAGTTTCTTCCATGAACATTAGTTTTAGGGTTTCCTGTCGTCCTTTTTTTTGTAAATCCTTGTACAGTCTGAGTTTTTGTTTTTGTGTGTTGCTTTGTGCTCTCTGAAGAAGTTGTCACTTTCCAGATGTGTGGTTTGCTCTCTCATAGATTATGAATCCTTGCATAGACTCAAGTAGTCTATCATCCCCAGACAGAGCCATTGTTGGTCTAACTTTTTCTGTAGTAAAAAATTTTTCAGTTAAATCATAGAAAAGTCAGATGTTCTATGTCTAAGTGAAGCATAGGGTTTTGGATAAACTATCTATAAGAAATAATCGCCATATAAACCCTATATTCATCCCTATTCATAAATTGTCAGGTGCGAAATTTTGAAATTTCAAAAGAGGCGAATATGTTGTCATATTCCTTTTCCTTTCTCTTGGGTTACCTTTCTTCCTATTTGTCCCAACCATCGGATCCGATTAGATCTACCGATGGCGTTACCTCGCTATTGAGAGTTGCATGCTCATTAAGTATAGCAAGATAGCGAGTATTGAGTTTTTTAAGCGGTGGGACCATAAAGTGAAGATTCGACGATTAGAGATTTGCTTATTAAATGTTTTATTGTGCAGGTACACTTTGCAATTCGCCATCCAAAAAAGGAGAAGGACCCACTAGAATATCTGACATTAGAGCCGGAATGTTGATTTTTCCGAAAGTTCCGCCACCTCGCTATCGGAAAATTCAGGCACTTCACCGTTAGCGAAGTAGCGAGGCCACATGAAAATCTAAAAATAATGACATTGCATCTTGCTTGCATCATAATTACACCAAGTGGCATGACCAGTCATAAATACCATTGTCAGAATCAGTTTTAATTAACAAAAGTAATTACTGGGTAACCCTTGCATTTTCCAGCACGGAATCCTTTTAAGTGTCGGAGCTCGCCACCTCGCTATCGGAAAATTCAGGTGCTTCACCATTAGTGAGTTAGCGAGGCCCCGTAAAATGGCAAAAGATCGGCAAAATTTTTGATGACGTGTAATGACAGATGACTGTGATAAATTTTGACATGTGCCAGCTATGTAGAGATCTGATTCTCATTAATACCTATCTGACTGAATGTACAAGAAATCTTGAACATCAGCTTGAAGTGGATCAACGGAGCTCGCTATCTCGCTATTAAGAGTTGCAAGGAAGATAATTATAGTGACATAGCGAGTTGGGCCCACCGCCTTTTTTCTTAAGAAGTCCTGTAGCGTATCTTTCGATCATTTCTTGATCTGATCAATGATTGTCGCCGCTTCACCATGACAAGGTGCTTGTTCTTTATGCATAACAAAGTAGCGACATGCTGACACGTGTTCTCCGTCGTCAGTAGGTCTAAATATAAGCGCCATCAAAAGAAAGAATTCTGTACATGGCAAGTTCTCATTGGGTAAACTAATTGACATGGCAAATATAACTCCTAGTTGTTCTCTCTATACCGCATGATCGTAGGATCTTTGAAGATCGATGGCGCAGTTTTAAATGAAAAATGTAGTGCCACTCTCTGTATTAATTAGACAAGAAAGCTTCGTCCGTGATGAAAAATAGAGTATAATACAGAGAGATTGCATCAGTTTCATTTCACGCGAGAAAAGATTTGAAGCCATTCTTGTGTAGAAGCCATTACTGAAAGAAAAGCGTGCCAAGGTTTGATAAAAAATTGTCAAGTTGTCTGTTCGCAAAAATTTTGCAGGAATACAAAGGAGAATTGAGACAGAATTCAAGTAAGTAAAACTGCCATCATCTTTGTGAGCTTTTAAGTTTTAAAAAGGATAGCCCAAGATGCCTCCTAAGAAGGGATTTACAGGTGCAATAAACTACCTGGATAGAAATGTGCATGATGATTTGCTTGAGTTACTTCCTAAATCTACTATAGAAACGATGCAAGTTAAGAGGTTAACCTCACTCAACCCTAGGCTAAGGGTAGCTGATGGATTGTATGATAAGGGTAATTGGGTCCAGGATGCTCAAACTTCTCAAACTGGTTTGAGTTTATTCAAAAAATGGTTTGCGGAAAGGAAGTTATATGCCCCTCATGCCAATATATGGAATTTTGATCTTGGGAAGCTTGTTGTCCCTAGCGTGTTTATGGATTTTGACCTGCTTGAAGCTATAGCAAAAAACTATGACCAAGCCACTAAGGTAGTGAGAAGAATGGATGGTGAGGCTTTAGTTACCATCAGTCCCAAGGAGATTAGGAAGGTTTTCAGTCTGGGACCCCTCACCATGTATCATGTGCCCATTAATCTGATAGATTTAGAAAAAGAATATATATCCAAGAGGGATGTAGTTAGATAGGGTGCACTGAAAGCCCACATAGGCTGGATTGGAGGCCTCCCAACCATAACATCATCTTCTAAAGAAGCCTTCAAGAAATCATGTTTTAATGCCAGGGCAGTGGAGATATATAGGACCATGTGCAGAGTCTTCGGAGAGGGCGAAGAAGATTTTATTCCGGTGAGCTTCATGTATATGATCACCCAAATCTCTTCTTTTGGTGTGGAAATAATTTTTGATTTTGCATCTTACTTGGCAAATGAGATTCATCAGGGATTGGTGGGGATTGCACAGGGCAAGGTGGAAAAGGTTTGGGGTCAGTATTCCTTATTGATGCATATGTTTCTTTTTAAAGGGGCCACTTATTTTGGTAAAGAAATGGTTTTAAATAGAGAAAAAGAAGGGGAAGCACTACCAGTCCAATTATGGAGTGCAGACATGACCTGGGACGTAGAAAATGCTAGCTTCATTAGATTTGATAGGCACTTTGCCTCCAAACTAAGGTGCCTCATATTGAGTGATAATCCCAAAATCCCTAAGGCATTAATGCACCTTGTTAGGCCTATGGACAAAACCCATAATCTAAAAGTTTCACATAATTGGGGAGATATTATCCCATAGTCAGTCCCAACTGTCATCAGGGTTTATGGATTCAAAGGAATACCCCATGTGCTACCCTATCAGGTACCTTTAAAGGTAGGGATAGCTAAATTTTTGTGGTAGTTGGGAGGAGTGGAGGAGGCCTTTTTGCACAAAAGGGGGACAGGATCAATTTTTCCTACTTGTACTATAGCCCACCAGTTTGTGATAACTAAAGAAGGGTGGGTCTTTCTCCATAAAATTTTGGATCAATATAAGATGACAGTGTCTCACTCTCATTTTTGTGATGCAGAAGGTTTCTTTAACTCTGCCCTTAGATTTAGAATCAAGCTTCGTCCAGTTCAGCATGAATTCTATTTTCCTGAAGATATAATAAGAAATGAATACTCTCTCCATTAGCAAGAAATAAAGAAAGAAAAATGGAGAGTCTATTCAAAAGTTTTGGAATTCATTAATTATTTTGACAAAGATTTCAGTCCTCTTAGTAATGTTGCAACCAATGCAGATAAAATACATAAGCT
This sequence comes from Cupressus sempervirens, assembly GCA_028749045.1. Lineage (NCBI taxonomy): Eukaryota > Viridiplantae > Streptophyta > Pinopsida > Cupressales > Cupressaceae > Cupressus > Cupressus sempervirens. The sequence continues at coordinate 61,279,180 of CM053783.1, forward strand.
CATGAGTACTTTCTCTGAGATAATGGAAGTAATGAATGAGAAGAAATAGCATTTTATTAATTCTTTTCCAGATAAAGCCAGAGAAATTATGAGAAAATTGGGTTTCACCCCCAACATTGGAATAGGTCCACTGGTGGTACGAAAGAAGACAGGATATACTATTGTCCGACAGCAGGTGCCTGTTGTACATAAAGAAAAACAGATAGTTGAATCCACCAGCACTGTCCTAGAAGAAAGACCCCCGGAACCTTCTCCCAAAAGAAGAAGAATAATAAGGGAGGAAGAATCCCCTGATGAAAGTTACTCACCTTCTCAAACCCCAATAAGAATTGAGGAAGAACAGCTCACCAGTGAGCAATTCGAACAAATGGGGTCACAAGGAGAAATTTTTGTTACACAAGCAGAAATTGATGAAGGGAACCCTCAGGAACCCCCTGTACCAAGTTTTGAATTAACTACAACAGATTTCAGAGGAAGGGAATTGGACCCTATTTTGGAACAAGCCAGTCAGCATTTTTTATCTGATAACAATTTTGTAAGATCTAGGGCTTTCCATCAGTTTGCGTGGAGAGTAAACATGCACATTTTTGAGCAAAGGTGTAATAATATGAAAACAGAACATCCAAAAATGGATGAGACCTCCATTCAAAATCTAATAAAGGAACAAATGGTGCAAGAGTTCCAAAATATAACCCCTGATGAGGGAAGATAGATGGTAAAAAATGCTAATGTTTTATTATTGCCCAATTGGGACATTGCTGACGCATTAATTTTTAATTCTGTTTCAAATAATTTAGGACTCCAGGATCCAAATAAAGAGGAATTCTTGGGTACAGCATTCAGCAATGATCAAGCTAGCGTTGTTATGTGGTCCCTGAGAAGAGGATCTAGAATTACTTCATCACAGCCTAATGATTCAGGATTAACAGGGAGTATCATTGTAAGAAGAGTTGCTGACACTTCAAATGTACAGGCAGCCCACATGAATGTGGATTATTCTAAATTTTCCTTGGCTACTGCGAAAAGAGGAGAGAGGAAAATGATTGATATGCATAATAAATATGAAATAGTGGTGGAAGCCTATAACCAAGAGGTAAAAAGGAGAATTGAGTTAGAAAACAGGGTATCTCAATTAGAAAAGGTACTTGGAAAGAGGAAAGTGGGAGAATCCAGTACACTGAGAATTGCATATCCCCCACAGTCATCTGTGGGATTAACCCCTATTATTAAGATACCTGACACCCCTGAAAGACCCCAATTCTATACTGCAGAAGAATTTGAAGCAGAAAAAACCAAATTACATGAGTGGCAGATAGAATTTAGAAATCAGCAGGAAGAGAAATGGAGGCAGGGTGTGACATATTTGAGGGATAAAATACAATGGTCAACTTTTTATGATCAGTTGACAAGGATTGTAACCCTCATGGATGAGTTAAATAAAGAAAAGGATGGACTAGATTCTCTTGCACAGAAATGGAGACAGAGAAACAATGATGTTACAATTATTTGTGTATCTATAGTCCAAATGCCTTATCATCAGGTTGAAAGGATTTTTGATTTATTGAATCAATTAGATAATTTTGAGAATAAAAGAGATTCTTTACAGAGAAAATTGATACTCTGTTTTTCAAAATATCTTGCTAAAAAATTCACCCTATTTCCTTGTGCTTTAGAATCTGTTGATACAGTAAAGGAAAAAGACAAATGGAAAAAAGAAATGGATGAATTATTCGATAACAGAATAACAAACATCATCAGTGAGACTGGCCATTGGTTTTGGGCAAAGACAAATGAAGAGCTGGTAAAAATATAATTATATTATACTGATATGAGAAAAGAATTCAATGATTTAGAGGAAAATGCCAATTCTTTGATAAAGATACAAAGAGAAACCCTAAGTTTTGATTGGCCAGATGATGATACTTTTAACAGATGGAAAAATCAGTTTAGTGAGCAGATGTCAGGAGATGATGACGAAGAAGATGTAAGAGTAATAGTTACTTTTGTAGTCAGCAATGATGACATAGAAAATCCCCAGGTTAAAGTGAGTTTGCATGTAACAGAAGATGATACATCACTTACAGACCTTATGGGTATGTACTCTGAAGATGAAGAATGATTGTGAGATCAGATCATAACAACCAAGAAGCATAACAGAAAGGGACCCGCCAAGAATTGCTATTGTAATCAACCTTTCTGTTATTCTTGTTTTTGTTTTTCAAAAGAAGGACACCTGTCACCTTCTGTAGCCTGAAGCTTGTTGCATCTCACATTATTTAAGTGAGATCCCAAGGCTAAACACGGGTCTGAATTTGGTTTTTACTAAGTATTGTGCTTAGTTCTATTTTTGGTCCAAACATTTTGGGAAGGAAATTTATAGTATACTTTTCTATCAATATTTTTGAGATATAGATGAATGTAGAAAGAACTGTGCTTCTTCTCTGAAGGTTTTTCTGGGTCTATTGTAAAGGATATACCATTTTCAAAGGAAATGAATACAAATTATGAACTGTCCCCACATCTGTTCTTTTCTGAATTTTGTCTCCTTTTAAATACTTAGCTACCTTGATGTTGTGTGAGTAAAAGCTTATGCAATTGATTGCAATATCGTAAGACTGTACATCCATTTGTTATTGTTGTTAATTCAATGGATTAAATAAAGGCTCTGATGAATATGATGAGGTTGCTCGGGTGTTAATAAGGATTTTTGAATGATAAATTCTGGTAAGAATTGCTGATGAAAATTTGTTGCAAAGCAACAAATTAGATCTAAGAATTTACTTGACTCTGAATTCCCAATGGATTAGGCACTGATCGAAAGTATTTCAGCCAAAAGAGAAGTATATTATGACTAGCTTTTTCAAAGTACATCATAAAATCAATTTTTACTTATATTTCCTGTAAGATATTCAAAGTTGGCCAGCACTTGCCTGTATGGATTGTTTTAGCTTCATTTAGCCATTGTTGTTGGAAACATCTGCAGAGCTATAGAAGATTTCTTTGGCCATATCTGTTCAAGGGATGTGTTTATCAATTCGGTAAGATTTACTTATATGTTTGAGGATTTAGAGATGAGAATCAAAATGAAACTAAGAATAATTCTCATACAATTGTTCCATCTTTGAACCATCTCCGGGTACACCCGCCCTAGTTTTTACAGAGCCAAAAGAGTAGAAAACCGTCTAAGGTTTTGTTGGAGTTGGGTCCTAGTACTTTGCATATACAAGTGATAATTAGAATTGGCTATTCTTTAGGTTGTGTATGTACTGATATCTAGGTATTAAGCCTTTTGTTGCCTAGTAGTTTTAGCACTGTTAACATCAAAATAAAACACCAACACTTAGCACCTATTGATTCTCACTCAACTTCTACTAATTTCTACTTGGCTTGCACCAACTACTCAACAAGACTTGGCAAACACTTTTCTTTCTTTATCTTATTCCATTCTTAACTTGAGTAATCTTTCATTTCAGACTTTAAGTAGATAAACAATACACTATAGTACCAATGTCTTACTTGGTCTTAGTGCTCCTTTTATACATCAAATAACTCAACCTTTGTCTAGGTTCTCTTATTATCTCCTCTTTTCAAATCCTCTTCATTAATCAACTAAATGATATCTTTTAGACCAAAAAGTAATTGTCTCACCAGTAGGTAGCAAGTTTGACATCATTGACAAAATAATTATTGATACATTATAGGTTCTTCACTTCGAAACAATCTTTTTTCAACAATCTCCCTCTTTGGCATTAATGGCAAACCAATACCAACAACAATATGGAAAAGAAAATATTATCTTTGAAATTTATCCCTCTATCAGTATTTGTCCTTCATTTGTATAGGGTAATTTATCGCTTAGGTTTTCTCCATCTTTCTAACATCTTCCTCTTTGACAACAATGACAAAGACTTGTCATCTTTGTATGCAGATATAGTCAATTTAGGTTCTTCCTTTGTCACCTTACATGTGACTATAAATCTTCTAATTTTGCTCCTTCATTACTTTAGGAAACTCCTAAAGTAAGATCCAATCCATCAAGTTGTAAGATACAACATTCAACTCAGTTGATGCAGGGCACTACTCATGCTTCTTAAGTAGCATTGGATAGGGGTATCACCCCTAGTTTACCTCTAAGATATTCATAAGCATCCTTAGGTATAGATTTTCAGAATATATTAGCTATCTTCTCTTTTGTATTTGCATATTCACATTTCCATCCTCACTTCTTTGTCTTAAACCAACTCCCTCAAGTAATGATACTTGATTGCAATGTGCTTTGTCTTTGTGTGCATCACAAGGTTCTTTGATATGTTTATAGCACTTGTATTATCACAATAAAGAATCATAGGTTCAGTGATCTCCTCCTTCATGCCTTTGAGTAGTTGTTTGGATAGCCAAATATTTAGCCTTAGTGGTAGATTGAGATATATAGTTTTGTTTCTTACTAGTCTAGGTGACCAATCTATTTCCTATGAAAAATGGTCCACCACTTATGCTCTTTCTGTCATCAATTTTTCTAGCCCAATCAACATTTGTATAGGATCTTAAGTAAAATTTGTCATTTTTTTTGTAGTATATGTTAGAATTACAATAGGAAAGGTAAACTTCTAAGAGGGGGGGTGAATCAACACTTTAAACTTGGACCCATAAAACATTCACCACACATCTATCTCATACATTCAATAAGTAAACTGAAATACCATCTAAAGAATATACATCTAAATCATGAAAACAAGTAAACATTTACACATGTATGACACTGGATATAATTACCCAAAAACCCTCCAATGAGAAGGTAAAATTGGGGTGGGGATGACACCCAGAAATCTTCACTACTACAATAATCAAGTGTATCCAATTAAGGTTAAAATGTTTTGATCATAAGACATGATCTACCCTATGAAAGGTCTTCCTTGTTAAAGGCTTACAAATACTATTAGGTCTCACCCTATTAAAGGATTTCAACACCCTATTAGAAGTTTGCATTGCTAAAGGACTTCAACTCGCAATTAAGTAAGCACCATGTTAAACAATTTGAATATAGCCTATTAGGATGACTTTGTTAAGAGATTTTGACTAAAATCACCTATTAGAATGTCTCAACATTGATCCTGTAGTTATCACTTGGTTTCTTGATAAAAAATCACCTCTAAACTAATGTACTCTTCATCCTTCTTGATCAGATGTCTCTTTGTTGTAATCTCTTCTCTTCCTATGTTCTCCTTTAATTGATTCTACAATACAATTTTAGATCATAACTCCTTAGTCACCATGAATATTCTATTTGCACATGCAAATTTCTCTCTGTGCTCCTTCCACATTCATTTAAAGTTTAGGATTTTTCCTCCTTAGAAGACATAGGTGACTTAGGGTTAGGTAAAAATCAATGACTGTGATTCATCCATTTTTCCATTTAAACCTTTCCTTTATCTGATTGGATACATGTAATTGCATTGGGATTCCAACTTAAGATTCATCCTTATCTCCAAAATATTATAACTCACCTTTAAGTTAGCTCAAAAATGGTTTACATAGTTGTTTGTGCCATTACAAACAACTATGACAAAATTGTCTTTCTTGGCACTTGAAGTCCCTATTGCTTGACATATACTAAATTCTATTATGTGACTCGGCATCAATGTCACTCAACATGCACTATTTTCTTAGCTCTTGAATCACTCAGCACACACTATCTATTTGGCACTTGAGTGACTCAACACATAGTGGCTTAGCACTCGTTGTGGACTTGGCATGCTCTAATATTTACATGTTTTACTTGGCATGTAATACTTGTTCAACATGAACTAAGTATGTGTAGACACTCATTAGTCAAAACCAATCTAAGATCAATAATATAGACCATAATCTTTTGTTCCTTTCATATATCTCATAATTCTCTTAACAACCATCAAATGATTATCCTTATGATTTGAATAAAATCTTGTAAAACTCCCAAAAACTAATGCAATGTCATGTCTACTTTGTACTACATATTTCAACTTACCAATCATAGACCTATATAATGTTTGATTAACTTTAGCAAAATCATCATTCTTTGAAAGTTTGTGTCCTGTCACCATAGGAGTGCTAACTAGTTTCGAATAATCCAATCCTAAAAAGTTTAATATTTCATTCACATACTTAGACTGAGTGATGTGCATACCATATTTCATCTGATATACTTACAAACCAACAAATAACTTGATCTCTCCAAACATAGACATCTCAAATTATTTCTTCATTCCATTTGCAAATGACTTACATAATGCATTTTGACCCTCAAATATGATATCATCGATAAAAATTTAAGCTAGTAAAATATCTTTAGCTCATTCTATCTTCAAGTATAGATTGTTGTTATCATCAGTCTTCTCAAAACCAATCTTCACAAGATAATTGTGAAACCTTTCATACCATGCTCTTGGGTCTTTCTTTAAATCATATAAAGCTTTGTGTAGTCTACATACCATGTTCTTTTTGTTTGGATCAACAAATCCTTCAGTCTATTCTAAGTAAACCTCTTCTTCTAGTATACCATTTAGAAATGCTGACTTCACATCCGTCTGATAAACTTTTAAACCTTTGTATGCAGAGTAAGAAAGTAGAGTTCTTATTGCTTCCAATCTTGCAACTAGGGAAAATATTTCTCCATAGTCAATTCCTTCTTCTTGTGCATATGACTTACAAACTAATCTTACCTTATTCCTTGTGACTTCACCATTCTCATCTAACTTGTTTCTATACACCCAATTAGTTCAAATGACATTCTTATTCTCAGTTTTGGGTACTAAAGTCCATGTCTTGTTCTTATTAGTCTGATCAATTTCTTCCTTCATGGCTTTACTCCAGTCCTCATTCTCTTAGGCATCTTTCATTGTCTTAGTTCCATGAACCCATAATGACATATAACTAATGTAAATACAATTATTATTTTAAATATAAATATATTCAATTCCTTCTAAATATATAATTATGACACATCAAGGTCATCCATCTACATAAATTGATTTACTACTTAAATAATTATTATAATAATAATCATATTAAATATTAAATAAAATATGCTAATAATCACATTTAATCCCACCTTACAAATAACTTACTCATTAAAAAATATGATTCAAAGTGTTGTGACCCGATGAGCATGAATCAAACATATAAATGGAAGGAACGGCACCGGTTAAAGGAGGGATAAAAAACATTATTATAATAATACCTACTAAAGTAACACTACACACAATGGGTACACTATTTGGCCATCTTTGTTTATGAAGATGTCATGGCATCATAAATCAAAGGGAAAAAAAAATAGTCAAAGGAGAATAGTGGATAGATAATATTCAAACAAGACATTCAGAATACAAGAAGAACCCTCAAAAGGAAATGATGAACCAATAATGAGAAAAGCTTGTAGGAAACAAGGTTTATTATTGTGTGACATGGCACCCACATACAACAAATACAAGGAACATTTTGGTTATAACAAGAACGCACCAAATGAAGCAATTATAATCCATTCAAATAGACATTTTGAGTAAAACTCGGGCAGACCACATACACAATACTCATGTACCCACATTGGTGGCATTATTCACCACTAACTGAAAAGACAAAGGTCTTTAACTAAAATAACATATTAGGAGGGAAGTAACATTGACTCCTTCCATTAACAAGTACCAAGTCAATAGGACCCAATAATATTTAAAACAATGGGTTCCATATTCCTAATAAAGCTAAGGTTAAGTATATATCTTATATTATATTTGGAGCCAATTTAATTACAATTAATAAATATATGATATAAAATAAAATTAATCAATTAGATAATAGGTTTCTTTATTTTTGAGATAATGAATAATAGGTAGAAATCCTATTATTTAATGTGACATTAAATGGTATAATAACAATTGAAAATTGTAGAATGAATTTAATATCTTTTGATCCAAGAATATCTTGGTGGAGGGCATTCAAAGTGAATGTCATAAAATGATCCAACTGAATTTGGTGGAGGACATTCAAAATGAATGTCATAAAATGATCCAGTTTAATTTGGTGGAGGGCATTCATTATGAATGTCATATTATGATCCAAGTGCACTTGATGGAGAATGATCCAAGTATAACTTGCTAGAGGGAATTCTTTACGAATGTCATAATATGGTCCAAGTATGAACTTGTTGGAGAGCATTCCTTGTGAATGTCATAGAACAATCCAATTGTAAACTTGGTGGAGAGCATTAAGTTAAATATATAAATTAATAAGCTAGTTGAAGGTCTAATAGCCTCTTAAGGGATATATATATATATATATATATATATATATATATATATATATATATATATATATATATATATATATATATATATATATATATATATATATATATATATATATATATATATATATATATATATATATATATATATATATATATATATATATATATATATATATATATATATATATATATATATATAATGTGGAATTTTGGTTAGTTTACACATCTTAAGAATAATGGTGAAGCAACTAGCCCAACAATTAAAAATCTTTATTGAAAAAACTAATGAGAGAATTGAAAGCTCCAATAAAATGCTACTTGAAGCTATACAAAAGTTAAGCAACAATAAAAATCAAAATGAATGGCCTAACCCTCAAAGATATTGTCATTCTAATCATGAGGAAAATGAACCCTCATTACAAAATTCAAGCCCACAAGATAATTTCCCTTTATTCATTTCAAGAGGAGAACCTATTATAGAAGAAGAAATAACCACAAATAGTGTCGAAGAAATTGCACAAATGTATGCGAATTTGGATCCAAATATTAGATAGCTTATTTCCATTGAACAATACTATACAACCAAAATAATGTAAAATAAAAAAAAGAATCACGTGGATGAAGACCTTTAGGAAAAATTAAGTAAAACTACCATGTTATGATGGGTCAGGGGAGGAAACTACACAATCATGGGTGCAAAAATTAGATACATGTCTATCATATAGTTGTATGATAGAACACTGTGCTATTAAGTTTGTCATAATTAATTTAAGGGGGTCAGCCCACAAATGGTGGTACCATGGACAAAGTTCCTTAGGGCTCAAAAAAATTAAAACCTATAATGAATTTACTCAAAGGTTAATGAGTAGGTTTGATTTGTGAGACCCTGTGTGGTGCTTTCAAGAACTAACTCACCTGAGACAAATAGGAGCACTAGAAGAATTCTCTAATAATTTCCAAGACTTTTTAGTAATGGTTCCAAATCTATCTCAAGGAAAAATCACTCATATGTTCACCAAAGGGCTTAAATATGCCATCAAAGTCTAAGTAAAACCCCTTGAACCCCAGAGCTTAGAGGAAGCCATCAGGAAAGAATAGAAGGTTGAATCTAATAAGATAGGTGAGAGGTCCAAGAATCTTGAAACATCTTTCAACCACAAAGAGATGAGGAACAAGGACCAAGAAAAGAATTGTCACTTGTGTGATGAACCAAGGAATGTTGGTTATAGATGCCCAAAAAGAGATGATCTATTAAAGAAAGGATTGTCTTTCAAATGTAAAGAGCCTTGGGAGCATAATCATCGATGTAAGAGAGGAAAAGTGAATAAAATAACATGGAACAAACAAAGCCCCAACAAAAAGGGAAGATTTGATGAACAAGAACATGGGATGTTAGTTGTCATTACTCAAAGAGAATGGGGATAGTCCTTTTCGAATTAGGATTTCATTCTAAGGTTATTAGATATATATTAGAAGAATTTGTATTTCTTGAGGACAAGAAAATTTGAGAGGGGTGGACTATCATGAACCAATGATGACATATAACTAATTTAAATACAATTATTATTTTAAATATAAATATATTCAATTCTTTCTAAATATATAATTGTGACCCAACAAGGTTAACCATCTACAAAAATTGATTTACTACTTAAATACTTATTATTATTATAATATTTAATAAAATAATAATAATCATATAAAATATAAAATAAAATATACTAATAATCATATTTACTCCCACCTTACAAATAACTTACTCATTAACAAATGTGAGTTGAAGTGTTGTGACCCGATGAGCATGAATCAAACATATAAATGGAAGGAAACTGATTAAAGGAGGGATAAAAAATAAAAATAAATAGTACCTACCAAAGTAACACTACACACAATGAGTACACCATTCGACCATCTTTGTTATGGAGATGTTACGACATCATAAATCAAAGGGACAAAAAATAATCAAAGAAGAATATTGAACAAACAATATTCAAACAAGAGGTTTGGAATACAAGAAGAACCCTCAAATGGAAATGATGAACCAATAATGAGAAAAGCTTGTAGGAAACAAGGTTTATGACTATGTGACATGGCACCTATGTACAATAAGTAGAAGGAACATTCTAGTTATAACAAGGAGGCACCGAATGAAGCAATTACAATCCATTCAAACAGATAGTTTGAGTAAAACTCAAGCAAACCACATACACAATACTCACATACCCACATTTGTGGCATTATTCACCACCGACTAACAAGACAAAGGACTTTACCTAAAATAACATATTGGGAGGGAGGTAACATTGACTCCTTCCATTAAGAAGTACCATGTCAGTGGGCCCCAATAATATTAAAAACATTAGGTTCCATATTCTTAATAAAGGTAAGCATAAGTATATATGTTATATTATATTTGGAACTAATTTAATTACAATTAATAAATATATGATATATAATGAGATCAATCAATTAGATAGTAGGTTTGTTTATTTTTGAGATAATGAATAATAGGTACAAATCCTATTATATAATGTGATATTAAATGGTATAATCAACAATTAAAAATTGTAGAATGAATTTAATATCTTTTGATCCAAGAATATCTTGGTGGAGGAAATCCAAAGTGAATATCATAAAATGATCCAATTGAATTTGGTGGAGGACATTCAAAATGAATATCATAAAATGATCCAATTTAATTTGGTGGAGGGAATTCAATATGAATGTCATATTATGATCCAAGTGAACTTGGTGGAGAACAATCCAAGTATAACTTGGTGGCGGGCATTCTTTACGAATTTCATAATATGATCCAAGTATAAACTTGGTGGAGGGCATTCCTTGTGAATGTCGTAGAATGATCCGTAAACTTGGTGGAGGGCATTCATTATGAATGTCATAATATGATCCAAGATAATCTTGGTGGAGAGCGTTAAGTTAAATATATAAATTCATAAACTAGTTGAAGGTCTAATGGCCTCTTAAGGATATATATATCCTTAAGAGGCCATTAGACCTTCAACTAGTTTATGAATTTATATATTTAACTTAACGCTCTCCACCAAGATTATCTTGGATCATATTATGACATTCATAATGAATTCCCTCCACCAAGTTTACACTTGGATCTCTTAAGGGATATATATATAATTTTGATTTGATTTATTAAATATTTGTTCCATCATTACTTGTCCCTTACTAACCCTAATAGTGGGGAGATTACACTTAGGCTCATGCATGCTCAACAAACATGTATCACTTCTCAATCTATTCCTTGTCATTGGTCTAGCTTCTTTATCTCCAATAATTTGTTCAATAGGGTGATGTCTTCTGACATACTTTGAGAATCTTGGTTCTACTCTACTTTCTTCAATAGGTCTATCAACTTCAGAATCACTATTTACTTCTCTATAAGGTAGATTGGAATTCCTTTCATGTATAGTTATCTCAGAATCAGAATGTACCTTAGCTTCTATCTGCAACTTGGCTCTTGAATGTAACTCGGTTCATGAATGCAACTTGGCATTCATTATATGTGACTTTGCAGTCACTAATACTTGTTGATTTACAACTTTGTTTAAAGTACCTTCATCAGTAGGCATACCTTCATAAAATTATGTAAAAGATTTGTACTCTTTAGGTTCCTTCATACGTTTAGCTTCATGTAACTCTGTATATTCATCAAACTTCACAATTGCACTTTCCACAACTTTTCTAGTGTTAGTATTCAAACACTTATAAGCTTTTCTTATTGTGGAATAGCCAAGGAATATACCTTATACTCTTTTAGCATCAAATTTACCATTCCTGATGTCTTTAAGATTATAGCACTTACTTCCAAATACCTAAAAATATTTTACATTGGTTGAGTATCCATACCATAGTTCAAAATATGTTGAATGAGTACCTTTATTGGCTTGTACATAGTTCAAGGTATAGACATTTTTACTTATAGCTTCTCTCTAGTAGTTCAAAGCAAAATTCTTCTCAATCATGAGTGTTCTAGCACAGTCCGTTAAAAATTTGTTCTTCCTTTCAGCAATCCCATTTTGTGGGGGGGTCCTAGGTGTAGAAGTATGTCTCTTGATTCCTCTATCATTACAGAATATCTTGAACTCATTTGATGTAAATTCTCCACCTCTGTCAGATCTTAGGCATTTCTAGCTTTTGCCAAACTCCTTTCCAACTCTAGCCAAGTACCACTTAAACATTTGGAAAGCATCAGAGTTTTGTTTCAAAAACATAACTATCATCATCCTAGAATAATCATCAACAAATAGGATAATGTACATGTCACCTTTCTAGTTTTGTACATCAATTGGTCTACACAAATTAGTATGAACTTATTCCATGATTTCTTTAGGGGTGTGAGTCTTACTTTTAAAACTAGATTTTGTCATCTTGCCTAACTAACATTGTTTGCAAATAAAATTATCAAGTTTCTTCAGTTTAGGCAAACCTCTGACACTTTTCATGTCACTGATATTGACTAAGTTATCAAAGTTCACATGACATAACCTCTTGTGCCATAGTCACACATTAGCAAATTCTATAACAAGACAAGTAGCATCATTCGTGTCAAGATAAAATTGATTATCTCTAGCCTAATCACATTTTTCAATTAGTTTCCCATCAGTGTCATAGATATTTTCTTTCTTGTTCTCAAACTCAACTTTGTAACCTAAACTATTTAGTTGTGACACACTCAACAAGTTATAGTTAAGTCCTTCTTTACATAATAACCATTGTCACACATGATCTTTGTTGTCAGTTTGATTGATCCTTTACCTTTTATCAGATAGGGTGCTTCATTACCAAATATTAAACTATTTAAATTTTAATAATCAAGGGTAATGAACTTACTTTTATCTCCAGTCATGTGATGTGAACACCCACTATCAATGATCCATCTATCACTCTTGTTCACATAAGATACTAGTGCACTTCCCTCATCCTCATCAGAATCATCCTTCATTGTAGCCTACACCACATCATTAGGATGCACTTAAACTACACTTGAAGAGAAAAAGGAGAAGGAATGCATGAGATCAACTACCTAATCTAGACTAAGGAGATGATACACAAAAATAGGGCATTCAATCCTACCTCTGCTCATATATACATAGTTAACCAGTTATAACCTCAAAGAATAAAAATTTAGACCTTGTTTATTCTAACAACCACATGCAGATCAAAAAAAAAAAGAATGCTAGAGGAAGAAACTTCACTCAATATCATTCAGATGCCAAAATAGATACAATCATGCAAATTCTAGAATATAGACAAGAACATTAACGAGAGGCAAAGAACTCTTGCGCAATGTGTTAATGGCTAGAAGAGATACAACAAAGAGTTAGAATGGCTCAGAGGTAAAGGGAATCTACAATGTGCATGTGAAACATTCCAAGGAAAATAGAGAAGAATCTATCTTTGAAAAGTTACAAAAAATGTGCTTTTATAGCTTAAGCATAACTAGATATTTCTGACATGATGACTTTGCAACCACTACATCAAACCACTATTGTAAATCTAGAAAATATCTAATCTCGATATAAAACTAGATACTAGAAATTCACTTATCCACCAAACAAATCTCTAAGAGGTCAGGAATAGTGGTCATTAACTTGTAATTTAAAAGATGGATCAACAAGTGGTGATGGAGTGTTCCTTTGCATTTATCAGACCTAGGGAACAATGAAAGTGGTTGAAGGTGATCAAAAAGATGGGATCCATCATCAAGAAGTTGCTTCTACTATCATAAGTGCACCAAATCAATTATGTTATTTGATCAACTGGAGTCAACCATCAAACCTTGCCATGTGGACCAAACATCTTTTACCATTCTTCCACACTGCGAAGTCTTCATGCTTTGACTGCTCATGATCCTAGCTTCACCACCACCTTTCTTCAATAATATTTTTAGCTTGCAAAACCATGACCAATTGGTTATCACTACTTCACAACCTTCCCTTGACATTTTTCATTAACCACCATGACCTTGCAAAGACCAAGATCCTAACCGCATTTGCACCATCACCACTTTGACCTAAAGTTCACCTTCTAACCTTGCAACCAAGTGAAACAAAGAAATCTCTTGATCACAACTCTAATCATAAATTCCTTCTTAAATGTTGTGATAGTGCATTTCTGATAGATCTAAAAGATCTAACAGTGTGAAATACATCCTTGAACACTAAATATTTTTTCTTTACCACACTATCGTGACTTAAACCATAGCATGCCAAACTCACCCTGCAAGCAGGCAAAAACAACACAATCACCCTGTTAGGACCCTGACTTGGGTTGAACTTGCTAACTCTATGAAAATGCAAACACAAAGGAATCATGTCTTTGCCACCTTGACCTGAGTTAGCACTTAACCCACCATGACTATGTGATGGTCACAAGTTTGAAATGTTCTAAGGCATACATGAAACAAAGCCAAGAGACTTAGGATAAAGACATGACCGAAGTTTAAAATTGATCCTTGTGAAAAATTTGATCATTTGACCATTTAAAAAGTATGACCATTAGATGGATCAATATTTGAAATTAATTTTCTAGTAGGAGGGAACTTTTGGTTAAAATTTCTAGCAACTCAAAGGGGATGCAAGCCTACTTGGCATAAGACCAGTGACTGCTAAAGATCCATTGGGCTATAGAGCCTTTGAATTTGAGAATATATTCACTTTACCACCTCCACCACATCCTAAGCAATAAAATAAACCTTTCTGTCTCTACAACTCTATAAAATTGGAACCAAAACTTTCTACAGCAAAACATGTGTGTTGGCACTCAAAATTGCATTCCTATTTTGAGTGTCCATTCTAAGTTTTGAGCCCCTATGAATGCTTTTCATGCATATGTACCCATCTATTGTCTTAATACCTAAATGGTGTTTTATGTTTCTAACAATCTTCATTCAGCCTATCCATGTGTTCCATGATGATAGATTAACATTTCAAGCCATTCTGCGAAGTCCCATTCTGAGTTGTTTTCAGTTTTGCATTTTCTGCCTAGGTGTCAAACAGTGATCAGAGGGCATGTTTTCCTTTGAATATATTTCACCTAGTTATGATTTATGACCTACCACTTTGAGGATGTTTAATATGCATATCAAATAACCTATGTTCCAAGTTTCAAGTCATTTCAAATCTATTTGTCTAGGTTTCAAACTCCTCAAAGTTGGTTAGTTACCTCTGTTGTAAATTTGTATTTTTCTCATATTCTCAAGTAGCCCTATTTGACAAGTTATAAATTTTGGCTAGTTGACCCAAATTAGAAAATTCCTTTTGCATCATATTCTAGGGTCAAATGATTTCTATGCTCTAGATTTGAGCTTATGACAAATCAGTTTGATCAGTTTTCAAACATGATTCCATTTGCAATTTTTAAGGTTTCACTAGTATTCAAAAATGTAGATTGATTGGGAGCCCTATTCAGGATGTCATATCTTTGAGTTTGTGACTACCTAGATCAAATTAATTGTACCCCTATATTCTACTCCAAAAATACTACAAGTGTGCCAATTTGCAAGTCTTGACAAATTCATCTACACACTTTTCCAAGGTCATTTCATTTGCAAAAAATGTTATTTTACTGATGACCTCTATCCTACAAATCCAAGTAGCCATCTTCAGACACTCGCCAAATGCGCCCCGTGATTTTTCATGAGCCCAAATCATAGAATCATATTCTCCTCATGACAAAGTACCCGTGCCCCAATTTTTAGAACCTAAAGTGTCCATTTTCCCAGTTTTCAAGGCCAAAACCAAATGCAATTTCTAGCTTTCTGAAATGTTGATCTACAGGTGATTTTAAGTGGTCAACTTCAGAGGTCAATATCTTTTGACTCCGATGTTTTCATGCAACGAGATTTGGTAGGCTTGTTGAAGGTGTCAGAGAGATGATATATCCTAAGTTTCAGGGTTTAATCAAATGTTTGAATTAGTTTTTAAGGCCAGCCAACGGGCCCTAAATTACACTTTGCAAAGGAAAATTATAAATGAGTTTTTAGTGATGATTCAGTGATCAATTTGGGTTCCAATCAGTTCAAGGTGATCGATGAATCAGTTTTCCATGTTAGTTGTTCGAAAATGAAATTTTTTTTAGACGGACCCATTTGGGGCCCGACTAATTCCATTAGGTTAACATTGACTATAAAGGCTATCAGATGACTAATGGATGCTTATTATATAATGGGAGCATCATGCAATCCTTGGTCAACTTTTGACATAAAACTTCATACTTGAAGATCCTCAAAGATGTTAATCAAAACCATCTCCCTACTATGGCTTTTTGCCAATCTAGTGCACTTTATGTATCCTTTTTATTATAATGTCTTGAATTTTTTTATCTTCCCTAAATGATAATGTTTTCATTTAAGGAAGGAGCAATCTTCATAATGGGAATGCTCTAAAGTGGCATGTGGACTCCATTTCTTATAATTTCATATCATATGCATGCAAATGGTTAAGATTATGATTTGAAGAATTTGCTCCCAATCTACAAATGATTTGTATGGTTAAAGGGGGATGCTCATATTAATTTGAAGAGAAAGCTCCATGTGGAGAAGAAGATATGGAGTCGACCATTTAGAGGAACATCCCATGCAAGAGAGAAGGATGGAGCCTTACATCTTGTGCATAACCCACGCCCACACATAGCAAGGAAGCCATTGCCCAGATGTTGAGCTTCAACATTGAAGGGAGATGTAGTGATGGTTCAGGCATGCATTTGGAAAAAACATCCACATTAGAGATTGACTTTCAAATGAAATCTACGCCAATAGTAGGAGGCTCCACATTTTAGTTCAGATAGCCCACATTGGGGGGGGGGGGGGGGGGGGGGGGGCAGTTTCAATTTATGTTTAGGGCAGGGCTCTATTTTTCAACTCTCAGGCTCATGTTTCAAAGCATCCCATGCCTGATAAAACTATAGGGTAGAATCATGCAGCAAGTCATGCACTATGAACAAGATTTCCACTTTTTGAGAAGGCCCACTCATATGGAAGGAAGGATTTTATTTTCTATTTCATGCCATCTAAGCACACAGATCTACGTGTAGGATAGGGAAGACATAATAGCATCTCATGTTTTGAAGGGGAGGCTCATGCATTTGAAGATAACAACATCTCACATAACAAAGCCATGACATAACCAAAGGCATCCACAACCCATGTGCATCATAGCAGGAATAGTCCCACGAAGTAGAGAAGATACAACAAATTTCATAATTGGAGGTCTGTGTTTTTAGAATGGGGAATGAAGAAGATATGTCCCACATTCATTCTGCTTGAGGTTTTTTGATGTTTTAAAAGTGTGCTGACTCAAATGCATTGTAAACAAAGAGCCATGTCTTGTATGATGTCAAGCCCAAGTTGTGAGGGGCCCACCCACAGCCTGCCATAGGCTCAACACTGTTTTGACCTCATCAAATGATCGAGGGATGATATTTGAAGTTGTGCAATCCTACGAAAATGTCGTGTGGTTGGGAGGGTTGGTCTTGGTGATGTGCAATATTCTGACGGGGTTGTATTATCATGGATGAAAAAGGGAAGGGCTCCGATCCTACGACTTATCGTAGGATCAAAACATATATTTTGTAGTTGCCTGATGTTCCAACAATGCCCAAGGGATATGATGAAAATTGCATGTTATCATGTCATCAAAGAAGCCAATGAAAAGATGTGAGATGCTATGATGGAAAAAATAAAATGATAAGGTCAATGCTATAGGAATTAAAAAATTAATTAGAGCATTTCAAATGACATGATGGTTAAATAAAATATGTCCCAAGGTTTGTGTCATATCATTGGGGAGGGTAAATGTATAAGCTATGATATTATGATTATCGTAATATTGTAGACTCATAAACTTCAAACATTTCAAATGAAATATAAAGGAGGGGCCATTTAGTGAATTTGGGATTGAGATATGGACCTGGAGAGATAAGAAAAAGGAAAATGATTTAAAAATTAGAACCCAAAATGATTTGAATGCTCATAACTTCAAATCGAAAGATTTGATTTATTTTTAAAGTTTATATAGTTCATACTATATGACTTTTTAAAATTTTCAATTATAATTGCTTTGTTCAGTCATGGAGGCCAGATTTTTAGAATGCTCTCAAGGGGGCAATTTCTATTCAAAATGTGAAGTATAATATACTGTCAGAACTGGGAGAGAGTGAACTCTTCATTTTTGCAATTAGATTTTGAGCAGGTAATAGTTAGTAGTAGCTATAGGCAGTTTTCTAATTTCGGGGGCTTCACAGTGAATTGTGCAAATTTAATGTTGCGGATGAAATTGCAATAAGATATAGAGATATTTTCATCTAATTTGACTTCTCCAACAATTGTAAGGATGAATTGAATGTTTTTTGATGCAATTGGGAGCAGTTATGTTTTTAGCAATAGCACAAGTTGATTTTCACGGCAAAGCAATTGAGACATGTTGAAATCGAATTTTGAAGCCTCAGTATAGTTTGATGATTTCTTGATATTTCTCCATGAGATATTTTGCATATTATTAAAAGGGATATATTAGATATTTTGGTATCATTTATGTTTTTCAAGTACAGGTAGATGAGGAAGTTCAGTTTTAGAAACTTGAGATTGAAGGCTCTTTCAGTGGGATAGATGTCAATTCCATATTACATATCCTAAAAGGTCTTCTCTCCTATATATCTTCCTTTCCTACTTGTTGCAAGGGTTCCAATTTTTAGGACTTGTGAGACCATAAGGTTGGCTCCAGTTTTTAGAGTTGTGATACCAATTTTCTCAATGTTTTTTTCCTATTATGAATAGCATATTGTATTCCTTTTGAGGCATTTTTTATATTACACAGTCATTCTTTGTATATTTTATGAGTTTTGATATGCGGATGATGTATTGGTTTCAATGAAATTAATGCAAGAGTTTCATTTTCCTTAGTTTCCTTCTGATTGTTGTCTCCTTCTTTTGTTAATTGCAATCTTTTGTGTTTGAGAACGAAGAGCTTAAACTCAATTGTAGTCTTGAAAGGTTGTATGTTTGGATAAGCTTGCTTGTGGAACAAAGATCCATGTAAATATTTGCTTATACTGACATGATTTTGGGTTACACCAAGAGGATATTATCATAAGTATGAGAGTTGTTATGAAGATTTATTATTATTTGCAAGTCAAACAGATAGATCATATGTCTGAATATATGAGTATACTTTAGGTTTCCATCTGCATGTTAAGATTTTTAGTTAATGCCTAATGGATAAGGGACTAGCCAGCTTGAAGGATACATATTCTCTATTGTTGCATACCTAGGTTATGCTGAGACATCAAAACTTTAATCAAATATCAATTTCCCATTTTATGTTTTGAAGAGCTTGAAGTATTGGTCATGGCTTATTTGTTGTTACTTTCTTTGGTTGTAATTAGCTACTGCAATCAGGAAGTTTATTAGCAAATTGAAGAAGAATATTGACCATTTCTACTATAGGGGATAGTCTTGCATAGAAGAGTATCAAGTTAATAAGATATATCCCTTAGGTTTGCCTACCTTGGCTTAGTAGAGCCTAAAGTGAAGTGAGTCCTGATGACTCTATTAATTGTTCTAGAACTGAGATTTAGCTTTGTTGAACATAGGATTTAGCTCATCCTTAGGCTTGTCCCTGGTCTTTGTTTCTTGGTATTAGGTTTAAATCTACCTAATATGTTCTTTACCAGAAAGAACTCAAACAATGTGCTCGACACTTCTTGGAAAACAAGAACAAATAGAAAGAAAACTATTCTAACTATGTACATGAACATTCATCTCTATCAGAAACAAGGCTTAGATATATTCCATTGACTAGAATAGGAAAGATTTCACTATTAGGCCTGCTTAACTAGAAAGCATTGGCTTGTTTACAACTAATAATCACATAAGGACCGCTCCATAGTGCATCAAACTTTGAATCTCTTCCTACCTTCACTCTATCTACATCCCACTTTAGCACAAGATCACCCTCTCTAAAAATTCTGCACCTAGCCTTCTTATCAAAGTTCTTCCTCACCTGTTGCTGATGGGCTTCCAAGCTCTATATTGCTTGATGTCTCTTATCTTCTAGCTCCATCATATCTACCATTCTTATAGACATAGCATCATTTTCAATTATTTCCAACTAATGAGCCAGCTCAAGAGCAAGAAACTCCAATGAGATAGGAAGCCTTGCTTCTTTTACCATACAACAACATGAAAGGAGAATTTCCTATGGATCTCTTAGGCATTATTCTATTAGCCCACAGTTTTTTTTTCAGTTTTGATACCAACACCTTTTTTTATCCTCTATAGTCCTTTTCATAACCCTGATTAGGTTCTTGTTAGATGACTCAACCAATCCATTACTCTAGGGATAGTAGTTTGAGGATGTACTCAAGTAGATATTATGATCAATTGCCCATGCACAAATCTAAGCTCCTACAAATTATTTTTTATTGTCTAAAATGTTCATAAAATGTAATGGAAAGACTAATTTTGAAGTCTTCTGAATCCTTAGGATTGTTTAGGAATATTGCCTATTTCATTGGACCCATTTGTGAGACCTAGTTCCAAGATTGGCGTACTATAAGCCCTTGGTCAACTATGGTCAAAGGTGTCAAATAGCCTAGAATGTTAGGATGGATTAGTTTTTATTTTTCAACATTTTTTTCTCCATAATGGATCAATTAGAAACCAATTTGGTTAACTTAGGCAAAAATGCACTAAAATTGCAAAGTTTCTAAAAGTTGTAAATTGAAACCCAATAGTTATATATGGTTCAAATAGTTTTTATAACTATTGGGAAGGCCCATATTATCCCTTTTAGGTGGGTGGTAGGTAGAGATATGTAATTTTTCCTTAAAATCAATAAAACTAGCAAGTTTTCCTATAAAATATGTTGTTGAAACGTGTTGTATAGATGCCCTCTGACATATAAGTATAAATATCTAAAATGGTTGGATATCTTGGTGAATCTTCTTTTTTTTTCACTTAGAATGAGGTTTTAATTCACTTTACAACTCAAGATATTCCCATTTTACTAATTGTTGTCCCCCTTTTGTGCCATTACCTAGGCTTTCATTTATTTTCCCTCATATCTTGAGATTCCACCATGGGAAATTAATGGCCCTGGGTGGAATCCAAGTTAGTAAAATTTATTTTATGTTCCTTTTGGTTTCAAATCTAAAGAAGCAGGGTGGAGAGAGAAACTTGATACCCTAGGCATGTATGATCCGTGTGCATGCTACAAATCTCTAGCAACATCTTCCATTACTCATTACAAAGAAGATTTCAAGGCTTGAAAATTGGTTGGTGATAATCTTACATGATCCCACTCATATTCCAATTTCTATATTGAAGTTGTGATCAAAAGGTAGGGTACTTCCTTTGTTAATGGGGCCTAATTGCCTACATTCTTAAGTGAGCCTTAAAAAACTCAGTTGTTGCATTCTTCTCTTGAGATCCCAAGGATTTAGTATGTTTTATAAACCCTAGAAGGGTATCCAAATCAATGATTCTTTTCTTTGGGTTGTGAGGAGATTTTTGTGATTTTCCATGTTCAAAGCTACAAGCCTAATCTTGAGTTTGTGAAGTAACTAGCCAATGGAAGTTGCATAGTTTGAATCTAATGTTGGATTCATGTTATTTTGGACCTAAATAGACCCTTTCCATGCTTGGAAGTCACCCCTGGTCCTTTTTTTTATTTTGGGGGTTTTGTGTCAAATAAGCCTTGTGATACCCTTAAGAGCAACTAGTGATTAGTTGTCTTTGTGATAGGTTTTCCTTGTGATTGGGAATTCCTGGGAGTGGTTAGGGTGTGATAATTATTACCATCTTATCAAGCACTTGTGCTAAGTGTTTTATAGTTGATTGGATTAACAAGGACACTCATTGTTCCTTAACCTTCAATGAAGAGGATTTTAGGAACCTTGTCCATTCCCACTACCTTGTTCCATTGCATCAAAGTGGTATTAGAGCCATGTCTCTTACTAAAGAGGAATAAATTCCTTTAAGGGTAAAAAATTTAGAGCTTTCAAAGATATTGAGAGAGCAAAGGGCAACCAATGTTGCATTGGAAAAATGGTTGCAAGAACTTGAAGCCAAGTTTGATAAGGAGAAGAAATTTGAGAATGAGAGGGAAGATGAGGCAGTACACCTTGATCTAGTTAAAGAAGTCCCTATAGATTAGAAACCACTCCTAAATTTAGTCAAATCCATGGAGAAGAGAAATGTGGAGGGGAAGTTGGATTTACCAACATTCAATGGCAAGATTAATGCTGATGTAGCCTTAGATTGGATAGAGGCCTTGACTAGTTTCTTTGAGTGTGAGGACAATCTAGAGAAGTAGAGAGTAAAGATGGAAAAGTCCAAGTTGAAGGGAGCATTCCTAACTTGGTGGAACTTCATCCAAATAGAGAGCATGAAGAAAGGAAGAAGCATGATCTCATCTTCGGATAGAATGGTGGCACTAGTAAGAGAAGCCTATATGCTAGAATACTATGGTGTACAACTCCATAGAAGAAAACAAATGTTTAAAAAAAAAGACATGGATGTCAATACCTATACTAAACAGTTCAATTGTGTATGAAAACCAATATAGTGGAATATGAAGAGGAGAAACTTGCTAGATATATGAATGGTTTGAAAGCACCCATTCAAGAAGAGTTGAGTTTACATACCCCTTAATTAGTAAATAAATGCTATCAATTGGCAATAAAAGTGGAGGAGAAATTGAAAAGAAAACAAGAATAGAAAAAAGGCAAAGGAAATGACAACAAATCCTTGAAAGGAAAGGATAACTCATGGAATAAGGGGTGGTACAATAGTAGCAAGACTAATGATCAAAATCCAAAGGACAAGGATCAAATTGAGTCAAGTTCCAAAGGAAACCATGAAGGAGGCAAGACCTTTAATAGAGCTAGAGGTGGTAGAAGCAATGGACCTCTCAAATGCTATAATTACAACCAATTTGGACATCATGCAGGTAGGTGTCCTAAGAAAAGAAACAATAGCCAAGGTGAAAGAAGAAAAAAATTGGTCCAAGAAGACACATCAAAACTTGAGGCTAAATAAGGAACAACCCTTATGATGAGGTAGGCCTTCTTATAGGTTCCACATACTCAGGAGCCACCCCAAAGAAAAAACCTATTTAGAACAAGGGTTAAGTTCCAAGGAAAGGCATGTAATTTTCTTATAGATTCCAATTCTATAGATAATTTTGTTTCTAAAGAGATGGTGTTGAAGTTGGGATTAAAGAAAACACCACATCCTTTCCCTTATAATGTTTCATGGCTTACTAAAGGGCAGAAAATCTTAGTTACTAAACAATCTACTATAGAATTTTCTCTTGGGGACTATAAAGAAAAAGTCTTGTGTGACATGGTTCACATGGATGTTTGCCATCTCCTTTTAGGGAGAACATGGTAGTATGATGTGGATTCCACTTATAGTGGTGGTAGAAACAATACGTACACCATTATCAAAGGTGGAAAAACCTTCATTATGAAGCCATCGCCAAATCAAAAATTAGAAAATGAAACCACATGAGTTGTGATAGGGGAAAAGGAAAAAGTTTAAAATAATTGAAGAATCGGAAGAGGGAGGTTTCATACTAATCATGAAGCCTAAGGATGGTGAAAAATCTAATAAAACACCTACACCAGTAGAAGTTAAAAGGTTGCTAGAAAAGTACAGTGATGTCATGGCAAATGGCATGCCCTCTTACCTCCCTCCCCTTAGAGATATCACACATCATATTGATCTAATACTCGGTTCCTCTTTTCCAAATAAGGTACCATACAAAATGACTCCAAGCCAAAATGATGAGATCGCAAAACAAATCAAGGAAATGTTGGCCAAAGGTCTAGTTTAGAAAAGTTTGAGCCCTTGTGCAATACCCTTGGTGCTTGCACCTAAAAAAGATGGCACATGGAGCTTATGCACTAATAGTAGAGCCATAAACAAAAATAACTATTAGGTATAGATTTCCTATGCCAAGGATTGAAGACCTACTTAATCAACTTGGAAATGGTTCCTATTTCTCTAAAATAGATTTGAAATTAGGATATCACCAAATAAGGATCAAACTTGGAGATGAATAGAAGACAATGTTTAAAAAAATAGAAGGGATATTTGAATGGCTTGTAATGCCTTTTGGGCTAAGTAATGCTCCAAGTACATTCATGAGACTCGTGAATGAAATATTATTGACTTTATTGGTAAATGTGTTGTTGTTTATCTTGATGACATTTCAATTTTTAGCAGCAGCAGAGAAGAACATTTAATACATTTGGAGCAAGTCTTTAGAAGACTTCATGATCACAAACTGATCATCAACTTGGTGAAGTGTACTATCATGCAAGAGGAACTAACCTTTTTGGGATTTTTCATATCCAAAGGGACCCTAAAGATGGACCTAAGGAAAGTGGAAGCAATTATCAATTGGCCACCCCCTAAAAATCAAGGTGATGTAAAGGGTTTCCATGGTTTGGCTACATTTTATAGGAAATTCATAAAGAAATTTAGTCATATATGCACCCTTATGCTTGACACAACCAAATAAGGTAAGAAGACTAAGTTCTATTAGACTAATGAGGCCAATAATTCTTTTGAGTATTTGAAGAATAGAGTGGCTCAATATCCTATTCTAACCTTGCCTAGTTTGAGGAAGGTGTTTACTATTGAAATAGATGCTAGTAACCTAGCCATTGGTGTTGTTCTAAGTCAAGAAGGGAAGCCTATTGCTTTCTTCTCTAAAAAATTAAATGATGCTAAGAAAAGATACTCAACATATGATCTTGAATTGTATGTTGTAGTGTAGGCTCTCAAAAAGTGGAGGCGTTACCTTTTATCAAAGGAGTTTGTTGTTTATATTGACAATCATGTGCTTAGTTTCTTGAATTCTCAGGAAAAGTTAAGTGTGAAGCATATTAAATGGATGGAAAAACTACAAGCATACACATTTGCATTGAAACACAAGAAAGGTCAAGCAAACAAAGTGGTTGATGCTCTCAATAGAGGGGTTGTCCTAATTGAATAAATCCAATTACAGAGCATTGGGATTGATGTCCTCAAGCATCTCTATGAAGGAGATCCAAATTTTGGAGAAGCATTCAAGGTTTACACTAAATTAATAGGAAAATATCATACTGATTTTTTTGAATATATTATTCAAAATGATATTTTATTCAAAGGTTCTTAACTTTGCATACCAATATGCTCTATGAGCTTGAAAATCATAAAAGAGAAGCACTATGGTGGCATGGGTGGTCACTTTGGCATTGATAAAACATCTAAATAGATCAAGAGGAGTTTCTATTGGCCAAAAATGTCTAATGACATTAAGAAATTTGTGGAGGGTTGCACTATATGTCAGCAAGCTAAGGGTATATCCACAAATTAGGGATTATACCAGGCCTTGCCAATACATACTAGGACTTGGGAGTCCATATCTATGGATTTTGTAATGGGGCTTCCTAGAAGAAAACAAGGATTTGACAATGTGTTTATTGTTGTAGACAGGTTTCGCAAAATGGTGCACTTTGTGCCATGCAAAAGTACCAATGATGCCTCACACATTTCTCACCTTTTCTTCAAAGAAATTGTAAGAATTCATGGCTTACCAAAAATAATTGTTTGAGATAGGGATGTAAAGTTCCAAGGAAATTTTTGGCATACACTTCACAAGAAATTGGGCACAAATTTAACCTATAGCTCTGCTTATTACCCACAAACTGATGGCCAATAAAGAGTGGTGAATAGATCACTTGGAAACCTTCTTAGGTGTCTCACTAAGAAATATAATTAGGGATGGGGAGTTATAGTCCCTCAAGTAGAATTTTTTTTCAATGATTTCTTGAATAGGTCTACTGGGAAGAAATCTTTCTAAATAGTGTATGGATTACATCCTAGAGGCCCATTGGATCTAATAGACCTATGATCAGACTTTAAAGTCAGTGTTCAAGGAGAAGACTTGGCAAAACTTATCAACAAAGTACAAGAAGATGTAAAGACTAGATTGCAACAAACAACTCAACAATATAAAGAATATGCAGATAGAAGGAGAAGGGAAGTTCATTTTTAGATTGGAGATAAAGTTTTTGCATATCTTAGGAAGGAGAGATTACCAAAGGGCAGGTATTCTAAGCTACACATTAAGAAAGTTGGCCCATGCAGAGTTTTGCACAAAATGGAAGAAAATGCTTATGAAATATCCTTCCCCCCTACATTGTCTATTTCCCAAATCTTTAATGTTGCTCATCTAACTCTCTATAAAAGTAATGCAGATTGTGATGTTGCAGGTATAAATTTAGATAATGATGATACATTAGATTTTGTCACAAGTCTTCCATGTTATCAAATCGATGCAATTGGAGAAGATATTGGCATCTAAATTCCTTAGGAAGACCAAGACTAAAACATATATGTATCACCTTATTAAATGGAAAGGTCTACCTAACATTGACTCTACTTGACTGACAGAAGAGCAGATCGTTCAACATGGCACCACAATTGATCAACTTGACTCAAGTGGGAACTTGAGCTCTAAAGATCATGGGGAGTATGGTGTAGGAGAACCCCAATAAATGTTCATAAAATGCAATGGAAAAACTAATTTTGAAGTCTTGTGAATCATTAGG
Organism: Cupressus sempervirens; assembly: GCA_028749045.1. Classification (NCBI taxonomy): domain Eukaryota; kingdom Viridiplantae; phylum Streptophyta; class Pinopsida; order Cupressales; family Cupressaceae; genus Cupressus; species Cupressus sempervirens. The sequence goes on from CM053783.1 coordinate 61,306,094, forward strand.
ATTGTTTAGGAATATTGGCTATTTCATTGGACCCATTTGTGAGACTTAGTTCCAAGATTGGCATACTATAAGCCCTTGGTCAACTATGGTAAAAAGTTTCAAATAGCCTAGAATATTATGATAGATTAGTTTTCATGTTTAAACATGTTTTTCTCCATATTAGATCAGTTAGAAACCAATTTTGTTAACTTAGGAAAAAATGCACTAAAATTACAAAGTTGCTAAAAGTTGTCAAGCAACTTTTTAGCAGCTTTTTGCTAAATGTTGTAAATTACAACCCAATAGTTATATATGGTTAAAATTGTTTTTATAACCATTTATAAGGCCTAAATTATCCCTTTCAAGTGGGTGGTAGGTAGAGATATGTAATTTTTCCTTAAAATCAATAAAACTATCAAGTTTTCCTAAAAAATCTGTTGCTAAAACATGTTGTGCAGATGCCCTTTGAAATATAAATATGAATATCTAATATGGTTGGATAGCTTGGTGAATATTCTTTCTGTTGCACTTTGAATGAGGTTCTAATTCACTCTACAACTCAAGATATTCCCATTTTACTAACTGATGTCCCCATTTTGTGCCATTACCTAGGGTTTCATCTATTTTCCCTCATATATTGAGATTCCACCATGGGAAATTAATGAACCTTGGTGGAATCCAAATTAGGAAAATTTATTTTATGTTTCTTTTGTTTTTTTATCAAAAGAATTAGGCTAGAGAGAGAAAATTAATGCCCTAGGCATGCATGACCCATGTGCATGTTAGAAATTTGTAGCAACATCTTCCATAACTAATTACATAGAAGGTTTCAAGGCTTGAAAATTGGTTTGTGATCATATTACATGATCCCCCTCATGTTTCAATTTCTACATTAATTTTTTTCTCAAGGGATAGGGTACTTCCTTTTTTGTTGGGGCCTAATTGCCTACATTCTTAAGTGGGCCTTAAAAAACTCAGTTGCTGCATACTTATCTTGGGATCCCAAGGATTTATAAGGTTCCTAAAATCCTCTTCATTGAAGGTTAAGGAACAATGAGCATCCTTGTTAAGATAGTCAGCCCCAAAACACCTATCACAAGTTCTTGATAAGATGGTAATGGTTATCACAACCCAACCACTCATGGGAATCCCCAATCATAAGGAAAACCTATCACAAAGATAACTAAATACTAGCTTCTCTTAAGGACATTACAAGGCTTATTTGACACAAAAACCCCCAAACAAAAATAAGGACCAGGGGTATTAAGGGTATCCAAATTAGTGATTCTTTTCTTTGGGTTGTGAGGAGATGTTTGTGATTTTCCATGCTCAAAGCTACAAGCCTAGTCTTGAGTTTGTGAAGCAACTAGCCAATGAAATTTGTGTAGTTTGAATATAATATTGGATCCATGTTAGTTTAGATAGACTCTTTCCATTCTTGGAAGTCACCATTGGTCCTTATTTTTATTTGGGGTGTTTTGTGTCAAATAAGCCTTGTGATGCCCTTAAGAGCAACTAGTATTTAGTTATCTTTGCAATATGTTTTCCTTGTGATTGGGGATTCCTATGAGTGGTTGGGTTGTGATAACCATTACCATCTTATCAATAACTTGTGATAGGTTTTTTGGGGCTGATTGGCTTAACAAGGACACTCATTGTTCCTTAACCTTCAGTGAAGAGGATTCTAGGAACCTTGTCCATTCCCACTACTTGGTTCCATTACATTAGTTATCCTCTATAGTCCTTTTCATAACCCTAATTAGGTTCTTGTTAGATGACTCAGGCAATCCATTTCCCTAAGGATAGTAGTTTGAAGATGTGCTCAAGTAGATATTATGATCAATTTCCCATGCACAAATCTAATCTCCTACAAATGATTTTGCATTATCTAAAATTATGGTTGAAGGGGCACCAAACCTTGTAACAAGTACATCTAAGAATTCAACAACTGAATTCTTAGTAGCATCTTTTAATGCAATTGCCTTTGTCCACTTGGTAAATTAATATATAGTAGCTAGAATCCATTTGTAACCAGAGCTAGAAGGAGGATTGATATGACCAATAGAATCTAATCCCCAATGGACAAAAGGATGATCCACTTGAATAGGATGATGTTGAAGAGCTGCAAGTCTTTGCTTACCTAAAAAGAAAGCACATTTTTCACATTTTCTGATATGATCTATGGCAATCATGGAATAAGGATGGCTTGTAATAATCAACTCTCATGATCTTCATTGTGGTGGTTCCTACTAAAAAGTAGCCACCATCAGGACCATCATGAAGCTCCTTGATCACTCTTTCAACTTGATTTGCATCAATACATCTTAGCAAAGATCCATTGAAATATCTCCTAAATAAGATATCATCAACTATAGCATAGTGGATTGACTGCAATCTAAACTATCTCCTTTTAGCCTTATCCAACACTTGAGGATATCCATTTCTTACTAAGAAGGTCTTCATGTCAGCTATCCAATTCCTTAGATCATCATCTCTCACCTCCTATTTTTCTATCAACACTAAGAAAACTCCTTCATCTATTGTTTCTTGAGATGAGATCGTATGCTTGCACAGTCCTTTCCCTCTTACCAACCTAGTGATTTGGATGTCCACATCATACTCCATCATCTTAGTGATCCAACCTAGTCTTTTCTCACTAATATCTCTTCTCAATAGGAAATTTTTAATACTTGCATGAGGGACCAATAAGTAGATCTTATTGTGGGATATAAGATGTCTGAATTTCTTCAAAGATCTTATGATTGCAAGGGCTTGCTTCTCCACATAGCTATATTTGTCTTCATACTCCTTCAGTCCTTAACTAAAGAAAGCAATAGGTTGGTCTTCATTCTTATCATTCAATTCAATCAAAATATCATAAATATTTGACTCGCCTCCTAAGGTGTAAAGAATGAAATCCTTATCAGAATTTGGATTGATGAGAGTAGGGGATGAGGCTATGGTTTCTTCGATCTCTTCAAAACTTTCTTTCCCTTCCTTGGTCCATGAAAAGACCATATTCTTTTTAAAAAAAATTGTAAGAGGTTTCACCATGGTAGCTAAATTAGGGATAAATCTCCTCACAAAATTTATTCTAGCTAGAAAACTTTGTAGACCTTTCTTGTGACTAGGAAGGGAAAGAACAAGTATTTCCTTTGTCCTTTTTGGATCAATGGTTAGATCATCCTTAGATACAATGTCTACTAAAAATTTACCTTGATTAGTGGCAAAGGCACACTTTCTTGGATTCAAAGATACTCAATACTCTCTACATCTTATGAATACTTGTCTGAGATGAACAAAATGATCTGCTACATTCTTTGAATACACTATGATATCATCAAGGTAGACCAACACAAATATTTCAATCATGTTTTTGAAGGCCATATTCATCACCTTTTGAAATGTGGCACCTACATTTGTTAGTCCAAAAGTAATTTTACTATAGGCATAGGTGCCCCATTTGGTGTTGAAAGAAACCTTATATCTATTAGCCTCTTTGACTAACACTTGGATATAACCCAAGAATCCATCCAAGAAAGAGAATCTCTCTGAACCACTAACCTTAGACAATATATGTTCTATGGAAGGGATCGAGTGATGATCCTTAAGGGAGGCTTGGTTAAGATTCCTAAAGTCCACACATATCTAGTTTCTTGACTCTTCTTCCTAACACAAATAAGGTTTTCCACCCAAGAGGAATGCTTAATAGGGATATTGGCCTCAATCAAGTTAGATATCTCTTTTCTCATTAATGGTTTAATCTTGGGATTCAATGGCCTCTACTTTTTCCTAATAGGTATAACATTATCAACTAAATATATGGTGTGTTGAAATAGACTTGGGTCAAAACCCTTTAAATCATCATATGTCCAAGAAAATATATCATTAAATTCTTGACATAGATGAGCAAAACATTCTTGTTCAATTTTAGAACATACCTTCTCCATGTTTAACGTCCTTCCATCAGCAACCACAACTAGTATATGATCATCTTTGTTTGTAGAAGGTTCATGCCTCTATCCCTTGCTTGGTCATCATGATTGAAGACACTCTCTAAGGTAATGATACCCTTAGGTAACTTATTGGAGTTAAGACTGATGATTTGATCACCATACTGGTCATTCAATCTTGACTAATTTCTATTGCAGAACTCTACTTCATTTTGCAAGAAACTTACAATTTGTGCATCAAATTCAAAGAACTGCCAATTGATATTATTATTAGGATAGCAGGTCTAACTACCATTTTAATCTTTTATCTCTTCTGATCTTCAAGGCTCCTTGGCACATCATAAGACACTCCCACTATTGCAAGTCTATCAACATGTCTATTTCCTCTTCTAGGTATGCTATGAATGTTGAATGCATTGAAACTTTCAAGAAAATCCCTTACTCTATGTTTATAAGACTTCAAAAAACCATTCTCAGAGATATTTTGATTCCTTGCCTAATTAACCACTAGTTTTCTATCTCCATGTACACTTAAGATTTGAATTCCTCTTTTTTGAGAAAGTAAGAGACCCTAAATTAATGCTTCATACTCAGCCACATTACTAGTACAACTAAATTGGAGCCTAAATGAGAAGTAGTACCTTTCTAGTGCAGGAGAAACCAACACCACACCAACCCCTGATCCATTTTTATTCCTCGATCCATCAAAGTATATACTCTAGGTCCCACTTTTGTCTTCTTTGTTCTTCATTAGGTTAGGAATGACAATATCTTTCTCTGATATACAATAAGTACCAAGGAATTTCTCTAAGGTTTCTAATATAGGATCAAACTAATATGCATTAGCCAACTCATCTAAGAGGAAATTAGGTATCTTGACTAGAGAAGTGATAGGATCATTTGCTATGGGACTCTCATCTATCTCTAAGATGGTGCAGTTCATATTGATGAGATTAGGAGTGTATGCTTCAATATGATGGAGGGAAAATGTTTCTTCTCTAATCGAGGATTTAGTTCCAATCCTTGTTCTTAAAAACTAATGGGGACACAACCTAAGAATAGAATGGAACCAACAGAAAGGGAAAATTATATTAACTGAGAAAATAAGCTAGTACAAACAGTGCAGAGAAAATAAACTTCAAAACATGCCCTAAGGGCTTACAATAGCATAAATCTGGAGAATATATCTCCTTTTAGCACCCCCTCTCAAATTCCACTCCGAACTGCCTTTTACAATGCTAGAAATATCCTTAAATAGACCCCGGAGGGTTAAGGACTAGGAGTACATTCTAGAAAGTGCTAGTAGGCATCCATTGACGAAATAGAAGGTTCCAAAAGCTGCATTAGAAGTCGGTGCAAATCTAGAAGAATCCAAAAATGGTAACCGAACTTTCGGGAGGCATAACTTTTGAACCGTAGCTCTGATTGATGAACCCTTTACATTTTTTGAAAGCTCTCAAAGTTCTCTATAGACCTATGGACCAGCTTTGCTCGTCCCCCATTTTTTGACCCTTTTTGAGGTCATTTAATGCCCCAAACCTGACTTTGAAGCATTCTTAGGAGGTCTCCAAAACCCGAAAAATTGCAATAACTTTCAAACTATGGGGCCTATTGACCTAATTCTTTTTGTAGAATGCTCTAAATCATGATTAAATTCATTTGGCCAATTCACACCTTCTAGTTTACCGAAATGATGGCCCAAATACATGCTCCTATTTTTTCAAGATTTTCAAACGCACTGATAGTTGAACTATGAGAGTTGGAACCTTTATTTGTTCCAAATGGGTATCCAAAAATGTAAATACATGAAATAGAAACTAAGTCTAAGTACATTTTTTTGGGTGACATAGGATTGCCCTTATACCTCTGGATGCTCCTACATCAGACACCCAGGGTAGATTGAAAAGTGACCCTGTCACTTTATGGAGGGTAGAGGAAATCCCAAATGGGAAACCTCAGCTGCTGAAATCCAAGTTGAGTCATCGATTAGCCATCCTTTCCATTTGACCAAATACTCTTCATACTGCCTATTTCTGGTACTCCTACCCACACGATGATCTAGAATGTCTTCTATCTCCTCCTTCTTAGAAGCAGGAATTGGACATGGCTCTAAAACCAGCTCCTCGTCTGCACCATCATCATGATACTCTGTTAAATCTGCAATGTTGAAAATGGGAGAAATGTGAATACCATCTGGCAGCTCCACCTCATATGCATTTCCTAAGTTATGTTTCTTCAAAACTTTGAAAGGGCCAAATTTCTTCATTTTCAGCTTGTTGTAAGTACCAACTGGAAATCTTTCTTTTCGTAAGTGCACCATGACTAGATCCCCTACTTGGAATTTCTTATGTCTTCTCCTTTGATCAACCCTAGCTTTATACTCTTGATTCATCTTGATAATGTGTGCTTGAACCTCCTCATGTAGACGCTTTATGTGTTCAGCAAATTCCTCAGCTTCAACACTTGTCCTCTCCCCTTGTTCTATCTTCCTCAATTCTGGTGCAGTCCTTGGGCTATTCCCATATACAATTTGAAATGGTGATTTTCCAGTACTCATATTTATAGAGTTATTATAAGCAAACTCTTCTTGTGGTAGAATCAAATCCCATCCCTTTGGCTTATCTCCATCTAAACATCTCAGCAAATTGCCCAGACTTCTATTTACCACTTCTGTTTGGCCATCAGTCTGTGGGTGATGCGTGGAACTGAATTTCAACTCTGTTCTCAACTTCTTCCACAATGTCCTCCAGAAATACCCCACAAATTTAGTATCTTTGTCAAAAACTATACTCCTTGGAAGACCATGTAATCTTACCACCTCTTTGAAAAACAAGTCTGCAATATAGACAGCATCATGAGTTTTGTGGCATGGAATGAAATGTGTCATTTTGGAGAACCTATCAACCACCAAAAATACTGAGTCATTACCCCTTTGTGTCCTTGGAAATCCAAGAACAAAATCCATACTTATGTCCTCCCATGGCCTTGATGGAATAGGCAATGGCTGATATAGGCCAGTATTTTGACTAAACCCCTTGGCAACTTGACAAACCTGGCAACTCTGTACAAACTTCTTCACATCCTGTGTAATTTGAGGCCAAAAATAATGTTCTCTAAGAATGGCAATGGTCTTATCCCAACCAAAATGTCCTACCATCCCTCCACTGTGTTTCTCCTTAATCAGATTTTCCCTCATGGAACTCCTTGGAATGCACAATTGACTACCTTTGAACAACATGCCATCCTGAATCAAATAGTCTAACCACTTGGTTCTATCTATAGCAATAGGTTCTTTACAAGCTTTCCATGCTTCAGCAAAATCAGGATCCTCGGGGTACAAATTCTTGAGTTCATCAAACCCAACTACTTCAACTTGCATTGTTGTAAGAAACAACTGTCTCCTGCTTAGTGCATCTGCAACCCTGTTAGATTTTCCACTTCTATGCTTCAACACAAATGTATAACTCTGCAAGAATTCTACCCACTTCATATGCCTCTGATTCAATTTACCTTGGCTATTTAGGTACTATAATGCCTGATGATCAGTATACAAAACAAATTCCTTTGGCAATAAATAATGCCTCCATTTCTTTAAGGCCTGAACTATTGCATAGAACTCTTGATCATAAACTATATACTTCTGCTTTGCATCATTCAATTTTTCACTAAAATATGCAATAGGCTTACCTTCTTCGCTTAATACAGCCCCAATAACGCTACCACTAGCATCACAATCCACCTGGAATAATTTTCTAAAATCTAGGAGTGCCAACACAGGTTGTTCTGCCACCTTCTTCTTCAGCAATTCAAAACTTCTCGCAGCTGTTGCAGTCCATTTGAACTCTTTTCTATCCCCTCTTATTGTATCAATTAGGGGTGCACATATGCCACTGAAATTCTTAATAAACTTCCTGTAAAAACTAACCAGACCATGAAATGATCTTACCTCAGTAGTAGACCTTGGAGTAGGCCATTCCAAGATGGCTTTTACCTTCTCTGGATCCATTTTGAGACCTTCAGGTGATATAACATATCCCAAATAGACTAACTCCCTTTTTGCAAAGACACACTTCTTTAGATTAATTAACAGTTTCTCTTCCCTTAGCCTTTCAAGGACACTACGAATATGCAGTAAATGTTCCTCCAAAGTCTTGCTGAAAATTAAAATATCATCCAAATAGACAATAACAAATTTTCCCAAGAACTTCTTAAGTACCTCATTCATGAGCCGCATGAAGGTGCTTGGGGCGTTCATCAATCCAAAGGGCATGACTAACCACTCATAAAGACCCTCCTTGGTCTTGAAGGCTGTTTTCCACTCATCTCCTTCTCGAATCCATATCTGATGATAGCCACTCTTTAGATCTATCTTTTTGAAGTACTGAGCCCCACTCAAGAAGTCCATAAGATCATCCATCCTTGGTAAAGGAAACTGGTACTTGATGGTTATCCTATTTATAGCTCGAGAATCTGTACACATCCTCCACTCTCCATCCTTCTTTGGTACAAGTACTGCAGGTACTGCACATGGACTTAGGCTCTCTCGAATCAAGCCCTTCCTCAACAACTCCTAAACCTGTCTATTTAGCTCCTCTGTTTCAGTAGGAGTCATCATGTGAGCAGCCTTGTTAGGCAAACTAGCTCCTAGAATCAGATCTATCTGATGACTGATTTTCCTTACTGGTGGCAACCCATCTGGAACATTATCAGAGATAATATCTCAAAATTCCCCTAGTAAATCTAAAACTTCAAATGGTATTTCACTACTACCTTCTTTATCTTTCCTAGGAATCAAAGCATAGCACATATGCTGATGTTTCATGCCATCTAAGAACTTCCTTCCATCAACAAGAAAAATCCTAGCACTGCTACATACCTTTTCACCTTCCTTTTTCATGGGCTTCAATTTGTGGAAAACTCCATCCTTTGTCAGAGAGTATGTGTTTGCATGTCCATCATGTATTTCATGTCTATCAAACTTCCATGGTCTACCCAACAATAGATGGCAAACATCCATCGAGATAACATCACAAAGAACTTCATCATGGTAACTCCCAATTTTGAATTTTACTAAACATTGTTCACTTACCAAGACCTTATGATCATCTTTTACCCAAGAAATCTGATAGGGTTGGGGATGTTTCTCCCTCTTGAGCTTTAGCTTAGAGACCATCTCTTCTGATACCAGGTTATCAGTGCTACCACCATCAATGATCACATCACAACATTTATCCTCACACTTGCATCTGGTACGAAACAAACTCCTTCATTGTCCTGGTTCATTCTCACCACTTAGTAGGACTCTTTCATTTACCAAGGTCTCTCCTCTTTCTGCATCCTCTGAATGTGATGATTGTGCATCCTCATCCACATGATCAACCCTAGCTTGGCCCTCAGCTCTCCTATCTGTCCTTCCTTTTCGTTGAGGGCATTCAAAGGCACGATGACCTTCTTCATTGCAATGGAAACAGGTACCACGAAAGCCTCCTCTTTCTTGTCCATGTCCTTTACCTCTTCCTCTTTGATTTCCAAAGTCTTGATCATGGGAGCAGTTGAAACCCTCATTCCTCTGGTTTCTGCTAGTACCCACATCTTCATTTTTCTTTTGGGTTTCATTGCAGCCTCCAGATGATCTACCACTTCCCCTTCCTCCTTGACCACATCCTCTTTGTCTTCCTTCAAACCTTTTATTCAACTTCTCTTCAAATTGTAGGGCAAACTGGTATGCATCTTCAACGCTGGTCATTCTTACTAGACTTAATTCCTCCTGGATGCTAGGTCGCAACCCACTTATATAACGAGCAACCTTCTCCTTATTTGCTTCTGCATGCCCCGCTCTAATCAAGAGTCGGTAAAAATCCTTTGTATATTCTTGGACTGATCTTCCTGCTTGCTTTAACCCATGCATCTTCTTAAACAGATCAAGCTCGTAGTCCACAGGAATGAACTGCTTCTTCAATTTGTCCACCATGCAATCCCATCTTGTGATCTTCTCTTTTCCTCTTCTAAGTCTTTCCAGTTGAACCTCTTGCAACCAGATTTTTGCATGGCCTTTTAGTTTGGCCTTTGCAAACTTAACCCTATCTGGGTCCCTTATATCCTGATACTCAAAGTATTCTTCTAGTTCATTGATCCAATCGATCAACTCATCTGGTTTCAGATTTCCTGAAAATATACCCACTTCAATTGTAGGTCTTTTCCCAAACTTAGTAATGGCCCTAAAACGCCTTTCCTCTACAGGATTCAAAACTTCCTAGTCAGCTTCCTCTTCTGGTCCCATTACTTCCTCTTCATTGTCATCCTCACTATTGTCACCTGCGGCAACATTTGCTCCCCTATGAAGCTCCTTTTGCAATGCTTGTACCTGCCTCTGGAGGGTTCTAACCTCCTCAAGATCAATAGCTCTGGCCCTTCTGCCACGCTCTCTTCGTGGAGGCATCTTCTAATTCAAACCCACAACCACACAGTCCTGGTGCAAACTGCCTCACAGTCGGCACTCTGTCTACACACTCAGGAAAATTGGCTCTGATACCACTTGATGGGGACACAACCCAAGAACAGAATGGAACCAACAGAAAGCAAAAATTATATTAACTAAGAAAATAAGCTAGTACAAATAGTGCAGAGAAAATAAACTTCAAAACATGCCCTAAGGGCTTACAATAGCATAAATTTGGAGAATATATCTCCTTTTAGCACCCCCTCTCAAATTCCACTTGAACTGCCTTTTACAATGCCAGAAATCTCCTTAAATAGACCCCGGAGGGTTAAGGACTAGGAGTACATTCTAGAAAGTGCTAGTAGGCATCCACCGACAAAATAGAAGGTTTCGGAAGCTGCGTTAGAAGTCGGTGCAAATCTAGAAGAATCCAGAAATGGTAACCAAACTTCCGGGAGGCATAACTTTTGAACTGTAGCTCTGATTGACGAACCCTTTACATTTTTGGAAAGCTCTCGAAGCGCTCTATAGCCCTATGGACAAGCTTTTCTCGTCCCCCATTTTTTGACCCTTTTTGAGGTCATTTAATGCCCCAAACCTAACTTTGAAGCATTCTTAGGAGGTCTCCAAAACTAAAAAAATTGCAATAACTTTCAAACCGTGGGGCCTATTGACCTGATTCTTTTTTTGGAATGCTCTAAATCATGATTACATTCATTTGGCCAATTCACACCTTCTAGTTTATCGAAATGATGGCCCAAATACACGCTCCTATTTTTTTAGGATTTTCAAACGCATTGATAGTTGAAGTATGAGAGTTGGAACCTTTATTTGTTCCAAATGGGTATCCAAAAATGTAAAGACATGAAATAGAAACTAAGTCTAAGTACATTTTTTTGGGTGACACAGGATTGCCCTTATACCTCTGGATGCTCCTGCATCAAAAACATGTATGACTAGTCAGAGGATATGTAACCACCTATTTGGGTGGTGAAATCTCTTTAAAGACAAATGGAAAAGTGTGGTTTAACCTCAATAATTGATATATCTTGAATTATAGTATAACTAGGGCATGCATGTAAGGCCATTTCAACATTATTAAGGATTCATACAATTTTGATAGTACTACCATCTAACTACAATACATCCTTAACAATGGGTTCATATTTCACTTCTAAGATATTAGCAACACATTTGGGCATTACTGAACTACTAGCCCCTAAATCAATCATGCAGTTGTGGACTAGCTTATCTCCTATAATTAGAGAAACATAAAATGGAGGAGGTTTAACTTTTTTACTTGTTTCTACTTCTTTTGATGGTTGTACCAAACTTGCAACATTCTCCATGCTAGGTGGTTGATCTCTAAGTTCAATGCTTTCCAACTCTTGCTGCTACAGCCTCTTCTATTATGGTATGATAGCCACAACATCCCACATAGAAATTTTCACATTGGTCTTCTTCATTTGATCTATCATGCTAAAAGATGCATTAGATGCCTTGGTAGAAACCCTAGATGCAAAAGGTTGAGATGGAATAGCTCAAGGGTCATTCACATCTCCTCTACTATCATTTTGTCTTTGTTGTCAAGGAGCATTAGCAGGTTAATTAGCACTGTGTTGCTGGGAAACTATTTGTACATGAGGCACTACACTTGATTTTGAAGCCTAATTAGGAGTAGGAGGAGTAATGTCTTCAACAACTCTTCTCTTTCTCCTAGTATTGTAAGCACAGGAATCTTGGTTTACATTACAATGCTCTTCCACCAGATGGTTCATGTAAGAACAACCATCCTACTAAAAAGTATCAATAAGTTGATTAGCATTGTATTGTTGGGCAACTGCTCACTCTAGTATAGTTAATCCCAAGTAAGATTTTTCCTTCAGATACATGCAATATCCAAAGGAGTAGTTACAAGAAGGGCATATATCTTGATCTTGGGCAAGATTGTTCTGAGGAACTAAAGCCCTATTTAGGTTGGTGTTAGTAGTCTGGGGGTGTTTGATAGGTCTATTATAATTGTAAGGGTCATGACTCCAAGTTTGGGATCTATCATGAATGGGACCTTGACTTTGGAGTTGGAAAGGCCTATTATTTTGAACTTGCTTCCTCTTCATAGTTACCAACTCATTGCCATTTTTTTGTGCTATTGAACTATTATCCTCCTATCTACATTGTACATTAGTGTGCACATCATGTCCTCAATCCTATCAACTCCATTAGAGGATGTGGAGGCTATTGGGACCACAACAAGAGTTTGACTTGCAGAGGAAGTATGAACAGGGGCTATACTAGGCTGATGATTGGGCATGTCTAGGAAGAAAGGCATTGGAGGCCTTGGAGCTAACTTCCCTCCTTGTATCAATATATTTTCTTCTCATAGGGAAACCTCATAAGAATTTGGTAGTGTCCCCTCCCATAGATTATAGAGTGGTAGCAATATCACTATTGAAGGCCCTAAGGTAATACAAGAATGCATTACCAAGAAAAGGCTTTACAGAAATAGATATTCGATCCCATGTCTTTTGAAATCTATAATTAAAATTATTCATACATTCATGGGGTGCCCTCTTGATAGTTGTCAATTGTTCCAAAAGTGATAGATGATCACTTTTTTTCTCAAAATGCTTGCATAGAGTTGCTCCTAACCCATCCCAATCAGCAATAGAGTTATGAGGCAAACATCTATACTATTGTAATGTTTTCCCCTTCAAAGATGAAGCCAATATACTAATAGAAACATAATCTTCAAATATTCCATGTATATTACAAACATTTTCAACCTCTTGGATGTGTTCTAATGGGAAGATGGAGGTTTTACCAGTAAACTCAGGTATACTTTTAAGAGGTGATATTGGTATGTCATTCCTTTGGACTAATAGGAGAGGACTCCCACCATTAAAGATGGTGAAAGTATGAGCTCTAGCCATGTAAGCAAGTGATTTATTGATATGAGCAAATGGTATTCTATGTTGAGATCTAACAACAAAAGGAGTGGAGATAGATCTTACAGAAGTATGTGTTACTGTTGCACTCCTAACTAGTGATAGAGATACCCTAACCTTTCTTTTGGGATTAGAAAAAGAAAGCTCTTAGTATTGGAACTTACCTCTAGAGGATGCCCTTGTTTTAGCTTTGGGCATGAACCACAACAAATTGGTCTAGAAGCTAGATGTGGAATGGAGTAGAGTCACCAAGTGCTTAGATATGAGCCTCTTGAAGGCCTAAAAATACCAAGAAAAACACTATCTTCTCAACATGAATTGAAACTTTTCTTCTTGACACCAGTGAACTTGAAATCTTCTAAGTATAAGTCCCACTAGGTATGCAAAAAATTGGTCTCACAAAAGCTTGCACCCTTGTTCAAATTTTTGACTTAAGGACAACCTTGTGAAACATGGAAACAACCTCCAAGTTGTGGGACTTGAACTATGAGGTTGAGTCTCTAGAAAAGGTTGGCTTCCTCTACTATTAGGATGCACTTAAACTACACTTGAAGAGAAAAGGGAGAAGGGATGCATGAGAGAAACTACCTAATCTAGTCTAAGGAGGTGATGCACCAAAATAGGGTTTTCAATCCTACCTCTACCCATATATGAACAATTAACTAGTTATAACCTCAAAGAATAAAAATTTAGACCTTGTTTATTCTAACAACCACATGCAAATCAAACAAAAAAAGAATGTTATAGGAAGAAACTTCACCCAATATCATTTAGATGCCAAAAAAGATACACTCATGCAAATTGTGAAATATAGATAAGAACATTAACTAGAGGCAAAGGGGTCTTGCATAGTGTGTTAATGGTTGAAAAATATACAACAGAGAGTTGCAATGGCTCAAAGGTAAAGGGAATTTACAATGTGCATGTGAAACATGCCAAGGAAAATAAAGAAGAATATATCTTTGAGAAGTTATAGAAAATGTGCTTTTATAGCTTAAGCATAACTAGATATTTCTAACAGAACCACTTCATAACCACTATTACAAATCTGGAAAATATCTAATCCCAATATAAAATTGGATGCTAGCAATTCACTTGTCCAACAAAAAAGCTCTGAGAGGTCAAGAATGGTAATTATTAACTTTTGACTAAAAAGATGGATCAACAGGTGTTTATGGAGTGTTCCTTTGCATTTATTAGACCTAGGGAATGATGAAAGTGGTTACAAGAGATAAAAATGATTAGATTCATCATCAAGGAGCTACTTCTACTATCATAAGTGTACCAAATTAGTTTTGTTATTTGATCAACTAAGTCATCCATCAAGCCTTGCCACATGGACAAAACACCTTTTACCATTCTACCACTCTACGAAGTCTTCATGCTTTGATAGTCCATGGTTGTAGCTTTGCCACCACCTTTCTTCAATAATAGTTCTTGATTGTGAAACTATGACCAATTGGTTATTACTACTTCATAGCCTACCCTTGACATCTTTCATTAACTACCATGACCTTGCAAAGACTAAGATCTTGACTGCATTCACATTGTAGCCACTTTGACCTATAGTTCACCTTCTAGCCTTGCGCCCAAGTGAAACAAAGAAATTTCTTGATCACAACTCTAATCGTAACTAAATTCTTACATGTTGTGATAGTGCATTGACCATAGATCTGAACGATCTAAGAGTGTTAAATTCATCCTTGAACATTGAAGATTTTTCCATTACCGAACTGTCGTGACTTAAACCATAATATGCCAAAGTCACCCTACAACTAGGCAAAAATAATGTAATTGCCCCATTAGGACCCTGACTTGGGTTGAACTAGCTAACTATACAATGATATGAACACAAAGCAATCACACCTTCGCTAGCTTGACCTGAGTTAGCACTTAACCCACCACAACTATGTAAATCACATGATCACAACTTTGAAATGTTCTAAGGCATACATGAAATAAAGTGGTGAGACATAGGATAAAGACATGACAAAAGTTTAAAATAGATCCTTGTGAAGCATTTGATCATTTGAACATTTGAAAAGTATAACCATTAGATGGCTCAACATTTGAAATCAATTTTCTTGAGGGAGGGCACTTTTGGTTAAAAGATACCATTAGCTCCTCTAATAGAATTCACAACATCTTTTACTCTAGTGCAATATTGGAAAATGTTCTCACCTTCTTGCATTTTCATCTCATCGAACTTCCATCTTAGACTTTCTGATTTGGCTATCAAAACATTTTTATCTCCTCCATAAATTGTTAGAATTACAATATGAAAGGTAAACTTCTGAGGGGGGTGGGGCGTGGTGAATTAGCAATTAAAACTTGAACCCATAAAACTTTCACCACACATCCATCGCATTCATGCATTCAATAGATAAAATGAATAACATGTAAAGCACATACATCTAAATCATGTAAACATATAAGAAATCACACATATAACACTAGATATGATTACCCAGAAACCCTACAAGTGAGAAGGTAAAATTGAGGTGGGGATGAAACCCACAAATCTTCACTACTACAGTTGTAAATTGTATCCAATTAAGGTTACAATGTTTTGACCGTGAATCATGATCTATCCTGTGAAATGTTTTCCCTATTAAAGTCTTACAAAAACTATTAGGTCTCACCTTGTTAGAGGATTTCAACACCCTCTTAGAATTGTGCCTTGTTAGAGGACTTCAACTTACAACTAAGTAAGTACCTTATTAAAGGATTTCATATAGCCTGCTAGGAATACTCTGTTAAGAGATTTGACTAAAATCACTTGTTAGAATGTCTCAAAATAGATCTTGTGATTAGCACATGCTTGTTGATAACAGATCACCTCTAAACAATGTCTTCTTGATCCTTCTTGATGAGATGTATCAATGCTATATCATTTTCTCTATCCTCTATTCTTCTCTAACTAATTTTTCAATTCACTATTTCTTCATAACTTTTAAGTCTCCATGAATGCTCTATTTTGCACATGCAAATTTTCTCTATACTCTCCTTCAATCCCTTACAAACTCACTAATAGTTTTAGGGTTTTTTCCTCCTTAAGAAGACTAGGAAACTTAGGGTTAGGTATGAATCTATGGCTGAGATTCATCCACATTGCCACTTAAACCTTCCCATTTTCAAATTGACTACATGTAATTGCATAGGGAATCCAACTATAGATTCATCCTTATCTCCAAAAGATTGTAATCTAATCTTAAGTCTGCTCAAAAATGGTTTACATAGTTGTTTGTTCCATTACAACCAAATATGTCCAAACTGTGTTACTCAGCATATGAAGCCTTTGATGCTCAGCATGCACTATATTTCTGTTGTGACTCAACACCTACACTACTTAGTATCCACTATTTACTTACCTCTTGAATCACTCGAAATGGTCTATCTGCTCGGCACCCATTGTAACTCGAATGGTCTAATATTTACATGTTGTGCTCAGCATGTATTACTAGTTTGGCATGAACTAAGTAAATAGCTTAAGTGTATTGACACTCACTTGTCAAAACCAATCTAAGATCAACAATCTCCCCCTTTCACATGCGTTGGTGTTTGAAAATGCTACCAGTTTCCAATTACCCCAATGAGAACAAGACACATCTAGGGGTAGCTAACTCTAATTTTTTATATATCCTTTTAGACACTGTGTCAACTATAAGGCTTGACCCTTCTTCGACTTCAGGCTCTACAAAACCTAGGCAAGGTGGACCTCACATTCAATTAATATGGTCCTAGTGTAAAATCATATTCCTAAATCTAACAAAGTAGATAGAACCCTTATATCTCCTAATAACTCATGTAATGACATAGATCTATAGTAGCAAATTGCAAATCTAGGAAATTCATAAGCTAAGTGAGGGTTAGACTTTTTATCTCTTCAACATGAAAGGGAAAAATGCTTGATTAATGATGTTGAACTCAAAAAACCCTCAAATATGCAGCAACATGAACAAGTGATCCTATAGCTTATCAGTGCCTTTTTGATTGGGCAATTATATGAATCAATCACAAACATATGGATACCTAAGACATATTCATCTATTCAGATATCTGATCTATCTATCCACCTTGTAAATAGACATCTATGTTCAATCTAAATCTCATTCTTACCTGATATCCTCCTCAATAAACTTGTAACCCTATTGATTTCACTAAAGAATTTACATAATTCCTTGAATTACAAGAAATAATGAAATAACATACAACCTTAAGTGACTACAACTATGAGCTAGACTCTTTGTTCAAAGATCATAAAACATTATAGCTTACTAAGAAAGGAGATAAGATTTAAAATGAAACTCAATCATCTGTTATTCTTCATATTAATTTCCTTGAAATAATACATTCATATGCAGGAAATCAAAACATAAAACACCTAATAAATCTGAACTCATTCTATAATCTACACTACTATTGTTCATACAAGAAAATTATGCTAAAAGAATGGTGTCACAATCAAGGAAACATGTCAAAAACTAGAACCAATGGTCTCATAGTGAAAAACTGGAACCCTTAATTGTAGTGCCTCTCCCATTTGACTTTTGTTAGTCATCCTGATGGATGCAACCCTATTGATCTTTTGTTGTGATGGGATCATGATTGTGACCCTGAGTGGTCTACACTGTCGAGGTGTTTAGATTTATGTTGATGTATCAGTTGCTTTGATTATGCTTTTGATTGATCAATGAGATTATTATAAGGAAACTCAGGTGCAGAAACAACTTCCTACACTAATCTCATTAGGAAAGTAGGATGCAAATCCTATTAAAATCTTCTACACTTATAGATTCAATATCATGTAAACAACAATATTGCAGCCAACCATGCATATAGAAAATAGAAAGAGAGAGAAACACATAACACAAAGATTTTCCAGTGGGGAAAAATCTTTTGGTAAAACAACCCCACCCCTTCAGAACCTACACAATGTATTATCTTCAACACAAGGTTACAATACACTTGCAATGCAAGTTCAACATCGAGAACAAAAGACTCCAGTAGCTACTCATAGTACCAACAATACACTTTTTCGCATTGCATCTCTTCGCAACCCTAAAAATGCTTATAAAATGCACTTCACTTTAGGGCTACTCCCAAAGGTAAACCATATTAGGGTTTTACCATTCTCCGAGAAAATAGGAAGCCCACTATTCAGTAGAGTGTACAGTACTCAAGTATCTTAGTTGCCACATGTCTTCACCTATCATTGAATCTTCCTAACATAGCTCTTATGTGTCATAGGAATTTGTCATATCCATTTTAGCCATGATCTCCTTACACACAATTCAATTTGTCGACACATTAACATTATTTGCAAGAAATACATTTTACAAAACAAATAATAAGAATAGGAATTATAAAAGGTTGAGATACCTTATTCCTAACATTCTCCCACTTTTTGAACACCTTGTAAGAGAAACAGGAACATAATAGGAACTAACCGCTATAGACTGAAAGGCCCATAGACTCTAAACACCATCTAAACTTCTCAATGAACACTGGTTTCGTTAATGCATCTGCAACATTCTTCATAGTATCTACCTTTTCCAAATTTACCTTTCCATCTTCCACCATATCTCTCACAAAGTGATACTGCACATCAATGTGCTTCGTTCTGGCATGGAAAGTTGGATTCTTTGCAAGGCAAATAGCACTCTGACTGTCACACCAAATAGTAATCTATTTTGCATCAACACCAACATCAAAACACAATCTCTTAAGCCAAATGGCTTCCTTACAAGCATGAGTAGCAGCCATGTACTCAGCTTCTATAGTGGACAAAGAAACCACAAGTTGTCTCTTGCTCATCCAACTGATGGCACCACCAAACATAGTGAACACATAAGCACTAGTGGATCTCCTGTGGTCAATATCACCTACCCAATCTGAATCCAAAAACCCATGAATAAAAACTAAATGCTGAGATCTAGAAGAGTTACCATGATAACATATGGAGTAATCTGATGTACCCCTCAAATATCTGAATACTCGCTTAACTGCATCCCAATGTATCTATCCAGGATTAGCCATAAATCGACTTAGGACTCCCACTGCTTGGGCAATGTCTGGTCTTGTACAGACCATAGCATACATAAGACTACCAACTGCACTAGCATAAGGTACTCTACTCATGTCCTCCACCTCACTAGGAGATTTTGGACAATCATCTATAGATAACTTTGTTCCCACAGGAATAGGAACACATAGTGTTCTACAATCTGCCATGTTGAACCTATCCAACACAGACTTCACATACTTACTCTGACTTAGCCAAAGTTTTCTGTTAGACCTGTCTCTATTGATTTCCATACCCAAGATGTACCTAGCTGTCCCAAGATCTTTAACCTCAAACTGTGCTAACAACTGAGATTAAAAATCAGAAATCATACCCTTACCCTTTCCAAACAGCAACATATCATCAACATATAATGCAACAGTAAGAAGGCGATCATTTTCAATTCTAAAATAAATACAATGATCTGATTTTGATCTTACAAATCCAATTGACAACACAAAAGCATCAAACTTAAGGTACCACATCCTAGGAGATTGCTTCAAACCATATAGA
Organism: Cupressus sempervirens; assembly: GCA_028749045.1. Taxonomy (NCBI): domain Eukaryota; kingdom Viridiplantae; phylum Streptophyta; class Pinopsida; order Cupressales; family Cupressaceae; genus Cupressus; species Cupressus sempervirens. The sequence continues at coordinate 61,325,987 of CM053783.1, forward strand.
GACTTCTTTAATCTGCAAACTAAGGATTCTTTACCTTTAACAATGTAGTGCTCAGGCTATGACATATAAATCTCTTCCTCCAAATCACCATGGAGCAAAGTTGTCTTCACATCCATCTGTTCTATCTCTAAATCATATGATGTAGCAAGAGATAACAAAAATCTAATGGATGTCAACTTTGCAACAGGAGAGAATATTTCACCATAATCTATTCCCTCTACCTGTGAATACCCCTTTGCAACCAATCTAGCTTTGTACCTTTTAACACTACCATCTACACAGAATTTCTTCTTGAACACCCATTTATAGCCAACAAATTTTCTCCCTTTAGGAAAAGGTACAAGGTCCCATGTTTTTTTTTTCTCTAATGAAGCCATCTCATCATCCATAGCCTCAATCCATGAACCTGCATCTTCCATGCCCAAAGCCTCTTTCATAGATCTAGGCTCATCAGTGTTAGTAATCAAAGCAAAAGCACAACTAGAATCTAACATAGAATAACCAAACCTTTCTAGTTGCTTTCTTTCTCTTGTGGATCTCCTCAAGGGCTGAGGTTGAGGTTGTTCTTCCTCTTCTTCTAAACTATCAGAGCTACTAGAGCTCTCCTGATCATTAGAGCCAACATGGTCTCTTTGTTCAGTCTTCTTAGGGGTAGGAGGTAACTGAACAACATCTTTTTCCTTTTCTTTTTCATCTAGTTGTAGCACAATAGGAGATGTTAGCTCTCTAAAAATAACATTTCTGCTATACAACACCTTACTAGTCACAAGATCCCAAAGCTTGTATCCTTTTACACCAGCATTGTACCTGATGAAAATACATTTAATAGCTTTATTTTCCAACTTAGATTTTTTCTCCATTGGAACATGTGCATAAGCTTCACAACCAAAAATATGAAGATTTCTAATTGAAGGCTTCTTACCAGACCACACCTCCATGGGTGTCTTACCAACAAGGACTGATGTAGGAGATCTGTTAACCAGATAGAAAGTAGTGGCCACAGCTTCGGCCCAACACCTTTGTTCTAAACTAGCTCCACTAAGCATACTCCTAGCCTTCTCCATCAATGTCTTGTTCATTCTCTCTATAACTCCATTTTTCTCTGGGGTATAAGGATTTGTCTTATGCCTCTCGATACCTTGTTCTTTACAGAACTATTCAAACTCTGCTGAGCAAAACTTACCACCATTGTTAGTTCTCACACACTTAATCTTCTTACTAGTTTGATTCTCTACAAGGGCTTTAAATTCCTTGAATTGACTAAAGACTTGTGTCTTACTTTTAAGGAAATAAATCCATGTCCTTCTACTATAATCATCTATGAAAGATACAAAAAATATAGACTTGGAGATTGAAGGATCTTTTACAGGACCAAATACATCAGAATGAATAAGATCCAAAACATCAGAAGATTTGTGAGAACTAGAGTAAAACTGAACATGATTTTGTTTACCATATACATAGTGTTCACAAAAGTCAAACTCAAGATTGCAACCATTTAACCCCTCAACAAGATTTTTATTTTTCAAGGTTCTGAGACCCTTTTCACCAATGTGGCCAAATCTCAAATGCCACAACATTGTCTTTTCTATAGGAAGCTTTCCTTCCAAAGTTTTTGCATTGCCATCAGAACCAATAACCACAGTCTTCTTTACTGCTTGTTCAAATGGTGGGGATGAAGTGATAGCTACTCTCTTCTTTGAAAAAGAAGAACTATTACACTGAGAAATGTATGCATCAAGCTGAAACAAAGTACCTCTCCTAGTACCCTTAGAAGGCACCATAGCTCCTCTCATCATCTTACATTCATCTTTAGAAAAAACAACTTGCACACCTACATCATTCAGCATACTTATAGATAATAGATTTTGTGCCAAACCTGGAATGTGCATAACTCCATTGATTCCCTTTACTCACCCATCAGGAAATTTGATAGTGACCCTTCTACGTCCAACTATCTTTAGGTGAGAATCATCACCCAAGTACACCTTTCCACCATCGAACTCTTCATATCTTGAGAACCAGTTTTGATGAGAGATCATGTGAAAAGATGCTCTTGAGTCAACCAACCACACATCATCAGATGCATGGGCTGCCAAAGCTACAATGAATGCATCGCCATCTTCTTGAGATTTTTTAGAACCAGAATCTGAGGCTGTCTTCTTCTTCTTAGGCTCTTTACAGTCTTTACAGAAGTGCCCAGTCTTATCACGGTTCCAACATTTTTCCTTGGACTTATTGGAAGTCTTTGACTTCCCACGGGATTTGGATCTACCCTTATTATCAGACTTATTGTCATTTTTCTTCCCTCTTTCCATGGATCTCCCATGAATAGCAAGGGCTTCTTTCTCTGAAACAAAAGCCTTTCTCCGCATCTCCTCTAATAGCAGCGAAGACACCACATCATCCATTTTGAAGGTGACTAATGTGCTTCCGAGAGCCATCACAAGATGGTCCCATGAATTCGGTAAAGAACACAAAAGTGTGTAGCAACAATCCTCCTCCTCTAACTTGACACCAGCTAATGTCAACTATGCAACCAGTAGATTAAATGCATTTAAATGATCCGTTAAGGATCCACCTTCCTCCATTCATCGAGAATACAACTTCTTCCTCAAGAACAACTTGTTCACCAAAGATTTGGCCTGATACACGGCCCCAAGTCTCTCCCACAAACTATATGCGGTTTTCTCATCTAGAACATTCAGAAGGACTGCATCAGTTAAACATATTCTTATGAGACTCTTAGCTTTACGATATTTGATATCCCAATCTGCTTGAGCTATAGTTTCTGGTCTTGTAGCACTTTTAGTCACTTACCATAGGTCACGATCTTCCAACATGTCTTCCATCTCGAGTTTCCACAACTCGAAATTAGTGCCATTAAATTTCTCCACCTCCATTCTTCCATATGATGAACTCACCATCACAATCTGCAAATAAGATTTAGGATGCTCTACTCAAGACTCCCACTCATCTTGAGATTAGCTCAAAAAACCCTACCCAACAACTAGGATCAAAAGTTGATCAAGCTCTGATACCACTTGTAAGGAAACTCAGCTACAGAAACAGCTTCCTACACTAATCTCATAAGGAAAGTATGATGCAAATCCTATTAAAATCTTCTACACTTACAGATTCAATATCATGTAAACAACAATATTGCAGCCAAACATGCATACAGAAAATAGACAGAGAGAGAAACACATAACACAAAGATTTTCCGGTGGGGAAAAATCTTTCGGTAAAACAACCCCACCCCTTAAGAACCTACACAATGTATTATCTTAAACACAAGGTTACAATACACTTGCAATTCAAGTTCAACATCGACAAAAGAAGACTCCAGTAGCTACTCATAGTACCAACAATACACTTTTTTGCATCACATTTCTTTGCAACCCTAAAAATGCTTATAACATGCGCTTCACTTTAGGGCTACTCCCAAAGGTAAACCGTATTAGGGTTTTATCTTAGTTGCCACATGTCTTCACCTGTCATTGAATCTTCCAAACATAGCTCTTATGTGTCATAGGAATCTGTCATAACCATTTTAGCCATGATCTCCTTAAACACAATTCAAGATGTCAACACTTTAACATTATTTGCAAGAAATACATTTTACAAAACAAATAATAAGAATATTAATTATAAAAGGTTGAGACACCTTATTCCTAACAATTATGATGTGATTTATAGTTCACTGAGGTTTGTTCCAATGGTTACCAGGATCGATGTGGTATCATGAGGTTGTTCCATGATTACCTTGAGGTGTGTGCAGAGGTTGGACTGTGTAATTTTTACCATGCTACACTAGACTAGGTTCTTGTAGCAGTGGTTAGTCATGTTTATAACTATGGTTGTTTATGTGTTTTAAATGTCTTTTTATTCAGAGTAAACAATGATTATTAAATGCTTAAGTAATTAGAATGGATTGTTCATGTTAGATTACTTGGTTTGTGCTACGGGCATTTACCTTGTCATATTTTGATCTGAGAGATATATGTTACTTATGTGATGTTTTACTTTTGAGGCGACCCAAGGGTCATATGTTATACTTTGATTTTAGTATCTTAGATATTAGACTACTATGTTGTTCAGTTAATCATATCGCATGATGATGCCCTTTTGAGATGACAGTGTGTTTTATGATGATATCTGGTTATCTGGTATTTGGACATACCTCTGATTTTGTTATGTGATGGAATTAATGCTATGGTTATTTACTTCAGTATTGCATTGTTACGCTTTATGCGAACATGAGTGATGTAAATAGATTATTTTAATATAATTAAATAAATGGTTAAATTAGGTGATTTAATGCATTATTGCTTCAGCTATGTTATTATATGCAACTGCACTTGATTGTGTTGTTTAGTGTGCAGGATTTATATCGCTGGCAGTGGCACATGGAGTTAGTGATTCAACCTTTCATATTTTACCAATGTCATCTTGGTATGGTCAACGTATCCTTAATTAAAGTGTTTAAATTAAACCTTTCAGTGATTATTAAATCTGAACTCATTTGCATTATGTGATTAGACCAGTAAGCGTGTCTATGTCGCGAAAGTTATTAAGGAGATTTATGTGTTTTTGGGTTTTTGAGCTTTTTAATTGATTTGTTTTAATTTCTGGAAGCTTTGACATAGATGAATTCTTATTTATAGGAATAGCCTATTTTTGTTTGGGTCAATTCAAGGTTTAACTAGGTTGGCTAGTTATTTGCCCTAATCGATTATTCACTCAAAAAGTGAATAAGTGTCCAAAGAGGAATTTAATTCCTCACTTCTCACTTTCAAATTGGAAAGTTAGAGAGTAAAACCCAAAATTCTCTTCATGAGAATTTACTATTTTGTTCGTTGTGAGAGCTACAAGCGTGGGATCATCGCGAGGTTGGGCTCGTTGGATCTGGCTTAGGGAAACCTTGGATTGTCGTGATTTTCAACTACTTTTGCGACATATTTATTTTATGGTTCAGATTCCTGTTTTTCCCTTTTGGCTATGAGGTAGGGCTTTCCTCTTTTATTGTTTCTACTCTGTTTCTACTTCTATTTTTGGTAGCCATTTGTTTGGAGGCTGATAACTAGTGTTCCCCTCCGTTTCTATATGCTAGTTCTACCTGGTTGGGTGAGTATGAACATTTCCCTATTTTTTGGGATGAGGGTTTGGTATTTTACGCTATTATGCTGGCCATTTTTGCATACAGTGTATGATTCTATTTATTTTTGGATTTTTTGGGTTTTTGTGCCCAAAGGTCAAATGGGTTTTAATTTTGAAGTTTTACCAAAATTTGGGGTTTTTACCTCGTTTTGCATGCCGCCCTATTTTCTTGGGTTTTCTCAAAACAATGTGGGTCGTGGACTTGGATGATCCACTTGGGTATCAATCAGACCACTTCTGCACTTTTATGTTGCACTGGTATGCATGTTGCATCTGTACTCTCGACGTTGTGTTTAGTTGAGTGATTTTATACCTGTTATGGTTTCTTTTAGACCTTTTCTTTTGTTTCATGAATGCTAGGATTTGTGTAGAATCCATACTCTTGGATTGAGGCTGGTGGAGTAAGTTCATAACTTTTGGTTTTGTTACATCATTGGGATTTGTGTAGAATCCATACTCTCAGATTGAGGCTGATTGAGTGATTTTATGATGTATGGTTTTATTAGCTTTGGGATTCATGTAGAATCTATCCTCTTGAGTTTCTTTTAGTTGGGTGTTTTGTTTTGCATTGTGTTCTAATTCCTGTCCTTGTTTTATGATCTTCATGATGGTGGTGTACCACACACGAGTATGTACACGTACATTTTTTGGGTGACTTGCGAGGCCCAATCTTTCGTGGATTTGCCAAAAGTTATGATCATTGGGGTTGGGATGGGATTATGCATGCCCACAGGCACTTGTCGTAGGATGAGCATGGGTAGCATAGGGTAGCATATGGAGAGGGCTTCTATCTCGTAGCCTGGTGACCTTAGTCCCATAGGGTTGGCAGAGGAAGTTTTAAATAAGTGATAATTAAAGTAAATGTGTGACTGGTAATAAAAACTTAAGATAATAAAATGTGTGTGCAAGGCCCTCCATTGAGGAGTTGAAACACACGGTCCGAGCTTGGGCTTGTCGATGCTAGGAAACTCTCCATGATGTCAGCCCCTACTTAGTAGCCTTTTGAGTGTCTGACCAGGACCTGTACTCCTTGCATTGTCTTAGTTTCTTGGTTGCAGCCATCATACTGTTTGGTGTGAGTGTTAGCCTTGGATGTTGTTTTGTGTGTTTGTGGTTGGATCTTTATTTCCATCAGCATGGTGGGTGTGGACCTATGGGTTCCACGTGGTTGGGAGGCATAGCTACCTTCACCACTGCTAGGGACTGGTGTACAGAGATGATCTTTGTCCTAGTACGACCATTGCTGGATGTCTTCACTTGATACTTCGAGTTCTGGAGTATGCTTTCTTGTGATTTATGCTTTCATTGGGATGCTTGTATATCATGTTTAGATGATGTTAGTTTATTTGATGCATTCCCTTATTATGATGTTTAGCATATGATTAGATGTTGTGAGTTGTTGAATTAGCATATCTGTTGCTTATTGTTGTTTAGCATGTGATAGGTGATGTTATCTACTGTAGGATTATCTTATGCTTTTCTACTAGCATGTTAGATTTCCTTATGCTTATATTGTTGCATATTTTTGGTATTGATGTCCCTATTACGATAGTACCGATGATCTGGTCAGTGGCTTGGGATGTTACGCGCAGGGATGGCTAGGACCCACGATGGTCTTATGATGCTATTGACGGCTGGGAGGAACCGTGCACTTAGTTTGGTTGTTCAGTTCACTGCGATGTTTATTTCAGTATGCTCTTTGGTGTTGTAGTTTAGATGGATAGATGTTCTTCTTTTTGTGTTGTTCTTGCACTCCAGTGTTCATTCCTTGAGCCTTTGTGGATCCAGTATTCCCTGGTGTGGAGGTTCTTTGCTTTCTTTTTTTGTCCTTTTTTCTTCTGAGAGTGTTTTTGTGTTTCTATGGGCAACATTTTGTCAGCATTATGTGACATAAAAATGTATCACACGCCCATACAAACTGTGTCATACGATACTGTAAAGTATCGTACGCCTTCTTGAGAAGTGTCGTATGATCTTGTAAAGTATCACATGCCTTTTTGAGAAATGTCGTGCGACACTAGAAGAGTGTCACATGCCTTAAAGAGAAGTGTCGCCCTCCCTTAGTAAAAAGTGTCGCACGATTTTTGTAAAAAAATCTGCACATGTGATCAGTGGGCACTTTTCTTCATGATCTGAACTTTTTGAGAGTTGTTTTGGATACCTTTTTTGGCGTTCTTCGACCCTATGTTGTTGCATTTTGAATTCTGTCCGTTTCTCTTGAAATCCAATTTTCGTGTTTCTATTTTTGTCTTTTGGGGTTTAAAATATATTGTTGAAGTATAAGTTGATTTATATTTAATTTCTTATACTTAAGATATATTTTAATATATGCGACGAGTCTTTTGAGATAGGTTTCAGACCTCTCATAGATAAGTTATGGATTCTAGGAAATTTTAGGGCTTCAAAAATCCAAACTTAGCCAATTTTTAGGGCTTCAGGATTTCAGGCTTAGTCAATTTCAGGTTTCTGCATTTTACCCCAGCTTGGTGTTTTGTTGATGAGTGGTTGTTTCTTGTGCCCTCATCACATGCGTTGTCATTGTTGGCTTTGTTGTGTGTGTCAGTTTGGTAGTGGCATTTGGAGATTCGTTGGTTGCTAGGATTGTGGTGAAGTATTCCATTGTGATCATTGTGATCCCTATATGATGTTGTCATGTGCATTCATACTTGTAAAAAAAAAAAAATCTTGGCTTGTATTTCATCCTTGTTTCCAAGGATCTCCGGGAAAGGCATTACATCTGGTATCAGAGCCCATGTTCAAACTTTGGGATCTCTGTGTTTATGTTGCCCATGTAGTTGTTGTTGTGTTGGTTGAGCGTGAGTGTCTTGGTGAGAACTCGTGATCTTTGTTGCTTTGGTATCTACTCGTGATGGACTTGCTTGTCTAGTAGATGCAACTAGATCAGTGTGTGGAGAAGGAAGTGAGTCTTCCTGGTTTTGTAAGTGGGATCGATATGCCTTGTTTGATTGGTTGCTTGTGTGACCCTTTTTGGATGGAACCACTAATCGGTGTCCATGTGTTGGCTTTGAGTGCTGCTTTTTGTTTCTCCTTGTAGAGTAAGGTGCATTATTTCCCTATTTTCTCCTGATTGTAAGTTGATGAATGAATCTTATTTGTGATTCTATGTTTTATCTTTAGGGTGATAAAATGGTTCCTTTCATTGAAAATGAGTGTTTATTGTGAATCACTGCAAAGTAGTAGTTTTGCATTATATCCTTGGGTTAATGACTTAAGTCCCCAATCTGATTACTTCTTAAGCTTATGGAAATTTTCATTAGATGGATGAATATCTAAATGTTGCATTGCATGGAAATTATTATTGTCTACATATGCATGAGGTTACTCATGGTATATTGCTTAAGGTGTGTGAGTGTGTTCTCTAATCATGCTAGGATGATGTATTCCTTAGCATTGTGTGGTGATTTATCCCTCTTATGTGACTGTACTCAGTCATCACCTATAATATGATCTGTTTGATGCCTTATTTTATTTGGCTGGAGGTACTTTCCTCATGTTGTTGGGCTAGCATTGGTTTTTAGTATTTTCCTCTCTTGGAGTAGTCATCAAATTTTATCTATCACTCTCTTTGTGACAGTTGTCACATTTGACTTATTGTCAAAGTGAGCTCTTTTTAGTATTTACTGTTGGAATTGGCAATTCCCTCGTTTGGGCTTTTTTATTATGTTTCATGATGACTATTCTGGATGTGTTTTATTGCTGCCCAGTTGTGTGTTGTGACTCTCATGTTCATCTCGAACCTCTGGTAGTACGTATAAGGGATAATATCATGCAGAACATGCTAGTGTGTCTTTATTAGATTTAAAGTTGTTATTGTAATTGAATAGTTTAAAAGATGAGTAAACGTAGTGTATTCTTAAAGAAATTGAAAGGTATGTACTTTTTTTATGGTGACTCTTGGACCCTTGCCTGAAAATCTTTCAGTTTCATTGTGCATTAGTGCTAATATTATGTTTAATTAATGAAATTATGAAAGAAGAGTAATGATGGTTTCAATGTGTTTACTACCTTTCATTCCATTTCTTATGTTGTTTTGGGCATGTGTGTTCTTGTGTGGATTTGGACATTTTGTCTGTCACTTGTCTTGGTGGCCAAGACTATTGTTTTGCCTTTGTGGTTTTATTTTGAGTGGTGACTTAGATCTTGGGTCTTAGGACTCTCGAAGCTCCATCTTGTTGTACTTTTTGTTGTTGTCTTTCTGGTGCTTTTCTAATGGAGCCAATCCGAGTCTGGACATGAAGCTATGGCTTTTGGAGTTGCTGATCATTGTTTCGAGTACCTTCTCAAGTAGAGGCCAATTCAATCATGATATAGCATATTTATGGCCATTGGAGAAGTTTAACTCTTCATGTTATTCATAATGGAAGAGTTATGTTGTCTTCATAATCTACTAGGTACCTATTGGGGTTCCTACTTGGGTTTTTGTGTTTCCTATTGCACTAAACCGCCCTTGTGAGGTGTAGTGTGGTTTGTGAGCATTCCTTGCTCAGGGTTGATGTTGCCTTGTCTTTTGGGAGTGACTTAGTTCTTTGATGAATATAGATTCTCCTTCTTGGACATTGTCTTGGGTGCACCTCTGTATCCTTTTCTCTCTTGTGAGAGTAGGCTAGTGTGGTTATGCCACTAGCTCAGTTAGTGTTTTCAGGTGAGTATGTTGATGGTTGGTGAAATTGTGAGTTTCCTAATGCATCATGGACTGGTTAGTGTAGAGGTTGAGAGAGAGACTCCCTCTCAGTCCTAATACTCTATAGTATCCTTCTTCCTAAGCTTATATCTTCATGTGGATTATCTCAGTCAAGTTTTCTCATTAACCATTGACTTGAGGCTAGAGATTGAGTTTAGCAGTAAGTTGGGTGTAGTATTCCTAGCATGGTGCTAGAGGGACATGGTATCATTGGACACATGTTACCATCTTTTGAGTTGGTATGCAAATATTTCATGATTGTGTCCAGTGACGAAAGTCTGTGCAACCTTGTGGAAAGGTGATATCTTCTCTAGTTGGGTTATGTTACCCTAGTTTCCAGTGGTAGTTGATTTTTTGTGCCTTGGTGAGGTTTCATGCTCCTACACTTGGTGGTGAGTAGTTCTTTGGAGTGTTTCCTTTTATTGGTAAACTTTCATCCTCTTTGTTCTAAGGGTGAGTTTACATGGATTCCAAAATGATCATGTGTGACATGATAGTATTCTTGGGAAATTTGGGATGGTTATTCTCCATGATTCCAACTCTTGTTGGAAGTGTGTCTTGTTTTGACCTTGTTTGTGGTCTTGTAGGTCGTGCATGTTGTAGTTGGACACCTATTGACGAGGTAGAGAGGGTTTTTCCTTACCTTTTATTGTTGACTCTATGGCTAGATGGGTTCTTCCTAACACATAGAAGGTTCCTTGTTGGAGAACCTAGTGTTTGTGTGACACCCATTCTCTCGTGTTTAACCTATTTGGGGGTTAACGTGATGGGTTGAGAATGTGGGAGTGATTTGGTTTGACTTGTGGAGATTTTCTTGACTCATCCCTATTGCTCACTTTGAATTTTGGTTTTTGTGTGTTTTGGTTTCTATTTTTGGATTGTAGGCTTCCAGGAGTAAGCCTAGTCTTTGGGGGGGATGATGTAGTGCCTCTCCCATTTGACTTTTGTTAGTCATCCTGATGGATGCAACCTTGTTGATCTTTTGTTGTAATGGGACCATGATTGTGACCCTGAGTGGTCTACACCATCAAGGTGTTTGGATTTATGTTGCTGTATCAATTGCTTTGATTATGCTTTTGACTAATCTATGAGATTATGATGTGATTTATGGTTCATTGAGGTTTGTTCTAGTGGTTACCAGGATCAATGTGGTAGCATGAGGTTGTTCCATGATTACCTTGAGGTGTGTGCAGAGGTTGCACTATGTACTTTTTACCATGCTACACTAGACTAGGTTCTTGTAGCAGTGGTTAGTCATGTTTATGACTATGGTTGTTTATGTGTTTTAAATATCCTTTTATGCAGAGTAAACAATCATTATTAAATGCTAAAGTAATTAGAATGGATTTTTCATGTTAGATTATTTGGTTTGTGCTGTGGGCATTTACCTTGTCATATTTTGATCTGAGAGATATATGTTACTTATGTGATGTTTTACTTTTGAGGCGACCCGATGGTCAGATGTTATACTTTGATTTCAGTATCTTAGATATTAGACTACTATGTTGTTCAGTTAATCATATTGCATGATGATGCCCTTTTGAGATGATAGTGTGTTTTATGATGATAACTGGTTATCTAGTATTTGGATATACCTCTGATTTTGTTATGTGATGGAATTAATGCTACGGTTATTTAATTCATTCTTGCGTTGTTATGCTTTATGTGAATGTGAGTGATGCAAATAGATTATTTTAATATAATTAAATAAATGGTTAAATTAGGTGATTTAATGCATTATTGCTTCAGCTATGTTATTATATGCAATTGCACTTGATCATATTGTTTAGTTTGCAGGATTTATATCCCTGGCAGTGGCACATGGAGTTAGTGATTCAACCTTTCATATTTTGCCAATGTCATCTGGGTATGGTCGACGTATCCTTAATTGAAGTGTTTAAATTAAACCTTTTAATGATTATTAAATCCGAACTCATTTGCAATATGTGATTAGACCAGTAAGCGTGTCTGTGCATTTAGAGGTTCACATTGTTGCGAAAGTTGTTAAGGAGATTTATGTGTTTTTGGGTTTTTGGGCTTTTTAATTTATTTGTTTTAATTTATGGCAGCTTTGCCATAGATGAATTCCTATTTATAGGAATAGCCTATTTTCGTTTGAGTCGATTCGGGGTTTAACTAGGTTGGCTGGTTATTTGCCCTAATCGATTATTCACTCAAAAAGTGAATAAGTATCCAAAGAGAAATTTAATTCCTCACTTCTCACTTTCAAATTGGAAAGTTGGAGAGTAAAACCCAAAATCCTCTTCATGAGGATTTACTATTTTGTTCATTGTGAGAGCTATGGGTGTGAGATCATCGCGAGGTTGGGCTCGTTGGATCCGGCTTAGGGAAACTTTGGATTGCCACAATTTTCAGCTACTTCTGCGAGATATTTATTTTATGGTTCAGATTCCCATTTTGCCCTTTTGGCTGTGAGGTAGGGCTTTCCTGTTTTATTATTTCTGCTCTATTTCTACTTCTATTTTTGGTAGCCATTTGTTTGGAGGCTGAGAACTAGTGTTCCCCGCTATTTCTATATGCTAGTTCTACCTGGTTGGGCAGGTATGAACATTTCGCTATTTTTTGGGATGAGGGTTTAGGATTTTACGCTGTTATGCTGGTCATTTCCGCATATGGTGTCCGATTCTATTTATTTTTTGGATTTTTACAGTTTTTGTGCCCAAAGGTCAAATGGGTTTTAATTTTGAAGTTTTTCCAAAATTTAGAGTTTTTACCTTGTTTTGTGTGCCACCCTATTTTCTTAGGTTTTCTCGACACAATGTGGGTCGTGGACTTGGATGATCCCTTTGGTTATCAGTTAGACCACTTCTTCACTTTTATGTTGCATTGGGATGCATGTTCCATTCGTACTCCCGACATTGTGTTCGGTTGAGTGATTTTATACCTGTTATAGTTTCTTTTAGACCTTTACTTTTGTTTCATGAACGATAGGATTTGTGTAGAATTCATACTCTTGGATTGAGGCCGATGGAGTAAGTTCATGACTTTTGGTCTTGTTATATCATTGGGATTCATGTAGAATCCATACTCTCAGATTGAGGCCGACTGAGTGATTTTATGATGTATGGTTTTATTGGCTTTGGGATTCATGTAGAATTCGTCCTCTTGAGTTGCTTTCGATTGGGTGTTTTGTTTTGCATTATGTTCTCATTCCTATCCTTGTGTTATGATCTTTGTGATGGTGATGCGCCACACACGAGTACGTACGCATACATTTGTTGGGTGACTTGCAAGGCCCGATCTTTCGTGGATTTGCCAAAAGTTATGATCATTGGGGTTGGGATGGGAGTATGCATGCCCACAGGCACTTATCATAGGATGAGCATGGGTAGGGTAGGGTAGCATATGGAGGGGGTTTCTATCTCATAGCCTTGTGACCTTAGTCCCATAGGGTTGGTAAAGAAAGTTTTAAATAAGTGATAATTAAAGAAAATGTGTGACTGGTAATAAAAACTTAAGATAATAAAATGTGTGTGTGGGGCCCTTCGTTAAGGAGTTAAAATGCACAATCTAAGCTTGGTTTTGTCAATTCCAAGCGACTCTCCATGATGTCAGCCCCTACCTAGTAGCCTTTTGAGTGTCTGACCAAGACCTGTACTCCTTGCATTGTCTTAGGTTCTTGGTTGCAACCATCATACTGTCTAGTGTGAGTGTTAGCCTTGGATGTTGTTTTGTGCATTTTTGGTTGGATCTTTATCTCTATTAGCATGGCAGGTGTGGACCTACGGGTTCCATGTGGTTGGGAGGTGTAGCTACCTTCACCACTGCTAGGGATCAATGTACAGAGATGGTCTTTGTCATAGTGTGATCGTTGCTAGATGTCTTCACTTGATACTCTGGGGTCTGGAGTATGCTTTTTTGTGATTTATGGTTTCATTGGGATGCTTGTATATCATGTTTAAATGATGTTAGTTTATTTGATGTATTCTCTTATTATGATGTTTACATATGATTAGATGCTATGAGTTGTTGAATTAGCATATCTGTTGCTTATTGTTGTTTAGCATGTGATAGGTGATGTTATCTACTGTAGGATTATCTTATGCTTTTCTACTAGCATGTTAGATTTCCTTATGCTTATATTGTTGCATGTATTTGGTAGTGACATCCCTATTATGATAGTACTGACAATCTGGTCAGTGGCTTGGGAAGTTACACGCGGGGGATGGCTAGGACCCACGATGATCTTATGATGCTATTGACGGTTGGGAGGAACCATGCACTTAGTTTGGTTGTTCAGTTCACTACGATGTTTATTTCAGTATGCTCTTTGGTGTTGTAGTTTAGATGGATAGATTTTCTTCTTTCTGTGTTGTTCTTGCACTCGAGTGTTCATTCCTCGACCCTTTGTGGATTTGGTACTCCCTAGTGTGGAGGTTTTTTGCTCTTTTTTTTTGGTCCTTTTTGCTTCTGGGAGTGTTTTTGTGTTTCTATGGGTGACATTTTGTTAGCATTGTGTGACATAAAAATGTATCGCATGCCCATACAAACTATGTTGTACGATACTATAAAGTATCGCACATCTTTTTGAGAAGTGTCGTACGATCCTATAAAGTATCACACGCCTTCTTGAGAAATGTTGTGCGACACTAGAAGAGTGTCACATGCCTTAAGGAGAAGTGTCGCCCTCCCTTAGTAAAAAGTGTCGCATGGTTTTTGTAAAAGAACCTGTGCATGCCGTTAGTTGGCACTTTTCTTCATGATCCAAACTTTCTGAGAGTTGTTCTGGATACCCTTTTGGGTGTTCTTTGACCCTATGTTGTTGCATTTTGAATTCTGTCAATTTCTCTTGAAATCCAATTTTTGTGTTTCTATTTTTGTCTCTTGGGGTTTAAAATATATTGTTGAAGTATAAGTTGACGTATATTTAATTTCTTATACTTATGATATATTTTAATATATGCGACAAGTCTTTTGAGATAGGTTTCAGACCTCTCGGAGACAAGTTATGGATTCTAGGAAATTTTAGGGCTTTAGAAATCCAAAATTAGCCAATTTTTAGGGCTTCAGGATTTCAGGCTTAGCCAATTTTAGGTTTCTGCATTTTACCCCAGCTTGGTGTTTTTTTTATGATTGTTTGTTTCATGTGCCCTCATCACGTACGTTGTTGTTGTTGGCTTTGTTGTGTGTGTCAGTTTGGTAGTGGCGTTTAGAGATTCATTGGTTGCTGAGATTGTGGTGAAGTCTTCCGTTGCAATCGTTGTGATCCCTATATGATGTTGTCATGTGCATTCATACTTGTAAAAAAAATAAAAATTCTTGGCTTGTATTTCATCCTTGTTTCCAAGGATCTCCGGGTGGGGCATTACACTAATGGTATCATAGCAATGAAACTTTTTCTTCCCAAAAATTGGAACGTATACAATGAGACAAAAAGAGAAAGATATAAAAGAAGGAATCCCCAAATCTACTCTACTTTTTCCACTTGAAATTCCCTCTCCTAACAATGAAAATACTCTCTCTAATCTCTCTCTACAATGGGTGAATCAAATCTTTAACCATTTTGGCTCTCAAAAGCATAAATTATCTCAAAAACTTGATGGAAAAATAACCACTTTTGATGCCAAATCTCAAGACAAGGAAAAGCCAAAAATTAGTTAAAAGCCCTCTAGAATGCAAAATAATCTTTTCCAAATTATTTTTTCCACATTTAGGCTTCAATAAGTCTTCAAATCTTCCCTTTAACCAATCTTGATGATCAATACTAAAATCTGCCTGTTCTGGCGAGAATGCCCTTGGAATCACAAATTGGCTTATAGTGCAAATCGGTGAACACCTGTGCAAAAAATAACTCCATATTTGGAAAGTTCATCTCTTCCTAGTTCTGACAGTATATTGGAGTGCCCATTCTAGATGAAAGTTTTCCTTGTTATGCCCTTTTGAAGTTTAGGCTTCCATCTCATGGCTTTCAAAGCAATATTGCATAAATATTTTAACCTTTACCTATAGTTTGAACTATATGGAAACTCCAAATTTATTTAAAAGGAGATGCACATGATTTTGAGGTTAGAGTAATAAAATATTAAAATTTATGCTTTCTTCAAATTTCTCTCATTTTTTATTCAAGTCAAACCTATTAACCAGCCTGATGCCATGTGTTGAGTCCTAATTGGTTCCTTTTTAGCATAGTCATCCATCCCTACCACTTGGGTGCCACATGTCAGCATTTGATTTATCCTTATGTTTTGCCACATCAACATGCCACCTCATCATGCCATGTCATGGTTGCTATGTTTCTATGTTAACTGGCGTGCAACATTTCCTTAGCAACATATCAACATCCATCAAATCTGCCACATGGCATGATCTACTGCATCAAAGATATCTATGCACCGTGTCACAATTTTCCTTGAAGTCTATGCCATGTGGCATCTTATGATTGGTCTAGTCATCACCACATCATCATCTCATTGTTGAGTGTCCTCCTTTTCTCTGTTCTCAGGATGCCTCTTGTCCATCAATTATTTGCTAAGACCCCCACATCATTTCCACATGGGACCCACAACTATCTTGCCAGATTTTGAGGTTTTCCAACAAGTCACTATGTCTCTATCAGAAAAACCTCACCATTTTTTGGTGGTGATATAGTGACTTGCCAGATTTTGGACTTTTTCGGTGACTTTGATCATGTTGATGTCACCATCTTTAATATGTGTGTTTGTTCAAAATTTTATCTTTGACAGCGTCCATCTAGTCGACCATGTCCCCACCACACAACCTATAGCTTCTAAAATAGCCCATATCTTTAAGACATTGTTTATATTGTGTGAGATTGTATTTAAACAATATGAAATACCTTAATGCGCCCAATGTGGGATAAATGCTTAGATGTATTCCCTTGCACTTTCCTCTACCATTCGTTGTTCCTATAGGTTCTGAGTGGAGGGAAACAAAACTTAAAAGAAGTCAAAAGTAGATGTTTTAGGCAATTCTTAGATCTCTTCTTATAGCCATGGGAGGGATGGAGTGAAATATTTATGTGGTCATGTTCAAGTTCACATTAAAGACATTCCAGTATCTCAACTCCTCTTTTGACTATGCAAACCATTCTCCCTCCTCAGCTTTGACAAGAATTTAGAATGTTCATTTGAATGTATGTAGAATCAATTTTGAGAATCTTCTACATGATCACTTGCTATGAATAGAAGGCATGAATAGAAAGGAGGAAGAGCTAAAGAGACTACTATTGCAGTGTATACATAGTTTGTATATATTTTCACATCAATTAATGGGAAGGACCACATGCATTAGCCCATGACCAAGAGTTTCTCCCCTATTGTGCACTAATTTTCTTTTCAGATTGATGCTTGATTCTATGAGCTTCCTTTCCCCTGAGGCTTTTGGATTGATTTGGAAGCTCCACCTTCCTAGCACATTCGATGTTTGCCTTGCATAAAAGGGACATGCTACCTTGGTGAGGCTGCTGGAAGTTTTCCCTAGATTTCATTCACTATTTTAGTTTTGAACTAGCGTGGATCTCATTTGCATGGGGATTCCATCTCAAAATTTGGGCTTTCTTTTTGATTTTTTGTTGTGGTTTGTTCTCCTGCCGATAAAGGAGTCTCTTCTCCCCTTTAATGTTGTGAGAGCTCCCTTTTCACATTAGGCAACTTTTAACTCAATGTGGCTTTTATATTATCAAAAGAGGCTCTTGACTGCTATAGGCTCCTTGGCTTTGGGGTTTTTTCTGGCTTTTCCCCCTTATTATATGCCACCTTATTCACCCTACGGATTTCTCTTTAGAATAGTCTAAGGTATCCCTTGCTACATATGTATGGCTTTGTTCTTGGCATGAATGGCTTTGTTCTTATCATGGGCTGGTCTTCTTTCAATTAGCTTTACTCTTCTCGATAGCTCCTTTTCACCTTGCCTTTATGCCATACGCTTTCCTTTTCTTTGGTTAATGTGTTCCCTTTCTTTGCATGGACTGCCTCTATTTCTAGTGTTTGCTTGGCTTTTCTATGACATGGGTTTTTCTTTTTAACACTAGCCAGCTCCTGTTACATGACGTTGGTGTCCTCTTCTCTAAGCCAGCTCCTACCATTGCTCTATCTCCCACCAATATTAAACCAAGATTTTAATTCCTGACGTGAAGTAAATACATCAGGAAAAATGAAATTTAGCAAGGATCAAAGTTTTACCAAATTATTTTGTAGGAGAGTTCCAATCAAAAGAACCTTATTGTCAATATCTAATTGTTTCAATTCCCTTAGTAATTTGTATTCAAAAAAAAAATTAATTAGTGTCCCTCATTGACAACTAGATATTTCCACTTGTAGTGGACAAGTGCCTTTACATCATTCATGGCAACCTCATAAGATGTGACAATAATGGCAAAATCTAGACTGACTTCTCCTAGCATGTGCTTTCTTCTCAGCTCATCACACTCAATTTTTGACCCATGATATAGGAGAGCTTTCATGCTTGGAGTAACTCTAGAAATTTCATTCACACAATTTGATATAGTGGTGAGGGGGGAAATAACTAGAAAGGGACTGTGCATGTCCTTTCACTTCAATTGAGCAAGTAAACCAATAGTTTGCATAGTTTTTCCTGGACCCATTTGATCTACGAGTATTCCATTGAGACCACTTTGTCACAAAGAAATTAACCATTTTACTCCCTTGATCTGATAAGACTTTAGCCTTCCTCCCATCAATAGAGGAACAAGATTCATTTGTTCTTTCCAATTTCTTTCCTCCTCTGTTAAATCATCAGAATCATTATCTTGGGCATCTTCTTTACAATTTTCTAGCATGACCTTTACTACATCTTTTGCCTTTTCTTTTGTTATGTTGGACATCATTGCCTTCTTTCGGCCTCTACCACCATTCGTTAGCTTGCAATATTTTGCATCATTCTTCTCATTAGCATTAAATTTAGCATCTTCCATTTGCTCAACCAAAAACTCTGAATAAAATTGAGTCTGGTTAAGAAGTGCCTCCAATCTACTAAAGACCAAATCACCAATTTGTTGAGCTCCATTATTTGCTTGTTTTTTGTTTTCCTCCACAATAGTCTCCTCCTACAATCATGACCAAACATTACTACTATGAAAACTTGTAATGATAGGGTGTGTTATGGAAAATAGATAACATGATTCGTAAGAGGTTTTAAGTTCATGAAATCCACCATCAAGTTCCATATCTCATATAATCAGATGAAATTTGTCGGGCCCCAAAGTGGGTCCAACTAAAAAAAAAAAATCATTTCCAAACAACTGAGTTCTCAAATTAACCTACTGAACATCTGACACTGACTAGATTCAAATTCGATCAATGCTCTATCATTAAAAACTCATCTTATCATTAATCTACAAACTTTTCAACTTTGTGCCAGGATGTCATTTGACCAGCTTTAAAAACTGACCCAAACACCTGACCGGGCTCTGAAAGTTGGTACACTGATTCTTTGTTCCACATACTTGCACCCTTCCAAATCTTGTCTCATGAAAAATTCTTAGTCAAAAGATATTGACTGTCAAAGTTGACCTCTCAGAACTACCTACAAGAAAACATGTCAGAAAACAATAAAATGCATTCAGATTTGGCTTTGAAAACTGGGCAAGCTGATACTTAGGGAAACAAAAATTGGGGTGTTGGTTCACTCTAATGAGAAGAGTATGGATCTATGATTTGGGCTCATGAAAAATAAAAAGACGCATTTGGTAAGCGGTCAAAGTAGGCTACTCAGATTTTGCAGATTGAAACAATGGCAAAAAAGTGATTTTTGCAAATGGAATGGACCTGGAAAAGTGTACAAATGGATTCATCAAGACTTGAAAATTGGCACACTTGAAGTATTTTTTAGAGTAACACAGTAGTAGAATCCATTCAATCTCACCCATCACATATTTCAAGTTATAATATCATGAACAGAGGTTCCAACAAATCTGTACTTCTTGACACCAGTAAAAAGTTACAAGTTGCATTTGGAATCGTGTTTGAAAATGACCAAACCAATTCCTCATAAGCTAAAATTTGAAACATAAAAAGTCTCTAAACTCTAAAATGAAACACAAAAGGAATTTTCTCATTTGGGTCAACTGATCAAAAGTTATAAGAAGTCAAACAAGGCCTTCCAAAATTCTGAACAATTCATATCAGCATGGCATCAGTAAATGACCAACTTTGAGGTATTCAAAACCTAGTCAAATGGGCTCAAAATTACTCAAAATTTGAAACATAGGTTCTTTCATATGGACACTAGACACTCTCAAATTGGTGATTCATGAAACATTTCTGGGTGCGAGATATTCAGTTGCAAATATTAGCTCCTATCACTGTTTGACACTTAGGTGAAAATGTATAATTGACAGTTGCTCAAAATGGGACTTCACCGAATGACTTAGAATGGAAATTCAACTTCATGGGATGCTTAGACATATTGAATACAAGGTTCTAGAAGCATTAAACACCTCTTGTGCTTCAAACTAACAACTGGATACACATGCATAAAAAAGCGTTTATAGGACTTAATCTTTTCAAAGGTACTCAAAATTGGGGCTCTGATTTTGAGTCCCAACAACATGAGTGTCAAAAATAGTTGAATATACATTATCAACCTTAATCTCTTGAGCATAACATATGCATAACTTGGCCTATATACAAAACTTCAAATTTTAAAAATTTTGCAATAACTTAGATACATCAAAATCTAATAACTCCCCCTGAGTTAATACATCTGTTATGTAACCAAAATCTGTGCTCCTGTTTGAGTAAATGTGTCCCTGCTGATACTCTTTGACTTCAATGTGATGATACTCTTTCATGCTCTCCCTTAGCTAATATTTCTCCAATTCACTCCCCCTTTCATATATCTCCTCCTTCCTTTATCTCCCCAAAAAAATGTAGTATATCTCCCTCATATATCTATCTCCCCCTTTTTGATACTTATGTCAAATAGGCTATACACTTATAGTGTGTTTGTCCAAAAAAATATTTATGGACCTCCATTATGATCTTGAGGGATGCATTCCAATTATCACATGCAATATCCAATGACTTGAGTTGGTTTACAAGCTTGGTAGCAAGGTGCACTAGACCATCTAAAGTAAAAATATTGGGGTCTTTCTTCAGTAGAGACTCAGCATAGCCCAATTCCTTGTGTATAATCTCCATATGTGGGGTGAGGGATGCCTATATACATGTCAATTTTTCTCTTATACTAGCCTCATTTGCTGTCAATATAGCTAATTGACTTTGTGTTTGAAACAATGTCCTAAAATGCTTCTCACTCTGAGCTAGATTTGTTGGTAGGCTGGCACATTATGTAGTAATTCTATGTTCCAAACTCAAAATGTGAGTTATGGTCTCTTGAGTGAAGAGTGTAGGATCACATAGTTTTGTGTACAATGAGAATATATTCTCAAGTACCTTCTTCACTTCTTCAACTTTTGTTGCCAATGCAACTTGAGTTAGTGCTATCTCACTAGATATTTTCTCATTCACCTTACTTTGAAACTTCTTTTCTGACCATTCAAAAAGTTTTTTAATTGTATCAAGGTCTTCATTACTGACCTTCTCCACTATATCTATCAGTTTTTCTATTATTCGCTTGGTCTCTTCAAGAGTCGGTAGACTAAATGCATCTAGAAAGATGTCCTTAATATCTTGAAGTGCTTGCTTTTGCCTATGTTCTCTCCTAAGCATTTCTTGATGATTTATCCTTTATAAGGCTTGCTGCAATATGCCTATTTGTTCCAATGTCATAGTATCATAGTCATACTTTGGAATAAAAAATTCTTCATCAAGAGTCATATCTCCATAATGAATTACCTTTTCAACTTTTGATGAGCTTGGGCTTGGCACTAAGATTTGCAATGGGATAGCTTATGTGCCCAGCTTCTGAAGAGTTTGTGTAGAAGGAGTGATAGATGCTAGTAAAGCTACTAGTTCTTGGATGGCCACGTGTTCCTTCACCTTTAGTGTTAGCTCACTCTCTTTAGGCTTGCCTTGGTCTATTACTATGACTTGAATAACACCTTGTTCCTGTGTTGTAGGTATAGATGAATCTATCTGTCATGTTTCATGATGTTCTGTAGTGGTGTCTTTCTCTTCTACTTTCTTCTCAACAATATCAACTTTAAGAATTGTATCAACCTTAGTAGATGTATCAACATTAGTAACTGAAGGGATGATAGAAGGTGGTTCTTTTGGATTCACCTTTTCCCTTGTGATATCAATTACTGGCTTTTGCAATTCATCTACACTGACTAAAACTAGATTTTCACAAATCTTAGCTTGCAATGTAGATTGGTCTAGAATTTTCTTCAAATATTCTTCAATAAGTGGATTGATGTTCTGAGTTGATGGATCAAAAACATCCTTTACAATTATAGTTTCAATTGTATTGGTTGTATCATGAGGAGGACTAACACTTAGCACTTGTGTGTCATGCACACTCTGTTCTTCTTGCTATTGTCATGTCATCTTCTTTTGTTTATGTCAATCCTAAATCTATATTGTCTTTGTCATTATCTCCCTTATCATCATCTTCCTTGTCATCATCTTTATCCTCTAAAGGATCAACTTCTCCTTTCTTAACAATGGTCAACCCATAAATGAGTTTCCATATTTGTGTTGACTTGTTAACAACATCCTCAATTTTATTTTGGAGAATGCTAAAAGCTTTGTATTTAGGTGTGAACCTAACTTCATATTTCTTGATAGCCTTAGCAATTTTTCCCTTAGTCAACTCTGGCATTACTTGCCTAATTGTGTTTCCCTGATTTTTCTTTCCAAATTTAGACAATAATGTCATTTTTGTTCAACTATGTCATATAGACTTTTAGGTACTGAGTTGGAAAATTCTAGTGGAGTTGTCATAAACTTTGACATCATGACATATAACGCCTCTTCCACTTTTTTCTCTACTTTACCCAATTTTTAAAAATCTATATGTGAAAACCCTAACATGTCTAAATTATTTTTAACATTGTCACATAAATTATCAAGTTCTAACAAACGATTATGACTCATCACCTTGAATTGGTTGTTGTCATCTAATTCTATGTTCTCTTCATCTGACTCTAGTTGTGCCACATACTTCCTTCTTTTTTCCTTTTTTTCATGGCCTCCTTTTTCTGTTATCTTTGTCTTTTCCTTGGCTTTCTAAGTAGTTCCTCGAGTGTTGGCTCTAGTGGTAGATGCAATGGGCTTGGTTGGGCTAGGTTTGACAATCTTCTTTTGTCTTTCTATAGTTTGTGCCTTAGCCTTCCTCTTCTTTGGCTCGGTAGGAGTAGGTACTTCCTCAGCTTCTTCTCCCTCAACACCTTTAGTTTCTTCCTCTTCCTTATCTTCTCCCATGCCTTGGGTCAATGCAAGAGATGTTTGAGCTTGAGTTTCTTCTTTCTCTTCATCCTCTTCTTCTTCTTCCTCTTCCTCCTTGGCACCCTCTCCAAATTTGGCTTTTAGCTTCTTTACCATCTTGTCCTTCCTTTTAATAGTTGATGTAGTTTTTAATTCCATGGTAATCTTTGACTTTAACATCTCATAATTTCCAAAAAAAATTACAGTCTTATCTACTTCCTCTGCTAGTAGTGTTGTTATAGCTGTTGAAGCTTCATCTACATTAATTTCATACCCTAAGGGTCTCAACCACCTTACCCTAGGTGTGACAACTTGTACAAATGTGTAGTTAGCATCAACAAGAAAACATATATCATTATAATGCTTCTCAACTAAAGAAACTAGTAGCCTCATCTTTTCCTTCATTGATTTCTTGAAATCTTCAAAGTAACTAGTCATTAAGGATTCAAAATTTTATCCCATCTAATCAATGTACTCATTGATCTACACCAAAACTAATCTATTGGTTCTCCATTCTATAGTACCAAATGAGGGAAATTTGTTTTGTACATAAAAGAATATACAAACCAGTATGGAACCAAACTTGCATTGTGAACTCTTGGTTTTCTTGATTGCTCCAAGGTTCTCCATCAGTTGTTGCAATTGTAGCTCTACCAGATCATAAGTATGGTCTTTCTTTACAATCTTGTAGCCAACATCCATAGCTATATAGGGTACATTATTCAATCTTCTAGATTGATAGGATTTATGTGAGATTACCCTTACAACAAAGTTGATAGAGGATCTATGATTGTAGCTATAGTCATGCCTCTCTTATTTCATTTTGCTCTAGAATTTTTGTCAATTACTTCCTTGGAATCACTTCTTAGTGTCTTGGGCTGATCTAGGGTTGGGTAGCCAATAACCCTATGAATTATTCTCTTGGATATTTTGATAGGCCCTCCCTCTAGCCATAAGGAACCATCATGAATTTGGCTTAGTACAATTCATATCCACTCTGTCTTAAATACATTAGGAAAATCTAGGGCTCATGTTAAACCCTTTCTCTCTACGATTTGAAATTCTTCCCTCAAAACATCATTTTCACATACCTTTTTATATGCATCCCTAACCTCTAGGTCTCCAATCCTACCAATTTTGCAATTATAGCATCTCCTCACATCTTGCACCATTATTACATTTGGTGGGATCATTGATAATGAGCCAGAAGGATCTTGTTTATAAGCGATGTTAGGAATGGTTGAAATTTTTTAACTTCCTTCCCTTCAACATTTTTTGAACTTGATGCCATTTTGACAAACTAGGGTTTATGAAAATTGAAACTATGTAGCTCAGCTCTTGATAAATACCTTGTGAAATATGATGAACTGGCTTGAGATCACTACTAAAATCTTTGCAAATGCTTTGAATGGGTTTCTAAATCACCCTTTTCTCTACTCACTCTTGCTCAAATTTGAAATGATGAATAATGAGCAAAAATAATCATATGCCCTTCAAAAACCTTGCATTTAATGTTGAGTGCTTACACAACTATAAGCTCAGAACCAACCAATTCTAGGTTCACTTGGTATCCATTGATACTTCCATCACTCAACAACCACTATGAGCTCAGCATCAATTAGCCAGACTGCTAGCTTGGCATCAACTAGCATTTCACTCGGCATCCATCGAAAACTTTTCACGCTCGATAACAACATAAAAAAAACTTAAAGATTTGTCTTGAATTTTTAACAATATCTTGAATCTTTATTCATACTAATTTAATCTTTTTAGCACTATCTCCTTTTGGAACTAATGTATGATATAACCTTTGAATATCAGTCCCACATACCTCTTAATTGTCTAGTTTGATGAGGTGTGATCACCTGACTCATTGGGTGAAGTGATATCTTCTCCATTTGAGGTGTTGCAATCATCTTTCTTTTTCTATGTCCTATTCATCTCATCTCTAATGTGTTCAACATCTACCTTGCCTTTGCCTTTATCAAATTTACAACTTGGTGCCTTTGACCTAGTTGGACAATATTTACTAATATGACCAGTCTTCAAATAGCTAAAGCATGTGGTTTGACTCAACCACCTTTTGTAGTTACCACTGAAGTGTGTCCTAATACAATTCTTAGGAACATGTCCATATTCTTAACAATAATGACAACTATATCTTGTATTATAATCCCAATTATAAGAGTTGCCATTGTTTCTTACCTTTGTTTTCTTGTTTGATGACCACATGGATTTGGATCTACATTCAAAAGCTCTATTTCCATACTTATAACATTTATAGAAATATCCTTCAAATGTCCTAGTTCTACATTCATGTGTCTGATGACCTTGCTTGTTGCATTTATGGTAGTGAACCATGCTCTTAGGTTTAGCATTCTGATTTGTAGTCTTGCTCCTGCACACATTATTAGTATGTCCTTTCTTATCACAATTATGACAAGTAGGTTTGGAGTTCTTACTTTTATTATTCCTTTCTTCAGCACTTTTGTATGACTCTCCTTCTTCAATGCTTGTGTATCCTAGTCCAGATGTATCATTTTTGGATCTAGGGGATTTCAGTAATTGCTCAAAGTATTTGATGGCCTCATTTGGTTTGTTGAAACTTTCAACAAATTCCTTTTCTCTCTTTAGGTCATTCTAGAGTTCTTCATTCTACAACTTCAATGTAGTTATCTCAATGTCCTTGACATTTAGCTCATAGTTTGCATTCATCATTTGATTTAAAGTATCCAATTGCATGTTGGAAATCTTGGTTAGTTCAGATTATTTATCTTCCAATCTATTGGCCGAAACTTTTTATTTTCTTCAATCATGGCTTTGTCTTCCATTGCTTTCTTCCTTTGTTCAACCATTTCACATACCAGTATGGCTTGTGTTTCTTGCTGTAACTTAAGATTTCTAATTTCCTTATCTTGGATCTTGTTCTTCTCCCTTAGATCTAGAACTGCTACATCTAATTCATTTGAGTCTCCATCTAAAAATAGCTTAGTAGTGTCTATCTTTCTATATTGTGTGTCATTCTCTGCAATAGAAATTTCTTTCCTTCTCTTCAAGGAACCCTTTAAAGCTTCTCTTTCTTCATTTAGTTGTTGTAGTATAAGATTTATTTCAATCTCTTGGTTCTCAATAATCTTTCCCAACTTGTAGACTTCCATTTCAAGATCTTTCCTCAAAGCTGCAAAGCTTCTCTTTCAGAGAACAAGGCTCTATTACCAATTATTAGAATTAAAATAGGAAAAAATAAACTTCTGGGGGGGGGGTGTGAATTGGCAATTAAAACTTGAACCCATAAAACTTTCACCACACATCCATCTAATGCATTAAAAAGATAAATTGAAATAACATATAAAGCACATACATCTAAGCAATCACACATATCACACTAGATATGACTACCCAAAAACCCTCCACATGAGAAGGTAAAACTGGAGTGGGGATGACACCAAAAAATCTTCACTACTATAGTTGTAAAGTGTATCCAATTAAGGTTACAATGTTTTGACCATGAATCATGATCTACCTTGTTAAAGGCTTACAAAGACTATTAAGTCTCACCTTGTTAGAGGATTTCAACACCCTGTTAGAAGTGTGTCTTGTTAGAGGACTTCAACTTATAACTAAGTAAGCACCCTGTTAAAGGATTTCATATAGCCTGCTAGGAGTACTCTGTTAAGAGATTTTCAACTGAATTCACATGTAAGAATGTCTTAGCATAGATCCTGCGATTGGCACTTTCTTGCCTGATAGTAGATCACCTCTAAAAAATGTTTTCTTAATCCTTCTTCATCAGATGTATCAATGTTGTATACTTTTCTCTATCATCTATTCTTCTCTAACTAATTTTTCAATTCACTCTTTCTTCATAACTTCTAAGTCTCCATGAATGCTCTATTTTGTGCATGCAAATTTTCTCTATACTCTCCTTCAATCTCTTACACACTCACTAATAGTTTTAGGGTTTTTTCCTCCTTAAGAAGACTAGGAGACTTACAGTTTGGTATGAATCTATGGCTAAGATTCATCTATATTATCGCTTAGACCTTCCCACTTCCTAGTTGGCTGCATGTAATTGTATAGAGAATCCAACTATAGATTCATCCTTATCTCCAAAAGATCATAATCTATTCTTTAGTCAGTTCAAAAATGGTTTACATAGTTTTTTGTGCCATTATAAACAAATATGTTCAAACTATCTTACTTAGCATATGAAGTCTCTGATGCCCATCATGCACTATATTTTTGCTATCACTCAGCACCTACACTACCTGACATCCATTGTTTACTCAACTCTTGAATCACTTGGCATGGTCTATCTACTTGGCACTTGAGTGACTCAGCACATGATTGACTCAGCACTTATTTTAACTCAACATGGTCTAATATTTACATGTTGTGCTTGGCATGTATTACTAGTTTGACATGAACTATCTAAATAGCTTAAGTGTGTTGACACTCACTTGTCAAAACCAATTTGAGATCAACACTAACATAGCTTGATTTCTTTCTTCCTTCTTTTTCAAATCATCCATATCCATAAAGCCTTAACATGCATGCATCCAATAGATCATACAATACTTTAACTTTGTAAGTTATTGTCCTAGGTCAAAATTGTTAGAAATAGAGAATGTTGAGGGAGGGGTGAATCAGTATTCTAAAAATTTTTTTTGCCAATTGGATATTATTAATTACTTTGAACCATGCATAGGAAAGTAAATAAGTAATACTGAATAGTAATATTAACCATGCATAGAGAGAACTCACAACACCATATTTTGTTAACTAGGGAAACCCTGACCAAGGGAAAACCCCAGTGGAGATGATACCCACTAGATAATATATCAATATATATGTTCCTTGTTAGAGGATGGACCTTGTTAGGAGTTAATTAGGAAATTTGGTATAGAGAGTCTCTATTAGGAGACTTTAAATCCTTGTTAGGTGATTTTGACCCTATTAGGAGTTATAGTAGAGTAGATACAAGAAGAGCTCACTACCCAAACATGCACTTCCAATTACAAGAAGAGATCATTGCCCAAAAAATTAATTAGTCTTTAGGTATATAGGTGTTGTATCTTCTTTCTTGACTAATCTCTAACCTCATCTCGATCTCAGATCACAAAATTAGGTTCTCAAAACTCTACATATATCACTTCATAAAAAGTTCACATATCACTTATTACAATACAATTGCACACTTCTTTTCACAAGATTTCCTTTGCATAAATACCATGCCTTTTCACAAATTTCTGCTAGGTCTACTAAGACCATAATATACTTTTCCAACTTAGAGTAAACATCTAGGATGTCGGCTCTAATTGGTCAAGTAATTATTTTGTAAACAAAATAATTCCTTTCCTTTAATTTTGGTGTTCTATTTCACTACGTATATCATGAATATCTCTTTTATTTACTAATGTCCAAGGTTATACACATCATCACCAACATGTATATTGTCACCATCTAACTTTGCTAGCCATAATATAATGTTAGAAATATTTTACATAAAAAAAAATTTACTTCCAATTACAAGAAGAGATCACTGCCCAAAAAATTAATTAGTCTTTAGGTATATAGGTGTTGTATCTTCTTTCTAACTAATCTCTAACCTCAGCTCGATCTCAGATCATAA
Organism: Cupressus sempervirens; assembly: GCA_028749045.1. Classification (NCBI taxonomy): domain Eukaryota; kingdom Viridiplantae; phylum Streptophyta; class Pinopsida; order Cupressales; family Cupressaceae; genus Cupressus; species Cupressus sempervirens. The sequence goes on from CM053783.1 coordinate 61,354,812, forward strand.
AATTAGGTTCTCAAAACTCTTCATATATCACTTCATAAAAAGTTCACATATCACTTATTACAATACAATTGCACACTTCTTTTCACAAGATGTCCTTTGCATAAATACCATGCCTTTTCACAAATCACTAATAGGTCGACTAAGACAATAATATACTTTTCCAACTTAGAGTAAACATCTAGGATGTCGGCTCTAATTGGTCAAGTAATTATTTTGTAAACAAAATAATTCCTTTCCTTTAATTTTGGTGTTCTATTTCACTGGGTATATCATGAATATCTCTTTCATGTACTAATGTTTGAGGTTATACACATCATCATTAACATGTATATTGTCACCATCTAACTTCGCTAGTCATAATATGATGTTAGAAATATTTTACATATACAACAATGTACTTCCAATTACAAGAAGAGATCACTACCCAAAAAATTAATTAGTCTTTAGGTATATAGGTGTTGTATCTTCTTTCTTGACTAATCTCTAACTTTCGTTCGATCTCAGATCACAAAATTAGGTTCTAAAAACTCTACATATATCACTTCATAAAAAGTTCACATATCACTTATTACAATACAATTGCACACTTCTTTTCACAAGATGTCCTTTGCATAAATACCATGCCTTTTCACAAATTTCTGCTAGGTTGACTAAGACCATAATATACTTTTTCAACTTAGAGTAAACATCTAGGATGTCGGCTCTAATTGGTCAAGTAATTATTTTGTAAACAAAATATTTCCTTTCCTTTAATTTTGGTTTTCTATTTCACTGGGTATATCATGAATATCTCTTTTATGTACTAATGTCCTAGGTTATACACATCATCATCAACATGTATATTGTCACCGTCTAACTTTCCTAGTCATAATATGATGTTAGAAATATTTTACATATAAAACAATGTACTAATGTAAACCAATTTCATACTTAGACAATTTTTCAGAGTATCAAAAGCTAAGTATCTTTATTTTTTAGGTTTACTACAAGTATGTACATCATGTGTTGCCATTAATGACAAAAATTACATCTCTACATATAGCCAATTATCAACAATTTCCCACTTTGGCATTGAAGGCAACAAAGTAAGGAAAATTGGCTAAGTGACAAAAACCTTAACAAAAACTTACAATACTTATCGTCTATTACATAGCATATTACAAATGCTCAATTTCTTAATTTCTCCCCTTTGAATATTATTTCTACATTCATAACTTACTATACAAATTTGTTCTTCAACTTCTCCCCCATTTGACATCAATGACAAAGGTCAAAAAAATCCAAAAATTGTCAAAAAAAGTTGTCTGACTACTGTCAAAACACTATCTCACTGACTTAAGTTGTTAAAATCTTCATGCAATCATCAAAATTTTCCTTTAAACTATTCATACCTTTCTCCCATGTTTCCTTTTCTACTTCAGTAGTAGTGAGCATTTCACATAAGGCATATGATGCAATCTCAACTGCATTAAGGTTGGAGTAGGTGAAGTTTGCATAAGTGTCTTTAGCTTTGACACATTCTTCCAATTTTAGTTAGAAGACATCTTAGTTATGCCCGAGCTATAAAGGAAAATTTTACAAATTTTGTTTTGGTTGAACCCTCTCTGATTTCTTTGATATTGCTCTACAAATCTTCAGTGTAAATTTCCTTTGCCTCTGAACTGTATGACTTCTTGCTTATCTCCTTTAGCCATTGGTGTGAAAGTGCAAGAATCCTTTGCCTCTCATTGATGTTTTTTAGAGATCTACAATCTGCATGACTGTATCTCTTCTAACATATGAATGATATATAAGTGAATCTTCTCTTTCCTTGTGTCATTCATCTGGGTTTTCTGATCTGCATGTGGTTGTTAGATTAAAGAAAGTCTGAATGTGTATATCTTTTGGTGTCATGATGGTTCAATAGTGCATGTATGGGTAGAGATTGGTTTAAACACTCTATTTTGGTGCATCACCCCTTAGACTAGAATAGGTAGATTTTATTTTCATGCATTCCTTCTCCCTTTTCCTCTCCAAGAGTAGTTAGGTGCACCTTGATAGTAAGAGGAAGCCGGCCTTCTCTAGAGATTCAACCTCACAGTTCAAGTCCCACAGCTTGGAGGTTGTTTCCATGTTTCACAAGGTTGTCCTTAGGTAAGATTTTGGACAAGGGTGCAAACCTTTGTGACAACAGTACTCTCAGAATTTCACTCAAATTCACCTATTCTTTCTCAACACATATCTTATAAGTTGCATAAATAAATCTTGCTGACAACTCGTCACTTTTAGAACTTACACATGGAGAATATGCAATGATTCTGCTCAAGAATCTTACATCATGTTGTTTGATGGTGTTTATTACTATTGCTTTACCATTGTAGACTACCTTAGTATAATTTTCAACCTTCTTCTTAACTAGTTTCTCACCAATCGGTACACTACCTTGTTTGCTAAGACCAATTACCTCATTAATAATGTCGGCAGAGATATCAACTACATTTTCTCCCATCCAAATCTTTTCATTATGAATTCTTCTTAATATGATCAGTGTCCATTCTTCAATATCAATTTTGTGGTAGAAGTGATATTTGACTAAGTCTAAGTCTTTTAGATGCTCATATCTAGGCTTAATAGTCATATCATGATTGAAAAAAATTTCCATATATCTATTCATAAACTCACTTTCAATAGTTTCAAACTTACTACATAGATAGCTTCCTACATCTTCCAATAAAACTATGTTGTTTGGAGTAATTGAAAAGGCCGAATTAGGGTTTTTTTCTAGGGTTTTCATAGGAAAAACCTTCAATTTGGGTCTCTTAATATTATCAACATTTTGAACAATTGACATATCCATGATTACATCAAAAATAAATTTATCAAAGAACTTATGTGTAGAAAAAGATAAAATACCTTTTTTGAAGTAAGGTTTTTCTTGAAATCAATTTTCCAAACTGCTTCTGGGTGCTCTTAGTTTTTGAGATAATTGCAATGTAGAAATAATCAATTTTGTACTCCTTTTATTCATTTGGAACTTGCATTAATTTCTTACTTCATTCAATCAAAAAAACTATTTATTTCATTCTAAAATCAAATATCTGCTCAAAATCAACTATCTAATCTTTGATGTTGAAAATAGATTGATACAAGTATGATAAATGTGTTTTAATCATTGTTTTATCACTAATGTCAAACCTATTATTTGTTGGAAAGAAAACTACTTATATGATTTAATTACTATCACTTGTTTGATTGAGGAAGAGAATTTGATCAAAATGATGTAACAATAGCACCTAGAGGAAAGGCTAAGTTATGATATAGAAAAGGAGTATAGGAATTAGCTAAGATAGTGATATCATAGTGTATTGATAATCTACTTAGGGTTGCAAATGTTGGTTACACTAAGTAAGGTTATAAGAACAAGTTAAATGAAGTTTTTCTACCAAGCTTGACTGAGTGGACAATAGGTGTTGAGAAAAAGTCTATTTTAGTGTAAGCCGAGTAAAGTTTAGTTGATGTCGAGCACCAATAAACTTTAGTTCATGCTAAGTGATTTTTTAGTGGATGTTGAGAAATGCAATATGTGCTGAGCATCAGAAGCTAGTTAATGTCAAGTGTCAGCATTATTAGAAAGATCATGAATTTGATAGATCTGAGTTGTCAAAATTGTTTTCTTCAATTATGTGAACCATATGCAAGATAAGATTGATGAGTCAGTGGCATAGAATTCAAGATAAACCATTTGGTGGTGAATTCAAAGAGGATTGAAGGATAAGTTTCTAGAAGGGAATGAAATTAAATAAGGGGTAGATTCATTGAATCCTACCTAATTTGTCCTAACCCTAAATTGGATGATGGAGAATGAATGAAAAAATATCTTAATCCTCTATTTATAGAGATGGTTGGTTAGAAGAAAAGGTTTTCATGTGTGAGAACCTAAGGAAGACAAGGAGTCTAGGGTATTGCTTCATTCAATGACCTAAGAGAAGAGTTTGCATTGGCAAGAAAAGAAATAAGGCTTAAGGGTATAGATGCTTGAAGGGTGAACAAGCTATTAGAGCTGAAGTGTGTGAAAGCCAAGTAGAATGGAGGACTGAAATAGAGATCTGTAATCTGCAAATGGAGTTGTAAGTTGTTATCAGATCGAGCCCTATTGCTACTCTCTAATAATTGTATTAGTCCAGGGTAAATCCTTTGGATTAAGGTTGACCTAATAGTCATTTGTAAATCCTTTAATTGGGTGACATTCCAAGTGAATGGTCTAAAGTCCTCTAACAAGAATCCCTCCTAATAGGTTGATTGAAATCCTTTAACAGGGTCAAATTTAACAATATGCATTGTAAGCTTTAATAGGGTTGACCTTTCACAAGGCATCACTTGAGAAGAGTGAGAAAGAGTAGCATGTTATAGGTGGTTTTTCCCAAATTGGGTTTCTATGTAAATCATTGTGTCAAGTGTGTTATTAAATCTTTTATATTTCATGTTTACATTTTTGCAAATTTATTTGACAGTAACCTACAAGTTTTAAGTGATTACATAATCTTATGGATGCATGCATGATGATAAATTTTTTTATGGGTTCACTGAGCTGTGAAAAGTTTTAATAGTACATCTGGACCTTGGATAACTGATTCATCCCCACTCTTAGATATTCTAAAGAATTCTAACAATAGGTATCAAAGTCATCTACTTAAGAGGACTAGTTTGAAGGTACTAGAAGCACAAAGATCGAGATGTCAAAAATAGAAGTACCCAAGCTTAATAGAGATAACTTTCCTGCATGGAAAAGTTTGATGAAACTACACCTTGGAGGACTTAGAGATCATGCACAATCTACCTTTTCTATTGAGCATGTTGATCTTGCTAGAGTCTTAACTATTGAAAATCATAAAAAGAAGAAAGAACACAACCACGCAATGTTCAAGATTGCCTCTACCCTAAGCTATGTTGTGTTTGATGATATCAAAGGATGTGACAGTACAAAGAAAAAATGGGATGTTATGCACACCATCTATGGAGGTGACAAGAATGTTCTAAGAGCCAAAGTTGAAAGTCTCAGAGGTAAGTTTGATGATATGAGAATGCAAGAAGGTGAAAATATTGCTCAATATTACTCTAGGATAAAAGATTTTGTAAATGCAATAAGAGGAGCTACTAGTAAAATAGATGATGATATTGTACTAAGAAATTTTTTGAAAATACTGCTACCCATCTATGTTTTTAGATTTTCTGCAATACAAGAACTAAGATGTGTACTAGGGAATGATCTTACTCTTGAAGGTCTAGTAGGTAGGCTCACTACTTTTGAGCTATCTAACTTTGATAATTACAAACCTGAAAATATTGAATCTTCTTTCAAAGCTAAGCTGTCATTAAAGGAACCTAATGAAAAGAAGAAGAAAAAGACAAAATATGTGTCTAGTGATAATGAGATAGATGAGGAGGATGTACATCAACTTGAAACATTGTTGGCAAAGATATTTCACAAAGGTAAAGGCAAGTTTAAAGGTAAACTACCTATCATTTGCTTCAATTTCAATGAGCTTGGTCATATTGCTGCTAGATGTCCAGTGAAGAAGAACTACAGAGGTGATGACAAGTATAAAAGTAGAAGAGATGAAGATAGAAAAGATTACAAAGACAAAGGCAAGAATTCTTGCTACATTGTTGAAGAGGAAAAAAGAGATGAATCTAATGATCATGATGATGAAGTGGTGTATGTTGCAATGAAGGATGAATCTGATAAAGATGAGGCAACTACACTTGTGTCTTGTGTGAACAAGGATGACAGATGGATCATTGACACTATGTGTTCACATCACATAACTTGAGATAAAAATTAAGTTCATTACCTTGAATTGTCATGATGGAAATAGTGTAAGATTTGGTAATGATGCACAATGTTTGATAAAAGGAAAAGGTTCTATCAAGCTCATAGAAAAGATTTTATGTGACAATGCTTACTATGTTAAAGGGATTAACTATAATCTATTAAGTGTCTCACAACTAAATAATTTTGGATGTAAGGTTGAGTTTGAAAACAAGATTACTAAGATATATGATACTAATGGAAAATTAATTGGAAAGAGTGATCAAACTAGAAGTAATCTATGCTACCTTGATATATAGGATGCTACTTGTTTACTTTTAGAAGTTGATGATGTGTGGCTATGGCATAAGAGGTTATGTCATGTTAATTTTGATAACTTGGTTAGTATTAGTAACATGAGAAAAGTTAGAGGTTTTCTTAAGTTGAAGAAACTTGACAATATAATGTGCAAACAATGTTAGTTAGGCAAGATGACTAAGTCAAGTTTTAAAAGTAAAACTCATACCTCTAAAGGAATACTAGAGATTGTTCATACTGACTTGTGTGGACCAATTGAAGTGCAAAGCTAGAAAGGAGATAAGTACATTATGTTGCTTGTTGATGATTATTCTAGAATGATGATACTTATATTTTTGAAATGGAAATTTGATTCTTTCCAAATGTTTAAGTGGTACTTAGCAAGAGTTGAAAAGGAAACAGTTAAAAGTCTAAAATATTTGAGAACTAACAGAGGAGGGGAATTTACATCAAATGAGTTTGAGATGTTTTGTAATGACAAAGGAATCAAAAGACAGACATCTTCTCCTAGAACCCCTCCACAAAATAGAATTGTTGAAAGGAGGAATAGGTCTATAATGGATTGTGCTAGGACACTCATGATGGAGAAAAATGTTTCTTTAGAATGCTAGAGAGAAGCTATAAGTATAGTTGTCTATACCTTGAATCATGTGCAAGTCAAGAAAGGTACGCATTCAACACCTTTTGAACTATGGTATGGATACTCACCCAATGTAAAATATTTTAAGGTACTTGGAAGCAAATGCTATATTCTCAAAGATTTTAGGAATGGTAAACTAGATGCAAAAATTAAAGAAGGTATATTTCTAGGTTATTCCACAAGAAGTAAATCTTATAAGTGTTTAAATACTAACACTAACAAAGTTGTGGAAAGTGAAAATGTGAAATTTGATGAATATATGGAAGTATATGAGGCTGAACCTATAAAGGAACTAGGAGAATACAAATCATTTGAATACTTTTATGAAGGTATGTCCATTGAAGAAGATGATGCAAATCAAATTACAAACCAACAACAAGTTTTAGTGATTGCTGAGTCACATACTATGAATGTCAAGCTACATTTAGGAACCAAGCTACATTCAGGTGTTGAGTTACATAATGAAGTTGAGGCACATTCTAATTTTTAGATTAGTGTACATGAAAGAGATGTTGAATTACCTAGTAGAGATGTACCTAGTAATTTAGAAGTTGAGAGACCAAATGAAGAAACCAGAGCTGAACCAAAATTGTCTAAATATGTCAAGAGACATCATCCTACTACACAAATCATTGGAGATAAAAGTGCTAGACCAATGACAAGGAACAAGGTGAGAAATGATACATGTATACTAAACATGAAAGAACCCAAAATAGTGAAAGATGCCTTAGGAGATGTGGACTAGAGTAAATACATGGAAGAAGAGATTCAACAAATTGAAAAAATAGAACATGGACTCTAGTTCCTAGAGTAGAGGACAAAAATGTGATTGGTACCAAGTGGGTATATAGAAACAAGTTAGATGAAAATGGTGAAGTCACAAGGAACAAGGCAAGATTAGTTTGTAAATGATATGCACATGAATAAGGGATTGACTATGGAGAAACATTTTTTCCTATTGCTAGATTGGAAGTAGTAAGAACTCTACTTGCTTACTTTGCATACAAAGGTTTCAAAGTTTATCAAATGGATGTTAAGTCTACATTTTTGAATGGTATATTAGAGAAAGAAGTTTATATAGAACAACCAGAAGGATTTTTTGATGTTAACAACAAAAATATGGTATGTAGATTAGACAAAGCTTTATATGGTTTGAAGCAAGCACCAAGAGCATTGTATGAGAGACTTCATAATTATCTCATGAAGATTGGATTTAAAAAGACTGATGATAACAAGAATATATTCTTAAAGATAGAAAAAGGAAAAGGTGTTTTGTTATCTAAAATTTTGTTGATGATATCATGTTTGGAGGTCAAGATACTTTATGAAAGGATTTTGCAAATCAAATAAAGCAAGAATTTGAGATTTCTATGTTTGGAGAGATCAAGTTCTTTGTGGGTTTGCAAGTACACTAGATGAAATATTGTATATACATCAGTCCTGGTCAAATAATGTTAAGGAGATACTAAAAAATTTTGGATTGGAAGATTCCAAGCTAGTAAGTACACCTATGGTGACAAGATATAAATTGTCAAAGAATGATGATTCAATTGAGGTGAATCAAACATTATAGAGGTCTATGATTGGGAAATTACAATATGTAGTACATAGCAGACCTAATAGAGCATTATCTGTAGGGATAGTTGCAAGATTCTCTGCTAATCCTAGGGAGAATTATTTGATGGCTATAAAGAGAATAGTGAGATATCTTAAAGGAATAGAGGAATATGGTCTATACTACAAGAAAAATGAGAATTTTGAATTAAGAAGCTATATTGATGCTGATTGGGCTGAAAATATTGATGACAGAAAGAGCACCAATGGAGGAGCATTTTTCTTAGGCAAGAGGTTGGTTACATGGAGTAGCAAGAAAAAAAACTACATTTCTCAATCTACTGCTAAAGCTGAATATGTTGCAGTAAATTGTACAAACATTGTATGGATCAAATAGCTACTCAAAGGTATAAAGGAAGAGATCACTAAACTAGTGATACTTATTGTGATAATACAAGTGTTATACATAAATCAAAGAATCCTATGATGCACACAAAGAAAAAGCACATTGGAATCAAGTATCATTAAGTTTGAGAGAATTAGTTCAAGATAAAGAGGTGAAGATGGAATATGTTAACACAAAAGAGAAAATTGTTGATATCTTTACAAAATCATTACCCAAGGATGCTCATGAGTATCTAAGAGGTAAACTAGAGGTGATACCCCTATTAAAGGCCATCTAAGAAACAAGAGGAGTTCCCTACATCAAAAAAGTTGATTGACATATGTTACATATTGATGTAGTGGATCTTACTTTAGGAGTTGCCTAAAGTAATCAAAGAGCTAGATTTACAAATCAGTCACAAGTAAGGTGATCGAAGGAGAAACTAAAACTATTCATATCTACATATTTATGATGACAAGTCTTTGGCATTGTTGTCAAAGAGGGAGATATAACTAAACAAAAACCTATGAGAGGGAGATATTTAAGAAAGATGAGAATCCTATGAGGGAGATAGACATTGTTAAAAGTACATAAAGGAACTAAACAAAGAGGGAGAAATCCTAACAAACAATATGAGGGAGAAATTATGACTACTAAGAGAGAAAGTGTATCTACTAATTACATCTACCTAGTAAGAGTAAGATAATGTAGAGGGAGATATAAGAAGTAATTCAAAGGGAGTCATAATGATGAGTTGATTGTTTGTTGATTAGAATATAACAGAATTTTGTAACCAATTCAGAAGATGAAAGTTACTAATAGAGGGAGAGATTTCAATACAAGGAATTATTTTCTTTTTGGTATGTTTTTGGTCTTACTATTTAAACCTATTCAGTTTGGTTGGTCAGTTTGGTTTGCCATTAACGCCAAAGAGGGAGATTGTTGAAATTTTTTTGATAAAAGTATGATAAATGTGCTCCATCATTTTTTTGTCACTGATGTTAAACTTGCTATTTTCTAGTAAGACAACTACTTATATGATTTAAGTACTATCACTTATTTGATTGATGAAGAGGATTTGATCAAAATGATGTAACAATAGCACCTAGAGGAAAGGTTGAGTTATGATATGGAAAAGGAGTACAAGAATTAGCTAAGATAGTGATATAATAGTGTATTGATAATCTACTTATCGTTGCAAAGGTTGGTTACATTGAGTAAGGTTAGAAGAACAAGTTAAACAAAGTTTTTTTCCAAGCTTGATCGAGTGGACAAAAGATGTTGACCAAAGTTAGTACAAGCCAAGCAAAAAATTAGTTAGAGCCAAGAAAAAGTCATTTTTAGTGTAAGCTGAGTGAAATAGTTGATGACGAGTTAAGTTTAGTTGATGCCAAGAACCAGTAAACTTTAGCTTGTGCCGAGTGATTTTTCAATGGATGTCGAGCAATGCAGTATGTGTCAAGCATCAGAAGCTAGCTAATGCTAAGTGTCAGTATTATTAGAAACATCATGAATTCGATGGATCTAATTTGTCAAAGTTGATTTCTTGGATTATGTGAACCATGTGGAAGATTAGATTGATGAGCTAGTGGCACATAATTCAAGATAAACCATTTTGAGACAAATTCAAAGAGGATTGAAGAGAAGTTTCTAGAAGGGAATGAAATGAAACAAGGGGTAGATTCATTGAATCCTACCTAATCTATCCTAACCCTAAATTGAATGATGGATAATGAACAACAAAATATGTTAATTCTCTATTTATAGAGATGGTTGATCAGAAGCAAAGTTTTTCATGTGTGAGAACCTAAGGAAGACAAGGAGTCTAGGGTATTGCTTCATTTAGTGACCTAAGAGAAGAGTTTGCATTAGCAAGCAAAGAAAGAAGGCATAAGGGTATGGATGCTTGAAGAGTGAACAAGCTATCAAAGCTGAAGTGTGTGAAAGCCAAGAAGAATGGAGGACTAAAATAGAGATATGTAATCTACAAATGGAGTTGTAAGTTGTTATCATATCAAGCCTTACTATTACTCTCTAATAATTGTATTAGTCTAGGGTAAATCCTTTGGATTAAGGTTGACCTAATAGTCATTTTTAAATCTTTTAATCGAGTGACATTCCAGGTGAATGGTCTAAATTCTTCTAACAAGGCTCACTCCTAATAGGGTGATTGAAATCCTTTAACAAGGTCACATTTAATATTGTGTATTGTAACCTTTAATAAGGTTGGCCTTTCATAGGGAATCACTTCAAAAGAGTGAGAAAGAGTAGCATGTTATCGGTGGTTTTTCCCAAATTGGGTTTCTATGTAAATCATTGTGTCAAGTGTGTAATTGAATATATTATGTTTCATGTTTACATTTCTGCAAATTAATTTGATAGTAACCTACAAGTTTTAAGTGATTGCAGAATCTTATGGATGCATGCATGATGATAAATGTTTTATGAGTTCATTATGCTAGAAAAAAAATTAATAGTACATCTGAACTTTGGATAAATAATTCACCCCCCCTCTTAGTTATTCTAAAGAATTCCAACAATTCAAATTCTATCCAAGGTTCACCATAGCTTTCTTTCATCATGACAATGCTCCACAAAACTTCGCTTCACAAAATTTGTTGTAGAAACATAGATTTCATCTTTTGTCACATAGTAAACTATCTATGTTATAACAATGGCTCTTATTTCCTTCCTAACTTGTACAAATAAGCTCCAAATTGCAAGCGAGTTTAACTACATTTCATACATATTATAATACATCTTCTCTCAACCTTGCTATGAGTAGTTCAATCTCTAAATGAAGTTTCCACTTCTGGTGTTGTGAACAAGCTTAACTCAACTTGGTTGAATCAAACTCAATTTCTGACTTCAATTTTCCTATCTCAGCATCATCTCACTTTTCTTCTGAAATATCTAATCTCTTTACAAATGCCTCATTAAGTTCTTCTCAAAGTTCACTGACTACATTTTTTTGTTCTTCATTGTCTTTCTTAGTTATGGAGTTACTCTCATGATTCTTTCTATCATTTCCAAAGTTCCTCCCATTGTTGCTTCTACTTTTGAAGTTTCTTCCATGATTCCTTCTATCATTTCTAAAGTTCCTTCCATTATTAGTTCTGCCCATTCTATGGTATTTTGTTGTATTTTCAAAGTTGTTGCATAACTGACATATTGGGGTTTTGTTACTAGGATCCTACTGATCAATAGGTGCTTGACAATTTTGGGCAATGTGTCCAAAGTTGTTACATGTGTAACACATGATCTACTTCCTTTCTTCATAAGGTCTACTTTCTCTTGATGTCCTTTCATTAGATCTTCTTCTATCTGTAGGGTTAGTGTTTCCAAACATTCTAATATTTCTTCTATCATTATCATATTTAGGTTTTCTACAATCAATTGCATTATGACCAATACCATGACAATTATGACGGTAAAATTTTGCAACATGATTAAATGATTTATTTGCACAATGTCTTTTCATATGATCTATTTCATTAGATGAAAAACACTTACCTCTAAATTCATACCTAGTTTCCTTAGGAGATTCCACTTGCTTAGGTTTATCCAATTTCACAGTTTCCTTCTCAACTTCTTTGGATTTATCAGAAGATTGACTAGAGTCAATCTTATCATCAGACTTATCTTTCTCTTTTAGATCTGATTTACTTTTAGGTTTCTTTGCAGATATATTAAATAAATAACCAAGACCAATTTTATCATAAATAGGTCTTTGTATTGACATAGATTCATCAAGCTTTTCTCTACTAGTGTAAAGCTTTCCAAGCTATTGTGTGCATTGAGTTAGTTCACCTTTTACAACAGTGGTGTACTTATGAAGTTCTTCATGATCTTCTTTTAATGTTTCAAATTTGGATGTTTTCTTCACTAGACTCACTCTAAGATTTGAGTTTTTAGTCTTCAAATCAGATTCAACTTTGCTTGGATCATTCTTCAAACTCAACTTTAGATTGGTAATCTTCAATTCATGCTTCAAGATCTTGTACTCTATTTTTAGTTTTGAATAATCATCATCACTAGTTCTAGATTTAGTTGGTTCAAGCTTGGATTTGAGATGTTCAATCTTGTCCTTCAATTGTCCAATATATACTTTGGAGTCTTCATATCTATCTTTCAGCTTATCTTTTTCTTTAGTAAGTAGATCAATTTTTTCAAGTGCCTCTTCAAGGTTCTTCATCAATTGTTCCATATCCATAGGGATCTTACTCAAGATGTTAAGCCTCTTCTGAGTAACTATGCTCTGATACCAATTGTTAGAAATATTCTACAAAATTTTGTTAACAACTGGATATTATTAATTACTTTAAACTATGAATAAGAAACTAAACAAGTAATACTAAACAATAATATTAACCATGCATAGAGAGAACTCATAACACCATATTTTGTTAACTAGGGAAACCTTGGCTAAGGGAAAACCTCGATGGGGATGATACCCACTAGATAATATACTGATATATATATATTTGTTCCTTGTTAGAGGATGTTAGGAGTCAATGAGACAATTTAGTATAGAGAGTCCATGTTAGGAGACTTTGAATCCCTATTAGGAGATTCCAACCCTGTTAGGAGTTGTATTACAATAGATGCAAGAAGAGCTCATTGCTGCACATCCAATTACAAGAAGAGCTCACTACCCAAACAAGTAATTAGTCTTCAGGTATATAGGTGTTGTATCTTCTTTGCTAACTAATCTCTAACCTCAGCTTGATCTCGGATCACAAAATTAGGTTCTCAAATCTTCTCATATATCGCTTCACAAAAAGTTCACATATCACTTATTACAATACAATTGCACACTTATTTTCACAAGATGTCCTTCGCATAAACACCATGTCTTTTCACAAATTGTTGCTAGGTCGGCTAAGACCATAATATAATTTTTGAACTTAGAGTAAACATCTAGGATGTCAGTCCTAATTGGTCAAGTAATTATTTTGTAAACAAAATTATTCCTTTTATTTAATTCTATTTTTTTTTCACTGGGTAGATTGTGAATATTTCTTTTTTGTACTATTTGTACTAATTTTTGAGGTTATACACATCATCATTAACATGTGTACTATCACCATCTAACTTCGCTAGTCATAATATGATGTTAGAAACATTTTACATATAAAACAATGTACTATTGTAAATTAATTTCATGCTTAGACAATTTTCAGAGTACCAAAAGCTAAGTATCTTTATTTCTAAGGTTTACTACAAATATGCACATCATGTGTTGCCATTAATGACAAAAATTACATTACTACATATAGACAAATGTCAAAAAAACAACTTTGCAGAAATGTAAACATGGAATACTATAAACACATTCACACAATTTGACACAAGGATTTTATGTGGAAACCCAATTTGGGAAAAACCATGAGTAACATGCTACCAATTCTCACTCTTCTAAAGTAATGCCATGTGAAAGGCCAACCCTATTAGATGTTATAATACACACTATTAAATGTGACTTGGTTAGAGGATTTCAATCACCATGTTAGGAGTGATCCTTGTTAGAGGACTTTAGACCATTCCATTAAAATGTCACCCAGTTAAAGGATTTACAAATGACTATTAGGTCAACCTTAATCCAAATAATTTTATCCACACTGGTACAATTCTTAGAAAGAAATAGTAGGACTTGATCTTTTAAAAACTTAAAACTCACTTGCAGATTATAGATATTTGTTTTAGTTGTCCATTTTTCTTAGCATTCATAATTTTTAGCTCTGATAGCTTGTGCACCCTTCAAGCATTCATCCCCTTGAGCCTTCTTTCTTTTTATTCCAACTGTAGTTTCCTCTATTTGGCCACTAGATGAGGCAATACCCTAGACTCCTTGTCTTCCTTAGGTTCTCACACATGACAACCTTTGCTTCTAACCAACTATCTCTATAAATAGAGAATTTAGATATTTTACCACTTAACAACAATTGACCATTTTAGGGTTAGGTAGGATTCAATGAATCTACCCACTTTTCCATTTGGTTCCTCTATAAACTACCCACTTTTCTATTTGGTTCCTCTACTAACTCATCATAGTCATCTTCCACACACTTCATATAATTCAAAAAATCAAATTAGTCAGCTCAAATTCATTAAATCTTTGATTAAATACTATTTTTTATCACTCAGCATCTATATTTTTCTATCACTCGACCAACACTAGTTCACTTGATAAAAACTAAAGTTTACTGATGTTCAACATCAACTAAACTTTACTCAACATATACTAACATTCACTTGTCTTGCACTATTTTTCTTCTTTGCTCAACACCTCTTGATTTTCACTCAGCTTCTATTAATTTATGCTCATCTTGCACTGACTGCTAGGCAAGACTTGGCAGACACTTTTCTTACTTGATCTTCTTCCAGTCTTAACTTGAGTAATCTTTCATTTCAGACTTTGAGTAGATAAATAATACACTATAGTATCAATTTCTTGGTCTTATTGCTCCTTTTATAAATCAAATAACTCAACCTTTCTACAAGTTCTCCTATTATCTCCTCTTTTTGATTCCTCTTCATCAATCAACTAAATGATATCTTTCAGAACAAAA
The DNA here is from genome assembly GCA_028749045.1 of Cupressus sempervirens. Classification (NCBI taxonomy): domain Eukaryota; kingdom Viridiplantae; phylum Streptophyta; class Pinopsida; order Cupressales; family Cupressaceae; genus Cupressus; species Cupressus sempervirens. The sequence continues at coordinate 61,370,069 of CM053783.1, forward strand.
AGAAATGATCTCACCAACAAGTAGTAGGTTTGACATCATTAACAAAATAATGATTGTTCCATTATAGGATCTTCACTTCAAAACAATCTCTTTTCAACAAGAGAGAGAGAGAGGGGGTACAGGGAGAGAGAGAGAGAGAGAGAGAGAGAGAGAGAGAGAGAGAGAGAGAGAGAGAGAGAGAGGCATACAGATAGAGAGATGGGGGGAGATTGTACATGGACAGAGAGAGTGAGAAATATAAAGAGAATGGGATAGGATGGAGAGAGAGGGGGGGCAATAATATGGAGAGAGAGAGAGAGAGAGAGAGAGAGAGAGAGAGAGAGAGAGAGAGAGAGAGTTTAGGGGTTAGTGAGAGAGAGGAGGCTTAGGGATTACTCAGAGAGAGATTGTGCTAAAGGGTAAAAAGTTAGATAGAGAGAGAGGGAGAGGTTAGGAGTTAATACAAGAGATATCTTAGGACTTATTTGGTTAGTGAGTGAGTGTGTGTATTTGTGTTTGAGAGAAAGAGAATTTAAAATATGTTACCATTTGTGTTTACCTATTGATTACGCATTTGGAAAACAATGACTACCTATTTTAGACTATGCTTAATTAAAATTGACGGAAAATAAAAGAATTACGATATAAGATTGATTTATCTACATCTTGTTGTAGGTCTCTTCAATATCTTTCCAATTCATTTTGAACAAAGTCAATCGAACTCTGGATGTGAAAGTTATGGCTTCCAGAGTAAAGCCTATTTTTATTTCTTCAAAATCAGATCAGGTTTTGAAGAGGTTTTTCATCCTTGAAATCTGATCATTTTTCATCATTAAAATCTTATCAGGTTTCAAAACCTAATCAAGTTTTTTTTAATGTATTTTTCTGAGGACTTCTTTTTGAAAGTTCAAACAACCCGATCGGGTTATTAACATTTTTGGGTTTTTTTTGTTTGGTGTCCACTAAATTGTACACCATCTTGGTGCACATGCCTAATTATGCAAAATTACTAGAAAGGAGCCCAATACTCTAGATGACCATTTTTAAGTGATTACATAAATAACTTTGCACAATCACCACCTTAACAATCAGCATCAACCAAAAACCAAAAAGTGTCTTGAATATCTCCTTAAATAGTCATTTTTGTGCTTCCAAATTCTTCAATTTATTGTCACTTAATCATAATTGTGGATCTTAGATTTTACAAAATACAATGTATCTAGCCACTTAGAAAATAGAAATTTCATATAACTTTGTGCACATCCTTATCCTTCTTCAATCTCCATCATCATATCCTCCTTGAAGTTTCTTTGTTGTTGATGTTGGAACTAAAGGTAGAGTAATTGAGAGGGGGGGTGAATCAGTTACTTACAAAAATTCATCCACAGATCCCTTAGATGTCTAAAAGATCCAGTTACTACTAATACTCAATAAACATAACAAAAATGTTGTAACTCAGTAAATTAAACTGTTACTTATCTTCAAGAAAACATGCATGCAATTGAAAACAAAATGAACACAAGAGACACCAGATTTAACGTGGAAATCCAATATGAGAAAAACCACCAAGTAACTAGTCACCAATTTTTCACTCTTCTGAAGTGAGCCCTATTAGGAGCCAACCCTGTTAAAGGTTACAGTACACACTGTTAGGTGTGACCTTGTTAGAGGATTTAATCACCCTGTTAGGAGTGGCCTTGCTAGAGGTCTTTAGAACAATTCAACTGAATTGTCACCTTGTTAGATGATTTACAAAATGGCCGTTAAACCAACTCTGTTAAGAGATTTGAAATCATTGCTACAATGGTTAGAAAGCAACAATGAATTGACCTGAACAAGATACAACTAAATTTGCTAACTACAGGTCTCTATTCAGCATTATTAGATCCTCCTTGATCAAGTATAGCTTTGCTGCTCCTCAATGATCTCTGATCATCCTTCAAATTCACTTCCACAATAATCAGTCTTCATATCACATTAATTCCACACACACTTCCTCTTCACACTTAGAATTCGCAACTTGACCTCTTAATTATACCATTTAGATTTTCAAGTCAGCCTATTTACATGTTACATTTACCAATAAACCATACATCAGTCGATTACAAATATTACTCAAAACAAATAAACGTTATTACATAAAACAATGAAATCCTTTATTGGTTGACCCTACTCGGTAAATACTACTTCTAGAAATTTCCTAAGTTAACCTTATTGACTCGATTAACATCGCAATATCCATAAAATCCTTTGGCTGCCGAGTTTACTCGATAAGAACTGAATTCCTTCATGAGAGCTCGGTAAGAACTGCTTCTGCCACATTTCCTTTGATGACCGAGTTAGCTCGATAAGAACTGTTTACTCAGTAGATACTGCAAGTTTTCTTTACTAACCTCCTAGGCTTGGTAGATTCTATCCTTTTTGCCTTGCTGACCTTCTAAGCTCAGTAGAAACTATCCTTTGCCTTGCTGACCTTCTAATCTCAGCAGACTCTATATGATGACTAATATGACATTTGTGTGACATCAAAGACAACACACAATTGAACAATTGTATCCAACAATTGATCTTATAAAAAAGTTTGACTTGTGCCTTTGAACATCTTGAACATTCCATATGTGTATCAAAAGTTGGCCTTAGATTCCATCTTTGCACTTTTATTCTTCTAGTTGTCACTCGATGAACCTAACATTTCATTTCGATAATATAGTACTCTATCAATACTTGTCTTTCTCAAGAAATATTTAACTTTTTACTCCACCAACTCCTCAGTGAACACTATAGTCACTCAGTGAATATTGTATTCCTTCTTTAACCTTGCCACTTGATTTAGCTTGTGTAGCTCAATACAATATAATATTACATGATTGTAAAACATTCAAACTAACATTACATTATCACTGTCCAATTCATTCAAGTGCCTATTGAATACCATACTTATCAACTCTATCCTCAACATACTTTTTTCAAATCCTCTTCATCAATCAAATGATATGGAACTCTATTGAATTAGCATAAGGTCTAGCTGGAGCTAAAACTTGAAATCAATGTCAACATAAAAATTGATATGACTCTTTTACATACATTCATAGCATTATTAGTTACATTATTAGTTGGGGCTAATAGCTGGGGCTAGGAACTAAAGGCATGTTTGTTTGTAGAAATTAAACTATAATAAGAATGTGCCAAATCAGAATTGGAAATTGGAGTTTGTATTCCCATTTTGGAATACAAACTCTGATTCCCAATTCTGACCTTCTGAGCTTGGTAGACACTTTCCTTTGCCTTGCTGACATTCTAAGCTCGATAGACTCTATTTGATGACTGATATGACATTTGTGTGACATCAAAGACAATGCATAATTGAACAATTGTATCTAAAAATCTCCCTCTTTGGCATTGATGGCAACACAACATGTCATAGTAGAATAAAATTTGAAAACAAGTCTTTTACTAACAGAATACTTCACTTTCTTCTTCAAATACATCAAACTCCCTCTTTCATAATAATCTCTCCCTTTTACACAAACTCTTATTATTTTGCAAATTTCAGAAAGATATGACAGTATATTCTCCCTCTTTGACAACACATGCCAAAGACAACTCAAAAAAATTGAATAGCATTGTACTTGATGTACTGATTCATATGCAATGTCTTCATTGATTTTTTGCATCAACTGATAGATCTTCAATTCTATTTTTGTTGATGCATCACTAGAACTATATTTTAGTGAGCTTTAGATAGGGGAATGACCCCTAACTTACCTCTTAGATAAAAGAATGCATCCCTAGGTAAAGGCTTTGTGAATATGTTAGCAATGTCTTCCTTTGTATGGACATATTCCAATCTTATTTCTTTTTCTTGCACCAATTCTCTAACAAAGTGATACTTTGTGGCAATATGCTTGGTTTTTGAATGCATCACTAGATTCTTGGAGATGTTAATTGTACTTGTGTTATCACAAAACATAACAACAGGTTCTTTGATTTCTTGCTTCATACCTTCCAATAATTGTTTGAACCACACAATGTTTGAGCAATTTACTGCTACTACAACATATTCAGCTTCAGCTGTGGATTGAGATGTACAATTCTACTTTTTGCTTGTCCAAGAAACCAACATTTTTCCAAGAAAGAAAGCTCCTCCACTTGTGCTCTTCCTGTTATCAATATTTTCTGCCCAATCTGCATCAGTGAACACCTTTAAATCCAAATTTCCTCCAAGTTTATACCATAATCCATATTCTTCAGTTCCTTTTAAGTATCTCATGATCCTTTTGATTGCCATCATGTGATTTTCTTTTGGTTTTGTTGAGAATCTTGCTACAATTCCTACTGCAAGGGAAATGTATGGTCTTGTGTGTACTACATATTGCAACTTTCCAATCATAGATCTATATAGTGTCTGATCCACTTCCTTTGATTCATCATCCTTGGTGAGTTTTAATCTAGTACACATAGGAATCCCAACTAGTTTTTAGTCTTCCATATCAAACTTTTTTAGTATCTCCTTGATGTATTTAGATTGAGCGATGTAGATGCCATTCTTATTCTATTGAATTTGAAGACCAACAAAGAATTTGATTTCACCAAACATTGACATTTCGAATTCCTTGTTCAGTTGTTCTAAAAAATCTTTGCAAAGATCATCATTTCCTATGAACAAAGTATCATCTACAAATATTTTTGCCAAAACAATCTTATTATTTGGTCCTTTCATTATGTACAAACTACTGTTGTCATTAGTTCTTTGAAAACTAATCTGAATAAGATAGTTATGCAATCTTTCATACCATGCTCTAGGGGCTTGTTTTAGACCATATAATGCTTTATGCAATTTGCAGACCATGTCCTTCTTGTCTAGATCAAAAAAACCTTTAGGCTATTCAATGTAAAACTCTTCATCCAATATGCCATTGAGAAATGCTGACTTGACACCCATTTGATAAACTTTGAATCCTTTGAATGTAGCATATGCAAGTAAGGTTTTGACACCTTCCAATCTTGCAACAGGAGAAAAATTTTCTCCATAGTCTACACCTTCTTCTTGAGAGTATCCTTTGCATACTAGTCTAGCTTTGTTCTTTGATACCTTACCATCTTCATTTAGTTTGTTTCTGAATACCCACTTTGTTCCAATCACATTTTTGTCTTTGGGTCTAGGTACAAGAGTCCATGTTTTGTTTTTTTCTATCTATTCTATCTCTTCATTCATAGCTTCAATCCAACTTTCATTGTCTAGTGCATCTTTGACATTTCTAGGTTCAAAATCAGCAAGTAAACAAGTGCCTTTCAACTTACTTCTTGTCATTATTCCTTCAGATTTATCTCCAATGAACTGATTTAGTGCATGATGCCTTTTGACATACTTGGCTAACATAGGCTCCTTGCCTTCTGAATGACTTTCATTGTTATCCTTTTGTGTCTCAACTTATGGTTCTGATTCTAGTTTCTTGGGCTCGGTAGATGTTAACTCAGTAGCTTATGTTTGCAACTTGGGTTCTTACAGCTCAGTAGGTACTGACTCAGTTTGAACTTCTTGTGACTCGGTTAATGAAGACTCTAGAGTTGAGGATTCTTGATTAATAGGTATACTTGGCATTGTATCAGGTTCCATGCAAACAAATCTTCTATAGTCTTCAGGTTCCTTTTTGCTTTCTTCTTCTATTCTTTCTGCAAACTCATCAACTTTCACATATGCACTTTTTATGACTTTGTGAGTAGATAAGTTCAAACATCTATATGCTTTTCTTTTGCAATAGTATCCCAAAAATATTCCTTCATCACTTTTTACATCAAATTTATCTTTTCTAGATTCCTTCAAAATGTAACATTTGCTTCCAAATACTTTTAGATAACTTACATTGGATTTGTAGCCATACCACAACTCATAGGGTGTTTTGAATGAGTCATTTTTCAACTGTACTCAGTTCAAGGTATGAACTACAATGCTGATAGCTTCCTTCTAGTATTTGATAGCAATGTCTTTCTCAATCATTAAGGTTCTTGCACAATCCATGATAGATCTGTTCTTTCTTTCTACTATTCCATTTTGTTCAGGAGTTCCAAGTGCTGAAACCTATCTTTTGATTCCCCTTTCAATGCAAAATTTATTGAACTCATGTGAAATGAATTCACCACCTCTATCAAACCTTAAGCATTTCAGTCGTTTGCTTGTTTCCTTTTCTAATCTGGCCAAATACCATTTGAACTTTTCAAATGCTTCTAATTTCTCTCTTAGGTACATGACAGTCATCATTCTTGAATAATCATCAACAAACAGAATGAAGAATTTTTCACTAGTATAACTTTCAATGCAAATAGATCCGCACAAATTAGTATGCACAATTTCTAGAACTTCTTCAGTCTGATAGTTCTTGCTTTTAAAACTAGTCTTTCCCATTTTACCAATTTGACAATTCTTGCATAGACCAACCTCAGGTTTCTTTATGTTAGGAATACCTCTTACTTTTCTGAATTTATAGATCTTTATCAAGTTGTCAAATTTTACATGACATAACCTCTTATGCCATAATCAACTTTCTTCAATTTGAGCAATGAAACATGAACATTCACCAAGTTCAAGATAAAATAAGTTACCTTTTGTTTGAGTGCTTGATCCAATCAACTTTCCTTTGCTATCTAGCAATCTTTCTTTTCCATGCATAAATTTTACTTTGAGTCCATTATTGAGTAGTTGTGCCACACTCAAAAAATTATTCTTTAGTCCTTCCACCCAATATGCATTATCGCATACAAGTTCCTTAGTTAGTGAGATTCTTCTTTTTCCTCTTACAAGGTTCATTGTTACCAAATCTTACACTGCCACCATCATAGTCTTCAAAGTATTCAAACTTAGTTTTATCACTAGTCAAATGATGAGAACAACCACTATCTATGATCCATGTATCATTTTTGCTCATATGAGAAATGAGTGCCATTTCTTCATCATTATCAGATTCATCTTTCACAGCAATGTAGACAATTTCATCTTCTTCTTCATCATCAGAATCATTAGAATCTTTAGCCATAAAACATGTTTTCTTACCTTTATCCTTGAATAATTTGAATTCTTTCTTGCCATTATACTTGTGACCTTTCTTCTCATCTTTGTTCTGCTTATTTGGGCACCTAGCTGCAATATGTCCAATTTCTTCACAAGAAAAGCAAATTAGAGGAACCTTACCTTTGTATTTCCCTTTGCTTCTTGAATATTTTCTTGCTAGTAGACCTTCAACCACCTCAAGATCATTTTATGAACTTTGTTCTAATTCTTCATCACTATCTAATTGTGGATCCTTCATCCTTTTCCCTTTTTTCTTTGAGTGAAAGCTTGGCTTCAAATGCTGATTCAATGTTCTTGATAGCTGGAACATAATTGTCATAGTTGTCTAGCTCAAATGCAGTCAATCTTCCAACTATGGCCTCTAAATTTATTTTATGATTTGCCTCACATCTTCTTTCTTGAATTGCAGAGACTCTAATTGCATAAATGAGAAGTAGAGTTTTAAGAACTTTACTTATAACTATCTCATCATTGATATCTCCTCCAGATGCTTTAATTGCACTAACACATGCTTTAACTCTTTCAACATACTTTGCAATGTTTTCATCCTCTCTCATCCTCATTTGATCAAATTGTCCTCTCAAACTTTCTACTTTGGCTCTTCTCACATTATCATCTCCTCCATAGATCTCTTTCAGCTTGTTCCACATTTCAAAGGCAGTTTTGCAATCATTGATGTCATCAAATTCCTCATAACTCAGAATAGATGCTATATATATCATCATGTTGTTGTGAGTCTTCTTTTCAAAAATATCATTGACAAATAATGTACCAAAAGGTTCTTCATATTTTTCATCAAGGTACTTTAGCCCCATATCACCAATAGAAGCCAGATGAAGCCTCATCAATCCTTGCCATGTTGAGAAGTTGTCCCTGTTAAGTCTTGGAATTTCCCTTTTGTAAGACATCCTGATCTTTAGCTTAGATCCTTGAAATATTTTCCTATAAGAACCAAAAGCTCTGATACCAATTATTGGAATTAAAGGTAGAGTAACTGAGAGGGGGGGTGAATCAGTTACAAAAATTCATCCATAGATCCCTTAGATGTCTTGAAGATCCAGTTACTACTGATACTCGGTAAACATAACAAAAATGTTGTAACTAGGTAAATTAAACTGTTACTTATCTTCAAGCAAACATGCATGCAATTGAAAACAAAATGAACACAAGAGACACCAGATTTAACATGAAAATCCAATATGGGAAAAACCACCGAGTAACTAGTCACCAATTTTTCACTCTTCTGAAGTGATCCCTGTTAGGAGCCAACCCTATTAAAGGTTACAATACACACTGTTAGGTGTGACCCTATTAGAGGATTTAATCACCCTGTTAGGAGTGGCCTTGCTAGAGGTCTTTAGAACAATTCAACTAACTTGTCACCTTGTTAGATGATTTACAAAATGGTCGTTAAACCAACTCTGTTAAGAGATTTGAAATCACTACTACAATGGTTAGAAAGCAACAATGAATTGACCTGAACAAGATGCAACTAAATTTTCTGACTACAAGTCTCTATTCAACATTATTAGATCCTCCTTGATCAAGTATAGCTTTGCTGCTCCTCAATGATCTCTAATCATCCTTCAAATTCACTTCCACAATAATCAGTCTTCATATCATATTAATTCCACACACACTTCCTCTTCACACTTAGAATTCGCAACTTGACCTCTTAATTATACCATTTAGATTGTCAAGTCGGCCCATTTACATGTTACATTTACCAATAAACCATACATCAGTCGACTACAAATATTACTCTAAACAAATAAATGTTATTACATAAAACAATGAAATCCTTTACTAGCCGACCTTGCTCGGTAAATACTACTTCTAGAAATTTTCTAAGTTAACCCTCTTGACTCGGTTAACATTGCAATATCCATAGAATCCTTTGGTTGCCGAGTTTACTCGATAAGAACTGAATTCCTTCATGAGAGCTCGGTAAGAACTGCTTCTGCCACATTTCCTTTGATGACCAAGTTAGCTCGATAAGAACTCTTTACTCAGTAGATACTGCAAGTTTTCTTTACTAACCTCCTAGGCTTGGTAGATTCTGTCCTTTTTGCCTTGCTGACCTTCTGAGCTCGGTAGACACTGTCCTTTGCCTTGCTGACCTTCTGAGCTCGGTAGACATTGTCCTTTGCCTTGCTAACCTTCTGAGCTTGGTAGATACTATCCTTTGCCTTGCTGACCTTCTGAGCTCAGTAGACTCTATCTGATGACTGATATGACATTTGTGTGACATCAAACACAACACACAATTGAACAATTGTATCCAATAGTTGATCTTATAACAAAGTTTGACTCGTGCCTTTGAACATCTTGAACATTCCATATGTGTATCAAAAGTTGGCCTTAGATTCCATCTTTACACTTTTATTCTTCTAGTTGTCACGCGATGAACCTAACATTTCATTTCGGTAATATAGTACTCTATCAATACTTGTCTTTCTCAGGAAATACTTAACTTCTTTACTCTACCAACTCCTCAGTGAACACTATAGTCACTCGGTGAATATTGTATTCCTTCTTTAACTTGTCACCTGATTTAGCTTGTGTAGCTCAATACAATACAATATTACATGATTGTAAAACATTCAAACTAACATTACATTATCATTGTCCAATTCATTCAAGTGCCTATTGAATACCATACTTATCAACTCTGTCTTCAACATACTTTGTTCAAATCCTCTTCGTTAGTCAAATGATATGGCACTCTATTGAATTAGCATAAGGTCTAGCTAGAGCTAAAACTTGAAATCAATGTCAACATAAAAATTGATATGACTCTTTTACATACATTCATAGCATTACTAGTTACATTATTAGTTGGGGCTAATAGCTGGGGCTAGGAACTAAAGGCATGTTTGTTTGTAGAAATTAAACTCTAATAAGAATGTGCCAAATCATAATTGGGAATCGGAGTTTGTATTCCCATTTTGGATCTAAAAATAATAATTTGATATTCCACCAAAATAAGTAAAATTAAAATTGTAAATTCCAATTCCCATTTTACTTTTTCATATTTAATCAAATTTTTGAATCCACTTTTTTTATCTCCCACACAAATCACATGAGAAGAGATGTATCCATTTTTATTTAATGAATTTTGAGGGGGGCCCTCCATTGGGCACCTGACTCTAAATTTCAAAGCTACCTTTCACCCCATCACATAATAATGACTAGACATTGTAGAAAATCCTTCATGTCAATTGAAGAGATTAAAACATTGGTTATTTTGTTTGGTGTTTTTGGGAAGCTTTGAAATTGAAGTCAGATTAGTCTATGCTTTTCTCAAGTGATCTGCTAGAATAACAAAGAATGCTTAGTCCAAGTCCAGTAGTTTGAGCTCAATATTTTATTAACAGACCAAAGCATGAAAAAAACATCATTTGAAAACTCTATTAATTATGATGGAGAGTTCAGGGATTTGCTAAAATGACTAAATTTGCTCCAAAAGAACTTGGAGGCATCCTTGATTGTCAAGAATTGACCACAATAGACCTTCCTCACCATCTATATATTATGTGAAATCTATGGATTATGTTGAGGGGAGCCCTTTGCCGAGCACTACCTTCCATACTTGAAATATGGTTTGAGGACTTATTATCATCTAAGGCCTACAAATAAAGGGCTCTATGAACCACAAATTTGTTGGAAATTTGTTTAGCGCTCCGCTTAGGATTTGTGACAAATGATTAACTACCTCCTGAGTACTATAAGTTGAGTAGTTGTATTGGGCATTGGCATATCTTTCTTTTAGTACAATGGCCCCACTCTAACAAGTGGTATCAGAGCTTGGTCATAGGTTCAAATCCTCAGACCCTCAGGTAACACTGAGGGAGAGATTGTTGGAAATTTTCTCAGCGCTCCCCTCGAGATTCATGACAAGGGATTACCCACCTTTAGTGTATTATAAGTTGAGTGGTTGTATCGAGCATTAAAATATCGATCTTTTGATGCAACGACAACCCCACTCTAACAAAGTTATTTATTGAGTATCAGAAAAGGGAATCGAATTAGGGAGATTTAGATTGAGTGGTGATGTTCATTACCCCATTTGAAGCCTGACATGATAGAAAATCATCTCTTGAAGCGAAAATGAGTTCTGACGAGCTACACAACAAAAATAGAATGTGGATTAAGAAGTTCATGATGGGAAATTATGTTTGATGTTTCACTACATCTATTTATAATCTTTCTTGCCATTGTGATAATCTCAAAGCCCTATTATGCATATTTGTGTTTTTAACTTGCTAATAGAAAATTGAGTCTAATACACCTTCTGGATTACCTAAATTTAGATTAATATTTTGATTCATAGGGTATTTTTATAATGGTATATTTGGGTGAATCAAATGGGTTCACCATAACAAATTCAAAATATCAAAACTGGAATCCGACAAAATTTGGAATATCAAATCTAGCATAATAAATTCTAATAAACAAATTGACCCTAAGAGTTATTTTACTAACTCATGGACTTGAACAAACACCATGGACCCAGTAGGAAAGACCCACAACAAAATTTAGAAATACTTGCTTTGTAAAGGTGTTAAGTTCCTTATAACCCTATTTTGAGAATTATTCAACCATAACTCTTGAAATTACCAAACAAGGACCCAAAAAAAATGCTCTTTTAGATAGGCTTTCTCAAGTTATGAAAACATACCCCAAATTTAGACTTGGGTTCCACCATTGACAAGGTCAAATACTTACTATTCACATAGGATTAAAAGGACTAATATGTCCAATTTATAAAGCAACTACCATGCAATCAATACCTCCCTTGCAACCAAAGCTTGGAAAGGATCTCTAAAGATATGAATTCACAAAATCCATCATTACTTGGTACCTAATTCGAGTTGGTTTCTATCTCTTCAAAAATGTTATTTATCTTCTTAGCCTATCACTTAATGGATGCTAGACCCAGGGCATCAAACTAGAGATTTTTCATTTTGAAGGACCACTCTGACATTACATGCATCTTAATGTACATCCAACAACCTAACATTAACCAGAGATATATAGCTAATTTTTTCAGTGGAATGTTAGGTTTTTATCAACATCTCACCAAACCTTTGGTTAATGAGGGTTTCATAATAGTTTTTTAATTAAAAAAGGCTCTAACTTTATTAAATCTCATGAAAAAAATCCAAACCAAGCGAAAATGAATTCTACCTCATTAATCTATCCATACATGTTCTTTGGTTAGACCTTTTAATCTATACATGGCAAGAAAGTTGGAGAAAATCATTGAATTCTCAAAACTAACACTTTAATTTGATTCAAAATTACATCAACCATGTATGCCTTAAACCCTATATGAGGAATTTAAAGACACTTCACAATAGTTGGAACCAATTCCAACCAATTTTTGAACCTAGCTAGTTGTTAGGAGTAAATTTGCAAATGTTGAGCTCAAAAGTTGCAATGCAACTTTTTGACAACTTTGCATTGTGATGTGAATATCAGGATTTAACTGTGTGATTTTGAGTCAAACTCGATGACCCATGTTTCATGAGTAGTGATTCAACATGAATCCATCTCTCATGAGAATAAATGGAACACTTAGCACTCATTGGATCTAGGTGATGCTCACAGGGGTGAAGCACCGGGACTTCCCGGGAGGTCACCCATCCCAGTACTACTCCAGCCTGAGCGCGCTTAACTACGGAGTTTCCTCCATAGTTAAACCCAAAGCTTGCAACCCCATTTGCAAAACCTTCACCAAGTGTTGTGCCTTATGAACCATTCATTAGAAAGCCCCTTAAGCTCATCAATTGATAAGTAGGAGATGATTTCCACAGCTAGTCAAATTGTGATGTGAATATCAGGATTTAACTGTGTGATTTTGAGTCAAACTCGATGACCCATGTTTCATGAGTAGTGATTCAACATGAATCCATCTCTCATGAGAATAAATGGAACACTTAGCACTCATTGGATCTAACTTTGCATTTCTAACCACATGATGGACATTATTAAATCAAACTTACACCATATATGGCGACAAAGACTCAAAAACACCAATTCTACCTTTCTCATGCTTGTTTGACCAATTTGACCAATTTTGACCTACTAGGTATTGATTGGCCTTACAATAGCAACTTTGTTCATTTGCCTTATAAAGTAGTTCCAGAGCATTACAAGATGGTTTGAAATGGTCAGTGGGACCTTATTACATCATGAAAAATTAAAACATTATCAAAGAGTGGATGAGTCTCTATGTGGTTGGCTTAAACATTACACACTAATGACTAATTCCTAGGCTAAAAGTGTTAAATAGTCAAAGTTGCCTAATTTTTCTTAGGCTTAATTTGTTCCTTACTGTGTGATGTTTAAGGGTTTCCATCTCTATGAGGTGCCCCTCTACCAATATCTTCTTCCTCAATTGTGTGTGTGTGTGTGTGTGTCTAAGTCTATGTTGCATTAGCCATAATAGAAATATATACAATTGAAAAAGAAAATATTGGTACAAGGGTACTTCATGGAGACTCTTCCACTCTTTATATTGGAAATAAATATGTATCAATAATTATGTAACAAGTTGGAATAATATAAGCACAAATAGATATACGACAATTAGACCTATAAAAAAATTAGCTCCACTCAACTATACATATTCTTGGAATAGCCTCCGAAACTAATGAATGAATACATTACAAATTCAAACTCTCTTGTACAAACGTTTATGGACGTTCCTCGTAAGTTCGTTTTTTGTTTTTAATAGGAAGAACGGTCAAAACGCTCTATGACCACTAACTTGTATTCAAGGTAGTGAAATCTTGGTCGATGAATAATTCAAAACATTGACTATTCTCGCAACTTTTTAGACTTCTTCTTTCCAAGTATTTCTCAAATGTTTGGAAAGCCAAGAGCAAAGAAGAAAGAGGAGATGGGATTGTGCAGACGAGCGGCTTGCAGACCACTTTTGGCCTTGGCTATTATTTTGGCTATATTACTTTTCACACTAAATGTGCTGAATGGTTTGGGCTCCCCCAAATCAGTAGAAGCCCTGAATTCATATGATGAAAGAGTTGTGGGCTCTAGAGCGGCCTCCCCACCAAGAGGCTGGAATTCTTACGATTCTTTTTCTTGGATCATTTCAGAGGAAGAATTTCTCGCCAATGCCCAAATCCTCTCTGATAAGCTCCTCTCTTTTGGATACCAAGTAAGGGAGAAATGACGCTTATCCTTATCAGCTATTCACAATCTATGCAAATATTTATTAATTGGTTTTAACAGTGATGTTTGCGTGCTTCAGTTTGCAGTGGTAGATTTCTTGTGGTACAGAAAGAATGAAAGTGGTGCATCAGTGGGTTCTCCGGGATATGATGTAATTGATGAATGGGGGAGGCCCATTCCTGATCCTGCAAGATGGCCTTCTTCTGCTGGGGGAAAAGGATTCAAACAAGTTGCAGACAGAGTGCACAAAATGGGCCTCAAATTTGGTATTCATGTTATGCGTGGTATCAGTGCACAGGCCGTTAAAGACAATACCCCCGTTCTCGGCCCTAAGGTGAACAAAAACACAGATTCAATTTATTAATGAAAAAATATTCAGCTAGAAAGTTTGTATAAAATATAGAAAGATTTCTTTTTTCTTTTTATCAGATGTTGTTTTATCATATGTATTGTATAAAAGAATTATGTTTTTTAAAACAAAACTAATAATTTTAATTGGCAAGTAAAATAAAATGAGTATAAATAAGAGATATTTACTTGACAAGTCAGTTTATAATAATTCTTATTTTAGAGTCAAAATTCATTGACCTATGTTTCATGAGTAGTGCTTCACAAAAACTAATTTCTATTTATTACATAAGGGACATTTAGAACACTTTAAATTCTAGTTCTACCATTCATTACATAAGCCACATTTAGAAAACATTGAATTTGAATTCTACTTGAAATTTGACCTTGACAGTCGAAATAGTACAAATTTAAAACCCCCTTGGTCATTAGAATGCTTGTATATCATGTTTTGATGATGTTATTTATTGACGCATTTCCTTACTTTGATGATTAGCATGTGATAGGGCATGTCATTTACTTTGTAAGATTATCTTATGCATTCCACTAGCATTTTAGATTTCCTTATGCTTATGATTGTAGCATGTTTTAGTAGTGACATCCCTATTATGATAGTACTAATGATTTGATCGATGGCTTGGGATGTTATACATGGGGGATGGCTAGGGCCCATGATGGTCTTATGATGCCATTAAAGGTTAGGAGGAACCACGTACTTAGTTGTTTTATTCACTGGAATGTTAATTGTGTTATTACAATGTTGCTTTTAGTTCACTGTGATATTTCCTTCCTTACTTTTACTTCTTACTATTTGATTAGATGGTTAGATGTTTTTCTAGCTTTAGGTTGTGGATAGTTCCCCATAGTATTTGGTTGAAGTAGGAGGGACTACTTCTTAAGATGCGCTGGTTTTGAGGGTGAGTACGTACATCTCCAGAATTAGTCTCGGTGAGGGGGAGATCTATGGATTAAAAAACAAAACATAAACATTTTGCTGACTTTTATTTGGAAGTTCTGATATGAATATTGTGCTCCCTCTTTTGTCCCCAACCATTCCTAAAATTATTTTAAAAAATTTGACTTTAATCACTAATCATAAGTTAAGTGTACTAATCATGAAATGTGATCAATAAATTTAACTTTAAAACTACACAATAATATCATAAATAAAATAATTATTATCTTTAAATTACATAATTTCTTCTAAATAGAAGATCTATTTTAGATTAAAAAAGGCTTTTGTGTACAGGGAATGGCATATGAAGAGAATGGGAAGATTTGGAGGGCGAAAGACATAGCGTTGAGTGGGAAGAGGTGTCGATGGATGGCTAAATGCTTTATGAGTGTTGATACAAGCCTTGGAGCTGGAAGGGCTTTTATTGCTTCCCTTTATCGCCAATATGCAGACTGGGGAGTTGATTTAGGTAATCTAATAGTTAATAATCTATGGCATGAGTTATATTATTTGTTTGATAAAACCGTAGATCTAAACAAAAATGAATTATTTTTGCAGTGAAGCATGACTGTGTCTTTGGGGACGACTTGAATATAGATGAAATATCTCTGGTATCTGAGGTACTTCAGTTTATACTCTCTCTTTTTTTTGTATTTTATCAAGAGCCATATGTTATAGTTGGAGTTCGGCCTAAATAAAATAAAGTAAATGAGTTAAAGGACAAAATCAATTGTAGTTGTTTTTAAAACTATCTGTTTTCTATTTTTGTAATGAATATAGTAGAGTCAAGAGAAATCAAAAGAACAATAAAGTTTATAAGTGAGAGTTTTGCTTCAATTTCTATTTCAGTGCATTTTGGATTTCCTAAGTTTCAAGCCCCCAATACAATTAGCTAGAACCATGCTAAGCAACTTACTCAAAATTCCATAGTCTAATTCCTACATCAAACAAAAATTAGATTATAAAATGTTTAAAGGAGAACAATAAAAGCAACAAAATAAATGAGAAAAAGTGGTCGAGAACCTAAGAATTTATAAGACATTAGAAATCTTACAAACATTTTCTTCTCCTCAAATTTTTATTGATTGCAAAAAATCAAAATTAAATTAAGAAAGTGCAAAACAATTATAAATATTGTTCAATATTTTACGAGGTACAATTTTGGAGGAAAACAAATAGCTAAAAGATGAAGTGAAAAAACAAGTCTCCAAGTTTATAGGCTAGACTACTCTAACTAGACTGTGTCATTTGCAAAGTTGTTGTAGGTTGAGTCCCTTCCTTATTCAAGGTTTAGAAAATAGATCTGAAACATAGTGGTATATATTCAAATGTATTAACAATTAAATTATCAATAACATTATAAAATTATCATCGATTCATATGAGGAAATGGATATTGATGTAGTAAAAATCAACATGACAAAAAGAACAATTTTAAATGAAGAGGGAGTTATGTTCATAAAGGACCATGATATTGGAAATAAGAAGCAATGTCAGGATACTAGTAATTTGCAGCATAGGAAGGAATGTCTTATTAACAAAGTTATGAGGGAAGATGAAGAGGGGGTTATGTTCTTAGATGATCATGATATTGGAAATGGCATGCAATGTCAGGGTACTGGTAATCTGCAGCATAGAAAGGATTGTGTTCTTAATGAAATTACGAGGGCAGGTGATAATATTGAGGACTTTCAAGACATGCAAGGTTATTGTAGGGATATCACTGGCTTAATTTGGGATTCTCAAAATATTGGACTAGTTGTTGGCTCCTACATGGAGGTAAGAGAACAAGAAGAATACTCAAAAAATTACAAGGAAAACTTTGTTAGATAGGATTCACAAATGGATATGGATTTAGGAAAGAATCTGAATGCATGGGATTCCACTCAACATGCTTCCATGGATATGCACAATGAAGATCAAATTATTTGTGTTGACATGGATTTAGAAAATATCTTTGATTCAGAGGATCCCAATCAACATTCAAGTAGGTATATGCAAAGAGAAGTTCAGTATGATTGTAGAGGTGGCTACGATCACAATTTAGTGCTATCTATTGAGCATACTCATAAAAAGAACATACAAGTCAAAATGACACCCAAGAAGAGGGGGAGAAAGCTTAAGGGAGTTAAGACAAAAGAGGAAATTGTAGTGGCAATTCAATCAACATTAGATGGTAAATTTACACCATCTAAAAGAGTGACAAGGAGAACCAGGGGATCTCCTTATGACAATTGTGTCAAGGAATGTTAGGGGCTTGAATGCCCCTAACAAAAGAAATAGAATCAAGAAGGAACTTGATTTCTATGAGTGCAAACATTATATTGCTACAGGAAACGAAGATGTCATAGGAAACTTTTGAGAAGACAATAGCCAAATGGACTAAATGGAATTTGGTGCATAGAAAGGGGATAGGAGCTTTGGGTGGCATTGTTGTACTTTAGAATTTTGTTCATGTGCAAGGGCAGATTTTAGATCAAAATGACAACTGGTGGCTTTTGAAAATGAAAAAAAATGGACTCTCCTTCATTTTGATAAATGTTTATGGTCCTACTTCAACTCAAGATAAACAAAAATTGTGGATAGATTTGCCTCAGATTATCTAGGTACATAATGATCAACATATAATTTTGGGTGGTGATTTCAATGCCATCCTCAAGATGATAGAAAAGAATGGGGGTATTTGTCCACCATTAAAAACTATTCAAGATTTTTTGGGATTTGTAGAGGACAATAACTTGTTGGGTGTTGAGTCTAATAATGGCACCTTCACATGGACTAATAAAAGAGAAAAAAATTCCCAAATTGCAGTCAAATTGGATAGGTTTCTCATTACATAGGAATGGAAGCTAACTAACATCACCTTCCAATTAGATATTCTATCATTACCAGGTTCAAACCACTTCTCTATATCATTATTCATAGGAACCTTTTTAGCATAGCAAGGTTTCAAGCATCAACTGCCTTTCAAATTTGAAGGGATGTGACTTTTTCATCCACATTTTCTTCACCGTATTAAGAAATGGTGGATAAGTGCCCCACCGGGTGAAGGATAAAAAATGCACCAATTTTCTGTTAAATTAAAGTATACCAAGAAAAAGATTAAAAAATGGAATGAAGTGGTTTCTAAAAACATTTTTAAAGAGAAAGGGAAAGTTAAACAGTAGTTGGTAGAAGTTTTCAACATAATCATTAAACAAGGTATGGATGATGACTCTTATCATAAGAAGAAATCATTACAAATAGAATGGGAAGAATTATGTAATAGAGAAGAGGAATATTGGCAACAAAAATCTAGATAATTATAGTTAAGAGAAGGGGACAAAAATACCTCTTTTTTCATGCATTGGCAAAACAAAAAAGGCCAGCAAGTTGTGTTCTTTCCATTAACAATGTTGATATTGGTATACAAATATCTGATATGCTTGGCATCGAAAAAGAAGGGGTGAGATTTATTAAGAGCCTACTTGCACCACCTACTATTCCTACATCCAGTGGACCTATAGAACATGATCTCTTGAATGATATTCCCTTAGTTGTGTTAGATGTTGATAATATTGCTCTTATGGATCCTTTCACCATACAAGAACTTAGAAAAGTTATTTTTTCTCTTCTTTCGAATAAAGCCTTGGGTCTAATCACCCTTTCCAATCAGTTTTCCATCAGTATCATATATCTTAGCAATCTTATTTTCAAACTCAACCTTATATCCTAAATTATTTAGTTGTGACACACTCAAGAGATTATAGTTAAGTCCTTCAACATAGTAAGCATTGTCACATAAAATCTTATCCGTGAGTTTGATAGAACCTTTTCCTTTTATCAAACATGGTGCATCATTACCAAATCTTACACTATTTCCATCATAACAATTTAGGGTAATGAACTTACTTTTGTCTCCAGTCATATGATGTGAACACCCATTTTTAATGATCCATCTATCATTTTTGTTCACACAAGTCACAAGTGTAGTTGCCTCATCTTCATCAGATTTTTCCTTCATTGCAACATACACCACTTCATCATCATGTTCATCATATTCATCTTTTGTTTCCTCTTCAGCAATGTAGCATGACGTCTTGTCTTTATCTTTATAATCCTTGTTGTCATCATCTCTTCTACTTTTGTTCTTGTCACCACCTCTATAGTTTTTATTCTATGTACATCTAGCATCAATATGACCAACCTCATTGCAATTGAAACAAATGATAGGTAATTTACCTTTGAACTTTCCTTTACCTTTGTGGAATCTTCTTGCTAGTAGCGCTTCAAGTTATTCAACATCTTCCTCATCTATATCATTGTCACTAGACACAGATTTTATCTTTCTCTTCTTCTTCTTCTTCTTCTTATTTTGCTTCTTCTTCTACTTCTCATTAGAATCCTTCAATAAAAGTTTAGGTTTGAAAGCATATTCAAGACTCTCAGGTTTGTAATTGTCAAATTTAGATAGCTCAAAAGTAGTGAGCCTACCTACTAGACCTTCAAGTGATAGATTATTTTCTAGTATGCATCTTAGTTCTTGAATTTCAAAAACTCTAATAGCATAAATAGATAGTAGTGTTCTTAAAACTTTTCTTATTACAGTATCATCATCTATATAAATAGTAGCTCCTCTTATTGCATTAACAACTTCTTTTATCCTTGCAACATATTGAGCAATATT
The DNA here is from genome assembly GCA_028749045.1 of Cupressus sempervirens. Lineage (NCBI taxonomy): Eukaryota > Viridiplantae > Streptophyta > Pinopsida > Cupressales > Cupressaceae > Cupressus > Cupressus sempervirens. Next base: position 61,390,279 of record CM053783.1, read on the forward strand.
TTCACCTTCTTCCATCCTCATATCATCAAACTTACCTCTGAGAATTTCAGCTTTGGCTCTTTGAACTTTAGTGTCTCCTCCATAGATTATGTGTAAAGCATCCCACATTTTCTTTACAGTATCAAGACCTTTGATATTATCAAATTTGGAATAGCTTAGGGTAGAGGCAATCTCCAACATTGCCTGATTGTGTTCTTTCTTCTTTTTCATATCTTCAATAGTTAGGGCTCAAGCAGGATCAACATGCTTAGTGGTAATGGTAGATTGTGCATGATCTCCAAGTCCTCCAAGGTGTAGCTTCATCAAAATTTTCCACATAGGAAATTTATCTCTATTAAGCTTGGCTACATCTCTCTTCGACATCTTGATCTTTGTGGTTCTAGTACCTTCAAACTAGTCCTCTTAAGTGGATGACTTTGATACCAATTGTTGGAATTATTTAGACTAACTGAGAAGGGGGTTGAATTAGTCATCCAAGGTCTAGATGTATAAATAAAACTTTTCACATCTTAGTGAACCCATAAAACATTTAGCATCATGCATGCATCCATAAGATTATGCAATCACTTAAAACTTTGTAGGTTACTATCAAATCAATTTGCAAAAATGTAAACATGAAACTTAAAAGATTGAGCAACACATTTGACACAATGATTTATGTGTAAACCCAATTTTGAAAAAATCACCAATAACATGCTACTCTTTTTCACTCTTTTGAAGTGATGCCCTGTGAAAGGCCAACCTTGTTAAAGGTTATAATACACACTATTAAATGTGACCCTATTAAAGGATTTCAATCACCCTATTAGGAGTGAGCCTTGTTAGAGGACTTTAGACCATTCACTTGGAATGTCACCCGGTTAAAGGATTTACAAATGATTTTTAGGTCAACCTTAATCCAAAGGATTTTACCCTAGACTAATACAATTATTAGAGAATAATAGTAAGGCTTGATCTGATAACAACTTACAACTCCATTTGCAAATTATAGAACTTTGTTTCAGTCCTCCATTTTTCTTGGCCTTCACACATTTTAGCTATGATAGCTTGTTCACCCTTCAAGCATTCATACCCTTAAGCCTTCTTACTTATCATGCCAATGTAGACTCTTCTCTAGGTCACTTGATGAAGGAAAACCCTTGATTCCTCTTCCTTAAGTTCTCACACATGAAAACCTTGCTTCATGGCCAACCATTCCTATAAATAGAAAATTAAGATCTTTTGTTGTTCATTCTCCATCATCCAATTTAGGGTTAGGATAGATTCGATAGGATACAATGAATCTACCCATCATTCCATATCTCTTCTAGAAACTTCTCCTTCAAACCTCTTTGAATTCACCTCAAAATGGGTTACCTTGAATTTTCTGCCACCAGATCATCAACATTATCTTCCACCTAGTTCACACAATCCAAGAAAACAAACTTGTTAGCTCAGATTCATCAAATTCACAATCTTTCAAATAATGCAATAGCTTGGCATTATCTTGCTTATGATGCTCGACACACTGTGTTGCTCGACATCCTCTCTAAAATCACTTCGCATGAACTAAAGTTTAATGGTGCTCAACATCAACTAAACTTTACTTGACACCTACTATTTTTCTTGACATCCATTAGAATTTTCTTTTACTTAGCTCCAACTGATTTTATGCTTGTCTTGCACTGACTTTATTTGGCACCTACTATCCACTCTGTCAAGCTTGGCAAACAAACTTTGTTTAAGTTGTTCTTCTATACGTTTCTAGTGTAACCAACCTTTGTATCCTTAAGTAGGTCATCAATACATCATGTTATCACTATCTTAACTAATTCTTGTACTCCTTTGCATATCATGACTCAACCTTTCCTCTATGTTCTATTCTTAGATTTTTTGATCAAATCCTCTTCATCAATCAAATAAGTGATAGTATTTAAATCATGTAAGTAGTTGTCTTACCAAAAATTAGTAGGTTTGACATCAGTGACAAAATAATGATTGAAACATATTGATCATATCAATCTATTCTCAACAATCTCCCTCTTTTACTATTTTTAGTCTATTCTCAATAACAATAATATCATAGAATAGAAGGTAATTTGATCACATACATAACATACATCGATTATGTAACTACAAAGGAAAAAAAATTAAAAATCAAACGAGTTAGATGAGTTAGCCAAGTCACCTAGGCTAGTTAGCTGAGTCACCCAGTTGAGTCAACTGAGTTAGGCGAGTCAAGCGAGTTTGCTTAGTTGACCTACCAAGCCAAGGTCACGGGTCATTTTGACCCAGTTGAGATAATTTAACTCGCTAACTTAGATGACTCACCCAACTAGTGGTGAGTCTCATTACAATGTTTAGAGGTACTCAAATCACCTACAATAACAATCCAAAAAATTCCAAAGTTTCTTAAGGATTTCTTATGGACTAGGAATATGAATGGCATGAAGAAAATCCTACTTGTTTCTTCGAAAGAAATGGCATAGGTAAAGTCATTGGGTGGTACAGGGTTTCATGACTTGGTAAACCATAATAGAGCTATTGGGGGAGAAGCTAGTGTGGCACATGTGTTCTAAGCCACATACTAAATGGTGCCAAATTATGCAAAAAAAATATCTTGACAACAATTTCTTGTTAAGAGTGTTATCTATTTTGGATCCAGCCAAAGGTTCAGCCATTTAGGATTTTATGATGTCTTCAAGAGATGTTGTGGTCAAATGTGTTTCATGGGAAGTGAACAATGGTGTGAAGGCTAAATTTTGGAAAGACTCATGGAATGAAGCCCCTCTGTTAATTAAGTTTGATTTAAGCCAGGATTTGGTAACACATTCAGAAAGAGTGTGGGATTGTCATCTTGTGGATTTTGTCTCAGCTGTATGTTTATTTTCTAGGAAGGTGATATGGAAAGATCCTTATGAACTACCTTTAATAGATCAAGATAAGAAAATATTTTTAGAAATACTTTCAGGGAAAATAATATACTTGTTCGATAAGGAAGATAGGTTACTTTGGATTCTAGGTAAAAATGGTAAGTATTCATCTAAGGAGGCCTATAGATTTTTACAATAGTAGGAGGTCCCAAATGTTCTTAGCTAGGAATATTCCTTTTGTTGGAATTAGGTCACTCTCCCTAAGGGTGGAATGCTTTGCTTGGATAGCTTTAAAGAACAGGGCATTTACAAGTGACAAGTTAAACAAGCTTCATAGCTCCCAACCTTTTAATTGTCAATTGTGTAAGAAAGAAATTGAAGATGTGGATCACTTATTTTTTAATTGTTCATTTGCACAAAAATGTTGTCTTTTTGTCCCAAGAAAATTGGAGTATTCCACCTCATTGGCCAACAAATTATGGGATCTTCTTTAGTCATGGCTACAGTTATATTCCTCTTACCTCTTCTCTAGTTTATGGAAATGTATTCCAGTGCTTGTGGTATGGGAAACTTGGTGGGAACGTAATAAGAGGACATTTTGACACAACCCTTCAAAAATTGACATTGTTCTTAAAAATCTAGAAAGATCTACTTCTAAGATAGTCAATGCTAGTCATTTGAAGGTCTAATGTAATCTAGTAATATCTAATTAGAATAGTATTTTCATTTGTGAATGGAAAGGCATATATATACCTATCAGTTAGTCTCATAGCTCTTTAAACCAAGGTTTCGAAGATAGAGTTCTAGTTCATTAGCATCCACCTAGCCAAGGTATTGTAAAACTAAATTTTAATGGATTCTTGTGTGGTAATCCTGGTATATCTAGAATTTTGGTATGAATTATAGATAATTAGTGTGTTGTATTAGCACTTAAGTCTTCTCCATTGCAATAGGGCACTAATAATATGGTTGAATTGCAAGCGTTATTTACAGGATTAGCTCTTGCTAGAAAAGGCAGATTTCATTACATATAAGTGGAAGGTGACTCAATGGTTATTATCAATGCATGTATTAAGTAGGAATCACATAATTGGAGATTAGAATATATACTACAACAAATTTCGCTATTATTAGATATCTTCCAAGAAATATGCATATCACATACTCTTTGTGAAGGGAACATAGTGGCAAATTGCATAGCTAACCAGGGGTGTGGTGGTTTGGACATTGAAACAAATAATCCAAGAGGAATTTTCTAGCATGACAATGATCTACAAAAATTAATCACAATTGATAAACAATATATACATCATATGTAAAGAGTTTTGTGTTAGCATATGTAATGACTAGTGTAATTTGGGTTGTCTTTGGGATTTTCCAAGAGTGACTTAAGATGGAAGCTATACTAACTTATGTCAATAATCATGTTTAATCCTAGTGGACATCTTTCTCGTGTGTTATTTGTGATGCTTGAAGATTTTCTTGAACTTCCAAATGTGCAACCAAGGAAGGAGACATCTTCCCCAATGAATAATGAGTTGGTGCCATACATCGTTGAGGTCCCTAATTTGAACTCTGTTTCATCTAATGCTGGTGGTTGGCCTCAATCTTCTATACAACATGTTAACATGGCTGCAAGGGGTGAGCTAGATACACATGGATAGGCTATGGCTGCTTCTATGGGTGGTCATGTACATAGTTGGGTGGTTGAGACATCTTCTTGGTCCCCTCATTCTCAGCAAGATTTTGAGATGTAGGGTTTTTGTGTAATGGATGAGTAAGATATTTTGAATTGTAGAATTTTTTTTACATTACACATTATACATGTTGTAATTGTTGTTTAGGTATACTCGAAAGTAACAAATTACTTCAAGTTTTCACAAATATCATTTTATATAAAATAGTGATATCGAGTTTTCTTTTTGGTTCTTTCTTGATTGATTTTTTGAACCATTTTGTTATATTATTATATATATAGTGGCATGTCCAATTTTGACTAAAATAAAATAAAATAAACAATTAATAATTATACACGGTACTATTCATTACATGCATTATATATTTAAAATCACAGTTCTTCATTGACTACACTACATGCACAAAATGATAGTCTAAGTGTTGAATGACAAGAAAATTTGGTGCATGTAAACCAATGAAGAAATCCAGTAAAGCTGGTGGAACTATGACTCGAGCATCAGTTCCTACATACTCCCCCTTGATGCTGAGACTCATAGTTCGATATCTAGACACCAAAACTTGACTCATGCAACTTCTCATCACTAGATTCTTATATACTCTCACAGTACTTCTAATAGAAGTCAACTAATATCTTCATTAATTTCTCTCTTTCATGAGAGATCACAAGGATCAATCTTCGCCTCCTTTCTCTAACATAGAGAAGAATTTTGACACTTTCGTGTGTTAATCAAAACAAGTAGTCATCATCTACTTCACTCAAATATCAGAACCTTGATCCACCACTATCACTTTGGAAATGAAAATTTGGAGGTTTGTACAACCTTCTCAACATCCTTGTCACCTTCTTCCAACAAGATCCATCGATCCATCCTTAATCCACCTGAATACAACTTTTCACAGATTGGCCATCACAATCTCTATTCCAACAAGTCTTTTCACTATGACTCTTCAACCCACAAGTGCTACAAGGTGAAGATCCCAACATTTACCTTTTTTATGTCCTTCCCTTCACAATAGGAACATGAAATGTATTCTTTACTCTAAACTGATGTATTTGAACCTATAATACTAGTAGCATTAGATCTTTTTTGCTTAACAAATCCTAGGCCTTCATGCTTTGGCCTCCAAATGGGCTAGATGGGATCTTTCATGCCTTGCCCATGCTTTCCAAATCCACTTCCTTTGAATCCCATTTTCTACATAATCTTTAGACCAATATTATCTTTAAAACAACTTTTATCACCATCATGACAAACTCCGTCCATACCTATAGACATATTTGTACATACATCTTTGCACTCTTTCCCTGAAGAAACTTTGGTCACATCATTGTTGGAAATATAAGAGGAGTAACTAAGATGGGAGGGGTGAATCAAATACCACTAAAATAAATCCCAGATTCCTTAGATGTTAGTACAAAAATAAACTCTAAAAACTAAACTCTATTGATGCTCGACAAACATAGAAAAATGTTGTAACTCGATAAATACTAAAATTGCTTGGCAAATACTTAACATGCAATTCTTAAAATGCTATCTATTATTATCATTACTTTAACTTAGTTGCAAACATAGAAAAGAAATAGCATGAAAACATTTGACACCAAGATTTAATGTGGAAACCCAATTTGGGAAAAACCACCAATTGCAACTAGTTACAATTGACTCTTCTGAAGTGAGCCTTGTTAGGAGCCAACCCTATTAAAGGTTACAAAAAACATAATTAGGTGTGACCTTGTTAGAGGATTTAATCACCCTGTTAGGAGTATGCTTTTTAGAGGTCTTTAAACAATTCTATAGAACTGCCACCTTGTTAGAGGATTTGAAAATAGTTGTTAAGCCAACTCTATTAAGAGATTTAGATCACTACTACAATAGTTAGAAAGTAACAATGAGATAATCTGATTTCTGATGTAACTAAATTGCTGATTACAAATCTTAATTTTGGCTTGTATACTTGGTCCTTCTTGATTGAATGTATCTTTTTAGCTCCACAAGGATATTTTTCTTATCCTTATAATTTGCTTCCTCTTAGCATCATTAAATCTTCAATTATCATCCATGCATTCTTCATCCTTTTCACACTTTCTCCTCAACTTGACATTATACTTATATCTATCATATTGTCAAGTTATCTTGAATATAACTTAGAATAAATAATATTCATCTTCTCAGTCAGCTAGAACTAACAAACAATTCAATTGAACTCAATATGCTAAAATAAGAAAATCCTTCATTAGCCAACCCAGCTCAGTAGACACTAACTCATAAACAATTCTCCTATGTTAACTAAGTGAGCTCAGTTAACACTACATATTTACAAAGTTTCTTTGGTAACCAAGTGAGCTCAGTTAACACTAGTTCATCCAACATTTCCTTTATTAACTGAGTGAGCTCAATTAACACTCATCTTCTGCAAACTTTCCTTTGTCTCCTGAGTGAACTCAGTAGACATTGTCTTCTTAACTTGGCAAGCTATGGAACACTCGGTAGACATAGAAAAATATCTTCAATGCCCAAGTGAGCTCAACATATACTGACTGGTAATGATATAACATTTTGTGGAACATCAAAGAAAATACACAATTAATCAATTGTTCCAACAATCTCCCTCTTTGTCATTGATGGCAACACAACATGTCATAATGCAAGGAAATTTTAGAGTAAGAATAAAGTAAGGAATATATCCTTAGTTTCATTTTGTTTCTCATCCATGAGAACTCCCTCTATCAGTGTGAACTCTTTCTGCCTTGAGTTTCTCCCTCTGTCAAAAAACTTCTGTCTACAACAACTTCATTTGAATATCAAATCAAGTTCAATTTCCCTCTTTGACACTCTTAGTTTATCTAATTACAAATTTTTTTGTGAGATATGACAACATACTTACTTCTTTCTCTTTGACATCTAATGCCAAAGATAATATTTAGTTAATATCAATGTACCTCAAGCACTGATTCATTTGTAATATGTCCTTGCTAATTTTTCTTCAACCAATTGATCTTCAACATGCTTTGGTTGATGCATTACTAAACTTCATTTAGTGAGGTTTAGATAGGGGAATGACCCCTAGCTTACCTATTAGATACAAAAATGCATCCTTAGGTAATGGCTTGGTGAATATGTCTACAATTTTCTCTTTTGTATTTACATATTCCAATTTGACTTCTTTATCTTCAACCAATTCTCTTTAGAAATGATATTTTATAGCAATGTACTTTGTTTTGGCATGCATCATTGCATTCTTTGATATATTTTTTGCACTGGTGTTATCACAGTATATGACTACTTGATCCTTGATCTCTATCTTCATACTTGTCATCAATTGTTTGAGCCAAAAAATGTTAGAACAATTAATTGTTGCTGTCACATATTCTACTTTTGTTGTGGACTAATAGATACAATTCTATTTCTTGCTTGTCCAAGACAATAATCTTTTACCAAGAAAGAATGCTCCACCACTAGTGCTTTTTTTGTCATCAATACTTCCTGCCCAATCAACATTTGTAAATACTTTTAAGTCCAAATTGCCTCATATTTTGTACCATAAGCCATAGTCTTCAGTACCTTTTAGATATCTCATGATTCTCTTGATTGCCATTATGTGATTTTCTTTGAGATTTGCTAAGAATCTTGCCACCATACCAATTGCTAATGCAATATCAAGCCTTGTATGTACTACATACTATAATTTTCCAGTCATTGATTTGTATGTGGTCTAATCTACAGCCTTGGAATCATCATTTTTGGAAAGCTTATGTCTAGTAGACATAGGGGTTCCAACTAGTATTGAATCTTCCATTCCAAATTTCTTTAGTATCTCCTTGATAAATTTAGATTGAGTAATGTAGATACCATCTTTGCTTTGTTGAATCTGTAATCCAACAAAGAATTTTATCTCACCAAACATGGACATCTCAAATTCTTTACTCATTTCTTCTAAAAATTCATTGCACAAGTCATTATTTCCTATCAATAAAGTGTCATCAACAAATATTTCTGCCAACACAATCTTCATGTCTAGTCCTTCTTTGATATATACACTATTGTTATCATTTGTTCTTTGAAAACCAATCTATACCAAGTAGTTATGAAGTTTTTCATACCAAGCTATGGGATATTTCTTGAGACCATATAATGCCTTATGTAATTTGTAGACCATGTCTATTTTGCTAGGATCTACAAAACCTTCTGGTTATTCAATGTAGACCTCTTCATCGAGAATTCCATTCAAGAATGCAGATTTTACATCCATTTGATAAACTTTAAATCCTCTGTAAGAAACATATGCTAGTAAAGTTCTAACACCTAATAATCTTGCAATAGGAGAAAAAGTTTCACCATAATCAATACCTTCTTCTTGAGAATAACCTTTTCATACCAACCTTGCTTTGTTTTTGGATACTTTTCCATCTTTATTTAGCTTGTTTCTGAACACCCACTTTGTGCCAATTAATTTTTATCCTTGGGTCTAGGAACAAGAGTCCAAGTTTTGTTCTTCTCTATTTTTTCTATTTCTTCATTCATTGCTTCAATGCAACTTTTATTTTCCAAAGAAACTTTAAGATTTCTAGGCTCAAATTCAGCAAGTAAACATGTACCTTTTAATTTGCCTCTTGTCATAGTTCCATTTGATTTGTCTCTAATGATCTAATTAGGTGCATGGTGCCTTCTGACATATCTTACTAACACAAGTCCTTTGGATTTACTAATTTTATTATGAACTTCAGTGTCAAGCTTGGGCCTCATTGTCTGTGACTTGGGTCCATCAAACTCAGTTGGTTCTTGAAGATGCTTGGTAGCTTCTGACTATGACTTGGGTCCTTCAGATAGTGACTCAAGTTGCAATATCTACAACTTGGTAGTTGTTGGATACTTTGGGGACTCAGGAGGTGAAGCTTCCTTTCTTTCAGATAGATTTGGTAGGGTACTAGGTTCATAGTAAACAAATCTTTTATAATCCTTAGGCTCTTTACTAGTTTCTTCTTCACTCTTTTTTGCAAACTCATCAATTCTCACATGTGAACTTTCTATGATTTTATGAGTAGACAAATTCAAATATTTGTATGCTTTACTTCTACAAGAGTATCCTAGAGATATGCCTTCATCACCTTTGACATCAAATTTTCCTTTTCTAGATTCTTTCCAGATATAACATTTTCTACCAAATACTTTCAAGTAACTTACATTAGGTTTGTAGCCGTACCATAGTTCATAAGGAGTTTGATTTGAGTCTTTCTTTAGCTATACTCTATTCAAGGTATGAACTACAGTGCTGATAGCTTCCTTCCAGTATTTGATTGCAACGTTCTTTTCTATCACCAGTGTTCTTACATAATCCATGATGAATTTGTTCCTCCTTTTAGCTATACCATTCTATTGAGGTGTACCAAGGGCTAATACTTATCTTTTGATTCCTTTCTCAATGCAGAATTCATTGAATTCATTGGAGATGAATTCACTACCTCTATTTGATCTTATACATTTCAACTTCTTTCCAATTTTTTTTTCTACTCTTGCCAAGTACCACTTGAATTTTTGAAAAGCTTCAGATTTTTCTTTTAGATACATTATAGTCATCATTCTAGAATAGTCAACAACAAAAAAAATTAAAAACTTATCTCCACTATAACTCTCTATTCCAATAGGTCCACATAAGTTTGTGTGCACAAGCTCTAAGACTTCTTTAGAATGATAGTTTTTTCTTTTGAAACTAGTCTTTCCCATCTTACCAATTTGGCAATTTTTGTATAGACCCATATCAGGTTTGTTTAAACTAGGAATAGTTCTTACTCTTTTATATTTTCTTATCTTGACTAGATTATCAAAGTTTACATGACATAATATCTTGTGCCATAACTATCTTTCTTCTACTTGAGCAATAAAACATAAACTTTCATTGAGATCAAGATAAAATAGATTACCTTTTGTTTGCTTGCCAAATCCAACCTAATTTACTTTACCATCCACCAGTTTGGCCTTTCCATCCATGAATTCTACTTTGAATCTAATGGTAATCAATTGTGCCACACTCAATAGATTATGCTTTACTCCTTCAACACAATAAGCATTACCACATATAAGTTCATTGGCTAATGAGATACAACCTTTTCATTTTATGCAAAAAGGTTCATTGTTTCCAAATCTTACACTACCTCCATCATAATGTTCCACGTGTTCAAAATGTATTTTATCTCTAGTCATATGATGTGAGCATCCACTATCAATAATCCATGAATCATTTTTGGTAACATGAGAGATAAGTGCCATCTTATCTCCTTCATCATCAGATTCATCTTCACTGTTATGAGAAGATTTAGCCATAAAACAAGATTTCTTACCTTTTTCCTTGTAGTCCTTGTAGTTTTTGAATTCCTTCTTGCCTTTATACATATTACTTTTCTTTTCATCCTTTTTTTCTCTATTTGGGCACTTAGCAACAATATGAGCAATTTCTTTACAAGAAAAGTATATTAGAGGAATCTTGCCTTTGTACTTTCCTCTACCTTTTGTATATTTTCTTGCGAGTAGGGCTTCAACAACTTCAAGATCATAGTCTAAAATTTCTTCTAATTCTTCTTCACTTCCTAATTGATTGGGCTTTGATTTCTTTTCTCTTTTTTTGAATGAAAGCTTGGCTTCAAATGCAAACTCAATATTTTTGGAACTAGAAACATAGTTATCATAGTTATCCAACTCAAAAGCTTTCAATCTTCCAACTAGAGCATCCAAAGTTATATTTCTATTTGGATCACACCTCATTTCTTGAATAGCAGATACTCTAATTCCATAAATAGGAAGAAGAGTTTTGAGTACCTTTCTTACAACTATTTTGTCATCAATTTCTCCTCTAGATGCTTTGATTGCAGTCACACTTGCTTTGATTCTTTCAACATATTTTTCAATGTTTTCATCTTCTCTCATCTTCTTTTGATGAAATTTTCCTCTGAGACTTTCTACTTTGGCTCTTCTTACATTGTCATCTCCTCCATAGATATCTTTCAGTTTGGTCCACATTGCATGAGTTGTTTTGTAGTCTTTTACTTCATCAAATTTAGTATAACAAAGAGCAAATGCAATATCAATCATCACAATGTTATGATTCTTCTTTTCAACAATGTCTTCCGCTGATAATGTTCTAGTAGGAGTCTTGTTTTCAACATCAAGATATTTATAACCCGAATCATTAATAGTAGCCAAATGTAATCTCATGAGTCCTTGCCATTTTGCAAAATTGTCTCTGTTCAATTTGGGAATCTCTCTTCTGTAGGGCATCCTGATCTTTAGGTTAGGTCCTTGAAACCTTCTCTACATGCACCAAAAGCTCTGATACCAATTGTTAGAAATATGAGATGAGTGACTGAGAGGGGAGGTATGAAGCAGTTACCACTAAAATAAATCCTAGATCCATTAGATGTCAGTACAAAAATAAACTCTGAAAACTAAACTCTATTAGTGCTTCACAAACACATAGAAAAATGTTGTAACTCTGTAAATATTGAAAATTCTTGAAAATCATTGAACATGTAATTCTTAAGATGTTATCTATGACTATCATTACTTTAACTTAGTTGCAAACACAAAAAAATAAATAGCATGAATACATTTGACACTAAGATTTAACATGGAAACCCAAATTGGGAAAAACCACCAATTGCAACTAGTTACAGTTTTCATTCTTCTGAAATGAGCCTTATTAGGAGCCAAATCTATCAAAGGTTACAAAATACACTATTAGGTGTGACCCTATTATAGGATTTAATCACCCTATTAGGAGTGGCCTTGTTAGAGGTCTTTAGACAATTCAATAAAAATCTCACCATTTGAGAGGATTTGCAAATAGTTGTTAAGCCAACTCTGTTAAGAGATTTAGATCATTGATACAATGGTTAGAGAGTAACAATGAGATGACCTAATTTATGATGCAACTAAATTTTTTATTACAAATCTCAATTCTGGCTTGTATACTTTATCCTTCTTGATCGAATGTATCTTTTTAGCTCCACAATGATATTCAACTTATCTTTCAAATTCACTTCCTCTTAGCATCATTAAATATTCAATTATTATCCATGCATTCTTCATCCTTTTCACACTTTCTAATCCTCAACTTGACCTTATATTTATATCTATCATATTGTCAAGTCAGCTTGAATATAACTAAGAATAAATAATATTCATCTTCTTAGTCGGCTAGAATCAACAAACAATTCAATTTAACTCAATATGCCAAAATAAGTAAATCCTTCATTAGCCAACCTAGCTTGGTAGACATTGACTTAGAAACAATTTTCTTTTGTTAACCAAGTGAACTCAATTAATACTGCATATTCACAAAGTTCCTTTGGTAACCAAGTGAGCTCAATTAACACTGGTTCCATCTAACATTTCCTTTATTAACTAAGTGAGCTTAGTTAACACTCATCTTCTGCAAACTTTCCTTTGTCTCCCGAGTGAACTCGGTAGATACTATCTTCTGAACTTGGCAGGCTCTGGAATGCTTAGTAGACATAGAAGACTATCTGCAATGCCCGAGTGAGATTGACACACACTGACTACTAATGATATGAAATTTTGTGTAACATAAAATATAATACACAATTAATCAATTTTTCCAACAATCGTCAACACTAAATAGGCACAGATCATTTGTATCACATGCAACTTCACAAACTGATGGCTTTGATTTCAAGATCTCAATATCTTTTTTGAATTTTTTTACCTTTCTACCCAAATCAACATTATCCTTCTTAACATTCTCCAACTCTTTCTCAAGGTTAGATCATTTTCACAAACTTTCTCATAAACATTCTTTCTCAACTCCTTAATCATTTCTAACAATTTTGAATTTGATTGTTTAAATTTCAACAATTCATCTTTTAATACATCTTTCTCACAAATGAGACTCAAATTTTCTTTTTAAGCCTTCTTTCTATTTTTTTCAATTGAAACAATTAAATAATTCTACACAAATAAATTACCTTGATGATGGGAACTATTGTTGGACTACACTAAATGGATCTTCTTTTATCTCTATAAATCTTCAATCTTACATTGACAAAGAAAACATTCTGATATCCTTTTCATTACTTTCTTATGTTTGTCTTCAACCAATCCCAAGATCTTTTCTACTCCTGTGATAATATCCTGCCAAAGATCATTCCATACAGCTCTAAAACCAGTTGTAAAATCTAAAATAAGGGAAAACAAGAGAGAACAAAAGAAAAAATAGAGCACTGCAAACTTTAACACATAAACACAATTTCTTTTATTAATCTTTCATATTGATCTTTTGTATTATTGTAGGCTGTCATAAGCATTACATTATGCAATCTTTTATAGATGTTGTAACCTCTAAACAAAACATTCTTTTCATTTTAAATTTCATGCATTTATCATGTATTGATTCAACAATAGTTAAACTGGTAGTTCACAACTCAAACATTACATTGGTAGTTTTTATAGAGTTTAGAACCTCTAGAATTATTCAAATGCAATCCATACATTAATCAACCAATTTTACAACTCTATGTTGATAATCATGCAAACTACATGTAAAGCCTATAAATTATACATGGTATTATTCATTAGATGCATTATATTTAAAATCGTAGTTCCTCATTGACTACTCCACATGTGCAAACTGATAGTCTAAGTGGTGAATGACAAGAAAAACCTGGTGCATGTAAACCAATGAAGAACTTTAGTAAAGGCAGTGGAACTGTGACTCAAGCATAATTTACTACATGACATTGATGATTGTCAAGGTGTGAAGATGAAAGAAAAACATGCCCTTGATGTCTACACCTCTGATGATAAATATGCTCTGTCGCTTCTAAAATAAATATTCACAATCTACCTAGTGAAAAAGAACAACATAATTAAAAGAAAGAAATTATTTTATTTACAAAATAATTACTTGACCAATTAGGACTGACATCCTAGATGTTTACTCTAAGTTGGAAAAGTATATTATGGTCTTAGTTGACCTAGCATCAATTTGTGAAAAGGCATGGTATTTATGTGAAGGACATCTTGTGAAAAGAAGTGTGCAATTGTATTGTAATAAGTGATGTGTGAACTTTTTGTGAAGTGATATATGAGAAGTTTCCAAAACCTAATTTTGTGATCCAAGATAGAGCTGAGGTCAAAGATCAATTAGAAGATACAATACCTCTATACCTAAAGACTAATTACTTGTTTGGGCAGTGAGCTCTTCTTGTAATTGGATGTGCATCTTTGGGTAGTGAGCTCTTTTTGCATCTACTATACTACAACTCCTAACAGGGTCCATCCTCTAACAAGGAACATATATATTAATATATTATCTAGTGGGTATCATCTCCACTGGGGTTTTCCCTTGGCCAAGGTTTCCCTAGTTAACAAAATATGGTGTTATGAGTTCTCTCTATGCATGGTTAATATTACTGTTCAATATTAATTGTTTACTTTCTTATGCATAGTTCAAAATAATTAATAAGATCCAGTTGTTAACAAAAGTTTGTAGAATACAGATTCACCCCACTTCTCAGTATTCTCTATTTCTAACAATTGGTATTAGAGCACAATTACTCAGAAGAGGCTTAATAGCTCGAGTAAGATCCCTATGGATATGGAACAGTTGATGAAGAACCTTGAAGAGGCACTTGAACAAATTGATCTCCTTACTAAAGAAAGAGATAAGTTGAAAGATATATACTAAGACTCTAAAGTATACATTGGACAATTGAAGGACAAGATTGAACATCTCAAATCCAAGCTTGAATCTACTAAATGTGAAACTATTGATGATGATTGTTCAAAACTAAAAATAGAGTACAAGATCTTGAAGCATGAATTGAAGATTACCAATCAAAATTTGAGTTTGAAGAATGATCCGAGAAAAGTTGAATCTGATTTGAAGACTGTAAATTCAGATCTTAGAGTGAGTCTAGCAAAGAAGACATCCAAATTTGAAACATTAAAAGAAGATCACAAAGAACTTCATAAGTACACCACTATTGTAAAAGGTGAACTAACTCAGTACATGCAATAACTTGAAAAGCTTTACCCTAGCAGAGAAAAGTTTGATGAATCTATGTCAATACAAAGACCTACTTATGATAAGACTGGTCTTGGTTATTTATTTGATATAGTTGCAAAGAAATATAAAATTAAATCAAATCTGAAAGAGAATGATAAGTATGATGATAATATTGAATCTAGTCAATCTTCTAATAAATCCAAAGAAGTTGAGAAGGAAACTGTGAAATTGGATAAACCTAAGCAAGTGGAATCTCCTAAGGAAACTAGGTGTGAATTTAGAGGTAAATGATTTTCATCTAATAAAATAGATCATATGAAAAGAGATTGTAGAAATAAATCATTTAATCATGTTACAAAATTTTATTGTCATAATTGTCATGGTATTGGTCATAATGCAATTGATTGTAGAAAACCTAAATATGATAATGATAGAAGAAATAGCAAAATGTCTAGAAACACTAACGTTGTAGATAGAAGAAGATCTAATGAAAGGACATCAAGAGAAAGTAGACCTTATGAAGAAAGGAGGCAGATCATGTGTTATACATGTAACAACTTTGGACACATTGCCCAAAATTGTCAAGCACTTATTGATCAACAGGATCCTAGAAATAGAACCCCAGTATGTCAATTATGCAACAACTTCAGACATACAACAAAATATTGTAGAATGGGTAGAATCAATAATGGATGGAACTTTAGAAATGATAGAAGGAATCATGGAAGAAACTTCACAAGTAGAAGCAACAATGGGAGGAACTTTGGAAATAATAGAAAGAATCATGAGAGTAACTCCAGAACTAAGAAAGACAATGAAGAACAAAAAAACGTAGTCAGTGAACTTTGAGAAGAAATTAATGAGGCATTTGTAAAGAGATTAGATATTTTAGAAGAAAAGTGAGATGATTCTGAGATAGGAAGATTGAATTTAGAAATTGAGTTTGATTCAACCAAGTTGAATTAAGCTTGTTCATAGCACCAGATTTGGAAACTTCATTTAGAGATCGAGCTACTTGTAGAAAGGTTGAGAGAATATGTATTATAATATGTATGAAATTTAGTTAAGCTCACTTATAATTTAGAGCTTATCAAAACAAGTTAGGAAGGAAATAAGAGCCACTGTTATAACAGAGATAGTTAACTCTATGACAGAAGATGAAATCTATGTTTCTACAACAAATTTTGTGGAGCATTGTCATGATGAAAGGAAGCTATGGTGAACCTTGGATAGAATTTGAAGTGTTAGAATTCTTTAGAATAACTAGGAGGCAGGGTGAATTAGTTATCCAAGGTCTAGATGTACTATTAAATTTTTTCATAGCTTAATGAACCCATAAAACATTTATCATCATGCATGCATCCATAAGATTATGAAATTACTTAAAACTTGTAGGTTACTATCAAATCAATTTGTAGAAATGTAAACATGAAACATAATAGAATCAGTAACACACTTGACACAATTATTTATGTGAAAACCCATTTGGGAAAAACCACAAGTAACATGCTACTCTTTTTCACTCTTATGAAGTGATGCCCTATGAAAGGTCAACCTTGTTAAATGTTACAATACACACTATTAAATGTGACACTATTAAAGGATTTCAATCACCTTATTAGGAGTGAGCCTTGTTAGAGGACTTTAGACCATTCACTTGGAATGTCACCTAGTTAAAGGATTTATAAATGATTGTTAGGTCAACCATAATCCAAAGGATTTTACCCTAGGCTAATACAATTATTAGAGAGTAATAGTAAGGCTTGATCTAATAACAACTTACAACTCCATTTGCAAATTATAGATCCTTGTTTCAGCCCTCCATTCTGCTTGGCCTTAAGAAATTTTAGTTCTGATAGGTTGTTCACCCTTGAAGCATTCATACCCTTAAGCCTTCTTTCTTATCATGCTAATGCAAACTCTTCTCTAGGTCACTTGATGAAGAAAAACCCTTGACTCCTTCTCTTCCTTAGGTTCTTGCACATGAAAACTTTTGCTTCTTGAGTAGCCATCCCTATAAATTGGAAATTAAGATCTTTTGTCATTCATTCTCCATTATCTAATTTAAGATTAGGAAAGATTAGGTAGGATATAATGAATCTACCCCTCATTCCATATCTCTTCTAGAAACTTCTCCTTCAAACCTCTTTGAATTCACCTTAAAATAGTTTACCTTGAATTCTATGCCACTAGTTCACACAATCCAAGAAAAAAAACTTGTCAGCTCAGATTCATTGAATTCACGATCTTTCAAATAATGCAACAACTTGGCACGAACTAAAGTTTACAAGTGCTTAGCATCAACCAAACTTTTCTTGACACCCACTATTTTTCTCAGCATCCACAAGAATTTTCTTTTACTTCGCTCCAACTGATTTTTTGCTTGGCTTTCACTGACTTTGCTCGACACCTACTATCCACTCGATCAAGCTTGGTAGACAAACTTTGTTTAACTTGTTCTTCTATACTTATCTAGTGTAACCAACCTTTGTATCCTTAAGTAGATTATCAATACATCATGTTATCATTGTCTTAACTAATTCTTGTACTCCTTTGCATATCATAACTCAACCTTTCCTCTAGGTTCTATTATTGCATCTTTTGATCAAATCATCTTCATCAATCAAATAAGTGATAGTACTTAAATCATATAAGTAGTTGTCTTACCAGTAATTAGCAGGTTTGACATTAGTGAGAAAGCAATGATTGAAACATATTGATCATATCAATTTGTTCTCAAAAATCTCCCTCTTTTACTATTTTCAATCTATTCTCAACAACAATAACATCATAAAATAGAAGGCAATTTGATCACATACATAACATACATCAATTACATAGCTACAAAGAAAAAAAAATTAAAAATCAGATGAGTCAGATAAGTCAGCTAAGTCATCTAGGCTAGTCAGCCAAGTCAACCAAGTCAGACGAGTCCAGTGATTTGGCTCAGTTGACCCACCGAGCCAGGGACACAGGTCATTTTTACCCAACTGAAGTAATTTGACTTGCTAATTTGGACAACTCACCTGACTTGTGGTGAGTCTCATTACTATGTTTAGAGGTACTCACAGCACCTACAATAGTGATCCAAAAAATTCAAAAGTTTCTTAGGGATTTCTTATGGACTAGGAATATGAATGGCATGAAGAAAATGTTGCTTGTTTCTTTGAAAGAAATGGCATAGGTAAAGCCATTGGGTGGTATAGGGGTTAATGACTTGGTAAATCATAATAAAGATTTTGAGGGGAAGCTAGTGTGGCACATGTGTTCTAAGCCACATACTAAATGGTGCCAAATTATGCAACAAAAATATCTTCACAACAATTTCCTGTCAAGAGTGCTATCTATTTTGGATCTAGCCAAAGGTTCAGCCATTTGGGATTTTATGATGTCTTCAAGAGATGTTGTGGTCAAATATGTTTCATGGGAAGTGAACAATGGTGTGAAGGCTAAGTTTTGGAGAGACTCATGGAATGGATCCCCTCTACTCATTAAGTCTAATTTAAGCTAGGATTTGGTAACACATTAAAAAAGAGAGTGGGGTTGTCATCTTTTGGATTTTGTCTCAATTATATGTTTAGTTTCTAGGAAAGTGATATGGAAAGATCCATATGAACTACCTTTAATAGATCAAGATAAGGAAATATTTTTAGAAATACTTTTAGGGAAAACAATATACTTGTTAGATAAGGAAGATAGGTTACTTTGGATTTCAAGTAAAAATGGTAAGTATTCAACTAAGGAGTCCTATAGACTTTTACAATAGTAGGAGATCCCAAATGTTCCTAGTTGGGAATATTCCTTTTTCTGGAATTAGGTCACTCTCCCTAAGGTAGGATGCTTTTCTTGGATAGCTTTAAATAAAAGGGCATTTACAAGTGATATGTTAAATAAGCTTCATATCTCCCAACCTTTTAATTGTCAATTGTGTAAGAAAGAAATTGAAGATGTGGATCACTTATTTTTGAATTGTTCATTTGCACAAAAATGTTGTCATTTTGTCCTTAGAAAACTACAATATTCGACCCTGTTGCCCAACAAATATGGGATCTTTTTTAGTCACGGCTAGAGTTATCTTCCTCTTCCCTCTTCTCTAGTTTATGGAAATGTATTCCAGTGCTTGTGGTACAGGCAACCTAGTGGGAACATAATAAGAGGATATTCTAACACAACCCTTCAAAAATTGACATTGTTCTTAAAAATCTAGAAAGATCTATTTTTTAGGTAGTTAATGCTAGTCATTCGAAGGTCCAATGTAATCTAGTAATATCTAATTAGGACAGTATAGTCATTCACGAATGGAAGGCATATATATACCTATTAGTTGGTCCCATAGCTCTTTAAATCAAGGTGTCCAAGACAAAGTTTTAGTTCATTAGCATCCACCTAGCCAAGGTTTTGTAAAATTAAATTTTGATGGATGCTCGTGTGGTAATCTTGGTATATCTAGAATTGGGGTATGCATTATAGATAATCAACATGATGTATTAGTAGCTAAGTCTTCTCCATTGCAATAGGGCACTAATAATATGGTTGAAGCGCAAGCATTATTTGCAGGATTAGTTCTTGCCAGAAAAGGCAGATTTCATTACATATAAGTGGAAGGTGACTCAATGGTTATTATCAATGCATGTATTAAGCAGGAATCACATAATTGGAGATTAGTATATATACTACAAAAAATTTGGCTATTATTAGATACCTTCCAAGAAATATGTATATCACATACTCTTCGCAAAGGGAACTTGGCGGTAGATTACATGGCTAACCGGGGGTCTGGTGGTCTAGACATTGAAACAAATAATCCAATAGGCATTTTCTAGCATGACAATTATCTGCAAAAATTAATCGCAATTGACAAACAATATATGCATCATATGTAAAGAGTTTTGTGTTAGCATATGTAGTGATTAGTGTAATTTGGGTTGCCTTTGGGATTTTCCAAGAGTGACTTAAGATGGTAGCTATACTAACTTCTGTTAGTAATCATGTTTTATCCTAGTGGAAATCTTTCTTGTGTGTTCTTTGTGATGCTTGAAGATTTTCTTGAAATTCCAAATGTGAAAACAAGGAAGGAGACATCTCCCCCAATGAATAATCAATTGGTGCCATACATCATGGAGGTCCCTAATTTGAACTATGTTTCGTCTAATGTTGGTGGCTAGCCTAAATCTTCTATACAACATGTTAACATGGGTGTAGGGGGTGAGCTAGATACACATGGATGGGTTGTGGCTACTTCTATGGGTGGTCATGTACATAATTGGGTGGCTGAGATATCTTCTTGATCCCCTCATTCTCAGCCAGATTTTGAGGTGTAGGGTTTTCAGGCAATGGATGAGTAAGATATTTTGAATTGTGGAAATTCTGTTACATTACACATTATACATGTTGTAATTGTTGTTTACGTATACTCAAAAGTAACATATTACTTCAAGTTTTCATGAATATCATTTTGTATAAAATAGTGATATCGAGTTTTCTTTTCGGTTCTTTCCTGATTGAGTTTTTGAACTATTTTATTATATTATTAAATATATAGTAGCACATCCACTTTTGACTAAAAAAATAAAATTAATAATTAATAATTATACATGGTACTATTCATTACATGCATTATATATTTAAAATCATAGTTTTTCATTGATTGCACCACATGAAAAAAATGATAGTCTAAGTGTTGAATGACAAGAAAATTCAGTGCATGTAAACCAATGAAGAACTCCAGTAAAGGTGGTGGAACTATGACTTGAGCATCAGTTCCTACATGCTCCCCCTTGATGCTGAGACTCATAGTTTGATATCTAGACACACAAACCTAAGTCATGCAACTTCTCATCACTAGATTCTTATATACTCTCATGGTACTTCTAATAGAAGTCAACTAATCTCTTCATTAATTTGTCTCTTTCATGAGAGATCACAAGGCTCAGTCTTCCTCTCCTTTCTCTAACATAGAGAAGACTTTTGACACTTCTGTGTGTTAATCAAAACAAGCAATCATCATCTACTTCACTCAAATTTCAAAACCTTGAACCACCACCATTAGTTTGTACATGAAAATTTGGTGGTTTGTAGAACCTTGTCAACATACTTGTGACCTTCTTCCAAAAAGATCCATCCATAATCTACCTAAATACAACTTTTCATAGATTGACCATCACAATCTCTATTCCAACAAGTCTTTTCACTATGACTCTTCAACTCAAAAATGCTACAAGGTGAAGATCCCAACATATACCCTCTTTATGTCCTTCCCTTGTACAATGGGAATATTAAATGTATTCTCTACTCTAAACTAATTTATTCAAACTTGCAATACTAGTAGCATCAAATCAGATCTTTTTCACTTAAAAAATCTTAGGCCTTCATACTTCAACCTCCAAATGGGCTAGATGGAATCTTTCATGCCTTGCCCATGATTTCCAAATCCACTTCCTTTGAATCCCATTTTTTTAATAATCTTTAGACATATATTATCTTTAAAATAACTTTTATCACCATCATGACAAACTCCATTCATACCTATAGACATATTCTTACCTACATCTTTGCAATCTTTCCCTGAAGAAACTTTGACCACATCATTGTTGGAAATATAAGAGGAGTAACTAGGAGGGGAGGGGTGAATTAGTTACCACTAAAATAAATCCTAGATTCCTTAGATGTCAATACAAAAATAAACTCTAAAAATTGAACTCTATTGATGCTCAATAAACACACAAAAAAATGTTATAACTTGGTAAATACTGAAATTTCTTGGCAAACACTTAACATGTAATTCTTAAGATGTTATCTATGATTATCATTACTTTAATTTAGTTGCAAACACAAAAAAGAAATAGCATGAACACATTTGACACCAAGATTTAATGTGGAAACTCAAATTGGGAAAAATCACCAATTGTAACTAGATATAATTTTCAACCTTCTAAAGTAAGCCCTATTAGGAGACAACCTTGTTAAAGGTTACAAAACACACTGTTAGGTGTGACCTTGTTAGAGGATTTAATCACCCTGTTAGGAGTAGCCTTGTTAAAGGTCTTTAGACAATTCAATAGAACTACCACCGTGTTAAAAGATTTGCAAATAACTATTAAGAAAACTCTGTTAAGAGATTTAGATCAGTGCTACAATGGTTAGAGAATGACAATGAGATAACCTAATTCTGATGCAACTAAATTGCTAATTACAAATCTCAATTTTGGCTGGTATACTTGGTCCTTGATCAAATGTATGTTTTTAGCTCCATAAGGATATTTTTCTTATCCTTCTAATTTGCTTCCTCTTAGGACCATTAAATCTTCAATTATCATCCATGCGTTCTTCATCCTTTTCACACTTTCTAATCCTCAACTTTACCTTATATTTATATCTATCATATTGTCAAGTTATCTTGAATATAACTTAGAATAAATAATATTCATCTTCTCAGTCGGCTAGAACCAACAAACAATTCAATTGAACTCAATATGCCAAAATAAGAAAATCCTTCGTTAGCTAACCTAGCTCAGTAGACACTAACTCATAAATTTTTTTATTATGTTAACCAAGTGAGCTCAGTTAACACTACATATTTACAAAGTTCCTTTGTTAACCAAGTGAGCTCGATTAACACTCATCTTCTGCAAACTTTTCTTTGTCTCTTGAGTGAACTTGGTAGACACTGTCTTCTGAACTTGGTAGGATTTGGAACACTCGGTAGACACATAAGACTATCTTCAATGCTTGAGTGAGCTCGATATACACTAACTTGTAATGATATGACATTTTGTATAACATCAAAGACAATACACAATTAATCAATTGTTCCAACAATCTCTCTCTTTGGCATTGATGTCAACACAACATGTCATAATGCAAGGAAATTTTAGAGAAAGAATAAATTAAGGAATATATCCTTAGTTTCATTCTGTTTCTCATCCATGAGAACTCACTCTGTCAATGTGAACTCTTTCTCCCTTCAGTTTTTCCCTCTGTCAAAAAACTTCTATCTGCAACAACTTCATCTGAATATCAGATCAAGTTCAATTTACCTCTTTGACACTCTTACTTTATCTAATTACAAAAATTTGTATGAGATATTATAATATACTTACTTTTGCCTCTTTGAGATCTAATGCCAAAGACAATATTTGGTGAATATCAATGTACCTCAAGTATTGATTCATTTGCAATGTGTCCTTGCCAATTCTGCATCAACTAATTGATCTTCAACCTACTTTGGTTGATGCATCACTAAACTTCATTTAGTGAGCTTCAGATAGGGGAATGGCCCCTAGCTTACCTCTTATCTATATAAAAATGCATCCTTAGGTAAAGGCTTGGTGAATATGTCTACAATTTGTTCTTTTGTAGTTACATATTCCAATCTAACTTCTTTATCTTGCACCAATTCTCTTAAGAAATGATATTTTATAGAAATGTGCTTTGTTTTGGTATGCATCATTAAATTCTTTGATATATTGATTGCACTAGTGTCATCACAGTATATGACTACTAGATCCTTGATCTCTATCTTCATACCTGTCATCAGTTGTTTGAACCAAACAATGTTAGAACAATTAACTGTTGTTGCCACATATTCTGCTTCTGTTGTGGACTGAGAGATACAATTTTGTTTCTTTCTTTTCCAAGACACTAATCTTTTACCAAGAAAGAATGCTCCACCACTAGTGCTTTTTATGTCATCAATACTTCCTACCCAATTAGCATCTACAAATACTTTTAAGTCCAAATTTACTCCTATTTTGTACCATAAGCCATAGTCTTCAGTACCTTTCAGATATCTCATGATTCTTTCAATTGCCACCATATTATTTTCTTTTGGATTTGCTAAAAATCTTGCCACCATACCAATTGCTAATCCAATATCAGGCCTTGTATGTACTACATACTGCAATTTTTCAATCATTGATCTGTATGTGGTTTGATCAACTACCTTGGAATCATCATTTTTGGAAAGCTTATGTTTAGTAGACATAGGGGTTCTAACTAGTCTTGAATCTTCCATTCAAAATTTATTTAGTATCTCCTTGATATAATTAGATTGAGTAATTTAGATACCATTTTTTCTTTGTTGAATGTGTAATCCAACAAAGAATTTTATCTCACCAAACATGGAGATCTGAAATTCTTTACTCATTTCTTCTAAAAATGTCTTGCACAAATCATTATTTTCTGTGAATAAAGTGTCATCAAAAAATATTTTTGGCAACACAATCTTCTTTTCTAGTCCTTCTTTGATATACAGACTATTTTTTTCATTTGTTCTTTGAAACCCAATCTATACCAAGTAATTATGAAGTCTTTCATACCAAGCTCTTGGAGCTTGCTTGAGACCATATAATGCCTTGTGTAATTTCCAAGCCATGTCTCTTTTTCTAGGATCTACAAAACCTTCTAGCTATTCAATGTAGACCTCCTCATCAAGAATGTAGGTTTTACATCCATTTGATAAACTTTAAATCCTCTATAAGCTACATATGCTAGTAAAGTTCTAACACCTTCTAATCTTGCAACATGAGCAAAAGTTTCACCATAATCAATACCTTCTTCTTGAGAATAACCTTTACATACCAACCTTGCTTTATTTCTAGATACTTTTCTATCTTCATTCAACTTGTTTCTAAACACCCACTTTGTGGCAATTACATTTTTATCCTTGGGTCTAGGAACAAGGGTCCAAGTATTTTTCTTCTCTATTTTTTCTATTTCTTCATTCATTGCTTCAATCCAACTTTCATTTTCAAATGCATTTTTAACATTTCTAGGTTTAAATTCAACAAGTAAACATGTACCTTTTAATTTTCCTCTTGTCATAGTTCCATCTAATTTGTCTCCAATGATCTAATTAGGTGCATGGTGCCTTCTGACATATCTTGCTAACACAGGTTCTTTGGATTTTTTTTATTTCATTATGAACTTTAGTGTTAAGCTCGGGCCTCATTTTCTATGACTTGCGTCCATCAAACTTAGTTTTCTCTTGAAGTTGTTTGATAGCTTCTCACTGTGACTCGGGTACTTTGGACTATGACTTGAGTTGCATTGTCTACAACTCGGTGGTTGTTGGATATTTTTGAGACTCGAGAGTTGAAGCTTCCTTTCTTTCAAATAGATTTGGCAAGGTATTAGGTTCATAGTAAACAAATATTTTGTAATCCTTAGGCTCTTTACTGCTTTCTTCTTCACTCTTTTCTACAAACTCATCAATTCTCACATGTGCACTTTTTATGATTTTATGAGTAGAAAAATTCAAAAAATTGTATACTTTACTTCTATAGGAGTATCCTAGAAATATGCCTTCATCACCTTTGACATCTAATTTTTATTTTCTAGATTCTTTCAAGATCTAACATTTTCTACCAAATACTTTCAAGTAACTTACATTAGGTTTGTAGCCATACCATAGTTCATAAAGAGTTTGATTTGAATCTTTCTTTAGCTGTACTCTATTCAACGTATGAACTATGGTGCTGATAGCTTTCTTCCAGTATTTGATTGCAACATTCTTTTCTATCATCAATGTTCTTTCCCAATCCATGATGGATCTAATCCTCCTTTCAGCTATACCATTTTGTTGAGGTGTACCAGGGGTTGATAGTTATCTTTTGATTCTTTTCTCAATGAAAAATTCATTGAATTCACCACCTCTATCTAATCTTAAACATTTCAACTTCTTTCTAGTTTCTTTTTCTACTCTTGCCAAGTACCACTTGAATTTTTGAAAAGCTTCAAATTTTTCTTTTAGATATGTTACAGTCATCATTCTAGAATAGTCATCAACAAAAAGAATAAAAAGCTTATCTCCACTGTAACTCTCTATTCAAATAGGTCCACACAAGTCTATATGCACAAGCTCTAAGACTTCTTCAAAATGATAGTTTTTTCTTTTGAAACTTGTCTTTCCCATCTTAACAATTTGGCAATTTTTGCATAGACCCATATCATGTTTGTTTAAACTAGGAATACCTCTTACTCTTTTATGTTTTCTTATCTTAACCAAATTAACAAAGTTCACATTACATAATATTTTGTGCCATAACCAACTTTCTTCTACTTGAGCAGTAAAACAGGAACTTTCATTGAGATCAAGATAAAATAGATTACCTTTTATTTGCTTGCTAGATTCAACCAGATTTCCTTTACCATCCACCGGTTTGGCCTTTCCATCTATGAATTCTACATTGAATCCAATGTTATTCAACTCTACCACACTCAGAAGATTATGCTTTAGTCCTTCAACCTAATAAGCATTATCACATATAAGTTCATTAGTTAATGACTTACAAACTTTTCCTTTCATGCAAAAAGGTTCATTCTTTCCAAATCTTACACTACCTCCATCATAATGTTCCATGTGTTTAAATTGTATTTTATCTCCAGTCATATGGTGTGAATATCTAATATCAATAATCCATGTATCATTTTTGCTAACATGAGGGATAAGTGTAATCTTATCTCCTTCATCATCATATTCATCTTTTACAATAATATATACCATTTCATCTTCACTATTATCAGAATATTTAGCCATAAAACAAGATTTCTTACCTTTTTCCTTGTAGTGCTTGTAGTTTTTGAATTCCTTCTTGCCTTTATACTTATTCATTTTATTTTCATCATTGTTTTCTCTATTTGGGCACCTAGCAGCAATATGACCAATTTCTTCACAAGAAAAGCAAATTAGAGGAATCTTGTCTTTGTACTTTCCTCTACCTTTTGAATATTTTATTGCAAGTAGGGCTTCAACAACTTCAAGATCATTGTCTGAAATTTCTTCTGATTCTTCTTCACTTCTTGATTGATTGGGCTTTGATTTCTTTTCTCTTCTCTTGAATGAAAGCTTGGCTTCAAATGCAGACTCAATATTTTTGGAACTAGGAACATAGTTATCATAGTTATCCAACTCAAAATCTTTCAATCTTCAAACTAGAGCATCCAAAGTTATATTGCTATTTGGATCACATCTCATTTATTGAATAACAGATACTCTAATTGCATAAATAGGAAGAAGAGTTCTGAGTACCTTGCTTACAACTATTTTGTCATCAATGTCTCCTCCAAATGCTTTGGTTGCGCTCACACTTGCTTTGATTCTTTCAACATATTTTGCAATGTTTTCATCTTCTCTCATCTTCATTTGATCAAATTGTCCTCTAAGATTTTCTGCTTTGGCTCTTCTTACATTGTTATCTCCTTTATAGATATCTTTCAGTTTGGTCCACATTGCATGAGTTGTTTTGCAGTCTTTTACTTCATTAAATTCAGTATAACTAAGAGGAGATGCAATATCAATCATCATAATTTTGTGATTCTTCTTTTCAACAATGTCTTTCAGTGATAATGTTCTAGTAGGAGTCTTGTATTCAACATCAAGATATTTATAACCTGAATCATTGATAGTAGCCAAACATAATCTCATGAATCCTTGTCATGCTGCAAAATTTAGTCTATTTTATTTGGGAATCTCTCTTCTGTACAACATCCTGATCTTTAGCTTAGGTCTTTGAAACCTTCTCTACAAGCACTAAAAGCTTTGATACCAATTGTTGGAAATATGAGATGAGTAACTGAGAAGGGAGGGGTGAATCAGTTACCACTAAAATAAATTCCAGATCCCTTAGATGTCAATACAAAAATAAACTTTGAAAACTAAACTTTGTTGATGCTTGGAAAACACACAGAAAAATGTTGTAGCATGGTAAATACTAAAATTTCTTGGCAAACACTAAACATGTAATTCTTAAGATGTTATCTATGATTATCATTACTTTATCTTAGTTGCAAACACAGAAAAGAAATAGCATGAACACATTTGACACCAAGATTTAACGTAGAAACCCAATTTGGGAAAACCCATCAATTGCAACTAGCTATAATTTTCACTCTTTTGAAGTAAGACTTGTTAAGATCCCACTCAGTTAAAGGTTACAAAATACACTATTAGGTGTGACCCTGTTAGAGGATTTAATCACCCTGTTAGGAGTGGCCTTATTAGAGGTCTTTAGACAATTCAATAGAATTGCCACCTTGTTAGAGGATTTGCAAATAGCTGTTAAGCCAACTCTGTTAAGAGATTTAGATCATTGATACAATGGTTAGAGAGTAACAATGAGATGACCTAATTTATGATGCAATTGAATTGTTGATTATAGATCTCAATTCTGGCTTGTATACTTGATCCTTCTTGATCAAATGTATCTTTTCAGCTCCACAATGATATTCTGCTTATCCTTCTAATTCACTTCCTCTTAGCATCATTAAATCTTTAATTATCATACATGCATTCTTCATCCTTTTCATACTTTTTAATCTTCAACTTGACCTTATATTTATATCTATCATATTTTCAAGTCGGCTTGAATATAACTTAGAATAAATAATATTCATCTTCTCAGTTGGCTAGAACCAACAAACAATTCAAATTAACTCAATATGCCAAAATAAGAAAATCCTTCATTAGTTGACCTAGCTTGGTAGAAACTGACTCAAAAATGAGTTTCTTGTGTTAATCAAGTGAACTTGGTTAACACTGCATATTCACAAAGTTCCTTTGGTAACTAAGTGAGCTTGGTTAACACTGGTTCCATCTAACATTTCCTTTATTAACTGAGTGAGCTCAGTTAACACTCATCCTCTACAAAATTTCCTTTGTCTCCCAAGTGAACTTGGTAGACATTGTCTTCTAAACTTGGTAGGCTCTAGAATGCTCGGTAGACACAGAAGATTGTCTTCAATGCCTGAGTGAGATCGACATACACTAACTGGTAGTGATATGACATTTTGTGTAAGATAAAAGATAATACACAATTAATCAATTCTTCCAACAATCATCAACATTAAATGGGCACATATCATTTGTATCACATGCAACTTCACAAACTAGTGGCTTTGATTTCAAGATCTCAATATCATTTTCCAAAATCTTTACCTTCCTACCCAAATCAACATTATCCTTCTTAACATTCTCCAACCCTTTCTCAAGATTAGATCATTTTCACAAACTTTCTCATAAACATTCTTTCTCAACTCCTTAATCGTTTCTAGCAATTTTGAATTTGATTATTTAAATTTCAACAATTCATCTTTCAATACATCTTTCTCACAAATGAGACTAAAATTTTCTTTTTAAACCTTCTTTCCATTTTTTCCATTGAAACAATTAAATAATTCTACACAAATAAATTATCTTGATGATGGGCACTATCGTTGGACTGCACTAAATGGGTCTTATTTCATCTCTACAAATCTTCAATCTTACATTGACAAATAAAACATTTTGATATCCTTTATATTACTTTCTTCTCTTTTTCTTCAACCAATCCCAATATCTTTTCTACTCTAATAATATACTACCCAAGATCATTCCATACAGCTTTGATACTAATTGTAAAATCTGAAACAAGGGAAAAGAAGAGAGAACATAAGAAAAAATAGAGCATTGCAAACTTTAACACATAAACACAATTTATTTTATTAATCTTTCATATTGAGCTTTTACATTATTGCAAGCTATCATAAGCATTACATTAATGAGTCTTTTATAGAGGTTGCAACCTCTAAGCAAAACATTCTTTTCTATTTTAAATTTCATGCGTTTATCATGTATTGATTCTACAATAGTTAAACTGGTAGTTCACAACTCAAACATTACATTGATAGTTTTTATAGAGGTTAGAACCTCTAGAATCATTCAAATGCAATCCATGCATTTCTCAAGCAATTGTACAACTCTATGTTGATAATCATGCAAATTACAAGTAAAGCCAATAAATTATACATGGTATTATTCATTAGATGCATTATATTTAAAATCACAGTTCCTCATTGACTTCTCCACATGTGCAAACTGATAGTCTAAGTGGCGAATGACAAGAAAAACCTAGTGCATGTAAACCAATGAAGAACTCTAGTACAGACAGTGGAACTATGACTCTAACATCAGTTCCTACACGACATTGATGATTGTCAAGGTGTGAAGATGAAAGAAAAACATGCCCACATTGTCTACACCTCCGATGATGAATACATTTTGTCCCTTCTAAAAGTAAATGACATCGAACACTTGCAGTGTGAGCACAAGGACCAAATTGTCGACTTCCTCTAAAGACAAATTGTTGGGCTACGAAGCTAACAATAGAGTGAAAGTTCTGGAGAAGAGCAAATTTCCCTTATAGATAATAAGGAAGGGATTAATAATTAACATTATTTTGTTAACATTAATAATGTAAATATAAAATGAATTCTCTATATATTTCTAAAGATTATATTTAATTTTACATATGTTCTTTTCTTCCCTTTCCGTTAGTATTTCTTGTTTTCTTTCTCTTCTTTCATTTAACCCATTTACTTTTTTCTTTTCTAGTAGACCATGTTCTTTCTTTTGTCATTTTCCCTTTATTCACTTCTTTTATTTTATTGTACTTGTCATAGGCAATACTATTGCATTCACTTTGCCCAAACATTCAATTAATTTTAACCAATGGAAACACTTTTTATTTCTTTGTTTTCTATATTACTATAGTTTTTACAAACTCCAAATTTATATTTATATATCTTTCACAATAAAAAAAACTATTTATTCATAGTTCAAACCAGTCTGTGTTATAGGGACACTTTTTTCAAACTTTATCCAAATTACATTATTTTCGGCAAGATTTTTGTCAATATTAATCCTTTGTTGTTTTTCCAATTTCCATACAAACATAATAATATGAATATATTTCTTAACATATTATATTAAATATATAGTTTAATTTTATATAAACTTGATTATTAATATAATATTATATAATAATATTATAATACTATATTTGATATATGATTATAATTATTTTAATGTCAATAAACATTTTAATCAAAATATTTAAGTTTAAATTTATTTAATGGAAGACATGTAATTTTAAATTTAAAAAAATATATTTCAAAATGAAAGCAAAAATTATTAGAATGACATACAATAAGAAAAATAAATAGAATGGAGGATAGTGTAATGTAAAACTTGAGAGACATGAACTAATAACTATATATTTGAATTGTTTTATGTAGAGTTAAATCATAGCTAGTTATTTTTATTTTATTTTATAAGTTTTAACTTATTTTTAAAATATTTTAATAATTAAATTTTTAAAATGATCTAATGTCTTTCTAATTATAATTAATTAATAATAAATTACATTTAAAATCTCATAACAAAATTATGTGAATAATCGATTGGTGGGCAAGTAAAACGAGGACATTATTTTTTTCCTTAGTAAAATATCGAGTTGGTAATTATTAGTCACGCCTATACTTATGTTTTCACCTAAAATTCTTATTATTTGTTTTGTTTCATTCCACAATATTAAACTAGAATTGTAATGTTTGGTTCCATTTTTATTTTTATTTTATTTTTCATTAAATATTTCTCTTATTCATTGGCTATTCATATTTTTCCTCGCAATAATAAGCAAATATGTAAACAATAAATAATTGATTAAACTTTTAATATTTTTTTAAAATATTGTTTTTACTTCATTATTTATTAATACTGAAAGTTTGAAAATATTGGTACATATTATATTATATTTTTAATATTTATAAATACATTTTAAAATATTTTATAAATTTTATAGTTAAGCATTTTTTTAAATTTTAACAATAGCTTAAACTTGTTCTTTTCACATTAGGCGAGACTCCAACTCTTGTTACTAATAAACATAAGTGCAATAAATATCTTTGAATTCTCTTGAATTAATTTCTATTAATCAAATTATTTTCTAGACAGTTCATATAATTAGCCAATTTTTTTATTATCAACTATCACACATAACACATAAGTATAATTAAATGAATAAACTTATAAATTTACTACATACATACAATAGTTGGAAACCACTCATCTACATAAAGTTTAGTGGACAACAAGAACCCTTAAAAAGTAATGTGGGAACAAAGGTGGAAGATTATATTGATAATCAAAGGAAATGAAAGAAGTTTTCCACCCTGAATATCCCTAATAGAAAGGATCCCCTTATAAAAGAGTTGGAGGAAATGATGTGCCACCATATTTCCCTATACATGCCTAGTGGGATGAAGTGATTTGGGATAGGAGGACTAGTGGTTGGTTCTCGGTTGGGTCTACTTACTAGCTTATTTTTGAGAATACTCAGACCTCGATTAGTTGGAGCAAAGTCTGGAATAGATAGTTACTACCAAAAATCAAATTTTTTCTGGTGGACAGTCATGCATGGTAAGATCCTCACTACTGACAACCTCCAAAAGAGAGTTATTCTGATAACTAACCGATGCTACCTCTACAAGGAGGACAAGGAAAGTATTGTTCACCTCTTTTTGGAGTGCCCCTATTCTTTAAAAATTTGGTCCTACATCTGGAATAAATTCACAATGGCTTGGGTCACCAATAGAGGTTTGGAACAATTTGTAGAGAACTGGGACTGCCCCTTCATCCACCCACACCTTAGAGTCCTTTAGAATCTCCACCCCCAACATGTTTGTTGGGGTGTTTGGAAGGAGAGAAACAATAGGGTTTTTAGGTAGGAGGAAAGGGGTGAGGAAGTGATGGGAGAAATTTTGAGTAAGCTCATCATGAAGAATGTTATGGTGGCAAAATTTAAAGTGCCATAGAAACCCCTGAGCAAGGACGTGGATATTGTTGGGAAGTGGAATATTCTCCCTAACTTCCAAAATTTTGACAATTCAAAATTGGAGGGCTAGAAAAAATACCCATTGGTTACCTTCCACTAGGTCAACAATCAAACTAAATTTTGATAGTGCTACACAGGGGGGGCAAGCGGTAGCTGGAGGTGTACTAAGGAATGAAAAAGGTGATGTGTTGGTTGCCTACTTGGGACATTTGGGTCAAGGAACCAATAATGTGGCGGAGGATAATACCTTACTTTTTGGGCTAAAATTTTCTATGGAATTAAAAAGCGAAAACACTAACCATAGAGGGGGACTCTAAACTCATCATTGACTCTGTTCAAGGGGGTACTTAGCCTGGGTGGGCCCTACATCACATATTGGGTGACATATCGCAGTACCTCACAACCTTGGAGCATTATGACTTACAACACACCTACAGGGAAGGCAATGTGGTGGCAGACATCTTGGTTGGTTTGGGGTTTGATTTGGAGAACATAAAAAGTTGGAAGAGTGTTGAATCATTGCCTAACTTTATAATTTTCCTAATTAATAGGGAAAAGACTCCTCTAAATCAGGTTAGATGACCTTCCATTTTTGGAGAAGGGGCCATTTTGGTAGAATTGCTATCATTATGATAGCTAACATCGTCTTGATTTTGACAAGACGTTTCACAAGGTCTAATTATGTGGATCAATTTATGAATGGGCACATAGAAGGAGATGAAATTACTAATACTGGCTTCAAAATTTGTGCCATCATTTTTCGGCATTATGGAAGGGTTACAAAAATAAATCACATTATGACTAAGGCTAGATCTTTAAGGTATTTCATGTGGATTTCTTACACTCCTTGTAATGATAGTTTAAAATGGTTAGTACATTCTAGAATTTGCAGTCTTCAAAAGCTTAAGAAAGATAGTTCTTTTACCTCTGGTTAGTGCATTTCTAGCCTCGCCTTCATGATTTTTTGGGTGGAAATGAGAATTACTGAGATTGGGGAGGGGGATATCACTGAGGAAGTTGTTCATATGGGTGGGTATCTGAACAGGTTGGAGCCCACTAAATTGGAGGATAGGTGTGTGACCATTAATGGAATTATGTTTTAGGTGAATGAGGAGTCTATTGCCATGGTGACATGACTGGACATTACTGGACAGAAATGGTAGAAAGTTATGAAGGTGGTGGATGAGGCAAGTATGACTAATTTCTTCAGAGGCAACGTGGCCCTAGACTGTTACCACGATGGTTTTATGAGGGACAAACTATCAGATTCTTGGGATGACGTTTGTCTGATGATCATGAAATACCTAACGCTGGAAAGAAGGCACATGTGTATTACTTTTATCACTTCCTGCTTCTTAACCATTTTGGTAATAAGGAGCTTGTTTGAATTCGTTTATTTTTAATGCACGCGCTTGAAGAAATTGTGATGGATGTTAGAGAAAAAAGGAAGAAAGGGGCCAACTTCACCATAGTTCACCAAGGGCTCATGTTTCACCTTTTCCAATCCTACTTAGCCATATGTTCGCCTCGTGTGATTGCTTTTGACAATGTCCTCCCCTCGGGGGCTCCCTTGCTCTTGGAATTTGTGGGTGGCAGTTATGCCCCCACCCCTTAGCCTTCCCCTAGCCAAACCCTTGTTAAGGGTAGGAAGAACAAGTTGGCCCTGGAACAGACTACCAATAAGAGAATTAAAATGGAAAAAGGGGTGGAGTGTTGGACTAACCACCAACATTCCCCTTTGAGATTCATGACATGGCTTAACATCCTTTTGTGTTATATAAGTCTAGTGGTTGTATCAGGCATTAATAGGTCGATCTTTTGGTGCAATGACAACTCTAGCATGTAACAAGTGGTATCAAAGCTTGGTCATAGGTTCAAATCTCCTTGGGTAACGTTGAGCAGGGGATTGTTGGACTAACCACCAACATTCCCCTTCAGGGTTTGTGACATAGCTTGACTACCTCCTATGTTCTATAAGTCTAGTGGTTGTATTGGGCATTAACAGATCAATCTTTTGGTGTAATGACAACTCTAGCTTGTAACATGGAGATGGAAACTAGGGATCCTAATGAGGAAGTTGATGAGGGTAGAAGAAGTTCAGGATGAATTGCTAGAACCTATGGTAGAGTTAAGCAACTGGCTTGTTGCTCTTAGGAGGACAAAGAGGATGACACTAACTCTAATGAGAGAGACAAGAACTCGGGGGACAACCAGGAGAAGGGGAATGTTGAAATGGAGAAAGAGGCAGAGAAGTGAGATGATACCCTAGATGGAACTTGGGATCTTGAGGTGGACAATCACATCAAGGACTCCTCCCTTGACCCCATCCATGTCTCTGCCACCATCAGCCAACCTCCTACTGACAACTAGGAGAACTCCAACATCGTATTTGACTCCCTTGACACCATATCCTCCCCGACCAAAAATATGGGTCTGGTTAACCTAAAGGCCTCCATTGACAATCTAATGGTGTAGGATATGAATAGAACTTTGGTGAACAACAAGGCGTTAAAGTTGGGAGTAGAGGAGAAAGGGGAGGTTACCCAGAAGGATATCTAGGAGCTCAAAGATAGGTGCAACGCAATACAGGAGGGCTTCTCCCTATTCTCAAAGTTCACCCTTAAGGTGACTCACACGCTTGCCACTACCCTGTAGCTACTTGCTGATGTGTTGAAGGAGGATAGCTTGGGGAATGAGGACTCAAAGCTTCTCTATGGCTTCCTTGCTGAAGACTGAGCCAAGGTGCTCTAGGCTGTAAAAGAAAGGAAAAAAAACCACGTAGTGGCCTTTTGTTTTATGTTGTGTTTGGTACTTTGTTGGTTCTCACTCTCCATCCTTTGCTGATGGTTTTGTTTTTTTGGCTAAAATTTGTTCTAGGCTACATGTGGTATGATGCGATGACCACCTATATGCTTTTTAAACTGTTAAACTCTGTTGGTCCTAAGGGTTGGATCCCTAGTACATTTTATTATTGGTATTCTACTACTTTTATTTTTGATGTAAATCGTTAAGGGTGTTGTGTGTGGTTGTCTACTGGTTGTTCACTGGCTTTCCACTCGTCATGTCATTGTTGTAATGGGCCAGCCCCTAGTTTTGGCTACTTTCATATCAAAAACATTTGTTTACCAATATTTTTATTATTTCTAATGTTATTTGTTAACCAATATCTTAATTATTTCTAATGTCTTGAATTTTGTTGGATAAAGAAACAAATAACTTCCATTAACTATACTAAATTTTATATCAGATAATTAAATAAGAGAATACCTTGATAGAATATAACAAAATAATTTTAAATATATTATAATTATTTTTAAAACTAGAATTATATTATACTATGTGGCACTTGTTTGTTGTGATGATTGTTTCTTTATTCACATTCTTGATTGTCATTTTTGTGCAATGGATTGTTTATTGTTTTATCTTGGTCATATATAGATGCAAAAGCTTCCTCAATAAAATGAAAAGTATTTAATTTGATATGTGTATCACTTAAATTCACAAAGAAACAAATCTTCATTACTTTAAAATGATATATCATTTAAATGGTAAAAAATACATATATTCACAAAAGGAAGAATATAAAAGCTCTTGTTTTTAAAACAAAATAAAAGATAACAATGAATATAAAATAAGAATATGATATATTAATATAATAATGATAATGATGATGCACGAATTTTAATATTAGAATTTTTCTTTTGTCAAGAGTTTAATAAAAATAAGAAATATAATAATTTAATTTAATATTAATTACTATATCATAAAATTAAAAATTATATAAACTAACATTATCGAGGCAATGCGACACGTAATATGCCCGTTCCCTTATTTAATTTTCCACTTGCTTACATATTATTGGGTCGATCCACGAGCGCAGTTTCTCTTGAAATGTGCGAGGGCTTATGAGTTACTTGGAAGTAACTATATAGTCTTGTCTAGATGTGAATCTCATGTTTTCATTGTTGAAAATGACTCTCTTAAGCGGGGTAGAATTCGATTCTTAAAATTTTATTTTGTGTAGATATAGTTTTAGGGGTGTAATCTTATAACTAGGTTTTTTATTTTTTCTATTATATTTTAAAATTAATAGAATAGAAAAGGACTATTGATCAATTTTATTTTTTAATAGAATGGAAAATCATATATAAGTGTTGAATTTTTAGTAACTTGTAAAATTAACATATTTTATTGTATAGATAATGTTCTTTATATTATAATATTTTTTAGATTTTTTTTCCCTCACGTCACAAGTAGTGACCAAAATGACTTGGAATGTCTAAGTGAAACACATTAGATAAACTTTTATTACATTACATTAAACTTAGTGCATCATGATTTCTAAAGAGCACATGTATACATTATTTATAAAGACTGATAATAGTAGACATTATCTTTATATTTTACAAAATAATTTGATATTCTTTTTCTTATCTTAATGAAACATTTATTGTGCAACAGTTGAAATAAAATTGGAATAAAAAGAGGAAGCTACCTTATTAGTTATTATTGTGACAATTTTGTATTTCATGCCTTAACTCTAATTAAAACTTATTGTTTTACGAGTTTAAATTTATCATTTTAAAATTTAATTATAAACTCAGTTTTTTAACTACATTATTTCTATTAAAATAATTTTCCATGATTTGATTAGGTTAGTTTAGATGTTTATACTTTCAATATTCTATTTTTAAGAATTAATTTTTTCATTCAATTAAAATATTTAAAAAAGTATTATCTATACTTATATTATATAATATTTTAAGAAACACAATATTTATTATTATTATTATTATTAAAATATTTTTATTTTCATATTATAATTTATTTATGATATATATGAATATAATTTAACTATATAAGATTTGAGTTGATTAAAATATTTTATGTACTATGATAAATTTATTATTTTAACATTAGATTTATATTAAAAAGTATTAAAACTAAGGCACATACTAAGTCATTATATGGCACTTGTTCTACTTTCTAGTGTACAAATACCTATTAAACTATATATAAAAAATCTAACACAATTCTTGAATATTTTTTTATGTATAAATTTATGATTAAATTCTATAAATAACTCTTCAAAAAGTTGGAATGGTAGTTATGAAGTTTTGAATTTATATTATTTTTTTAATAAAATATTCAATCAACAAAACCTATAGGATATTAATGCTTTGAGAACTTCTATGTTTTGAGGATAGAAACAACATGGACTTTTTTTTCTAAAGAGACGAAAATAGTGATGATAGCTCATAACAATATACAAACTTTTAAAGTATCTATCAAAAAAAGATTACAAACTTTTAAAGTGTATGTATTGAATTTTTTAAAAATATATCAATAATTGATTCACCTCTTGAAACAATAGTATAATAACAATATATATGAATATAAATTTTTTATAACAATACTCTATCAATAGAAATATCCAAATTAAAATATCTCAAACATATATTTAAATGTCTCTGACATCAAAATATAAAAAGGCACAATCTATGAAACCAAGCCTCACTTTAGCCTTATTTTAGTATTATTGAGTCAATATCTCATTTTCCAATAAATTGACTATCCAATGAATGCTAAAATTTAAATCCAATGATCTTAAGGTTTGTATATATATATATTTAAACAATATTATTTGAATTATTTATTTACTTTTGATATGCAATAAGGATTATATTTAGATTGATTTTCATTATTTTCATTTTCTATTATTCTACTAATAAAATATCTAAAAGTTATTAAATTAAATTTATGTTTATAATATGTTTTTATTGAATATAATTTTTTTAACATGTGCTTATATAATGAATGTTAAAAAACTTTTATAATTTTAATAAATTTTAATATTTATAATTTAATATATACAATTTTAAACACATTTAATCATGAATTAATCATTGTCATGACAAAGAATTTGGAACATTGTAGGCTCTTAATTGTAGATTTAGCAAAAAGATTTTTTTTAAAAATTAATATTTATTATTTAATTTTTAATGTCAAAAATTATTCTAATATTTTGAAGATGCTTTTTTTGTTTCAATGAAAAATTGAGGATCTTTGAGGCCTCAGTGATGTTTGACTCACTAATTGGGTTGAGGGTAGTTTCTAGCTCATTATGTTTTTAGTATTTGTTGTACATTAAATACTAAATTGCAATCACTTTGTAGTTTTCTTAATAGATTTTAGATTATAATGTATAACTTAATCTAATTTGAAAACATACTCTTAAAAATTCATAACAATCTAATAAAAAAAGTTAAGTAAAATTTCGTTGAATATTGTTTATAACTAGATTATATTTATAAACAAGTGCCAGATAGTGGCTAAGTAAATATTCTAATAAAAACAAGTACCTTTAATTGTGTAATTAATTGTAGCTTTAATTATCTATATAAATTTATTTTTAAAATAGTTATCAAATATATTTAAAGAAATTAATAACTTTTATATTTCCTCATATGAAATTATACTTGTAATTAAAAAAAATTGTAAATTCTAATTAGTTTCAATTGTGATGATAATATTGATCATGTAATGATTCTAACATTGCTTGTAACGTTTTTAATTCAAACTTCTTGAGTATTTGACTCTAATATTCTAGTTATTTATAGTCACTATTTAATCACAAGTTTAGTTGTAGTTTAAAATGAGTGACTATAATTGAAATATTTTTTTCAATTAGTTGTACAATAAAACATTATTGAAAATTGCTTAAGAAATAAAATTGTTTAGCTTTACTATTGAAAATAAAAGATTAATGAAGTGTTAATTGTGATTAGTTTAAATTGTAAGAAGTGAAGATTATATAAGAGGGGAAAAAAATGCCCAAAAATTATCCTCACCTTCTGAAAAATTCGTATATAACCTCATGTCCTCATGCAACTACTTAAGTGTAATTTCTTAAGCAATTATTTATTGCCATGTAAAATTTTAATTATGAGGAAAAAATAAATCAAAATCTTTTCCTATTATAATAGAGCAGCTAAAATATAGAAAATGAAATTAAAGCAGGGTCCCTTGGAAGAGGCTTGGGCTCTATTTTTGTGGAGCGAGTGGCTCCATGATTATTTTTTAGGGGGTTAAAGGTTTAATTGGAGTCCTTTCCTATAACATAGGAGCTTATAATTTTTAGCCCTTTCAATTTTAGTGGGTGAAAATGGGGTGGGGTTGGAGTTAGCACCACTAGCTTGGGGAAGAATTATGCCATTTGTCAACAACTTACTCTTCATTTTCCCACCAAAATGAAATGATCTCACCAAACAAATTTATGAAGAAATATAATTTTTATTTTCAAAATTAATGAGACAATCAGCTTCCTTGAACTTAAGAGCTAATTTTTTGAAGTGGATACACATATAAATCCATAGGACCACTTTCCTTTTTAAATATTCCTTAAAAAATCAGCAACACCTACTCTACTTTTAATTGGAATCTTTTCCTACAAAATAAGAGCCTAGAATTTTTAGCCCTCTCAATTTGAGTAGGTGAAAATGGGTTGGGGCTAGAGTTAAAGGTTTAATTGGAATCTTTTCCTACAAAATAGGAGCATGGATTTTTTAGCCCTCTTAATTTTAGTGGGTGAAAATGGGGTGGGGCTGGAGTTAGCCCCACCAGCTTAGCGAAGAATTCTACCATTTGTCAACAACTTACTCTTCATTTTCCCACCAAAATGAAATAATCTCACCAAACAAATTTATGAAGAAATATAATTTTTATTTTCAAAATTCATGAGACAATCAACTTCCTTGAACTTAGAGCTCTCTACTTCTAAGGAAGCGGGTGACCATGGGACCATGAAAATATGCAAGCAACTGCTTCTTAAACATACGTGAGGTGCATATTTATTTCCTTCCTCTTTTTCTTGGCCTCTTTTAAGCAACAAATTTAAATATTTATGGTGTCACTAGCTTCACAATTTGCTCCTAAAAAAGTTGAGTCGCTGCTACTACATGGAGACCTCCCTTAAGACCTCGAATATTTTATCCAATCATTGGCTAGATAAATAATTTTAAAAATTTAAGAACATAAAAAAATACACAAGTATATTTAGAAGAAGAACAAAGTTCTTACAAATATGAAGAAAATGCAATAAGTAATTGATAATGATTGATTTAAAAAGATAAATTTAATCACTAAATAAGACTAACAATCCATAAAATGATAGAACAAGCCTACATACAAGTATTAAAGACGGGATTTAAAAAATTTCAAAAAAAAAAAATACAAGATCACCAGAATGAGGAATACCAATGCAACTAAATAAAAATAAAGTAGATTTGAGATCAACATAGTGGAATAAACACAATTTGAAGTAAAGATTCTATTACAAATTGGCATGTAATGAATGAGTTTAAGTAAAAATCCAGTGGCTGTTAATAGAATAGGCTTACAAATCAAATTTCTTTGTTCTAGTCTAAAGTACAATACTAAAACCTTTATATATATATATATATATG
This sequence comes from Cupressus sempervirens, assembly GCA_028749045.1. Taxonomy (NCBI): domain Eukaryota; kingdom Viridiplantae; phylum Streptophyta; class Pinopsida; order Cupressales; family Cupressaceae; genus Cupressus; species Cupressus sempervirens. The sequence goes on from CM053783.1 coordinate 61,431,961, forward strand.
TGATGTGCATCCAGATACTCAAAGACATGGATCGTCCGATATTGTACTCAATTTCTCCAGGAAAACATGCAACACCAGATATGGCTCAAAAAATAAGCAAACTAGTTAACATGTACAGAATTACAGCTGATGACTGGGATTCCTGGAGAGATATACGCAACCATTTTGATGTATCCAGGTATGTATTACATTAATTTCATAACCTCCCACGAATTATATAATGAACGATCATCTCAGACATTCCATGAATCTTCTCCAGAGATTTTGCTAAAAGTGGGTTGATAGGATCTCAAGGACTCCTTGGAAGATCATGGCCAGATTTAGATATGCTCCCATTTGGTTGGCTAACTGATAAAGGTAGAGTGATTCTTCACTTTCAATCTTACTGATGTTTGATATAAATGTGTTCTGATAAAATAATCTGTGTTGGTCCATTAATTATGGTGTATAATAGCTTCCTAAGGTTTAGTAGCCATTGCTTGTCATATACTGAAATGGATGCACATTTAAATGTATTCATTCTTCTTAGATGGAAATGGAGGACCCCATCGCTTTTCAACACTGCTTCGAGATGAACAGAAAGTTCAGGTGATATTTGGAAAACAAGATTTTTTTAATAGTTTGGTTTAACTATCAGATTTTAATTTTCAATTTATTTAGGCATTTCAAATAAAATGACATTAATAGTGATCTTTAAAACTTTATTTTTAGGCAGGTTATTTTTAATTAAAATAATAGATTATCTTATAAATAGGTAAGTTTAATTTTAGATGAACCACTTAAAACAAATCAATGTTAGGATTATGCATTGAATTATATTAATTGTGGATATGTTCACCATTTTAGATGACTTTATGGGCTATGACCAAATCTCCTATTATATTTGGAGGTGACTTACGACAAATTGATAATGCAACCATGAGGCTCATTACAAATCCTACCATACTTAACATAAATGCTAATAGCACACTCAATCAAGAGGTATTTTACTTTCATATACCCACCACTAAAGAAGAATTAAAATATATTAATTATATCTCTCAATTCCATGTATAATGATATCAATTAAATCCCCTAGATACATCATTATAATTATTTATTTATCCATTTATTCTCTATTTAGGTCTTTGTGGATACACACAGTGGAGTTTTACAACAGATTAAATCATTTTTCCTAAAGTTTGTTTCTACTAGAGTAAACAATATCAATATCCGTACTTGGATAGCAAAAGGTTCCTTAGGTGAGTATTGCTTTAATGCCATGTTTTTGCCTTCCTTGAAATTTATGTATTGTACTTTTACTTTCTAAACTCATAATTAAAAGAATTTTTAGCATTTTTCTTTAACCATCCATATGTAAACCTAAGGATTTCTTTATGGCAATTTCAAGATACATGAGTTAGAATAGTAAATGTTTAGGACTATGTGTAATGATGAATAACTATCAATACTTGGAGTTGTGTGTAAATTAGGGATAGGAAAACGTTTAATATATCAAGTAAGAGTGAGTGGATATGAAAAGGGTGTGGATGAGTATTGGTATGTGAATTAATATTAGTATAACAATGTGTTATGATTGATATAGGATTATTATCTTTAATTTATTTTAAAGGAAAGAAATACAAAACTAAAAGATTGAATTCATGTATTTACTATGTTAATTAACCAATATATTAATTACTAGAAAACTAGGCAGTGATGTTAGACACAAATTATTTATAAAAGTAATTATATTGATAAAAGTATTATAGTTATTTCATTCATTCTTATGGTTCATGTAGATCCATAGAATTAGTTTTTATTTAGTTAAACATGGGAGACATGTAAGAAAAGTAAGGAAAATAAGGTAGTCAAGATATTGTTCCTTATTAGACTTAGCTATTACTTATTCAATATTCTTCTAATGCATGCAATATTAAAATATGTTGTGTGTAGTTGAGGAATTTATTTTAGTCACAAAGCATATATAAATCTATTGACATGAATCCTGTTCAATTGCCCCATAATATCAATTTTCTACGTAAGAAAGATAGTTGGAACATTCAACAAATAAAATTGATGTTAGAAGAAGAGACTAGATGAATATGAATTTGACTTAGTTGAATTAATTTATTTCAAAACATCTGGTATTTTCACCTTTTCCAATGAATATGCCCAGCTTCAAGAAACTTGATCACAACATCCAATGTTTGACCAACTTATCTCAACCCGTTAGTGTCACACCATTGCAACATGCTGGCTTCTATTATGGTTGATTCACAAGCTTCTTTGTAGGTTTCTTCACTTTTGGCTCCTTTTCCTTTCTCTTCTTCTTAGCTGGTTGAGGTGCTTCCTCAACACCTTCTTCTTCTTCTCCTTGATCTTCTCCCAAGACTTGAGTTAATGTCAATGGGGCTTGACCTTGTTCTTTCTCATCATCATCATCATCATCATCATCTTCTTCTTCTTCTTCTCCTTCACCAAATCTCTCCTTTAGTTTTTCACCAGTTTGTTCTTCTTTCTAAGAACTGTAGTTGTCTTTAGGTCTATTGTGATCTTTGATTTGGCTTCCTCATAATTAAGAAATGAGGTGGTACTATTTTCAATATCTTTTGCTAGTAGAGCTGTAATAGATGCAGAGGCCTCATCTACATTTATCTCATATGGCAAGGGTTTCAACCATCTGGCTCTTGGTATTTTTTTTTGCACATATGTATGGTCTGTACCCACTAGGAAATAAACATCATCATAATGTTTTTCCACTAAGGATACATGGATCCTCAACCTTTGTTTCATGGATTTCTTACAATCCTTAAACTAGCTAGTCATTACTGACTCAAAGTTATCTCCTAGCTATTCAATGAATTCTAAAAGCTGTTGTGCAATTAACCTATTGGTCTTCCAAGCAACTGTACCAAAGGCAAGTAAGGTGTTTCAAACATAAAAGAATATGTAAACAAGTAAACAAGTAAACAACCAAATTTGTATGATGCACTTTTTTCTTTCCTAATGGCCTCCAAGTTTTCTGATAGTTTTTGTAGTTGTAAATCAACAAGGTCATAGGAATGGTCCCTCTTTACTATCTTGTAATCCAAATCAATATCCATACATGACACATTGTTCAATTAGCTAGACTGAAAGAACTTGTGAGAAATCACTCTTACTAAAAAGGAATTTAGGGGATTTGAGATTGTGTCAATAGAAATCCCTCTTTTGTTCCATACTGCACCTGTATTCTTTTCAATAGTTTCCTTCACATCACTTCACATGCTCTTAGGTCGATCAAGGGTAGGGTACCTCGATACTCATTATTGATCCTCTTAGTGAGCTTAATTGGTCCACCTTCCAACCAAATATAGTTATCATGTATGTGGCTTAGAACAATTCTAATCCATTCAATTTTAAACACTTGGGGAAAATCTAGGGCACCATTTAACCCTTTTTGTTCAATGATTTTATACTCTTCCCTCAAGAATCCATTATCATACAATTTGTTGTAGGAATCTCTTATTTCCATGTCACCTACTTCTCCAATATTTACCATATAACAACATCTAACATGTTGCATCATCAATACTTTTGGTGGTATCATCGATAATGCACTAGATGGGTCTCCTTTATATGCTATCTCAAGAATGGCTCGGAAAGAGGACTGTCTAACATCATTACTTATCAATTGAACATTGAAAACCTCTTTCCCCTCTTTCCTAATATTTGTGGAAGAGGTAGACACCATTTCAAATATCTAGGGTTTGTGAAAATTCAAACAATGTAACTCAACAATACCTAAATACCTTTCGAATATGATGATTGATGATGAGTAGCAACTAAATACAATTCTCAAACACTTGAATCTTCTTTCTCAATTCACCTTCATTCTCTTTGTGCATTCTATAAACTCTGGTAAGTGAAAATGAGTTGAAAATTGACTATATAACCCTTCATATTCAACAATAAATGCTTAGTGCTTACACAGTTGTAAGCTTGGCTATCATATTTCAACACACTTGACTAACACATGATTTAAAATATTCCTGGCCATAACTATAATATCACTCAAGCTCAACAACAACTGTGAAACTTTCCATGCTTGGCAAAAACATAAAAAATAACAAAACTATAGATTCCCTCTAGGTCCTAATCGATACATTATGTCTTAATTCATGCATATATAATCTTTTTAGATCTTAGATTCTTTGAATTGATGTATAATATAATTTTTGAAATATCAGTCCCATACATACCTCTTGATTATGTAATGGGCACCCCAGAATGTCCCAAAAACTAAACCAAATTGTTGAAAGGAATTATGTCAAACAGTTTGCATTCAACCTCTTGTTTCTCTGTTTAATGTTTTAAACCCCTTATAACTCCGGAAATCAAAAGTTTATTTTTTTGTTGTGTTTTGTGCATGGAATTGGTATCATACAACATAAACAAGAAAGAAACTACAATAATATGCAAAGTGGAAATGAACTGCTACCAATAAAATGTTATTTTCAGAATTCATAAAACCAAATACATGGTAGATTTATCAACTCACTAATTACTTCAGCATTATTGACATAATACTCCAGCCCATGCTTTCGAACTTGCTGCTACAGTACTTTGTCCTTCAATCAATCCGCTACCTTCATAATATCATTCCCTCAAAGCGGCATAAGCATCGGACAAGTAGTGAAGAAGATATGAGAAAATTACCAAATCTGCCTGTAGCTGGAAATGCAACTAAACTACCCGATAATGAAGCCGATAACAAAGAATTCCAAAGGCCAAACACCAAGGGAATGATGTCTAGAATTTTACAAAAGAGGATAAACGTCCTCAAATGCCAAGAACAGAGCTGCAACTCACACACCAATTTCTTCTCATATTCAACCTGGCTAATGAAGCCACAAATGCTTCCTTTTATTCTATTTTCAAGGGTCCGCTCAACTCATATGGGCAATGTGGGATAAAAGATGTGTAGTATATAAAACATATATTAAAATACCCCTTATGTCTCCCTTGGTTACACATCCCCATTAAATAAATATTAAAGTAACACTTTAATATTTTACAATTAAATTAGACGTTACTCTTTAATAAAACTTCAGGCATTAAAATGTATTAGCCATCAGACTCCGAATAATGCGAGTGATAGTTCATCAAAAAGCTCTCACCGAGGAGTATCAAATCCAATTACCAAAATTGACTTGCACTGTGTCTTGTCGACTTACTAAAAATAGTAAGTATGCCTGAAACTGAGTAAATCAACTTCGTTTTGGCCCAAACTGGAAATGACTAGGCCAAAACACTCTAGGATCCCATTAAACCCTTCGTTAGCCCTCGGGACCATGTAGAACAAGGCTAACGCACACACACTTGGTCAACTGCTAAAATGGGAACATTACAGTCTGCCCCCCTTGAAATTGCTTGTCCTCAAGCAATCTCAGTCCAGCCTGCTGAATAACCTGCTCACTCTCCCATGTAGAATCTTCCTCCGATAGGTCTCTCCATTTGACCAAATACTCCTTCACTATCCTATTTCTAAGCTTCCTCTCTCTGGTGTCCAGAATAGTCTCAGGTACTAACACAAGCTTCCCCTCCTCATCCAAAGGGGGTAAATCTGCAGAAGGCACTACACTCTGACCAATGGCTTTCTTAAGCCTAGACACATGAAACACATTGTGCACTCGATTGCCCTCTGGAAGCTCAAGCTCATAGGTGACTTTGCCCACTTTGCGAATCACCTTGTAGGGACCATAAAATCTAGGTTTCAACTTTTCAGCTCTGCTCTTCTTGAGTGATGACTGTCTATATGGTTATAGCCTCAAGTAAGCCATATCCCCTACTTTGAAGCTACACTCTATTCGGTGTTGATCAGCATACAATTTCTGTTGATTCTGGGCCTGTTGTATATTCTCTTTGAGCAATTTCAGGATGTCCTGACTATCTTGCAATAAGTTTTTGGCTTTGGGCACTCTACTATCCCCCAAAACTAAATCCATGAAGCTAGGTGCTTCATAACCATAAAGTTCCATGAAAGGAGTCATCTTGATAGACATATGATAAGTGGTGTTATAACAATGCTCTCCCATATGCAACCATCTAATCCAAGCCTTTTGTTGTGCAGTTACATAGTTCCTCAAATATCCTTCCACCCATTTATTCACAATCTCTGTTTGCCCATCTGTTTGCGGATGATAACTAGTGCTAGGTGTAAGATCTGTACCACACAACCTAAACAACTCTTGCCAAAAAATACTCATAAACTTACCATCCCGATCGCTGACAATGAATCTAGGCAGCCCATGTAACCTGAATATCTCTCTAAAGAAAAGATCTGCCACCTGTGATGCTGTGTAAGTGGACAAAATAGCAAAGAAGTGAGCAAACTTCGTCAAGCGGTCCACCACCACATAGATGCAATCCCTTCCCTGCACTCATGGTAAACCAGTGATGAAGTCCATCGAAATACTTTCCCATTTCCTATTAGGAATGGACAAGGACTATAATAAACCTGCAGGAAATGTGTGCTCTCCCTTATTCTATTGACAAACCACACACTCCCTGACATACCTCTGAACATCATCCTTGAGCCTTTTCCATGAAAATCACTCTCGGATCTGCCTGTAGGTCTTGAAGACCCCTAGATATCTAGCTGTGGGTGCATCATGAAATGCCTTCAGTATTGCCTCTCTCAAATGTGATGATGGAATCAAATAAACCCTGTCCTGAACTCTAATCAATCCATCTATCACCTCATAGCGATCATCCTGTATGGTACCTGAAATCAATCTAGAAGCCCAAGCATCTCCGACATACTCTGCTATAATCTGATCTCTCCAATCTCCTGAAATCTCTGCCAGAGCACATAAGTGAGGTCTCCGAGATAAGGCATCAGCCACCACATTTTTCTTACCTTTGACAAACTCTATGTCAAAGTCATAAGCCTACAATTTAGTCACCCATTTTTGTTGCCGGTCATTAAGATCACGCTGGCTCATGAAGTATTTAATACTGTTGTGATCAGTCTTGATCACAAAATGTCCACCTACCAAATATGATCGAAATTTGGCCAATGCATGCATTATGGCCAACATCTCTCGGTCATAGACAGAATAACTTTTCTCAACTCCCCAAAGCTTCCTACTCTCGAATGCAATGGGATGCTTCTCCTACATCAATACTGCTCCAATCCCATCACCTGATGCATCACAATGACGCTCAAAAGGCTTTGTGAAATCTGGTAGAGCTAGAACTGGACATGAAGACATTACCTGCTTGAAATGCTCAAAACACTTTTGTGCTGCCCCTGTCCACACGAAGGCTCCTTTCCTGGTAAGATCTGTCAAGGGTGTAGCAATCTGTGAAAATCCCTTAACAAACCTCCTATAAAAACCACATAAACCAAAGAATCCCTTAAGCTGTGTAAGGTTTGTGGGAGTAAGCCACTCTACAATAGCTCTAATCTTTTCGGGATCAACCTGAACGCCATCTGCACTAATGATATGCCCAAGGTAAAGGAGCTCAGTCATGCCAAACTCACATTTAGATTCTTTGGCATACAATGACTCTCTCTCCAAAATAGATAACACCTCCTCCAAATGATGTAAGTGCTCCTCCCAGGTCTTACTGAAGACCAAGATGTCATCAAAGAAGATCAAGACAAATCTCCTCAGCTACTTGTTGAGATAATGGGTGTTGCACACATTGCATAATATTGTTATTTTATTATTTTATTTTTATTATGTAATGTTGTACCTAGATGGATGTGCAACATGTAAAGATTTCCATGGAATATTCTTGATGAGTTGTATTGTAACATTGTGAAAATATTTCATGTAATTATTTAATATTGGGGAAAAGAATTAAATGCCCAATATTAAATGTGGGTTCAGTGGGTTAGGTAGCACATGGTTTATGTAATACCACTTGGTGGTTTTGTGGGACTTGCTACTATATAAGCAGCCACAAGGGTAGTTGTTGTGAGAGAGAGAAAAAAAGAGAGAGACAAGGAGAAGACAAAAGGCAAGAGTCAAGCGGGACAAGGCTTGATAGGTTAGCCAAGGGAGCATTTGTGAAGGTTGAAAGCATGGCATGGGATTTGTGGATTCATACTTGTTCACATAGTTTGCTCGGTTGTGGCTATGACCATGAAGGCTTCCATGGTTGTATGGCAATGGTATTTTTTGCTAAATAATACATGGTGATGGATGCTTTTGGAGGCTGGGTTTTTTCCCTCAATGAGGGTTTTCCAAGGTATATCTTGTGTCACATTTTTTGGGTATGTTGTCTATTCTCTTGCATGTGGATTTTAATTTCGTATCTATTTCAGATCTATTATGGGTTATGTGGAAATGGTTATATTCTTTGTTGCCAAGTTTTCTTACAAGTGGTATCAGAGCTATGGTTTTATTATTGTAACCCTAGATTGAATCCATGGGAATGCATGAGAGGATTTAAAAAAAAAAAAAAAAGGGCAAGATATATGAATGATTTATTGCAGATCTGAGGGTTTTGGATTTGCTGTTATGATGGGATGTTAAAAGATTTGGGCATGTGAAATTGTTGGACAAAAGAGTTTTTCGGATGTTTCATTTAAATGAGGGTTTTAGGGGGGAGCTTGCAGAAATGACCTCCTGGGTAAAAACAGACCTCACCATTGGATCCGGGTCGACATTTCCATAAATTTTGATATATAATATGCCCTAGTTTTATCATGTTTAGAAGAAATGAAAGAGTTTTTTGGTTTCAACCCATGATGGCCGTCAAATTTAATCCCGTCGGAATCTTCGTCACTGAAAAAAATAAAAAATGAAAAATCATACTGAAAATGGTAAAAAGACTGTCTTAGTAAAACGACCATAACTTTCTCTAAGAATATCGGATTTTAGAGTTCTTACAGGTGTTGGAAAGCTAATTCAGAGCACTACAACATGGTGTAGGTTTGGTTCTATGATTTTGAGATTTTTTTAGGTTTTAAGATCCCTAAAGTCAGATGTTATTTATTTTGAGCATGGATTAGGGCATAACTTGGGCATACGGAGTCAAATTTTGGACTTCGAGTAGTCAACGGAAAGCTCTTGGAGATCTCTACACATTGGTTTAGATTTGGTGTAGGTTTGGCATGATTTATTTGTTGATATATTGATTTGAACAGTTTATAGGTATATTTTGACTATGGTAACATTGTGAGTTTATGGCATTGGAGATTTAAGATTTGATGTCATTGTATACTCAGTTCATATCTCAGATTGGTCTCATGATGATATGGTTATCAATGTTTGATTTGGATATGCATGACGACTTGTTGGGTCTACAAGTTGTGCAGTGTTGTAAGCAGTCTATACTTAAAGGTTGCATTTATAGCTTAGTCATGGGTTGTCTTTGCCCATTGATCTTTCATTATTGATGCATATTCAGATTGGTGGCTTGGATTTGGGTTGTCTATGCCCTAAGTCACATGATTTACTATTTTCTTTCATGTAGAAGGGATGAGATGTTGTTACCAGGTACAGTCATGGTGGAGGATTGCGGTTGACTATTTTATGCTAATAGGTTGGACACTTTGAGAGCTAGATGCTCGGTTCATGGATGTGATCATGGTGTCATGGATTTTGGCATGACATGATTGGTTATACAGGTACATCCTTGAGGTTCATTAGCTTGGATTTTTTATTTGGTTATGGCGGTATATCTTCTTGGTTGAGGATCATGGTTATTTGGTTTTCTTTTGAGGAGCTCATGATGTGCACTTTGAGTTCTTTGATGGTTTGATGCCTTGGTTGATTCTCATAGTTAGAGGATGGTATTTTTCATCATTATGTCATGGATAGCTTGGATACATGGTTTAGTGGGAGCTTATGATAGTGATGAGGTGACAGTGCAGGATTAGTTCCTGGTTTAGTTTGGATCTTCATATAGGAGATGGATTTTATGATGCCATAGGTGACTTGGTACCACGGTTGAGTGGGAGTTGTTGGCATTGATATATTTATTGAGTGTTTGCAGATGTTGGAGGTTTGTCTTAGATCCTGTTGCTGCAGAAGCGTCTTTGACATTTGCATGGTGCACTTGTTATCTTCATGGTGTGTGAAGATGGTTAGATCTTGAGGACTCATGGAGTTCTTGGTTATCTTCATGGTATGTGGAGATGGTTCTTCCTGGTATGTGGAGATGGTTTTCTTCATGGTGTGTGGAGATGGTTGCATCTTGAGGACTCACAAGATTCTTGGAAAAGGTGTGGTTTATGCTTTTATTTGGCATGTTATCCTTGGTGTGAGGATGGTTTCATTATTATGTCATGGTATACTCTTGATACACATTTAGAGTTGTGACATGTTATGGTGTGTTCATATGAAGCATGTTATCTCTTTAATTGAGATGGTAAGATCATGTTGTCATGTTTATGTTCCTGAGGCCATGGTTGGAACCTTGACATTGATCTTGGTTTAGTTTCAAACTTTGACATTGATCTTGGTTTAATTTCTTGGTATTGAGTACACTGATCATAAGCTAGATACTTCATGATATTGCTATGTTGCATTTGGAGTTGGCATGGATTGATTGGTTACAGGTGCTCATGGATACTTAGAGACGGTGGTGACACTGATTTCTCTTGGATTAAGAGAAGTATTTGTTGGGATGGTTGATGGTTTCAGCAGGAAGTCCGAGGGGCAGTCACCTGATATGGACTTGAGAGGAGATTGTTCTTAGATGAGTCTTGGTTGGAGACTTGGGTATCTTGATGAACATTCTCATTCCCCACTCTTGGTCTACTCGGCGGTTTGCTACTTGAGAGGTATAGCCCATTGTTTCTCTCAGTTGCATTATATTTATGCTTGTCTTTCATGGATATGGATCTTGAGCTATGGTACATGAGTTAGTTTTGGAGGGTTCATTTGAGAGATGGTTTAGCATTGGTTATCTCCATGTGTATATGTTGTTATGCTGGTTGAGTTTGGGAGATGGTTTTATATTGGAAATTTTCCTTGGATTAGGAATAGTTTTATTGAGTTTGATCTTCTTGTGAGAGGCTTACATCCATGATGAGTTATATGGTATGGTTTGGGTGTTGTTGAGGCTTCTTGTTGGGGTTTTATGGAGGAGATCATACTTGCACAGTTTACATCTAGAGGTGTGTGTAGAAGGACATGATACAGGTTTGATTTGCATGGTTTCTTTGGTCTTGGTTATCTTCCTGGATGTTCAGTTTTGCTTACATTGGATTTGAGATTGGTTAGAGATTATGATCACTGGTTTGTGCTCATGTCTGTCATGTGAGAGATGACATGGTTATTTCTTTCTCTTTCCTCTATTGGTTGTGGTGAACTTGGGAGAGCATTGGAGACTTGTTATAAGAGTTATTCTTGCAGGATATTGGATTATGTATTGTGGATGTCCTTGATACTACATGGATTCACTTCTTTGAGATGTGTTGAGTGGATTGGTTATAGATTTGACATTATCTTTTGCAGTGGGAGCTTCTTGGTATATATGTGGTAGGTATTGCTCTTGAAGCTTGTGATTGTAGGTTGTAGATTGGATATGTTAGTGATATGAGATTCACTTGTTATACCTTTGAGGTATGGATAGTTGGATGGGTTTGGCACTTTGCTGTGGGTGCTATTTCAGCTATGGATATTTTGACAACTACAGATACATTTGATTACCTTTGGATCAGGTTATTTGTGCTTGGAATTTTAGTTGGTACATGATTTTATGATCTTCTAATGCGACAGGTTGGGTGGTTTTCTCTTTGGATGGCTTCTATGTATGTCCAGTGGGAGTGGCATAATAGGTGAGATCATTCATGTTCGAGATGCTGGATACTTTGATTTTGTTGCGGGTACCAGGATGGAGCACTTGGTGTATTTTGATCCATGATGGTGGATGTGCTGGGAGGGATTGTTCCCTTATTCATTTATGTGGCTACGGATTGACCCTATGCAATGTATACAGCAAGTGGGAGATTGTTGAGATAATGGGTGTTGCACACATTGCATAATATTGTTATTTTATTATTTTATTTTTATTATGTAATGTTGTACCTAGATGGACGTGCAACATGTAAAGATTTCCATGGAATATTCTTGATGAGTTGTATTGTAACATTGTGAAAATATTTCATGTAATTATTTAATATTGGGGAAAAGAATTAAATGCCCAATATTAAATGTGGGGTCAGTGGGTTAGGTAGCACATGGTTTATGTAATACCACTTGGTGGTTTTGTGGGACTTGCTACTATATAAGCAGCCACAAAGGTAGTTGTTGTGAGAGAGAGAAAAAAAGAGAGAGAAAAGGAGAAGACAAAAGGCAAGAGTCGAGCGGGACAAGGCTTGACAGGTTAGCCAAGGGAGCATTTGTGAAGGTTGAAAGCATGACATGGGATTTGTGGATTCATGCTTGTTCACATAGTTTGCTCGGTTGTGGCTATGGCCATGAAGGCTTCCATGGTTGTATGGCAATGGTATTTTTTGCTGAATAATACATGGTGATGGATGCTTTTGGAGGCTGGGTTTTTTCCCTCAATGAGGGTTTTCCAGGGTATATCTTGTGTCACAATTTCTGGGTATGTTGTCTATTCTCTTGCATGTGGATTTTAATTTCGTATCTATTTCAGATCTATTATGGGTTATGTGGAAATGGTTATATTCTTTGTTGCCAAGTTTCCTTACACTACTTCCTGAATACCTGATTCATACAACTCTGAAATGTAGCGGGTGCATTGGTTAGACCAAATGGAATAACCATGAACTCAAAGTGGCCATAGTGACATCGAAAGGCTATTTTCTCAATGTCCTTTGCTCTCATCTTGATCTGATGGTATCTGGATCGCAAATCAATTTTGGTGAAGAAGCATGCCCCATGCAACTCATCAATTAGCTCATCAATCCTAGGAATGGGATACCTATTTTTAATTGTTTTCTTAATCAGTGCCCAGTAATCGATGCACATGCGCATCGTCCCATCCTTCTTCTTTACCAATACTACTGCTGAAGCAAAGGGGCTCTTACTGGGCCTGATATGCCCTATCTCCAACAAATCCTTAATCGCCTTCTCTATCTCATCCTTGTGTTTATTAGGATGATGATAGGGAGTAATCATAACTGGTTTGGCTCCCTCCTCGAGCTCAATAACATGTTCCATCCCTCTGTCAGGAGGAACCCCATGAGGAATATCGCTAAATAATTTAGCATTTCTATCAAGTATCTTCTGGATATCTGGTGGATGACTCTTTTCTTGTGGCTCTGGTGAAGTTGGCATAATGTAGCACTCTGCCGCCCACTCTATGTCATCATGACGAAAGAGTCTTTGCATTCTCCTCAAGGACACTACTCTGCAACCTCCATCTGAAAGTCCTCTAAGTACCACAGTTCCACCCTCATGCTGGAATCTCATTTCCAATTTCACTAGGTTGAGTGTGAACTCAACTAGTGAAGCCATCCATGTCATGTCGAGGATGACATCATAATCTCCCATGTCCACAACATAGAACTCATCCTCCAACTCGTAGCCATCTCCAAACCTGATGCGAAGATTAGATATCTTTTGAGTGCATAATAATTTATCACCGTTAGCCACCATGACTCTAAACCCATCATGCTCCTCTATCTGTAACCCTCTCCTGGCTACCAACTGTGCATCTATGAAGTTATGTGTAGCCCCAGTGTCAATAAGAGATATCACTTTCTGCCCCTAGATAGTACCCATGACCTTAAATGTGATTGCCTTTTGGACCCCTATCAAGCATGCCAATGATCTATCATCCTTAGGAATGTTGCTCTCCTCTATAGTGTTACCCTCATCTGAATTGGAGTGCTGATCCTCCCCCTCTGACTCTGACTCTTCTGCTGAAAAATACTCCATTTGATTTGCCTTAGCCTTGAGAGAACATTTATGAGATAAGTCCCAAGGCTCTCTACACTGGAAGCACAACTTCTTCTTTCGAAGTTCATTCAAGGTTTCATTGTCTAGTCCTTTTGATCCTTCTTTGGGTTTGCTATACTCTTTCTGAAATAGTTTTTTGTCTTTGTCCTTGCGGTAGGAAGAATCTATTGAATGGTTTTTTCTTTTGTATATCGAAGGGGCTAAATCTCATGCCTTTTTAGTTGCTTCAACTAAGGTGAGTGGATCATGTCCCTTTACCCAACCTCATAATGGATCAGCAAGACCATCACAAAATAACACCACCAATCTCCTAGGAGAGATATCAGTAACAAGTACAGAAAAACACTGAAACTCGGCAATGTAAGTATTCCTGTCATCTTGGTCACCCATATTGTTGTCCTGATCAAAGAATATCTCCTCTGTGTCTGTATGGCTAGATTCAATGTCCCCCTGCACAGATGTACTAGACTGTTTGCTTTGCAAATCTAAAATCCTATTTTGTCTTGCTCTGGTATCACGAAAAATTATAAGGCCCCTGTTGCATGCTCAAACATAAATGCTTAGCCTGTATTTTTTATTTATTTCTGATTTTAGTGTTTTGACATTTCGTCAAACACTTTTCCCTCTATCCGACTGTTCCAAATTCCCTATAAGACCTCCATAGGATGGCAGGACTTATATCTCTGATACCACTGTAATGGGCACCCCAGAATGTCCCAAAAACTAAACCAAATTGTTGAAAGGAATTATGTCAAACAATTTGCATTCAACCTCTTGTTTCTCCGTTTAATGTTTTAAACCCCTTATAACTCCAGAAATCAAAAGTTTATTTGTTTGTTGTGTTTTGTACATGGAATTGGTATCATACAACATAAACAAGAAAGAAACTACAATAATATGCAAAGTGGAAATGAACTGCTGCCAATAAAATGTTATTTTTAGAATTCATAAAACCAAATACATGGCAGATTTATCAACTCACTAATTACTTCAGCATTATTGACATAATACTCCAGCCCATGCTTTCGAACTTGCTGCTACAGTACTTTGTCCTTCAATCAGTCTGCTACCTTCGTAATATCATTCCCTCAAAGCAGCATAAGCGTCGGACAAGTAGTGAAGAAGATATGAGCAATTTACCAAATCTGCCTGTAGTTGGAAATGCAACTAAACTACCCGATAATGAAGCCGATAACAAAGAATTCCAAAGGCCAAACCCCAAGGGAATGATGTCTAGAATTTTACAAGAGAGGATAAACGTCCTCAAATGCCAAGAATGGAGCTGCAACTCACACACCAATTTCTTCTCATATTCAACCTGGCTAATGAAGCCACAAATGCTTCCTTTTATTCTATTTCCAAGGGTCCGCTCAACTCATATGGGCAATGTGGGGTAAAAGATGTGTAGTATATAAAACATATATTAAAATACCCCTTATGTCTCCCTTGGTTACACATCTCCATAAAATAAATATTAAAGTAACACTTTAATATTTTACAATTAAATTAGATGTTACTTTAATAAAACTTCAGGCATTAAAATGTATTAGCAATCAGACTTCGAATAATGTGAGTGATAGTTCATCGGAAAGCTCTCACCAAGGAGTATCAAATCCAATTACCAAAATTGACCTGCACTGTGTCTTGTCGACTTACTAAAAATAGTAAGTATGCCTGAAACTGAGTAAATCAACTTCGTTTTGGCCCAAACTGGAAATGACTAGGCCAAAACACTCCAGGATCCCATTAAACCCTTCGTTAGCCCTCGGGACCATGTAGAACAAGGCTAACACACACAACCCTTCATATTCAACAATAAATGCTTAGTGCTTACACAGTTGTAAGCTTGGCTATCATATTTCAACACACTTGACTAACACATGATTTAAAATATTCTTGGCCATAACTATAATATCACTCAAGCTCGACAACAACTGTGAAACTTTCCATGCTTGGCAACAACATAAAAAATAAAAAAACTATAGATTCCCTCTAGGTCCTAATCAATACATTATGTCTTAATTCATGCATATATAATCTTTTTAGATCTTAGATTCTTTGAATTGATGTATAATATAATTTTTGAAATATCAGTCCCATACATACCTCTTGATTACCTAGTTGGGGGCGATGTGTGTTAGAAACAATACTCCACCAAGCTAACTGAGGTGGGGGGTGTGAATCAATTATCCAATAATTATCAATGTTGAATATTCTTAAACATTCAATCAAAGTAAAAAAGAACCATACTAAAATGCACATACACAATTATACTAGATTTTTTAACTAGGGAAACCCTTGATTAGAGGGAAAACCTTGGCATGAATGATGCCCACAAGACAAATGTACTAATATAAGTATTCCTTGTTAGAGGATGAACCTTGTTAGGAGTCTATTAAAAAATTTAGTACATATGAGTCCCTGTATAAGAATTTGAATACCTGTTAGGAGATTCCAACCCTATTTGGAGTTGTGCCAACCCTGTTAGGAGTTGTAGAAGGTAGAAGGACCCACTGTTCAAACAACTTCTAGGGCAAGACCACTAAATTCACTGTCCAAATAATCTTTCAACTATTCCTTGTAGAATAATTGTATTTACTATAACCTCCTTCCTCTATCCTATCAACTAGACCTATCACTGTCAAACCTTGTAGACGAGGTCATAGACCTTGGATCCAAATATCAAACTTTGTATCTCATAATAAAACCTAGGAAATGAAGTTTTCTTCACCTTTTCTCTTCTTTACTTATCTTCGTATTTTTCTCTTCATACTTCTTTCAATCATTCATACATTTTTATTTTATCCATGATAAAGGAAAATGTCTTTTCCTTATATCGAATCCATAAAATAATTCCTTGAGTCAGCTATTACACCTTCTCAATTAATTATTATAGGACCTCATTATGAACACATTATACTTAGTGATACATTAATCTTTCACCTTTTAACTTGAATAACTTTATGTATGTGTGACATTATGACGAGCGAGGTTAGCTATGTCATCTCTAGAATGTCTTCTTCACATGTAAGCTTCAAATTCTCAAAATAACAACTCTGCTAAGAGATATTGCATTAAGTTTCAGTGTATATGTCTTACCTCTTAGCATTATAGGGGTATTATGTTGGTTCTATTACTTTTTAGGTTTGATGGAGTGAGCTACATATTTAGTATTTGATCCTATGTACTAGGTGATTATAGTGACTGGATACCTATGCATTTTGGTGAGATGGATCATTTACCATATAGACATTCTTTCATTCCTATTTTTGGAGGTCATGAAGATACCTTCCATCTTTGATTGATTAGCTCTTTAGACCTAGTCTTCTCTACCTAATCATGTTCTATATAGTGGGGGTTTTCTAGATCAATAGTTTGGCAATGTTTGTAGTTTCATGCTTTAGTGATGTTCTTCATGATCAACATTTTGTTTCTATCTTCTGGAACATTTTATTTCTATCTCTTTTTGGAGTAGAGTTTTTCCCATGTGGTTTTCTCTATTTCTCCTCTTTTCAGAGATTTGGTTGTGCTTGGTACCTCATCAAGCCTCATTACTGGGACCCAAATTTACTTTCAATTCTAAGTTTTTAGCTAATTCCTAAGTTTATCTTAAGGGGTGGGTTGGAGTAATTAGGTATTGCCTTATTAATTAAATAATTTTAATTTAATTAATAAGTCACTTATTATTTCTAGTTTACTTAAGCTAAACTTTGGGCATATAATAATTAATTCTTTTATTAATTATTATCAGACAACCTAAGTTAGCTTCCTATTAGGGTTTTGATCTCCTTTATAAGGATTGATCTCTTTTTGTAATTTATTAATTCACTTTTGATTCTAGCAATTTCTCTTTTTGCTCATTAAGAATGTATCATCTATGGATCTAGGATTTCTAGGCTCCATAGCTTTTTCTCCTCTCTTTCTATGATAGGTGTTTGTATGCAAGTGACTCTTGGGATTTGTGGGGTGGATCTTTCATCAACTTCAACAATATTTACTACTCTAGTGAAGTTGGATGTTTTATATAAAAATTTGAGTGTCTCTAAACAAGAGATTTTAATGGTGAAAGGTACTGCATGCTTCTTATTGATGATTTTACTAGAATGATGTGGATAATATTTCTTAGGGAGAAATCTAAAGCTTTTGAGGAATTCAAGATATTAAAGTGTAGATTTTAAAGCTAATGTTGTGAATAAGGTTGCAGTCCAAGATAGTTAACCTAAGTAAGGAGAGAGTTTTCTAGCACAATGAGTATTGGTTGGTTAGAGGACTAGTTTGTTCAGGACTTGTTGTAAGTTTGGTGGTAAAGTCTGCAAGGTGATTATGGATGGTGGTAGTACTGATAACCTTGTTTCTAAAGAGATGGTTCAGAAACTTGGTTTGAAGAGAGTGAGACATCCTTATCCTTATAGGATTGGCTGGTTGCAAGGTGAGCATTCTTTGGAGGTGAGGGAGCAATGCCTTGTTGATTTCTAGATTGGGTAGTATAAGGATCAAGTGTTGTGTGATATTGTCGACATGAACAATTGTCATGTGTTTCTTGGTAGACCTTGGCAGTATGATTGCAGGGTTGTGTATGATTGTGTTTACTATTTAGAAAGGTGGAAGGAAGTTTCCAAGTTGATTCCTTTTCAAAATGAAGAGCTTGGTAGGAGGAACCTAAGTATTGGCAGCTGAGTTGAGTTGGAAGGTTCTAAGAAGGTTGGAGATCAGCATGGAAAGTAGACCCATAGCACACCAAGGATGGATATGAAGAAGTAGAAGAAGAAAAAGGGAAAGAGTTTACAAGTTGAGGACTTGGAGGATATGTATGTGAAGACCAAATTTGGGATTTATGTGTTGAATCCTATAAATGTTATTCTAGCTACTGAGAACATCTTTTCAAACTTGGGGTGTTTGATATAGGAGCATCCTACACTTGCTTGGAATCCTGCATGTTGGAGGGATTTTGGCTTGAAGTTGTGGACTTGGTCACCAAAGGAGTAGTTCTCAATTGTTATTGGACATATTTTTGGTCGAGGAGCTTGATAGACACTAGGAGCTCGACATACTCTATGGATCTTGACAGATATTAGGAGGTCAACATACTCTGGGAGCTCGACATTGCTTTGGGAGTTTGACATTGCTTATGGTTTGGCTGATAGTTTGGTTTTCTCTAGCACTTGGCTTGGTCTTGGTTCCTATTGGTGCCTAGTTGTCTAAGCCAACTTTTGGCATTTAATTTGCGTAGGGGTATTTAATTTGTGTTGTAGTTGACTTGTGGCTCAACATATATTCAATTTAAGGGATTTAATTTAGTTTAAGGAACTAGGCTAACCTGTGCGGCTTAGTTTGGTATAATTAAAGGGTTTTGTGGAGTCTTTTGGCATTATTCTTATTGTCATCTAGCATGGAGAAGAGGATGAAGGGTGGATGTGAACTGTAAAGAGCTAGTAGTTGTGGCTTGAGAACCAAAAGATTGCTTGGTGGACCTAAGGGTACACATGGGGTTCTTCTTGGTGTTCTTATCAAGTTGTGGATCTAGACTAGTTGGGATTAAGATTATAAGTTGGATCTTGTGGGATCTTGCAAAACTGATATTGTAATTGTTTCTTGTATTTGGCCTTAACCCAGAAGGCCTTACAATCGAGAGTATTGCATGTAATTGGTTATATCTATGAATAAAGAGTTGTGGTTGGTATTAGATCTTGCATTATTATTGGATTATTGTTGTGTTTCTACTATGTGGTTATTTACTAGAGGCTTGAACATCTCCTTTGGGGATTCTCCTGCCTTGCATTGCACCAAAAATAATATATGCATCAAAATGGATTGTGGAAATCTGATAGACTTAAAAATATACTCTTTTCAAAATTACTTATCTATTGTATTTGAATTTTTCAAATTCATTTGAAAGACACATACTCACGTATGAATACTACATATAAAAGTACAATAACACTAATCTAAGAATTCATATGTGTGTATAGACATACATACATAAATACATACATATACATAAGTACCCACACACATGTGCACCTATATACATATATTGGTGTATATACATAACCCATATATGCATGATGATATGCATATATGGGTTATATATATACACTAGTATATGTATATGGGTGCAGATGTGTGTGGGTGCTTATATATATATATATATATATATATATATATATATATATATATATATATATATATATATATATATATATATATATATATATATATATATATATATATATATATATATATATATATATATATATATATATATATATATATATATATATATATATATATATATATATATATATATATAATTAAAAAAGGTAGTCAAACAATAACATCTCCAAGAAGAAACCCTCAAAATATATACATTAAAATGAAAAAAGCTCAAACTAAAAGACATAGATAGGTTAAAGGTTTACCAAATCATCATTTTCCCTATGTGAAATTTGGATCCATCTCTAAATCAACAATTTTTTTTGAGGATTTTAAAACACACTCATTCATACATACATACATACATACATAGTTGGATTCAAACTGTTAGCATGAATGCTAATGATATTCCTATGGGGGAGCATATTAGCATTGTTTTAAACATGATTCAAAGCTTATATGTTGCATTCATGACTATATTTGTCATTTATTTTAATTTACTAGTTATTATTTGAATATTGGTACCATTACATACGTAGAAGTATTTGACAGCATTCAATGATTTAAGATCAACTCATGCACACTTGAGGTTATGTTCTACAATATGTCTAGATGCTACCTATAAGAGCACATATAAAAATATGAAGACTAGATAGAGTTATGACAATTTTAGTGAAGGTAGTGTTGGGACTCAAAATTCAAGCCCTGATTTTGAGTACCATCCAAAAACTCAAGCCCTATAAACACATTTTCTTGCTTGTGTACCCGGCTATTTTTTTAAGGCCTAAGAGGTGTTTAATGTTTCTAACACCTTGAATTCAATATATCCATGCATCCTATGAAGATAAACTATCATTCTGTATCATTCTGTGAAGTTCCATTTTGAACAATGTTGTTTTTTGCATTTTTGCCAAAGTGTCAAACAATGACAGGAGGCCATGTTTGCAATTGAATATCTTATACCCAGTAATGTTTCATGACTTACTACTTTGGAAGTGTTTAGAATCCATACCAAAGAAACTATGTTTCAGATTTTGAGTCATTTTGATATGTTTTGGGTAGGTTTTGAATCCCTCAAAGTTGGTCATTTATTGTTGTCATGCTGATGCAAATTCTTCAAAATTCTAGGAGGCCCTGTTTGACTTGTTATAACTTTGACCTAGTTAACCAAAATGAGGAAATTCCTTTTTCATTTCATTCTAGAGGTTATAGACTTACTACATTTCCATTTTGAGCTTATGATGAATCCGTTTGATCAATTTTCAAATGCGATGCCAAATGCAATTTATGATGTTTTACTAGTGTCCCCTGTTCATGATGTCATATATTTGAATCCATGATACATGAGATCAAATAAATTGCACCATTTTGTTCTAATCTAAAAATTCTTTAAGTGTGCCAATTTGCAAATCTTGACAAACCCATTTGAACACTTTCCTAGGTCCATTCCATTTGCAAAAAACACTTTTCTGCCAGTGTTCCTAGTCCTGCAATTCTTAGTAGTCCACTTTGAATGGTTGTCAAATGTATCTAGTTATTCATCATGAGTCCTAATTTCAGATTTATATTGTCCTCATGACAGTGAACCGATGCCCCAATTTTTGATTCCCCAAGTGTCAGTTTTCCCTGATTTCAGAGCTAATTCCGAATACAATTCATTATTTTTTAACATATTTTGTTGCAGGTAGTTTTGAGAGAGAAAATTTGACAATAAATATCTTTTTACTGAGAATTCATCTTGAGATGAGGTTCAATACGGTAAGAGAATTCAAAAAAGAGAATCAATATTTTTGATTTTAGAGCCCAGTCAGTTGTTTTTGTCAGTTTTTAAAGCCAATCAAAGGACTTCCTGACACATTGTTGAGAAGTTACAGAAAGATGTCAAATGAGTTCTAAATTTGTTTCCAGTGGTTGAATTTTTTTTGAATCACTATTAGGCAAGCAATGGATCAATTTGAGAGGTTAGGTGTTTGAATTCAAAAAATTTTCTAGCTAGACCCACTGTGGGGCCTGACTAATCCTATCAGAATAATAGGGGATTGTGAAAAATGCAATTTTTTTGATTTAGTAACCCATCATACATGTGTCATTGATCTAAGATTTGATAGCCATATATGATTGTACATACAATGGTCAGTGAATGAAGGTTCTTCTTCATTAGTTTGAATTAATGAGTTCATTTTGATTTACCTCTAATCCTTAATTACAAGATGACTAGATAGCCTCATGCTAAGGAGGATGATGAACAAGACATAAAGGAAGTTTTTTCTTTCAGGTATATAAGTAGTGGAGAAGAGTCAAAGGGCTCAATTATACAATTCTCGATGCACAAATTGGCATTCATTTTCTCCCAAGATTTTCAATTTTAAACCTATGAAAGGAATCCCATGTTCTTTAGTCTACTCATTCCTTGTCCCCTACGTGGGGAAAGAATCATGGGGTGAAATTAAATTCGAGAAAAAGTAATATGGAAAAAGGATAAATTCTTGTATGGCAAAATTAGATTCTTCTTGAACAAAAATATGAGATTTTTAGTAGATGGCAAGATCAGATTTTGAGCAATTGCATGGATTGGGAGAGAAAGCAAGAAGAGGGGTTATTATTATTATGTGACATGTAGACAAAATGTTAGTAATGATCTGCTTATAGAGTAGATGGGAAAAGGATATTTGTTGTGTGAAGGCCGACAATGGTAGAGCCCATTCATAAGTATAAAGACAAAAGCATATGAGCATCATATGCAATGGTAGAGCCCATTCATAAGTTAAAGGAATTTGTGCTCTCTGCTATCTCCATTATTGCCCTTCAGATTATGGTAATGAGGATATGTTTGAGAAAAAAAAGGTGGTTTTTAAGGCAAGGAGTACTCAACCACTTTTTTAGTTCAACATCATGCACCGTCAGTTAGGAGAAATGATTACTATTACATTGGTTCTTCCTTAGCCAAGCACTTAAACTATTTGATCTTGCTTACACTCAGAAGGTACAACATGCATATCTTTCTCATGATTTTCTAGTATGCACTGTATAGAGAAAAGGCTATGTCTCTATGATTGTAGAACAAGTATTTTGCAATATTAGAAGGAGGCCTACTTGTAATTATTCTTGCCTAGATTTCTCTAGTAATTAACTATGAAGTAGCCTCCCCAATTGATTCAATCTGACAAGAGAGATTGAGGAAGTGTCTCTGAAGAGATTTTTTTGTGTTGTATACCAAAGGGAAAGACCAAGCATGAGATGACTAAGGATGAGCAGTGATGGAAAGAGATTCTTGAAACATATCTTCAGAGATTTAATCCCACATTGCCCAAGTTAAGGTTTTATATACTTTCTAAATACCATACCATGCAAGAACAAGTTGTGTTAAAGGCTCATGCCTTTTGAGAGATGAGCTAAGGCTTGCATGGTGGACCCTAGCTGATTAGAGAGTAAGATAGAACAAATTTTTGACTGACATGCATGCCAATGAGATGATGTTAGCGATGACCTAGCATTTAAGAATGAACTAGAGGAAGACACGTGGTGACATAATGACACATGGTAGTCTAAAACTAGAGGCATAGGATGGCAAGACATGGTAGATTAGATGGTGGTCTCTATGTCACCAAAAGAAAGTTGCAAGGAGGATAACCATGCCACATGGAAACTAGTGATGTTAGTGATGATGTGGATCTGTGGACAAATCAAAACTTTACATGTGGCAGTGAGTTGGATGAGTTAGAAATTGACACGTGGAAAAGGCTTCATACATGACATGCAAATCAAGGTGCTGACATGGCAAAAAATTGACACATGTCACATGGTCACTATGTCATGATGACATGGAAAAATGTTGATTGGGATAGCAACATAGCAATTGATGATGTGGTAGTGACATGGCATGATTACATAGCTCAATAGCGTGGCAGAACAAGTGACCAATAAGGTGGTGATAGATGGCACCTAGGTGATGAGTGTTAGACGATGAAGCAAAATCTAGCCAATCAAAGCTTGACACATGGTAGAGTTGGTCAACCAAGTTTAACCTAGATGGGAATTTGGAGGAAAAATTAGACATGGATTTTTTTTCCCCTTTTGATCGTATAAGAGTTTTTAAATAAATTTGAATTATGTTATTTAGTTCAAACTTTAGAAAATGATCAAATATTTGCAAAAATGTTGTTTGAAACCATAACAAGAGCCTAATTTTCAAACTAAGGTTCTGGGTATTTTCATTAGGCTAATATAGCGATATTATATATTACCAAAATTTGGAGAGAACAAACTTTCCATTTCTGGAGTTTATTTTTGCATAGGAGGTCACTAGTTCAAGTTATGAAAGGATTTGTCTTAGGTGCCCAATTTGTAGTTTCATTCAATTAGGGTAGTTTAGATTTGATTTCTAGTGAAATGATGAACTAAACAAACATAAAAAGAAACATGAATGTAGTTATGGGTGAGTTTTGTTACCTCCAAAATGGTTAAATCAAGGTATCATCAACATTTTATGATGCATTTAGATATTTTAGTAACAGAAGGGTTTTCATCATTGAGGAAGAGATATTTTAGGTTGTTACAAAAAAGAATGATGAAAACCAAATCAGATGCCATGGGTAGAAAGATGAGAGATGCTCTACAACAACAAAGAGTGGATATTCAAGTAGACACATGTCATTTCCAAATCAGATCTAGGATTCCATTCTCCTTTTATATCTTTCTCTTTCTTATCCATTGTAAGAGTTGGTAGTTTACACTATGAGATCATAGGGTTCCAGTTCTAGAGAAAAATTACTCATTGTTGTGATACCATGTGTGTTCCAATCTTGAGTTTTCTCAGATTTGTGAAACCAAGGTTCTAGTCTTGATGTATTTTCATCACTGTGGTACCACATTCCTCAACATATTTCTCTTGTATGAACAATAGTAATGAAGATAATATAGCTAGTTCTAATTTGTTAGGCATTTCTATGTTTTAATTTCATGCATCTGAATGTGTAGTTTCAAGGAAATGAATACAAATAAGCAAGAATCTCTTTAGTTTCATTCTGATTCTCATCTCCTATCTTTGTAATCTGCAATCTTATGTGGTTTAAGGACAAAGAACTAAGACCCATTTGCATCCCCTTAAGGTTGTATGTTTGATATATTTTGCTATTGGAAAAAAGGACCAAGTAAATGCTTGATGTGTTTGATAGGGTTGCTATTTATTTGAGAAGGATACTTCATAATAATGAGGTCTTTATGAACACTGATATCTAATTTAGAAAGTGATAAGATAGATCTGATATCTGGGTGTATGAAATATGTCACTAATATCACAAATGTATGTGTTTAATTTGTGGAATTTACCAATAGATAAGGCACTAATCAACTTGTTCTTACTACTGAATATTTGGGGTCTTGCTGAAATCAACATCATTAATCAAATATCTTTCCATTTAATGTTGAAGAATAGAAAAGGATGCCCTCACTTAACTTAGAAATTTCTTTGACCATGTTATTAGCTATTCCATTGTCTGAGATCTTTGCATAAGTGTTAGAAGATTTAGCATTTTTATTTTCTTTATCAAGATTCAAGTGTAGGTTTTAGCAATGGTACCATATAAGTGAATCTGAGGTACACCCATGTAGGTTTTCAAAGTCTAAAGTAGAAGAAGGGTCTAGCCTTATAGTTGGCCCAATGTCTGAAAGGGCATGTTGAAAATGGGAAGTAGCTACCCCTAGATGTATCTTGTTCTCATTGGGATAATTTGAAACCGTGTTGTTTCAAAACACCAACAGGTAGCTTTCTAGGAAATAGGTACTATTATTTTTATTCTATCTCCTCATAGGTATGGAATTGGCTTAAGAAGATTGAGATAGTGGTTGAATACTTGTTAGAGATGCCTTGGTGAAGAGGGAATGATATGAAGATTATGGAGTAAAAAATTATTAAGATTGTGAGCCAAATATTTTTTTGTAATCTTGGATAAAATGTGAAATTATAATGTAACACATATTGTAAAATATTAAGATGTTCCTATATTATTATTATAAATTAGGAAATCCTAAAGGCTGACTCAATAAATTATTTTAGGACTTGGTATAAAGAAAATATGTTTTTCTTAGATGTAAATTATGATATGCGGTCATGCCTTTGTAATATGTACTATGCAAACTTGATATACAAACATCTAAAGATCATAGTAGAGGTTGGTGTGATAGACAAATAGTAATCTTACAAGGAACTATATTTGGAAAGACAAGTTTCTAGTTGAATAATTGTTGTTTCATACTTGTATTATTCAGGAATAATAGTACTGAGGTTATTTGGATAGTGGGTTCAGTTGTCCTCCTCTCAACTCCTATTAGGGTTGGAAAAACTCCTAACAGGGTTGGAATCTCCTCATAGGGATTCATTAAAGTCTCATAATAGGGACTCATGAAAATTGGTTATATTTCATTGAGTCCTAATAGGCTTTATCCTCTAACAAGGAAATTTTATATAAGTACATCATTCTGTGGGTAGCATCCTCGCTAGGTTTTTTCCTCTGATCAAGGATTTCCCTAGTTAACATATCTAGTGTTATAGTGTTTGGCTATCTTTCTATGATTGTTGAATATACTACTTACATTTTTCAAATTAATAAATAGATTAAAAATTATTTTAAGAGTTTAACCGATTCACCCCCCCTTCCCCACTCTAAGTTATTTTAGTGGACTTTACTTTCTAACAATTGGTATCACAATATCATGTCCTTGGAGGAAAAAATTAACAACTTAAGGAGATCTATGGCATATTTTATGAAAGATAGTAAAAATTTCAATGGAGATAACTATGATTTATGGTAAGAAAATATGAAGAAAAATATTGGAGTCCTTGATGCCTAGTTACAAAGAGAAAACATAGATGATCGGACATGTTATTCCTTGCACACCTAACTTTACAAGAGAGAATCTTCTTGCATGATTTCTGACATCTAAAATGTGGATGAAACAAAGTGAAGAATTTCATAGAGTGGAGGCTTCTTTCAGTGTACAAAGAGACATACCCATGTTGATAAGAATTGCAAGTACAAGTGGAGACTATGCTAGTAATAGAAAAAAAAGGATGAAGAAGACAAGAAAATTGTAGAAGGACTTGCCTTCTTTATGAAGAGAGAACCTAAAGGTAATAAAATTCTTTTTTGTTGGACATGTACAAAATTTTCTCATTATTCTTCTAGATGTATTAAAAGAGAAAAGAAGTTTAAGCCTAGAAATCCCTATAAATCAAGAGTACATAATGATTTCTTTTATGTTAATGAGGATGATGAATTTGATTTTGAAATGGTAGACTTCTTGAATGATAGTGATGATGAAATTGCACCTATTTCTATTAAATAAGAGATCCCTGAAAAATAAGAAATAACATTAGTATCACAAGTTGAAAAGAAAAAGGTTGATTGGGTTATAGATAATGGTTGTTCCCATCATATGACAAGACACATGAAAAATTTGTTGAATTCAATAGTTATGATGGTGGAATAGTTAGAGTTTTTAATCATTCAACATGTTACATAAAATGAAAATGAGCTATTACACTTGATGTAAACAATAACACTAAAGATGTTTTCTTTGTGGATGGTTTGAAACATAATCTTTCGAGTGTTGGATAGCTTGTTGATAAGAGATATCAGTTGGAGTTCACATAGAAGATTTGTATTATAAAGGATAAGAATGGAACATTGATTGGTACTAGTTTAATAACAAAAGTTAATGCACTTTAGTTGAATCCTACTAAAATGACATGTTTAGTTTCTAAGGTGGATGAAAATTGGTTATGTTAGAAGAGATTTTATCATATCAACTTTGATAACATTGTGAAGGTCAGTAGTACATTTACAATTATAAACCTACCCATGATTGTAAAACCTATCAATATGATGTGGAAAGAATGTGTATTGGCAAAATAGAAAAAAAAAGTTCTTTTCCAAGAAACAATTTTACTACTTCAGTGAGCTTGGAGATTGTGCACAAAGATTTGAGTGATCCTACAAATACTAGAGAATTTTATGAGAGGTATTTTATGATTCTTATTGATGATTTCACTATAATGACATGGGTTCACATTTCTTAAAGAAAAATATGAAGTTTTTGAAAAATTTAAGATATTTAAGAGTGTAGTTGAGAATGAATCTTGTTTGAAGATTAAACACTTGAGATCTAATAGAGGAGAAGAATTTATTTCAAATGATTTTATCAATTTTTGTGAAGAAAGAGATAGCTTTTATCCCCTAAGACACCTAGAAGAATAGGATAGTAGAAAGGAGAAACATATCAGTGACTGAAGAAACAAGAGCAATGATGCTAGAAAATAATGTATCACACATTATTTTGACAGAAGTAGTAAATACAATAATGTATACTATAAATATAATAGAAACCATACAAGGAATTTTTAAGACTCCTTATGAACTTTGGTTTGGAGATGCACCCACTATGATGTATTTTAGAATCTTTAGGAGTAAATGCTATATTAAGAGGGATGAGTATATTGGAAAGTTTGATTATATAAGTGATGAAGGAATGTTTCTTGGATATTCACTGAAAAGAAAAACATATAAATGATTTAATTAGAGATCAAAGAATATTTTTGAGAGTTGTAATGTAAGATTTTATGAAAAGTTTAGAATTAAGGAAATGATACTTGATTATAATTTTGATGAGGAAACTAATAAAAAAACTAACAAGAATAATGTTGAGTTGGAATTATTTAAGGGAACTGACACCAATATGTAGATTGAATTACAAAGATAAGAAGGAGAGAAGAACCTAGATCATAACATAGAGAAAAAGTTAGAATTAGACAAGTAACACCTACAAGAAATGTGTAAAAGAGTCATATTGTTGAACAAATGATTGGAAGTAAGGACAAAGGAGTTATGAAAGAAAAAAATTTAAATGAATAACTATGTTTAAATTCTCAAGTTTAACCTAAGAATGCTAATGAATCTTGCAGAGATGATTATTGGATAAAATCTATGAAAGAAGAATTAGATCAGATTGCAAAGAGAAAAACTTGGGAATTAGTTCCTTGTCATGTCCCCTTTTCAAATAATTAAAAATAATAATCTTTACTAAGGCAGGCAGGCCCAAAAAGGTGAAGTTTCAGAAAAAGGGGATAATCTTTGGAAGGTAATGGACTAATAAATAAAAATTATTATTAAAATATGTTTTATTAACCCCTCTTGGATGTGAGTTAGGGTTATGCCCTCTTTTGAGGGGTTTGGAGGCATTTTGGGCTCATTCCAGAACTTGATTTTTGCGCATTGCTTTGTTGTTCTTCAAAGGCTGCCAAACCTGTGAAGAAGGAGACCCAAGAATGGGAGTTTGAAGGTTTTTAGGAAGGCTAAAGATGGGATTTTGAAGCCATTCCATGTGCATGCTCATGCAGAGTTTGCCTTTGTGCTGAACAGTGCAGATTTGGGAGTTTTCGGGTGTATTTTTTGTAAGAGTTTGGTGTTTCCGGTTGAGTATTTTATATCAGTTTGGGTTGCTGCTGTATATCAGACTTTTAAATGTTAAAATATAGCTTAATATATTTATTTGGATATGATTATAATTTTGTGATAGATTACTAAGTTTTTGTGGTGATTCCAAGCTATTTTGTGCTATTTTCGGGAGCCCGATGAGCATTGTTTTTGTCCTCCATTTGGGAGCTATTGTGTGCATGTTATACAGATCTGAAAATGTCATTTTATAGGCTTTTATGCTGCTCAAATTTCTGTAAAAATTTCCACTTTTAGATTTATTAATAATAGGTGAAGTTGTGAAGCATTTGGCACTATTTCTGGCATACTCGATTTGGGGTTTATTGAGAAATTGGTGGATCTTTGAAATATTGGTTGTTTGATTTTAAAGATCTGATTTGAGGCTTGAGATATCATATAAAATTAGAGAAAGGGACATTTCAGTGGTATCAGAGCTATGATCTTGCCAGCCTGAGGGTTTGTACAAGTTTGCATGTAAGTTTTGACAACTACCCAAATCTTGCATGTCATAATTTGTAGTTGCATGTTGCTTCTAATCAGGTGCATGTAAAAATCTATGGTTGCATGCTACTTCTAATCATTTGTATGTTAGTTCTTGGTGAATTTGGTGGTTGCATGTTGCTTCTAATCAGCTGCATGTCAAAATCTATGATTGCATGCTACTTCTAATCATTTGCATGTTAGTTCTTGGTGTTTGAATAAGTTATAACCTATTGGGTTTACACTCTACTTTATTCAGAATGGATAGGTATAGTACAGAGTCTTAGGGGACACGATCTTGGACAATTGATATCTAGAGTCAGAATAGTAAAAAGGATGGTTATTTAGACATTCGAGATAAACTTAGGAAAATAAGCCATGACATGTTTGAATAGTTGGTTGAGCACCACCGTATGATGAATGACATGTTGTCTGACCCAGCTAAGTTGGATAAATTGACCAGATTTCTATTTGGTAGATTTTTTCATAGGGCAGGTCACACAATTACCAAGAACTTGCATGAGGAGTTTGAGAAACTAGCTTATAGCCAGGCAGAGGTCTCAGATTCTACTCTACCACAGGAGGTAGTGAGAAAGGATATTACGCAGATTGATAGTAATGGTCAACTTGATACTCAAATTGAGACAATTGTATATAGGTCATTAAAGGGTGATATCATAGGTATTCATGATGGTATAGTTACAACAGGTAGTGACTACAACGTAGTGGGTTTAGATGATGATTATGAGGATGTTGTTGTGCATGATGGTAAGATACCTGGTAGAGATGAGCAAACATTGAGCATTCATGACTTTGCTGAGAAAGAGTACCAAGCACAGTTAGATGCTTCGTCACAGGAGGTTGAGGCTAGTAGTACTTCACATGATTTGTCCAGCCAGCTGAAAGTGAACAAAGACAGTATTATGACTTCATTATCTCATCATGACAAGTATGTGGAGTTAGTTGGTATTGGTCATATTACTCAAGTGAGGATTTTGCTTGAGTTACCAGCTAATTCTAGTTTATAGATATGGACTCGAGATTGTTATATTGGCATTTGGGATTTAGTTGACTGGAGATCTTTAACACTTTTTGGTAGCAGTGTTTGTTTGGGTGTTATCATGGATTTGATTAGCAGATTGCACGGTGTTGTCTTTTCTTGTGCTAGCAGCTTGTTCGATGTTGGTATTAGTTTTTATACACCGGTGTTGGGCTTTGTTCATATATCCAGTTGACCATACTTGTTGGAATGTGTTGATGATCTTTCATATTTGGCAGTGTGTACAGATGAGTCCCAAGATCATATTAGCATTGATGACATCCAGGACGATGCAGTGGGTAGTTTTGAAGACTTAGTTTCCTTGGGTTCAAAGGAGTTGGACAACAGTGCTACAGTTTTTGATACTCCATTTGTTGATATGAGCTTTAGAGTTGATTCACAGGATATGGATGGTAATACTCTAGAGACTAGTAACTTTGAGGATACTCCTTTAGATAGTGCATCAAAGGAGGTTTGTAGGAGATAGTCAAGCCAGTGCCATCATGTGTCTAATCAGTTGAGAGTTAGTGAGCAAGACATTGCTATCGCTTGCCAACATTTCGATGCTGCTCGTCAATTGTTAGCAGTTTATGGATGGGGTTCTCCTACTAGTGATGAGTAGGGAGGCAGTTATTTTTCCTTGATAGAGTTCCACTCTTTATGGGAGGCTATCCAAATTCTGAGACAGGATTATATGCAGTTGGTAGCCAATAGAGATTATCTTATGGAGTGGGGTAGTACAACATATGATGCATTGTTGGCCAAGGAAGATGAGTGAGTGAGCTTACTGAGTAGCTTGAGGTGACTTCTGAGATTCTTGAGAGTACACAGTTGTCTTTCAAGGAGTCACAGTTTCATTTGGCTAAGGTGACCATGGAGTTAGAGCAACTACAGTCTTTACTAGGTTCTGTATAGTCACAAGCTGTGGTGTTTGATGATCTGAGGATGTCCATGGATGAGATTTTCAAAGATAGTGGAGATGGGGATGCATCCATCCTTGATACTAACATTGGCATATCAAGTTCATACCCACTAGAGTCAAGTTTAGTTGAGTTGGGTGCTGCAGCAGATTGTTGTGGTATGCCTGACATGGTGGTGACCTCTAGCACTAATGGCACAAAGACTAGAGATGTTGTATCAAAGACCATGTGTGATGTTGGTGAGCCGATAGTTGGCATGGTTCTTGCTAGTAATACTACTCCCTTGGCAATGTCTTTAGAGGTAGTAGTTAGTTCCAACTTGGTTAGTGATCGATTGCAGTTAGTTACATCTGGATTACAGTCTGAGCCACTGACTAAGATTGGCACATTCTATCAGCATTACATTGTGAGGTATGCTCATCAATTTACCTTTGATGACCATATTGATGAGATGATGATACAGAGATGTACTTTGGTTCCTAGTGCTTATCATCAGTTATGGGATAGTTTGACACCTCAGGATGAGAGTTGTGATGGGCACAACATGGCGATAGGTTCTACAGTTGACAGCTTGATAATACGTGACTTAGAGTAGGAGTTTTGAAGTGATGCTTCAGTGGGTGTTGTTATTGATTCTACTCCTTTGGCTATGACATCACCTGACTTAGCTGGTGATCAGTGATAGTGGGTTGTATCACTTGTTCATGGTGAGCCATTGACTGAGGTTGGTTTTTTTTATCAACACTATATTGCAAGGTATGTACATCAGTTAGCATTTGATCCTTGTGTTGAGGAGTTGATGGCAAGAAAATTTGGTTTGGGTTCCATTTCTTGCTGTTTATCTTGTGATGGCTTTTCACCATTAGGGGTGCATGGGAGTTATGGTTATGAGACAGTGGCTAGTGATTTGCAGAGTTGTGTTGAGTGTAGGAGTTGTATAGTGTGTGGATTTTCCATACTTGGTACAGTTTCATTCGGGAGCATTCACCATTGTTGCAGAGTTGGATTGTACATTCCATATAGGCCAGTGGGATGCATTGATGGTATTTACTGTGTTGGCAGTTTGATTGGTCCACTTTACTTGGGTTTTGATATTCTAAGAGTTTGTGTTTCATGGGTTTCTGACTGTGGAAGTTGTGACTTTGGAGTTTGGTTGAGCTGTAATTGTCAGTTTGATTATAGATTCCTCTTGGTTATATTGCAGAGGATATTGCAGGAGCCTGTGTTAATTGACAATAGTATAGTTCATGACTACATTTGGGATCTAGGTGGATTGATTGGTTTATTGTTTAGCCATTGCTTGAGGAGAAGCAATATTTGGAAGGGGAGGACTTGTCATGTCCCCTTTTCAAATAATTAAAAATAATAATCTTTACTAAGGCAGGCAAGCCCAAAAAGGTGAAGTTTCGAAAAAAGGGGATAATCTTTGGAAGCTAATGGACTAATAAATGAAAATTATTATTAAAATATGTTTTATTAACCCCTCTTAGATGTGAGTTAGGGTTATGCCCTCTTTTAAGGGGTTTGGAGGCATTTTGGGCTCATTCCAGAACTTGATTTTTGCGCATTGCTTTGTTGTTCTTCAGAGGCTACCAAACCTGTGAAGAAGGAGACCCAAGAATGGGAGTTTGCAAGTTTCCAAGAAGGCTATATATGGTAATTTAAAGCCATTCCATGTGCATGCTCATGCAGAGTTTTCGTTTGTGTTGAACAGTGCAGATTTGTGAGTTTTCAGGTGTATTTTTTGTAAGAGTTTGATGTTTCCGGTTTAGTATTTCATATCAGTTTGGGTTGCTGTCATATATCAGACTTTTAAATTTTAAAATAGAGCTTAATATATTTATTTGGATATGATTATACTTCTGTGATAGATTACTAAGTTTTTGTGGTGATTCTGGGCTATTTTGTGCTATTTTCGAGAACCCGATGAGCATTGTTTTTGTCCTCCATTTGGGAGCTATTGTGTGCATATTATAAAGATCTAAAAATTTCATTTTATAGGCTGTTATTCTGCTCAAATTTCTTTAAAAAGTTCCACTTTCAGATTTATTAATAATAGGTGAAGCTGTGAAGCTTTTGGCACTATTTCTGACATACCCAATTTGGGGTTTATTGAGAAATTGGTGGATCTTTGAAATATTGGTTGTTTGATTTTAAAGATCTAATTTGAGGATATAAAATTAGAGAAAGGGACATGTCATTCCTTGACCTAAAGATATGAATTTTATTTGAACTAAATGGGTATTTAGAAAAAAACATGAATAAACAAGGTAAATTTGTGTGAAAAAAACAAGATTGGTATGTAAAGGTTACTCACAATAAGAAGGAATTAATTTTGAAGAGACTTTTGCACCTATTTCTAGACTAGAGGCGGTAAGAATTTTTTTGGCATATGAAACTAATAAGAACTTTATAATTTATCAAACAAATATCAAATTAGCTTTTCTAAATGGAGAACTAGAAGAAGAGGTATACATTGAAGAACATAATAGTTTTCCTTTGATAGATAAAGATGATATGGTTTTTAGATTGTAAAAGGTATTATATGGATAAATACAACACCTGGAGCCTAGTATGCAATATTAGATAAATAATTGACAAATTTGAGATTGGTGAAAGGTAATGCTCATAGTAACTTGTGTCTAAGAAAGAATGATAAAGGCTTATTGTTTGTTGTAGTATTTGTGAATGCCATGATTTTTTGAGGGAACGATGAAGCAAGACATTTTCAGAAGAATTGAAAGAATATGAAATGAGTATGATTGGAGAGATGAAATACTTCTTGGTAATGTAGATTGTACAAAACAAAGATGACATTTTTATATAAAAAATGAAGTTTATTAAATATTTGTTGAAAAGATTTGGATTGGAAAGTTGTAAACCTATTGGAATACCTATGGTACCTATTGTAATTTATCTAGGAAAATCCTAAGGAGACACATTATGTAACAATCAAAATAATTTTTAGATATGTGAAAGGAACACCTAATTATGGATTATGGTATGAAAGATCACACGATTTCACTTTATACATATATAGACTGATGGTGATTGGGTAGGAAGTGTATATGACATAAAAAGAACTAGTGGTGGAGCATTAATCTTGGCTAGAAGATTAGTTTCTTGGATAAGCAAGAAACAAGATTGCATTTTATAGAGTATAGTAGAAGTAGATTATGTAGAAGTAACAAATAACTGTAATTATATTCTTTGGATGAAGCATATGTTGAAAGAAATTGAGATAAAGTTCATTGAACTTGTTATCATACATTGCGATAATAAAAGTTCTATAACTATGTCAAAGAATCTAGTATTACATTAAAAGACAAAGCATATATCTATTGAAAATAGATTGATACAAGTATGAGAATGTGTTTCAATATTTGAATCATTTTTTTGTCACTGATGTCAAACCTGCTACTTTTTGCTAAGATAAGTTCTTGAATGATTTGAGTACTATCACTTGTTTGATTGATGAAGAGGATTTGATCAAATTGAGGTAACAATAGAACCTAGAGGAAATGTTGAGTTATGATATAGAAAAGGAGTACAAAGATTAGTTAAGAAAGTGATATTGTAATGCATTGATTATCTACTTAAGGTTGCAAAGAATGGATACACTAATTAAATTCAAAAGAACAAGTAAAATTAATTAAGTCTACCAAGCTTAACAATTTGCACAGTAGGTGCTGAGAAATGTTAGTTGGAGTCAAGTAGAAAATAAGTTGGAGCTAAGAAACATCAAAGTTCATTGTATGCCAAGTGATACAGTGTAAGATGAGTAAAGTTTAGTTGATACTAAGCACTAGTAAACTTTAGTTCGTGCCAAGTGATTTGATGGTAGATGCCAAGCAATGTAGTATGTGCTGAGCATTACAAGCAAGTTAATACCGAGTGCCATTATTGTGAGAAAGATCATGAACTCAATGAATTTGAGCTAACCAATCTAGGGTAAATTCTTTAGATTAAGGTTGACCAAACAGTCATTTTTAAATCCTTTAAGTGGGTGACATTCCAAGTGAATGATCAAAAGTCCTCTAACAAGGCTCACTCCTAATAGGGTGATTGAAATCCTCTAACTAGGTCACATTTAATAGTGTCCATTGTAACCTTTAACAAGGTTGGCCTTTCACAGGGCATCACTTCATAAGAGTGAGAATAAGTAGCATGTTACTAATGGTTTTTCCCAAGTTGGGTTTCCATATAAAATCATTGTGTCAAATGTGTTATTGAATCTATCATGTTTCATGGTTACATTTTTGCAAAGTTAATTTGATAGTAACCTACAAGTTTAAGTAATTGTATGATCTAATGGATGCATGCATGATGAATATGTTTCAGGGATATGGGTTCACTAAGATGTGAAAAGCTTTATTTGTACATCTAGACCTTGGATAACTAATTCACCCCTCTCTCAATTACTGTAAAGAATTCCAAGAATACCTATTAAGTATAACTTTTTGAGAGAGAAAGTTATAGAAAAAGAAATCAATTTGGAATATGTTAGCACAAAGGGGAAGATATAAGATATATTCACAAAACCTTTGGCTAAGAACACATTTGAGTATTTTTGAGGTATGTTTGGAGTTATGCCCCAACCTACTTTTGAGTAATTGATTTAGATATTGCATTAGTCCAGATAGTAGCATATCACTATCATTATCTAGACTAGATGCTTGATGCTTCTCCTATTGGGGAGTATTTGTGTTTGAGCTGAGTCATTGGGGACTCTTGGTATTGTTATTTAATGGTGCCTTTTGGCATTGGAGCTTGAACAAATTGTTTTCAAAATTATTGAACTTTGAGAATTGACATAATGATACCTTTGTCATTGATGTCAATGGGGGAGAGATGAGTAAATGAAAAATATTATATTTGATACATCCTTTGGGAGAGAGATGTGTATTTGGAAGACATATTATTGATTGATGTCAATGGGGGGAGAAGATTTAAGAAAGATGTTAATGTACGGGGGAGATTAATAGATTCCTTGTGCAAACTTATTGTTGATGATTGTTAATTACTAAATGTTTGTTATTTGAAAATGAAAAAATCTTGACAACCTTTCTAAGATTGAGATGAATGTAAACACACATATGAAATTCACAGGAAGCATGAATAAGGAAGAAAAGGCATACGAGGAAGAAATACATTTGGTATTCATGGAACTTAGTCTTAGCATGAATACTGATTGAATTCCTTTTTGGAGTATCCTAAGAATTGGAGAGATTGTTAGCATAATTGAAATGTTGCATTTATGACCATGTCTATCATTGATGTCAACATAGTAGTATTTATGTGAAGATTGATAGAGCGGTAGGATAGAAAATGAGGTTGTATGGACTAAGTAAGTATAATCAAATCAAGCACAGTTAAGAACATATTCTACATTGTGTCTTGATAAAGTAGTTAAGTGTGCATAAAGTAGTTTTTATAGGAAGTTTATAAAGAATTTTAGTTCTATTTGTAATGCTATGACATAGACAATGAGAGGAGATTAAAAAGGATTTCACGTAGACAAATGGAGTTGATAAGAGTTTTGAGACTTTGAAACCAAACGTTGCCGAGTTACCTATATTGTCTTTACCTAATTTCAATAAGGTATTTAAAGCTAAATGCAATGCAAGTGGCCGTGTAATAGGAGTTGTGTTGAGTCAAGAAGGTAAACTTGTTGCTTTCTTTAGTGAAAAGTTGAATGATGCTAAAATGAAGTATTCTATATACGATCAAAAGTTTCATACTATTGTTCAAGCCTTGAAGAAGTGGAGAGATTATTTGATTCCTAATGAATTTGTGGTGTATATTGATCATAAAGATTTATAGTACTTGGAACGTCAACATAAATTGAATCATAGATATATGAAATGGGTTGAGTACTTATAGAGTTTCACATTTGGGATTAAGCATAAAAGTGGAGTTATTAAGTGAGTTGTTGATGCATTGAGAAGAAGATGTTCTTTGTTGACTGAGATGAAGGTTGAAGTTCTTGGTTTTGGTGAAATGAAAAGTGTTGTATAATACTAACCCTAATTTTTTTGAGATGTGGAGAGAGTGTAGAGAACCAAATCTATCTGATCACCTGAGTTAGTATGATGTGTATTTCATCCAAGAAGGTATGTTGTTCAAAGGAATTCAGTTGTGTATACCAAAAAGTGCCATGAGAATTAATTTGATTAAGGAAAAGAATTGTGGTGGATTGGCCAGAAATTTTTGAATTGATAAGACATTGAGTTTGTTGAAGGATAAGTATTATTGGCCAAAAATGTATATGGATGTTCAGAAGTTTGTAAGGAGTTCTGGAGTTTTTCAAGTTGCAAAAGAAATCAAAATACTATTTTGTATACACCTATTTCTATTCTTGAGAAACCTTTGAGTGACATTAGTATGAATTTTGTTCTTGGATTACCTAAGACAGTGAAGGGGTATGATTCCATATTTGTTGATGTGGATAGATTTTCTAAGATGGCTCATTTCATACCATGTAATAAGAAATTAGATAGTTTGCATGTTGTTGATATTTTCTTCAAAGAGATTGTTAGATTACATGGATTACCAAGGAGTATTATTTTTGGTAGAGATAATAAGTTTGTTGGTTATTTTTGGAGGACTTTGTGGAGGAAGATGGGTACTGGGTTGAGATTTAGTTCTACATTCCATCCAAAAATAGATGGATGGACAAAGGTTGTGAGTAGAAGCTTGGGTAATTTACTAAGATTCTTAGTTGGAGACAAGCCAAGTAATTTAGGGCTAGTATTAGCACAAGATGACTTTGCATATAATAATTTTGTGAATAGGAGTATCAAAAAAACATCTTTTGAGATTGTTACTAGAATGCAACCTAGAGGAATATTAGATTTGAGGGATGATGCTGATGAAGGGAAGAGAAGTGGTGAAGGAGAAGGTTTTTTTGGTTTTATGGAGTCTTTTCATAAGGAAGTGAAGTTGAGGTTGGAACAAAGTAATCTAAAGTATAAGGAGAATGTTGATAAGTCTAGAAGACATCATATTTTTGAAGTTGGTTATAAGGTGGTGGTTCATTTGAAGAAAGGTAGATTTCCTATTGGAACATACAATAAGCTGAAAATGAGGAAGTTTGGACCTTGTAAGATCTTGAGGAAGTTTGACAGTGGAAATGCTTATGAAGTTGAATTACCTAATGATATAGATATATCTCCTATACTCAATATTGCTGATTTACATAAGTATCATGAGTTAGATGATGAATTTTTTGTATCAGATGATTATCCTAATAAATAGATTTAAGAGGTTGAACAGATATTGGATTAGAGAGTTGGTAAGAACACAAGAGGAAACAATTACTATGAGTATTTGGTGAAGTAGAAGAATATACTAGTTGAAGATGCTACATGGGTTTATCAATCTCAGTTGGATTCAACTGAGGTTGTGACACTTGCATGATTTAGAAGAATCATTTCTTTTAACCCTAGTTTTCCGATGCAAGAGCATCTTGGCTTTCCTTGTAATCCTACACTCTTTTTCATTCTAGAAGTCTAACTGAGTTCCTTCTATATTGTCCAAGCACTTTAGTGTTAGCCAAGTTATTTCTATGTTAAGCTACCTTGCTATGTCAACCAAGTTTCTTCTTTGCTAACTAATATTTTTAGTGTTAATCGAGTCCTATAGTGTTAGCTAAGTTGTTCTATGATGACCAAGTGATCCTTCCTGTACCAAGTAAACCTATTTTTGTTGATGCTCAGGTCCTTCTTTGACTAATCTTGTTTATGTTTGGTTCTTAGTTGGAGCGAAATCTTGTATTTAATTTAGATCATGGATTTAATGGTAGGATCTTGTCTAGGGGTGGGTGTTGACCATTTTGAGGTTAGCCTTTCTTAATGTAATGTTCTAGAATCTTCTATAACCCATTTTAGCAAGTATAAGTAGGGTATTTGGTTTAGTCTTAGGAGGGAATTTAGAAGAGGGAATATAGGATGAGCAAGGACTTAGAGAGACTTGATCAACTATTGTGAATTTGAAGTTATATTTTGTA
This sequence comes from Cupressus sempervirens, assembly GCA_028749045.1. NCBI lineage: Eukaryota > Viridiplantae > Streptophyta > Pinopsida > Cupressales > Cupressaceae > Cupressus > Cupressus sempervirens. The sequence goes on from CM053783.1 coordinate 61,471,908, forward strand.
TCTAGCCATAACCTAGAAGGCCTTATAGCTAGGTATGTATGTTGATAACTTGATGATTCAATAAAGTTTTATTCTCTCTCTCTCTCTCTCTCTCCCTCTCTCTCCCTCTCTCTCCTTGGTATTGTTCTCTATGTTTTTCTTCTATTATGTATATTCAGAAAGGTGGTTGGATAGTTGGGTGTGCCTTAGGCCCTAGCTGTTCATCTCTCCTTGCACTACACTCTTAACCAGGGATTCCTTAATACCTTTTCTACTTCCTATTAACTTCACAACTCTTCACTTGACTTCTTACTTCTATTCCATATTTCTAATGCTATGTCCTTGATAAAAGGGGGTTAATTCAAATAAGATGAATCAAACACTATGGCTGATTTCATTCTTCCTTCAGGTGCATCAAAAAATTGTCCTTGTAGAACTGTATATAAACTTTCTAGATCATTTTCTCTCATAAATACTTCCTTGAATTCTTCAACATGCTCTTTGAGTGCTTCCTTCTAACTATTACCTCTATCATTATCATTTCTTCTATCATGTTAAAAAAATTTCTTCTGTAGTTAGGATTCCTATTGAAATTTCTTCTATCCATTCTGCAAAATATCATTGTGTTTCCAAAGTTATCGCATAACTGAGATACAAGTGCATTCCTTCTTTGATTGGTTCCATTCTGATTATCAAGTATTCTCGAATTCCTTGTAATGTGTCCAAGGTTATTACATTTGTAACATATAATCTATTTCCTTCCACCATTAGGTCTTTCTCCATCATTATATCTTCTTTGTGATCTACTTATTTCATTACCTATAGGGTTAGTATCCCTAAACATTCTACTATTTCCATTATTACTATAAAAAATAGGTTTCTTACAATCTACTTCTTTATGTCCAAAACCATGACAATTATAACAATAGAAATTAGTGATAGGTTTAAAATACTTACCTATGGAATCTCTCTTCATATGACCAACATCATTACATAATAATCATTTACCTTTGAATTCATATCTAGTCTCCTTAGATGGTTCAACTTTCTATGTTTGATTTTGTTCATCATGTTTCTCAGATGGATTAACTTTCTCAACTCCTTTGGATATTTCTTTAGATATGCTTGGTTCAATCCTATTTTTATTAGTTTCTTTAGGCTTGGGATATTCAACAACTAGAACTAGTTCTTCCCTAACTTCACTTTTCTTGGCTGATTTTTCTCCAATAAGATATCCAAGACATGTCTTATAATAAGAAGATCTCTGGAAAATAATTGTTCATCAATTTTATCACTACTTGAATAATGTTTTTCTAACTATTGCTTAGCCCAAGTTAAATCTCCTTTCAAAATGGTATTGTATTTTTCTAATTCCCCATGGTATATTTTGATAGAATCTAATTTATATGTTACTTGAGTTAGATGGGATCTTAGGTTTGCATTATTAGATTTCATATCTCATTCAATCTGACTATCATCCTTTTTCAAACTCAACTAAAGTTCAATAATTTTCAACTCATGTTTGAAGATCTCATTTTCTTTCTTAAGTGTTACTATTATGTCATTATCATTTGTCTACTCCTTTGATTCCTTTCTAGTTTCTAGATAGTTAATATTATATTTTAGTTTACCAATGTAACCTTTTCCATCTTCATACCTTTCTTTCAGGTTGTCTCTTTCTTCTGTAAAAAGATCAATTTTCTCAAGGGCTTCTTCAAGATTTCTCTTTTATTATTTCATATCCATAGGGATCTTACTAAAGCTATTAAGGCTCTTCTAAGTAACTAAGCTCTGATACCAATTGTTAGAAATAGATAACACTAAGAGGTGGGGCAGGGTGAATTAGTATTCTGCAATCCTTTTCCCACAATTGGATATTATTAATTACTTTGCAACATGTATAGGAAGGTAAACCAATAATTTTGAATAGTAAATAAAACCATAGACAAAGAGAACACATAACACCATTATTTTTAACTAGGGAGACCCTAGCCAAGGGAAATCCCTAATGGGGATGGTATCCACAAGATGATCTATTAAACAAAAGAATCTTGTTAAGGATATTAACCCTATTAGGAGTCTATGAATTTCATATAGTGTCTTGGTCCTTGTTAGAGGAATAGGCCCTATTAAAAACCTCAACCTTGTTAGGAGTTTCTTTAACCTTGTTAGGACTTGGTAAAATAATTACAATTGTATGCAAGAAGAGCCCACTATCCTAACATACAATTTATTTAATATAGTGCTTTTATACAAAAGCGATAGATACAAAAACCTTTTTAACACTGATTGCCATACTTTGCAAAGCCTGATTTAACATTAGAATTTGCATCACAAATTTATCATACAAGTTTGTATGTCATGAATATAATTTTCATATTTATCATATACTTTGTATTCACATATATCGCATGTCTCACATACTTCACATAAAGTAACTATTTACTTATACCATTTTCTTTTACAAAACTCTTGTGGAGTCGGCTTGACGTAAACACATGTTACACTAACTTAGGGTAAATATATAGGATTTCATCCCTACAAACATAAGTAATTATTTTGTGACCAAAATAATTCCTTAACATTTTATACCTATTTTCCTCTTTTACTCTATTCTATTGTGCACACTGTCTTTATAGGTGTTTACCTTATAATTTTTTCTATACTATCTGTACTAACCTGTGTACTTAGGTATGTCATCATGAAACTCTAATATACATTCCCTTAAATTTTTATGTGACAAATATCTCTGTAGCCTTCACTATACTAAAAAAATCTCTGTGCTACTAGTAAAACTGTCTAACATGTAGACAATTCCCTATCTCTGATTGTCAAATCTTCAATAGTATATATTATCCTTACATCCTAAAATATATGTTTCCATAAATGACAACCATAACTCATCTTACCTATCCATATTTTCAATAGACTTTACTTTCTAACAATTGGTATCAGATACCTAGGTCCTTGAAGATAAAGGTTAACAACTTTGGAAGATAAATGGCAGGCCACTTCAAAAAAGATAGTCCTAAATTTGATGGAACTAACAATGATAGGTGGAAGGAAAAGATATAGACTCATTTTCTATGTATGGGTCCAAGATATTGTCATTTAAAAAAGAATGACACAAATATAGTGGAAGAAATAAAGCTTGAGGAATGCAGTGAAGCTGAAAGAGATATGTTTATGTGCAATATGCTTGGTATAGATGCATCACTACCAGCTCTTCTTGAATATAAATATAGTTAGATGAATCTCTAAGAAGCTCTATTTGTAAAATATCTAAGATTCTCACAAGAATTAAGTATTGTGAAGGATCTAAAGAGGAAGATGATATAGTATGGAAGATTCTGAAAACACTAACACCACCATTCAAACAAGTAGCATAGATGATTAAACTTCTGATACCTTGCATTGAGAAGTTCACCGAGAAAAAAATACTTGGAAGATTGGAAGCATCAGAATCAAGTTTGAAGCAATATGGAGAATTGACCAAAGTGGAAAAAACTTTTAGTGCATTCAATGTTCATCATTCTTTATTAAGAAGTGCAAGCACCAATGGAGACTATGGTAGAAGCAATAGATTTAGATCTAAAGAAAACAAAAAAATTGAAAAAAGAATAACCTTGCTTCTGAGGAGAGAGATAGATGTTAAGAATTTTTTTAAGTGTTGGACTGGAAATGAATTTGGTCATTATGCTTCTAAGTATCCTAAAAGAGACAAAAAATTTAAGAGAAATTTCAAGCCTAGAAGATCTAGAGATTTTTTTATGCAAATGAAGATGATGAGCCTGAGAAAAGAGTTGAAAGTGGGAGTGATGATGAATTAGGAATTGTGGCTACAAAAGAAGAAAACCCTGAAAAAGAAATTAGAGAAGAAAAGGCCTTAGTTTCACAAGTTGAAAAGAAATATGATTGGATTATAGATAGTGGATGTTCACATCACATGAGGAGAGATATGAATAAGTTTGTCAAGTTTAGAAATCATGATGGAGGAATTGTTAGAGTTGGTAACAATTCAACTTGTCACATCATAATGATATGATCTATTACTCTTGATCGAAAGACTAATACTAGTGATATTTATTTTGTTAATGGGTTAAAGCATAACTTGTTTAGTGTTGGATAGATGGTTGATAAAGATTATCAGTTGTAGTTCACTGAGAAGACTTGAATTATCAAAGATAAGTATGGTAAGTTGATTTTTATACGTACAAGATCTAGAGGTAATGTATTTCAGTTAAATCCTACTAAGATGACTGGTTTGATTGTGGAAGTGGATAACAGTTGGCTATGGCATATCATGTTTTGTCATAGAAGCTTTGATAATATTGTGAAGGCTAGCAATACATTTGTAGTTAGAGATTTACCTAGAATTATGAAGCCTACTAATGTTGTTTGCAAAGAATGTATTATGGATAAGAAGAAGAAGGTTTCTTTTCCTAGCAAGAAGTTCACTACCACATAGAAGTTGAATATTAGTTATATAGACCTGAGTGGTCCTACCAAAACAATAGGATTCTATGGAGAAAGATACTTTATGATTGTTGTTGATGATTTCACTAGAATAACATGGGTATCATTTCATAAAGAAAAGTCTAAGGCATCTGAAATGTTTAAAGTGTTCAAGAATAGAGTTGAGAATGAATCTAGTATAAATATAATTATTTTAAAGATTGGATAGAGGTGGAGAATTTACTTCTAGAGAGTTTAACATCTTTTGTGAAGAAAATGGTATTAAAAGATGACTATCAACACCCAAGACTCCTGAGAAAAATGAGATAGTAGAAAGAAGGAACATATATTTATCATAAGATGCAAGAGAAATGATGTTTGAGAATGATTTATCAAAGAAATTTTGGAGAGAAGTAGTCAATATATTAGTATACACCATGAGTAAAGTACAAATAAAAAAGGTAGAAAGAAGACTGCTTATGAATTATGGTTTGGAAATCCACCATTAGTAAAGTATTTCATAATATTTGGAAGTATGTGTTACATAAAGAGAGATAATGGTATTGGTAAGTTTGATCCTAGAAGCGATGAAGGTATGTTCCTTGGTTATTCATTGAAAATAAAAGATTATAGATGCTTTAATTAAAGAACTCAAAAAATTATTGAATATGCAAATGTGAAAGTGGATGAAAAAGTTTGGAGTTAAAGAGAGAATGTTGGATTATATTTTTGATGAAGAAGAAGATAATCCTAAACTTGGTAAAGAAAATATTGAAGATTTCTTTGGGACTAACAATTATTTCCATAATGATGTTCAAATTTTTCAACAAAGAGAAGATCAAATATTAGAAACAAGAGAAGAGATAAGATTTGAGGTAGCAACTCCTACACCAAATAGAATCTTGACAAAGAATCACCCTATTGAACAAATTATTGGAATTAAAGACAAATTATTAATGGAAAGAAAAAAAGTACATTAGGAATCATGTTTAATTATCATTGGATTCAAGGAAAAAGGGAATAACTAGACCAAATTGTGGAGAACAAGATATGGGAATTGGTTCCTAGGCCTAAATTCAAGAATTTTATAAGGACTGAATGGCTATTAAAAAATAAGATGAATGAACAAGGAGAAGTTGTGAGGAATAAATCTAGACTAGTGTGCAAAGGATATTCACAACAAGAAGGTATAGATTATGAAGAAATGTTTTCCCCTGTTGCAAGAATGGAACCAATAAGAATGTTCCTAGCTTATATTGTGAATACAAAGTTTAAAGTATATCAAATGGATGCAAAGTCAACATTTTTGAATGGAGAACTTGAAGAAGAAGTCTACATTGAATAGATTGAAAGATTTCCCTTGCTAGAAGAAAATGACATAGTATGTAGGTTGAATAAAGCAGTGTATGGTCTAAAGAAAGCACCTAGAACTTGCTATAAAATATTGGACAAATATTTAGCAAAACTTGGATTTTCTAAAGCTACAAAAAATAGTAATTTGTATTTGAAAGAAATTGAGAATAGATTATTCATCATTGACATATTTTTTAATGACAATCTTTGGAGGTAATGATTGTTAGTTTGTGATTTTTCAGAGTCGCCATTTTTATTCTTTATTTTTGGTTCACTCTTGTTTCCAAGTATTTTCATTTAAACCATTGGTTTTGTCAAGAGTCACAAATGTATTTTGAGGTATGATAACATTTTTATCTTTCTGCAATGTCATTTCTTTGATTCATAGTTCTCTTGAATTAATTGTTAACTAAGTTTTTCCCTTAGAAAGCCTTGATTAGGAGTGATTTATCCCAAAACCATCTTACTAAAATTTTAAAAGTTTCTAGATATAAAATGTAAACTTCTTTGTACCCCTTGAACCTTTTGTACTCCTTGTACCAAGTTTAGATAGCACTTGATTCTACTCGGCACTTGATTCTGCTTGGCACTTACTAAAGTTGAACTTGCTCAACTTCAACTAGGAATCTGTTCAACACTTACTAGCTTGCTTGGCTCCCTCTCTCTAATGAACTTAGTTAGGCTTACACAAATGACTTAGCTAAAACTTTACATCTTTGATATGTTTCAGTGTGCCCATTCTCTGTGTCTTAGAGTATGTCATCAATACACTTTTTCATCAATGGCTTGGTTAATCCGTGTACTTCATTGCAACATCATAACTTCAACCTTTCTCTAGGTATTCTAGTTACATCTTTATTGATTGCCTCCACCTCATCAATCAACTAATTGATAGTATTTGGATCACTAAAGAAATTATCATTCCTGCAAGTAGCAAGTTTGACATCAATGACAAAACAATGATTGAGAACATTCTTTACCAGTTCCATTGTTTGACATCAATCTCCCTCATGATCTTTTCAATCATTTTCAACAATCTCCCTCTTTGGTATTGATGGCAAACTAAACTGATCAATTGATCAACTTAGTTACCACCAAAATTTTATACATTGTATGCTACTTTTCTTGGCTGCTGCATCCTTATTACTGATCTCATATATCTCCCTCTTTCATATATATATCTCCCTCTTGCTTTGTATTGATCAATTTTTTGCATATTTCTCCCTCTTTGACATAAATGCCAAAGATGTAGCATTTTTATCATGTAAAATATAAGCTTTGCATCTCATGTTTTCTCCCTTTGTCACCAGGCTTGTGACTGATTTGGAGTTTCTGCTCTTGCTATCATCCTCTGCATCATTCTTTTGATATTTCAATAATTTTTTCTTGTTGATGCAGGGCAACATCCTTGTTATTTTATACTTTTTGAGTTAGGGACATTACCCCCAACTTGCCTCTAAGATATTCATAAGCATCCTTAGGCAATGGTTTGGTGAAGATATCTGTAGTTTGTTCCTTTGTATGAATGTACTCCAACTTCACTTGTTTGTCTTCTACCAATGCTATGACATAATGATACTTCATTGCAATTTGCTTGGTTTTTGCATGTATTACTGGATTTTTGGATATGTTTATAGAAGTTGTGTTGTTACAATACAATATCATAGGTTTTGTTACCTCTTCTTTCATCCCTTTCAATAGATGTGTGAGCCACACAATGTTTGTACAATTGACTGCTGTTGCCACATATTCTGATTCAGCAATGGACTGGGATGTGCATGTTTGTTTCTTGCTAGTCCAAGTAACTATTCTTTTACCTAAAAATAATGCACCTCCACTTTTGCTTTTTCTGTCATCAATGTTGCCTCCCTAATCTGCATCTATATATGCATTGAGTTCAAACTTCTCATTCTTTTTGTAATATAGACCAGAGTTATCAGTTCCTTTGAGATACCTCATTATTCTTTTTACTACTATGAGACAATTTTCTTTGGAATTAGCAAAGAATGTAGCCACTATTCCAACTTCTAATGCTATGTCTAGTCTGCTATGTACAACATATTGTAGTTTTCCAATCATGGATCTATATATTGTTTGATTGACTTTAGCTAATTCATCATTTTTGGATAGCTTATTCCTGTTGCCATTGGTGTGCTGACTATTTTGGACTCCTAGAATCCAAACATTTTAAGTATCTCTTTGATGTACTTTGATTGTGTCACAAATATACCATGTTTTAGTTGATGTACTTGCAATCCAACAAAAAATTTGATCTCTCCAAACATAGACATTTCAAAGTCATGTTTCATTTTGTCAGCAAAGCCTTTGCAAAGTACTTCCTTTAATCCAAAAACTATGTCATCCACAAAGATTTCATATACAATAATATCCTTACCTTCTTCTAATTTGATGTACATGTTGCTATTATCATCAGTTCTTTCAAATCCTATTTGCACTAGATACTTGTGAAGTCTCTCATACCATGCTATGGGTGCTTGTTTCAGACCATAGAGTGCTTTATGTAGTTTGCAAACCATATCCCTATTGTTTTCATCAACAAATCCATCTGGTTGTTCAATATAGACTTTTTCTTCTAGTATGCCATTTACAAAAGTAGACTTTACATCCATCTAATAGATTTTAAAACCTTTATATGCAGCATATGCAAGTAAAGTTCTTACTCCTTCCATTCTAGCAATAGGGGTGAATGTTTCCTCATATTCTAATCATTCTTTTTGAGCATAACCCTTGCATACTAGTCTAGCTTTGTTTCTAGTAATCTCACCATTCTCATCTAGCTTGTTTCTGAATACTCACTTGGTGCCAATCACATTCTTTTCAATTGTTCTGGGAATTAAACTCTAGGTTTTGTTCTTCTTTATTTGATCAATCTCTTCTTCCATAGCTTTATACCAGTCATCATCTTGTAATGCACCATATATTGTCTTAGATTCAGATTTGCTGATCAAACATGATTCGTGTCTTAGTCTATTCCTTGTCATTGGTCTTGCATCTTTGTCACCAATTATCTGTTCAGTAGGGTGATGTCTTTTTACATATTTGGATAATCTTGGTTTTGTCCTTGTTTCCATGTTTGATCTTTTAGATTTAGGGTCACTATGCACTTCGTTGTTAGGTTATTCTTCATCTATTTCATGTGTACTGACTTCAGGATCAGATTGTGCATTTTCTTCATTCTATAACTCGAATTTTGAATGTAACTCGGCATTCACTGGTTGTGACTCAGCTGAAACTAAAGTTTGTTGTTGAGTTTCAATTTGATTGAAATCATCTTCGTCAACCGACATTCCTTCATAAGAATACACAAAGGTTTTGTATTCATCCATTTTCTTTGGTTCTTTAGCTTGGACTTTTGTATGTTCATCAAAGTTTACATTTGCACTTTCCACAATTTTGTTAGTGTTAGTATTCAAACACTTGTATGCCTTACTTCTAGTGGAGTAACCAAGAAATATGCCTTCATCACTTTTTGCATCAAATTTTCCATTTCTAGCATCTTTAAGGATAAAGCATTTGCAATCGAATACTTTGAAATGTTTTACATTGGGTGAGTGACCATACCATAATTCAAAAGGTGTTGTATTTGTACCTTTCTTGACTTGTACTCAGTTCAGTGTATGAATAGCCACACTTACAGCATCTCTCCAGTATTTTAGAGCAACAATCTTTTCCATCATTAATGTTCTAGCACAGTCAATCATAGATCTATTTCTTCTTTCAACAATTCCATTTTGTGGGGGAGTTCTAGGAGTTGACATTTGTCTTTTGATTCTTTTGTCATTACAAAATATCTCGAATTCATTTGATGTGAATTCACCACCTCTAATCTCAGTCATTTCAAATTCTTTCCTGTTTCTTTTTCAACTCTAGCTACATACCACTTAAACATTTGAAAAGCATCAAATTTTTTCTTTAAGAACATAATAGTCATCATTCTAGAATAGTCATCAACAAACAACATTATATATTTATCTCCTTTGTAGCTTTGTGCTTCCATTGGACCACATAAGTTAGTATGAACTAACTCAAGTAATTCTTTAGATGTATAGTTTTTTCTTTTGAAACTTAACTTTGTCATCTTTCCTTGCTGACATTGTTTGCACATGATATTATTAGGCTTCTTCAATTTTGATAAACCTTTGACTTTCTTCATTTTACTGATATTGACCAGATTGTCAAAGTTGACATGACATAACCTTCTATGCCATAACCATTCATCATCAAATTTTGCAACAAAACAAGAAACATTATCCATGTCAAGGTAAAATAGATTACTTCTTGTTTGTTCTCCTTTTCTTATCAATTTACCATCTGTACCATAGATTTTTGCAGTTTTGTTTCCAAATTCTACTTTGCATCCTATATTGCCTAACTGTGAGATGCTTAGCAAATTGTAGTTTAATCCTTCAACATAGTATGCATTATCACATGAAATTTGTTCTGTGAGCTTAATGGAACCTTTTCCTTTTATTTGACATGGAGCATCATTACCAAATCTAACACTATTTCCATCATACTGAGTAAAGTTAATAAACTTACTTTTGTCTCCTGTCATGTGATGTGGGCATCCACTATCTATGACCCACCTATCATTTTTTTTCATGCATGTTATTAGTGTTGTAGGTTCTTCTTCATTAGATTGGTCCTTCATGGCTATATAAACAACTTCATCATCATTATCGTCAGAATTCTCTTCAACAATATAACACTTCTTGCCTTTGTCTTTGTAATCTCTCTTGTCATCTTCTCTTCTATATTTGTACTTGTTGCCTTCCTTGTAATCCCTTTTTTGTGTACACCTTGCAGCAATATGTCCTACTTCATTACAATTGAAACAAATGATAGGCATCTTACCTTTGAATTTTCCTTTGCCTCTATGAAAACTTGTAGCTAGCAAAGGTTCCAATTGTTCCACATCTTCCTCATCAGTGCTACTATCACTGGATACATATTTCATTTTTCTTCCTTTCTTTGATTTCATCTATTCAACATCTTTCAGTGATAGCTTGGCCTTGAAAGCAGATTCAACATTCTTAAGTCTGTAGTTGTCAAAGTTAGATAATCTTCAATTTTTTAAATAATGCAACAACTCGGCACTATTGGTTTACTGATGATCGACACCTTTGTGTCACTCAACACTTGTATTTTCTCGGCACTTATATCTACTTGGCACTTATATCTGCTCGGCACTTGATTCTGCTTGACACTTGATTCTGCTCGACACTTGATTCTGCTTGGCACTTACTGAAGTTGAACTAGCTCTGCTTCAACTAGGAATCTGTTCGACACTTACTAGGTTGCTTGGCTCCCTCTATCTAATGAACTTAGTTAGGCATACACAAATGACTTAGCTAAAACCTTACATCTTTGATATGTTTCGGTGTGCCCATTCTTTGTGTCTTAGAGTATGTCATCAATAAAAATTTTCATCAATGGCTTGGCTAATCTGTGTACTTCATTGCAACATCATAACTTCAACCTTTCTCTAGGTATTCTAGTTACATCTTTATTGATTTCCTCCACCTTGTCAATCAACTAATTGATAGTATTTGGATCACTAAAGCAATTGTCATTCCTACAAGTAGCAAGTTTGACATCAATGACAAAACAATGATTGAGAACATTCTTTACCAGTTCCATTGTTTGACATCAATCTCCCTCATGATCTTTTCAATCATTTTCAACAAATTCTTGGTCCTTTGTATTCATTTCCTTGAAATAATACATTTATATGCATGTAATCAAAACATAGAAACACCTAAAAGACCTAAACTATCTTTATTCTCTTCATTTCTGCTATTCATACAAGAGAAATTGCTGAAAAATATGTGGTATCACATTATGGGAACACATCAAAACTAGATCCAAAACATGGTATCATAGCAGTGACTAGTTTTTCTCCCAAGACTAGAACCAACTGGTTTCTAAGTGACCAAAACTGGAACCCTTACAATAGAGAAAGAAAAGAAAGATACAGGAGAAGAAATCTCTGATTTGATCAAAACATGGCATCTGTCTAGCTGGAAAACCTTCTCAACAGGTTTAAAACATCTTTTTAATCTTTCCCCTCAACTTGCATATCAAATCTTCAATCATTTTTGCCTCCAAAAGCACAAAATATCTGACATATTTTATTGAACAAGATAACTGATTTTGATGCTTCATCTGGAATGAAAAAATTTGGTTAAAATAAACTCAAGAAAGGTAAAAACACTTTCAATTTTTTTTTTAAGCTACAAAAAAATCAATATATGTGTTCCCCAACTGAATCTAACACTTCATGATGAATTCTGCCCCTTTTACTGAGAATGCCCTTGAAATTGCAAATCTTCTTATAAACTGAACTGGTGGACTGCTGTACAATTCAGACCTCAAATTTGGAAAATTCATCTTCTCTCAGTTTTGATGGTATATTATAGTGCATATTTTGGACAAAAAATGCCCCTGTTATGGCCATTTGGAAATCAAGGTCCTAAGCCATGATCAGTCATTAAAATTCAAAAATTTAAAAAATTATATAGTCAAAACTATATAAAAACTTTAAATTTATTTCAAATCCTTCATTTTAATGATCTATGCATTGAATATTTGGACTTTTCTTTTAAAATCATTTCTCTTTCTACCCTCGCCACTTGTCGCAACTTGATTGGCCATGACAATTTTAAACCATTTTAATTAATTAATTCCCCTTAATTCACTTATTTTTGTTTCACGTATCACCGTGAGCAATTGAAATTTTCTTTTCATTCTCCCACATAGACTTTTGCTTTATGTCATTATGACCTTAGTGTAAGATCGGGCTCTTTGAAATTTCCACTCTCGACCATACGAGTGCAGGACCCCTTTATGCCTTTACGCTCAAGCGTATCATAATGAGTCCATAAAAATTTCTTTATGCCCACACAGGGCATTTCAAATTTCATAAGACAGAAGCATTACAATTTTGTTTTCCCGACTATATGGGGTGGTCATATCATCGGAAAGCTTCTCAAATTTTCTTTTGCCCATATGCTCAAGCGTAAGACCGAAGAAATTTTGAAATCATCTCATGCTCACACGTGAGATTGGGTTCGCGCTCAAGCATGTTGCGAGTCAAAATAGATAGGTTGTGACTCGCGAACCCCATCCACAAGGCCATGACTATTCAAAAGCCTTTCTCATTAGACATTAAGAACTTTGTGTACGAGTGTATTTAAACACTAATAGTTTATTGACCCACTACATGTGGGATATATTGTTTTAAAACATCCTCCCTGTCGCGGGTCTTCTTCACTACTTCAAACGTCTTGCCCTCTATTCTTTTTTAGGCGTGGATAACACTTTGTTTGTAATGGGGCTCCTCTTTCCATGGTGTGGCTTCCTGAGTTCTTATGCTGTGGGCAGTTTGGACCCTATGTTTGTTTTCATGCATGAGTTGGCCATGGCTTTTTTTTGCGGCTTTACCTGTCTATTAGTGCATTGGCATAGTGGTGTTCTCCATGATGCCTCTACGGCTTCCTACTTGGGCTATTCTTTATCAAATGGGGCGGCTTCCCCATGATCCATGTTATATCATCCCTTGCCTTTTAAAATGTATGGGTCCTTTGTTGCATGGGCTACTTTTTTGTTTGCCTAAACTGCTCTGATATGGTGTGATCTCTTTCACCTTTGACTTGAAAAGCTTCTCAGCGTCCTGTAAACATGATTCAAATTCTCCAACATGGGCTCTTCATCCTTCAACTGCGTGACCTCTTCTCTTTGTTTTGCATTGAAAAATACCTTTTAGATGGCATCTTTCATTGTGGTTTTACCTCTGCGCTAGTCTACTTCTATGGCTTGCGCATGGGGTCTCTTTTTATTTGTGGTGACTCTTTTTTATAGATGTTACCTACTAAAACAGTTGGCTTTCTATGATGTGGTGCTCTGTTCCATGCACGACTCCCTATTTACTAGCACATTCTTCTTTATACTATGCTTGGGTGTTGCTGATTCCACATCGTGGCCTGTGTCTTTTCATTTATACACCTTCTTTCTCCAACAAGCTCCTTGTAACCATGTGGGTTCTCTATTCATATTTCACTACTCATGCTTTTACTTGGCGTAGGGTCTATCTCATCCTCGATGTGGATGCCTCTTGGCTGGCATGCTCTTTTTATGCATATATTGTAGGTGCTCTTCACCTCACAAGCTTTCTCTACCTTTGTGTGGTCCTCGCTACTAATATGAAATCCCCTACTATTCCAATTTCTACCTTATACCTAATTGACCATTCCAATACTAGGGCCCTAGTGCCTGATTCCAATATATTTTTGAGACTTAGATCTTTATCACACATGAAGAACTGAAGCCAAGCTAGCATTTACATAGAAATGGAATATAAGATGGAGCCCATTGTCAATGTAGAATCCTATTAATTGAGGTTGTATTGGGATGGCACACATGCTCTATGATTCCCAACTTTGTTAAAAACTCTTTTTCTTTCTTTCAAAGGGGAGCTCAATTAGCAGACAATGCACTTGTCCTTGGTACCATATTCTAGGGTACCAATAGTCTTGTATATGTCTCTTGGATCAGAACTAGCATAAATAATCATTAGAAGAACCAACAATAACTCGAATATCTAGTTGTGATAGTCTATGATTTATCAATGATACAATCATGGCATTCTGACTGGCAGTATCTAGATGGCAATTCTTGAGTTTCTGGCTCCATGTTATCATTTTCAATGATGGAAGTAAGGTGAATATAATCTTAATTATACCTTCCCTGCAAAGAATCCATTGACCCGTTAAAGCCAGCATTGCCATCAATCTTATCAATTTGGTATAATTAGTTGGGCCCCAAAATGGGTTCGGCTAAATTTTTTTTGTTTTCGAACAACTAACACTGCCAAAGTGATCCATTGAACCTGTTGTACTCATTAGAATCAATTTTGACCACTAATCAATCAATTGAAACTCATTTTACCATTTGTTTGCAATTTGTCAATTTAGTGGCAGAAGGGTCCTTTGACTGGCCTTAAAAACTGACCAAAACACCTGATCGGGCTCTGAAAATTGGCACACTAATTCTTTGTTCCACACACTTGCACCCTTTCAAATCTCCTCTCATGAAAAATTCAAGGTCAAAAGATATTTGCTGTCAAAATTGACCTTTCAAAACTTCTTGCAAGAAAACATGTCAGAAAACACTAAATTGGGTTCGGAATTAGCTTAAAAAGCTAGGTAAACCGACACTTGGGAAGACAAAAACTGGGACATTGGTTCTTTATCATAAGGAAAACATGAATCTATGATTTGGGCTCATGATGAATAAGTAGGCGCAAATGGTGAGCGGTCAAAGTGAGCTACTCAGAATTTGCAGATTAAGAGCACTGACAGAAAACATTTTTTGCAAATGGAATTGACCTAGAAAAGTGTGCATATGGATTCGTCAAGACTTAAAAACTAACACACTTGAATTATTTTTGGATTAAAACATAGTGGTACAATCCATTTCATCTAGACAATCATGGATCTCAAGTTATAACATCTCGAACAGGGGTCCTGACAAATCTGCAAATGCTAACACTAGTAAAAAAATAGAAATTGTGTTTGGAATCATGTTTGAAAATTGATCAAATGGATTCATCATAAGTTTAAACTTGAAACATAACAAGTCTCTCATGTCTACAATACAACACAAAAGAAAATTCATCATTTTGGTCATCTGGTCAAAAGTTATAACTTGTCAAACAAGGCTTCCTAGAATTTGCACAATTACACAAAAGCATGAAATAGTAACTGACCAACTCTGAGGGATTCAAAACCTATTCAAACGGACTTGAAATGACTCAAAATCTAAAACATAGGTTATCAGGTATCGATATTTAGGTACTCCCAAAGCAGTGAGTCATGACACAATTCTGGGTGTGAGATATTCAATAGTAAACACAACCTCCTATCGTTGTCTGACACTTAGGTGAAAATGCAGATTTGGAACTTGCTCAAAATGGGACTTCATGGAATGGCTCAAAATGACAATTTAACATTATGGAACAAGTAGAAACACTAAAAGGAAGGTGTTAGAAACATTAAACACCTCTTATGCTTCAAAGGTACAGATAGGTACATATGCATTTAAAAGTGTTTATAGGACCAAATTTTCTTAACAGTGCTCAAAATTTGTGCTACAATTTTGAGTGCCAACAAGTTGGAGGTGAAAAGAGGAGGGTTATCAAGGTTCACTATACACAAGTCCATCTTTTTCAATTGAAACTAGGTGTAGATATCATAGACATAGAAGAGGACATAACAAATATCCCAACTCTCGAAGAAATTGAACCAATAAATTATAACATAGTTGGTATAGATTGGAACTTTAAAGATGAGAATAATATTCTTGAAAGAACAACAAATGTGATTGAAAAGAAAAAGTCTTGGTTGAGAATGAAAATAGATGCATGTATTAGTGACTAGATTGATCCTATTTCTAATGTTGGTCTTACAATTGTAGGTAACAGAAGGTCATCAAGGATTTATGAGAAGAAGATCCATAATCTCACTCCTGTGCAAATATCCTATTCTAACAAGAAAACCAAAATGTCAGTACCGGTAAAAATTCACCAGGTATTCTAGATAGATGTTGAGCTAGACAATGACCTAGGTGGTGAGCTTATTGATAATAGCTAGAGAGTTCAGATGACCATGGGTTTGTCTCCTCCAAGTCTGAAAGTCATAAACACTCCTAAAAAAGGTACGGAGTCACAACAAGATGCTACCATTCCTAATTGGTTCATAGCTTTAGTAAATAGGGAGAGAAGTTTGGTTCCTGTTTCTTTCCCTTTTGATGACATTATGAGAAAATACACCAACAAGGCCCCAAAACCTAAGAGGACTTAAAATGTAGCCAAGATAACTTTTGATAGTGCAATGAGGAGGAGTATAGCTGAAGTAGCCACCTATAATAAAAAAGAGAGAAATAATAAATTGGATCTAAGCAATTTTGAAACCACACACACTATGAAAAAAAATAAGACTAGGTCGAGACATCTACCAAACAAATTGTGCTATAGTTGTAGAAAGATGAGATTGAGAAGAAGAAACTAAAAGCTAAGGATAATGCAATGGCTAAATATATAAATTTACTAAAAGGTCAGAGTTCGGTTCCTAGTAACCAATCACAACTCACCTATGACTCTAGTATTCCTAAAAATCAACAATTAATAAACGATTTAAAAAATGAAAAGATGATGATGTTTGTAGTGTTTAGTTTGATTAGCCTAGTACAAATTGAGTTGCTAGACTCATGAAAAATCTGCATGAGATTGTTTCTCTGGCTGGGGTTACACTTGATGAATCTCACATTCAGTCAATAGTTTGGAAATGTTAAGTCGAGAAATTCTCAGCCATGGTAACCCAATTGGTAGAAGTAGAAGATTTTAGGCTAGAAAATTTTCTAAAGGAGAACCCGCTATAGCACGTGGATGCAGGATTGATTCAAGTTTTAAGAAAGAACATAGCTTGGAGGGTATCCGATTACATGTTTGCTATTTTCGAAATGCAATCATGTGTAAAGGAATTCAAAACATTGCTTGAAAATGTAAGTAGGGATTTTCAATTCATTGACTCAACCTTTTCCAATCCTCTTAAGGAAGGAGGTTTTTATGTGGAGACCATGATCGGCCTATATGAAGAATGCATGAATTTTGTGAAAGATAAAATTGATCTTACATTGTTTGACTTCTTCAAGGTGGTTAAAAGTAAGGTGATATCAAGAATGTCCACTCTACAATTCCCTAGTTACCTAGATACCATGAAAAAGATGAAGTTGGATAAAGACATCTGGAAAAATTGATTGCAGAGCATCAAGAGCTTGAATACAACTGCCATGACCAAATTCATGAATGCATTCAAGACATGGAAGCTAGCACATGGACAGGGTGATGCTGAAGATGAGGAGGAAGAACCAGTTGACTAATTGGCAGATGATTAGTGTTATCTTTTAAATTCTTTCAAGACATTTAGTTTCTATTTTTAAAAGATAAATTATGGGTTTATGCACCCTTATGTTGGTTTTCATAACTATTTTTAACTATTTGAGAATCAATTTTTTAGGGAGATTTTTGGATAGCTTTCTATTCACATTTGAAACTCGGTGGCATTTAAGGTTGGCTATTTTTGATGGTTATCATACTATGACCATTTCTATCTAAGTTTTATAGCTATGAAAATGTTTTAAGTTTCCAACATTGTATCTAGACAATATTGTTCTTTTGGAAAGGAAAATATGTGAATGTTCAAAGATGGCATGCTTTGAATTTTTTCTTTATTGATTTAACATTGAATTGTTAAAATTCTTTTGATGTTCGATAGTTATTTTTTTATGTTAGATGAGTTTTAGTTTTAAATATTCTTCAAGAAGTGATTGATAGAGAAACTATGCGTTCTCTCCATTGTTTGTGTTCTTGTTTATTTAGTTACTATTTATCAAATTATCCCTCTATCTAAGAATAGATGGGAAGCCTTAATACTTTTTGGTTAAAAGTAGCTCTCATTTAGGTGGTGGTTTTGATTGAACATCTAATAAGGAAGCTGAACCTTACCAAAATTCAAAGAGGAATAAAAGAAGTTGAGATTCCTCAATTGTTGGGAAATTGCATTTGTCTTGTGAATTTGGGCATAGATTTTTTATTTCATTTCTTTGTAGTTAAAGACAAATTTGTTCACCAATATATTTTTGGTGACTCTACTGGGGAGTCAATTGGAGAAGATCTAGTATTCCACTATTTAAGAAGTTGATAGTATGCTCCAATATGGTACTCCCACACTATGATATCTTTCCTGTTCTTCAACCCAATCTTGGCTTTAATGACACCCAAGAAGATATCATATCAAATTTGAATGCAGTGGCTTGGAGAGAAAGGACAAGCAATCAACAATACTTTTAAGTAGCTAAAACCCTAGAAAGAGAGGAGGAAATTGGCAAACAATTGAGAGGAGTTCCTGTGATTCAAGAAGCCACAGTAGTTGATAGATTGGCTCAAGGGCCAATGAGAAACTAAATAATAAGAAAGCCAAGAAAGCTAGTGGGAAAAAGATTCACAAGAGCAAATAAAGAGCAAGTTTTTACTGATGATGACTTTGAAGCTTTAAAGTTGATTGATTTTAAACCCAATCATACTCACAAAAGGAAAAAGAAAAGTATGAACAGTGAGTAGGCCTACATCTCCACCACTAGCACAACCTTCCTAGGTTCTACAAGCTCTTGATATCCCTAATATAGTTACCTCCTCCATTTTAAACATCCAACCTTTGAATATCATACTTCTAGTTATGGCTTTCTAGGGCCAACAAAATGGACCTCTCCAACTTGGAGTGAACCTTGGAGCCATGCCCAAGGGTTCTAAACATTTCTTGCCCAAATTTAGTGGGGATGGTAAAATTCTAATTGAAGAGAATCTAAGCTCTTTCAAGGCAGCTTGTAGAGTTGTAGATGTTCCTACTAAAGATGTCATTGTCTGAATCTTTGTTCAAATGTTTGCTAACACTACTATTGATTGGTTTAACACCTTCCTCATGCCTCTATAACTAGTTGGGATACCATGACTCATGCTTTTGAACTATTTTTCAAAACCCCTAGTAATGGAAACTTTGTTCTTATCTAATTGTCTCAGCTTAAGAAAGAAATGCATGAGCCTATGAGTGAATTCATGCTTAATTATAAAAAATTGCTACTGAGGATTCTAGGAGCTTCAAGAACCAATGCTAAAAATCAAAAGGGATTCTTTGTAGGAGAAATGCCCCTTGACATCTCTTTTCATATGAGAAGAAATGTACTAGTCAATTTGGCTATTGCCCAGAGATTAGCCATTGAATTAGAGGATGACTTGATAATTGTAGGAAAATGGAGAAGGGATGTTCAAACCTTGAATCCTTAGGCCTCCACAAGTACAAATCATGTAATTCAAAGGTTAGTTAATGATGCTATCACCCTAAAGAGATAACAAGGTAGACTTGGTATTTATCCAAACCAATATCAAAATCAATTTGGGTGAAACACTTCCCTTGCACAATAAGGAAGAAGTTCTTATCAGCTACTTGGTCCATAGAATAAGTTGCAGATTGAAGCCCCTCTCGATAAAGAGGTAATGTGTTCTTTTCATCTTACCACAAATCATGATGGTGAAACATGAATTAGATCCACCTAGTACCTTACACACATTTTTTCTAGAATACAATCCAATTCGGATCAAAATGGAGATTTTCTTGTTAGCTACAAATGATTCTTCATGTTCTAAGTTAACAAGAGGTCAAAGGGCATCCAAATTTTCTCTTGGGATAGGTTTGAGTTCACAAGGTACAAAAGCAAAAGATTCATCTCAACCTATCAAAGATCCCCCCAAAGGTATTGAAAATGTTCCCCCTAGGAAAAGTATTGTAAATTCAAAGTTCTTTTGCTTCCTTTGATATAGTTAAGTTTTGTAAATCTTCTACTATTATTGTATCTACTACTGATTACTTGAAATCAAATCCTAAGGAATTAGATATTTCAAAGTTGACCCATGTAATAATTCACAACTCATTGGAAAAACCTCTAATTCTACTGAGACACCTATCCCAATCAATGAACATACCCCAAAATAAATTGTAGATATTGAAAATCTAATGATCCTTGAGACAGATAGTCAAGATAGAAAACTTGATCCTTTTTATATTTCTCTATTGATAAATGGAAGGAAATTTTAGTAATTGCATCATAGATTCTAATGTGTCTAATAATATAATGCCTTCCTATGTTGCCAAGGCCCCAAGTCTAATTCTTACCAAGAATTATGGGATATGTTACTCTATGGATGGTAAATAGGTACCTTTGATAGGCTAGATGAAGGATTCATTAGCAGTTTTAGCGGCATACCCATATAAAATACTAAAACTGACTATCTTGGTGGCTGAGATACTAGTGAGTTATGGGATGTTACTCAATCAAACTTTTTGCAGAGAAATGGGTGGTGAAATAAAGATGGATTGGTCTAAAGAGATCATTTTTTTTAGTAGCAAGAAATTCTATTTGACTCTTGAAGAGAAGAATAAATACACAATATTCCCTTCAGATGATCCAAATTCCCACATTTTGTATTAGGAATGTGAATTTGGTAATTACTTTATTGAATCTGAAGAAGAAGTAAATTAGTTGGAAGAGGAAGAAATGTGGAATATGGAATTTGATGGAAGTTGCTCTAGTTCTAGATTAGGAGCGGGTGTTTTACTAATTTCCCCTAAAGGAAACATGTCAACACACTCTTTCAAATTGGATTTTCCTAATACTAATAATACTTTGGACTCTGAAGCTCTCCTTTTGGGATTGCATGAAGTAAAGCTAAAAGGAATAAAATCACTCATGGTAAAAGGAGATGCTAAGCTAATTGCAAAATATGTTAGGGGTCTCTATGATGTAAAAATGAGCATCTAAAGCAATATTAAAATCTAGCCTAGAAGCAAGAATTCTAAGGTAGACTCCCTGGTAATGTTGACTTCATTACTTCTTCTACACCCAAAGTTTGATCAGAAAAAATATAGGATTGAGATGGTCTATCGACCTAGTGTGCTAGATAATGTAAATCCATTGGCAAGTCTTTGACAATGATAAATCAACAATTCATAACTTGTGCTAGATGTTTTGTTGATTCCTATTTTGTAGGTTCTTCAAAAATATTAAATGAAAGGGAGTTAGATTCTTCTAGTGAACAGGAGATAGTTTGATTAAAATGTAATAGAATTCCTTATGGATTGGTTTCTCTTGAAAATATGTTTTCATGAAAGAGAAAAGGTTTTATACCAAAGAAGGAGCCAGATCCTAAAGTGAACAAAAAATATGATAAGATTAACGTTGGACACAATGATGATCAGAAATGGATCTCCATTGGGAAAAAATGTTCCTCAGAAGAAAAAGATAAACTCAGATCATTATAAACTAATTTTGAAGATGTTTTTGCTTGGAGTTATGATGATTTAAAAAACTTCAGGAATGTAGAGTACAGACATTCTATCCCATTGAACCCAAAAGTTGTTCCCTTTAGACAAAAGTTGAGAAGTTACAATCTTAAAGTTTTAGAAGCTATCTTCAAAGAGGTATAAAAGATGCTCAAATCATGAATCATTTACCCTATTCATCATTCTACCTAGGTCGCTAACATTGTTCTAGTGTGGAAGAAAATTAGAAAAATAAGGATTTGTGTAGAATTTTGTAACCTAAATCAAGCTAGTCTCAAAGATAACCATGCACTCTCCATAACAGAACATTTGTTAAAAAAGGTGGCATGAGCAAAAATGATGTTAATTCTTGATGGTTTTTTGGGTTATAACCAAACTAGTGTAGCAGATTCTGATCAATACAAAACAACTTTCATAACTCCCTAGGGCACATTCATTTAAAATAGAATGCCTTTTGTTCTGATCAATGCTAGTGACACATTCTAGCGAGCCATGAATTATTCTTTTAAAGAGCTTAGGGATAAAATTATTGTGATCTATCTTGATGACCTAATGGTGTTCTCTAAAAGGAGGAAGGATCATTTAAAGGACCTACTTATGGTACTCTAGAGGTGCAAGGAACATGGGATATCTCTGAATCCTAAAAAGTCAATTTTCTTTGTTGAAGAAGGGAAATTGCTAGGACACATTGTTTCAAAGAAGGGAATTCAAATGGATATTGAAAGGGTGAAAGTTATCTAGCAACTAATTCTTCTATTGAATAGAAGTGGAGTCAAATCTTTCTTTGGCCAAGTTAATTTTCTTCAAGCTTTTGTGCCAGATTTTTCTAAACTCACCAAAGATATAATTAAAATGATGAGTGAGAAAGAAGTTTTTAAGTAGAATGGAGAAGATAAGAAAGCAATTGAAGAGATTAAGAAGTCTATTTCTCTGGCTCCCACTTTGGTCACTCGAGATTTTAAAAAAGATTTCATCATTTATGGTTATGCATTTGAGCATACGTTGTCAAGTATCTTAGCATGGAAAGATAGTCAAGGTAACAAATTCTCTATTGCATTCATGAGTGTGCCTTTGAGAAATCTTGAATTAAAATATCCACACATTGAAAAGAAATCATTTGGATTAGTAAAGGTTGCTAAGAAATTTAGGTATTACATTCTACATTCTCATTTTATTGTTTATGTTCCTCAAATTGCTATGAAAAGTATTTTAACTCAACATGATGTAGGACTGAATAAAAGAGGTACTTGGGTGGTTAACTACAAGAATATGAAATTGATATAAATCCAACAAACTTGGTAAGAGGGAAAGATTTGTGTAAGTTGATTGCTGAAAATATTCTTCTTACAGATGACAAAGAAGAATCACCTCAAGTTTTGTTGGTAAGTCTCACTGACTCATGGTTTTCCAAAGTAACAAATTACCTAACATATGGATATTGCCCTAAAGTAATGACTCCCAAGGAGAGAAGAGATTTGAGGTTAAAAGCCACAAAATATGTAATTGCTCAAGGTGTGTTATAAAAAAGGGGGATAGATAGAACTTATCTAAGATGTGTTGATGAAGTTAAACAAAAGAGATTACTCAAGATGTTCCATGAAGAAGTGTGTAGAGGTCATTTTTATTCTTTTGTCACATCCTTTAAAATTTTGAGAAACTACTTTTACTGGCCTGGTATGTTTTGAGATGCTCATTTGTATGTCGAGGATTGTGAAAACTATAAATATTCACAGGAAAGTCTTAGTTAGCAACACTACCTCTTAGACTAGTTGTTATTGATGAACCTTTTAAGCAATGGGGCATCAATTTCATTGGACCTATAAGTCCAATATCTAGTGTAGGTAATATGTTTATCCTAATAGCAACTGACTATTTCACTAAGTGAGTTGAAGCTATTCTGAACAAGAAAAAAACTACTCAAGTGACTTGTGACTTTCTTATGAATTATATTTCAGTAAGATTCAAAGTGCTTACCAAGATAGTTGTTGATAATGCCTCTTATTTTTCTTCTAAATATATTACTATGTTCTTCTATGAAAATGGAATCACCTTAGTGCATGCTTCAGATCATTTCACACAAGGCAATGGCCAGGCCAAGTCAAGTGATAAGAACTTGGTCTCCATCATGAAGAAATTGGTAAATAGTAATGGTAGTTGGCATAATAAATTATATGAAGCACTTTGAGTAGATAGGGCTTCTACTAAGAGGGCTATAGGTATGTCTCTATTTGAACTAGTGTATGGAATTAATGCCCAATTCAAGTTGTCGTTGAATCTTGCTGTTGCAAAATTACAAACAGTCATAGAAGATTGCTATTTTTAGTCATCCCTAGAGAAAACGATTATGTACCTAATAAGACTAGAGGAAGAAATGAATAAAATGGTGCATAAAATCATAGAACATCAAATGAAGGTGAAAAAGATTTTGATCAAAATGCAAGACCAAGGAATTTTATGCCTAGTGATGAAGTTCTTTTATGGGATAAGAAAAATGAGAAGAAGGGAATTCATGGCAAATTTGAGTCATTATGGAAAAGTCCTTTCAAGATAATTGAACTGATTGGCCCCAATGTGGTGAAACTATCATATCTAAATGATGAGATCCTGCCATATACCTATAATGGGTAGGATTTGAAATTATTCAAGTTTTGAAGGTCCTTCTTTTTGTATATATTTAGCATAGGTTCCTGCTTTGGTTTTTTTAAATTTTGTTCTTCATTTTTTCTGCTTGCTTTAGATATCCTAACCAAGTTTTAGAGTTCTCTATTTATCAAGTGAAAACTAGCCCCCAGATAGAGTCGATGTTAGTTCATGATTTTTTAGAGTCACCATTTTTGTTCTTTATTTTTGGTTCACTCTTGTTTTCAAGCATTTTCATTTGAACCATTCGTTCGATTAAGATTCAAATGTATTTTGAGGTATGATACAATTTTCATCTTTTTCCAACCTCATTTCTTTGATTCATCCTTCTCTCAAGTTAATTGTTGATGAAGTTTTTCCCTTAGAAAATTTTGATCAGGAGTGATTTATCCTGAAACCATCTTACAAAAAGTTTGAAAGTTTCTTGGTATAAAATGTAAACTTCTTTGTACCCCTTCAACCTTTTGTACTCCTTGTACCAAGTTTGGATAGCACGAAGCCATCCTGAACCCTTTTTACCAAATGAGCTAGTTCACAGGTTCAATGCTTTGTCTAGTTCTCAAAGATATTGTTTCTTGGTGGGCCCAATTAACATGTAATATATACACGTGTAGAGGACACACAAAAACTAGATGCCTTGTCAAGTATGATGTGATCATGGGTGGTGTCATGTTTTAAGACTAAGTGCAAGTGATTAATGGTTGAAGTAAAGTCATCATAAATGATCACACCATAACCTTGATTTGGGAGTGTGAAAATAAGGATTTGGCACATGTAAAGAGAAGTAATCTTTTGAAGTACTTTTTTCTTGGTTTAGTGTTAGTCACTAATTTTTCCCATCACCTTACCTTCATGGCATGCCACAATTAATTTTTTCCTCCACATAATTAATGATCCCTTCATATTTTTTAGATGCATATAAAGAAGGTATTTCCTTTTAAAAGAGGGCATTAAGTTTCTTTTTTTTGTTTCAAATAATTAGTAGTAGGAAAATTGGAGAGAGCAAGCCTTCTTCCATATCTATAACGTGTTAACATCATAATTTTTTTGACACGTGAGTGCCAACACACTTAAACATATTCCACATTGGATGCCAAGTACATCATGCATGCCGAGTAGTTTTCAGATGCCGAGTGAAGATCAGCTGCCGAGTGAAAATTAGATACCAAGTGAAGTTCAGGTGCCGAGTATTAATAAGTGTCGAGTGTTAATAAGTGTCGAGTGTTAACAAGTGCTGAGTAACATGAGGTGATGAGTAATACAATTTTGTTAAGGTGCCGATCTATCCAAGAAATAGTTTGTGCCGAGCATCAGCAATACTTCAGGAGCTGAGTAACTCAGTATATCAGCATAAGAGTTTGTAATTGCACAAACTATGATGCAAACAATTTTTACAGCTGACATAAGGTAAATCTCAAAGGATTTAATGATGAGATCGAATCTTTTATTTTCCCTATGCAATTTGCCTGCAGGCAATAAGAAAAATGCTAAAGGCATGCAACCAATCAGCAAAAGATAAGCATTGAGCAAAAAATGAAGATTGAATATGGATTGTAGATCCATACCTAACCCTAAATCTTAAAATGTCTTTATAAGGAAGAAAAAACTTCATTGTAAAGTGTAAGAAACAAGAGGTGTGAAAAGACATACAAGGGTTCGTAAGGAATTTTATTTTCAGAAGTGAGGATTATCAGATCATGAAAGGATCTAGATTAGAGAAAGCAGAACAAGTGCCTGCAATCAGCAATCAAAGATTGTAATCAGTCAGGTTTATTGTACCTAATATTCTCTAGCAATTGTATTAGAATGAAAAATCCTATGGTGATAGGTTAGCTTAACAGCTATTTCGATAAATCCTTTAACAAGGTAACACTTCATGTTAAGTATTTTGAAATCCTCTAACCAGGTCACTATTGACACAGTGTAAAGCCTTTAATAGGGCAAAAACCATCAGAAGTGGTTGAACAATATTGCTGCAGTAATTTTTGTGGGTATCATTCCCACCCCAGTTTTACCTTCTTATTCCTAGAGGGTTTTTGGGTTACCAAATTCCAGTGTTAAGTGTTGTTGATACATGTGTTTTGTTACATGTTTATTTGATGTATTTACATGCATGCAATTTACTTTCAGTTAAAATTTTTATTAGCTAAAGTATGATACTTATGATTCACCCCCCCCCCCCCCCTCATAAGTACTCTTTCCATATTTGAATATTCGAACAATTGGTATCAAAGCTAATCCGGGTTCTCAAAAGGAAAAGCCTAACAACTTGGAGGAAAAGATCTAAAAATGGAAGCCTTCAAACTTGGAAAGATCATTGAAAATCAGGTGATAGATGTGCAACTTGCTTTGCATAGCTTGGAGGAATTTAGAAACAAGTTGAGAAACTCACTAAAAAAGAGGAAGGATCTAGCCATAGCTGAAAATTATATACACTACAAGGAGATTGATACCACCAACATATTTTCTAGTGGAGACACTAAAGAGTTTGATGCAGCAATAGAAGAATTGATGGAGAAAAATAAAATTCAAGTAGATGAGATAAGATCTCTCAAGATGGAACATGAATCACATGCCATAATGATATGTGAAATTATTGAACACAAGAAAAGAGCAGTTGAAGACAAAGTGATGTTGGAAAATGATAAAAGAAATCTTGCAAACAGACTTGAAGAAAAATGTACTGAACTGACAAGGATCTCAAACATGCAGATGGATACACTTGCCCAAATGATGAACCTTCATCATGAACTCAATGTAAAAGACATTGAGATCTCCACCTTGAAGATGCAGAATGAAAAAATGTAGAATGAATTGAACAGAGAAAAAGAGGTAGCAGAGAATCTCAATAAATCAAGTGAAGCCATCAAGTATTTTGAATAGTTGCTAAAATCACCAAAATCTGCCCATGATACATCAGGACTAGGATACAATAGCACTGAAGTTGGAGAATCATCAAAGAGTGTTGAACAAAGAAGTGATAAAGGTAAGAATTCAAAACCCACTTGTCATTATTGTAATAAGAAGGGACATACATCTAATGTGTGCAGGAGTAGAAGATTCAATCAATCAAACATACCCAAAAGTTTCTGTCACAAGTGCAACATGCAAGGACATATGACACAAAATTGCAGATCCAATGTCACAAGGACTCAAAAATTTGATGGACATTGTTATAATTGCAAAAAGTATGGACATAGGGCATTTGAATGCAGATCAAAACCTATGTGGACATCAAATCAACCAGCAAAAGTAGAAGGAAATAGAATTCATTATCATTGGGACTACAACACCAGGTATAGTTGTCACTATTGTCAAGAATATGGACATATACCACAGAACTGTATAACAACACATTTCAAAGGAAACTACAAAAGATGGTTGAATCAAACTACATGTTTTAGTTGTTTGAAGACTGGTCATATCAGCAAAAACTGTCCTACAAGATCAAAGGCACCCAAGATTGAAGATAACAAAGGAAAACAAAAGATTGACATTGAAAAGATAAAAGTGCAAATGAATAAGACTTGGAAAAAGAAGGAAGAGTGCAACACATCAAGTGGAGGGATCACTTCACCCAATGGGTCAAGTGATCATACTTCATCAAACTAAGCACAAAAAAAAAGGGGGTACACAGGACTAATATACAAGGCTATATCATACATCGGTCCCAAGACAAAGAAGCTAAGCAAAGTATAAATCTACATGAAACAAGATGTCAAGATAAAAACTAAATGTTGATGCCGAACTGCCTTTGGATGCCGAGCTCCCACTAGCGACCGAGCTAATAACTGATGCCGAGTTGGATAACTCCAATGGAAGCTGAGTAAAAGGGACATAATGGAAGCCGAGTTAGGTCAAAACTTCTTTGGAAGTCAAGTTGGCAGTTGAGCATTCAATGCGATGAAATTAGGGTATATTATCACGATTTCAATTAGTTTTTTGCATCGCGATCAAGAAGCAAAGGAGAAGAAAGAGAGCTGAGCGACTTCATAGCAAGAATCCAGTATTTCTAGTAGATTGCAACCTCATTCAACACATTTTTCATCGATCTAAAGGTATTTTCATTTGTGTCAAGCTATGTAGTTTTATACCCATTTGTTGTATAAACCCTAGTTCGCAAAATGGCATTAAGTTCAAAGAAAGTCGGGGAGAAAGAGTCTTTTGAAGTCTAGTTAGTTTCAAATGAAGTGAAGCAACCTAATTTCTGCCCTATTCCTGATGTTGCTTACAAAAATGACCCAGCTGGAGCTCTCTCCCACATTCCCGCAAAAGTTTTAATGGTTCAAGATGTGAGAAAATGTTACAATTGCAAGATAGGAGCTCTAGGAGATATGGAAATTAGACAAGCTTATGATAAACTATGTGTAGATGGAACATTGAAAGAAGAATTTAAAATCGTTGAAAGAAAGGGTTTGACTCGAGTCTTAAGTTTTCCCACCGTATTTAAAACTAAATGGATTAGACTTGTATTGAGCAGAATCCATGGTGGAAACTTGTGGTTAGAAGATATGCCCATCAAATTGACAAAGGAAATTATACATAGAGTAATAGGGTACCCAACCCTAGATCGGTACAAGACCCTAAGGAGTGAATCAAAGGAGGTCATTGAAAGGAATACTGGTGCACAATGGAACAAAAGAGGAATGACAATTCATGCTATAAAGGATCCTCTA
This sequence comes from Cupressus sempervirens, assembly GCA_028749045.1. Lineage (NCBI taxonomy): Eukaryota > Viridiplantae > Streptophyta > Pinopsida > Cupressales > Cupressaceae > Cupressus > Cupressus sempervirens. The sequence continues at coordinate 61,500,982 of CM053783.1, forward strand.
GTTGAGTTTGCTGTTAGAGTTATTGCTCACAAATTCTATCAATCTAGTAGACTCAATGGTGTACCATGCATTGCAGTAGATGTAGGTTACAAATTGGTGAAAAAGGATCATACTTATGATCTTGCAGAACTGCAACTGCAACAGATCAATGAAAACCTAGCTGCCATAAGAAGAACAAAGGGCACACAATGCAAATTTGGAGCAATCTTAGTTTGCATATTCTTTTATGTATAGAATGAATTTCCTTCTTTTGGTAAAATAGCATGGAGGAATGACAGAACCATTATTGCACAAATTAATGAATATATAGAGCAAATGGGAGAAAATTTTGATACTTTGATGACAAGCTATTTTGAAGATTTCAAGAAAGCCATGAAGCAAAGGTCAAGGATACCAACTTCATTAGTGGAAAAGCATACTAATGATATATGTTTCTTAGTTGACATTGATTTTACTTACATTCAAGCAGTAATACCAAGAGTAAGATGGCTAAGGCCATTCAGATACAAAATCAATATTGATGAGGCATCAACAGCAATAACTACATTGTTGGTAGTAGAAGCAAATAAAAATGCACCACATTTTGGCACTTATGATGTGGTAAGATCAAAAATAAACATGGAATTAAAAACTACTTCTACATTGAAAAAGAAAGATAAATTAATTGAGAAGATCAAGGAGAAGTTTGGAAAAGAAATTGAGGTTGAGGTAGAAGAAGAAGAAGATGAAAGTGAGGATGAAGATGAGTAGGAACAAGGGCAAATGGAACTAGCTCAAGGTCTTGGAGAAGACAAGGAGGAAGGTGCAGAGGAAGAAGAAGCCAAGGAAGCACCAATTGAAGCCAAGCCAAAGAAGAGAAAGGCAATAGAACAACCTTCAGCCAAGCCCAGATTGAAGAAAGCTGCCACTCCATCACCTCAAAAGCCAACAACACGAGCATGAACAAGAGCCTCTACTCAAAAGGCTAAAGAGGAAATTACCAAGAAGAAACAAGTCAAGGAATCACAGGAAGAGCCGAGGAAAAGAAGAAGATATGTTGCTCAACCTGACACTGATGATGAAGAACAAATAGAAAAGGTAAGCAATTCATCAGTTGATACCCTATGTAAAAAGATTGCAAATGGTGACTTGAATAATTTAAATAAAGTTGATTTTAGTAAATTTAATAAAGAAGAACAAAATAAAATATAAGAAACAGTGTATGGAATGATGGCACAGTTCAAGTACACTCTACTTGAACTAGATGGTCAATTGCCAAAGGAGCTGTCAAAAATTGTAGAAGATAGATGGTATTTTTGCTTAAAAATGGAGAAGGAGATGAGGGAATCAACCCTAGCCAGTGTATTTCTGGATTTGACCAGAGAACAAGTCAGAAAAGTAGTCAAAAGTCATAATAATAGGTTTACACCCAAATATAGGGCATTCTTTATACTTCAAAATAGAATGGAAGAGATTGTTCAAAGAACAATGAAATCGTGGAAGAATTTGTATAAAAAGATTGAAGATTTTCTTCAAGAAGAATACAAGGAAGAAGCAGCTATAACAATAGAGGAGAGGAGAAAAAGGAAAGAAGAAGAAGAAAAGAGAAGAGAACAAGAGAGGAAAGAAGAAGAAGAAAAGAAAAGAGAAGAAGAAAAGAAAGATGGAGAGGAGGAAGAGACACAAAAATAGGATACAATGGCAACAATTGAGCCAGAAGAGCAACTAGATCAAAGTGTGCAAGACACACAATTGCCACCCCCTAGCCCTCCAAAAGCATCCATCCCATCTGTAGATACAATAACAATTACCGATGTTCCTAATACTTCTGGTCAGAATATCAATCCACTAACTGCAAAAGATCTGAAAAGAATTCTTGACCAATCAACACAACAAGCAATATTATGTGCAGATCTAGTATTGGTCAGTATAGATGAGTTACAAAAACTAGTAGAAAGTATAGTTAAAGATAAGGTGAATACACAAGAACCACCTTCTATCATAACTACTAGTAGTCAATTTGAAATACCAACAAGTATAATTGATGCTTCAAGACAAAAGCAAAGTGCAGCTGTAGAAAAAGGAAAAGAACAAACTGGACAGACTATTACATCTGATCCTACAACACAAATACAAAGTGCACTTCCAGAGATAAAAATAATTGATCATGGTAGACATAAGGAGGGGGAAATAGTAAAAAGCCCTAAAGAACAGGAGGCAATTCAAACATTAATAAATTTGCCTACCTCAGGAACTCCTTCACACCAGCCATTGCAGATTTTAGCACCATCATCTAGTACTACCAGAGTTGCAAGGGTACTTCACTATGGAGACCCTGAATTAGATGAAGAGATAGTCATACTGAGCTATGACTCAAAATCAATAACCATTGATCAAATAAATGAGGTGCAAGATGCACTAAATAGAAGGAAAAGATAGGAAATACTCAGGAAAGAGTATAAAAATAAGCAAACACTTTATGAGATCAAAGACATCTTTATGGATGCCTTTAGTTTGTAATCACCAGATGAGTCAAAGCATATCACAGAGCAACTAACATATATTGTTGACCAAGTGACAAATGAAGACCTAGAAAACAATGCAAAACTTATGGAATGGTCAGAAAGAAAATTTCAAGGGAAAGTGAATGAGAAAATATCAAGACAAATTGCACTTTCACAAGTAGAATTGGCAAAGCTTATTGATAAGGTGAAGAAGGTACTTGAGAATATATTCTCATTGTACAAAAATTTGTGTGATTTTTCATACTTCACACAAGAAACAAGCCAAAAGATACTGAGCTTGGAAAGAAATCTAAACATTTCAAGCATGCAACTACCGAGTGATCCAGCTCAAAGTGAGAAGCAATTTTTCTCAATCGCTTCACACTCACAAAGAAATAGCTGTCTTAATAGTAGATGAGGCTAATATTAAGGCCAAACTAATACAACTCCAGTCCTCCATTACCCCACATTTAGAGATACTCCATAAAGAGCAAGTATATGCTGAAAATGTACTCAAGAAAGATCCAAATCTTTCTACATTAAATGGATTTATTCAACTTACTGCCGAGACTGCTATCAAGCATAAGTCACTAGAAATTGATTTGAACAATTGGGATGTAGCTCTCAAAATGATTATGGAGGTAAATAGCACATTTTTGGCTAAATATGGTCTTAACCCTTAAACATTCTTTGACATAAGTGTTAAAAAGGGGGAGATATAGATTGTAAAGGGGGAGTATACAGATTAATAAATGGAGAACAGATAGAAAGGAGGAGCATTGATATACAGATAAGGCACAATCAACTTAGAGGGAGTTACAAAATTTTTGAGGTATATATTGTAAGTCACAAATTTTGATCAAAGTTTTCAATATGTACATACCAACAAATTAGTAAATGTACTTATAAGGTCAGTTAAGTGTTTTTGTCACTCATGTCAAAGGGGGAGATTGTTAACATCATAATGTTTTTGACACGTGAGTGCCAACACACTTAAACATATTCCATATTGGATGCTGAGCACATCATGCATGCCGAGTGATCTTCATGTGCCGAGTAGTTTTTAGATGCCGAGTGAAGATCAGCTACCGAGTGAAAATCAGATACCAGGTGAAGTTCAGGTGCTGAGTGTTAATAAGTGCTAAGTGTTAACAAGTTTCGAGTAACATGAGGTGCCGAGTAATAAAATTTTGTTAAGGTGCCAAGCTATCCAGGAAACAGTTTGTGCCGAGCATCAACAATACTTCAGGAGCCAAGTAACTCAGTATATCAGCATAAGAGTTTGTAATTGCACAAACTATGATGCAAACAATTTTTATAGCCGACATAAGGTAAATCTCGAAGGATTTAATGATGAGATCGAATCATTTATTTTCCCTATGCAATTTGCATGCAGCCAATAAGAAAAATGCTAAAGGCATGCAACCAATCAGCAAAAGATAAGTATTGAGCGAAAAATGAAGATTGAATATGGATCGTAGATCCATACCTAACCCTAAATCTTCAAATGTCTTTATAAGGAAGACAAAACTTCATTGTAAAGTGTAAGAAATAAGAGGTGTGAAAAGACATACAAGGGTTCGTAAGGAATTTTATTTTCAGAAGTGAGGATTATCAGATCACGAAAGGATCCAGATCAAAGAAAGTAGAACAAGTGCCTGCAATCAGCAATCAAGGATTATAATCAGTCAGGTTTATTGTACCTAATAATCTCTAGCAATTGTATTAGAATGAAAAATCCTATGGTGATAGGTTAGCTTAACAGCTATTTCGATAAATCCTTTAACTAGGTGATAAAATCCTTTAACAAGGTAACACTTCATGTTAAGTGTTTTGAAATCCTCTAACCAGGTCACTATTGACATAGTGTAAAGCCTTTAACAGGGCAAGCCTTTAACAAGGCAAACCATCAGAAGTGGTTGAAAAATATTGCTATAGTAATTTTTGTGGGTATCATCCCCACCCCAATTTTACCTTCTTATTCCTGAAGGTTTTTTGGGTTACCAAATTCTAGTGTTAAGTGTTGTTGATACATGTGTTTTCTTACATGTTTATTTGATGTATTTACATGTATGCAATTTACTTTCAGTTAAAAGTTTTATTGGCTAAAGTATGATACTTATGATTCACACCCCCCCCGCCTCTCATAAGTACTCTTTCCATATTTGAATATTCCAACATAACGGTCATTACTCTTTAGGTAACCCTTCTACTTTCTAGTTATTTTTCTCCCACCTATTGAGAAAAGCATATTTGTGTTTGTTTCTTTCTTTTCAAATACAAGTAAAATTCCTAAATCATGAAGTCTACACTGCATCTATTCAGGAATACTCATAGTTTACAATGTAAATCACCTATAGTATTGAACACAGATCTATTAGGGGTTGATTTGGGGGGTATTATAGAGAGATTGTGGGAAAGATTTGTGAAATATTTTTCTACTAAAGTGTTGGATACTAAACCCCTCATGGCCTCCACTTTCCCACCAGCCTACCCTTGTCTAGAACTAATTCAAGAGTGCATTCATATGTATAACATATCTAAGGGTAATATATTGAAGAAATATGGAAGTATTTTGTTAAGTGTCAATAGGGAAATTGTGTCTAGATTATTCCACCTAGAAGAGAAACAATTTTCTGACCTAACTCCTACCTTGTCCTCAACTAGATTTTTAGAACAAGAAAATGTCTATAGGAACACCTTAGCAAAGAGTTGAATTAAATCTTTCTACAAAGGTGGTTCTAGGTTACCCAAAACCTTGAGGAAAAGCCAAATGACCACTCAGGTCCAAGACATAATGGTTCTACTACATAGAATTTGTGGGTCCTCCAATGTCTCTATTTTTGAAGAATGGATGTATTTTTATATTCAAATTGTGTTAAAGGGCTCATAATTTCTACACTAGGCATAATTAATAGCTAACTCTTTCAGAGATCAACATAAAGTTACTCTAAATTTAAAAAGGAACTTTTTCATGTCATTCTATTTGATGTATATGCTAGCTAGCACTCATGATTTACAACATTTACCACATGAAACCTAGACTAAGAACATTACCATTTATAATTATTGCCCCTTGTAGCACAAAGATAAAGTTTTGGAAGATTTTAGTAGGGTCCATGATGTCTTTTTTGGAAAGTTGTGTTTTGAATTGAAAATCCCCTTGCACCATAGAGTGTCCCCTGAGTCTCAAAAGATCATTCAATATTTTGGTAGCCTATACATTGAATTCCCAAGATTTACTTATCTAAGAGTAGGAGGTTTTGATGAAGAGGCTATATTCTTTCCTAGGTTTTCTCTTGATTTCTTTGTCCTGGCAAAAGTAGCTTGGCAATTAATTGTTGTAATAAAAAAATTCTTAGCTAAGGAAGATTATGATATTATTTTCCTGCTTAAGCTAGACAAATTGACATGTGAAAGCATGGAAGATGCAACATGTATAAGCTTTGACTTGGTTAAACTTGCTTTTGGCTTCTATCAGGCTAGACTAGATTTTGATAGCAAGACAGTTATTCATAACATATTTGAAACTCATGCAAGGATTGTACATGTCTCTAATGTGGAAGATTTTTGGGAGGATTGTACAGATAAGTTAGAGGTGAAAAGAAGAGGGTTGTCTAGGTTCACTATTATGCAAGTCCATATTTTTCAATTGATACTAGGTGTAGATATTAGAGACATAGAAGAGGATAGAACATATATCCTAGCTCCCCAAGAAATTCAATTAGTAAATTATAACACAATTGCTATAGATTGCAACTCTAAAGAAGAGGATACTATTCTTGAACAAATAATAGATTTCATTGAAAAGAAAAAGTCTTGGTTGAGAATGAAAATGACACATGCATTAGTGACTAGATTGACCTTGTTTCTAATGTTGATCTTACAATTGCAGGTAACAGAAGGTTGTCAAGGATTTGTGAGAAGAAGATCCATAATCCCCCTCTTGTGAAAAAATCATGTTCTAACAAGAAAATCGAAATGTCAATACTAGTAAAACTTCACCATGTAATCCAGGTATATGGAAATCCAGATAAAGATCTAGCTATGAGCTTATTGATAATAGCCAAAGAGTTTAGATGATTGTGGGTTTGTCTCCTCTAAGGATGGAAGTTGTAAACAATCCTGAAAAAAGTACTGAGTTGCAACAAGATGCTACCACTCCTAACTAGCTTACAGCTTCAATAAATAGTGAGAGGATTTTAGTTCCTATTTCTTTCCTTGTTGACAACATTGTGAGAAAATACACCAACAAGGCCCCAAAACCTAATATGACTAAAAGCATAGCCAAAATAACTTTTGATAGTGCAATGGGGAGGAGTATACCTAAAGTAACCACCTACAATCAAAAAGAGGGAATCGATAAATTAGATCTAAGTAATTTTGAAACCACATGCACAGATTTGGGGGTGATCAGCTGTGAAACAAAAGAACACTAGGTAGAGGCATCTACCAAACAAATCATGCTATAGTGATGGAAAGATAGGATTGAAAAGAAGAAACTAAAAGTTGAGAATAATGCAATGGCCAAAAATATAAATTGATTGAAAGGTCAGAGTTTGGTTCCTGGTAACTAATCATAGCTCACCTTTGATTCCAATGCTAATAAAAATCAATAATTACTAAGGATTTAAAAAAAGGAAAGATAACGATGTCTACAGTGTTTAGTTGGATTAGCCTAGTAACAAATTAGGTTGCTAAACTCATGCAAAATCTACATGAGATTTTTTCTCTAGTCGGAGTTGTAGTTGATGAATCTTGCATTCAGGTCAACAATTTGGAAAGGTGAAGTCAAGAAATTCTCAGCCATGGAAACCCAATTGGTAGAAGTAGAAGATTTTAGGCCAAAAATTTTTCTAAAGGAGAACCTATTGTAGCATGTGGACGTAGGATTGATTCAAGTTTTAAGAAAGAATATAGCCTTGAGGGTATCCAATTACACTTCTGCTATTTCCAAAATGCAATCATGCAAAAATGAATTCAAAACATTGCTTGAACATGTAAGCAAGGATTTTCAATCCATCGGCTAAACCTTCTCCAATCCTTTTAAGGAAGGAGGTTTTGATGTGGAGACCATGGTCAAAAATATGAAGAATGTATGAAGTTTGTGAAAGATAAAATTGATCTCACATCATTTGATTTCTCCAAGGTTGCCAAACATGAGGTAATGTAAGGCATATGCACTCTACGACTCCCCAATTACTCAGATACTATGAATAAGATGAAACTAGATAAAGACATCTAGAAAAATTGACTACAAAGCATCAAGAGCCCGAATACAATTGCCATGACAGAATTCATGAACGTGTTCAACATGTGGAAGCTGACACATGGACTGGGTGACACTAAAGATGAGGAGGAGGAAGAACTACTTGACCAATTGGCAGATGATTAGTGTTATCTTTTAAATTCTTTCAAGACATTTAGTTTATGTTTTTAAAAGTTAAATTATGAGTTTGTGTACCCTTATGTTGGTTTTCATAACTACTTTTAACTATCTGAGAATCAATTTTTTGGGGAGATTCTCAAATAGCTTTCTATTTAAGTCTTAAAGTTAGTGGTGTTTAAGGTTGGTATTTTTTGATGGTTATCATACTGTGGCCATTTCTATCTATGTTTTATACCTATGCAAATGTTTTAAGTTTCTAGCATTGTATCTAAACAATATTGTTCTTTTGGAAAGAAAATGTTTGAATGTTCAAAGGTGTTATGCTTTGAATTTATTCTTTATTGATTTAGTATTGAATCGATATTGAGTCATTGAAATTCCTTTGATTCTAAATAATTATTTTTATGTTATAAGAGTTTTAGTTTTGAATGTTCTTCAAGAAGTGATTGATAGAGAAACTATGTGTTCTCTCCATTGTTTGTGTTCTTGTTTATTTAATTTCTATTTATTAGGTTATTCCTCTATCTAAGAAAAGATGGGAAGCCTTAATACTTTTTGGTTAAAAGTAGCTCTCATTTAGGAGGTAGTTTTGATTGAACATCTAATAAGGAAGCTAAATGTTACCAAAATTTAGAGAAGAAAGTTGTAATCCTATTGGTACACCTATGATAACTGGTCACAAGTTATCTCGCAAAGATGAGTCACCTACAATTGATCAAAAGAAGTATAGATCTATCATTGGAGGTTTGTAATTTCTAATTCACACTAGACTAGTTATAGAAAATGTAGTTGGGAGAGTAGCTATATTTCAAGTTGATCCTAAGGAATCACATTATGCACTAGTAAAGGGGATATTTAGATATGTAAAGTGTGCACTTGATTTTGGACTATGGCATGATAGATAAAGTCATTTTGCTCTATTTTTTTATACTAATGTAGATTGGACAAGTAGTATGTATGAAAAAAAGAGCACTAGTTGTGAAGCATTTCTCCTTGGAGGAAGATTGGTTTAATTGCTAAGAAAGAAACATGATTTTATTTTAGAGAGTGCAATAAAAGAAAAGTATGTGACATTAATAAATAATGGCAATCGGATTATGTGGATGAAGCAGATGCTAAAAGATATTGGGATAGAATTTTTAGACCCTATTATCATACATTGTGATAATAAGAGTACAATAAGTATGTCTAAGAATCCTATATTTCATTCTAAGAAAAAGAATATATCTATTAAGTATCATTTTTTGAGAGAGAAAGTTGTAGAGAAAGAAATCTGATTGGAGTATGTAAGTACAAAAGAGTAGATTGTAAATATCTTTGTGAAGCCTTTACCTAAAGATACATTTGAGTGTTTGCAAGTTATGCTTGGGGTTATGCCCCTACCTACTTCTGAGTAGTTGATATAGAGATTTCATTAGTCTAGTGGTACATAGAAATATTGTTTATCTAGACTGAATGTTAATTCTTCTTGTATGGGGAAACAACTAAGATGAGTAGAGCCATTAAGGACTATTGGTAGTTCATATAGAACAATGTCTTTGGACACTTGAGCTAGTTGAAGACTCGAGGAAGATGATTGACATAATGAAGCCTTTGTTAGTGATTTTAATGGGGGAAAGTATACATGAAAATCATATCGTATGAAAGAGGGAGAGACTGTATAGATGATATCTCCCATGAATGTGGGAGAATTATTATTGATGTTAATGGGGAGAAGTTCCAAATAATTGATTTCCATCCATGAAATAATGAGATATTTTCTTGTGAATTAGAGTGCGAACAACTGATGTCAATCCTAAGAGTCAGAAAGGACCGAAAATGAAGTGTTCTTGTGAATTTTAGATTTGATTGATGAAGAGGATTTGAAAATAAGAGAATAGGAGAACAACAGAGTTTAGTTTGGTATTCTTGGAACTTTTATGCTTTTCATCTATGTTAACATCAATGCCAAAGGGAGAGATTGTTAGCATGAATGTTGATGGAATCAATTTTGGAGAGTATATTAAGAATTGGAGAGATTGTTAGCATGATTGACATGTTCCATTCATGATTGTGTTTGTCATTAATGTCAACATAGCACCTAATAGGCCAATATTGGGGCAAATAATTAAGAAATAATTAACAATTTATGATAAATTGTGGCTGGTCTATACGTGTCAATCTAAGAGCATAAGCTTGCAAAAGGTGTTTGAGAAATATGCTATCAACGGATGAGAGTTATGATTTGAGTGATTGTGCATGTAACTAAAAAACACGAAAATGAACCTATGGAAAAGTAAAATAAAACTACAATAGGAACTATCACTTTCTGCAATAGGAACTCAATTGAAACCTACTAAAACAATAAGAACATTAAAAATGAAAATGTCTTTTCAAACAAAAATAATGATACAAACTAAAATAACTCCAGAAATCAAACTCAAAATTCCAAAGGACACTAATCACTAAGCAAAAAGAATGTCACGTTGAATAACTGATCTAACATACTAATATTTGAAATGCAAATCTGATTTAATAGTTTAAATATGATAGTAACTATTAATAATGTATTGACTAATCTGAAATTTGAAATATAGTGGGAACTTGCTTTGCTCAATGAATAAGATAAAACATTAATAATTCTATTGTTCAAAAATACTGATATGCAAGTCTGACTATTAATTTAAACAAAAGACTATACTATTGAAACTTCAAACTCACCATACTTTAAATAAAAACATAAAAACACTCTAGAAGTCCCAAGAAATGGCCCCCCTCCTTAGTCCATTAGGTAGTGAGATAGAAAATGTTGAGCATAGGGTTGATTAGCATAATACATAATCTTTTATTTCTCAGAAGAATAGTACAGGATTGTCTTTACATCTTCATAATATAGTGCTTATATAGACATCACATACCAAGTATGTACAATAATACATGACTTATTTTTGGCTAGAGGCCAACAAACTACTGACCTATGTAAATTAAAACCATGAATATGAAACTAAAATACTTGGTGGTTTTTTTATGGTTGTATACAACAACATATTTAGGCTAAAATGACCTACACATTTTCCATCATACAAAACTGATTCTCTTCCTTTAGTTAAGTATTAAACAATTTAATAATTGTAAGATATAGCAATGGCTCCTTTGAATCTCACAACAAGAATACTTTATAGATTTCTTAGCCTTAAACTAAGAATAAACAATGGTAAAATCATCATTTCATAATAACCAATCTGATAATTGCACCAATGTCAATGACTTTGATGATGCATTAATAAATATAGCTAGAGCACCAAGATTATGTGGTAAATAGAAATGATCATTGGTTATTTCTCCAAAGTGCAACATGAAGAGCTTGTAAAATAGGAAATAGGAACATCTACACTCATAAATCAACATGTTGTAATTATAGCAATTAGTAAAACAATTCAATAATGCATTTTCCACATTTTAATCCCAAAACTTCATTAAATACTACCTATATATGTTAAACCATATGCAACATAAAATAGTAAAATTGAACAAATGGGAATGGAAATGGAATGGTGAAGTAAGTGGGAAAGTACATAAACTGGATTAAAATATGGAATTAAGTAGGTTGTAATTGGTTCTCATTAGCACCATTTTTGTGAAGACTAATAGAGTAGAAAGACACAAAATGAGGTCATATGGATTGAGTATTGATAATCAAGTAAAGTGTAGTTAAGGACATATTCTATACTATGTTCTAATGACTTAGTTAAGTGTGCATGAAGAAAGTCAAAAATATGTAGAAGATATACTTGATTTATAAAGAATAGTATACAAACAAAGTATTTGAGAATCAATTTCTAATGTTTGGATTGGATCTCCTAACAAAGATAGAATCTTGATATACAAAGTTAGACAATGATAGAATATATCCTAGTAATTATGTCAGTGAGTGTGCAAGGTCAGAAGTCACACATGTAAGAAGTTGTAAAGACCATGAGCTTACAATAATTTGCAATTGCGAAAAGATGTAAAGTTTTGTAATATCTTAATAAGGTCCTATTTATAATTATTTGGAAAATCCTCAAGGTAGAAACAATGAATTTTTTGAGGATATGGTATAAAGAAAGGATATATTTCTCATGATGAAGTATGTGTGGTTGAAGTAATTCAAGTGTGAAATGCAAAGTATTTGGTAAATGCAAGTAAGTGATCCAAGGGATTATTGGATGCAAAGTTGGTGATCTGGTATCAAGATCACAAGAGGTTTGGCATGGTGAGAGGACAAAAAAGGATCTATACCTTACTATTATTCTACAAGGAATAATATGGAGATTAGTTGGATAGTGAGCTCAATGATTTTACCCCTGAAGCTATTTGGATAGTGGGTACATTTTCCTTCTATACCTACTAATAGGGTTGAAGTCTCCTAATAAGGACTAATATGTATTGAATGTATTTCACTGGCTCCTAATAGAGTCCATCCTCTAATAAGGATATTTTATTTTAGTATGTCATTTTGTGGGTACCATCCCCAATGGGGTTTTCCCTTTGATCAAAGGTTTCTGTAGTTAACATATCTAGTGTTATTGCATATGATTCATCTTGTTATGTTTTTTATTGTATTTTTTACATGTTTAAGGATTAATAAGGTTGATAAATTTTTTAATAGTTGGATAACTAATCCACCCCCCCACTCTTAGTTATCTTGGTGAACTTTACTTTCTAACACTTAGATGTTTTGCATCTATATTGCCATCAATTCCAAATAGGGAGATTGTCAGCATGAGTACTAATGATTCTCCTATGGGGAAGTATATTAGCACTACTAGAGATATGATTCAAAGCTTATGTGTTGCATTCATGATGGTGTTTGTCATTTATGTCAACGTACTAGTTATTATAGTGAAAATTGATAGAGTTGCAAAGGTAGGAGCATTTGGCATGGTTCAAGGATTTAAGATTAGGTCATGTGCACTTGATTTTATGTTCCAGATTATGTCTAGATGCTACTGATAAGAGTGTACACATAAATATGAAGACTAGAGAGAATTGTGAGGATTTTAGTGAAGGCAACTTTTAGACAATGTCATTTCTGGAAAATGGGTACTGTTGTTTTTATTCTATCTCCTCATAGGAAAGGAATTTTTATAAATGACTTGAGATAGAGGTTGAGAACTTGTTAGAAATTCCTTTTTTTAGAGGGAATAATTTTAAGATAGAGGGAATAATTTTAAGATCATTGAGTGAAAAGTTATGAAGAATGTAATCAAAATATTCATTTATAATCTTGGATAAAATATCAATTATAATGTAAAATGTATTTTAGTATATAAATATGGTTCCATATTATTATTATAAATTGGGAAAGCCTCAAAGATAACTCAAATTTTTTTTTTTTTGAATTGGTATAAAGGAAATATGTTTTTCTTGGAAGTAAAGTATGATATATGAGCATATCTTTGTAATATGTAGTGTACAAACTTGATATGTGAACTTCTGAAGATCAGATAAAAAGGTTTGTGTGGTAGTGTTTGAAATATAAGAGGGGTAAGTGAGAGGGGAGGGGTGAATCAATTATCACAAAAAAAAATCCATGTCTCTTAGATGTCAATACAAAGTTTCACTTATCATGCAATACTAGATAGCTCGATTAACACTAGAATATTACTGTCACTCAATTAACAAAATAATCATAAGATTATTAAACTATTTTTATCCCTTTACTAATTTAATTGTAGAAATGTAAAGCATAAGAAAATAAAATGAACACTGATGACACCAAGATTTAATGTGCAAACCCAATTTGGGAAAAACCACCTTGCAACTAGTCACAATAATTTTTACTCTTCTAAAGTGAGTCTTGTTAGGAGCCAATCCTATTAAAGGTTACAAAATATACTATTAAGTATGACCTTGTTAGAGGATTTGGATCACCCTATTAGGAGTGGCCTAGTTAGAGGCCTCCCAACACTTCAATCTTGAAATGTCACCTTGTTAGAGAATTTACAAAATGATTGTTAAGTCAACTCTGTTAAGAGATTTCTTTACTGCTATAGTGGTTAGAAAGTAATAGTAATTTGATTGAATTTATGAAGAAACTTTCTTTAAAGATTTAGATCTTTATTTTGGCTTCACCTTTGAATCCTTCCTAATTAGATGTTCTTTGGACTTTATATTCCACACTTTCTTACTCTTCATTTTTCCTTTTCTCACATATCCATCATTTTCATATTACAAATCTTATCTCTTGTCTTCTCAACTTGAACTTTCTTATATATCATAAGCTAGGAAATTCAAATTCAACACCCTCTCAAAACATTAATAAACATTCAAATGTTTGGCCTCCATTAATAAAATATTTGAAAATTACATTTTGTTGTTAGTCGGTCAACACTAGAATTGAACACTCAGTTGACAGTGTGACTTGTTCAATGCCTGACCGCTCAGTCAATACTACAAGAAGAAATCTTTTCATTAATGGACTACTTGTTTAGTACTAGAAATTATTCATTATCCAACTGTTGAGATATACAAGGTTAATACTGCAAACTCTACATTGCTTAGTTAATATTGACATTTGTGTAAACATCAATGACAATATATGATTGAATAATTATTTCCAACAAACTCCCTCTTTGGAATTAATCACAACATGACATGTCAACATAAGCTAATAAAAATATGATCAATTAGATAATATCTTTAGTTTCATTTTGACTCTCATCCATACCACCTCCTCTAAGATTCAGCTTGAATTTATCTCTATTGCTTTGCTATTACTTCTCTTCTATCATATTCTCTCTCTTAGTTGGGCATTCCATCATATGAATATGAAGACTCTCCCTCTATCTCATTGATACTAATATTTTCACAATATTTCATGTCAAAAATAACTTCTCCCTCTTTGACATCATTTTCCAAAGGATACAAACTCCAAAATTATAATGTACTTTTTTGTATAGATTCATATGTAATATGCTCTGCATCACACTACATCAACTGGATCGATCTTCAATGGAGCTTGGTTTATGCCTCACTATCTTTTGTATTAGTGAGCATCAAATAGGGGACTAACCCCTAGTTTACCTCTTAGATACATAAATGCATCCTTAGGTAAATCTTTAGTTAATATATTTTCTATTTTCTCCTTGGTGTTCACATATTCCATTTGCACCTCTTTGTTTTGAACCAATTCCCTTAGGAAATGATATTTGACTGCAATATGTTTTGTCTTTGAGTGCATCATGATATTTTTGGATATATTAATTGCACTTGTGTTATAAAAAATAGATAACCATTGGTTCCTTGATTTCTTCCTTCATTCTTGACATCAATTATTTAATCCACATTATGTTAGAACAATTAAATTTTGCAGCAACATACTCTACTTCTACTGTAGATTGAGAAATACATTTTTTCTTCTCACTTGTCCAAGACACTAACCTCTTTCCAATGAAGAATTCTCCTCCACTAGTTCTTTTTTTATCATTAATATTTCTTATACAATTTGCATCAGTAAAGGCTCTTAACTCAATATTTCCTCCTTTCTTGTACCATAACCCATAATAATTAGTTCGTTTTAGATATCTCAAAACTATTTTGACTTCCATTTTGTAATTTTCTTTATGATTAGTAGAAAATTTTGGAACTATGCCAACTACCAATGCAATACCAAGTTTGGTGTGAACCACATACTGAAGTTTCCCAATCATTGATCTATAAGTAGTCCGGTTTACCTCTTTTGAATCATTGTTTATTGATAGATTATGTCTAGTAGACATAGGTGTTCCAATTGGTTTAAAATATTTCATTCCAAATACTTTCAATGTTTCCCTTATGTATTTTGATTGAGTGATGAATACCCCATCCTTCATTTGATGAACTTGTAGACCCACAAAAAAATGATTTCTCCATGCAGAGACATTTCAATTTCTTTCCTCATTTATTCAACAAAGAAACTGCATAAAATATCATGTCCTCCAAATATGATATCATCTACAAATATTTTTGCAAGAAATATCTTGTTATGTGGTCCTCCTTTGATATACAAATTTCTGTTATCATTTTTCTTTTCAAAACTAATTTTTAATAGATATCCAAGTAGTCTTTCATACCATGCTCTAAGAGATTTTGGTGCAAGAGCACCTAGATAGGCTAAGGCTAGACCTAGGGATTATTTGGTGTTTTTGGCTTGTAGTGATGCTAGCCACATCACTAGATAAATAAGGGGAACAACGTGGTCATAGGGTGTGGATAGATAGGTTGCAAGAGCCAAAAATGGCATAGTTGCCATAATTGCTAAAAAGTTTCTCATTTAGCCTAATAGTGCAATTTAGGGTTTTGAGGGATAAATGGATAAATTAGGTGTTTAGATGACCTTATTAGTTTCTTTGTACCTATCTAAGGCATTTTTCATGGTTTAGTAGCAAATAGAGCAAGTTTGAGAAGCAAATATGCAAAATTGAAAAAATTGCTCATTCTTGTAAAGTTGTCATTGACAACTTTTGCATTTTTCTTGCAAATTGAGAAACTTATTCATGAGAGCTCTTCATCCACTTAAGTTAGTTTGGATCTTTCTATTATAAATAAGGATTACTAAAGCAGAGGGGGGGGGGGGGGGGGGGGGGTGGGTGAATCAGTAATCTATAAACTTTAGTCACCAACTAGATACTATTACTTACTTTAAACCATTTATAACGAAGAAATAAAGTAATGTTGAATAGTAACAATAGAAATGCATAAAGATAACACATAACACCATTTTTTTTAAATTAGGGAAACCCTGGCAAAGGGAAAACCCCAATGGGGATGATACCCACTAGATAATATAGTGATATATAAGTTCCTTGTTTGAGGATGGACCCCGTTAGGAGTCATTGAGAAAATTCAGTATTAGTACTCCCTATTAGGAGACTTTGAATCCATGTTAGGAGATTACAACCTTGTTAGGAGTTGTGGTCTAATGTATGCAAGAAGAGCCCACTGCCCAAACATGCAATTTCAACTACAAGAAGAGCTCACTGCTCAATCAAGTAATTTACTGTTATTTTTCTTCCTTGTTTAATCTCTAATCTTTAGCTTGATCTTGGATCACCAAATAGCTCACATAAAACTTTACATATATCACTTTCACAAAAGTTTTCTTACTTTGCAATCTTACAAGATAGCACTTACAAACACAATCAAACTTTTACAAGTACAATCACACACTTCTCATCACAAGAAGTCCTTTTTATAAATAACATGCCTTTAAAAATTACTACTATGTTGGCTAAGACCACAATTCACTTTTCCAAGTTAAAGTAAACATCTAGGATGTCGGCCCTAATTGGACAAGTAATTGTTTTAGAAAAAAAAACAATTCTTTCCTTCAATTTTGCTATCCTACTTCATCAAAACATTATTATCTCTATTCCATACAGTTTGTACAAACTTCCAAGGTTATACATGTCATGACTAACATGTATAAAATCTCCATGTAACTTTGCCATTCATAATATGATGTCAGGAACAAGTTAAAAACAAAATAGAACACTATTGTAAATCAAATTCTATACTTAAAGAATTTTTTATTTATCAAACACTAAGTATCTTTATTTCTGAGGTTTCCTGTGAACATGTACATCTTGTGTTGCTATAAATGACAATAATTACATATCACTATTAGCCAATTGTCAAAAAATTGAGAAACTTCTTTGTGAAAGCTCTTCAACCACTTAAGTTAGTTTGGTTATTTCATGCAAAGTCTATATAATACCAAATATAACTTTTTCCAAGGGTTGGAGAAAGTGGATTTTCTATTCTATAGCTTATGCAACAACAATTTGACATAAAAGTTTAGTGTTTATTTGTTCTTGGCATAAGTACAAATTAGTTTTAGTGTTTTCAATAATGGAAGTGATAGTGGAGATTGTTTTCTAATTCTATTTATAGTTTTTTTCTTTTAGCGTTTATGGTACTTAAGTAAATTATTTTGGACTTCACTAGTTTTTGAGTTTGAATAGAGTAGCATGTGGAAAATAGGAATCTAGGGCCACTTCCCAATGTATAAATTTTATGGCCTTTGGTAATTGGAACTAGACTCCATGTACATAATGTACAACAAAGGAGAGTCCATGGGAAGTACAATAGGCATTTTTAGTGTGAAGCCCTAGGCAAGGCATTACAGTTTGGTTAGGAATCACAGACTAGAAAATGAGTTGTAGAGTAGATTAAGAGCATAGAGACATCAATCCAAGAACATGTCAAGTGAGAAGGAGATGCAAGCTAGCACCAATCTAGAGGAGAAGTCCTGGTGAAGTGGAAAAACAAGTTTTTAAGGAAAAAAACACCAAAACCCTTATAACCCTTAATAATATGCTAAGTTTGTGATAGGGATGTATCAACAATTTTGGAACTTAAGAATTCCAAAATATTCAAGTTCACTAAAAAAGGTACTTGGAATGATATTTTTTTTGGGTACTTGTTAAGGGTTTATGCAAAATGTCTCAGTTTTTGTGCATTTGGAGGGCTAATCCTTATAGCTTTTTTCCAAGCATTTGAGTGCAATTTGACTTTTGGATTGCAAATAAATTACTATTTTATCCTTGTTTTGGGTTTGGCATATTGTTGAGTGGCCTAAGTTATAACTAGGTACCCATTTCATCATATGGGAGATCCAATCAACATTGGGGTTATGTTTGTTGTAGAAAGTTCATGAGCAAGGTTATAATAACTAATTGATGTGCACCAATTGAAGGAGTGGGATCTACTTGATAGATTACTTAGGTGAATATGGTGTGTTAGAAACCCTATTTTGGTTAGATGAAAGATCTAAGAAGACCCTAGAGATATTAGAGTTTGAGAGCAAGATTGGTTGTCACATCAGAGTGGTATCAGAGCAAGTTAAAGATTTTGAAATAGTTGGTGGATGTCTATAGCTACTAAAGAGTTAGTAGGTGAAACAATCATGGTGACTAATGAAAAATTAGCTAAGGAAGTTGATGAACAAATTGAGAAGAAAAAAGTCTTGAAGAATCCCTAGTAGTGGTGAAGGTGAAATTGGATGCATTTTTTGAAGTAGCTAGGAGGAAGGAAGAAGAGGAGTATGAGAAGGGTAAATAGGTAGTAGAGGAGAATGTAGTCCCTGACCCTAACCCTTTATTTAATAAAGATTCCTTCTTGAAGGCTATCAAAGCCCTTGGAGGAAAAGCTTTGGAAGGTGTACCACTTTTTAGTGGAAAGATGGACATAGATGTTGTCATGGACTGGATAGATGGCATGGAAAATGATTTTGAGTGTAAGGGGGTATCAGAGGCACAAAAGATTAAAGTGGCTAAATAAAGGCTTAGAGGTTGAACATTGACATGGTAGAAATACCTCCAAGATAAAATAATCACCATGGGTAAGACTCCCATAGTGAACTGGAAGGCTATGGTCACTAAAGTGAAGGAGAAATTCATACTTGAAGACTTTGAAATCCAACTCCACAAAAGAAGGAAAAGACTAAAGAAAAAAGACCTAGATGTAACCTCTTATATTGAGTAATCTCAGAGGCTATGTTTGAGATCTAAATAGTAAGAAGTGGAACCAATCAAAGTTTCAAGATATCTAGGTGGCTTGAAGTGGAATATCCAAGAGGATCTCAGTTTGTGGGCACCTACCATAGTTCAAAGATAAAATCAACTAGCTCTAAAGGTGGAGAAAAAGAACAAAAGGAAAGGATAGATGCAAGGGAAGAAATCAAAGAGGACAAAGGGGAGGCTACCAAAGTAGAGGTAGTGAGCAAGAGAATCAAGGTGAGAGAAAGCTCATAGAGAAAACTAGTGACAACTACTCAAGAGATGGTTATAATAGAGGAAAGGGTAATCAAGGGGGATCCAATAGAGGGAGAGGATCAGGCAGATCCAACTCATACTTTACAAGTATGGAATTTTATAACTGTGGATAGTTGGGTCATCTAGCCTATAGATTCCTAGACAAGACTTCTTCCTCAAACCAAGACAAAAGACTGGCATATGAGCAAGAGGATTACAACAAATAATCAAATGTGGACAACATTTAATCTGAAAAAGGTGAGAATCTAATGTTTAGGAGAGTGTTGATCAAACAACTAGCTCTTGATGAACCTAAACATAGAAGGGCATTGTTTCGCATAAAGTCCAAAATCCTAGGAAAAGTGTGCAAAGTGGTGATGGATTCAGGGTCTACTAATAATGTAATATTAGAGAAGGTAGTTACTAAGATAAAATTATAGAAGATACCTCATGACAACCCTTACAAGGTTACTTGGCTTAACAAGGGACATAACATCTTAGTGAATGAGCAAGCTTGTAGTAGGATACAAAGATAAGTTGTTGTGTGATGTATTTCCTATGGATGATTGCCATCTTTTGATAGGTAGGCCTTGGAAATTTGATAAGGAGATTGTGTATGATGGTAGAGCTAATTACATAACTTTAAAGAAGGGAGGTAAGTCCTTTAATATTCAGTCATTGCTAGAAGGGGGGAAACACAAGCCAAAGTACCTAGTATACTATTTTAAAGTGGAAAAGAGTTTATGAAAGACCTCAAGGATGAGGAATGTCAAAGTTTTGCAGTAGTGTTGAAGTCTAAAGCAAAAGAAAATTCAGACAAGCAACCCTTATCCAAAATTTTCTTGAAAAGTACAAGGACATAGTGAGTGATGGTACTCTAGCCACCCTACCTCATACGAGAGTTATAAGTCATCAAATTGATTTTGTTCTAGGTGCTTTCTTACCTAATAAAGAAGCATACAAGCTAACTCTAGATCAAAACTTAGAAATGGCAAGGCAAGTCCAAGAATTAATGGATCAAGGTTTGATACAAAAGAGAATAAGCCCATGTGCGGTCCCTATTGTGTTGGCATCTAAGAAGTGGGGAAAATAGAGATTATGTATGGACTCAAGAGCCATAAATAGGATTACAATTAGGTATAGGTTTCCCATACCTAGCATTGAAGACCTTATAGATTGTCTTGAAAGGACTAAATATTTCACTAAGTTGGACTTGAAGAGTGGTTATCACCAAATAAGGATAAAGGAGGAAGATGAATGGAAAGAAACATTTAAGACTACTGATGGTCTTTATGAATGGCTTATAATTACATTTGGTATTTCCAATGCTCATAGCACATTCATGAAGCTCATGAATAAAGTGCTCAAGGACTTCACAAGAAGATTTGTAGCTATACATATTGATGATATACTTATCTTTAGCAAGACTAGAGAAGAGCATGTGATGCAGGAGCATCTAGAGGTATAAGGGCAATCCTGTGTCACCCAAAAAAAAAAAGTACTTAGACTTAGTTTTTGTTTCATGTGTTTTCATTTCTGGATACCCATTTGGGTCAAATGAAGGTTCCAACTCTCATAGTTCCACTATCAGTGTTCTAGGTTAGAGTATTTTAGAACCTTGGGATATGTGTAAATTCCAAAAAAATAGGACTATGTAATTGAACCATAATTATGGTGGATTAGAAGGTGTAAATTGGAGGGTTGATTAAAATTGTAATTTAAAATATTCCAGAAAAAGAATCATGTCAAAAGGTTGTACGGTTTGAAAGTTATCATAGTTTTTCAATTTTTTTAGACCTCCTAAGAATGCTCCAAAGTTAGGTTTAGGGCATTAAATGACCTCATACAGGGCCAAAAAATGGGGTATGAGTGAAGCTGGTCCATAAGTCTATAGAGCGCTTTGAGAGCTTTCCAAAAATGTAAACGGTTTGTCAATTAGAGCTACGGTTCAAAAGTTATGCCTCCCAGAAGTTCAATTACCATTTCTAGATTCTTCTAATTTTGCGCCAACTTCTAACACTACTTTTGGAGCCTTCTATTTGGTTGGTGGATGCCAAATAGCACTTTCTAGAATGTATTTCTAATCCTTAATCCTTTGGGGTCTATTTAAGGACATTTCTAGCATTGTAAAAGGTAGTTCGGAGTGGAGTTTGAGAGAAGGTACTGGGAGAAGAAATTATCTCCAGATTTATGCTATTGTAAGCCCATAGGGCATGTTTTGGAGTTTGTTTCTCTACACCAAGTGTACTAGTATATTTTCATAGTTAATAAAATTTTCCCTTTCCTATTGTGTCCATTCTGTGCTTGGCTTGTGTCCCCATCAGCATGTAAAACATAATGAGGTAGTTTTGAAAAGACTTGATGAAGAGAAATTAGCCATCAATCTTGAGAAGTGTGATTTCTTCAAGCAAGAACTTGTGTACCTAGGCTTTGTGGTATCTCAAGGAACACTAAAAATGGACAAAGAGAAGGTTGCTACTATACTCAATTGGCCAACACCTGGCACATCTACTGAGGTAACAAGCTTCCATGGTTTGTCTCAATTCTATAGGAAATTCATTAGGAATTTTAGTGGTATTTGTACACCTTTTCTGAATAATATAAAGGCTAGAGTCAAGTCTAAGTTAAAGTGGACTTTAGAACCTAAAAAGTCATTTGAAATGTTCAAGAAATAAGTAGCTACTCAACCTATCCTACAATTTCCTAGTTTTGTGAAATTGTTCACCTTAGAGTGCAATGCAAAGGTCTTAGTAGTAGGTGGTGTTTTGAGTCATGAAGGTAAGCTAGTAGCCTTCTATAGTGAGAAGCTTAATGAGGCTAAGAAGAATAATTCATCCTATGACTTAGAGCTCTATGCCTTAGTTTAGTGTGTTAGGAAGAGGAGACGCTATTTTTTGGTCAAGGAATTTTTATTATTATTATAGATAATCAAGATCTTAGCTACATCAACACTCAAGAGAATTTGAGTAACAAATATTTGAAGTGGATGGAGTACTTGCAAACCTTTACCTTCACAATCATTCACAAAAAGGGCCAATTAAACAAAGTAGCAGATGCACTAAGTAGAAGGATCATGGTAGTCCAAGAGATTCAACACCAAAGCATTGAGATAGAGAGTTTTAAGAACCTCTACAAGGAAGATGAGGACTTTTTTGAAGCATACAAGGTATGCATGGATTTTGAGAATCATTTCCATAGACAATTTTTTGAATATACTTTACAAAATGGGTTGCTATTCAAGGGTAACCAGTTGTGTGTACCAAGAGCTTCCATGAGAGAGAACCTAATATAAGAGAAGCATAATGTAAGCCTTAGTAGACATTTTGGTGTCAGAAAAACCATAGAACTAGTGCAAAGATTCTATTATTGGCCAAGGTTAGCAAGGGATGTAACCAAGTATGTGGAGCAGTGTATTGTATGCATGAAAGCCAAATGAGGAATGACCAATGCAAGTCTATATCAGCGTTTAAAAATTCCAAATAGGCCATGAGATTGTGTAAGTATGGATTTTATTGTAGGTTTACAAAAGACCAAGCAAGGGTGAGATAGCATTTATGTTGTTGTTGATAGATTCAAAGAAATGAGGCATTTCATTCCATGTAGGATGACTAATTATTCATGTCATATTTCCCATCTATTTTTCAAGGAAGTTGTACAAATTCTTGGACTCCCATTAAGCATTATGTCAGATAGGGATGTTAAATTTATGAGCCATTTTTGGAAAACCTTGTGGAAAAAACTTGGTACAAAAATGTCATTTGGTTCAACATACCATCCCCAAACTGATAGTAAAACTAAAGTGGGTAATATGACCTTAGGAAATCATCAAAGGT
This sequence comes from Cupressus sempervirens, assembly GCA_028749045.1. Taxonomy (NCBI): domain Eukaryota; kingdom Viridiplantae; phylum Streptophyta; class Pinopsida; order Cupressales; family Cupressaceae; genus Cupressus; species Cupressus sempervirens. Next base: position 61,524,443 of record CM053783.1, read on the forward strand.
GCCTAACTAAGAAATATGGGTAGGCTTCGGATGTTATTATTTAACAAGTAGAGTATGCCTATAATGATAGCAAGAATAGGACCACTAGAAAAAGTCCTTTTGAGATAGTTTATGGGATGCATCCAAGGGGTGTGTGTGAACTAAGATATCTTGGTGATATGGATCATACACATGGTCAAGATGAAGATTTTTTTCAAACCATGAAGGAGATTCAGGAGCAAGTCAAGAAAACCATCCAAGATAGAGCTGAAAAGATTAAAGCCAAAGTGGATGAAAAGAGAAAGGATATTCAGTTTCCTATTAGGGACTATCTAATGGTCCATTTGAATAAAGAAAGGCTTCAAAAATGTGTTCCTACCAAGCTATAGATTAAGAGGGTAGGGCCTTGCAAAATCTTGGTAAAGTATGGAGCAAATTCCTACTAGGTGGACTTACCTTCAAGTTTAGGCATATCCCATGTTTTCAATGTACAAGACTTGGTGGCATTCAAATGTACATTACCTTAGGTCACATTATATGTTCAAGATGACCTTGAACCTACTGTAACACCTAATATCAACAAGATGGAAGCAAAGAAGGTGTTAGATTCCAAGGTGAAGAAGTCTAGAAGGAACAAGGTGTATATGGAGCATCTCATTAAATGGAAGGGAAATCCAACTTCACATGCTACTTGGGTTGCTGAGATAGAATTAAAGAAGGTTGGAATACCTTGGACATGTTGTCATTAGGTTTAACTTTCTTTTTGACGGGGGGAGTATGGTACAAGAGCACCTAGGTAGGCTAAGGGTAGAGCTAAGGATTCTTTGGTGTTTTTGTCTTGTAGTGATGATAGCCACATCACTAGATCAAGAAGGGGAACAACTTGGTCCTAGGGTGTGGATAGGTTGCAAGAGCCCAAAATGGTGAAGTTACCATAATTGCTAAAAGGTTGCTCATTTGGCCTAATAGTGCAATTTTTTATTTTGAGGGCTAAATAGGGAAGTAGGTGTTTGGATGACCTTATTAGGTTTTTTGTACCTATCTAAGGCCTTTTTCACGATTTGGCAACAAATAGAGAAAGTTTGAGAAGCAAATATGCAAAATTGCAAAAATTGCTCATTCTTGCAAAGTTGTCATTGACAACATTTGTAAATTTCTTGCAAATTGAGAAACTTCTTTGTGAGAGCTCTTTAACCACTTAAGTTACTTGGGATCATGCATGAAAATTCTATATAATACCAAATCCAAATTTTTCCAAGGGTTGGAGAAAGTGGATTTGTCATTGTAGGGCCTGTGCAACAATAGTTTGACATTACAATTTAGTGTCTCTTTATTCTTGGCATGAGTATGTATTAGGTTTGGCTTTTTTTTTTGTGTTGGAAGTGATATTGGATATTTTTTTCTAATTCATTTTATAGTTCTTTTTTTTTAAATAGAGTTTAGGGTGCCTAAGTAAATTGTTTTGGAGTTCACCAGTTTGCTAGTCTGAACATAGTAGCATGTGAAAAATGGGATTCTAGGGCCACTTCCCTTGTGTAAATTGTATGACCTTTTGGGACATGGAAATAGACTCCATGTAGATAATGTATGAAAATGGAGAGTCCATGGGAAAAATAATAGGCATTTTTAGTGTGAAGCCCTAGGTAAGCCATTATAGTTTGGTTAGGGATCATAAACTAGAAAATGAGTTGTGTAGTGGATTAAGATTACATAGACATTAATCCAAGCACATGGTGAGTGAAAACGATGTGTAGGCTAGCCCCAATCTAGAGGAGAAGTCTTGGTGAGGTGGAAAAATAAGTGTTTAAGGAAAACAACACCAAAAATTTTGTAACCCTTAATAATAAGCTAAATTTGTGCTTGGGCTATATGAACAAGTTTGGAACTTCAGAATTCCAAAATATTCAAGTTCACTGAAAGGGTACTTGGAATGATCATTTTTTTGGGTACTTGTTAAAAGTTTTTGTAAAATATCTCAGATTTTGTGCATTTGGAGGGCTAATCCTTGTAGCATTTTTTTCCAAGCACTTGAGTACAATTTGACTTTTGGATTGGAGCTTGATTAGGGTTTTTTTTCCTTGTTTTGGATTTGGCATCTTGTTGAGTGACCTAAGTTATACCTAGGTGCCCATTTCATCATATGGGAGACCCAATCAACATTGGGGTTATGTTTATTGTAGAGAGTTCATGAGAAAGCTTACTAGCTAATTGATGTGCACCAGTTGAAGGAGTTGGATCTACTTGATAGATTCCTTGGAGGCATAGGGTGTGTTAGAAACCCTATTTTGGTTAGATTAAAGACCTAAGAAGACCTTAGAGAGCTTAGGGTTTGAGAGAAAGATTTTTTATCACATTAGATTTCTTTAATTCAGATAAGGCTTTATGAAGTTTACATACCATGTTTTTTGGCTTGGATCAATGAAAACTTCATGTTTTTCAATGTAGACTTCTTCTTCTAGGACTCCATTCAAGAAGACTAATTTGACATCCATCTGATATGCTTTGAATCCTCTTTGTGCTACATAAGCTAGTAGTGTTCTAACTCTTTCAAGTCTTACAATAGGGGAAAATGTTTCCTCATAATCAATATCATCTTCTTGGGCATAACCTTTGCATATAATTCTTGCTTTATTTCTTGATACTTCTCCTTTCTAATTCATCTTATTTCTGAATATCCATTTTGTACTAATCAATTTTTCATCCTTGGGTCTAGGAACAAGAGACCAAGTTCTATTTTTTCTAATTTCTCAATCTCTGCATTCATTGCCTCTATCCCATTTTGATTTTCTACTACATATTTTATAAATCTAGGCTCAAATTCACTAAGAAAACATGTACTTGTGAATTTGATCCTTGTCATTATACCTTCTATCTCTCCAATTATTTGTTTAGGTCCATGATGCCTTCTAATGTATGTTGTAAGCCTTGGATCCTTCTTACTTAATTATAAATTTGGATCACTTGGTTCTCTAAGATCTTCATCATTTTTCTTGAGTTCCTCTAGCCGATTTGACTATAACTTGGGGTTGCACTACCTGTGACTTAGATTGTGCTATTTGGGGCTACAAATTGGGGTGAACTAACTGTGACTTTGGTTCCTTTGTCTAAACCTGTAAGAGAATTGTTGGGTGCACTTAGTTTCTTATTGGCTTCAACCTTTTGAGCTAAAGTTTCAAGTTCCTCTTTGTGGTAGACTAAAATTTATGTAATCTTTAGGTTCTTTCTTGCTATTTTCTTCACCTCTTTCTACAAATTCATCAATCTTTACATGGGCATTTTCTTTGACTTTGTGACTAGTAAGATTCAAACATTTGTATGCCTTGATTTTATTTGAGTACTCTAGGAATATTCCTTCATCACTTTTTGCATCAAGATTTCATTTCCTTGCATCTTTTTAGATATAAATTATCTTCCAAATACTCAGAAATAACAAGCATTGGGATTGCAACCATAGCATAATTCATAGGGTGTTTTTTTTGTACGTTTCTTTAATTGAACTCAATTTAGTGTATGAAATGTTGTGATGACTACTTCTCTCCAGTATTTTTGTGCAATTCTTCTCTATCAATAGTGTCCTTGCACATTCCATGATGGATCTATTTCTTTTTTTTCTATCCCATTTTTTTTTGGAGTTCTAGGTGTTGATACCTATCTCTTGATTCCTCTTTCATTTTAGATTTCATTGAATTCATTTGAGTTGAATTCTTCTCCTCTATCTAATCTTAGGCAGTTCAAATTCTTCCTTGTTTCCTTCTCAACTCTAGCCAAATATCATTTGAACTTTTAAAAACATCGGACTTATCCTGTAAAAAATATACAATCATCATTATAGAATAATCATATTGTCCCACAAAGATCTATGTGAACTAGTTCCAAAACTTCTTCAAAGTTGTAGGACTTAATCTTGAAACTTATTTTACTCATTTTACCAATTTGAGATTGTTTGCACATCCCCACCTTAGGTTTCTTTAGCTAAGGTATGCATCTTACTCTTTTTTTCTTGCTTATGGTGATTAGGTTATCAAAGTTAATATGACAGATTGTTTTATGCCATAACTAACTTTCTTCTATTTGAGCTAGAAAGTATGAACTTTTAGTGAGATCTAGGTAAATCAAATTTCTTTTTGTTTGATTTCTAGTTCCAACTAGTTTTCCTTTTCCATCCAATAGTTTACCTTTTCCATTCATGAATTCAAATTTTTATCCTATATTTTTCAACTATGCTACATTGAGTAGATTATTTTTAAATTCTTTCACCTGATAGGCATTCTCACATTTGATTCCATTATTTAATGCTATGATTCCTTTTCCCTTTACATAACGTGGCTCATTGTTTCTAAATCTAACACTTCCACCGTCATAGTGTTCTAAATCTTCAAATTTAGTTTTATTGCTAGTCATGTGATGAGGACAACTACTATCTATAATCCATGTATCAATTTTTCTAGCATGAGAGATAAGTTCCATCTTTCCATTTTCCTCCTCATCAGATTCATCTTTAACAACAATATAAACTACTTCATCTTCATCATTATAACTATCATAATCTTTTGAAATGTAACATGATTTATTACCTTTTCCTTTGTAATCCTTGTATCTTTTGAAGTTTTCTTGCCTTTGAACTTGTTAAAGTTCTTCTCATCTTTATCTTTCTTGTTTGGACACCTTGCAACAATGTGGCCAACTTCTTCATATGAAAAAAATTAATGGAATCTTTCCTCTGAATTTTCCTTTTCCTTGTGCTGCTCTTCTTGCTAGAAAGACTTCAATGACTTCAAGATCTTCATCTAAATCATCTTCTTCTTCACTATCAACTTGTTTTATTTTTGAGTTCCCTCCTTTTCTACCAAGGGTTAGTTTTTCTTTGAATGCAAATTCAAGGTTTTTAGAAGAAGGAGAATAGTTATCAAAGTTATCCAACTCAAAAGAAGTCAATCTTCCCACAAGAGTGTCTAGGGTTAGATCATGTGCTAGATTGCATTTCATCTCTTGAATAGATGAAAATGTAATTGCATAAATAGGAAGAAGAGTTCTTAGTAGCTTTTTTATTACTATGTCATCATCAATTTTACCTCCTACAACTTTGATTTCACTAACACTTTCTTTGACCCTTTCACTGTATTAGGTAATGTTCTCACCTTCTTTCATTTTCAATCGAGAAAAATTACCCCTTATATTTTTTTCCTTAGTTCTTTGCACATTTTTGTCACCTCCAAAGACTTTCTTCATATTTTCCCACTTGTCAAATGCAGTAGGACAATCTTTGACTTAATCAAATTTAGTATAGTTCAAAGAGGAAGAAATATCAATCATCATAATGATGCGATCATTTTCTTCTTTTACTTTCTCCATAGTCATAGGCTTGATTGGTGACACATATTTTTTGTCCAGGTAGAACACACCATAATCATTGATGCTTGATATCTGTAGCTTCATCAGCTCCTACCATTCTGAAAAAGATTTCTCTATTTAGCTTAGGGATCTCCCTTCTATAAGACATCTTCATCTTTATCTTAGGTTCTTAAAACCTTTTCCTACAATCGCCAACTTCTCTAATACCACTTTTTGAAAATTTAAGAGGAGTAATTGAGATGAGAGGGGTGAATTAGTTACCACAAAAATAATTATTTGTCTCTTAGATGTCAATACAAACTTCCACTTATCATGCAATATTGGATAGCTTGGTTAACACTAGAATATTACTATCACTCGATTAACAAAGAAATCATAAGTTTATGAAACTATTTGATCTCTTTAGTAACTTAGTTATAGAAATTTAAAGCATAAGAAAATAAAATGAACATAGATGACACCAAGATTTAACATGGAAACCCAATTTGGGAAAGAAATCTTGTAACTAGTCACAATAATTTTCACTCTTCTAAAGTGATCCCAAGTAGGAGCCAACCTTCTTAAAGGTTACAAAACATACTATTAAGTGTGACTCTATTGGAGGATTTGGTTCACCTGGTTAGGAGTGGCTTGGTTAGTGGTCCTCAAACACTTCAACCTTGAAATGTCACCTTGTTAGAGGATTTACAAAAAGATTGTTAAGTCAACTTTATTAAGATATTTATTTACTACTATAGTGGTTAGAAAGAAACAATAATTTGACCTAATTTATGAAGAAACTTTCTTTGTAGATTTAGATCTTTATTTTAGCTTCATCTCTTTATCCTTCTTGATTAAATGTTATTTGCACTTTATCTTCCACATTTTCCTACTTTTCCTTTTGCCTTTTCTTACATATCCCTCTTTTTCATATTCCACTTCTTATCTCTTATCTTTTCAACTTGACCTTTCTTATAATCATAAGCTATGAAAGTCAGCTTGAATACCCTTTCAAAACATTAATAAACACTCAAATAGGTCTAGCCTCCATTAATAAAATATTTGAGAAATAAATTTTGTTATCACTCAATCAACACTAGAATTAAACACCTAGTTGACACTTGACTTGTTCAATGCCCAACCACTCCGTCAATAATGCACACCTTTGATGCCCAACCACTTGGTCAATACTGTAAGAAGGAATCCTTTTATTAATTGACTGCTTAGTTACTACTAGAAAGCCTTCATTACAAGACTACTTAGATATATAATGTTAATACTAGAAACTCTATATTGCTCTGTTAATACTAACATTTGTGTCAACATCAATGACAATATACAATTGAAGAATTGTTTCCAATAAGCTCCCTCTTTGGAATTAATGTAAATCCAACATGTCAACATACACTGATAAAAATATGAGAAAATATCCTTAGTTTCATTTTCATTCTCATTCATATCAACTCCCTCTGAGATTCATCTTGGATTTTTCTCTATTACTTTCTTGTCACTGCTCTTCTATCATATTCTCCCTCTTAGCTATGCATTCCATCATCTAAATATCAAGACTCTCCTTCTATCACATTGATACTGATCTTTTCACAATCTTTCATGTTTTCACATTTTAATAAACCTCAATGACAATATACAATTGAAGAATTATTTCCAACATGTAGATGCATGGTGATCTTACAAGGAACTATATTTGTCAAGGAAACTTTTAGGTTGGATAGTTGTTGTTTCATACTTGTATTATCTAGGAAGAATAGTATTGAGGCTATTTAGATCTTGGGTTCACTTGTTCTCCTCTTACTCCTAACAAGGCTAGCACAAATCCTAACAGGGTTGGAATCTCCTAATAGGGATTCAAATTCTTCTAATAGGGACCCATATGTACTAATTTTAATTCATTGACTTCTAACAGGGTCTATCCTCTAATAAGAAACTTTAATATTAGTGCACAATTTTATGGGTATTGTATATGAGCAATGTTAGTATGCTAATAGAAACCAAATTTAAATAAAGCTTCTACAAACTAAACAAAATTCATAAAATTCAAGATAGACTAAGATTAGCTCTCGATTGAGAATATGAGTCATTAATGGGCTCTCTCAATGAGAAGCTCTCTTGTTGAGTAGCTTTGTCTAAATAGATAGGATGTATGCTCAAGCTTTATGCTTCAAAAATGGCTTCAAATGGAGTTGGAATTTGGGTGTGAGTGTATGGTTTTGATATAAAATGGCATTATGACTTTACTTCATGGATTGTGTTATTTTGCAAAGGGGAAGGATCCAATTTATAGGCAAGAGGCTTGAGGGATTGAGGGCTAAGATGCAAGGATGGGAAAAAGCTCATGGAGGGCTCAGATTGCATGAGAGGAGAGCATATGGATTGTGCTTCCTTATAGCCAATCAAGGAGTAACACATGTCACAGGGTGAGAGGATGGAGGAAAGGGGAAGGATGAGTCAACAAAGGAGGCTCAAGGGATAAAATCTTCATAAAGACCCTCATAATAACTTGTAAGAGCAATAAAAGGGCTTGGAAGAGTCATTTATGGCCTAGTGGGCTTCATAAAGTTTTATGGTTGAGATATTTTGAGGGTGATGAGAGCAATTTTGACTTGGACTTGATTAGGAGGGTTTTAAGCTTGCTTAGGCTTGTGCAAATGATTAGAGGATGGATTAGGATGGTTTAGGATTAGCTTAGGGATAGGCAAGTGGATGGCATTTAATGAGGGTGGGTGAAGGAGGAGATATTTGTTAACTTTGGCTTGGGTTAACCCAATTTTAGGGAATGTGACAAGGTTAGGAGGGGATTAGGATTAGGTTTAAAGACATCTTCTAGAAGAGTCTAGACTTTGGATGAGGATAAAGACTTTCTAGAATAGTCTAGAATTTCCTAGGATGAGGATGAAGACTTTCTAGAAGAGTCTAGAACTTCTTAGGATGAGGATAAATTAGATTTTTAGGAAATAAATAAAGTTTTATTTATTTCAAGGGTTTGGGTTGAGCAGATATTTATTAAAACTTTTTTAATAAACATGAGGATTAATATTTAATCTTAATTAAATATTTTGAGTTGGGATTAGGGGTAGGAAATGATGGGATTAGCTTTTAATTAAAATTAAAGAAGGATTAGAAGATTTTGGAAGAGGTTAGTGGTCTTAAGGAAATTGGCCAAGTTTTGGGCAAAAAATAATTTATTTATTTATTTTGGATTTTTTGGTCAATTTATTAATTAAATAATTAATAAATAAGGAAATAATGTTTAAATAAGATTTAAACATTTTTGGGAGGGATTCCTTAATTAAATATTTTTAATTAAGATAAAGAGATTTAATAGCATAAAAATTAATTAATTAATTAATTAAATAATTAATTAATTAATTAATTAATAAATGATGATGTCATCAGGACTTTTTCAGAAAATAAAAATACTTTATTTTCTAAAGGTTTTTAGGTGTCTACATTTGCCCCTCTTTGATGTGATGTCGCAAGTGGCATGGCATCAAAGATAAGAAAATAAGATGCCCAAGGCTAGAGCAGAAGAGGAGAGAATGGACTGTGAGATGCCCCCTCAAGAAGGCGACGGGGAGAGAAAGTGAGGCTCGATGGCTTCTTGAAAAGTACAAAAATCTCAGATGAGCAAGGAGACTTAGATTGGCAAAGAGAAGGGGCTGAATTAGCTCAAACTCTCACTATGGGAGAATGATAAAGGAGAATCAGATGCATAAGAGGAAGCAAGCTTAAGACTTTAGGGAAGGTGGAGGATGAAGGAGTGGAGTGCTATAAAAAAGAATCTAGGATAGGGAGATGGATGAAGGGATTATAAAGCTGATGCAATAGGATTTCAAAGAGTCAGATTGGTGGAAGATGGGTTTCGGAGATCCCTAGGACTAGGATTGTGGATCTCGAAAGATGAGGCTTGGTGGATTGATTTGGATTGGTGGATCCCTAAGACTAGGATTGTGGATCCCTAAAGCTAAGAGTGATGAGTGATTCAAAGAGATACTAATGCATAAGCTGGGGTAGGAGAGACGGATGTTAGATATGGATGGGGGATAATGGAGATGAAGGAAAACCATTGAAGCTTTTTGAGCGGGGGGATACTTTAAAGAGAAGTACCACCATGTAGTTGAGCACTATATTTGCTATAGGTCTATTGGTTAATTGCCAAGGTTGCCAAGAACATCAAGGCCTTTTCACAAACCATCCAAAGGACTGACAAACTAACTCAAAAAAAACATGCAAGGATTGCCCTAGCATCACACATGAATCCTAAAGGAAGCAGCATGGAAACGACACTGGAGAACCCACAAGCAGAAAAGAAAAACAAATGAAAGACCTGATCAAGACCTTACGATCTAATTGCCCCATTTGTAGCATACCATGATATGGAAGATCGTGGCAACCTTGAGGAGGGAACAAGGAGATTGCTTGGAAAAGATACTTTAAGACCCAAAAGGGAAGATCCCAAATCAAAAGAAAGTGAAAATCCAAAAGAGAGCCGTTTGCCAATGAGATGGGTAGGACAAGGTACTAATGGACCAAGATCAGACATGAGGAAAGCTATATCTTGCAAGGACCTATCGGAGAGCACTGAAGCTGGTGGATTTGGATGAGTGATGTGTCTGGCAAGCTGAACTAAGAAAGATAACACTTTGGTGACAGGAAATCTAGCTAAAGGATGCATTGGAATAGCTAACCAAGATGTGTGATGGGTGCAAGATGCTGATCAAGGACGAACTGACATGAACGCTAGATAGATACAATGGTACTAAGCTAAAGAGGATGTACAAGCTAATGGACCAAGATATGTTACAAATGTACAAGTTTGTTCATGTTTTGGTTTTTGTGAGATGGAAATGTTTGTGAAGGATGGGATGTCTATAATAGGTGATAGGTGGATAGGTAGATGGTTTGCAAAAAGCTTAAGTGAAAATGGGCTTTTGTGTGTGCATGTGATAGTATACAAGCTAGGATACAAGATTATTTATAGGCTAGAATATGGTACAAACTTTGGACAAGATTCGAATATACAAAGTATGGTACAAGATTTACAAGGTATAATACAAGCTTTGGTACAAGATTTTACAAGCTGAGGTACAAGATTTACAAGCTGTATAGGAGGTATTTACAAGCTTCATCAGATTTTGGATATTTGGTTGGAACACCAAGGGAACAAGCAAGTGTGTCTTATGGGATGGTGGGTGAATGGATGAGGGATAGGATAGTGATAGATAATGGATTAGTATTTAGTACACAAGGTGCCTAAATTGCTAGGTTTTAACCAAGGTACCTATCCAAGGTGCTTGAATTGCCAAGTTTTCACCATTGGACGCTTATTTCTCTTTACTATTTTTTTTTTGTATTTTCCAAAAGCTAGGTATACCAAGGATCTTCAAGCATAGAACTTCTTGAGATGAATGATGTTAGTAGGATCATTCAAGAGTTCTCCTTTCGGTGTAGATAGCTGATAGGCTCCGGAGCCAAAGGAAGCAGTGACAACATAAGGACCAAGCTATGTAGGTTCAAACTTGCCTTTATTTTCTCGATCTGCTTGGACTTTCATGTTTTCTTTAAGGACCATGTCACCTGGCTGAAAGTGTCGTGGAAGCACCTTCTTGTTGAAATTCCTTTTGAGACAAGTTTGATAGACTGTGAGATGATCATAGGCTTGTTGCCGCTTCTCGTCTAAGAGATCTAGCTAGGTGAGCCGAGCTACTCTATATTCTTCATCTGATATTTGCCCTTGTAAAGATATGCGCAAGGAGGGAAGGTCAACCTCTATAGGTAGTACCACTTCGGCACCATAGACTAGGGAGTATGGAGTTGTGCCTGTGGATGGATGGAAGGAAGTTCGATAGGCCCATAGCACTGGATTTATTTGTAGGTGCCAATCATGGCCGAAATCATTGACAACTTTCTTTAGGATTTTGAGGAGGGTTTTGTTAGTTGCCTCTACCTGGCCGTTACCTTGTGGGAAATATGGGCTAGGAAAGTGGTGATGAATGCGGAGGGAAGTGCATAATTCTTCCATGTTGAGATTTTCAAAGTTACCTCCGTGGTCGGTGAAGATGGTGGATGGGATGCCGAAGCGGCAAACAATGTGGTACAAGATGAACTTGGAGACCTGAACTCCTGTAGCTGAGACTAGGGGGACTGCTTCCACCCATTTAGTGAAATAGTTTGTAGCTGTTATTATCCATTTATGTCCATCAGATGAGAGGGGTGTGATAGTTCCAACTAGATCAAGGCCCAAACAAGCGAAAGGCCAAGGTGGTGCAATAGGTTGTAGATCCTGTGCTGGAGCATGCACAAGATTTGCATGCTGTTGACATGGGAGACACTTTCTGACAAAGTCACATGAATCTTCTTCAATGGTAGGCCAATAGTAGCCTACTCTAAGGATTTGTCACACTAGGACAATACCACTCGTGTGGGCACCACAAAGTCTAGAGTGTACTTCCTTTAACACCATCGCGGTCTCATTTTGGTCTAAACATCGAGAGAGAGTATCGTGATAACCCCGACGATATAGGGTATTGGCTATGATAACATAGCGGGATGATTTTCGGATGAGGTTCTGGCGTCGGGTACGTGTGAGGTGAGGGGATATGATACCATCGTTAAGGTAAGCGTGAATCTCATGGTACCAAGGGGATTGGGGACCAACCAAGATACAAACACGGTTTGAATCCTCATTCGCATAGGTGGGTGTGAGGAGCTGCTCCACTAAAAACTCATACTGTGTAGCTGCTTGGGGAATTTCCAAGAGCGAGCCTATAGTAGCCATAGCATCTACTACTTTGTTCTGTATTTGAGGCACTTGTGTAAACTAAAGCTTTGTAAAATGTTGGGTTAGCTGATCAACTAGCTCTTTGTACGGTAATAGTTTTTCATCTTTGGTTTGATATTCATTTAGGGCTTGCTCAATGATGAGCTAAGAATCACCAAATATTTGTAGATCAGCAATGTTCCATTCTGTAGCTATCTTTAATCCTGCTATGAGGGCCTCATATTCAGCTATATTGTTGGTGCGAGGGAATTGTAGCTTGAAGGCTTTTGGAATGTAATCTCCTTGAGGTGTGACCAACAATATTCCTGCCCCTGATCCATGAGATGTGTATGAGCCATCAAAATAAATTTTCTATGTGGGTTGTTCTTTAATTAGACAGATATGCTCATCTGGAAATTATGTGATCAATGGATAAGCATCTATTAGAGGTGCATCATCTAGCTGATCTGCTATAGCTTGCCCTTTGATTGCCTTTCTATCCACATACTGGATGTCAAATTCACTAAGGAGCATAACCCATTTGGCCAAACGGCCTGTAAGTGCTGTTCTAGAGAGCATATACTTGAGAGGGTCAATCTTGGAGACTAGTTGGGTGGTATGACTTAGCATGTAATGGCGAAGCTTTTGAGTTGAGAAAACAACTGCCAAACAAGCTTTTTCCATAGGAGTGTAATTGAGCTCATAACCAACTAGGGTTCTACTAATGTAGTAGATGGCTCTTTCTCTGTTGTAGTCATCAAGCTGTGCTAGAAGTGACCCTAGAGCAGTAGGTGTTGCTGATATGTACAAAATCAGGGGACGACCAGGAACTAGTGGAACCAAGATAGGGGGATTGATGAGATACTGCTTGAGATGGTCGAAGCTGTGCTAACATAAAGGATCCCACTTGAAGTTCTCATCCTTCTTCAGTAAATGTGAAAATGGTGTACACTTATCTGCAAGCTGGGAGATGAAGCGCCGAATAGATTGGAGCTTTCATTGAAGAGAGCGAAGCTGTCGTAGTGTCTGGGGAGGAGGCGTGTCTAAGATAGCCTTGACCTTCTTGGGGTCGATCTCTATACCTCATTTAGAAACTATGAAGCCTAGAAGCTTGCCAGATGTGACCCCAAAGACACATTTCTTGGGATTGAGCATGAGATGATATTTGGCTAACCTATCAAAGACTTTCTCCAGGTCAACAAGATGATCCATGAAGGTATGAGACGTGACCAAGATATCATCCACATAATCCTCCAAAATGCTATGGATGAGATCATGAAAAATGGCTGTCATAGCTCTTTGATAGGTAGCCCTAGCATTCCTTAGGCCAAAAGGGATCATGTTGTAGCAAAAGGTTCCCCAAGGGGTAGTGAATGTTGTCTTATGTTGATCCTCTTCTGCAATCTTGATTTGATTATACCCAGAAAATCCATCCATGAGGGACAAAATTTCATGTCCAGCTGTAAGATCTACAATCATATCTATGTTGGGCAAGGAAAAATCATCTTTTGGACAAGCTTTGTTAAGATCTCTAAAATCAGTGCAGATTTTGATGTCACCAGAAGGCTTAGTGACGAGGACCATGGTGGAGATCCACTCTGAATAGTCGATAGGTCGGATAACCTTAGCAGCTAACATTCTTTCTAATTCAGCTTTGACCAATAATGCCTCCTTGGGGTGCATTTTTCTAAGCTTTTGTCTGACGGGCTTGATCTTTGGATCGACTGCAAGATGATGAACTACAAGCTTTGGATCAAGCGTTGGCATGTCCTAATATGACCATGCAAATTGACCAATGTTTTCTCTTAAGACTTCAAAGAGGAGATCAGCTTGGTCTTGTGATAGGGATGCAGCAATGTGAACAAGTCTGGGGATCTCTGAAGAACCAATGTTGACTTCTCGAGTATCCTCAATTAGAATAGAAGACAACTCTGGTCGATTATCTTGAGGAGGCAATGCTAAATCCTCATGTTCTTCTTGTGGCTCTAGATTTTCTTGCTGAGGGGTTCTCTTCGTTGCCTTAGCTAGTCTTAGATTCACCTTAGTTTCAGTTTTGGGTGTATCGAAACTAGGTTCGGGATTTTCTCCAAAATACCCCTTGGGATCTAGCTTGTAGATATAGGCAGAATCTGGCTTTTTTTTCTTGTGAGGAGTTTTAGCTCCCATGAATCTTAGAAGTGCCTCCTTTCATGTGAACTCATCGATGTGTATGACACTTGGTTGGTCCCAATCTATGAGTTGTGGATGGGCGAGTGGTAGGTCAATGAGGTGGATGGATAGTTCTTAGAGAACAGAGTCTCCGAGGGAGATTTGGTCTAGGATATCGTCGTAGGCTCTCTTTTCAACTTCCTCAGGAATGTCTTCGATTTCAACAAGGTCATGGTGAATGTTCAAAAAAGCATGACCATTCTCATTGGTGCCCCCAGTTGTGGATATGCCAAAGCCAAGACCTGAATTTGTTTCCCACTTGTGTGCTTCGATGGGGCATTGCATGCCTCTTTCTTCTAGTCCTAGACCACCATCTTGATAGTTCCATTTGTCAGTGATGAGCTTATGTTCTTGGGGGTACTTTTGGCTGAAGTGATCAAGGCGTTCTTGATTTCTTGGAGGTGCATCCTTATGTAGCCAATTGTTGATATCTGGAGTGAGCTCCTCATGAAGAGGGATTTTTGAGGATACAAAGGTTGTTGTGCCAAACTGTTTGTATTGAGGAGGTTGAATCTCCTTAGCTTTGTGATATGTTGATCATCCATGGGCATGTGGATCAAGTGGGAGTGCCCCGACAACAAATGCATCTGACAGACTATACTCTCCATAGCCCTTGTTATTGATCTTTATGGTAGACAAGGTAGAGGCGAGGATGGTTTTTGGGTCATTACAAGTGTGGGATGAGCTGGCGATGGATGTGCCGATATTAATTCCAGGGCAATGGTTTGTATATGAAGCTTCAACTACATTGTAGTAAGCAAAGGGTTCTGGATCAGCATGGATGGTTACCTCAGTGCCTTGATGCAGAAATTTGACGCACTGATGGTAAGTGGATGGAACAGCTTTCATGGCATGAATCCATGGGCAACCAAGGAGGATGTTAAATGGTAGGTTTAGATCAATAACATGGCAGAGTGTCTCTTGGATGACTGGCCCAACCTTGGTTGGCAGCAAAATAGTTCCTTCTATGGTTCTTTCCAAGTTGTCATAAGCTTTGATGGTGATAACCTCACTGATGATATCTGCCATAGTATACCCAGCTTGTTTTATGAATTTTAGGGTGCAAATATTCAAGGCTGATCCATTATCTATCATTACTCTTTTCACAGCAAAGTTGGATACCATGATGGCTATGCGAAGTGGAAGGGTGTGATCTGGCTCGACCACGGGTATGTCAGTGGGCTTGAAAGATAGGGCACATGAGGAAGATAGGTGTCTAACAAGATTACAAAAATTAGTAGCATTGATATCTGAAGGGACACGAGATTCTATGAGAGAACTGTCAAAGATGTTCTTGTACACAGGACTAGTCCAAAGAAGGTCTAAAATTGAGATTTAGGCTGGCATGTTCCCAAGGTGTTCCAAGATATTGTACTGGATTTTTTATGGAGCTGATGGTGTTGGTGGAATGGGTGGGCCTGCGATGTTAAATCACGCTCTTCAAGTGGTGACTGCACACTCATTGTTTGGTCCTTGGATATTGATAACATTGACAGAAGGCTCTTTCTCGAATATACAACCTCTAAGGCTACCATAGTCTATATAGGATGAAGTGTGGTCATTGTTCTTCCCATGTTGTTGGTTTAGATGACGATTGTTGGTGTTGTTGTTGTTGGTTTGGATAGGTGCTTTTCCAAGATTTTGGTTGTGGTGTGGAGGAAAAGCATTTTGATAGATCTGTAATCTTGCATTGGGAGAGGTTTGGGCACCAACAGTGATTTCCTTCCGATCAATGAGGTCCTGCACATAGTCTTTCAGTTTCATGCATCTGAGGGTAGTGTGACCTTTTACCCTATGAAATTTGCAGTACTCATTATCTTTGTACCATGCAGCTTTGGATTGGCTTGGGTTAATTTACTGGGTAGGAGGAAATTTGATGAGATTTTCCTTGACTAATTTTTCAAAAATGACATCCAATGGCTCACCAAGGGGTGTATAGTTTCTAGGTGTAGGTTGGAATCTAGGCTTTTGTCCTGTAGCTACATTGATGGCATTAGCTTGATTGCTAGACCCTTGAAAGTTGGGTCTTGGATTGTGGTTTTGATAGGTTTGGTGATTATGCTGTTGGTAATTGATAGCTTGTTGATTTTTTGGTTGATATGGTGGGTTGGACAGGTTTTGAGAAGGACCAACAATATTCACATGTCTGGTGTCAGTGATGCCATCTATTGCAACGTGCTTGTTTTTGTTCTAATACCTAGACTTGTCATTGGAATGTGATTGATTTTGGTTGGCTTCCTTGTAAATCTTGACCACACCATCTTTAATGAATCCTTGCTCAAGGATCATTCCTTTCTCTTTGATATCTTTGTAGGTCTGCAAATAGTTCATGGTCATGTGGTGAGCCAAGCTAGGATGGGCATTATCAATAAAAATTTTCACCACATGGCGCTCTGGCAAGGTGCAGGATATGCGGGTGGTAAGGGTTTGCCATCTTTGCAGGTATTCAGCAAGGCTTTCTCCACCTTTTTGCTTAGTGTGGACAAGGTCAACTATTGATAGCTCTATTTCAACAAGATGGGCATATTGGGCTACGAATGCCTTAGATAATCCAGCAAAGTTTTTAATTGTGCCATAGGGGATTCTATAAAACCATTCAAGAGCTGGTCTAGCCAAGCTTTTGGAAAAAAGGCACAAGAGGAAGACATCATTGTATGCTATGTCCTGGCAGTGCATGTAAAATTCTTTGATATGTGTGACAGGGTCTCCTTTTCCTCTAAATTTGTCAAATTTGGGTACCTCAAAGTGTTTGGAAAATGGTGTCATGGTAATGGCTCTGTCAAATGGGTAAGGACACACATTCTCAAACTTGAATTTCTTCGGATCATTCCCTTCTTGGATGGCTTTCAGAGCTATCTTCATTTGCTCCCATTCTGAATTGATAGGTGATGGCTGGGGTGTCCCCAATGTAGGAGTGCCTTGAGGTAGGTATGTGCTGGATGGGGCCACTGAATATGGATGGCTATGAGGGATTTGCTGATAGGGATTGTACATTATTTGGGCAGCTGCATGATGGATGACAGGTTGCTAAGGGGGAGGTGGCGCATATTGTTGCATGTGCTGCGAGGCTTGCTGTTGATATGGGATTTGAGGTTGGGATTGAGGAACATAAGCTGGTTGTGGGATAAATGGATTGCTTTGTGGAGGTAAGGTATAAGATGGTTGTGAGGCTTGGGGAAAGGATCAGGGGGCTTGTGGGGTTTGACCAATATATGTGGGTTGTGCCCCCATTTGGGATGGTATCTGCAAATAATTGGTCGTTGGCTGGGGTGGTGGATTACCTCCTAGAAGTGGCATTGAAAAGTAGTTGGTAATTGGAGGTAATGGATTAGTTGGTGGTGGAGTTGGTGGGAATTGAAAGCTTGGGAATGGAACTGATGGGGTTTGATAGCTTTGTGGTTGGATTTGGAAGCTTGGTAGAGTGGTGGCAAGGGCTGGGGTCACTTGGGAGCTTGGTAGAAAATTGGTAGTAGCTTGTGGGATTTGATAGCTTTGTGGAGTGAGGGTAGTAGCTTGTAGATTTGTGGCTAATGGTATTGAGCTCCCAAGACCTAATGGAAATGATGGGATTGTGCTTTGGGCTGTGGTGAACAAGCTAGGGGTAATGAAAGGTTGATTACTTGGCCCCATGGGTCGCATCCCTGTTGTATATTGCTAAGGTTGGCCAAAGATGCTAGCACTGATTTGGGAGATGGGTGGATTTGGAGGGCTGGGTTGGGGAGCAGCAGCAGCAATAATGAAGGGGGTGAACGGTGAGTTGTTTTGGGTAAAGGGGGTTTGGAGTGGAGAGGTATGAACCAAGGATGGAGTGGTGGTGGTTGGGTTGGCTTGCAGCATGGAGATTTCAACTGGGGTGGATGATGGTATGTTTGGGTCTGTTGGATCATATGGATTGGCTAGAGGTTCTTCTTTTTGCATATATTGAGGATAATTTGGATCATAAGAGCCTATGGGTGGTGGTAGCTACCCAAACAACGGGTGAGATGGATCTTATAATGGAGGGGGTCTTCCAAAGTCAAAGGTTCCTACATTGTCCCTTCAAAAATTAGCCATGATTGTCTCTTTGTTCTTGTCTATAATGGCATTTACCAATACTATATTTCCTGGTTGGTTCATGAAAGCTTCAATGTCAGTAGATGATGGCATAGCTTTCTCTAGGCTGAAGGATGGCTGAGTGCTCAAGGGGGGTGAAGCTGTTCGATCCAAATGATAGGGCTCCATTATTTCTTTCTTCTTGGCTAAGCGAGTGATGGGTGGCATGAAAAATGCTCCTAGGGATGAGATGCAATAATGCTAATGGATGCAAAAGGGAGAAGGCTTCTCTATGCAAATGATTTCCTAGGTTAAGGCAAAGCTATATGACAAAACCTAAGGAGGGTTGGGTTGGAGATTCTAACTTCAAAGATATGTTTCCAAAGCATGAAAGGTCTACTTTCCTATGTGCAAGCTTGGTGGTGATTGTGTCAACTTAAGGATAGACTGATGATCCTTTAGGAAGAACACGAGATTGACCACTTGTGGATCCCAAACTTTAGCTCAAGGTGATGAGGGATAACAAGTGACAAAGCTAGATTACCCTAGACAAAGCTCTGTCAAAGGGATAACCTTGGTGAGATTGATAGGTTTGGAAGATTTTAAGAGTGGCAAACTTTTGGCAAAAGTGACAACAATTTTGAAGGCTTGGATGTGAGGTTTTGATTGCTGGCTAGATGGTTTGATTCTAAATGAGATGGATGAGCTAATAATGCTTAAGGGGATAACCTAAGATGGCTGGCTTTTCTACAAAGATGACTCTAAAGTGAAGCTTATCCAAGAAGATGTGGAGAAACAAGGGTGTCTAATCATAGAAATCATGCCTAGTTGGTAAGGCATAAGCAGGATTAACTCCTGGATGTTGGCTAAATTTGATGTTGCACTCTAACCAGGCCTCTTGAAGTGCTTTGTCAGTAGCTTTTTCCTCTACTTTGTGGAGTTTGGCAATTCGTGGGCTTGGTGTTATTTCTTTTCTCTTGGCTGAAAGTTCTTGGTATGCTAGAGATGGTTTGAGTTTAACTTTGTGGAACTTCTGTTTGGGTTTGGGTTGCTCTGACATCAATTCCTGAATCTGCTTGGCTTTGAGAGATCTTGTTTGTTTTGCTTCAACTCGTTCAACTTCTGGAATAGGCAGTGACTACGCTAAGTATGCCCTAAGCTAGGATTGACCAAGTTTGACAAACATTCATTCAACAAATAAAAGATCAAGCAATAGATAGAAACAACTAGATAGAAGTTTTTGATTCTCAGAAAGTGATTGATACCCAAGGTACGTGAGGCCCAAATCCATAGATGAGACCAAAAAGATGTCACACAACCGAGAGGAGCAGTAACCCACTTCTCCTCCTTCACTTCTCAAGGGTATAAAGTTCCTTGAGGCTTAGCCCGAGTGACAAAATCTTGATCCCAAGAGAGGTGTCTTTCGATTCACCTCCCGATTCTTATACTCTGCCAGAACGCTGGAGTTGAGGTCATCCAAGGGGTGATGAAATCCCCAAGCAGGCCTCCTAAAAAGAAACAAGGTTTTGGATCCTAATCTTATGCACCCAAGATGGCCTCGAAAGATGATAAGGGGAGAGAAGACTTGGATGACCTTGGGCTAAAAAACACGCTTGTTCTTTTACCAACTGACTCTTATGTGTGCTAATCTAGACTTTGCAAGCACTCATGTTTAAGAGACAATGTTCAATTCCAACTTGAAGCACCAACAAAAGTAAATCGATTGAAGAATGCAAACAATAAGAAGAGTTAGGGTCAACAAAAGCAAACTCATGCGCCCAGAGGCCCTCCACATCAAGTATCGATTAATTTTCTTTAAGGCATTCAAGATTGAGTGTGAGTTTGTTTTAAGCCCAAAACAAAAGTGTGTGAGATTCGATTTCAAGCGCGCGCCCAGAGGCTCTCCATTTCAGTTGTTGTTCAATTTTAGTGCCCAAACTTGAAGTGTGATCGATTTAATCTAGAGTTTTGATCATTTAAGAATTTTGATAAAGTTAAAGCAAACATTCAAGGACCAAGTGAGTGAGTTAGATTGTGGAACATTTAACACCTTTTTCAAGTAGACCCATCCCCATAAATGGCACTGAGATTGCAACCAATGGTTAATATTTGATGGGTGATTAGAAAAGAGGTGAGTCCAAGGAACTACTCAAATTGATTTTTGCAAATTTGTATTTTAACTTAACAAAGTTTCTTAAATGTCCAAAAATCAAACTTTACCTAGATTGCATGTGGAAAAGAGATTTGTTTTGTTCAATTTTTTAGAAGCTCCAAATGAAGTGTTTGATATTGCAATGGTTAATTGATCCTTGGCATTCAAGATTGGATTTGTTGTTTTAATCATGCATTCAAGGAAAATTTGATTTTAATCCATGGCATTCAAGAGTGATTTTAGCAACATGCATTCAAAGACAAGTGGTTAAACATTCAAGTTTTTTCCTTTGAGCATTCAAGATTGAGATTTTGTGTGTTGTTTTAAAAACTTTGAAGTGCTTTGTTTTAACCTTAGATCATTCAAGATTGTTTTGGACTCAAAAGTGAAAATGACTCTTTGGACTTTGGTTTTCATTCAAAATTTTGTGTTATAGTTTGCATATTTTAAGCCCCAAAAATGATATTCCTAGATTGTTTTGATGCATGAAAAACCTAAGAAACATTCAAGATTTTGCAACAAGACATTTTTTTGGAACAAATAACAAAGCTTTTTAGGACAATTTTGGCAACCATTTAGGACTCTTAGTTTTCATGAGATTTTTTAAAGAACTTTAAAATATTTGCAAATGAGGTTCATTTTATCCTTGATTGATGCTTTGAGTTTGATTTAGATTTTAGTGTGCACTTAGTGTTGATTTTGAACCTTTTGAAATGGAAACTTGAAGTTCTTTTTTAATTCTCAAAAATGAAGTGTTCCTAACTTTGCATGAATGCATCTAAAACCTTGATGTTGCAAGGATGCAAATGATTGGATTGGTTTAGTTTCACTTGTTAAAAGATTTTTTTTTTTTGGCAAATTTTTAGTTTTTAATGGATTTAAGTATGATTTGGGGGTTCATTTTAAGCACTAAAAAGAAGTGTGTATGATTTTTCTTCCTTAAAAAAAATAGCCAAGATCTCCCACAAGAAGAAGAAGAAGAAGCAGATGGAATAAGAATAATATAGACAAGAAGAGGAAGAAGAATTCCAAGTTCTTTGTCCACCTATAAGCTTGAAAAATCTGCAAATACTATGAGATAGACTATGAGTTCCTTTGTCTTCTTCATGCTCATGTGGACCTACAAAACCAATTTATACAATCCTACCAATCACAAAAACAAGAAAAATTAGCCAAAATTAGCAAATGACATACAAAACTTGACTAAAAAAGCTAATGAAGATGACCCATGCGAGGTCCCACCGGGCGTGCCAAAATGTATATGAGCAATGTTAGTATGCTAATAGAAACCAAATTTAAATAAAGCTTCTACAAACTAAACAAAATTCATAAACTTCAAGATAGACTAAGATGAGCTCTCAATTGAGAATATGAGCCATTAATGGGCTCTCTCAATGAGAAGCTCTCTTGTTGAGTAGCTTTGTCTAAATAGATAGGATGTATGCTCAAGCTTTATGCTTCAAAAAGGGCTTCAAATGGAGTTGGAATTTGGGTGTGAGTGTATGGTTTTGATATAAAATGGCTTCTCAAAATGGCATTATGACTTTACTTCATGGGTTGTGTTATTTTGCAAAGGGGAAGGATCCAATTTATAGGCAAGAGGCTTGAGGGATTGAGGGCTAAGATGCAAGGATGGGAAAAAGCTCATGGAGGGCTTAGATTGCATGAGAGGAGAGCACATGGATTGTGCTTCCTTACAGCCAATCAAGGAGTGACACATGTCACAGGGTGAGAGGATGGAGGAAAGTGGAAGGATGAGTCAACAAAGGAGGCTCAAGGGATAAAATCTTCATAAAGACCCTCATAATGACTTGTAAGAGCAATAAAAGGGCTTGGAAGAGTCATTTATAGCCTAGTGGGCTTCATAAAGTTTTATGGTTGAGATATTTTGAGGGTGATGAGAGCAATTTTGACTTGGACTTGATTAGGAGGGTTTTAAGCTTGCTTAGGCTTGTGCAAATGATTAGAGGATGGATTAGGATGGTTTAGGATTAGCTTAGGGATAGGCAAGTGGATGGCATTTAATGAGAGTGGGTGAAGGAGGAGATATATGTTAACTTTGGCTTGGGTTAGTAAGTCTTAACCCATTTTTAGGGAATGTGACAAGGTTAGGAGGGGATTAGGATTAGGTTTAAAGACATCTTCTAGAAGAGTCTAGACTTTGGATGAGGATAAAGACTTTCTAGAATAGTCTAGAATTTCTTAGGATGAGGATGAAGACTTTCTAGAAGATTCTAGAACTTCTTAGGATGAGGATAAATTAGATTTTTAGGAAATAAATAAAGTTTTATTTATTTCAAGGGTTTGGGTTGAGCAGATATTTATTAAAACTTTTTTAATAAACATGAGGATTAATATTTAATCTTAATTAAATATTTTGAGTTGGGATTAGGGGTAGGAAATGATGGGATTAGCCTTTAATTAAAATTAAAGAAGGATTAGAAGATTTTGGAAGAGGTTAGTGGTCTTAAGGAAACTGGCCAAGTTTTGGGCAAAAAATAAATTTTTTATTTATTTTGGGTTTTTTGGTCAATTTATTAATTAAAAAATTAATAAATAAGGAAATAATGTTTAAATAAGATTTAAACATTTTTGGGAGGGATTCCTTAATTAAATATTTTTAATTAAGATAAAGGGATTTAATGGCATAAAAATTAATTAATTAATTAAATAAATAATTAATGAATAAATGATGATGTCATCAGGACTTTTTCAAAAAATAAAAATACTTTATTTTCTAAAGGTTTTTAGGTGTCTACAGGTACCATCCACACCTAGATTTTCTTTTTGATCAAGGGTTTCCCTAGTTAACATATTGTTGGAAACTATAGTTGGAACAATTGTTATATTGTCATTTATGTCAAATCTATTGGTGAGACATTTTTCTATCTGATTTGAGTGTCATATCTATTTGATTGATGAAGATGATTTTAGAAGTTTCTAATAACAAAAGTATCTAGAGGAAAGGTTGAGTTATGAAGATGACATTGTAAAGGGACATTTGATTAGTTGGACTTTGATAAGATAAAGTGATTGTTTAAATCATGTTGCAAGTGTAGAAGAAAGTAATACTAAAGCCTTGTAGATGTGATTAGAGATAGATCAAATGTGTAGGCTTGACCAAGCAACAAAGAAGAAAAGTCAAGAACTTTAATATATGCTGAGTGATGCTAGTGTTGACCAAGTGCCAAGACAAATTGAGAAGAATGAGAGTTGACCAGGTATCAATATCGACCAAGTGACAATTTATTTTCAGGGCAAGAAATTTAGTAGTGACTGAGTAACCCAGTGATGACCGAGTGTCAAAAATTATTGTTGGCCATGGAACAACATTTTAATAGTTTGTGAGAAATCATAATTTCTAGCCTACTAAGTTGATTTCTTAGGATATGGAAAGTGTGTTGGAGATAAAGATTGATGAGTTAGATCATTTAATTCCAAGAGAAGTTTCTAGAAAAGAAGAAGATAAACAAAATGGTGATCATATTCATTGTATGTGGTAGATCTAATTGTAAACCCTAAGATATACAACGATGTTTAAGTTAAAAGAGAGTAGAATTACCTATTTAAGGAGGTACAAGGTACCAACCTAATAGTGAGAGAGAGAGAGAGAGAGGGAGAGAGAGAGAGAGAGAGAGAGAGAGAGAGAGAGAGAGAGAGAGAGAGAGAGAGAGAGAGAGCGAGTATGCAAAGTCCAGGAAAGGTTGGAGTAGTTGTTGATTTTATTGACTTGTGAATCTAAGAAGGCTGATAAGAGTTGAGAAGAAAGAGAGTAATTTGTTGAAGGGCTCTCAAGTGAATCAAAGATCCAGATGAAAATTGAGGTTAGACAGTGCATTAGATTATGAGACAAACTTAGATCTGTACATGCAAAGTGAGTTTTACTTGATAGATGAAAACCTGTTATTACTTTCTAACCTTTGTAAATAGTATTTGAAATCTTTTAATCAAGGTTGAGCTAACAGACATATGTAAATCCTTTAATAGGATGACATTCTAATGAAATGTTCTAAAGTACTCTAAAAAGGCCACTCCTAAAATGGTTATTAAATTCTTTACAAAGGTCACATTCAATAGTTTGTTTTGTAACCTTTAAAGGATGACTCCTAACAAAGCTCACTTTAGAAGTGTGAAAACTAGTGACATGTTGCTAGTGTTTTTTCCCAAATTAGGCTTCTACATTAAATACTAGTGTCAAACTTGTTTGGATATTATTTATGTTGTTTTACTAATTAATGTTTACATTATGCAAGTCTATTATATTTAGGATAGTGGACAACTAGCTGAAGTTACTAAAGTTAACTATAGAGACTAAGCTATGGAATCATGAGATCTATAGTTATTTACGTGATTGTTTGGCCAACTAGTACATATAGACCTTAGATATATGATTCAACCCCCTCTCAATTTTTCTAAATATTCTAATAATTGGTATCAAAGAATTGGTGCTTGTAGAGAAAAGTTTGAAGGTACTCAAAGCTAAAGATCATGATGTACAAAAATGAGGTACCAAAGTTGAACAAAGAGAATTTTTCTACATGGAAAAGATTGATGAGGCTACATATAGCTAGTATTGGTGATGCTACACTAGAGTTTTTAGATAATGCATATGTGAATATAACAATAGTTCCTCTAACCACTCAACAACTAGAAAAAAAACACAATTAGGCATTGTTGGAGATTTCTATAGCCCTAAACTATGACAAGTTTGATGACATAAAAGATTGCAAGAATGCAAAGGAAATGTGGGATAAACTGAAGATCATAGATGCAGGAGATGATAATGTCATGAAATCCAAATCAGAAAGCTTGAGAGGAAAATTTGGTGAAATGAGAATGATAGAAGGTGACAATATAGTTTAGTACTATGCAAGAATAAAAGAGGTTGTCAATGCTATTAGAGGTGCAAATGGAAATATTGAGTATGAAATAGTAATAAGTAGGATATTGAGAACTCTACTTCCTATTTATTCTATTAGGGTTTTTGCAATAAAACAAATGAGATGTACACCAGGTAATACCCTAACTCTAGAAGGTGTAATTGGTGGGCTTACTATTTTTGAGATGTCTAAATTTGATAAATACACTCCTATTATTGTTGGATCTCCTTCTAAATCAAAATTGGTTTTTAGCAAGAAAGGAAAAGAAAAACATGTAAAAAGTGATAGTAATAGTTTAGATGTTGATCTTGATGAACTTGAGGCACTAATGGCTAGAAGACTTGGAAGAGACAAAGGAAAATATAAATGTAAAGTTCTTATAATATGTTTTTCATGTAAAAAATTTGGTCATATTTTTGCAAGATGTCATAATAGAGAAGAAAAGGATGAGAGAAAGCAAAGAAAATACAAAGGAAAAATAGATAACTGAGAAAACAAGAAAAACAAGGACTACAAAGACAAAGGTAAGAAATCTTGTTATATTTTTGAAGAAGAAAATGATACTAAATCTAAAAGTAATGATGAAGAAGTAGTTTATGTTGCTATGAAACAACATTCTGATGAAGATGAGAAAACTACATTAATCTCTTATGTGAATAAAAGTGATAGATGGATAATTGATAGTGCTTATTCTAGTCACATGATTGGTGATAGAAGTCAATTTGAGAATATTGAACCTTACTAGGGTAGTTGTGTTAAATTTGGTAATGATTTTCCATGTCTTGTGAAAGGTAAAGGATCAATATATCTAACTAATAAGATCAAGTGTGTCAATGTTTATTCGGTTGAAGGATTTAAATATAATTTTTGAGTGTTTCACACTTAAAAGAATCAAGTTACAAAGTTGAATTCCATCATAGAAAAGCCAAAATATTTGATGTTGACTATAAACTGATTGGAAGTGGTGATCAAATAAGAGGTAACTTTTTCTATCTAGATTTATCTGATGATACATATTTGTTTGCACAACATAAAGATATTTGGTTATGGCAAAAGAGGTTATGTCATGTAAACTTTGACAATTTGGTTAGCATTAGTAAAATGAAAAGAGTAAGAGGTTTTCCAAAACTAAAGAAACCTAATAATACTATATGTAATCAATGTCAATTGAGAAAAATGACAAATTTAAGTTTCAAGAGCAAGACATACTCATCAAATGATATTTTGGAATTTGTTCATATTGACCCATGTGGACCTATTGGTGTTCAAAGCTATTATGGAGATAAATATTTTATATAGTTTATTTATGATTACTATAGAATGATGAGTGTGAATTTTCTTAAAGAAAAAATTGATTGTTTTTAGTTATTTAAGTGGTATTTGACCAGAGTTGAAAAGGAGATAGGGAAGAGTCTAAAATGCTTGAGATCTAATAGAGGTGGTGAATTCATTTCTAATGAATTGAACATATTTTTCAATTATAGAGGAATCAAAAGACATATGTTAGCACCAAGGAATCCTCCTCATAATGGAATAGATGGAAGAAGAAATAGGTCAATCAAGGATTGTGCTAGAGCATTGATGATGGAGAAAATGTTTCATAGAAATATCGGAGAGAAGTTGTAAGTACACCTATTTATACCCTATAGAGAGTGCAAGTCAAGAAAGGTACAAATGTTAGACCTTTTGAATTATTCTATTGGTATTACCTAATGTTAAGTATTTCAAAGTTTTTGGAAGAAAATTTTACATATCTAAAGATAATACAAATGGAAAACTTGATGCTCATAGTGATGAAGGCATATTCCTAGGATATTCCACTAATAACAAAGCTTATAAGTGTTTGAATTCTAACACTAACAAAGTTGTGGAAAGTTAAACTATAAAAGTTGATGAGTATACAAAAAGGAATGAAATTGAATGCAAGATAGAACTTGAAGACTATATTTAATTCATTTATGTGAATGATAGTGCTCCTTGCATCCCACCTAAATAAGAAAACAAAGATGTTATTCTACAATAGACTGGGAATATCAAGTTGCAATAGCCAATTGCTAAGCAGAAGACTATAGGTGCCAACAAATAGTATAATGATGTCAAGTTACATACATAGGAAGTTGAACATATAGAAGACAATTCCCAACATGGAAAATATGAATTAGAACTTGAACCAGAGAGAGAAAATGAGATTGAAATCATTTTTCAAGATGAACCTATTAAAGAATAGAGAAGGAAAGAGCCTTTCCTAGAAAAATATGTGAGAAGACATCATGCACTTGAGAAAATCACTAGAGATAAAGAATTTGGTGTTATGACAAGAAAAATACACAGAAGTGATGCATGCTTACTTTGAGAGTTTGAGCCCAAATCTTTGAAAAAATGCTTTGGAGAATGAGGATTGGATACAAGCAATGAATGTAGAGATTGATAAAATAGAAAAGAAAAAAATATGGACACAAGTACTTAGAACTAAAGATAAAAATATTATTGGAACAAAGTGGGTATTCAGGAACAAGCTATATGAAAAGGGTGAGGTCACAAGGAATAAAGCTAGATTGGTATGAAAAGGACATGCACAAGAAGAAAGTGTTCATTATGCGGAGATACTTGCCCCTATAGAAAGACTAGAGAGAGTTAGAACACTTCTTGCATATTCTTCTTATAAAGGATTTAAGGTATATCAGATGGATGTCAAATCTACATTTCTAAATGGGATACTTGAAGAAGAAGTATACATAGAGAAGCCTGAAGGATTTTGATGTAGGAGCATCCAGTGGTGTAAGGGCAATCCTGTATCACCCAAAAACATGCTTAGAGATAGTTTCTATTTAATGTGTTTTCATTTCTAGATACCCATTTGGGTCAAATAATGGTTCCAACTCTCATAGTTCCACTATTAGTTTTTTGGGTTAGAGTTTTATTAGTTTTTAATCACCTTGGGATATGTGTAAATGTAGAAAATGAGTTATTTTGTAATTGAGAAAAAATTATGATGAGTTAGAGAGTGTAATTTGGAGGGATGATTGTACTTGTAATTTAAAATGCTCCAAAAAAATTATCAGGTCAAAAGGCTTTATGGTCAGAAAGTTATTACAGTTTTAATTTTCCTAGAGACCTCCTAAGAGCACTTCAAAGTCAAATATGGGGCACTAAATGGCCGTGTATAGGGCCAAAAAATAGGGGATGAGTGAATTTGGTCCATAGAGCTATAGAGCACTTCAAGAGCTTTTCATAAATTTAAATGGTTCATCAATCAGAGTTACAGTTCAAAAGTTATGCCTTTTAGAAGTTTGACTACTGTTTTTGGATTCTTCTAATTTTACACTAACTTCTAACATTATTTCTAGAACCTTCTATTTTGGTGGTCGATGCCAACTAACATATTCTAGAATTTATTCCTAACCCTAAACCATTTGAGGCTTATTTAAGAACATTTTTGGAATTGTAAAAGTAGCTCTTAGTGGAGTTAGAGAGAAGGTATTGTGGAGGATTTCTTTCTCCATAATCATACTGTTGTAATCCCGTAGGGAATTTTTCATCGATAATAATAATTCCCTTTTCATGTGTATTCATTCTGGTCTTTAGTTATGTCTCCATCAAGTAGTATTAGAGTAGACTTTCTTGAGTGTGTAGATAGAGAGTTAACTGTGAGGTAGTTTGGACAAGGACTGCGTGGTTGTGGGTTTGAGACAAGAAGATGCCTCCATAAAGGGAACATGGTGGAATGGTCAGAGTTGTTACTCCTAAGGTTAGAGCCCTCTAGAGACAGGTTCAAGCATTGTAGGAGAAGATCCCTAAAGGACTAAATGTTGCCATAGGCAATGAGAGTGAGGAAGAAAATAAAGAAGAAGAAAATATTGGATAGGAAGGGGAAGACAAAAGGAAGTCCTAAATCAGGTAGAGAGGCTTTTTAGGACCATTTCTAAGCTTGGAAAAAGACCTAAAATTGATGTGGATATGTTTTGAATAAATCTAAACCCAGAAGAGTTGATCGACTGAATCAATGAGCTAGAGGAGTATTTTGAACAGCCAAAATGATCCAGACAGGGTTAGGTTTGCAAAGACCAAAATGAATGGCCATGCCAAAATTTGGTGGTAAGAGATTTAGCTAGAAAGAAATAGAAGAGGAAAGGAGAAAATCACAAGATGGGATTGCATGGTGGACAAACTAAAGAAGCAATTCATTCCTATTGACTACGAGCTTGATTTGTTCAAGAAAATGGAAGGATTAAAGCAAGTAGGAAAATCTATCTAAGAATGTAGGAGGAATTTTACCAACTTTTTATTAGGGCAAGGCATGTAGAAAAAAATAAGGAGAAGGTTTCCTATTACTTCAGTGGGTTATGACCTAGCATTAAGGAGGAGTTAAGTCTGGTTACAATGACTAGCATTGAAGGGACGTACCAGTTTCCCCTATGAGTCGAAGAGAAGCTAAATAAAAGGTTTGAAGGAAGGCAAAAAGAGCATGGTAAAGGAGGAAGGGGTGGAAGTAGGTCATCTAGAAGCCAAAATGAGACCCAAAAGAAAAATGAAGGTGTGCATACTAGCAGAAAATAGAGAAATGAGGGTTTCAACTACTCTGGTGATTAAAACTTTGGAGATTAGAGAGGAAGAGGTAGAGGAAATAGACAAGGATTAGGAAGAGGATGCTTTCATGGTACCTATTTTCATTTCAATGAAGAAGGTCATCATGCCTTTGAATTTCCTTAATGACAAGGAAGGATAGATAGGAGAGTTGATGGTCAAGTAAGGGTTGCCCATGTGGATCAAGATGCATAGTCATCACATTCTAAGGATGCAGAAAGAGGAGAGGTTCTCATAAATGAAAGGGTCTTACTAAGTGGTAAGACTGAACCTAGACAAAGGAGGAGTTTGTTTCATACTAGGTGCAAGTGCGAGGATAAGTGTTGTGATGTGATTATTGATAGTGGCAGCACTGACAACTTGGTGTCTAAGGAGATGGTCACTAAGCTAAAGCTCAAGAGGGAGAAACACCCCCAACCCTATCAGATTTCTTGGGTGAAGGATGATCATAAGGTCCTAGCCAATGAATAGTGTTTGGTGAAGTTCAAGATTGGGAGTTACAATGATGAAGTTCTTTGTGACATTATTCCAATGGATGTCTACCATTTATTGTTGGGAAGACCGTGGCAATTTGATAGGCATGCTGTACATGATGGTCATGCAAATACATACTCTTTGACAAAGGATGAAGTTTGCCACAAACTAAAGCCCTTGGTAAAGGAAGGTGAAAGGATATGCAATAGCACTGAGCTATGTCTTATTGATGGAAGAATTTTTTTGGATGGTATGAAACATCAGTGTATGTGTTATGCTTTGATTCCTAGAAAAGATAAGGAAGGTAGTAGTAAAATTCCACCTAAAGTTTCAGGCCTATTAAGTGAGTATGGAGACATCATCTCTGATAATGTTCCAGAAGGGTTGCCACTAGTAAGACAAATCAGTTTTAGATAGATTTAATCCTTGGAGCTAGTTTTCCTAATAAGGCTACTCATAGGATGACTTCTAATAAAACTAAGGAGCTAAACAAACAAGTTCAAGAGATATTGAGGAAGGGGTTTATTCAAGAGAGCTTGAGTCTATGTTCAATACCTACAGTACCACCAAAGAAGGATGAAGAGTGGAGAATGTGCATAGACTCTCGTGCTATAAACAAAATAACCATCAAGTATCAGTTTCCTTTGCCAAGAATGGACGATCTTATGGACTGCTTGAGTGGAGTTTAGTACTTCACGAAGATAGATCTCAAGAGTGGCTATCACCAGATATGGATACGAGAGGGAGATGAGTGGAATACTACATTCAAGACCAAGGAGGGTCTATATGAGTGCTTAGTCATGCCTTTTGGATTGACCAAAATGCCAAGCACCTTCATGCGACTTATGAATGAGGTACTAAAGAAATTCTTGGGAAAATTTTTTATTGTCTATTTGGATGATATTTTAATTTTCAGAAAGACTTTGGATGAACGTTTATTGCACATTTGTAGAGTCCTTGAAAGGCTGAGTGAAGAGAAAATGTTGGTTAATTTGAAGAAGTGTAGCTTTGTAAAAAAGGAGTTGTCTAGTTGGGGTTTGTTGTATCATCTGAGGGTCTCAAAATGGATCTAGAGAAGGTAAAAGCCATCTTGGAATGGCCTAGTCTAAGGTCTTCTATTGAGGTGAGATAATTTCATGGTTTGGTTAGTTTTTATAGAAAGTTCATTAAGAATTTTAGTGGCATATGTGCACCCATGACTGAAACAATAAGGGGGGACAGGAAAGAGTTCAAGTGGACTAAAAAAGTTGTAAGGAGTTTTGAATTGTTGAAGAAGAAGATGATAGAGCAACCTATGTTGGTACTTCCATATTTTAGTAAAGTGTTCTAGGTAGATTGTAATGCTGGTGGTAGTACTATTGGGGCTATATTGAGCTAAGAAGGTAAGCCTATTGCATATTTTAGTGAAAAATTGAATGATGCAAAGAAGAAGTATTCTATTTATGATCAAGAATTCTATGTAATCATTCAAGCCTTAAAGAAATGGAGGCATTATTTATTACCAAAAGAAATTTTCTTTTATATTGATCACCAGACATTGTAGTACCTAAACATCCAAGGTAAATTGAACTAGAGACATTTAAAGTGGGTAGAGTTCATGAAGAGCTATACATTTGTGTTGAAACATAGAAGTGGAATGTCTAATAGGGTTGCAAATGCATTAAGTAGGAGATAGTTGTCGATTACAGTAATGCAGGTTGAAGTGGTTGGGTTTGATGATCTTAAGAATTTGTACCTTGAGGATCTTGATTTTGCTGAAGCATGGAGGGCTTACAAAGAACCTATTACTATAGATAGAACCAGGTGGCTAGATTATTTGATTCAGGATGGTATCCTATTCAAGGGTAGACAATTATGCATTCCAAGGAGTTCCATGAGGGAAAACTTGATCAAAGAGAAACGCAGTGGGGGAATGGCAGGACACTTTGGTTGAGATAAGACCATTGCCATTCTTAGAGAACATTATTTTTGGTCTCAAATGTCACATGATGTGAAGGAATTTGTGCAAAGTTGTCAAGTATGTCAAGTAGCCAAAGGATTTAGTCACAATACTGGACTTTATCAACCATTGCCTATTCCATCAAAACCTTGGGAGGACATAAGTATGGATTTTGTTCTTGGATTGCTGAGGACACAAAGGGGTAACGACTCAGTATTTTTGGTGGTTGATAGGTTCTCCAAGATGACACATTTTATTCCATGCCACAAGACTCATGATGCCATACATATTGTAGATTTTTTTTTTAGAGAGGTGGTGAGACTACATGGTCTTACAAAGAGTATTGTTTTTGAGAGAGATACTAAATTTGTGGGGTATTTCTGGAGGGCTCTATGGAGGAAGTTGAGGATAGAATTGAAGTTCAATTCTACACATCATCTGCAGATTGATGGATAGATAGAAGTGGTAAATAGAAGTCTAGGCAATTTGTTGAGGTATTTAGTGGGAGATAAGCCTAAGGGTTGGGATTTGATTCTACCACAGGCAAAATTTTCATACAGTAGTTTTGTAAATTAGAGTACTCGTAGATCACCATTCCAAATTTTTTATGCTAGTAGCCCAAGGACTACACTAGAATTAAGGAAGATGGAGCAAGGGGAGAGGACAAGTGTCGAGGCAAAAAAATTTGCTAAACATATCAAGATCCTACATGAGGAGGTCCATGCACACATTACCAAGATGAATCAATAGTATAAAGCTATGGAAGATCAAAGGAAGAGACATAAACAATTCCAAGTAGGGGATTTGGTTATGGTAAACTTACAAAAGGAATGGTTTCTAGGAGGTACTTAAAACAAGCTGAAGATGAAGAAATTGGCCCTTACAAAATTTTGAAGAAACATGACTCAAGAAATGCATATGAGGTGGAGTTTCCAGATGGTATTCACATTTCTCCTATCTTCAACATTGCAAACTTAAAAAAATATCATGATGATGTTGTAGATGAGGGGTTGATGCTAGAGCCATGTCGAATTCCTACTTCTAAGGAGGAGATAGAAGAGATTCTAGATAGTTGTATGGGTAGGAGTACTAGAAATAGGCAATATAAAGAGTATCTGGTGAAGTGGAGGGGATGACCAATAGAGGACTCAACTTGGATATTAGTAGTGGAGGTTGCCTAGTTAAGTTTTCCTCTACCTTAAAGTGACAGGGTCACCTTTCAATCTACCTTGGGTGTCTGATGCAGGAGCATCTAGTGGTGTAAGGGCAATCTTGTATCACCCAAAAATATGCTTAGCGATAGTTTTTGTTTAATGTGTTTTCATTTTTGGATACCCATTTGGGTCAAATAAAGGTTCCAACTCTCATAGTTCCACTATTAGTTTTTTGGGTTAGAGTTTTATTAGTTTTTAAGCACCTTGGGATACATGCAAATGTAGAAAATGAGTTATTTTGTAACTGAGCCAAAATTATGATGAGTTAGAGGGTGTAATTTGGAGGGATGATTTTACTTTAATTTAAAATGCTCTAGAAAAAGAATCAGGTCAAAAGGCTTTATAGTTAGAAAGTTATTGCAATTTTCATTTTCTTAGAGACATCCTAAGAGTACTTCAAAGTCAAATATGGGGCACTAAATGACCTTGTATAGGGCCAAAAAATGGGGGATGAGTGAAACTAATCTATAGGGCTATAGAGCACTTCAAGAGCTTTCTAGAAATGTAAATAGTTTGTCAATTGGAGTTATGGTTCAAAAGTTATGCCTCCCAGAAGTTGGACTACCATTTTTGGTTTCTTCTAATTTTACACCAACTTCTAACATGATTTCTAGAACCTTCTATTTTATTGGTGAATGCCAACTAGTATATTCTATAATTTATTCCTAACCCTAAACCATTTGCAACTTATTTAAGAAAATTTTTGGCACTATAAAAACAATTCTTAGTGGAGTTAGAGAGAAGGTACTATGTGGATGATTTCTTTCTCCAAAATCATACTATTGTAAGCCCATAGGGAATTTTTTATTGATAATAATAATTCCCTTTTCCTGTGTGTTCATTCTGGTCTTTGGTTGTGTCTCCATCAGATTTGTGGATCTTAACAAGAAAAATATGGTGTGTAAGTTGCACAAGACTTTATATGGTTTGAAACAAGCCTCTAGAGCATGGTATTAAAACTTGCATAAGTATTTGGTGAAGATTGGATTTGAAAAGACAAATGATAACAACAATCTCTACTTGAAGACTGGCAAGAAAAATGAGGTGTTGTTATCTAAATACTTTGTTAATGATATAATATTTGCAAGAAAGGAAGCATTATGCAAATCATTTATTGTTGAAATGGAGAAGGAATTTGAAATGTTAATGTTTGGTGAGATAAAATGCTTTTTTGTCTTACAAGTAAATAAAATGAAGCAAGGTATCTTCATTAATCAATCCAAATATATCAAGAAGGTGCTAAATTTTTTTGGAATGGAAGATTCAAGACCAGATAGTACACCTATGGTTACAAGACACAAATTATCTAAGAATAATGATTCTACTAATGTGAATCAGACATTATACAGATCAATGATTGAAAAACTACAATATATTTTTTATAGAATAACTAATAATACATTAGTAGTTGGGATAGTTGCAAGATTTTCTACGAGTCCTAAGGAAAATAAGATGATGGCAATTAAAATGATACTAAGATATCTGAAAGGAACATAAGACTATCGATTGTATTACAAGAAGAGTGAAAAGTTTGAACTAAATATATTTATTGATTTTGATTGGGTAGGAAATGTTGTTGACCCCCCAAAAAAAAGTGAAGGTGCATTCTTTCTAAGAAAGAGACCAATTTCATGGACAAACAAGAAGAAGAATTGCATTTCTCAATCAACAATTGAAGCTGAGTATGTTCCAACAGCAGTGAATTGTTCAAATTTCATATGAATCAAGCAATTATTGAAAGTTATGAAGGAAGATATCACATATCTTGTGGTTATATATTGTGATCACACTAGTGATATTAACATATCAAAGAATCCTATAACACACACAAAAACCAAGCATATTGCTATCAAGTATCATTACTTGAGAGAGGTAGTTCATGATAAAGAAGTGAAATTGGAGTATGTGAACAAAAAAGAGAAAATAGCTGATATATTCACTAAATATTTAGCTAAAGATGCTCATGAATATCTTAGAGGTAAACTAGGGGTGATTCCCCTAGATAAATCTACTTCAGCTCAAGTGAAGCATTGTATCAAATATGCTGATCTGACTATCTTACAAATTGATGCAGATAGTTCTACTTTAGGAGTTTACCCCTAAATTGGGACTTTGGCATTCTAAACCAATTTTAGTGCATCAATCTTACAACATCAATCTCTTAATCATGAAGTCCTATTGTACTAGGCATTTTTGACCACTTGTCTTTAATTGACCTAAGTGTCAAATGAAGAAAACCCTTAATTTGTATTAATCACACATTATTTAATTCCTAAAAAAATGACTCAAATTGGCTAAGATAACCTCCTAATCGATTTGATTTAATTAAAAATCCTAGCACTTTAATTAAATTAAATACACCCCCTTTAGCTAATACACAAGGAATTAAATGTATTTGATTTAATTAAATACCCTCATTCTAATTGTATAATTTAATTATTCCATTAATTAGAATATTCAATTATGAGGTCATATTTAATTCTTTTAAATCAAATATCCTCTCCAATATTCTCTCTTCAGTCTAGAATTGGAAACATTGAGTTGATTGAAATCAATTAACTTCCTTTTCATAAGGAAACTTTCTATTTTTATTGAATCTTCTTCAAATCTCCATTGTTCATTCAATTTGTTCTCAACCATTGATTGATGTTGGGATTCTATAAAAGAATCATTCTTCTTCTCATTTTGGGGGATGCAAGTGAAGAGTATTGAATCACTATTGAATTGATCGCTCAAGCATTTTGCATTAAAACGTTCATTGGTTTGACATACTTATTATTTAGATTACAATGCATCCTTTTAGCTTAATTTTTTTGTCTTGTTCTTAGCTTAATTTGCATTTCATCTAGATTAATTCATACCTTTTTATACAAAAATAACAAAAAAATAGATTAATATTGTATTGGAATTCATTAAAACCCTTCATACTAGTTTGGTCTAGTTATTGGACTCTCAATTGTGAGAGCATATAGTGAAACCCTATCTAGTTAGAAAGCAATAGATTGCCTTGTGTAGATATGTTGGATGAGTAACTTCATGTTCATTCTAGGATGCTACTAAAAAAAATAATCATGTTGAAGTGTTTGGTTCAAGTAGAGAACCATATTTAACACTCATATTAGTTAACAAGAAGAACAAAATTATCGACCAGTCTTGCAAAGATGATAGATAAAGAATTTAGAACTGACATGAAGGTATCTACTTGAGAAAGATGCATGAGTTGGAAATGTCTTTGACATTGTTGTCAAAGAGGGAGAGGTTATCCAGTTACCATAAGAAAGAAAGAGAGATTTTCCAATAGATAGAACGATTATTTAGAAGAAGAAGATCAAAATGAAAGAGGGAGAGATCACTTAGAGTGAGCTCATAAGAATTACTAGAGGCATTGCCAAATTTGATATGATAGAAAGAATTGTTAGAGTAAATAATTAATTAATTGTTAATTATTTATTCAATTTACTTAAGCTTACTTAGGTTAATTCATGTAGTTGAGGTTATTTTTTGAAAACATGGGAGTTTGTTCCCTTTAGCATACGTATCTTTTCCACCTTTTGTGGATGTGTGCTTAGTTGTCAACCTTATCTCCTACCTCATTCTAGCTTGTTCTACAAGCTTCCATGAGGACTTTTTATTTGGTCTCTCATTCATTATAAATTCATTTCATTCACATAGCAATTCTAATTTTCTATTGTGAAATATTCTCTTGTGCAGTATTTGCTTCAAGCTCTTTGCTCCCTAGGTTTCTCTTCAACAAGCTATTTACATTGCAGGTGATCTTGGCACATTTCTGGAGTTGAATTCTCAACTCCTGCATGGTATCAAAGCCTCCCTACTGCTTCTTGTTCAAATGATTTTTGAAGCCATAATTTGGAGTCATAAACCCTAATTTTTTATTTCTTCAAATCAAGGGTAGAGCAATTTTTTGTAGCACTTTGGGGTCAAACAGATGCTTCCATTAGATCTAGAAGGTCATTTATAGTCAGGTTTCATATAAAACTTTTTGTTTTTGGCTACAAGAATTTTTTGAAAATTTTTTAGCCCCCCTTGTTGTAGTTGTACGGTCGTATGGACACAAAGTTAAATTTTTTTTTAAAAAGTTCCACCACCGCAGCAGCACTCGCGTGCCACCGTGAGGTAGCCTGCGCACCACTAGTGTGTTGTTGATCCACCAGCGCACTACCAATGACACACCCCACCGCCTCTGTTGCCAGTGTGCCACTCAATCTCTGCCATTGCTTTTCTCACCCTAGCAACCCTACAAGGTTTTCCTCCCGGGCAACACCACCACCGGTGGACCTCGCCCAGTCCCCACCTCTAGTGCTGGTGTCACTTTCAAGTAGTGTGACATCATTTCCTGACATTGAAATCATCTTCTCGATGTTGACATCATTCCAGCTTGCGACCCTACTGACATCATTTTTTTGACATGTGACATCATCTTTTTGAAATCTAAAATCATCTTTCCAGTAGACAATTTTTTTTTGGCAATGGCCTTCTAATGGTTGTACGGGCGTCAAATTTAACATAATGTCTGCAATTTTCTAGCAAGGTGCATTTTTGGAGCAGTAGTCAATTTTTTGGCCATAACTTGAGCATACATAGGTTTTTTTCCAATCAAAATGAAGCATTAGAAAGTTGACTTAGAGAAGGAGAAATTGGTGCTAGTTTCATAAGATTCTAAGTTTTTTTGAACTCCCATTTTTGACATCAAAGTAGAGGCTTGTGTTTCCTCCTATTTTGCATCAACAAATCCAATTCTTTTCCATTTTTTTTGCTTTCCATAGTTACTTTTGTGGTATTTGAGGGACATTCTTGTACATTTGTGGATGGGGGGGGGGGGGGGGGCATGTCTTTCTTTTTTGTAATTTACTTTAGTTTAGACCATTCTACTTCTGTCTTCTTCTTTCTCTCAATGGCGGATCCATTTGTGACCCACCTTACTCTGCACAACTATCACACCTAGAAGGCACAAATGACTAGGCTTCTCATGTCAAGAGGTCTATGGTCTTGTCTGGATGAGAATCAGCCTATTCTTATGTGACCTTTTGAGATTCTACAACATAGGAACAAAATAGATGAGGCCATGGGATTGATTGCACTCAACATTTCAGATAGTCTGCTATTTCATCTAGATGGCTTGACTACTCCATGGGCATATTGGTAGAAATTTTAGACTTTATTTGGCCAAGTGAATGAGTTTCGGGCACTTCAGTTGGATGTAGAATTGACTTCTTTTTCACCAAACAACTTTCCCACCATCAAGGAATTTTTGATGAAGTTCAAATCCCTATGTGAAGTTTTACAGGGATGTGGGAAGAACAAAACTAATGATGAGTGCATATTCTTGATACTCTCAAAGCTGAAAGGGTAATATTAGGTTTTTTCTTCTACTTTCTACTCCACCATGGATGCCCTTGGAGATAGACATAGGATGCCTACATTCGAGAAATTTTGTGACAGGTTGACTAGGGAATAGGAAAAGATCCAACAAGTGGATGCCTTTGGCTCTTCCAACCAAGGATTGGTTGCTCAAAATTCTAAGAAGAAATCAAAGAAGAAAGGAAAATTGAAGAAAGATACATCACAATTTGATCCCAAGCCTCCAGCTAATCCTCTAGCAAACCCTCCCAAGGGTAAAGATTATTCAAAGTCAGGTGAGTCTACCTCCAAGACCAAGAAGAAATCGAGCGAGAATTGTAGTTTTTGTGGGAAAGATGGACATTCAGTTTCTAGATGTTGGAAATGATTACAGGCTTTAGAGAAAGCCATGAAAGAGCATCACATTTTAGCTCCTCAGTCTTTATCTCCACCTATAGGGAAAGGTCATGCTATTTCTACATGAGCTACAACTTTAGCACCTTCATGGATTCTTAATTCTGGGGCTTCTCACCACATCACAAACACTCCTAAGTTGCTTACTTCACTTGCTCTGTGTGCCACAACATAGATGATAGTTGGGAACTCTTTACAACTTTTTGTTTTAGGTTTTGGTACTATTGCTTTGGCCGAGGGATCTCTACAAGATGTACTTTGTGTTCCTAATATTTTGATGAACTTTCTATCTATCTATCAGATTTGCCACTTTGGCTCTAGGAAGACAGTCAAGTTCTCACCACATGATGTGGTTATTTAGGACTTGCATGATCCAAAGATGATCATGGCCACTAGGAGTGTTGACTCTGCATCTTGTCTCTATAGATTTGATTGATTTGAGTCTTCTAATGACACAGGTTCATGCTTAGTTGGACATGCAGATTCAGTAAGTAGACTTTGGCATGAACATTTTGGGCATGTCTATTACAAATATCTTCAACAAATGAGCACATAGGCACTTGTTCTTGGGCTTCCCTAGATTTCTTGTCCAGATGGTGTTTGTCAGGGATGTGCACTTGGCAAGCAACATAGGGATTCTTTTCCACATGGACTAGCCACTTGTGCTTTAGCACCTTTGGAGTTGATTCATAGTGACCTCATGTCATTTCCTACTCCTTCTTTTTCAAGTGCTATATATGTGCTTACATTCATTAATGACTTCTCTAGATGCACGTGGGTGTACTTTATTAAGTATAAGTCTGATGTCTTTGACTCATTTCAAGTTTTTAAGGCATTTGTAGAGAAGCAGTCTGGGCTATCTATTTGGCACATATGTACGGATAATGGGGGGAGTATGTAAACTAGGCTTTTAGAGATTTTTGTTCTAAGCATGGTCTTTAGCATAAGCTTTTAGTGCCCTACACTCCTAAGCAGAATGGTGTGGCCGAGAGAAAGAACAAAACCCTTCGAGAGATGGAAAATTGCATGATTTAGTCTAGGTCCATGGATTCATGTTTTTGGGTAGAGGCAGTCAATTGTGCCAACTACATTCAAAATCAGATGCCCCACAAGGCACTTTGACATATGACCCTTGAGGAGGCTTGGTCCCATGTCAAGCTTGATGTATCATCATTCAGAGTTTTTGGGAGTATGATATATGCATTTGTACTTCATGCTCAGAGGAAAGCAATGGAACCGAAGAGCCAACCATTAATTTTTGTTGGCTACTGTGAGGATGTAAAGGCTTACAAGTTATTTGATCCTTATTCCAGAGAGGTCCTATTTTGACAGGATGTCTAGTTTGATGAGAGCCCTCTTGTAGTACATTCCTTGCCTCTAGCGAATCCTTCAGCTCCCACTACCCCCTTTTCATCTCCACTTTATTTCACAGATGATGAAGATGATGATGGTGATCCCAATATACCTCCACCATAGGATCCTCCCCAGATGCCTAAATGGGCTTGAGCTACTATTGAGGCTATAGGATCTCTAGCTGTTGACCCATCCACATCTTGTCACACTCATTCTCACACTATGGGTTTCAGTCTACTTAGTCATGTTGTTAGTAATGATCCTCAGACATTTGTGGAGGCAACAAGACATTCAGAATGGGATAGTGCAATGGAGGAGGAATATTCTTCTTTGATGAAGAACCACATATGGGATCTTTTTCCTCTTCCCAAGGGGAGAAAGCTAGTGCATTGTAAGTGGATTTACTACACTAAGTATGCTACTGATGGTTCTATTGATAAGCATAAGGCTCATCTTTTTGTGAAGGGTTTTTTTTAGGTTGATGGTGTTGATTATTTAGAGACATTTTCCCTTGTCACCAAGATGAATTCCAGACACCTTGTCTTATCCCTCTCAGCTTCATAGGGATGGCTAGTTTATTAAATGGATGTGAAAAGTGCCTTCCTACATGGTGATATCACTGAGGAGATTTATATGGAGCAGCCTCCAAGTTTTGTGCAAGATCCTATCTTGGTTTATAGGTTTTGACATTCATTATATAATCTCAAACAAGCCCCTTGAGCTTGGTATGAGAAGATGGACTCCTGTCTATTTTCTATAGGCTTCACTCACTGCCATTCCAATCCCACAGTGTACATTAAGCATCTTGGTGATGAAATTCTAATTCTTATTTTTCATATTGATGATCTTATCCTTATAGGTAGTTTTTCATCCATGCTCTAGGATGTTAAGCATGCATTGATAGACCAGTTCAAGATGACTAATCCTGGTTTGCTTCACTACTTTCTTGGTCTTCAAATTCATTAGTCTCCTACTAGCCTTTTTGTGTATCAGAAAAAGTATGCTCTTGACATGCTTCATCACTTTCACATGCTTGATTGTAAGGCTGCTCCTACACCATTTCAGTTAGGTATTACTTTGTCTACCTCCTGCTCCCCACCTACAGTGGATGCTACTTTGTATCGATAGATGGTTGGCAGCCTATTGTACCTGACACACACCCACCCTAATCTTTCTTTTGAGGTTGGCCTAGTCTCTCAGTTCTCTCAGGACCCTCATGAGACTCATTGGCAAGCTACCAGGCATATTTTTCACTACATTTAGGGCACAATCATGTATGGCATTCACTACACTTTGGGGACTCCACACATTGTTGGCTACACTAACTCAAATTGGGCCGGTGATTTTGATGATCAGAAGTCTACTTTTGGCTTTGTGTTTTTCCTTAGCTCTAGTCCCATCACATGGTCATGCAAAAAGAAACATGCTCGAGCACTTTCATCTATAGAGGATGAGTTCAGGGCCACAATTCTTGCTAGTCAGGAGGCTTTATGGCTTTATCAGTTGATGACTGATTTTGGATTTCCTCCTAATTTTCCCAGCATTTTGTGGTGTGATAATCAGAGTGCCATTCACATCTCTCACAACCTAGTGGAACATCAGCATACCAAGCACATTGAGTTGCACATGCATTTCATCTGTTAGTTGATCTAGGATGGTGTTATTACATTGGAGTACATTCCTACTACTAGACAGGTTGCAGACATCTTCACTAAGCCTTTTGCATTGCCCCACTTTCTTCAGCTGTGATCAATGCTTGGGGTTACAGAAGTTGTCCTTCGGGGGATTGGTTGAGGCCTTCCTTCTTTGACTTCATGTTTTTTTTAGCATGTTATTTTTCACCTCTTTTTGGGGGAGAGTTTTTCCCATGTGGTTTTCTCTCTTTCCCCATTTTATAGAGGTTAAATTTAGTTGCATTGTACTTGGGTACCTAAAATGGTCTCGTTGCCAAGACCCATTTTGCATTTTTTCCTTTGTATTGTGAGCTTAAGGCATTCCTCTAAGTTGCACCTAAGGGGGGGTGTTAGAGTAAATAATTAATTAATTGTTAATTATTTATTTTATTTACTTAAGCTTACTTAGGTTAATGCATGTAGTTGAGGTTAGTTGTTGACAACATGAGAGTTTGTTCCCTTTAGCATATGTATCCTTTCCACCTTTTCTAGATGTGTGTTTAGTTGTCAACCTTATCTCCTACCTCATTCCATCTTGTTCTACAAGCTTCCATGAGGCCTTTTATTTAGTCTCTCATTCATTGTAAATTCATTCCATTCACATAGCAATTCTAATTTTCTATTTTGAAATATTCTCTTGTGTGTTACTTGCTTCAAGCTCTTTGCTCCCAAGGTTTCTTTTCAGCAAGCTATTTG
The DNA here is from genome assembly GCA_028749045.1 of Cupressus sempervirens. Lineage (NCBI taxonomy): Eukaryota > Viridiplantae > Streptophyta > Pinopsida > Cupressales > Cupressaceae > Cupressus > Cupressus sempervirens. The sequence goes on from CM053783.1 coordinate 61,567,508, forward strand.
CATTGCAGGTGATCTTGGCATATTTCTGGAGTTGGATTCTCAACTCCTATAAGAACTTATATGTTGCATATCAAAGTTACATGAATGAGAACCAGAATCAATCTAAAAAAATGAGATTCTTAGACACATAGTTAAAGAGATGAGAATAAGAATGAAACTAAGGATATCAATGAAGATTTGATACATTGAGGACATTTCTCAAGACATTAAATGTTTTGGATTGCATGGTAACTAGAGGTGTTGGACAATCAATACCAAAGAGAGAGATTGTTGGAAACTAAAATTGGAACCATTGTTATGTTTTCATTGATGTCAAACCTATTGGTGAGATATTTTTCTATCTGATCTAAGTGTCATATCTATTTGATTGATGAAGAGGATTTGAGAAGTTTCTCATAACAAAATTATCTAGAGGAATAATTGAGTTATGAAGAGGACACTATAAATGGACACTTGATTAGTTGGAATTTGATAAGATAAAGTGATTACTTAAATTGTGTTACAAGTCAAGAAATCGGTAATGCTAAATCCTTGTAGATGTGATCAAAGATAGATCAAATGTATAGGCTTGATTGAGTAAGAAAGTAGAAGAGTAAAGAACTTGAAGCATATGTCTTGTGATGCTAGTGTCAACCTAGTGCTAGAACAAACCAAGCATAATTAGTGTTGATTAATAATTAGTATCAACTGAGTGAAAGTTTATTTGTTGAGCAAGAAATTTAGTAGAAACTGAGTAACCTAGTGATGAACAAGTGTCAAAACATAGAATGGGTCGAGGAACAACATTTTAACAGTTTTTGAGAAATCATAATTTTGATTTGACTAAGTTGATTTCTTGGGATATGGAAAGTGTGTTGAAGATAAGGATCAATGAGTTGGATCATTTAATTCCAAGAGAGGATTGGGTAAATTACCTAAGGAATGGATTCCAAGAGAAGTTCCTAGAAAACAAGAAGATATACAAAATGATGATTAGATTCATTGTATGTAGTGGATCTAATCATAAACCTTAAGATCTATGGTGATGTTTAACTAGAAAATTATTATAATTTCTTATTTAAGGAGGTACAAGAGCCCAAGCTAACAATGTGTGTGTGTGTGTGTGTGTGTGTGTGTGTGTGTGTGTGTGTGTGTGAGAGAGAGAGAGAGAGAGAGAGAGAGAGAGAGAGAGAGCATGTGAAATCAAGGAAAGGTTGGGGTAGTTATTGATGTCATTGGTTGGTGAATCTAAGAAGAAGGATGAGAAGATTTGAGAAGAAGGAGAGTGATTTCTTGAAGGGTTGCTAAGTGAATCAAAGACTAAGATGACAATGGAGGCCAAAAGTTGAATCAAATTATGAGCCAAACTGAGATCTATACATGCCAAGTGAGTTGTACTTGATAGATCAAAAGCTTCTATTACTTTCTAACCATTGTTAATAGTATTTGAAATGCTTTAATCAAGGTTGGCCTAACAATAATATTTAAATCCTTTAACAAGGTGACATTCTAATAGAATGTTCTAAAGTTCTCTAATAAGGCCACTCCTAATAGGGTGATTAAATCCTTTAACATGGTCACATTTAGCAATGTGTTTTGTAACCTTTAATAGGGTTGGCTCCTAACAAAGCTCACTTTAGAAGAGTGAAAATTAGTGACATATTGCTAGTGGTTTTTTCAAATTGGGTTTCCACATTGAATCCCAGTGTCAAACTTGTGTGGATGTTATTTATAGTGTTTTACTAATTAATGTTTACAGTCTGTAAGTTTGTTATATTTAGGATAGTGGACAACTAGTTGATGTTACTAAAGTCAATCATTGAGATCGAGCTATGGAATGATGAGATTTGGATTTGTTTAAGTGGTTGTTTTTTTAATTAGTACATTTGCACCTTGGATAACTGATTCACCCCCCCACCCCCCATATCAGTTATTCTAAATATTCTAACACATATATTTTAATATGTATGGTTAACTTTTTATGGTTATTGCAAATCTACTACTTACATGTTCTCGAATTGATAAATATATTGAAAGTTGTTTCAAGGGAATAATTGATTCAAACCCTCTCCCTTCTCAGTTACCTTGGCCAACTTTACTTTCTATCAAAAAAAAATAATAATTCAACCACACAGACTTGTCTGTGTATGTACAAATAGTAATAAACAAGGAAGGAATGGTATGGCATCATGTAGATATCCCATAAGAGTTACTATGGTTACCTCCCATCAATCAAAAAACACACCAAATAGAGTATTTACTAGAACATAATGTATTAGTAGTGTTAATTCAAATCATAATAATAATCAAATAGATGCTCTTAATCAAATAAACTAATCATTACTAATAAGAAGGTAAACATATACATTAACAAATTAAGATATTATTTAAATTTTTTTATGGGTATTACCTAGGTGATATTCATTTGATCAAGTTGTAGGATTCCATATCTAAAAATATACTCATCCAAATCTAAACAAAATAGATAGCACCATAACAATAGATTTGACAAGAAGAGCATCTTGTAGACAAGGTATCATCAATATCGTAGGAGATATTTTTCTAATAATATTTATGATCATAATAAAAAATCTTATTATCATTAATACTCTCATTATATCACATCCACTTCGTTAAGGTATCTTACAAGTATACACATACCATGGTCAAACTAGAATATTTAAAACCAATCAATTAAATCAAAATATACCTTCAAACAAACCTAGTGCTCTAATTGCAACCCTTAATACTTTGATAATCTGTTAGGGTTAGAAGGGCATTATAGATAATGCCATTAAAAATATTATCTCAAAGAAGGGGAAAATATAGACATTTGAATTTGGTTGATGCATTTTCTTATATTTCACATCATTTCTCTTGTCATTTTGTTATATCTATTAATCAATCAATTTTAATTAGTTAATTGAATTAATATTTCTTCTATTGATTGATTTTTTAAAAAATTTTAATTAAATTTATTATCCCTTTATTTCCTTAATTAATTAAATATTTATATTCAATTAATCTTGTCAATTTTATTTTCATGTTAATTAAATAATTTTATTTCATTGATCCTCTTATATAATTAAATGATTTTTTAATTTCATTTAACTAGTTATCACCTTCCCCTATAAATTTAATTAATCCAATTTTCTTTTGGTAATTTTTCCACCTCAAATAAAAAATATTTTATTATTACATCTATGAATTAAACCATCTTTATCCTTTTCTCATCTTCTCATAATCAATACATACGTTAATTATAGGTCTCTTTGTCTCTCATCTATTGATCTTTCAAAGTAATCTCTATTGTTAATCAAATGTGCACACACACACACACACACCCTTCTTATAAACTATCACATCCAATGATCTTTAAAAAAATCTATCATAATTATTATCAAGCTAGCATTATGTCTATCATCATCAAGTATCTATTATAAAGTATCAAGTATCAAGCATCAAAACTTCATCTTCTCATGATGTTATCAAAATTATGCTACACATACTAAGAGAAAATCTATATCAAACATTCATGTAACAAATGAAGTATGAAGCAATTTAATATTCTTTTATGGTGTTATTTATTATCATTTTATTTATGCATGAACCTTAACTATATTTTGTCATTATTTAATGTGTCTTTCTTAATTTTTCTTTGCATTATTTTCATGTATTTAATTTTTTTTTATCACTTCAAATAGCAAAACTATAATAAACTTTTAACTAAAATAATGTATGAAAGAAATGTCATCTCTATAAAATATATTTTGAGATCTTTTATCCAATTCTTAAAAATATCAATATGATATTCTAATAATTATGTCAAAAGATATCATATAATGAATCTCAAAAACTATTATATTGCTATTAAACATAAGGCCAATGATAAGAATAATATAAAATAAAAATAAATAATACAATAATAGTTTTGGGTTTGTAAAGAGATGATTATGAATTAAAAACTAAAAAATAGAAATAATATAAGTATCTATTAATTTAAATTATTAAAATTAATTATTATTTATAATGTAATAATATAAAAAATTTCAAATAGAATAGAAAACAAATATATAATTTTCAATATCTCTTACATAAATTTTAAAATATAATTGTAATGATACATAATTTGAAAATTAAGCATCATTTTATGTAACAAAATAATATTATGAATACTTGGATATCACAAAACTATTTGTCAACAAGAAGTAAGATCATGTTACAAATATGCTTTCGATTAAGGTAAAATAGGTTTTTAAAAGATTCAAAATACTTTACATTATTAAAATATCATCAATAGAAGGTACACCAACAAAATTCAATTGAAGACACACAACAAAAATAAAGGAGCATAACAAAAGAATAAGTCAAATATCAACAAAATAATATTGAATTTGTTTTAGAATTAAATTATTAGCCTTTAGATTTTTGTTCATAACAATTTCATGCACACCAATGACCTAATATATAGTTTGGGATTGGTCATTATTACCTTTCTCATGGCCATGGGTCCTAGTACAAAGATGTTCTTGAGCAATCTATCCCATTATATGTTGATCACCAACAATAACCATGTCCTACTCAACATCAATAACATTAGAAGGTATAACCTTACCTTTATTTGAAAATCCATCATTGAGGACATATGCTTTCTCATTGATCATTTTGAACCCCATGGTTCTACTTTGATTAATGAACCTTCCAATAGAGAACATGTTAGATTGTGTTTTTCATGTGTCTTCCCAATTGTGCACTTCACCATTTTAATTTCATATTTTTTTGAAGTCTTTAATATCCTTAAAAAATTTAGATACCACTAATATTAGTAACACCACATCATTTGAGATATACTTATTGGTTCCTCATCTAGGAACATACTATGAATCATTAAAATTATTATTGGGGACTCAATATTATCTTTGATTGTGTTTATTTTTGGAGCACACCAATTAAAAATATTGACTTGACCAATAGTAGAATCCCTTGGAAGAACTAATAAATTGATGATTCCATCAGTAGGAATCTCATTCTCTAGTTTAAAGGGAGCCTCAATATGAAATCTCCCTTTGATCTCATCAAGTATATTACTACTATCAGATTTTTCTTCCTAGTGGGTTGTCTCCCCTTTCTCATCATGAATACCTTAATACCAAGGCCATAAAAGACAAAATTGGAAGCATAAAAAATTCTCTTTTCCTCAACTCAAGCCCTAAACGATTTCTTCCCTTTCTTCCCTTTCTTTAATTTCTTTAATTTTTGGGATTTAGATGATTCTATCACTTAAAGGGTAGGTTCCTTATGGGAGTTTAATTGGTTCATGATTTGTGTGTAAGAAGCCAAAATATATTCAAGTTCTTCATGGTACTAGGTAGAAAAGAGAACACAATCAACATGGTTTCATATGTATCATAACCATAATACTATAAGGGTTTAGAGAAAGACTTCCTTTTCTTTGGAAGCTTTATATTTCTAACATGGAAGTAAGAATCTTCATTAAAAGAGGCATTGCTATGATTAGTGGACATTTCTAAATAATGAACATAGGCATTTTAGACATACTCAAATTGTGCTTTCTTGGGAGGGTTTGAGAGGAGAAGTGACTAACTTGACATATTCCATGATATGGATGGAAACCATCATGCAAAATGGCAGATTAATTTATTATTATTATTCATTAAGGCTAACATATAGAAGGGAGATATTATTAAGTGCAAAAAGGTGATACAATTATACCTAATGTGATTAAGAAACATGAAACAATAACTAAAGAGGCTAGTGAAATGCCAATCTAAGGTGAAGTATCTCATAATCACATCTATAAATTTTGCTAAATAAATTTTGATAATATCACAATTATATCTTCATGATTTGGTCCTCCCAAATTTCTTCCATTAATCATCTTTGATGAACATTTGTCTCTGTAAAATTTCCTCCTTTAATAAGCAGAAAAAATTTAATACAAGCATAGAGGCCTTCAAAAAAGCTCTATTCCAACATATTGGTTAATTATCTTTAATGTTTCTATATGTTATCCATATAAAACCATCATATTATATTGTTCCAAATTACTAATTATTTTATTCTATTAAAACTATTACAATCAAATTGATTTTAAATTTGAATTATCAATTAAAGATTTTATTCTCCAAACATGACATCAATAATTTGAATAATTTAGAAACATAATTTATTTATTTCTCATCTCCTACATGTAATGAGTTGCACCTATTTCTTTCCAAAATTAGTTTATTCCAAGTTGAAAATAATATATTAATCTCTTCCTTATCCAAAATTGTAACTATGCTATAATAAGAGAATATGGGTTGTCATGAAGGCTTTTTCAAAATATTTTCTATGAGTGTTACCATTACCAATACAATGTTACATATGAAAATTTATAAATTCTTAAAATGCTCTTATATAATATTCTAACTTCTTCTAGACCATATTTCATTTTAATTTTGTTATCGAATGTTCCTTAGTAATTTATTATATTATTTTATAAGGGCCTAGTAGGAATTATTTTAATAAGAAAGAGTATAAATATAATATATCTAGAATTCAAATATTTCTAATATCAAATGCATTTAATTTATAAAAGATGATCAATCATGAAAAATTTAAGGTATATCATTTCTATCAATTTTATTTTTAAATATTCTTAAAAAATGAAATGTACGATTTATTAAAAATTAGCATAAAATATTATGTTCATTGTAGAATGATCAAATTTTACCAAAAAATATTCTTTAAAAGATTATAATTTATTATAAAACTATTAAATAACCTATAATTTAATGATAAAATTACTAGTAAGATGATGTGTAATAAATAATCATAAGAATTTAAAAATTGTACAATATTTAAATTATCGTTTTAAATGAATTATTTTCTACCATTTTTTATTTATTATTTTTGCATTTAGCATACCATCACTAGTTATATAGTTTTTTGATAAATAGTCCTTTTCTATTAATAATTAATAGGATAATAAAATTGATATAAATCATATAGCTAACATAAAAAAAAATAACCTTAAATTTTTCATGATTGGTTATCTTTTATAAATTATCATTTAATGAATTATTTTGTACCATTTTTTATTTATTATTTTTCGCATTTAGCATACAATCACTAGTTATATAGTTTACTATATAATACAGATGTAAAATATATACTATTTCAATAGGAATTGTTATCTTTTGATTGATATTAATTCATTAAAGTTTTTAAAATTAATGAGCTTTTTTTTTTCAATTAGACATTTCCTTGTATTATAATTCACATGCATATGCTTTACTCATAGTTATTGATATTTTGTGATACTTGTAGGTGAATCTTACATTGCGATTTTTAATATAGGGGATGAAAATATTTCATTACATGTGAAAACAAATGATGTTATGCTATTTGCAAGTGAAACTATGAATACCAAGAAGAAAAATGTTACTTCTTGCATGTATTTTGATGTTTGGAAGAATCAAAATTATGGGATATTTAATAACCTAATACAAATAGATGTTTCTAGACATGACACAAATTTATTAATTTTGACATGTTCTTAATATGGAGACCCACTTCTTTCAAGTCATTTCTATGGTCAGCTCTAGCTATTTCTCTAGCTAGAGAGGAGAACAGAGAAGAAGATATGCAACGGATTGCATTCCTTATCCTATTGATGTATGCGAAAAGAAAGATGATTATGATCATCCACATTCTATAGTAACTACTTTATCTGCTTAGGAGTTTTGTTCTTGCTTATGTTCTTTACCCAAACTTTATTTATAAGTTGAATTTTTGGATACTACAATGTTACTCTTATGAAGTGACTTTATGTAATTGTTTCTTGAATTATGTATTTTTAACTATAATCTATTGGAGATACCTTATGCTTAAAAGGAAACTTTTTAAATAATAGGGATGATATGTAAATAGTCATTTATATTTTAAATATTTTAGTTCGAGCTAAGAATATATGTTTTTAGAAATATAAATATTAAATTGTATCATTTATATATAGACTTTAATTTTAAGTATACAAATTAACATATTAATATATTTAAATATTTTTTCAAAACATTAAATTAGATTTTCTTTATCATTATTTATATTAAAAAATTATTATTGTTTATATTATCTTTTAAATCTAATATTAGGTAAAATAATTTAATACAATTATTTTATCTATGTTAAAATATAAAATTTATGAATGGGCATCCTAGGTTTTCTTGCTATCTTGCTCATCTTTGTTCATTCTGCATGTTTGTGTCGTGTTACAGTAGTTATCAAGCTACAATTGTTGCCGAGTTCAGTGTTGGCCAAGTTTCCCAGTATTGACTGAGTGCTTTGGTGACCAAGTGTTCCTTCATGTTTCGAGTGAACCCGATGTTTTTTAATTCTTGTTTCCTTGTTTGACTGAGTTTTTCTATGATTGGTTCTTACTTTGAGATGACTTATGTATTTAATTTAGGTTGTGAATTTAATGTAAGGATCTTGTCTTGGGATGTGTGTAGACCTTTTTGAGCTTGGCCTTCTATTATGCAATTATCTAGAACCTTCTATAAGCCATCTTTGAAAGTATAATTAGGGGTGTTTAGGTTTAGGTTAGGCATGTTGGGGAAAAGTGCAAAGTCTAGAAAGTTGGAAGAATTAGAATGAAGGATCTATACAATTCTAAGTTTGGGATTTCTTAAATCTTGTTGGACATAAGAAAGAAGGCCTTACAAATAGGTATGTATGCAAATAATTTGATGAATTAATAAAGTATTTGATTGTTTCTTCTCTCCTTGAAGTTGTTCTCTATTTTGTGCTTCCATTTTGTTTACTCAACAAGGTGATTGGATAGCTAGTTGTGCCTCTGGCCTTGAATTTTCATGCCTCCTTACATCAGGTGGTATCTAAACTTGAGGTTCTATCTTGAGGAGATTGGATCATGTAGAACCCTAAGTTGGATTTGGTTGTAGGGTAGTAGATATGTGGATTTCACCTATAACTTGCAGAGGTTACAATCTTGGAGGAACTTGTTTGTCAAGATGGTTCAAGTTAGAGGAAAGTTGATATTGCTTTTATGGACATGTTGAGACAAATTGCAGCTAGATTAGATGCTATGGAGATAACCTAGAGGAGAGGAGAACATATTGATGATGTGAGTGATGATGAAGAAATGATACCAAACCTTAATCCATAACCATAGGAAAATCAAGATGAGGAAAGAATGTTGAGAGTTTTGTCTAGGGTACATTCAAAGCCTGCTATAGAATTTTTTCCTTATGATGGAAAGTTGGATACATTTTTGTTTTGGGTTAGATCTCTGATATGGAGAAGTTATTTGAGTTTGAAGGTACTCCTGATAATAGAAAGATGAAAATTTTAGTCACTAGATTGAAGGGTCATGCCCCATTGTTGTGGGAGCATTTGCAAACTGATAGATAGAGAAGAGGAAAATAGAATATCAGAACCTAGCTAAAAATGGTGAAAAAATTAAACAAAAAGTTCCTTCTTGTTTATTACAAAGTCAGCTTGTTGAGAAAGATATAAAATTTGAGAAAAAATGACATGACTTTGAAAGAACACACTAAGGAATTCAATAGATGGGGCATTAGATCTAGACATGTGGATGATGAGGTTGAGAAAGTTTCAAGGCATCTAAATGGATTGAGATTTGGAATTCAAGATAAAATAAGTTTTGTGAAATTAGAGAGTGTGGAAGAAGCATATCAATATGTCTTGAAGGTTGAGGAAATATTAACAAAGAAGAATGAACAAAGACATAGAGGTAGAGGTGGTATATTCCAGAGAGGTACAGGTAGATCTTATGGAGAAGGTGCTAGATCTGAATGTTTTGCACAAGATAATGGAAAATATAAATGGAAAAATGACAAAAAAGGAAAGACTAAGTGGAAAGGTGGTATTTCTTACCAAGGAGGTACTAATTCTTATCGAGGAAGAGGTAATTCTTATTCTAGAGGTTGTTTCTATGGTAATTATTTCAGATGTGGTAAAGAAGGGCATAGATCTTGTTGGCCTCATTTTTCACATCCAAATTTGTTTTTGCATTTTACAGTGAAAACCCAGTTGAGTTTTTGAAATTAGAGGTCATGTGTGTTAAAAAAAATTTCCCTAGATAAAAAACTCAAATTTCATGAGACCCTTAATATTATTTGTGCCCTAGATTTCACAAAAAAGGGTTGCATTGGTCTATTTTAAAAAAATACACAGGAAGCTTTTCGCCTTAGAAAATCTTTATTCCAAATTTTCCCATTTTCATTTTAAAAATTCTTTCCCAATTTTTTTCACTATTACCCTTTCTTTAACTATGGTCTTAACCATAAGCTGACTTGCCAGTGTTCCTTTGAAAGTGTTTTAACTTTGGTGTGGTCTATCTTGACACATAGCATGGATGATATCATTTCCTTTATGAGCTGCAAAAGGTAGACCTATTAGAGTAGTTCAAAGTTGTCAGATTGTTGTTAGGGCATGGTGAAAATTTAGAGCTATTTCATTGGATAAAATTAGTAGCTTAGACTAAAGTGAAATAGATTTATTGCACTGTCAATCATTAGAGGATCAATGGTGGGCACTTTCCTGCAATATGAAAGTGAATGAATTTTATGGAACACAAAGAAGCACCTTGTTGGCATGTGTAATTACTGAATTCATTTTTGTTATGGGTTGCCAAGTTGGAAGGGTGTCAGAACAGTCAAAAAAGTGTCAAAACACTTGGTAGGTTAGCTCATTTTCATTGGATACTATTGGTGACTGGTTTTTAAATAAAGTGAATCTTGTGGAATCATTGATCATTTGAAGATCAATGGTGAGCACTTTTTCACTTTATGAAGATGCTCAAGTTTTAAAGAAAATAGGGAAGTTCCTTAATTACACATGGCCATGTGGGGTCAGTCACTCCAAAAATTTCCAAGTAATGTTGAGGTGGAATACATGCCAAATGATTTATGCTAATTTTTTGAGAAGTCTACATATCTAATGAGTTGGAGGGTGCTTATATAGTGGGACCAAATATTAATGGAAAGTGCAGTAATACCAAAAATTATTCATGATCATCGATCTTGCAATATCGATGATCAAACGCTTTCTCGTAATTTGAAATTGCTCAAACTTTAGCAAATAAAGGGAAGTGCCTTGATGACATGTGGCTAGTTTCATAAAATTGTAACACATTCATCTAAGTCATCTAATTTATAAAGATCAATGATTGAATTTTAAATTTCATGGTGCGACATGAAATATGACTATTGAGGCATTAATTTTGATCAATTTTGTTTCGTGGGAGGCTAGTTCTGTAATAAGGATTCCAATTTTTTTTTATTGAACATTAAAGTTGCAAAATTCTCACAGAGAAAAGGTATTCAAAGCTAAACATGCATTTTTTTGAGGGTTTTGAGTTACCATTGACAAATTTTAGAGAGATAAACAAGAAAATTGTTTAAGTGTCTCGATTTATGGAAAATTGAGAAAATACATTCACAATAAGATAATTATTCAAAATGCCTCCACAAAGGGATTTATTAGGGAAAGTAGATTACCTAAGAAGGGATGTGCATAATGATTTTTTTGAGAAAAGGCCACAATCCATAAATGAATTTTCTAAGGGGAAAGAATTCATACCAAAGAACCCTAGGTTATTGATCAGTGAGGGTTTTTATGACAAAGCAAATTGGTTAAGAGATGTTAAAGTATCTATCAGGGGTTTATAGATTTTTCATAAATGGTTTGTAGAAAGAAGATTCAACACTCCTTTAAATAATATATGGGAATTTGATATTGGCAAGTTAATTATCCCAGTAGGTTTCTTCGATGATGACTTACTTGCAGTAATATCAAAGAAGTATGATCCCATAACCAGGATAGTGAAGAATCATGTTGGCAATAATCTTTTAAGGGTCTCACCAGAATTGATTAGAGAGATTTTCAAGTTAAACCCTAACCATGTAGTTCATGAGAATATAGATATGGAAGATCTCCAAGCTAGGTATGATACATAGAGGGTATATTTGAGGGGATGACTGCTACAAGAATATTTTGTCAAGATAGTAGAATTACCCTTGGTTACACCAAATCCTCTAGAGCCATTATTGAGAAAATATTTCAACCCCAGAATGCAAGCATTGTATTTCTCTCTCTGAAAGATATTTGAAATGGATGAACTAGATTAATGGGTATTGCAAAGGCTAAAGTTGATAATCCTTTGTGCTGGTACTCCATGTTAATGTACATATGTTTGTATAAGGGAGGTACCTTTTCTCTAAAGAAATAAAAGAGGAAGTGGATAGTGATAGAGTTTCTAGAATGACTAAGGAAATGGTAGATTTCGAAGTGATAGCTGCAACCAAGGAAAAGAAAAAATATTTGGAATTAAATGATAAATTTGGAAAGCTATTTGAGGCATATGAAGAAAGAGGAAACATAATGCATCAGATGGAAAGGGTAGTTACTCAAATGGAGAAAAAATTGGGGAAGAGGAAAGTAAGAGAAGAATCTAGTGAGCTAAGAATCACTTATTCTCCTCGTCCTCCAATTGAACCTTTCAAATCAACTCCCGTTATAGAAATCCTAGATACCTACAGGGACCCCAAACATATATGACTAAAGAGTTTGAGGAAGAAAAAAGAAAATCATGGATCCTGCATGTGGAATTAGATATTCAATATGAGGATAAGTTGAGAGATACAATTATGTATATAGTGGATAGAATTAATTGGCTTGCTTTATATGAACAATTGTCAAAATTGATGAATATATGGAATGAGATAAAAAATAATTATGTCATTTTAAAGCCAATTGTAGAGACTATGATATCACTATTTTATGTTTCTCAATCACTAGTCTATCTTATGAACACATAGAAAAAATATATGACATGACTAATGACCTCTCTGATTTTGATAATAAGAGAGTTACACTATAGAGGAAAACCAAAAATTATTTCTCAAAATATCTTAGTGAGAATTTTCAGCTTTTTCCTCATGCACTTAGTGATGTGGATAAAATAAAGGACAAAGAAGAATGGGCAAAAGAATTGGATGATTTGATGTGTTAGATTCAATAAGGTTATAAATGAAAAAGGCCATATATGGTTTGCTAAGATAGTTGAAGAAATTGAAATGGTACAAATATTTTTTATTTTTTTAAAAAGGGATTTTGATGAGATTAAGAAGTAAGGACAGGAATTCCTAAAGAAGTAGCAAGAAGTTTTGAACTTCAACTGGCCAGATGACACACTCTTTAACAAGTGGATGGTAGATCTTGTTCAGACTAATTAGTTGTTATCTGAGGAAAGTGATGAAGATGAGATGGATCAAGATGAACTAAAAATCATAGATGCACCAAAAAAAGGAAAATAAAATCAGCCAATTGTAATGACAAAGGTAACTAAACAAACTAATGATTTGGAAATGAAAGAATCAAGTGTAATTGTGGGCTTGTTAGTTCACTATGACCTAGATAGAGAACCACAAGTTATAATTAGTTTTCAAATATCAAAACCTAGTCCACCACAAAAAAATCAAAGGGTCACATAGTCAAAGGAACAATAATTACATCTAGGCCAATCACCAAGTGAAACTCCTCAATAACAAGAAGATGCAATAGAATTGGCCCCATAAAAACATGATTCATGGTGTAGACATTTTGTTGCCCAAAATTTTGTCTTATTATGAAAATAAACTTTTGTATGAAATATCTTTCTATCTCAAGGACAACTATCATTATTCTCTAGGCTTGAAGCTTGTTGCATCTCATGCTATATAAATGAGATCCCAAGGCTAGAGAAAGGGTCTGAACTCTTATGTAATTTTTAGTATTATGCTATGCTTACATTTGGTCTAGTCTTTGATGTTAATTTTGTGATGTATTTTTCTCTACAAATATGAGAATAAATTAGCATTGAAGGATCATATTGCCTTGCATAGAATTGTTTTCAGTCTTACATCAATATTGTATGATTTTTAATGAAAATTAATACAAAGGAGAGTTACACCCATATCTATTTTCTCTGAATCATGTCTCCATTATTATTTGTTGGTTATCCTGAGATTGTGTGAGCAATACTTCTTCAATATAATGCAACTAGGATAGGTTGTATATCAAATTTTTGTTGCTTTTAATTCAAAGAATTAAGTACTTCAGTAAGGTGATAGGAATTCTAGGTAGTAAGAAGGATATACATAAGAATGAGGTCCAGGATAAATTTCTAATAATATTGATTGTAATACAATTGATTAGGTCAAAGTAGCTAGGTAGACTTTGAATCCCAATGGATGAGGCACTAATCATTTATTTAGTTTTCATATGAAGAGATCATAGATTTGTGTTAAGTAAAGTTTCAAAACTCAAATCAATTTTACTTTAATTTATGAAGAATTTAATAGCTGGTCAACATTGGTTTACATTTACTTTCTATATGTTGTGGTTAGTTGTTGTAATCTAGAATTATTTATAAATCTAAGAAGAATTGTGGCCAAATATTTGCTATACGGATAAGTTTTGTAAAAGAATGTCAATGATCAAATGAAGTGTGAAGATTATATCAAGTTTTGAATCCTTTTATCCCTTAGGTGCACCTGCCTTGGTTTTGCAAAGCTTAAAAAGTAGAAAATCCTTGTGATTTTGTTGAAGTTGGGTCCAGTACTAAAGATTTCTTAGTTGAACATAGGAAATAGCTAATACTTAGACTATATTTCTCTTCATTATCTTGGTATCAAGTATTTTTTTTCTTGGTAGTTTTGAAACACCAACAGATCCTTTGAGTATAGATACTCTAGTTAGAATGAACAAGGTAACAAAGATGTTATGATTCAAGGAGATCTTGAGGGTTCACCAAGTGGTTGTAAGGTTGGAGAAACCCTAATGGTAAGGAAAACATTGTGCAATAAAATAGTTGATGAGGAACCTATCTCGAGGAAAAGACTTTTCAAAACTAGATGTAAGATGGTGTGAAAATGTTTCAAAGTGATTGTTGACAATGATAGTTCAACAGATTTGGCTTCAGAGGAGCTAGTCACAAAAATGTAATTACAAAGGTTGAGACACCCTATCATATTTCATGGATCAAGGATGAGCATAAATTGTTAGCAAGTGAGAAATGTGTTGTGAAATTCAAGATTAGAAACTATTTTGATGAATTTTTGTGTGATGTTATGCCTATAGATTGTTGTCATATTCTATTTAGTAGACCTTGGCAATATGATAGATATATTGTGCGTCATAGTAGATTGAAATAATATACAATTTGGGTGAAACAAGTGAAGAAACTATTGTTTCCTTTGATTGAAGCCCCTAATGAGTTAAATTATACTTCTATTAGAGTTTGCATGGTTAATGGGAAACAATTTGAAAATGAGATGAAAAAGAACTAAGTCTATTTTCCTATAATTCCTAGTGGGAAAATCATGGCAGTAATGGCTGAGAAAAAGAGTAAAGTAATGACCAAGAAATAGATAGAGGTTGAGTGACAATAAAAATTGATATTTTTAGTCAAGCACAAACATAAATTGGAAGGTTGTAGAATGATTTCAAGGAGATTGTTGCTAAAGACATGTTTGATGGTTTACAATCAGTAAGGAGTATAAGTCATTGAATAGATTTGATTCCTGGAGCTATTTTTCTAATTAAAACACCATATAGATTGACACCTACAAAGAATGAAGAACTTATTAGACTAGTACATGAGTTTTTGCAAAAAGGATTAATCATAGAGAGTTTTAGTCCATGTGTTGTACCTATTGTATTGGCACCTAAGAAGAATGGAGAATGTGTACTGATTCCACATCTATTAACAAAATAATAGTGAAATATAGGTTTCCTATGTTAAGGATGGATGATATAATGGATTATTTGAGTGGAGGAAATTATTTTACAAAGATTCATTTGAAGAGTGGTTATCATCATATTAGAATTAGAGAAGGTGATGAATGGAAGACTTCTTTCAAGATAAAAGATGGTTTGTATGCATGGTTGGTTATGCCTTTTGTTTTGACTAATGCACCTACTACTTTCATGACATTGATGAATGAAGTTCTCAAGAGATTCTTGGGTAAGTTTGTGATTTTTTATTTGGATGATATTTTGATATTCATTAAGACTAAGGAAGAGAATCTTGAGAAAAAACTACAAGCTTAAAACAATGCATTGGAAACTGAATGCAAAGTCAAAAACTATATTGGTTGCTGCCAAATTTTTTTTGTGGTAGTTAGGAAAGCAATAGCAAGAAGTCTTTTAACATCATCGAAGAATCATTGTAGGAGCACAATAAAATAGCATTGCTGCTAGGGCTAGAGATGAATTGTTAATGTTAGATTTCTTTGTGCAGGACTAGATTAACCTTGTGGTGATTGAGAGTTTGAACACACAGGCCAGATTTTAGATAGTGTAGCCAAAAAATGGTAAATCTTTATCCCACATGCATGGGGAAATCACATACAATTTGATTTATAAATAAACTACTACACTCATAAAACAAATAAGATGTTGCCTATTGTGGTTTGATCGACAATATTTGTGGGGGGTTTGGTGGAAGCTACCCCAAAAAATATGTGATCGCCAAATTTAGGTGCCTCTACTAGCAGTATGTAAATGCCCACCAAGTTGTATAGTCCACCAAAATAATTACAGAGGAATATCCTCTATGCAAGGCCGGGATCTAACAACTTGGTACCAACAAAAAGATTTCTTTGCTACCTGAATTGCAAATTGGGGCATCCGAGTGTTGATTTGCAAAAAAAATTGCCTCATAGTCAACTTTGGCCTAGGGTATCTGAGTTTATAGTTGATCTTCATTGAATCAATGTTTTGGACACAATGGTGAGGTCAAATATGACTCTAAATGCTCCCAATTTGTGTAGTACTCCAGATTTGGGCCGAGGTGCTAAAGCAACAATTGTCTCAAATGGCTATGTGAAGAGAAAATCTCCTAGCTTTGATACCATGTAAGAATTTGCCTTAGGGAAAAATTCTCCAAGGAACTAAGAACTCAAACACAAGTACAATTGTAGACTAGAAAGAGAGAGTATGATTAGAATGATGATATATTCATTCAATATGCATGTAAGAGTACACTAGGAGTTCCTATATATAAAGGCCTCTGAGATACATCTAGAATGCCTCATAATCAGTTAGATGATAAGTCATACAACCAGGCACATATCCACCAGATATGGGTTATCTTGCATTAAGTATGAAATTATTTGTGATGATGAGAGGATAAGCCTACAAGGGTGTAACATGCAAATCAATTTTGTAGACAAAATGTGCTAAAAAGGGAGTGCAAATAACTATGTTGTCAACATGACAACTCAATGAATGATACAAACTCCAATGTTGTAGATACCATGTGCTGAAATAGAGTTGTGTACTTCTGTGTTGTCAACATAACAACTCAAAAGGTGCACAAACTCCTAAGTGTCTCACAAAATAAAATAATAAAATAATGCATTAACCTAAGTAAACTTTAGTAAGTGTAAATAGTAAATACGTATTTACACCAACATCTCTATATATTTTTATTTATGGTTAAGTTTTAATATTATTAATTTGTATAAAAGTTTTTCATATTGATTAACCCTAATCTCTCTATATTTCTTGGTCCTTAAAAAATCAAAGCGAAAGGATGAGAGTATCCTTAATGGACTAGAAAATGAAAATGCATGAAGTAGGACTCAAGGATTGTCACTAATACAAATATAATTCTCAAAAGTGAAAGGATTAGGTCTTATGGATGTTCACTACTCTAATAAGAGATCCAAATCTACAAGAACTAGATGTTACAGACTATTAGTAGTCCAATTAGGGATCCAAGCATGAAAAAAATTATACTACATATGTGTAAAATGTGAGTAGATTGTATGCCCTTGTGTGAAAGTGATTATAAAATCCTTAATTGAAGACATCACTTTAACAAGGTGTACACACACCCACAAGAGATATTTACACTATAATATGCTCCTAAGTAAGGACACATAAAGGGATATAGACCCATGAAAAAATGAGAACCCAAGAGGGATCTATCGACTCTGGCATCAATATTATCATATGATACTATATAAAAATATTGTGGAAGATATAAAATGTTATAATTCTCTAAATAAAGTATAACTACAATACAATGGAATAAAAATGTATAAGATTTATGGAAAAAGACTTTTTGGGATGGAACCATGAAGACCAAAATCAATTCAAGGCTACTATATTTTAACATCCTAAGTAAAATACACAAATGAACATTTAGAAATAATATAACATGTACAATAACACATGTAACAACATATAGATGAAAATAGGTATTAATAAAAGAATGATTATAACATGTTTGATTTGTTGACAATTTTTCTAAGGTAGACATTTGATGTTGTCATCTATGGAAACATATCTTTAGTATGAAGAATGAAGACATAGAGGATTAAGTTATGATATTCATACTTAGAAAATTTTCTAAGTATCACTCAATTTATCTCACAAAATAGATGTTGGAATTACAATAGGAAATGTAAACTCTAAGAGGGGGGAGGGTGAATCAGTGCTTTAAACTTTAACCCATAAAAATATTCACCACACATCCATCTCACAACTCAATAAGTAAACTAAAATACAATTTAAAGCATATACATCTAAAGTATGTAAACAAGTAAGCATTCACACATATATGACACAAGATATGATTAACTAGAAACCCTCCAATGAGAAGGTAAAACTGGGGTGGGGATGACACCCACAAATCTTCACTGTCCTAGTAATAAAGTGTATCCAATGAACATTACAATGTTTGATCATGAAACATGATCTATCCTATGAAAGCTCTAACCCATTAAAAGCTTATAAAGATTGTTAGGTCTTACCCTATTAAAGGATTTCAATATCCTATTAGAAATGTGCCTAATTAAAGGACTTTAACTCATAATTAAGTAAGTACCTTGCTAGAGGATTTCAATACAGTCTGTTAGGACTACTTTATTAAGAGATTTAACTGATTCACCTATTATAATGTCTCAACAATGATCTTGCAATTAACACTCTATTGCTTGATGTCGGATCACCTCTATACTGATGTATTCTTGATCCTTCTTGATCAAATGTCTCTTTGTTGTTCACTATTTTCTTGCTCTATTCTCCTTTAGTTAATTCTACAATATATCTGAGATCATAATACCTTGGTCACCATGAATTTCCTATTTGTGCATGCAAACTCTCCTTCTCACTCATACAACATTTAGGGTTTTGTCCTCCTTCAGAAGACTTAGGTGACTTAGGATTAGGTATGAATCAAAGACTATGATTCATCCACATTGCTACTTAAACCTTCCCTTTATCTGATTGGATGCATGCAACACATAGGGATTCACATATAAGATTCATCCCTATCAACAAAATATTATAATTCAATCCTTAAGTCAGTCCAACAATGATTTATATAGTAGTTTGTGCTAATACAAACAACTATGTCAAAACTATATTACTCAGTATCTGAAGTCTCTAATGCTCAACACTAACTATAATTTCAATATTGGTGCAAGGAGGACAAGGATACTAGGACCAAAGCCACACCCAACTATCCAAACCACCATGCAAGAGTTAACACAATGGAAACAAACAACAAAGAAACAACACCAAGGGGGGAGAGAACTAAATATTTTGTTGATTCGTCAAAAAATCTACATGCATGCCCAACTGTAAGGCCTTTTGGGTTATGACCAATTACAAAATAAAAATTTTAGATTCACAATCCAACTTCAATCTCACACTTCCAGACACATATCCCACTTTCCAATCCTCTAGCTCTACCTAAAACTCAATCCTAGACCTTTTTAAATAATTGTGTGGCCATAGCTTGGCCCATCACAAAATTAAAACTTACATTAAATTCATTCACACTCACAAGTCAAAATACATCAAATATTAACTACCTATATCAAAATTAAATACATGTAAGGTCATCTCAAACTAAAACTAGACATAGAAAACTCGACAAATGAAGGATCCATGAAATGTTGGCACTTGGCATCCAAAGGAATGCTCAACAAGCACATGAACTTGGCAACCAAAGATCACTTGGCAAAAACTATGAAATCGACATCTAAAAAATGCTCAACATCCATTGGGAACTTGGAAATGCAAGATATTGCAACTCAGTAGAAATTGGCAGAATGAACAAAAGTGTAGGATTACAAGGGAAACCCATGATGCTCTTGCATCAAACAACTAGGGTTAGAAAAAATGATTCTCTTGAATCATGTAAGTGTCACAACTTGCATTGAATCTAACTCAAATTGAGAAATTCATGTAGCATCTTCAATTGGTCTATTCTTCCATTTTACTAGATACTTATAGTAATCTTTTCCTCTTGTGCTCTTACAAACTCTTTAATCCAATACCTTTTCAACTTCTTCAATCCACTTCTTAGGATAATCATCTAATACAGTAACCTCATCATTTGACTCATGATATTTATATAAATCAGTAACATTGAATATAGGAGATATATCCATGTCATCAAGTAACTCAACTTCATAAGAATTACCATTGTCAAACTTCTTCAAGATTTTACAAGGTCCAAGCTTCTTCATATTTAGCCTACTCTATGTTCCAATAGGAAATCCTCCTTTCTTCAAATGAACCATCACCTCATCACCAACTTCAAAAAGATGATTTCCTATAGACTTATCAGAATTCTCTTTATACTTCTAATTACTTTATTCCATCTTTAACTTTACTTCCTTATGCAAAGACTCCATAAAATTAGTAAATGCTTCCCATGTAGCACTTCTCTTTTCTTCACCAACAACATCCCTCAAATCTGATACTCCTCTATGCTATATTCTAGTAACAATCTCAAAAGGTGTCTTCCCTATACTCCTATTCACAAAATTATTATATGCAAATTCAACATGTGCCAATACCATCTCCCAAATACTTGGCTTATTCCTAACTAAACATCTCAGAAAACTACCCAAGCTTCCATTCACAACCTCTATCTATCCATCTTTCTATGGATGGAAAGTAGAACTAAACCTTAATTTAGTTCCCATCTTCTTCCACAAAGTCTTCCAAAAATAACCAACAAACTTATTATCTTTGTCAGAAATAATACTTCTTGGTAATCCATGCAATCTCACAATCTCTTTGATGAAAAGTTTAGATAACATGCTCAACATATGATTTCTTCTTACATGGTATCAAATGAGCCATTTTAGAAAATCTATCCATCACAACAAATATAAAATCATACCCCTTCACTATTTTAGGCAATCCAAGAACAAAATCCATACTGATGTCACTCCAAGGTTTCTCAAGAATAACAATAGGTGTATAAAAACTAGTATTTTGACTTACTCCTTTTGCAACTTGAAAAAATCCACAACTCATCACAAATTTCTAAACATCCTTATACATTAGTGGCCAATAATACTTCTCCTTTGGCAAACTCATTGTTTTATCAATTCCAAAATATCCAGCCAATCCACCACTATGCTTTTCATTAATCAAATTAACTCTCATTAAAATTCTAGCGATACACAATTGAATACCTTTAAATAACATACCTTCTTGAATGAAATATTCATCATACTTACTTATGTGATCTATTAGAATTGGTGCTCTGCACTCTCTCCATGCCCTAGAAAAATTAGGGTTAGTATCATACAACTCTTTCATTTCATCAAAACCAAGATCTTCAACATTCATCTCAGTCAATAAAGAACATCTTCTGCTCTATGCATCAACAACTTTGTTAGTAACTCCACTCTTATGCTTACTAACAAATGTAAAACTTTGTAAGTATTTAACATACTCCATATGTATCTAGTTCAATTTATGTTGACTTCCCAAGTATTGTATAGCCTTATGATCAATATATAACACAAAATCCTTAGGAATCAAATAATATCTCCACTTCTTCAAGGCTTGAAAAATAGCATAAAACTCTTGATCATATGCAAAATACTTCCTCTTAGCATCATTCAATTTCTCACTAAAGAAAGCAATAGTATTACCTTCTTGACTCAATACTGTAATACCCCAAAATTGGCTCATTTCCATGATCACCAATTCTAGTCTATTCTGATCAATCCTAAAATCCTACTTCACTAAGTGATTCTTATTTTGATTCTCGCTACTTGACTTAATTATCAAATGCAGAAAACCCTAATCTATATTAATCATGCTATTCATTTAATTCCTAAAGTATTGACTCGAATTAGTCACATTAAACCTACTGATTAGGATTTACTTTAATTTTAAGTACTTATACTTTAATTAAATTAAATTATATCCTAAGGCTAATGTACTAAGGAATTAAAAATATTTAATTTAATAATTATGCTCACTTTAATTAATTGAATGTGATTATTCAATTAAGTGAAAAAGGCATTTATGAGGTCATATCTCACTTTGTTAAATTAAATTAAATCTTCAAAATCTTCTCTTCAGTTCCAAAATGGAAACTCTGATTGAACTATCTCTGAAATTGGAATTAATCTAGTTAACTTGTTTTCACACTCATGAAAAGCTTAGTTAACTCTCCTTTCTTAAGGAAGTTTCCATTTTAACTGAATCTTTGCTTCAATCCTGACCATTGATCCGAATTGATCTCAGCCATTGATAGATTCCAAGAATTCTATTTAAGAGACTCCTAATTCCTCATTGTAGAGGTTGAATTCTCATGCTATTGAATTGCTATCAGATTGCATACCCACTTTCATAGCTTTTACATGTGCTTTTTCTTAATATCTTAGTATCATGTAGATTAAACAATGCATGCATGTAGCTTAATTTCTTCTATTCCTTTTTAGATTAATGCTTGCAATTCATATAGATTAATTTGCATAATCATATAGTTGCATTCAAAACCCTTCATTCTAGATGGTCTAATTACCTATACCTCAAATCTCAGAACATAAGTAGGTAAAATCCACTTAGATAGAAGGAAATATATCATCTTGCAGGACTCCTCTTGGGTGAACAATCACATGTTCATTCCAAGATGGATTTGCATATAAAGACCATGTTGAAGTGTGTGTGTTAAACACAGGCCACATATTCACACATACATTTTTGGTACCCACTGTGGGGCCAAGGAAATCAATTTCTTTGGCCTCATCTACATTTTTTCTATTATTTTAGCATACTATTTGTATTGTTTCATACAGAACCTTGAATCTTCATGCGAGACATTCCATTTTCATGTGAGGATTTGAAGTTCTCATGTGAAGTTTTAAACCATATCACACAAAAAAAGTGCCCCATTGTGCAAGTCTTTGCATGGCACATCATTTTCTCATGTGGCTTGGTAAAAGATTTTGCATGACCCTGTGCAAGATTTCGTGTGAGATAGTGAAAGATTTCACACGAGTCTGTGCATGATTTCATGTGGATTTGTACATGATTTTTCATTGGTCTGTGTAAGATTTCTCATGGGTTTGTGAAAGATTTCACATAGCCCTATGCAATAATTTGCACAAAATTGTGCAATAGCAATACAAAAGACATTTTCTAAGCTTTTTTATGGGTATAAAAAAGAACAAAAAAAGTTAAATTCTATTTTTCCATAGTTAAGGTTTTGTTTGACTAATGCATTATCTCTGAAGCATCATTATTCAACTTTTCTAATTTTCTATAGCCTAACAGTTGTCTACAAGATGTTTGATGAAGACTCCTTATAGAAACCACTCAAACATGGACTGACTGTTTGCTTGCAGGATGATTGTCGAAGATACATTTGATGAAGACTACTTTTAAAACCCACAAAACAACATGTCTTCTTTCTTTCTTTCAAAAAACATAGATTAATTAGGGCTTTTGAACTTTCTAGGGTGCAAGATAGAAGAATAGGGGATTATGCTCTTCACCACTTGGAGGTCATGACTCAGGGTGAATCAGAAACCTAGATGCTTCTAAAAGAAAAAATTCTGAAGAAGGAAAGTAGCTTGGTGGTTCTCTAGTACAGGTCCTTTTCTATGAAGGGATGATGGTTTTCTTTTGGGGAATTAGAATCTTAAGAAAGAACAAGTCTAGATTGATTAAGCTAAGTCTGTAAATCAACTTGTTTTGCATGTTTGGGTGAGGAAATAAGGTAGAGGATTATGTTCTTTCCTCTTGAGGGAAATCAAAAACTTGGACCCTTAAATCCAAACCACCAATCCATGTCAATCCTTTAGAGGGCATGCCAAAGTGATCCAACCTCCAGGAATGACCCAAGTGAGCACACTCTTTTCACCAAAGATTCCAACTCACTATAATCAAGATGCTTTATAGAGTGAAAGACTCCAAAGCTAGATTAATTTCTTTCCCTTGATTCTTGATATCACATATTAAGGGGAAGCTCTTTCTATGCACTAGTTGACACTGGCCCTTGGCTTGCTAAGCAAGGAGTGTGCACTTTCAGATGTTGGTGTGGGCTGCTAGTCTCAACTCCACTTGCAAAGCCACTAGGAATTAATACGAACAGAAGCCAAGTAAAAACCTTTAGTTAGAAGCTACCTGGTTCATCTTCGAAAGGAGGCATAATATTTGTGCAAGGAGGGGGAAGAATCTCTCCTATAGAACTCATCATAGGCATGCTACTTGACATTTGAAGGTGGTATACATGCTCGTCCCTTGCCACAAGGGTGCTTGTTCAGCATATACTATTGAGTCCTTTGAATATACCAAAAACATGGGTGCCCTCTAGGGGGCACATGGCTATGTGAGGTACACACATGTGCATAAGATGTGGGACAAAGGTTTTTCCTTCTCTACCATTATTTCTTTCTAGGGATAAAGCGTGTTTTTTATCGAGTCCTAAACATGTCCAAACTTGCTCAAACAAACTGAAAGTCAAGAATCCCTTATCCCTCTGAGATGCTTTGCCCTCAGTTGAATTGTATTCAACTACTACTTGATTCCCATGTCTTGTTGAAAACACTTTCCTTGTTCAAAACCAAATGTTGTTTAGACACTTGAAAATCAACCTTGCTATCTATCTAAAATCTACTAAATGAATCAACAATCTATCCAAAACTATCTAAAATCTTCAAAGCCTTTTCAAAATCTAGTTTAGTTGTTAGTGTAGTCTCTATTTTTGCACACAATTTGCAAACTTTTGTGTGAATACTTGTTGTCCTACCACTTCTTTTCGCAGCTCTATCCAGGTTCTTGCATGAATAGTTACACATCTCCATGTGAGATCTAGCCTTAGTGTCCTTATTTTGTTGTCAAACCTTGCACTACTTCGCACGACCTGGAGAAAATCCTCGTGCAAAATCTTTATGCTATCCTGAGTCTTTGCAGAATCCTGTGTACTTTCTTCTACACCTCTTAGAGGATCTTCACGTGAGATCTTGAGTCTAAACTATCAAGTTAGTCTGTTAGAGCTATCTGTGCTCTATACCAAGTATGTTTCCTACATCAATTTACTACTTCTCTACTTGAAAATAGTCCCAAACAGTGGCATTTTTCTTAGGTAAAGATTTGTGACCTGTACTTTGAATAGTCTCATCTTTTAGTTGTCTTGATTCTTGTTCTTTAGTGCTTTTCATACTCCACATTACAATAGTCATAATCTTTGGTTATTCTAGCCTTCAAATTAGACTATTCATGCCTTAGTATACAACACTCTTATCTTGTCCTGTTGAGACTACATTCTAGTATGGTCCCTGTCTAAGCTTTTGCTTTTCATCATTGTCTATGACTATAGCAACTTGACTTATGTTCTAAAACTTGGCTATCACTACTTGAAACATAGTACATCAAGATGGCTAACAACTAATGCACTAAATCCAATATTCCTAGTGAGGAAGAAAAGCTACTTATTGCAAACATGAAGCAAAAAATCCAATTAATGAGTGCTCAACTTCAAAGACTGAAGGAGGAAGATGAAACATCATCAAATAAATTCTTCTTGAGAGAAAATTTCCCTTCCTCCTATGACAACCAAAAATCACATTCTTGTGATCTTGAATCCAAGATATCTAAGAACACTTCACAAACACCCAAGAAATCTACAAATATCTTTGAAGAAAAACCTTGGGAACCTAAACCAAAGTGTGATTTCACTCCTTTGGGAAGATCTTATGAATCAACTTTGGAAGAAGTTCTTCAAAAGAAACTCATTGTGTTACCTAAGGTCACTTTGGTGGGAGTTTCCTTTATGAGTAACTATTGTGCTTATCATTGACATAATTTACATAAAACTTCACATTGTAAGGAGCTGAAAAATGAGATGCAAGATCTCTTTGACAATGAAATAATTCAAATATCTAAGCTCTCATCTACTATATATTATACTCTTAAGAAGGATCAACCTCATGAAACCATGTCTAGTAATGGTTTAAATGCAACTTCTACTTCTTCCAACATACAACCACCTTCTAAATTGTCCAATATTTCCAACACATATTCACCAAAGGAACTCACTACTCCCCTTGTTGACTATGTATACCCTCAAAGACTGCCTTTGAAAGAAACTCAAGCCAATAGATACTGGGCTACAAGTCTTTTCACTACCTTCACAGATCATACTTCTTCATACCTTGCTATGCCTATGAAGTCAATTCCAAGTAATTTTCCTTCTCAACTTCAAGAGCCTATTATGCAGACTCCAGAAATAGATTTGAATACAGATTCAAATACTCCCTCATCCTCAAAATTGGTTTCATGTCAAGAGGACTACTTACATGATTAAGAAGCAAGTTTTGCCCTTTCAAATCTTCCAAGATCTTGTGCCTCCATCTCAAGAGTCACATAGTCCTCCATCTCCCATGTCATGCACCTCTACTAAGAAAGATCAAGATATTCCTTCCACCATCCCTAAGGAGACTATTAAAGACCAAGAGAAGGATACTTTTCCTATACTACCTAAGATTCCTTTTGAAGAAAGTGTTCCCTCACCCTCTTGTTCTACTTCTCCACATCCACTTCAAAATTATACTCAAGCTTTAAGTTATCCTATCAAATGTGTTGGTCCTATTAAGGTTATTCATGAGTATATTAATGGCCTAGGTCATGTTGTTCACTCTAAGGATGTTGATATCCCTATTCACTATCCATTTGCATCTTCTAAATCTATTCTTAGTCCTTATCCATCTAAGCTAAAACCTTCAAGTCTTCCATCCATATTGGGACCTTATGTTCCTCTATCTCCTACTTCCATGCTTAGCTCATTACACATTCCTCCTACACTACCCCAAGATCAACAAAGATCCACACACTTGAACTCTTCACATCCACCTTTCCATCTAAACCAGTCATATTGGCCTCATTCATCAATAAATCCCAAGTCCTTTGGAAGCAATTTGGATGATCAACTCAAACACAAGTGCATGAATCCATCCTCAAAAGTTCACTATGTCTCCTCTAATTGACATGTGAATGTCAAGAAGGAAAATACACAAAAGAGACCACAAAGGTCCACTATTCAAAGAGCTCAACCAAGTAAAGTGTGAGTTCTTAAATCTATTATTAAAGAAATGCATTCCAAAGCATCTAATGAAAAATCAAAAGCTATATGGATTCCCAAGTCTCTTTTGAAGGACTTGAATATTGAAAACAAATCAAAGTTGACATTCAAGCTTCCAATGGTTTCCACTCCATCTCCTTCCCAACATCCTCCTAAAATGGTTTCAAAACCTTCTACTCCACCCATCTCCAAAATGACTTTGCTGCCTCATATATCTAAGCTTCAATCTATTTCCTCCATCATTCCACTACCCTTCAAGGTGTGTGTCAATGTTGATCTTGCCTAATATCTCATCCACACTCATGAAATCCTCTAAATCTTATGCCTACTTTCTATCCTTACTTATTTTAATCTTCCAAAACCAACAACCTTATCCTCCATCTACCTCTCATTTTCCCATTATTTCTATTCTATTACCTTATCAACATCTTTGAGTGTTCCTTACTGTGGCCTTGGCTTATAATAATTTATCCTTCTTATAGGAGTACTATTCAAATGGAAAAAAAGGCTTGAATTCTTTCCAAAAACTCTTAAAATCTGAAAAAAGAAAAAAGGAAAAAAAAGAAAAAGGAAAAAATGTGCCTTGGTGAAAATCTTGAAATAGGCACCTTGGTAGCAAATGTAAAGAAATATAAATCCATCCTATTGTGAAAACTAGTTCTTGTATCACCTTGGATAAGTGCCATGATGAAAATCTGGTAAATAGGCACCATGCATAATTCTTCCATCCATGACATCCTATCATGATCTTGCTTATCCTTCAGATGTCCTTATTCCCAAAGTCATTCACTCATAACCTCCATAACAAACTTTTTTTATCTTATTTAGTTAACCCTTTGGTCTTGATCAATGAAAGAAAGAAGAAAACTCAATTCTTGGCAATCTCTTGACATGGTCACTTTCTTGGATTACTTACATGACACCCTTCACTACACCATCAGCTTATATTGTTATACTTTTCCCTAGCTAGGGTAATCTTGTGAAGGCTTTCCTTGAGGGTAACATTCATTGCTTCATACTCCTTGCCTATCCATCTCCACTTATGCACCAGCTTGCTAATACTTCTTGTCATACACCTTGCTAGACACTGGAACAAAATCAAGGTAATCTTGCTTGAGAGCTAGTAATCTCTAAAAAATCATAAAAATTTAAAAAAGGTCCTGAAAATTTTGTTACCCTAGTGAAAACCGAGCAATAGGCACCTTAGTAACACCAAAAAAAAAATGGAAAAATTAAAAAATACAAACAAATTGAAAATTCCAAAAAATGCAAAAAAATTGAAAAACAAAAAATGTGCCATTGGTGAAAACCTAGAAATAGGCATTGTGGTAGCAAAAAAATTAAAATCCTGCAAAGAAGGTGAAAACTTGGTAAACAGGTGCCTCTTGTTCCAAACACTCCATCTTGCATCTCATCTTTTTCCTATTCTATACAGTTGCTTTCATGCTTCCACTTTCTTGCTTTGGTTTCCTAATTTCCACTCATATATCCATGGATTGAGTCTTCTCACAGCTCAGGGGGATTCCCCTTTAAATGTCACTCCTTTTGAGATTCTCCTCATAGAATCTCTTTCGCAATAGTCACCGATTGTTCTGGCTATGTCTGCCTACTATCACTAGTGTCACTCCTTTTGAGATTCTCCTCATAGAATCTCTTTTGCAAGAGTCACCAGTCGTTCTAGCTTTGTCTACCTACTATTGCTCATGTCATGTCTTTAGGTTCCTTTATGGAAGATCTCTTTTACATCAGTCATCAGTCATCCTGGCTATGTCTCTCTACTATCACTCAGTCCTCCTTAGGTTCTTCATTGTGAAAATTCCCCTTTGAACTCAATCACCAATCATTTCGATTGTGTCTGCCTACTATTGTCACCTTACTAAAGAGATTTCTTTCAAGCATGTTCTAGACACTAACACTTTACATCAATCCCATGACAAATAATAGTTTCGACATGACTTACTTATTCAGATATGTTGAGATTTTTCTTAGTTTTCTTTGCTTTCACTTTATCATGTCCCTTTGAGCAATTGGATGATGTCATTTTTTATTAGAGAAGTAATGACTAGGGGCATGATCTTTTCTTTGCTTTCTATTTATGATTTAGTTCCAATTAGTTGACATATTCCTATGAGAGGAGTGTCCACTATAAGAGCCTCCATCTCACATTGGATGGCCAAGTGTACCTCAACTCCTTTTATATGAGTATATCAATAATGTTGGTACTTCTTTTCTATTGGAGTGAACTCTTCATGCTATAGTATATACTGATACTCATCATCTTAAGTGAACATATGGGTCACTGCGAGTATACCTAGCACATTTCTATCTCAGGTTATGAATGCAAGGGTCATTGCGGACATAATACTTACTAAATACTAAGCATGAGATCAATCTCTCATGTGTTTGGTGTGCCTATCATGCAAGCAACATTCTAGACATCTTAGCATTTATGCTTTGATGCTGATGTTAACTTGCTATATTAAAAGGGACAAATGTTCTAGTCATTATGGCTTCTTGTGCCTCAAATGCTTACATTTAATCCCAACAAACCTATAACATATGTCCTATTCATATTCGCATGATTGTAATGTCAGTGGAAATTGTATGACATATGGGATTTTTTCCTATGCTTAGTGATGATAAATGGTTGAGGCTTGGTAAACAAACCTAGGGTTACATTTAACATAGTATTGCATTGCATACTTCACTTGCGTAAGCACACGATTCAATTGCAACTCTGTTCCCATCCTTTGTGATGAGGGATTGTTGGCTTCTTCAAAGCATCATGTTCTTCATGACTACACAAATGATTGATTAATCACTCTATTAGCTACCTTGGCTACTTTGAATTCATTTTTGGGATCAAATTCGAAATCTAACACCCCTCAATGCTTGAAAAATGCATTTTAAAATTTTGGGGACCAACACGATTGAATGCTTGTGCAGCCCAAATTTTTTTGATACATTTTTATTACTAGAAACTTGTCAACTCAAAGTTCTTCATACTTTCAAAATCCATTTTGGAAGTAGTCAACTCAAGTCAACCATGGCCAATTCTAGTCAACTTTTGGTCAAACTTGATCTTTTAGACCTCAAAATAACTTTGGATTGACTTTTAATTTTATTCAGACCATTTTGATCTCTTCATATTTTCTTTTGATCCATTCTACACTCTACTACATTCATATTTCTTCTATATCTCTTTGTAAACTGTTTTACATCATATTTCTAGTGTGTCATCTTTCAATTTCACTCCCGAGGGGACATGATGATTACATCATTGAATCCTTATTGCTTGGGGCACCTTGTGTCCATCTTCTAACACCACTAGGGGCATCTTGTTTCCCTCCTTTTGGAATCTTTTTCATCTATTTCATTTGGTCATCAGGTTATTATAGGTATCAGGATAGTCTAAATCCTTACTCCTGAGGATCAAGCCTCATTTTGGGGATGATTCTATAACTCATCATTGGATCTTATTCAGGTATCTAGATATTCTATCTCAATTCCTTAGGGTTAAGCTTCATGCTAAAAATAACCTTTAAAAGCTTGTTTCTCTCAAGTATCTAGGTGTTCTATCTGGATCCTTAAAGGTTAAGCTCTATTTTGGAGATGATCTTTTAAATGCTATCAATTTCAGGTATCTAAGTGTTCTATATGGATCCTTAAAAGTTAAGCTCTATTCTGGAGATTATCTTTTAAATGCTATCAATTTCAAGTATCTAGGTGTTCTATCTAGATCCTTAAAGGTTAGGCTCCATTTTGGAGGTGATCTTTTAAATGCTATTGATCTTAGGCATCTAGGTGTTCTATCTAGATCCTTAAAGATTAAACTCCATTATGGGGATAATCTTTTAAATGCTTATCCAATCTCGGGTATCTAGATGTTCTATCTGGATCCTTAAAGATTAAGCTCTATTCTAGGGATGATATTTTAAATGCTTATCAAATCTCAGGTATCTAGGTGTTCTATCTAGATCCTTAAAGATCAAGCTCCATTTTGGGGATAATCTTTTAAATTCTTATCAAATCTCAGGTATCTAGGTGTTCTATCTGGATCCTTAAAGATTAAGCTCTGTTTTGGGGATAATTTTTTTAATGCTTATCAAATTTTAGGTATCTAGGTGTTTTATCTAGATCCTTCAAGATTAAGCTCCATTCTGGAGATAATCTTTTAAATGCTTATCAATTTTAGGTATTAAGGTGTTCTGCTTGGATTCCTTAGGATCAAGCTCTATTCTGGAGATGGTTCTTAAAAGCTTATCAATTGGTCTTTGTATCATCAACTTTGGAACCGATCTCATCATCACATCAGGCTTTCTGATTTTCTTTGAATTGAACATACTACTCATACATTCATTCAAAGAGGGGAAAAATGTAATACCCCAAAATTGGCTTATTGCCATGATCACCAATTCTGGTCTATTCTGATCAATCCTAAAGGCCTACTTCACTAAGCAATTCTCATTTTGATTCTCGCTACTTGACTTAATTGTCAGATGTGGAAAACCCTAATCTACATTAATCATGCTATTCATTTAATTCCTAAAGTATTGACTTAAATTAGTCACATTAAACCTATTGATTATGATTTAATTTAATTTAATTATATCCTAAGGCTAATGTACTAAGGAATTAAAAATATTTAATTTAATAATTATGCTCACTTTAATTAATTGAATGTGATTATTCAATTAAGTGAAAAAGGCATTTATGAGGTCATATCTCACTTTATTAAATTAAATAAAATCTTCAAAATCTTCTCTTTAGTTCTAAAATGGAAACTCTGAGTGAACTATCTCTCGAATTGGAATTAATCTAGTTAACTTATTTTCACACTCATGAAAAGCTTAGTTAACTCTCCTTTCTTAAGGAAGTTTCCATTTTAACTGAATCTTTCCTTCAATCCTGACCATTGATCCAAGTTAATCTCAGCCATTGATCGATTCTAGGAATTCTATTTAAGAGACTCCTAATTCCTCATTACAAAGGTTGAATTCTCATGCTATTGAATTGCTATCGGATTACATACCCACTTTCATATCTTTTACATGTGCTTTTGCTTAATATCTTAGTATCATTTAGATTAAACAATGCATGCATTTAGCTTAATTTCTTCTATTCCTTTTTAGATTAATGCTTGCAATTCATATAGGTTAATTTGCATAATTATATAGTTGCATTCAAAACCCTTCATTCTAGATGGTTTGATTACTTGTACCTCAAATGTGAGAGCATAAGCAGGTAAAATCCACTTAGATAGAAGGCAATAGGTCATCTTGTAGGACTCCTCTTGGGTGAACAATCTCATGTTCATTCCAGGATAGATCCACATATAAAGACCATGTTGAAGTGTGTGTGTTAAACAGAGGCCACATATTCATCCATACAAATACAGCTCGTATTGCACTACCACTAGCATCACATTCAACTTGAAATACCTTATTGAAATCAAGTAAAACCAATACATGCAACTCAACAACCTTTTTTTTTAACATCTCAAAACTGTTATTAGCTCCATGCATCCACTTGAAATCTGTTTTATCTCTTGTCATTGTCTTAGTCATAGCATTACAAACAGTGCTGAAAATTCCTTATAAACTTCTTGTAAAAACTAACCAAACCATGAAATGATCTTACCTCACCCATATTCTCAGGTATAGGCCACTCTAAAATTTCTTTAACCTTCTTAGGATCCATCTTCAAACCATAAGTTGAAATCAAAAATCCAAAATATACAATCTCCTCTTGCATAAAAGAAAACTTCTTCAAATTAATAATCAAATTCTCCTCTTTCAATCTCTACAATACTTGTCTAACATGCTCAAGATGTTCTTCTTTAGTCTTACTAAATATCAAAATGTCATCCAAATAAACAATCACAAACTTACCCAAGAATATTTTTAGAACTTCATTCATTAACCTCATGAAAGTACTAGGTGTATTAGTCAAACTAAAAGACATAACCAACCATTCATAAAAACCATCTTTTGTCTTGAAAGCAGTTTTTCATTCACCACCTTCTCTATTTTTGATCTAATGATAGCCACTCTTCAAATAAATCTTGGTAAAGTACTTTACTCCACTCAAACAATCCATTATGTCATCCATCCTTGGCATAGGAAACCTATATTTCACTCTGATCTTGTTAGTAACTCTAGAATCAGTACACATTTTCCATTCTCTATTCTTCTTTAATGCGAATACAATAGGTACAACACATGGACTCAAAATTTCTCTAATCAAACCTTTCTATAATAACTTGTGCACTTGTCTATTAAGTTCTTCATTGTCTATAGGTGTTAATCTATATGGTGCTTTATTCGACAGACTAGCTATAGGAATCAAATCCATATAGTGACTTATACTTCTTATTGGAGGTAAACCATTATGAATATCCTCTACAACACTATCCTTATATTCATTTAGCAAATTTTTAATTTCTACTAGTACTCATCTTCTACTTGTTTCTATTGTCACTCAATCATCACCAAAAAAACTCAGTCCTCTAGGAATTATAGCAAAACAAACTTGATTCTTTTTCATTTCCTTTTCAAATTGTTTCCCAATAACCATGAAAACTTTTTTGGTAGTACAATTAACCTCATCTAAACTTTCAATCAAAGGTAGCAATATTTGTTTCTTCCCATTCACCCAAAGAGTATATTGATTCAATCTTCCATCATGTATACCATATCTATCATATTTCCATGGTTTACCCAACAAAATATGACAACACTCCATAGGCATAATATCACGCAAAACTTCATCAAAGTAATATCCAATCTTGAACTTCACAAGGCATTGCTCACTTACCAATATCTTATGCTCATATTTGATCCATGAAACATGATATGGTTTAGGATGCTTTAGCCTCTACAATTGCAACTTTGTAACTAGGTTTTCTGATACTGAATATGTAGAACTTCCACTATCAATGATTATCTTGCAACATTTTTGAGCCATTTTACATCTTTACTTGAAAAGACTTCTGCTTAAAATAGGTTCCTCATCACTTTCCTTATTACATAAGGTTCTTCTTATCATAATATTTTCTCTAGCCTTAGGTCCACTTGGTGAACGCTCATCATCTCCTTGAATCACAACATTTTTGTTACCTTGCCTACTTTTAGAAGATCTACATTTAAGAGATCTATGTCCCTCTTTAACACATCTGAAATAATTACCATGAAAACTACCTCTAGAATAAAAATTACCTCTCCCTCAATAAGAACTAGTACCTTCTTAGTAAGAATCACCACCTTTCCACTCAGTCTTGACTTTGTCATCATTCTTCCATTCAAATTTTCCCTTATCTTGCACAAAATTGTTAGATTTGCCACCTTCTCCATAAGATCTACCTCTACCTCTTTGGAATCTACCACCTCTAACTCTTTGTCTTTTTTAATGCTTCTTTGTCAAGATCTCCTCAGCCTTTAAGGCATATTGGTATGCTTCTTCCACACTTTCAAACTTCACAAGACTTATTTCATCTTGAATTCTTGATCTTAATCCATTTATGTACCTTGCAATTTTCTCAACATCATCATCCACATGTCTAGATCTAATGCCCAGTCTATATAATTTCTCAATATATTCCTTTACACTCATGTCTCTTTGCCTCAAATTTTGCATCTTTCTCAACAAGCTAATTTGGTAATCAGTAGGAAGGAATTTGTTCTTTACTATGTTTACCATCTTCACCCAAGTTTTGATTTTCTCCTTTCTCTCCTTTTTCCATTAGTTTGCAAATGCTCCCACCATAGTGACGAATGTCCTTTCAATCTAGTAACTACAATCTTCACCATCCTATTTTTAGGAGTTTTTTCATATTCAAAGAACTTCTCCATTTTAGAGATCCAATCTAACAAAACATTGGTGTCCAATTTCCCATCATAAGGAAAAACTTCTACAATAGGATTTGAATTTTCTCTAAGCAATACTCTTAACAACCTTGCTTCATCTTGGTCTTTGTTAGGTTTTGGATTAGGGTTTGGTTCTATTGCTTCATCATTACTTACATCATCAAGATGTGCTCCTCTCCTTTGGGTTGTTTCCACAACATCTAATCTAGCTACAATTTTTCTTAGTGTATCCAATATTGCATTATCATTTTTTACTCTACCTCAAACCATATTTACAAATTAGGTTCCTAAAAGATCATAACCCTCTGCAAATTATAGGTCAAATATGCAAATATGCAACCCTATAACCCAATTCACTCAGGGTTCTACATGATCCAATCACCACAAGGATGAACTTGTGTTCTAATACCACCTAGTGCAAGGAGGACAAGGAACTAGGGCCAAAGTACACTTAACTATCCAAACAACCATGCAAGAGTTAACACAGTGGAAACAAACAATAAAGGAACAACACCAAGGGGGGAGAGAAATAAATATTTTGTTGATCCATTAAAAAATCCACATACATGCCTAGCTATAAGGCCTTTTGGGTTACGGCCAATTAAAAAATACAACTTTCAGATTCATGATCCAACTTCAATCTCGCACTTCCAAACACATATCCCACCTTCCAATCCTCTAGCTCTACCTAGAAATAAATCCTAGACCATCTTAAATACTTGTGTAGCCACAAGTCAGCCCATCACAAAATTAAACCTTACATTAAATGCATGCACAACCATAGGTTGGCTTACATCAAATATTAACTACCTCTATCAAAATTAAATATGTGCAAGGTTGGCCTAAACAAGAACTAGACATAGACAACTTGGCAAATGAAAGCTCCATGAAATTTTGGCACTTGACATCCACATGAATGCTCAGAAACCACATGAACTTGGCCTCAAACTATGTTTACAAAATAGGTTCCTACAAGATCATAACCCTCTACAAATTATAGGTCAAATCTACAAATTTGCAACCCTATAACCCAATGCACTTAGGGTTCTATATGATCCAATCACCACAATGATAAACTTGTGCTTTGATACCACTTGGTGCAAAGGGGACAAGAATACTAGGGCCATAGGAAAATTGAGCTATCCAAACAACCATGCAAGAGTTGACATAGTGGAAACAATTAGCATACATGCCCAACTATAAGGCCTTTTGGGTTACGACCAATTATAAAATACAACTTTTAGATTTATGATCAAACTTTAATATCGCACTTCCAGACACATATCCCACCTTCCAATCCTCTAGCTCCACCTAAAAACCAATCCTAGACCTTCTTAAATACTTGTGCAGCCATAGGTTAGCCCATCAAAAAATTAAACCTTACATTAAATGCATGCACAACCATAAGTTGGCTTACATCAAATATTAACTACCTATATCAAAATTAAATACATGCAAGGTCAGCCCAAGCTGGAACCAGACATAGAAAACTTAGCAAATGAAGGCTCCATGAAATGTTGGCACTTGGCATCAAAATGAATGCTTGGCAACCACACAAACTTGACAAGAAAAGAATGACTCAGCAACCAAAGAATGCTCAAAAACCACACAAACTTAGCAACCAAAGGATGACTCAGCAACCAAAGATCACTTGAAAACCAAAGATCACTTAGCAAAACCTATGAACTTGGCATCCATTAAATGCTCAACATCCACTAGGAACTTGGCAATGCAAGACATTGCAACTTGGGAGCAACTGGTAAAATAAACAAAGGTGTAGGATTTCAAGGAAAACTTAGGATGCTCCTACATCAAATACTATCACTTAGCACATAGTAGCTACTTGACACTTGAATGATTTAGCATATGAGTGACTTGACACTCATTGTTTACTTAGCATGCTCTAACTTACATGTTATGCTTGACATATGTTACTTATTCAGCATGAACTAAGTAAGTGACTTAAGTGTATGGACACTCAATTGTCAAAACCAATCTGAGATTAACAATCTCCCCCTTTGACATGAGTGTAAAAAATACTTGGTTATACATTAAATCTTATTTTTATGATCATAACATAGATATATATTTAGCTTCTATACAAAATTTCAAAATTTCATATCTCCCCCTAAGTTGTTGATTCAGTTATGTACTGTACTCTATTATCAATTGATACTCTTTCTTTCTTCCTTACTAAACTAATTTTTGCATTTTTCTCTTATCTTTGTTTCTTGCTACCCCTTTGGTATAGGTATCTCTTTTCTTTGCTTATTTTCTATCTCCCATTTCTCTTACTACCCCTTTTTGACACTGATGTCAATGGGTTATACACTTATAGTGTTTTTTTCCAAAAATGATTTATGGACATCAAGTATAATCTTAAGAGTTGCATCCAAATTATCACAAGCTACTTGTTGTTCTAAATTTTTGTATGGTAGAAATCCTTTGCCTAGATATAGAAAATTCAGATTTGTCTAAATAAATTGATAAATGGGTTTCTAGCTAAGTCATCCTTTTGTTAGCCTTTGAAAATTTTGTGATAACTCTATGTTTCAGTCCATTTGTATTTTT
Organism: Cupressus sempervirens; assembly: GCA_028749045.1. Lineage (NCBI taxonomy): Eukaryota > Viridiplantae > Streptophyta > Pinopsida > Cupressales > Cupressaceae > Cupressus > Cupressus sempervirens. The sequence goes on from CM053783.1 coordinate 61,605,362, forward strand.
TTCGAGCGTGAAATGTTTGAATTTTCAAAAAAGATGAATATTCTATTGTCTTTTATCCTCCACACCCCCAAGCTACTTTTCCTCTTAGATTCCCCAGTCGTCCAATCTAATTAGATCAACCATTGTCATTTCCTTGCTATGAAAACATGGGCACTCTTTATCTATAGTGAGGTAGCAAGTGCCAAAAAGTTGTAAAATGGGACCACAAAATGAAACATGACAATTGGAGATTTGTTTTTTGGTTGATCATTTAGTCACAGAGACTTGGCAAGTGTTGTTAGAATGAAAAAAGGAACCCAATGGAAGCAGTCATAAGTCGGCACCAGAATGATGATTATTTTGATGTCTCACTACCTCACTATCAAAAAAAGTTTACATCTCATCGTTAGCAAAGTAGCGAGGTGCTGTGAAATCAAAGGCACGATGACATCAAAATTTATTAGTAACCATGATTTGTCTAGGTGATATGATTAGTAATAATTATTGTTGTCAGAAGCAGTTCGTAGGAGCAATAAAAATTTGATGGGTCCTGGTATTTTATGGCACCGAGATTTATTAAAATTGCTAGAGCTCACTACCTCGCTATCAAAAAATTCTAGCGTCTCACCGTAAAATCAACCGTCGGTGGGACTTCTAGTAATGCAGATGATGACTAGGACTGAAGTAAAGTCTTGTTGGGTGCTAGCATGCAAAATCTCCTACATCATCAATACTCTAGACCCATGCCCCAATGATCAAGTGTACAAGAGATCCTGATCGTCAGACCAAAGAAAAATCAACAGTCCCCACTATCTCGCTTTGGAAAATTGCAAGTTGTTTAAGCTAAGTGACATAGTGACTATGGGACCCACCACCTTTCAAGAAACTTCATGCAGTTTCTCCACCTTTGATTCAATCTCAAATCAATGACCGTCAGTATCTCACCATAAAGAGTTGCTCGAACAATACATATAGCGAGGTAGCGAATGAGGGCCCACCACTATTTTTCTAAGCAGTACAGTAACATATCATTTGCAAGATCAAGATTAGATCGATGGTTGTTGCTATTTCACTATAGCAAGGTGCTCATTCTTTATGTATAGCAAAGTAGTGACCTACTGACACATGTCCTTAGTTGCCAGTGGGTCCAGATAGAAGTGCCATCAAGGAAAGAGCTGTGTACGTGGATAATTTTCATTGGATTGATTGACCAACTTGTCGAGTGCAATACCTAGTTATTTTTCTCCATGTCCCATGATCATAGGATTTTTAAAGATCGACGGTGCAGATTTAAACATAGAATATGGTGCCACTCTGTGTATTAATTAGACATGAAAGCTTCGCATGTAAGGAAAAAAATAGAGTATAATACATAAGATTTCATTAGTTTCAACTTATGCGAGCAAAGATTTCGAGATATTCCTAAGCAGAAGCAATTACTGAAGAAAATCGTGCTAAAGTTTAGCAAACTTGTGAAGTAGTTTGTTCATGAAAAAAATCTATAGGAATACAAAGGAAAATGAGGACACAATTCAAGTAAGTAAATCTATTGTAATCTCTGTAGGTGTTTCATTTCTACAAAGCATAATCAAAGATGCCTCCAAAGAAGGGATTTTCAAGTCAATTAAATTATTTGGATAGAAATGTACATGATGACTTGCTTGAGTTGCTGCCTAAGTCTACTATAGAAATAGTGCAAGTTAAAAAGTTGATGTCATTAAACCCTAGGTTGAGAATAGCTGATGGATTGTATGACAAGGGTAATTGGGTCCAAGATACTCAAACCTCGCAAACTGGTTTAAATTTGTTCAAGAAGTGGTTTGTAGAAAGGAAATTATATGCTCCACATGCCAATATTTGGAATTTTGACTTGGGAAAACTAGTTGTTCCCAGTGTGTTATGATCAAGCCACTAGGGTAGTGAGAAGAGTAGATGGTGAAATTCTAATTGTCATCAGCCCAGAAGAGATTAGAGAAGTTTTTCATTTGGGACCTCTCACTAGGTATCATATGCCCATCGATTTGATAGAATTGGAAAAGGAACATATGTCAAAGAAGGACATAGTTAGACAAGGTGCACTAAAGGCCCACATTGGCAAAATTGGAACCCTACCAGCAATAACATCATCCTCTAAAGAACCTTTTAAGAAATCATGCTTCAATGCTAGGGCAGTAGAGATATATAGGACCCTGTGCAGAGTTTTTGGAGAGGATGAAGAAGACTTTATCCCTATGAGTTTTATGTATATGATCACTCAAATCTCCTCATTTGGTGTGGAGATAATTTTTGATTTTACTTCTTATCTGGCTGATGAGATTCACAGTGGATTGGTAGGGATTGCAAAGGGTAAGGTTGAAAAGTTTTGGGGTCAATATTCCCTATTGATGCACATGTTTTTGTTTTTTAAGGGGGCTACATACTTTAGTAAAGAAATGGTTTTGAATAGAGAACAAGAGGGAGAAGCACTAATAGTTCAATTATAGAGTGCAGATATGACTGGGGAGGCAGAAAATGCTAGTTTTGTTAGATTTGACAGGCACTTCACCTCAAAATTGAGATGCTTCGTATTGAGTGACAATCCCATAATTCCTAAGGCACTAAAGAATCTTGTTAGGCCTATGGACAAACCCCATAGTCTAAAAATTTCACATAATAGGGGATATATCATCCCTTATTCAGTTTCAACTATCATCAAAGTTTATGGATTCATAGGGACACCCCATGTACTACCTTACCAAGTGCCCTTAAAGGTAGGAGTGGCTGAATTTTTGTGGTAGTTGGGAGGAGTGGAAGAAGCCTTTTTGCACAAAAGGGGAATAGGATCAAGTTTTCCCACTTGCATAGTAGCCCACCAGTTTGTAATAACCAAGGAGGGGTGGGTCTTCCTCTACAAATTTTTGGATTAGTATAAAATGGCAGTATCTCACTCTCATTTTTGTGATGCAGAGAAGATTTCTTAAGTCTTCTCTTAAGCATAGAATCAAGCTTCGTCCAATTCAACATGAATTTTATTTCCTTGAAGTTGTAATAAGGAATGAATACTCTCTACAGGAGCAAGAAACAAAGAAAGAAAAGTGGAGAGTATATTCAAAAGTTTTGAATTTTATTAATTTTTTTGATAAAGATTACAACCCTCTTAGTAATGTTGTGACTACTGTGGATGGAGTGAATAATCTTATGAGTACATTCCCTGAAATAATGGAGGTAATGAATGAGAAGAAGCAACATTTCATTGATTCTTTGCCAGAGAAAGCCAGGGAAATGATGAGAAAATTGGGTTTCACTCCTAATATAGGGGTAGACCCACTAGTTGTGGAAAGGAGGATAGGATATACTGTCATTTAGGATCAAAGACTCATTGTGAATAAAGGAAAATAGATAGTTGAATCTACTAGTGATGTTTTTGAAGAAAGGCCACTTGAATCCTCTTCTAAGAGAAGAAAGATAATAAGGGAAGAGCAACCACATGATGAAAGTTACTCACCTTCTCAAACCCCTATGAGAATTGAGGAGGAGCAGCTCACTGATGAGAAAATTGAACAAATTGGATCACAAGGGGGAGTCTTTGTTACCTAGGCAGAGATTGATGAAGGGAACCCCCAGGAGCCTCCCATGCCAAGTTTTGAGTTAACTATAGCAGATTTTAGGGGAAGGGAATTAGACCCTATTTTAGAACAAGCCAATGATCAATTTTTGTCTAATGACAATTTTGTAAAATCTAGGGCTTTCCATCAGTTTTCTTGGAGGGCAAACATGCACATTTTTGAGGAAAGATGTAAAAATATGAAAGCAGAGCATCCAAAAATGGATGAAGCCTCCATTCAGGATCAAATAAAGGAACAAATGATACAAGAATTCTAGAATATAACCCATAAAGAGGGGAGACAGATGGTAAAGGCTACAAATATTTTATTATTGCCCAATTGGGACATTGTTGATGCATTGATTTTCAATTCTGTGTCAAATAATTTGGGATTGCAAGATCCAGATAAAACGGAATTCTTGGGAATTACATTTAGTAATGACCAAGCTGCTCTTGTTATGTGGTCATTAAGAAGAGGATCCAAGACTACTCCATCACAGCCTGATGATTCAGGACTAATAGGGAGTATCATTGTGAGGAGAGTTGTTGATACTTCACATGTATAGGTAGCCCACATGAATGTGGATTATTCTCAATTTTCCTTGGCTAATGTAGAAAAGGAAGAAAAGGAAATGATTGAGCTATAGAGAAAGTATGAAATAATGGTGGATGCCTACAATAAAGAGGTAAAAAAGAGAATTGAGCTTGAGAACAAGCTATTGGGAAGGTCCACTAGGCCAAGAATAACATACCCTCACCCCCCAGTTGAACCTTGCAAATCCACCCCCCTCATAGAAATACTGGATACACCCCAAAAGCCACAATACTACATTGTTGAGGATTTTGAAGAAGAAAAAGGCAAACTATGGGCCTTACATGTATAATTGGAATCCAAATATGAAAATAAACTAAGAAAAGCTCTCACATATTTGGGGGACAAAGTTGAATGGCTTCTAATTTATGATTAGTTGGCCAGGGTGATTAGTATTTGGGAGGATTTGAAAGCTAATGATGAGACTCTGATGCCTATTGTGAATAAATGGGTAAGAAGGGAGAAAGAAATAACATTTTTTGTGTTTCTCTATTATAGATGATTCTTTTGATCAAATTGAAAAAACATTTGATATTGTTTCTAATCTTGCTAACTTTGATAATAAAAGGATTCATTTACAAAAAATAGTAGTAGGCTACTTGAAAAAGTACAAGAGACAAAAATTTAGTTTGTTTCCTCATGCCCTAGATAAAAGGAATAATTTAAAAAGAAAAGATGAATGGGCAAAGGAACTTGATGATTTATTCTGTTAGAATGAATCAGGTCATTAATGAATCAGGGCATGCATGGTGGGCTACCACAATAGAAGAAATGGTGAAGGCCCGACTATTCTTTGATTCTTTAAAACAAGAATTTGTTACCATTAATAATGAAGCTGAATATGTGCTAAAAAGATAGAGGGAAATTTTGCAATTCAATTGGCCAGATGATACATTATTTGACAAGTGGATGGTAGAAATGGCCCCTAGTTAACAATTTAATGAAGATGAAACTGACAGTGATGAGGTGCAAGGTGAAGAAATCCAAACCATTGACATTGTCACTACACAAGCCCAACTAGAAGAAGAAGACAAAAATAAACAATCACCTTCAGTTGCAGGACTGAGCCCATAGGATGTTGATACGATTGAAGAAGTGAAAAAGGTAGATGTTGTTCCTACCATATAAGATAAAGGCGATGAAGACCCATAGGTGGAGGTTGGTGTGCCATCATCAAAAAAAACTTCATTATTGGTTAATTTGGCTATTACATATGAAGAAGGATCATAATAGTAGCCAACTCAGCAACATTAAAGCATGTGATAGAAGCTAACCCACCAAAAGAATGTTTCAACTTAGACATCTTCTGTTACCAAAATTTTTGTTATTTTGTGGCAGATGTCTATGTCTTCCTCTTGTAAAGGAAACCTATCATTTTGTCTTAGCTTGAAGCTTGTTGCATCTCACACTATATAAGTGAGATTTCAAGGCTAGAGAAAGGGACCAAATTCTATTTTTCTAAGTGATATACTTAGTTTTTTATTGGTCCATTGTTTTGAACAAATTGGTGGTGTATTTTCACTGTCAGATCTTGAGAATACATGAATATAGAATGAGTTGTGTTTCTTCTAAAGGTCATTCTAAGTCTATTGTAAATTGTATACAATTTTCAAGGAAAATGAATACAAATTATGAACTATTCCCATATCAGTTCTTTCTAAACTTTGTCTCCTTTTGATTGCTTGGTTTTCTTGATGTTGTATAGGTAAAGGCTTGTGCAATTGAATGCAATCTAGTTAGGTTGTATATCTATTTATCACTACTATTAATTCAATAGATTAAGTAAAAGCTCTGATGAATATGATAAGATTACTGTAGTAGTGGAAAAGATTTTGAATAATGAGTTATGATAAGAATTGCTGATGAAATTTTTTGTAAGGCAACAAATTAGATCTAAGAATTTTTTGTAGACTCTGAACCCTAATGGATTAGGCACTGATCAAAATTTGATCCAGCTATAAGAGAAATGTGTCACAAATGGTTTTCAAAAAATGTAGAATTAAATCAATTTTACTTTATTTCTTGTAGTTCTTAAAAGTTGTCTAGTACTTATCTGCATGGAATATTTTAGCTTCAGTTAGCCACTATTGCTGAGAACACCTGTAGATCTATAGAATAATTTTTGGCCATATCTGTTATATGGGATGTGTTTATCAAGTTATCAAGAATTGTGTATGTATTTGAGGATTTGAGTTGAGAATAAGAATGAAACTAAAAATAATCCTCATATAGTTTTCACAATCTTGAATCATCCCTGGGTATACCCACCCTAGTTTTGTAGAGCCAGAAGAGTAGAAAACCACCCTTGGTTTTGTTGAAGTTGGGCCCAAATGATTTTGCACATACAATTGCTAATAAGAATTGGCTAATCTTTAGATTGTGTGAGTATTATCATCTTGGTATTAAAATTTTTGTTTCTTGGTAGTTTTAAAACACTAACACTACTTCCAAAGACTTAATTTGGATGGCCATCTTGGTAGCAAGGTGTACTAAGCCATCAAATGTGGAAATAATTGAGTCTTTCTTCATAAGTGTTTCTACATAGCCTAGCTTCTTATGTAAAATCTTCATGTGAGGAGTCAATGTTGGCTAGATGTCGATTAGTTTAGCCCTAATGTTGGCTTCATCCACTTGTAATATTTCTAACTAACTTTTGGATTGTAAGAGTGTCCTAAAATGTTTCTCACTTTGAGTTGGAGACTTGGGCAATAGAGCACTAGATGACTGCTTTTGGCTCTCCAAACTTAGGATGTGATTCTTTACTTCTTGTGTGAAGAGCATAGGATTACAAAGAGAAAATTTCAAGAGTACCTTCTTCACACTCTCTATCTTGGTTGCTAGCTCAACTTGTGTCAGTGTAATACCCTTGGATATCTTTTCATTTACCTTGTTTTGAAACTTTCTTTTAGACCATTCTAATAGTTTGACATTAGTATCCAGGTTTGTGTCACTAATCCTTTCCTCTATATTGGTCAATTGTTTAATTATGGGCTTTCCTTCATCTAGAGTTGGTAGACTAAATGCATCTAAGAAAATTTCATTGATGCCAATCAAATCTTGCTTCTACCTATGTAACCTTCTGAGCAGTTCTTGATGTTTCTTCTTTTCTAGGGCCTCTTATAATATACCCATTTGCTTAATTGTGATTGATGCATAATCAAATTTAGGTGATGTAATCTCATTATCTAGGATAAAATTTCCATAGGAAAATAATTCTTTTATATTAGATGAGCTAGGACTTGACACTAAGTATAGCAATGGTGTAGCATTTGTGCTTGACCTCTAAAGAGTTTGACAAGAAGGAGTACTAGATTCTAGTAACATCACTAGTACTTGAATTGCTAGTAGCTCCTTAGGCTTGGGTGTCAAATGAGTCACTTCAATCTTGTCCATTTCTATCTCTATGGCTTTAGTTGCACCTTGATCTTGTGTTGAAGGTGTAGGTACATCTACCTAACCTATTTGGCATGTAGTCCCATCATTACCTAGTGTTCCAACCTTGTCTACTCCAACTATCTCATCTATGCCTTCTTTAGCTTCTTGTAAATTTTCTAAGACTTGAGTATTTTGCATTAGTGTACTAATAGTGAAATTTTTTGTCTCCTTCCTTTAATAAAAAAAAAGGGTTGTGAAGGTTGTACACTTGTGACCTGAGGTGTGATTGTAGATGTTTCTTGCATTTTCACCTCGTCCCCTATAGTTAAAGATTTTGTCTTTTGTATTTTATCAATACTTACCAATACAAGGTTGTCACATAATTTGGTTTGGAGAGTGGATTGAACAAGTATCCTTTTCAAATCTTTCACTATAAAGGGATTGATGTTCTGGGCAATAGTATTAGAAACATCCTTTACTTTGATAGTTTCAATGATTACACTTGTCTCCTATGGAGGACTAGCACTTGACATTTGTTTATCTTGTACACTCTGTTCTTTTTGTTTCTCTTCCTTAGTTGGTGCCTAATTTTCAATATTCATATCGGTTCCTCCCTCTGCTATGCCTTGATCATTGACATCTTCTTCACCATCTTCTATCTCAATAGGTTCTTGGTCAGCTTCTTTGGCTATTGACAATCCATATGTGATCTTCCACATTTGATTGGATTTTTGTACAACATCCTCTATGTAATTTTTTAGTATGTTGAATGCCCTATACTTTGGCACAAATCTCATAGAATATTTCTTAATGGCTTTAGAAATTTCTACCTTGCTAAGTTCTAGCATAACTTGAGCAAGGGTTGTCTCCCTAATTTTCTTGTCTATGTCTAAATAATAGTGCCATTTTTTCTCAACTCAATCATATAGGCTTTTAGTAATGGAGTTGGCAAGCTCTAAAGGATTCTTTTTAAATATAGCGATCATGGCATATACTACCTCTTCTACTTGATTCTTCTCAATCTTTCAAAGATTATGAACCTCAATGTGAGAGAAAACTGACAAGTCATCATTGTTTCTAATTTTCTCACATAGATTATCTAGGTTTGAGGAGGAATTGTGACGCACTACTTGGAATTGGTTTTTTTCATCAGATTTAGTTTTCTCCTCATTAGATTCAGCCTGAGCAACATACTTTATTCTTGGCCTCTTCAATGCTCCACCTTCCTTCTCTTTAGGTTTGGTAATGTAGGAAAGAGGATGAATAACTAGGGCCAAAGGCTCACCCAACTATCCAAATCATCCTACAAGAGTTAACACAATAGAAATGAATACAAATAACAACAACCAAAGGAGGAAGAAGAGTGAATTAATTTTATTGATTCATCAAGAATATCTTCATACATGCCTAGCTATGAGGCCTTCTAGGTTACGACCAATTACAAATACATTCACATTCAAAGATCCAACTGCAAATTCACACTTTCAGTTCTACTCTCTAATCTTCTCTCTCTGAAGCTTATTTTCTTCCAAAAAATTACTTAACTCTAAGCCTAAACTCTCTATTTATACTTGCCAAAATGGCTTATAGAACATTCTAGAACGTTACATAAGAGGAAGGCCAACAAAAGATCCTATCATTAAATTCATGATCAAAATTAAATACGCAAGTCAGCTCCCACTAAGAACCAAAAATAGACAACTTGGCAGCCACTAGGAAATTGGCACTCAGCATCACTTGGCATCAACTGGAAATTGGCACTTAGTATCAATTGGAAACTGGACAAGAATGAGTAGGATGACAATGCAACCCAAGATGCTCCTGCATTAGACAACTGGGGTTGAAAGAAATGATTCTCTTGAATCATTGAGATGTCCCAAGCTGAGCTAAATCCAACTCAAATTGAGAAATCCATGAAGCATCTTCAATAGGTTTGTTCTTGCACTTCACCAAATATTCAGAGTAATCTTTTTCTCTTGTACTATTGCCAACTCTCTGATCCAATATCTATTCAACTGTCTTAATCTATTTCTTAGGATAATCATCTGGTATAACAACTTCATCCTCTAACTCATGATACTTATACAAATCAGGAATATTAAATATAGAAGATATATCCATGTCATCAAGTAACTCAACTCCATAAGCATTACCACTGTCAAACTTCTTCAAGATCTTACAAGGTCCAAATTTTTCATCTTCATCTTGCTATATGTTCCAACTCAAAATCTTCCTTTCTTTAGATGAACCATCGCCTCATCACCAACTTGAAAATAATGGTGTCTTCTAGACTGATCAGCATTCTCCTTATACTTTTGATTACTTTATTCTAGCCTCAACTTCACTTCCTTATGCAAAGATTCCATGAAATTAGCAAATTCTTCTCCTACAACACTTTTTTTTTCTTCACCAACAACATCTCTCAAATCTTATATACCTCTAGGATGCATTTTTGTAACAATCTCAAAAGGTGTCTTCCCTATACTACTATTCACAAAATTATTATATGCAAATTCAGCTTGTGCCAATACCATCTCCCAATTACTTGGCTTATTCCCAACTAAACATTTCAATAGATTACCCAAGCTTCTATTCACAACCTCTATCAATCCATCTATTTGTGGATGGAATGTAGAACTAAACTTTAGCTCAGTACCCATCTTTTCCCACAAAGTCTTCCAAAAATAACCAACAAACTTACTATCTCTATCTGAAATAATGCTTCTTGGTAATCCATGCAATCTCACAATCTCTTTAAAGAAAAGTTTGAAATATGCTCAGCATCTAATATCTTCTTACATGGTATAAAATGAGCCATCTTAGAAAATCTGTCCACTACAAAAAATATGGAATCATACCCTTTCACTGTTTTAGGAAATCCAAGAAAAAAATCCATAATGATATCAGTCCAAGGTTTCTCGTGAATAGTAATAGGTGTATACAAACTAGTATTTTGACTCACTCCCTTTGCAACTTGACAAACTCCACAACTCTTTTCAAATTTATGAACATCCTTATACATTTGTGGCCAATAATATTTCTCTTTCAGAAAACTTAATGTCTTATCAATTCTAAAATGTCCAGCTAATCCACCACTGTGCTTTTCCTTAATCAAATTCAACCTCATAGGACTTCTAAGAATACACAACTGAATACCTTTGAACAAAATAACTTCTTGAATGAAGTACTTATCATACTTACTTATGTGATCTATCAAATTTGGTGCTTTGCACTCTCTCCATGCCTCAAAAAAATCAGGATCAGTATCATATAACTCTTTCATCTCATCAAAGCCAAGAACTTCAACCTTCATTTTAGTCAACAAAGAACGTCTTCTACTCAATACATTAGCAACTTTGTTAGTAACTCCACTCTTATGCTTGATCACAAATGTAAAACTCTACAAATACTCAACCCACCTCATATGTCTTTGATTCAATTTATGTTGACTTCCCAAGTATTGTAAAGCTTTATGATCAGTATAAAACACAAACTCCTTAGGCATCAAATATTTTCTCCATTTTTTCAATGCTTGAACAATGGCATAAAATTCTTGATCATACACAGAATATTTTCTTTTAGCATCATTCAACTTTTCACTAAAGAAAGCAATAGGCTTACCTTCTTGACTTAATATAGCTCCTATTGTATTAGCACTTGCATCACATTCAACTTGAAATACTTTGTTGAAATCAAGTAAAGCCAATATAGGTAATTCAACAATATTTTGTTTCAAAGTCTCAAAACTCTTATCAACTCCATGTGTCCACATGAATTCCTTTTTATCTCCCCTCATTGTTTTCATCATGGTATTACAAACAGAACTGAAATTCTTTATAAACTTTCTATAAAAACTAGCCAAACCATGAAATGGTCTTACCTCACTCACATTCTCAAGTGTAGGCCATTCCAAAATTGCTTTAACCTTCTCAGGATCCATCTTCAAACCATTAGCTGAAATCACAAATCCCAAATACACAATCTCCTCTTGCATAAAAGAACACTTTTTTAGATTAATCAGCAACTTTTCCTCTTTCAACCTCTGCAATACTTGTCTAATATGCTCAAGATGTTCTTCCTTAGTATTGCCAAATATCAGAGTATCATCCAAATAAACAATCACAAATTTACCCAAGAATCTTTTTAGAACTTCATTCATCAACCTCATGAAAGTACTAGGTGCATTAGTCAGACCAAAAGGCATAACGAACCATTCATACAAACCATCTTTTGTCTTGAAAGTAATCTTCCATTCATCACCTGCTCTAATTTTGATCTAATGATAGCCACTCTTCAAATCAATCTTGGTAAAATACTTTGCTCCACTCAAACAATCCATTATGTCATCCATCCTTGGCATAGGAAACCTATATTTCACTATTATCTTATTAATGGCTCTAGAATTAGTACACATTCTCCATTCTCCATTCTTTTTAGGTGCTAATATAGTAGGTACAACACATGGACTCAAGGTTTTTCTGATCAAACCTTTCTACAATAATTCATGCAGTTGTCTATTAAGTTCTTCATTCTTTGTAGGTGTCAATCTATATGGTGCTTTGTTTGGCAAACTAACTCTAGGGTTCAGATCCATGCAATGACTTATACTTCTTACTAGAGGTAAACCATCAGGAATATCATCAACAATAATTTCTTTATACTCATTCAACAACTTTGCAATTTCTTCTGGCACTTAGTCAATACTACCATCTGTCACTTAGTCAGCACTGACTAGCACTCGGTTAACATTGTTTTCTGGCACTCGATCTCCATTGACAAAACTTAGTTTTCTTGGAATTATAGCAAAACAAACCTAATTCTTCTTCACTTCCTTTTCAAATTGTTTCCCATTAACCATGCAAATTTTCATAACAGTACAATTAACCTCATCTGGACTTTCGATCAAAGGCAACAATGTTTGTTTCTTCCCATTTACCCAAAGAGTATATTGATTCAATCTTCCATCATGTACAACATATCTATCATACTGCCAAGGTCTACCCAACAAAATATGACAACAATCCATGGGCATAATTATCACACAAAACTTCATCAAAGTAATGTCCAATTTTGAACTTCACAAGGCATTGCTCACTTAGCAATATCTTATGCTCATCTTTGATCCATGAAACATGATAAGGTTTGGGATGTTTCAGCTTCTGCAACTGCAACTTTGTAACTAGCTCTTCCGATGCCAGATTTGTAGAATTTCTACTGGCAATGATTACTTTATAGCATTTTCTAGCCATCTTACATCTTGTCTTGAAAAGACTTCTCCTTAAAACGGGTTCCTCATCACCTCCCTTATTACATAGGGTTCTTCTCACCATCAAATTTTCTCTAGCCTGAGGTCCACTTGGTGAACTCTCAATGTCTTCTTGAATCATAGCATTTCTATTATTCTGCCCACCTTCAGAAGATCTACATTCAAAGGATCTATGCCCTTCTTTGCCACATAAGAATTACCTCTTCCTTGGTAAGAATTAGTGCCTCCTCGATAAGCATTACCACTTTTCCACTCAATCTTTCCTTTGTCATCATTCTCCCATTCAGATTTGCCTTTATCCTACATAGAATTATCAGATCTACCACTTTCTCCATAAGATCTACCTCTGCCTCTCTAGAATCTACCACCTCTACCACTCTATCTTTGTTCATGCTTCTTTGTCAAGATCTCCTCAACTTTCAAGGAATATTGATATGCTTCTTCTACACTTTCCAGCTTCACGAAATTTATTTCATCTTGTATTCCAGATCTCAATCCATTAATGTACCTTGCAATTTTCTCAACATCATCATCCACATGTCTAGATCTAATGTCTAATCTATAGAATTCCTCAATATATTCTTTTACAATCATGTCCTTTTGTTTCAAATTTTGCATCTTTCTCAACAAGCTAACTTGGTAATCAGCGGGAAGGAATTTTTTCTTTACCTTGTTCACCATCTTTGGCCAAGTTCTAATCTTCTCCTTTCTTCTCCTTTGTCTATCAGTTTGCAAGTGCTCCCACTATAGTGATACATGACCTTTCAACCTAGTGACTGCAATCTTCACCTTTCTATTATCAAGAGTGTTTTCATGCTCAAAGAACTTCTCCATATTAGAGATCCAATCGAACATAGCATCAATGTCCAATTTTCCATCATAAGGAACAACTTCTATAGCAGGTTTTGAATTTTCCCTAGACAATACTTGCAACAATCTTTCCTCATCTTGATCCTCTTCAGGTTCTGGATTATGGTTTGGTACTGCTACTTCATCATCACTCACATCTTCAAGATGCACTCCTCTCCTTTGGGCTATTAGCACAACATCTAATCTGGCAATAATTTGTCTCAACTAATCCAATATAGCATTATCAACATTATTATCTCTACCATGAACCATCTTCACAAATTAGGTTCTTGTAAGATCGTAACCCTCTGCAAGTTATAGGTCAAATTCACAAATCTACCACCCTACAACCAAATCCAAATCAGGGTTCTACATGATACAATCTCCACAAGGATGAACCTCAAGCTTTGATACCAACTAACATAGGCAAGAGGACAAATAACTAGGGCCAAAGGCTCACCCAGCTATCCAAACCACCCTGCAAGAGTTAACACAATAGAAATGAATACAGAGAACAAAAAACAAAGGAGGAAGAAGAGTGAATTACTTTTATTGATTCATCAAGAATATCTTCATACATGCCTAGCTATAAGGCCTTCTGGGTTATGACCAATTACAAATACATTCACATTCAAAGATCCAACTGCAAATACACACTTTCAGTTCTTCTATCTAATCTTCTCTCTCTAAAGCTTATTTTCTTCCAAAAACTTCTTCTCTAAAAGCTTACTTAACTCTAAGCTTAAACTCTCTATTTATACTTGCCAAAATGGCTTACAAAACATTCTAGAATATTACATAAGAGGAAGGCCGACACAAGATCCTATCATTAAATTCATGATCAAAATTAATTATGCAAGTGGGCTCCCACTAAGAACCAAAATAAGATAACTCGGCACCCACTAGGAAATTGGCACTTGGCATCACTCAACATCAACTAGAAACTAGCACTCGACATCACTCGACATCAACTGGAAACTACACTCGGCATCAACTAGAAACTAGACAAGAATGAGCAGGATAACAAGGAAACCTAGGATGCTCCTACATCATTTGTCTAATTCTTTGGCCTCCTCTACAATGGCTCTTGTACTAGCTCTTGTGGTAGGTGCTTTTATTTTGGGCTGATTAGGTTTTGCAAGCTTCTTTGGTTTTTTCACTACCAGTGTCATTGCCTTTCTTTTCTTCTTCTCAGTAGTTATGGGTGCTTCCTTGGCTTTTTCTTCCTAGACACCTTCTATAGTTTCTATCTCCTCCTCTTGCTAATCCTTTCCCTAACCTTGTGTCAGTTCCAATGGTGCTTGAGCCTATGTGTCCTCTTCTTCTTCATCATCTTCCTCTTCTTCTTCTTCCTTGGCTCCTTCACCAAATTTTTCTTTTAGTTTCTTCACCAATTTGTTCTTCTTTTTTATAATAGAAGTATTCTTCAATTCCATAGTGATCTTTTATTTGGCCAAGTCATAATTACTAAATGCTTTAGCTTCCTTGTCCACATCTTCTAAAAATAATGTTGTGATTGTTGTAGAGGCCTCATCAACATTGATCTCATATCCTAATGACCTTGGCCATCTTACCCTGGGAATTGTTGCTTGTACATAGGTGAAATTAGTATTAACTAAGAAGAAAACATCATCAAAATGTTCCTCCACTAGTGAGACTAGCATCCTTAATAACTTCTTCATAGATTGCTTAAAATCTTCAAAATAACTAGTCATTACTGACTCAAAGTTATCACCTAATTGTTTAATGAACTCTCATATCTATATTAAAATTGATCTATTCACCTTCTATACAACCTTACCAAATGTAGGAAATGTATTTTTCACATAGAAGAAAATACATACAAGAATAGATCCAAATTTACATTGTGCACTTTTGGTTTTCCTTATGGCTCCTAGATTCTCAATCAATTATTGCAACTACAACTAGGTAAGATCATAAGTATGATCCTTATTTACAATTTTGTAACCCATATCCATTGCATTGCAAGGTATATCATTTAGTTTTTTACTAATAAAACTTGTTTTCTATTACCCTCACTAAAAAATCTATAAAGGCATCTGTGATAGTATCAATGGTCATTCCCCCTTTTGTTCCATACAACCCCTATGTTCTTTTCAATAATCTCTTTTGATTCACTTCTCATGGTCTTTGGTCAATCTAGGGTTGGATACCATGTTACCCTATGAACAATTTTCTTTGTGATTTTAACTAGTGCATTCTCTAACCATACTGAGCTATTATGATTTCTTCTTAAGACAATATTAATCCACTCAGTTTTCAAAATGTTGGGGAAATATAGGGCACAAATTAACCCTTTCTTCTCTACAATTTTGAATTCTTCCTTCAACACTCCATTTTTGCATAACTTTCTATATACTTCTCTTATATCCATGTCTCATATTCTTCCTATATTACATGTGTAACAATTCCTAACATCTTGAACCATCAAGACTTGTGGTGGTATCATAGGAAACATACCAAAGAGACCCTTCTTATACTCTATATCTTGAATTACCATGAAAATAGGTTGTTTGATATCATTGCTAATTAACTAAACATTCAAAACCTTCTTTCCCTCTACATCTTTCACTTTTGAAGAAGTAGATGCCATTACATATATCTTTCACTTTTGACACATGGTAAATACCTTATAAATTCTCTTGGAATGATGTTGAAAAACCATTTAAATCTCTTGCAAATGCTTCAGATCAAATTCTCAGATTGCCTTTAGCTCTTCATGCCCTTCTTTGAATTCAAATAATGTCAAATGAATAATAAATTAATCAAATAGCCCTTAAAACACTACATTTAATGCTAAGTACTTACACAATTGTAACCTCGTCATCCATTGGATTTCTAGCTCACTCGACATCCACATGTATTTCCATACACTCGACAACCATTATGAGATCGAAATAAACTAACAATTCTGCTAGCTTGACATCCACTAACATTTCACTTAACAACCATATGAAACTTTTCATGCTTGATAGTAACATGAAAAATTGACAAAACTTGAAGATTTATCCTTGATTTCTAACATCACTTTACATCTTTATTCATGCATATATAATCTTTTCAAAAACTAAATCCTTGGAATTAATGTATTGTATATCCTTTAAATATTAGTCCCACATACCTCGTGATTGCTTAATTTGATGAGATGTGATCACCTAACCTATTGGTTGAAGTGATCCCATCTACACTTGATGTGTTGTAATCCTTTTCTCTCTTCCATGTCTTGTTCATCTCATCTTTGAAATTTTCAATATCTATCTTTCCTTTTCCTTTGTTGAATTCACAATTTGGTACCTTTGACCTTGTTGGACAATATCTACTGATGTGACTAGTCTTAAAATAGCTAAAACATGTACTTTGACTCAACCACCTTTTGTAGTCACTTTTGAAATGTGTTCTAATACAATTCTTAGGAACATGTCCATACTTTTGATAGTAGTGACAACTATTCCTTGTATTATAATCCCAATTATATGATTTGACATTATTCTTTACATTTGTCTTCTTGTTTGATGACCAATTAGATTTGGATCTACACTCAAAGGCTCTATGTCCATACTTTTGATAGTTATAACAATATCTTTCAAATCTTTGAGTGTACATGGTCTTGGTTCTGCATTGATGTGCCTGATGATCTTGTTTGTTGCACTTAGGGTAGTAATCCATGTTCTTTTACTTACCATTTTGATTTATGATCCCTCTCTTACACACATTAGTAGCATGTCCTATCTTTCCACAATTATGACAAGTATGTTTTGAGTTCTTACCTTTGTCACTTCTATCTTCAGCACTTCTGGATGATTCTCCCTCTTTAGTACTAGTGTATCCCAGTCTCAATTTATCATTGTTAGATCTAGGGGATCTCATCAATTGTTCAAAATACTTGATTGCTTTACTAGTTTTATTAAAACTTTCAAAAAACTCTGTTTCCCTTTTCAGATCATTTCTCAACTATTCATTCTACAACTTCAATGTTGTGATCTCAATATCCTTTGCATTTAGTTTATGATTTGCAATCATCATTTGGCCCAAAGTTTTCAATTGTATGTTAGAAATCCTAGTTGCTTCTAATAATCTTTCTTCCAATCTCTTGGTCAAAATTATTTTTTCATCTTCAATCATTACTTTGTCTTCCATAGCTTTCTTTTTCTATTCGGTCACCTCACATAGTAATATGGCTTGTGATTCTTGCTTTAACTTAAGATTTCTGATCTCTTCAACTAGGGTTCTATTCTTTTCCATTAGATCTAGAACTATTGTATCAAATTCATTGGAGTTTCCATCTACAAATAGTTTAGTAGTGTTCACCTCTTGGTATTGTATGTCATTCTCCTCAATAGAAATTCCCTTCCTTCTTTTCAATGATTTCTTTAGATCTTCTCTTACTTCATTCAATTGAAGTAGAATGAGTTGCATTTCAATCTCCTAGTTCTCAATAACTTTTTCCAACTTATAGACTTCCATTTTCAAGATCTTTCCTTGAAGCTGCAAAGCTTTACTTTTAGAGGACAAGGCTTTGATACCAAATGTTGGAATTAACATAGGAAAGGTAATGTAGTGCCTCTCCCATTTGACTTTTGTTAATCATCCTAATGGATGCAACCTTTCTGATCTTTTGTTGTGATGGGATCATGATTGTGACCCTGAGTGGTCTACACCGTTGAGGTGTTTGGATTTATGTTTCTGTATCAGTTGCGTTGATTATGCTTTTGACCGATCTTTGAGATTATGATGTGATTTTTGGTTCACTGAGGTTTGTGCTAGTGGTTACCAAGATCAATGTGGTATCATGAGGTTGTTCCATGATTACCCTGAGATGTGTGCAGAGATTGCACTATGTACTTTTTACCATGCTACACTGGACTAGGTTCCTGTAGTAGTGGTTAGTCATGTTTATGAATATGGTTGTTTTTGTATTTTAAATGCCTTTTTAATGCAGAGTAAACAATCATTATTAAATGCGTAAGTAATTAAATGGATTGTTCAGGTCAGATTATTTGGTTATGTGCTATAAATATTTACCTTGTCTCATTTCTGATTAGAGAGATATTTGTTACTCATGTTATGTTTATATTTGAGAGGACCTGAGGGTTAGATGTTACTCTTTGATTTCAGTATCATAGATATTAGACTACTATGCTATTCAGTTAATCATATTGCATGATGATGCCATTTTGAGATGACAGTGTGTTTTATGGTGATATCTAGTTATCTGGCATTTGGACATACCTCTGATTATGTTATGTGATAGATTTAATGCTATGGTTATTTACTTCATTCCTGTGTTGTTATGCTTTATGCGAACGTGAGTGATGTAAATAGATTATTTTAATATAATTAAATAAATGGTTAAATTAGGTGATTTAATGCATTTATTGCTTCGGCTATGTTATTATATGCAATTGCACTTGACCGTGTTGTTTAGTGTGTAGGATTATATCCTTGGCAGTGGCACATGGAGTTAGTGATTCAACCGTTCATATTTTACCAATGTCGCCTTTGTATGGTCGACGTATCCTTAATTAAATGTTTAATTTAAACCTTTCAGTGATTATTAAATCCGAACTCATTTGCATTATGTTATTAGACCAGTAAGTGTGTCTGTGCATTTAGAGGTTCGCTTTGTCACAAAAGTTGTTAAGGTAATTTGTGTTTTTGGGTTTTCGGGGTTTAACTAGATTGGCTGGTTAAATGCCCTAATCGATTATTCACTCGAAAAGTGAATAAGTATCCAAAGAGGAATTTAATTCCTCACTTCTCACTTTTAAATTGGAAAGTTGGAGATTAAAACCCAAAATCCTCTTCATGAGGATTTACTATTTTTTTCATTGTGGGAGCTACGGGCATGGGATCGTTGCAAGGTTGGGCTGATTGGATCCAGCTCGGGGAAACCTTGGATTGCCACAATTTTCAGCTACTTCTACAAGGTATTTATTTTATGGTTCAGATTCTCATTTTTCCCTTTTGGCTGTGAGGTAGGGCTTTCTTGTTTTATTGTTTCTGCTCCATTTCTGCTTCTATTTTTGGTAGTCGTTTGTTTGGAGGCTGAGAACTAGTGTTCCCCTCCATTTTTGTATGCTAGTTCTACACGGTTGGGCGGGTATGAACAGTTCCCTATTTTTTGAGATGAGGGTTTGAGATTTTGCACCGTTATGCTGGCCATTTTTGCATACGGTTTTCGATTTCATTTATTTTTGGATTTTTGGGGTTTTTGAACCCAAAGGCCAAATGGGTTTTAATTTTAAAGTTTTCCAAATTTTTGAGGTTTTTACCTCATTTTGCGTGCCACCCTATTTTCTTGGGTTTTCTTGGCACAATGTGGGTCGTGGACCTTGATGATCTATTTGGACATCAGTTAGACCACTTTTGCACTTTTATGTTGCATTGGGATGCATGTTGCATCCGTACTCCCGACGTTGTGTTTGGTTGAGTGATTTTACACTTGTTATGGTTTTTGTTGGACCTTTGCTTTTGTTTCGTGAACGCTAGGATTCATGTAGAATCCATACTCTCAGATTGAGGCCGGTTGAGTGAGTTCATGATGTGTGGTCTTGTTACATCTTTGGGATTCGTGTAGAATCCATCCTTCTCGTGTTCCTTTTTTTTGGGTGTTTTCTTTGCATTGTGTTCTCATTCCTGTCCTTGTGTTATGATCTTCATGATGGTGGTGCACCACACACGAGTACGTGCACATACATTTTTTGGGTGACTTGCGAGGCTTGATCTTCCATGGATTTGTCGAAAGTTATGATCATTGGGGTTGGGATGGGAGTATGCATGCTCACGGGAACTTGTCGTAGGATGAGCATGGGTAGGGTAGGGTAGCATATGGAGGGGGCTTCTACCTCGTAGCCTGGTGATCATTGTGCCCAGAGGGTTGGCGAAGGAAGCTTTAATTAAGTGAAAATTAAATATAATGTGTGACTGGTAATAAAACTTAAGATAATAAAAAGGTCTGGGGTGCAAGATCCTTTCTATTGAGGGATGTTGAATCTACACAGGTCCTAGCTTGGGATTTTTGATGCCAAGCGACTCTCCATGATGTTAGCCCCTACATAGTAGCCTATTGAGTGTCTGACCAGGACCTGTACTCCTCGCATTGTCTTAGGTTCTTGGTTGCAGCCATCATACTATCTAGCGTGAGTCTTAGCCATCGATGTTCTTTTGTGTGTTTTTGATTGGATCATTATCTCCATCAGCACGACGGGTGTGGACCTACGGGTGCCACATGGTTGGGAGGCATAGCTACCTTCACCACTACTATGGATCGGTGTACAAAGATGATCTATTGTCCTAGTGCGACCATTGTTGGATGTCTTCACTTGGTACTTCGAGTTTCGGAGTATTCTTTCTTGTGATTTATGCTTTCATTGGGATGCTTGTATATCATGTTTAGATGATGTTATTTTATTTGACGCATTCCCTTATTATGATGTTTAGCATATGATTAGATGATGTTATTTGATTTAGTAGTATATCTGTTGCTTACTGTTGTTTAGCATGTGATAGGTGATGTTATCTACTGTAGGATTATCTTATGCATTATCACTAGCATGTTAGATTTTCTTATGCTGTTATTGTGCATGTTTTAGTAGTGACGTCCCTATTATGAAAGTCCTAACAATTTGGTCAGTGGCTTGGGATGTTACATGCGGGGGATGGCTAGGACCCACGATGGTCTTATGATGCTATTGACGGTTGGGAGGAACCGCGTACTTAGTTTGGTTGTTTTGTTCCTGAGATGTATTTATGTACATTGCGATGTTTATATTTAGTGTGTTCTTTGCTGCTGTAGTTTAGATGGTTTGGTGTTCTTCATTCTGTGTTGTTCTTGCACTTGAGTGTTCATTCCTCGAGCCTTTGTGGATCCGGTACTCCCCGGTGTGGAGGTTCTTTTGTTGGTTTTTCCCCATTTTTGAGTTCTGGAAGTGTTTTTACTTTCTATGGGCGACATTTGTTCAGCATTGTGTGACACTGATAAAGTATCGCACGCCCATTGAAAGAATGTCGTGCGATACTATAAAGTGTCACATGCATTATTGGAGAAGTGTTGTATGACACTAGAAGAGTGTCGCATGGCTTTATGAGAAATGTTGCACGATACTTTTCCAGTATCTCACGCCTTCTTGAGAAGTGTCGCACTCAGTACGGGAGAAGAGTTTCCCTCCCTTAGTAAAAAGTGTCACACGATTTTTGTGAAAAACCTGCGCGTGCCATCAACGGGCACTTTTCTTCGTGATCCGATCTTTTTGAGAGTGGTTTTGGATACCCTTTTGGGCATTCTTTGAGCCTATGTTGTTGCATTTTGAATTCAGGAGGTCTCTTTTGAAATTTAGTTTTTGGGTTTCTGTTGTAGTTCTTCAGGGTTTAAAATATATCGTATAAGTATTTAATTCCTTATACTTAAGATATATTTTAATATATGCGACAAATCATTTGAGATAGGTTTCAGACCTCTCAGAGATAAGTTATGGATTCTAGGAAATTTCAGGGCTTCAGAAATCCAGACTTAGCTAATTTTTAGGGCTTCAAGATTTCAAGCTTAGCCAAATTTTGAGATTTTGGATATTACCCCAGCTTGGTGTTTTGTTGATGAGTGGTCATTTCTTGTGCCCTCATCTTTTTGTGGTGTTTTTTGGCTTTTGTTTGGGTGTGTCAGTTGGGTAGTGGCGTTCGAAGATTCGTTGGTTGCCGAAATTGTGTTGAAGTCTTCTATTGCGATCTTTGTGATCCCTGTATGATGTTGTCTTGTGCATTCATACTTGTAAAATTTTTTTTATCTTGGCTTGATTTGAATCCTTGTTTCCAAGGATCTCTGGGTGGGGCATTATAGGTAAACTTTGAGAGTGGGGGGGGGGGGGGGCAGGGTGCGGATCAATGCTTTAAATTTTAACTCACAAAAACATTCACCACACATCCATCTCACAATTCAATAACTAAATTGAAATATCATGTAAAGCATATACATCTAAATTATGTAAAGAAGTAAGCATTCACACATATATGACATGAGATATGATTACCTAGAAACTCTCCAATGAGAAGGTAAAACTTGGGTGGGGATGACACCCAAAAATCTTCACTACTATAGTCCAATGAAGGTTACAATATTTGATCATGAAAAATGATCTACCCTATGAAATGTCCACCCTATTAAAAGATTAAAAATATTTTTAGGTCTTACCTTGTTAAAGGATTTCAACACCCTATTAGAAGTGTGCCTAATTAAAGGACTTTAAATCACAATTAATTAAGAACCTTGTTAGAGGATTTAAATACAACTTGTTAGGACTACTCTATTAAGATATTTGACTAATTCACTTCTTAGAATGTCTCAACAATGATCCTACAATTAGAACTCTATTTTTTGATGTTAGATCACCTCTATACTAATGTAATCTTGACCCTTCTTGATCAGATGTCTCTTTGTTGCTCAATATTTCCTTCCTCTGTTCTCCTTTAACTGATTCTACAATATATCTCAGATCATAATATGTTGGTTACCATGAATGTCTTGTTTTTGCATGCAAACTCTCCTTTTCACTCATTGAACATTTAGGGTTCTATCCTCCTTAAGAAGACTTGGGTGACTTAGGATTAGGTATGAATCAATGGCTACGATTCATTCATATTGTCTCTTAAACCCTCTCTTTATTTGATTGGATGCATGCAACACATAGGGATTCACATATAATATTTTTTATTATAAAAAAAAATCATAATTCAATCCTTAAGTTGGCCCAAAAATTATTTACATAGTAGTTTGTGCCAATACAAACAACTATGTCAAAACTGTGTTACTCAACATCTGAAGTCCCTGGTGCTCAACACTAACTATGACATCAATATTGTCACTCAGCACATACTATCTACTTGACACTTGAATGACTTTGCACACGAGTGACTCAAAACTCACTATTTACTTGGCATATGTTACTTGTTCAACATAAACAAAGTAAATGACTTAAGTGTATGGATGCTCACTTGTCAAAACCAATATGAGATTAACAATAGATAGTGTTTTGGTCTATGAGCTTTACCAAAATCATATTAGTAGATGAACACTTGAGGAGAGATATTAGAGACTATGATGATGACATATGGAAGAGCATAGCACAATACAAATAATACCATGAGTATTATACAAAATTTACCAGTTAATAAAAAAATGAGCATTTCACGTTAATAAATTATTTTGTTTATGAAATAATTACTTAAATAATTAGTTATGAAATCCTAGATGTTAACCCTAAGTCAATGAAGTATAACATTGCATTTTGTAAAGTGTGTAAAAGTATGAAGGCCAACTAGGCAATAATATTATAATTATAAAGGTATATGGGAAAGATTGGGAATAAAATGTTTAGTGTGGAATATATGTGATATGTGATATGTGAATTATGATGTATGATAAAAGGAATGAAAACTAAGGTAAATTTCTCTATTTTGAAGCAAAGGAAATATAAGATATTAAAGATATCAGCAATAGTGTGAAAGAGGTTTTTGTAAATATCTCTTTCTATTAAGGAATTATATTATATATTGCATGTTTGGAAAGTTGAATCATCTTGCATACATTTTATGTTTGTATATAACAAATCCTAATAGGGTTGAGGCTTCTAAAAAGGCCTAAGTCCTCTAATAGGGACCAAGACACTATACATATGTAACAGACTCCTAGCAGGGTCAATGTCTTTAACTAGATACTTTTGAGTAGTGGATCATTTTGTGGGTACCATCTCCACCAGGGTTTTCCCTTGGATAGGATTTCCATAGTTAACAAAGTATGGTGTTGTAAGTTCTCTTATTGCATGATTATGTTTACTATTCAACATAATTAGTTTACTTCCATATGCAAGTTATAAGGTTATTAATAATATCCAATTTTGGGCTAAAGTTTGTAAAATACTAATTCACCCCCCTCTTAGTATTTCCTATTTCTAACAATTTGTATTCTAGAGTGAAATTAATTTGAAGAGGCTTAATGGTTTGAGTAATATCCCTAAGGATATGGAATGGCTATAGAAGAACCTAGAAGAAGCTCTTGAGAAGATTGATATTCTCGCTGAGGAAAGAGATACTTTGAAAGAAAGATATGAAGATGATAAATACTACATTGGGAGATTAAAAGACAAGATTTATCATCTCAAGTCCAAAAAGGACCCTAAAGATAAAATGAAG
Source organism: Cupressus sempervirens (assembly GCA_028749045.1). Classification (NCBI taxonomy): domain Eukaryota; kingdom Viridiplantae; phylum Streptophyta; class Pinopsida; order Cupressales; family Cupressaceae; genus Cupressus; species Cupressus sempervirens. Next base: position 61,630,208 of record CM053783.1, read on the forward strand.
GATAGTAATAAAGTTTCAATATTATAAGAAATAAAATGAGATCCTAAAGCATGAACTAAAGATTATTGATATCAAATTAAGCCTAAAGAAAGATGATAGTAAAGATGAATCAGATCTTAGATCTAAAAATGAAAGTTTGAGATCCAACCTTACAAAAGTAACATCTGAACTTGAATCTACCAAGTTGTAGTATGAAAAATTTATAATTACAATATTATTATGAAAGGAGAACTTGTTAACATGAATGTTGATGATACTACATTAGGGGAGTACCCTAAGCATTGGAGAGTATTGACATGTTGCATTCATGACAGTGTTTTTCATTGATGTCAAAATAATAGTAAGTACATGAAGAATGGCATAGTAGAAGACATAGATCTCAGTTGTATGGATAATGTTTTGATTTTCTAGTGATGCACATTCATGGGAATGTTTAGTATAGTGTCATGATGTGAAGATTCAATGTGTAGTACATAAGTCAAAGCCATATGAAGTTGTACCAAACTTATAGAGATAAGTACAGAGATATAGTACCTAAGAAGAGGTTTCTAAGGTTTTTATTATATCCATTGATAGTGATATAATATGTTGATGCATAGTTAGCCAATGAATGATGATAGTCTAATGATGATGTTAGTGAATGCATGTTTGTTAATAGTTTGTCTTCCTTTATATTTTGGTTTATACCTTGACTCTTAGACTGCCCAATGGCTTGTCAAAAATAAAGAAGTTAAAAATAGAATGGGTCAATGTAGTAGTCTATCAAGGACCCATGAATTGAAAGGTACAACTCCCTTATGAATGCAAGATATGCAATGAATTTTTTCTTTTTGGTTTTGAGGGTATGCTCTTAACCAGAGAGCATAAGAGGTAAAACCAAGTTGCTCAACACTTTAAACAACTTAGGTGATTGAAAGGGGGAAAAACTCACAACATGCAATCTATTCTAACCTAGAATACAATAAATGGAAATATGCATAACCAGCTATAAAAAAAGGAATAAAGGAAGAGATGGTGAAATAGGTAATTCCTACACTAGAAAAATATCTAATGTTTTAACAACACCTGGATTGTCTATATCTCAACTTCTCCGCACACTAGTTTTTGGCTTCCTCATGCAACTAACTATACTAAACACACAAACTATGACATATAGAAGAGAGAACATAAGACATGTTTATGCTGAGGAAAGTAACACATACAATCTATTGAATGAAGGAAACAAAACCAAGTTCATTTACATTCATTCAATTCTCAATATTAGCACATTCATTCCATACACTATAGTAAAAGTAAATGAATAACAAAACATAAAATGAACTCAGAGTCACACACATTAGTCCCAACTATAGGGATTTTCCCAAAGTAATTTTTTTCCATCTTATTAACTTCATAGAAGGTTACATTTATAGGCCTTCTCAAAATAGTTAATTAAATGGATGATTGCTTTGTAGGGCATCTCTGAAATGAAAGACTAAAAATAAGAAAATCTTGAATCATTGTTTATTACAGAGACTAACAAAATACCAAGAATGGCTAAAATTAGGAAAGAGAATAAGGATAATGATAAACATCTAGAAAAGCATTATAATCATCATGCCCTTTTAGAAGTAACTAATTTGGCTCTGTAAGCTTTCATGGCTTTGATTACTTTGTCTAGCTCTTCAACATTTCGAATGATGATATTATTGGCTTGGACCATCTAGTAGTCATGCATCTCTATTAGTTCATCTATTACAGACCCTCTTGACTGGAATTTCTTTGTTTCTCTCCTTATGATTGCATCTACTATTAAGAATTCCTAGATATTGGACACTTGTAAGTTGAGTGGGTCAATGACTTCTTTTAAAAAGACCAAGAATTTTTATTTAAATCTCTAAATATCCATGAGCTTTCCATTAATGGACATGAAGGACTCTTTGCAAAAGATCTTCAAATATTGAAACAACTTTTCAATGACCTTTTGCACCAGGTTGTATACATCCTTGAGCTCATTTGTAGATCTCATGAAGCTTTCTATAACAAACTCTAAGGATTTCTTCTAGTGAAATAATGACTCCTTAATAGTCTTCAGAATCATGTGAGCAATGACTACATTTATCTTCATGCTATTACTTCCTATAGAAGGGCCAATTACTCTATTAGTTTGTCTGCTACCTTCTAAATGGCTGTCTAATGTTTTAAAGCTTCTTCACTAAGCTTGTGAGCATCTAGCACTAGGCTTCCTAGGTTATCAACTAGAAAAGGACCTTTAACCTTGATCTAATCTACCCATGCTAATCCAACGTACCCAAATTTCCTTTATTTTTGTAGCTTAAATAATTTTATTTTTGTCCTCTACATTTGCAAAAAATTGACTCAAGGAAGTGCTCCCAAATGTAGTCCTTGTGTATTCCACTAAATATCTATTCAAGGACTTCAATATCTCCTTCTCTACTCTAAGCTCTTCTAATTTGTCCTCAATTTTCTCATTGATAGATTTCTACATGTTCACCATGGATTCATGAATAAGATGCCAAGATCTACTATCCTAATCTAGAAATCATCCTTTGAGAGATCATGAACTCTACCTTCCTTCTATGGCCCATTGAATCCGTAGATAGTACATTAATCATCTTCTACTTCTTTTTCTTCTTGGATGGCTGAGAGGAGGTGACTTGTATGATCAATTCCTTAGATGGGGTTCCATCCTCATATCTTCTCTTCTTCCTATAAATAGTCTCTTTTAGCCATGACTCTATAGAGAGTATATTGATAGTAGAAAATAATATAGTGGGATCAAATAGCTTCCTTAGGATTAATGGAGCTTGCTTGCTCTAAGAAGCAATAGGGAAGGAAACAACCTTAGTTACTAAAAGGGCTAAATTATCCCCCTCTTGAGATGCATCTTCTTCTTGGCCATCCACGAGGTTAGTTTTTCCATCCAAATTGATGACTTGAATTAGGGAAGATGGCTTGGTCATTGATTTTTCTTGTTCTTTCCCCTTATCATTTTTGTCCTCCTTCTCCTTGACTTTCCCAGTTTGTAGAAAAGAATTAGTTCCATAGGTAGGACTAAGTGCAACATTCTTTTTTGGAGGTTCATCTCCACATTGGCCAATGGACTATGATGGCCCTATAGATGTTGATGGAGTGGCTATAGTAGTTGTTTCTAAGGTTGACTAGGCTACTCCAACTAATACTCCACATGTAGAAAAATTACTCTCGGTCCTATTTTCCTTGCTTAGTTCCACTCCACCCATTTGTCCATTCTCTTGCTTATTCCTACGGAAGAACCTCCATAGAGTCAATGACTAGATCTGTGAATGGGGTAGACAAAATTTGTGTGCCTTTAATATTTTCATAAGATGTGGGGTGCATGTAGGCTCCATCATCTGAAAGGTCATAAATGTCAATAGAATCATTATATAATTTTACCTCATCAATGGTTAGTCACAACCAAAAGATCTCTCCATTTTGGTACTCGTTGTGATACCTAGACCATCATTTTTCAATATTTGGAACATTCCTATAGGCATATCCAAACTTCAAATAATCCATTATAATGCTGACTAGATCATATTAAGGCGTAAGTACCTCATAGTCTAACAACTTAATTTTTCTCTCAAAGTTTTTTATGAAATTTTGAGCATCTAATTTGGAGGCACATGAATATGGGCCAACCATTATAGGGAAGGGAATCCTAACTGTCTTCTTTACATTAGAGTACAAGGTATTTAATTCAAGGATCTGTCAATAGAGTTTGACTAGAACCACCTTGTCTTCTGGATATCTAAGTATCCCTTTAGGAAATCCATCATAAGCTCCTATTCACAAATAGGAGAAACTCATAAACTGGACGAATGAGCATTCAAATTGGCTGATGGTCAAAATTGCCTCTGGTGAGAATCTCCTTTCAAGTCATCCTTGCAATTTTTAGCATAGCCTCATTGTCAAAGCATCATTGATAGCCACACAATCTTCATATCTTCTTTGTAGCTATAGATGTGGGTAAAACTCATAAAATTTTTTGCACTCATCATTAATTGGAATGCTAGTGAGGCCAGGCCATAGGTGGTGAGTTTCCAGTTCATAGATCAGATAAGAGGACATGTAGAATTGTTTGAATCCTCTGGTAGAATTTAACCATGAGGTGAGCTCATCACAAATAATTTGTGCACAATCAATCTACATATCCTTGACACAAATTTCTTGTACTAGGAAGAAGTGGTGATTGATGAACTCAAAAATCTCCTCTTTTCCTTTCAATCTGAGGAGGAACACAAGGATATCTACAATCTCGCTTTTCAGATCTGTGCCAAAAAAGTACTTTGGCATTTTTCTCTTCTTTGAGCAAGCAGTCTAGAACTAGGTCTTTTGCATATATTCCCATCTAAGGGTCTTCTTCTCATTGAACATGGACATGGAAGAGCTGAAATCAACATCACAATATTGCTCCTTAACAAGAATGCCAAATGCAAACCGCATCAGTTCCTTGTTGATTTGATATGAGAATAGATTGGTTAGGAAACAAAATTTTCTTTATTTTTGGGTTGCATCTCTCTATGCATTTCTTTACTAAATCAAATGTATTAATTGCCATTGGAAAACTAGTTTCTTCAATTATTCTTCTCTCCTTAAGTTTATGATTGATTGGGTGAATGGGTTGAGAGTTAAGCCTTCTATGCAGATCACCGAAATCGTATAATTTGAAAAATGTTTCTGTAAGTTCTTTTAACTCACTTTCTAGGACAATTAACTTATTATAACCAACAGGTCTAGTTTCCATTTTCTATGATTACATAGGATGTAGTTCTCGATAAATAGGAATTTAAATACACTTTAAGAAACCAATTGCATGCAATTTTGATCAAATAGATTTAGGAATTAGAACATTGGTGTCACTCAAACAAAATTAAGTTTGACCAATGATTATAGCAGTAGGATTTTTATTTAATTCCATGTGTAGTGGCTATTTAAACTTTCTATTCATTTAGATGTAAAATATAAAATCCTTGAAAGATCTCTTACTTAAAGTAAAGTGATATAACTAAAAATTACTTAACACACAAATTCTTTAGCTTTATAGGAAGTTCCTTACTTTGACTCAAAATCTAGAAAATAGATAAACTTGATAATGTTAACATATGTAGGAGAGACAAAGGAACTTAGCATTTTTGAAAACCCATTTTCCTTCTATTCTGGATCGCAACACATAGATTAATCCTTTTTCTATCTTGTGTACTTTGTTCCTTCACTTTTTGCCTAAGTCTTTTAACACTACATTACCTTTATATTGGGGTTGCATTTCCATAACAACTTCTTTGGAAGTATCTTTTGATCATCTCTAAAGGATATTTGTATTTTACAGTAACATGACTTCTTATTTTCAAAGCCTTCGTAGAAGTGGCTTTTCAGATTGCCTTGGGATAGAAAACTCCTTTCTCAGCAACATTTCATAGATTAAAGAAAAAAAAATAACACCCAACCTTTCACCATAATTTGATGTCCTCGAAGCAAGATCTTGAGGATGCCTTACTAATTATGAGCCCATAAATGGTTCATTTAACATTGTGCTCACACTATTAGATCATTGGGAATGAGATTTGATTTAATTTTGTACAGCATCAGAAAAAGAACAAAATAACTTCACTTTCATGAGTACGCAACAAAAAACTCATAGACTCATGTTACCTTGTAGCACTTGAACATATCTTAAAAAATTTAAATGAGATTCATTCTACATTCGATCCACAACTTAGTAGGTCTTTCTAGCATAATAGAAACATATTCTTAGCTTTTTAATCACTATCATGGCCTCATCCTTTGGATTCATACTTGATGTAGTTTGCACAAGGGGAAAATCAGCTCAAAAGCTCAGAATCCATGGGACATGGAATGTTTGGGAAAAATAGATGATTCTAAAATGTGAATAACTTACTTCTCATCAAGAGGACTCTAGAACATATCCCAACCATTCCTAGATCAGCTAGGCTCCATGCACACTAAAAAAATAGGAAACTTTCGTAAAAATATTAGGTAAAGGTAATGCAAAGGGAGACCTAGAAAAAAAATAAAGTAGAGAACTCAGGAAAAATGAGAAGTAAGTGACCTAATAGATACTTAGACATCATATCTTGGACACACACTCACTTTCATACCAACAACCTCAAGCCTTAAAAGGGTAAGACTAAAACTCAACAATAGTTGGCTTTAACTGGAGACTTAGAGATTACAAATATCTAAGTGACCCAGAATCTCTAGTTTTCCACAAATGGAACATAAAATTACAATGGACAAAAAAATGAAGCATGCGACAAAAAGAAAGACTAAGCTAGGAATGTAGGAAAACAAGGCAAGGAAAGATGCAAAAAAAACCTACCTAGACTAACACTAACTACAGGGGCTACCTACTTTCAATTGTGAATTTGATACAACTTTAGATCCTAGCCATTGTAAGAAAATGATAAAATCTCTCCAGAAGGATATACCAGAATGAAAGAGTTGTTCTGGTTTGCTTGCATAATATTGAAAGGGCACTTCTAGAGGGAGTCAAACTTGTTATGCATACCTTTGGGCTCATGTCTTCTATCCTATATTTGGACTAGGTCACCCTCCATGAACTTCCTTGGTCTAGTCTTCTTATTGAAGAATTTCTTCATGAGCTTCTGATACTCTCTAATATGCTCAATGATCCTTTCGCATTCTTCTTCCATCTTAGTTAGGTACATAATGTGCTTCTCCAATCTATCTTGGAATATTGGATCCTTGATCACTTGCTGCAATTTACAAATATATAGCTCTAATGGGAGAGGAAGGCTAGCTTCAACTCATTATACTAGCTTGAATGGGGAAATCCCAATTTCCTTCTTAGGTGTTACTCTATTTTTCTAGAGAACATCGTACAATTTCTTGTGGTAGTTCTCCTTGTTCTTAGAAGCCAACTTCTTCATGATATTGATCAAGTTCTTATTGCTTGATTTTTCTTGACCATTTTCTTAAGAAAAATAATTAGATGAATGACTGAGATGTATGTTATTATTGTAGAAGAATTCTTTAATCTCAACAAAAGAAAATTAAGAGGCATTGTCCATGACAAGCTTCATTGGCATCCAAAACCTTATCAAAATGTTCTCCTTGATGAACTTTCAAACAACCTTAGAAGTATCCTTGTTAGTTGGTTTGGCCTCCACCCATTTGGTGAAGTAGTTTATAACAATGATGACATACAAATGACCAGTAGATGAGGGTAGGCTAATTTATCCAATGAAGTCAATTCCCCACTACTAAAAGGGGCCTTCAATTATAACTGGCTTAGAGGTAGAGTAGATAATTGTGGCTTGCTAGAGAACATCCTACACTTGTTGCACTTGGACACCCACTTATAAGAATCTTTGAACATGCCAGGCCAGTAATAACAGTGCCTCAAAATCTTGTATATTGTAACTATTAATAAAAATGACCACCACAAGCCTCATTCTAGAAGCTATGAAGCAACCTTTCTTGTTGAGGTTTACCCGCACATCTCAAGAAGGTTCCATATATTTCTCTTTTGTATAGTTGGTCATCATATATGATATACTTAGCTAATTTAACTATGTAGTCTCTTTTTTTCTTGTATGTCAGTCCATTAGGGAAATCCCTATAAGTTAGCAGATAGGAAATGTTTAAGAACTAGGGATCTTGAAGACTAACCATTAGTTCCCTTGAAGATTCATCTTCTTAGCTCAAATCCTAATTTTCTACAATCATATTCAATAAGGCATTCCCTCATATTAATTTTGTTGGCTTTAGGTCAATGTCATACTCTTGAACTCTTATTATATATGAACCTCTAGCATTGTAACCTATCTCTTGTTGGGTCCATATGCTATTGTGTGCTAAATCAGGTACAAATACAATAGAATGAGAATGTAAGACATAGAATCTAATTTTTTTGAGCTTTCTTACTACTGCATAGGCTTGCCTTTTTATTTGAGAGTATCTCAACTCATTCTCTATAAGGGGAGTACTCATAAAAGCAATTGGCACTTGGATACCTTCCTTGTTCTCTTGCATGAGTGTCATATATAGTGTATGAGTTGAGGCATAACAATACAATATGAACTTGTTATAATTTGGATGTATCAGCATAGGTTCATTAGCAATGGTATCTTTAATTTGATCAAAAGCTATTCTCCTAGAATAATTTCATTTCAAACTTTGACTTCCTTTCATCATATCTATTATGCATTTGGTGATTTTGAAAAAATTAGGAATGAAGTGTCTCAAAAAGTTCACCTATCCAAAGAATGATTTGACTCTAGATTTTCTTGTGGGAAAATTTAGCTATTGGATGGCTCTAACAGATTCTAGAGTCAATCCTAAAGCCTTCCTAGGAGACTATGTGACCCATAAGTTTTCCTTTTGTAACATAAAAGACTGATTTCTTAGGATTGAGTGAAATCCCATGCTCTGTGCATCTTTTCAATAATTTCTCCAAGTCTCTTAGATGATTTTCTCTTTTGTTGGAGAAGATTGTCAGGTCATCCAAGTAAACGATGATGATCTTATCCTTTAGATAAGTGAAAGATGAATTGATAGCCCTTTGAAAGGTGGTACTGACATTAATGAGCCCAAAGGGCATTATTTTATATGCAAGCATTCCCCAAGGAGTAGTGAATGCAATCTTGAACTAATCTTCTAGGTTTACCTCAATTTGGTTGAAACCAAAAAATTCCATCTAGCATGGACATGATTTTAGAGCCGACCACTATTTATAATAGATGATACATATTTCGCAAGGTATAATTATCCTTTAGAGATGCTTCGTTCAAATTCTTGAAATCCATGCAAATTCTAATTTCTCCACTCTTTTTTTAGATAGGGACAATGTTAGCTATCCATGTTGAATGATGTATGTGGTAGATAATTCTTGCCTCTAGCATCTTGTGAACTTCCCTAAAGATGGCATCTGAGACCATAGGATTTTAGTTATGCTATTTTTTCCTAAAGAAGGCAACTTTAGGCTTGAGGGGAATTTTGTGCTTGAATTCACCATTCCTAAAGGTCTTTAGATCCTCATATCCTTTTTCTTTTTCCCTTTATTCCTTCAAGCATCTACTATCGATATTAACCATCTTGGGTTTATATTTGGTGCCAATGTTCATTCCTTCATACTCTCCAAAAGTTCCACCTTTCCCTCCCCTTTTCCTTCTAATAAATGTATCATGCCTATCAAATAGTTTCCCAAGGGAAATAAGATGTCAAGGGATCTTGTTACCTTTGAGTTGTTCAGTTCTAAGCTTGAACTCTTTCTTGGTGTCAGGGGAGAAATCCTTGCAGGTGTTTTTGCTCCCTTCAAAGTACTATTCACTAAAAGGTTTAGATCCTTCTAGGAAAGACTAGATCTTCTTATCATCATTGAATACTTTCCATTTCTCAACATTGTCAAGAATATTTTTCCTAAATAAGGCTTCGACATTGTATTGATAGTTTGTGAAATCCAAATGTGGGAGTAGTAGTGAGGGTGACATAGGTAGAAAGTTTTCCCTTGCATTTTTCTCCCTTGGAACAACTTGAATTGAGAAAGCATCCAGGTGCTCAATCTCATCCCAGTCCCTATTTCTTTGATTCTCAAGCCTTGCATCCTTTATAGTATATTGGGCTCAAAATATTTTCACTATAAGCTCTATGTTTTCTTAAGCTCTTAAGGCCTCATACTCTAATGTATTATTTGTGATTTTGACCTACATCTTATATGAAAACTAAGTTACATCTCCAGTTGGGGATACAAGCACTACACCAGCTTTAGACCTGATAGTAGTGCAACTACCATCAAACTCTAGGGTCCAAATTTTGGGGTCACTAGAAGGATCTAGCTATTCATCAAAACAACCAAAGTTAGAGAACATCATGTAATTTTTGAACCCCATTTCTTGATATAGGATTTTTGCCTTAGGATCATTAGACTTCAAGACCATTAATTTGGCCTTTTCCTTAGGTTCCAACTTGATATTTTTGTTACCCAAGGGAATTATGGCATGAGAAAAATCCATCTTGATTTCCCCTACCATATCTTTGCAGAAGATTCTACTCAAAAGTATACCATAGCTAGCTAGAATATCTACTACTAGGATGGTTAGCTTCATTCTCTTTGAATAGTGAGAAGCCAATGCTACTTGTGCATCTTTCACTTGACCTATTAGAGTGACCTTCTTTGCATCCATGGAATAGAAACATTTAAAGGTTTTTGTAAGGGTCAAGCCAAGGGCACAAGCAACTAAAGAGGGCATGACATTATCAGAGGCTCCAGAATAAATAATGTAGTTACTAAGCTTATGACCATTTACATATAAGGACACATAGAATGGGTCCACCTTTTGACTAGTGGATGTAGCCAAAACTAATGCTTCTTTTTTTTTAAAGATCATAGGGAAGAGAGGTTCATCATCAACTAATGAGACACTGTCCAATTGAGGGTTTTCATTGCTAATGGTAGAGTTGACATTAGGTTGTGTTTTGGCATTAGCATCACCTTTACAATAATCTACTAGCTTTTTTAATTCAGTAGGATGAGTTTTAAGATAATCAAGAGGAGACACCTAAATAGGAGTATCCTTAAAGTATTGTATTATGTCAAATGAGGATTGAGGCTTATCATTTAGGTTGAACCATAACTGCTCTTTCCTCTAGGATGACGAAGTGGATGTTGTAGCTACACCTGGTGAAGGGCTAGTGGTCATTTGAATTCCATCTAAGGTGGTGAACCAATCACCTCCAACCTCTAAATCTAATTCATACTCCAAAAGTAACATTCAAGAATCACCATGGGGAGTAGAATTGTCTTCACTTTCAAGATACTCAATGGTTAGCTCATTAGTATTAGTAGTGAGCTACTTCTAACTATTCATTTCTAGTTAGGAATCACCATTTTGATCTTCTCAAAGATGAAAAATGCAAATATTTTGCTTCTTGGGAGGAGCCTTAATAGCAAGCTTTTGTTGAGTAGATGACAATTGCAATGGTCTACATTCCTGAGGCCTTCAAGGCAAATCTTGATATGGTTTATGGAGCGAGGAACTAGGTTTTCCCATTTGTCTCTTCATGGAAATCATTTCATTAGAGAGCTTCTAAAGAATTTCTTCAGTATTGTTAGTTACACTAGGGACAGAGCTCATAGATGCTCCACTCTAAATCTTTCTTTTCCATTTTCTGACTACTATCAAATCATCACCCAATTCAATTGCCAATGTTTGAGTAGCCAAAAAATTAGCCATATACACACATATGATATGAAATTTTATGTTAGGTGACATGGGGCTAATGAAGAACATCTTCTAGTTATCAATAGTAGGTCTTCTTGTAAAAAGAAACCTATTGACCAACTTATTCAACTTAGAAATGAAGTCTCTTATAGGAACACTATGTTTCTTCTATATTTGGGTAAGTTGAGTCAATAGACTATGCTTATCCTCTGCACTCTTACATCATGCTTAAAACCAATTTTTCATGTCATGCCTATATATGCTATATTAGTATGTTAGAAACACTAAATTAAGAAATATAAAACATTTAAAAACTAAAATACCATAACATAAATGAGAGACTAAAGAGAAAACCCCAATAGGAAATATGAGCCAAATTAATGGACTCTCCCAATAGGATTTAGCTCTTTGCTTGGTAGATGAGTCTAAGGATTGGGATGTATGCTCAAGATGCTCAAACTATGCTTCAATGGTGGGGATGAGTAAATGGAAAATTGGTAGCTTTGTGAGCTCTCAATTTGGCATTATAAAGGTATGGTTGATGGCTTTTGGTTCTCAAACTAGCATTATAACTTTGGCTTAAAAGTTGTGATGAAATGGCTTGGGAGGGGATTCAATTTATAGGCTAAGGGCTTGAGGGATGGAGGGTTAAGATGTAAGGATGGGGAAATGGTTAAGGAGGGTTGAGATTGCATGAGAGGAGAGCACATGGATTGTGCTTCCTTACAACCAATTAGGGAGTGACACATGTTACAGGGTGAGTGGGTGGAGGAAAGGGCAAGGATGAGTCAACAAAGGAGGCTCAAGGAATAATATCTTCATAAAGACCCTTCATAATGGCTTGTAAGAGCAATGAATGGGCTTGTAAGAGTCTTTATGGCTTTTGTAAGAGCATTCATGGCTTGGTGGTTGGGATATTTTGGACGGAGTTGAGATTGTTGACTTTCCTTGGCTTAGGAAAGTCTTAAGCTTTCTTAGGGAATGTGACAAGTTTAGGGGGTGGATTAGGCTTGGGTTTAGGATTAGATTAGGGATGTTAGAGATTTGCAAGTGGAGGGCATTCATGAGGGTGGGTGAGTTAGTAGCTAAGCTTGGTTAGTATGGGTGGATGGGGGTGGATTAGGCTAAAAAGAGGGTTTAGGGATAAGTTAGGGGCTATTAGATTTGAGGGTTTTATTTATCAAATAGATTTATCTGATAAATGAGGATTTTGGAATTAGATAGAAGAATAGGATTAATTGATAAATAATAGGTTATTTGATTTATCAATTAGGACTATAGATGATTAATTAAATTAATCAACTAGGGGATGGAAAAGGATTAATTAAATAGGAATTTAATTAATGATGCCTTTAGAGATAACTAAATAGGATTACCAAAGTGGTGTAATCAAATTTAGGTGTCTACAATGCCAAGTTGTGATACATCCTACAAGAAGGTGTTGAAACTAGTCAGATGCATTATCAACCAAGGTTTCCACAAATATCCTCACTATTACATCTTCATGTTGAAGAAAAATGACACTACATGTAGAAAAGAAATATGTGATGTGCTCATCAGTAGAGACCTTCCCATCACCATTAAATTTCAAAAATTTCTTTTGAGAGACTATAGGGAGGTCATTGTTGGCAGCAAGTCACAAATGGCCAATACCATTACCCTAGGGAACAACCATTGAGACAAGAAAGATTACTAGTATATCTTGGAAAGTGGTAGTAGTATGGGTAACTACTCCATGAAGATTGAGGGCTTTGCACAAGGATCAAATTTGAGTGTAGAAAATAAGAGAAGATGAATCGCTACATATCTAGGAAATAGGGTGAGGTGGCAGATAAAGAGCACCATGGATACCTTGATATATGGATCTTGAGAGTGGGTTCTCCCTTCCTATAGGATCCTACAATATAGGGAACTTATCTTTCTACAATTCTTTGAACATAGAGTCAACTTGACCTTTACCATGAGTGCTACGTGTATATGTAGAATCTAGGGTGAACTACATTAGCTCACAATGGGCACACTTCTTTTAGTCTTCTTTCTCGTAAAACTCCCTCCTAATATTAGACATTATTTTCCTCTCTTTCAAGGGAAAATATTACTCTTCTATATCGGTCAAGGGACTATTGGCTTTTCTAGGTGAGGGTGTTCAACTGATTTATTATATCTTCTTGTTCATCTTGGAAGCCAAGATTACATTGTACTATGGGGATTTATCCTTCATAAGGAAACACCATTTCTTCTTATAAGTTGTCATACATGACTCGACTATTTGAGTTCCATAGAGATAATCTCTAAGTTTCTCAATGAAGCCACAGAGAGACTTACTTAAGATAACTTAGGACATATTGGTATCTTCCCTAGTAGAGTCATCAAAAACTATTGGTTAACAAATTGTCTTTCTTTATATTTTGGTTTATAACTTGACTCTTAGACTGCCCAATGGCTTTTCGAGAAAAAAAAAATTTAACAAAAAAATGGGCCAATGTAGTAGTCTATCAAGGATACTTGAATTAATAGGTATAACTCCCTAATGAATGCAAGATATGCAATAAATTTTGTGTTTCAGGTCTTGTGGGTATCCTCTTAACTAGAGAATAGAAGAGGCAAAAACCAAGTTGCTCAACACTTTAAACAACTTAGGTGATTGAAGGGGGAAAAACTCACAACATAAAATCTATTGTAACCTATAATGCAATAAATGGAAATATGCATAACCAACTGCAACAATAGGAAGAAAGGAAGACATGGAAAAATAGGTAATTCTCAGACTACACAAATAGCTAATATTTGACAATAACTAAATTGTCTATATATCAGCTTCTCCACACACTAGATTATAGATTCCTCATGTAGCTAACTATTCTAAACACACAAACTATAACATACAGTAGTGAGAAAGAAGAAATGTTTATGCTAAGAAAAGAAATACATACAATCTATTGAATAAAGGAAATAAAACCAAGTTCATTCAAATTCATTCCATACACGATACTAAAAGTAAATGAAAAGAAAACTTGAAATGAACTCAGAATCACACATAGTAGTTCCAACTATAATGGTTTGTTAGAAACAATAGTCCAACAAGATAACTAAGGTGGGGGGGGGGGGGGGGTGTGCTGAATCAATTATCCAACAATTAAAACAATTATTTTCTTTAAAAAAACTTAACCATTCAACCAAAGTAAATAGCAACCATATAAAGATGCACATAGACAATTACACTAGATATGTTGACTAGGGAAACCCTTGATTAGAGGGAAAACCCTGGTGGGAATGATGCCCACAAGATGATGTATTAATATAAATATTCCTTGTTATAGGATAGACCCTATTAGGAGTCTATTAAAACATTTAGTATAATGAGTCCCTATTAGGAGACTTTGAATCCTTGTTAGGAGATTCTAACTCTATTAAGAGTTGTGCCAACCCTATAAGGAGTTGTGGTAAAATGTATGCAAGATGAGCCCACTACCCAAACATCCAATTTCAACTACAAGAAGAGCTCACTACTAAAAGAAGTAATCTACTGGTATCTTCTTCTTTCTTTTGTACTTTCCTCTATCCTATCAACTAGACAAATCATTGTTAGACCTTGTAGACCAGGTCAAAAAACCTTGGATCCTAATACCAAACTTTGAATCACTCAGCAAAACCTCGACAATGAAGTTACCTTCATTTCTGTACTCCTTGGTCAACTTTACATTCCACACTCTCTACTACTTATTATCAATTCATAATTCATTCCATGATAAAGGAAAATGTCCTTCCTTTATACCAAGTCCATAAAACAATTCCCTGAGTTAGCTATTATTCCTTCTCAATTAATTATTATAGGACCACACTAAGAACACATTACAATTAGGGATAACCTTAATCTTCCACCTTGCAACTTGAATAACTTTATGTACATGCAACATTATGCTGAGTGAGCTTATCCACATCATCCTCAACATGTCTTAATGTCCTCAACCTCAATCCTCAAGATATCAACTCTGCTAGGAGATATAAAAAGTTTACTAGAACATGCTTCTGTAAACTCTATCTTAAAACAAACATCACCAAAACTTACATAAATTTTTCTAAACTTATCCTTTCTACTTCTGAAATTAACTACATATACCAAATACTCCAAAGTATCTCCCATAATCTTGGGTCATTATCATGCTGAACTAGCCATCTATATCAACTTGATATTTCTAATGTTCTTCTGTCAGATACCATAGAATACATTAATCATGCTATTCTGACATCAATGAAAAACTCAGTCATGAATGTAACATATCATCATCAAACCAATTGCTCCAATCTTAAAATATAGGCCTTCTCAAAATGGTTGGTTACATAGATGATTTTCTTATAGATCATCTCTAATAGAAAGACTAAACATAGGACAAGCTTGAATCATTTTCCATTATAGAGACTAAAAATATGCCAAGAATGGCTAAAATTAGGAAAGAGAAGAAGCTAGAGAATGGAAAATGTCTCGAAAAGCATTAGAATCATCATGACTTTTTAGAAGTACTCATTTGGCTCTATAAACATTCATGGCTTTAGTTACTCTGTCTAGCTCTTCAAAATTTAGAACAATGATATTATTGGCTTAGACCATCCAGTAGTCACACATCTCTATCAGTTCATCTATTCTAGCCACTCTTGATTAAAATTTCTCTATTTCTCTCCTTATGATTGCATCTACTACTGACAGTTCCTCGATCTTGGACACTTGGAAGTTGAGAGGGTCAACAACCTCTTTGACAAATGTCAAATTTTAAAATTTTATTCTCTCAATATCCGCGAGCTTTCCATTACTGGATACTAAGGACTCTATTTGCAAGATATTAAAATATTGAAACAACTTTTCAACATTTTGCACCAGGTTGTGCACATCATTGAGATCATTTTTAGATCTCATGGAGCTTTCTACAATGAACTCCAAGGATTTCTTCTAGTGAAATAGTGACTCCTTGTTAGTCTTCAAAATCCTGTAAGCAATGGCCACATTTTTCTTGATGTCTATTGCTCCATGTAGAAGGTCTAATTTCTCTATTAACTTGTCTACTACCTTCTATATGGTTGTTTGATGATTTGAAGCTACTTCCTTGAGCTTGTGAGCTTCTAACACTAGGCTTCCCAAGTTTTCAACTAGTGAAGGACCTTGTGCCTTGATCTAATCTACCCATGATAGTCCAACCTTCTCAAAATGCCTTTCTTGTTGCAACTTTAGGAGTTAGTTCTTGTTCTCCTCTACATTTGTGTCAAATTAACTGAAAGAAGTACTTCCAAGTGTAGACCTTTTGTATCCCACTAACTCTCTATTTGAGGCTTTTAATATCACCTTCTTTTCTCTAAGCTCTTCCAACTTGTGCTCAATTTTCTCATTGGTAGATTTCCACATTTTTACCATGGAGTCATGAATTGGGATGCCAAGATCCACTACCTTGATCTAGAAATCAACCTTTGAGAGCTCATAAAATCTACCTTCTTTCTATGGCTCATCAATCTCAGCTAGCATATGGCCAGTTGTTGAATCTGTAGCTAGTGCAATAATCATCTTGTGCTTCTTTATCTTCTTAGATGGATAAGAGGAGGTGACTTGTTTGATTGAGTCCTTAGATGGGGATGCATCCCCATGTCTACTCTTCTTCCTATAAATGGTCTCTTTAGGCCATGACTCTATAGAGAGCACATTCATAGCACACTATAATGTGGTGGGATCAAACAACTTCCTTAGGATAAATGGAGTTGGTTTGATGTAAGAAGAAATAGGGAGGGAAATGACCATAGTTATCAAAAGGGCTAAAGTATCCTCTTTATGTGATGCATCATGTTCTAGGACATCCATGGGGTTAGTGTCAGCATCCAAATCGATGAATTGAATAGGGGAAGATGGCTTGAACACTAATTTTTCTTGTTCTTTCCCCTTATCCTTATTGTCCTCCTTTTCCTCCACATTTTTAGTGTTTGGAAGATAACCTGCTCTATAGGTAGGAGTGAGTGGCACATTCTTTTCTACATGTTGGTCTCCACCCTAGCCAATGGATTGTGTGATGACCCTACAAATGTTCATATAATTGCTATAGTGGTTGTTGTTACAATTGATTGGGAAGCTCCAACTGATACTCCACCTATAGAACTAGTACTCCCAGTCCTCTTTTTCCTTTCTCAGATCAACTCCACCCATTTATCCATTGTCTTGATTATCCCCTACATAAGAACCTCCATAGAGTCAATAAGTAGATCTATAGGCGGGGTACACAAAATTGGGGTCATGTCTTTGATCTTTTTGTAAGATGTGGGGTGCAAGTAGGCTCCATCATCTACAAGGTTAGAAACATCAACATCATTATATAATTTTATCTCATCAATTGTTAGCCACAACCAAAATCTCCCCTAATTTTGGTACATGTTGAGACACCCAGACCAGAAGTCTTTAATATCTAGAACATGCTTGTAGGCATATCCCAAATTCAAATGATCCCTTACAAACTTAACTATATCATATTGAGGCTTGAGTACCTCATAGTCTAACACCTTAATTTTTCTCTCAAAGGTCTTTACAAAATTACAAGCATCTGATCTAGAGGCACATGAATATAGGCCAACCACTATAGGGAAGGGAATCCTGACTATATTCTTTACATTAGAGAAAAAGGTATTTAGTTCAATGACCTATTAATACAGTTTGACTAGAAACACCTTGTCTTCTAGATATCTGGGTAACCTTTTAGAAAATCCATCATAAGCTCCTATTCAGCAAAAGGAGAAACTTAGAAACTAGATGAATGAATATCTAAATTAGCTAATGGCCAAAATGGCCTATAGTGAGAATCTCCTTTTAGGGAATCCTTGCAATTCTTGGCATAGCCTCATTGTGAAAGCATCATTAATAGCCACATACTCCTCATAGATTCTTTGTAGCTAGAGATGTGGGTAAAATTCATAAATGTTGGTGTGCTCATCATAATTTAGAATGCTAGGGAGCTTGGAACATAAGTGGTGAGTTGCCATTATATAGATTAGATAAGAGGACATGTAGAATTTCCTAAATCCTCTAGCAAAATTCAACCATGAGGTGAGCTCATCATAGATTATCTGTGCCTAGTCGATATACATATACAAATTTCTTATAGTAGGAAGAAATGGTGCTCGATGAACTCCAAAATCTTCTCTTTTCCTCTCAATTTGAGGACAAGCATGAGGATATCCACAATCTCTCTTTTTAGATTTGTGCCAAAAAGGGTCTTTGGAATTTTTCTCTTCTTTGAGTGAGCAGTCTAGAACTAGGTCCTTTGCATGTCTTCCCATTTGAGGGTCTTATTATCATTGAACATAGATGTAGAAGAGCTGAAATCAACATCAGAATACTACTTCTTTATGGGAATGCCAAATGGACTGCATCAATGCCTTGTTGATTGATATGAGAATAGACTAGTCCAAAAATAAAGTCTGCTTTATTTCCAGGTTGTATATCTATATGCATTCCTTTACTAACTCAGGTGCATGAATTTCCATTAGAAAGCTAGTTTCTTCAAAAAGTCCACTCTCCTAAATTTTTTGAGTGGTTGGGTGAATAGGTTGAGATTTAAGCCTTCTATGCAGATCACTCAAATCATAGAATTTGAAGGATGTGTCTGTATGTTCTTTTAACTCACTCTCTAGTCCAATTAACTTATTGTAACCAACAAATCTAATTTTGATTCACTATAATTTCATAGAATGCAAGTCTTGATAAATAGCCATTTAAATACTCTTTAAGAAACCAAAAAAATACAACCCTGATGAAATAACTTTAGGAATTAAAATTTTGGTGCCACATGAACAAAATTAAGTTTGGCCAATAATTATAATTATAGGATTTTCATTTAATTGCATGAGTAACAACTATTTAAACTTTCTATTCATTTGCATGTAAAATACTAAATTTCTAAAAGTTCTCTTAATTTACTTAAAGTAAAATGATATGACTAAAAATCACCTAACACACAAATGCTTTAGCTTTATGGGAAGTGCCTTAATTTTCTTCAGAATTTGAAATGTAGATAAACTTGATAATGTTAACATATGAGGGAGATAGAAAGAAACTTATCCCTTTTGCCAACCCATTTTCCTTCTATCCAGGATTGCAACATAGGGAGTAATCCTTTTTTTTATCTTGTGCACTTTGTTCTTTTTCTTTTCATGTAAGGATTTTAACATTGTATCACATTTATATCAGGGTCACATTTCCATCACTAACTTCTCCAAAAGTATCTTTTGAACATCTTCAAAGGAAATTTGTATTTTAGAATAACTTGAATTTCTATTTTCATAGCCTCCATATAAGTGGCCTTTCTCATTGCCTTAGGATAGAAAACCCATTTATTAGCAACATTTCCCATATTGAAGCTCATCAAACAAAACTCAACCATTCAACATAACCTGATATCCTTGAAGCAAGATCTTGAGGATGCCTTACTAATTATGAGCCCATAAATGGTTTATTCAACATCGTGCTTACACTATTAGATTGTTGGGACTGAGATTTCACTTAATTTTATACAACATCAGAAATAGAACAAAACAAGTTCACTTCCATGGGTACACAATAGAAAATCCATAGGCCCGCATTCCCTTCTAATGCTTGATCTTATCCTCACAAATTTGAATGAGATTCATTATGTCTTCAATCCAAAATTTAGTACATCTTTCCAACATAGAAATATATACTCATCTTGTTAATCATTTTCATGGTCTCATCCTTTAGTTTTTCACTCGATCTAGCTCACACAAGGGGGAAATCAACTTGAAAGCTTAAAATCCATGGGACATGGAATGTTAGGGAAAGATAGCATATTATGAAATGTAAATAATTCACTTCTCATTGGGAGGAAAACAAAACACATCCCAACCATGCCTAGATCACCTTGACCCTATGGGCACTAGAAAAATAGGAAACCCACTTAGAAAGATTAAGTAAAGGTAATGCAAAGGGAGATCTAAAAAATAAATAAAGTAGAGCACTTGAGAAAGATGAGAAGTAACTGACCTAATAGATACTTAGACATCATATCTTAGACACATAATCAATTTCATACCAATGACCTCAAGCTTCAAAAGGGTAAGATTATAACTTAGAAACAATGTGCAAGCCCTAGTGTCACACGTGTGAGAATTTGTATAGACTTTCAGATGATAGTGCTATTGTGATTGTAAATTAATTCATTATCATATTATAATTAATTAGGAAAGCCTCAAGGTTGACTCAAGGAATTGTTTTGAAGACATGGTATAAAGGAAAGATGTTTTCCTTATTTGTAAGATTAGTATGCATGTTGTGATCATTATATGAAGTGTGAAGTAAGAAAAGTTGTAGAGTGTTTATTGAATGTTGGTAAGTGGTCCAAGGGATTATTGGATGTGATATAGTTACAAGATTAGAAGGATCAGAAGTCTAGTTGATAGGACAAAAAGAGGAAGGAGCAATATTATTCATTTTTATTATTCTATAAGGAACAATACAGAGATCATTCGGATAGTTGGTACACTGATCTTTCTCTTGAAGCTATTTGGGTAGTGGGTCCAGTTGCCTTCCAAAACTCCTAATAGGGTTGGTACAACTAGGCTAATAGGGTTGGAATTTCCTAATAGGTATTCAAAGTCTCCTAACAGGGATTGATATGTAATAAATGTTTTTATAGACTCTTAACAAGGTCCATCCTCTAACAAGGAATATTTATATTAGTACATCATCTTGTAGGTACCATTCCAACTGGGGTTTTCTCTATTATAAAGGGTATCCCTAGTTAACATATCTATTGTTATTGTACATGAGTATCTTGTTGTGGTTTTTGATTATATTGCTCATATTGTTAAAATTTACTAAGTCTAATAATTGTGATATTAGTTGGATAATTGATTCAGCCCAACCTCAAAGTTATATTGGTGGACTATATATCCTAAGAATTGGTATTAGAGCCTCATGTCCTTGAAGGATAATATTAACATCTTTGGAAGATCAATGGAAAATATTTTTAGAAAGGATAATCTTAGATTTGATGGGACCAACTGTGATAGTTGGAAGGAGAAGATGAAGACTCATCTACTTTGTATAGGTCTAGGTTATTAGCTCTTGACAAAGAGTGAAAAGACAATTTTTGAAGAAGGGAAACTTGAAGAATATAGTGAAGTAGAGAGAGATATGTTCATGTCCAACATGAGGGCTATATAAGCTTTACTATCATCTCCTTGGTGCATGAGCAACTTAGTGGAAAGGCAAACCCTAATAGACATTTTTAGCTTGTAAATGGTTTAGCCAATCATTGACCAAAAAAGGACTAATTTTGAAGTCCCAAGGTGTGTTGGAGTGTGAGCAATTAGCTTTAGTACAATTATTGGTTATGTTCTAATTGTTAAGACCTAGTTATTGTCACAAGGTTTTGATAGGGTCAACCTTGGTCAAAGTTTCAAAATCCCTCAAAATTGTGAAATTGTGGTTATAATTCAGTCCACAGGTGTTCTTGGATTATTTTGGGAGGATGCGAATCAAACTAGATAGGTTAGAGGTACCAAAACTCCACTTTTACAAAAATTGCAAAAGTTGGTCATGCCATCTTTTCCTAAAATTTAGGAATATGCACTAAAGTAGTTTGAGGCTTGAGTTGAGGGTCTAGAAAATTAAGAATAATGTATATAAGGATGGTTCAACCAATTTTGGGATGTTGGAAGTTTGATTGTATAGTCTATTCATGGGAAGTGGAAAGAGAATACACAAAAAACATATTTTTGGGTTGAAGACTTAATATTTTGGATTGATTCTCTCATTGTTTTCCATGGATTAGTTTCTTCATACCATATGCCTAATTTATGTGGGGTTTTTGGAGAATTTAAAATTTATTTATAGGTCTTTCTAATTATCTTGTTTTGTGTCTCCTATTGGTTTGTAAATAGTAGTCTGGAATAAAATGGCTATAACTTGAATGCCCATGATTAAAACCTAATGACCTTTGGGATTCAAGTAGTAACCTCTATATATATTTTAAATATGGATTTTGGACATTAGGAGAGAAAGTTTTGTATTATTGGAAGTGAGCCCTAGGAAAACCTAGAGTTGTTTGGCTAGGTAATAAGAAGCTTGCATGAGAGTTTGAGTGTGTTTTCTTGATTGGGATGAGAAAAAATTGATTAGGGAAATGTAGTAGGAAGAGTCAAGGTTCCATAGGCTTGAGAAAGAAATATCAACATATGGTGAAGTATTTTCTAACATTTTCCTAGAGATACTCCAAAATAGGATTTTCACAAAAAGCACTACATAGATGCCATGGGAGTCTAAAGCCTATAAAATATTTGAGTGTAGGTTGTTGTGAAACAAAGTATAGAAGACACCAGCATGGCTTGTTAAGGATTCTTTGGAGTTATTTCAGTTTCCTTGTTTGTAGGAGGCCTAAAGGAGCAATTTGATAATTTGGAAGAGTTGGGTTTGGAAAGATGGTATAGAAAGGTTGGGGAAAGATCAAGAACAACATGGGAATGACCAAAAGATGCATTTTCCATATTGGGGGTCCTTGGTGAGGTTGTTAGCCTATTTAGCATAAAGCTTCTTGGTTGGTGTTGGAGATTGAGGAGTTTAATTTAAATTGATAGGTGAGTCTATAGGTTGAAAATAGTTAGGGAAAGATCCTCTAGTATAGGGTGTCAAGGAAAAACCCTCAAAAGGTGTTAGTAAACAGATTGTCTACCAAAGAAAAACATACAAATTAACCCCAAAAGCCCAGATAGGAAGACTAAATATGCATTAATAGTTGGGTCACTTAGCTATTGAAAAGCATAAATTCCCTTTGAATTTATCTGGATATAGCTCCCCATGTACAATTTACAATAAGTTCATAGAAATACAAATATAGATGCTTTTAACTAGAAAGCAAAAAAGGTTTATAAACATCTATCCATAAACATGACATAGATGCAGAAAAACTAAGTGACTGAAAGGAAACTAAATAGTAAATGACACACAATTCATTTACCTAAATGTTGTATTACAAAGAGAATGAAAACAAGGAATATATATTCCATCCTCATAAGAAAGTGATAATCAAATCTTCAAAGACATCTTGAAATCAAAACATATTTAGAAAATAGTGACACTAAAATGCATTTAGAGAAAACCAAAAGCTATGCAAAGATCGCAATCAGTGGAAAAATAACTACCCAAATTCCAAGTTTTGATGTGCAATTATCTCCCAAATCTCCCTTCTCTAAAGTGTAAAATATGATATAGAGCTTATTACACATTTGCACCAAAATCACTACCTAGAGGAAACAAAAATTCCCTCCCTTACATTACACTTAAAATCAAGATTTCTTGCTTTTCCTAACACAAAGTTTAGAAAAAGAACAAGAGCCCTACTCCTCTACAGCCCATAGTCTTCTTTCTTTCCCACTTGGAGAACTAGAAAAACTTGAAGCCCTCTACTATCTCTGTGATTGCAATAAATAATCACAAAACCAAGGCCATTCAATTTTGTAATCGAATCTTGAAAATAGTTTCTCCTCACTTCTCCTTTTTGTAATGAAGATTTATCACCTTTTTAATCATTTTTGTTCAAAGAAATACCCCCATGAATATAAATTTGTCTTTATAATGTATCTTCAAATCTTATATCTTTAGAGTGTGACATGAGGATATTCCAATACATTTATCATCTCTTATCAGATATTTTCCTTTCTACACCTTACTAAATTTGTTCTAGGCAAGTGTGTAGAATCATTTGACACATGTCATCTAATATATGGAAAAAAAATGGGAATTGAGCCTCTCCTTTCTTACACATGGCTTTCATGTCAGAGTATTTTGCTGAGCAAGAGGTGCACAATCTATCTTATTTGACTTGTATGCATTCTTTGATGCTCAATTCGAGAAGCCACCCCCATTTCATGTCTTAAAGAGCTTGAAATATTGACACACCCAATGCATGAGGATGTATCTTGTGGTTTCATGGTTTGGGATTAGCCATCTTTAGTATTCTCAAGAACCTAACTTCATATTCACCTCTGCCTTGCTATTATGTCAAAAAAATTGTTGACCTCCTCGGTACTATTAAAAAATTATCATTTGGAGCTTGTGGTGACCAATAAGAACATAAAAATCATATTTCCATACTCATTGATTTTTTAATCACCCAATTCCATGGGTCTAAATATTCTTTCAATGAGTTTCGCAAATGTCTTATGAAATCGAGCATATGTTGGACTATGTTAACATTTTTTCAAGTAGTTCCTACACTTCCCCATCTGAACATGCATATGCTCAAATTCTTAGTCTACCACACATTGATAAAATAAGGGGATTATTTTCTTTCTTCATCTCCTAGCATATAAAGAGTGGTATTTCCTTTGATTGGTGACTTAGCAACATACACATGAAGGATGATATATTAGATCAAATTCTCAAATCCACAAAATGACCTTAGGAGGTGCTTTCCAAAATCTAGTTCATCACAGTGCCATGTTTGGTGAATTCTTGGCATCAAAAACTTATTTCTTGATTGCAATGGCATTCATGTGTCTTGACCTAGGAGAGAAATCACTCTTTGTGACCCAATTCTCTTTCAATGCATTAGGAATTATTGATTCCTTTGACTGGTTCAAGCCATTATTACCATTCTCTGACTCCATATATATATATGTGTGTGTGTGTGTGTGTGTTTGTGTGTGTGTGTGTGTGTGTGTGTGTGTGTGTGTGTGTGTGTGTGTGTGTGTGTGTGTGTGTGTGTGTGTGTGTGTGTGTGTGTGTATGTTTGGAGTGCTTGGGTTCTCCAAATTTTGTGTCTGAATTTTCCCACAAATTGGTGACACACGTACATTTTTGGAAGGTAATGTGTGTCATGTTACCATCCTTTGACACCTAATCATGTGTAATATTCTCAAGGCATATTAGGCCTTGTCACTCTTAATGGCTTCAAAACCTGCACACAATTTTGGTATACAATTATTTCTATTTTGACAATCTTTAGATTCATAGACCTTTATTCTAATTGTATCTTGTCAAGGTATTCATTATCTAGATACTCCATTACTACTTGAATTCTCCAACCATATAATGATGATATTGATTCTCCTCACAATCTGAGGTAATCGGGTATGCTTGTATCTTCCCATTATTGCTATTGTTAGAGCTTTTAAATGAAAATTCTTGGTTTGAAAATATAAAATGTTAAACTTAACCTTCCTTTGAACCCAAGCTTGGCTTTGCACTTTCAAGGATGGTTTTCCCAAACCTCATACTTTGAATTTGAACCAAAAGATCTCACTTTGGCAACTTGAATGGGAACTTGAATCACTGACATCTAAAATCTCTAACCAAGACCTTAGGAAAAACTTTGAAGCATTGAATAACCTTGCACTAGGGAATGTGAGCCTTGAAACCTTGATCCTGGGAACTAGAATCTTTGAAAAACATTGAACTCGAACCAAGTTCATAGTTTAGGGGATTTAAGTTGTCTTGAATCTAAACATGAGGACTAAGACTACATCTATAAAACTAAACTGTACTTCTGCATTCATGAACTTCCTAATTACTACACATGGGATTCTGACCATAACCTAGCACATTCTGATAATAATCCTCTAAACACATCTATTGTGCCACATCATACCAATGATCCTGTAGAACCATTTGAAATTGTTTCAATAAATTGAACAAATTCAAATTTCTTTGAACCTTAGTTCAAAGAGGTTCAAGATTCCACACTAAAATTTTTAATTACTCGGTCTATATGGGTACCAATAGAAGGCTAAGGAAAATCCTTGATTAGAAAAAAATGATCTATGTGAGAGAAAGTCCCCATCAAAGTGGTATCAGAGTGATTATTATGAAGTGAAAAGTAGATGTTAATGGAAGGATAATCCATAGGTGAGAGAATTATGGTGAGCAATACAGATTTGGGCAAGGACTTGAATGAGCAAAAAGAAAAGAATAGACTTCTTGAGGAAGTTGTGGAAGTTATGAAGAAAAAGTTAGAGGAAGTTGTTGAAACTATAGATAAGGTGAAGGAGTAGTTATAGGGAGAGAAAGTAAAGGGAAAAGACAAGGAGGAGGTAGATGAGGAAATAAAACCTACACTAGATCCTTTGTTAGAAGAGGAACCTTTTCTTAAAGCCTTGAAGGCATTAAGTGGTAAAGCATTAGAAGGAATACCTATTTTCACTGGGAAAATGGATGCAAAAATAGTTATGGAATGGATTGAAGGCATGGAGAATCACTTTAAATTTGATGATATTTCAAAGGCCCAAAGAATAAAGATAGGAAAATTAAGATTGAGAGGAAAAGCATTAACTTGGTGGAAGTTCTTGTGGGAAGAAAGAGAGAATGAAAACAAGAAGCCCATACCTAATTGGAAGACTATGTTGGCTAAGATAAAGGAAACTTAACTACTAGAAGATTATGATATTTAGCTACACAAGAAGAGACAAAACCTAAGACAAAGAAACTTAGATGTATCCTCTTATATAGAGGAGTTTTATAAATTAAGCCTTAGGTCCAAAATAAAAGAAGTTGAAAGTGTCAGGGTGGCTAGGTATTTGAATGGCCTTAGGTGGAACATACAAGAGGATTTTAGCCTCTTTTCTCTTACAAAATTACATATTATTTATCAAATGGCATTTAAGGTGGAAAAAAAAATTTGAAAAGGAAACAAGAGTCTAGTAACAAGGGTAGAGGCAGAGTTATAGATTCAAGAGGGGGACACAGAGGTGGTTCTAGTGGAAGAGGCATTAAAAATAGAAGCCAAGGGGACACCAAAAAGGGTAAGAAATCTCATGACTCTAATAATAGAGGAGGCTACAATAGGGGTTGAGAATATTCTAGTGGTGGAAGAGGCAAATCAAGTGGGTTTGGAAGAAGCTCACATTTTTCTTCATTGAAGTGTTATAACTGTGGCCAATTGGGGCATCCTTCCTAAAAATGTCCTAATAAGCCATCAAATTCATAAGGAGAGAAGAATATTATGTGCAAGAAGAGGACTAAAAACATTGAGAGGTAAGTTTAGACTTAGAGAAAGGTGAGAATTTGATGCTTAGGAGAGTGTAGATGAAGGAACTTATCAAGGATGAACATAAGAAAAGGAGGGCTCTTTTTAGAGGAAAATGCAAGATATTAGGAAAGGTATGAAGAGACATTATTGACTCAAGGTCAACTAATAATGTTATATTAGAAGAAATATTCCAAAAGATGAAACTTACTAAGTCACCTCATGTGTTTCCTTACAAAGTTACTTGGTTGAAAAAGGGGCTAAACATACAGGTTAATGAGCAAGTATGGGTTGAGTTTACCATAGGAAAGTATTAGGAAAAGATACTTTGTGATGTCCTACCAATTGATGCATGTCACCTATTGTTAGGAAGACCATGAAAATATGATAGGGAGGCAATCCATCATAGTAAGGAGAACAAGTATCCTGTCAAAAAGTATGGATTCACCTATAAGATACAATCTTCTCTAGAAGAGGACAATATGGAAAAGGCTAAAGCCAATGCACTCTTGATGAGTGGAAAGGAATTCTTAATGGATATGAAACAAGGAAAGGGAATTTGTTATACCATCATGGTGAAGCCAAAAGAGGAAGAGTCATCAAAGAAAATGCTCATATATGTAGCAATATAGCAGTTGCTAGATCACTTTGAAGACATCATATGTGATGGAGCACCACCTACATTGCCACCAAGGAGAGAGATAATTCATCAAATAAACTTCATACTAGTTTCCTCTTTTCCAAAAAAGGTTACATATAAGTTGATACCTAAACAAAACAAGGAGATTGCAAGGCAAGTCCAAGAGTTTCTTGACCAAGGATTGCTTAGAAAGAGCATAAGTCCTTGTGTTGTTCTAGTTATCTTGTCCCCTAAAAAGGGAGGTAAGTGGAGAATGTGTACAGATTTTAGAGCAATAAATAGGATATCAATAAGGTATATATTTCCTAGATCTCTTATGAATTATGGTTTGTTCATTCACCACCAGTTAAGTATTTTGAAATATTTGGAAGCAAGTGTTATATTAAGAGAGATGATGATATTGGTAAGTTTCATCCAAGAAGTTTTGAACTTATATTTCTTGGCTATTCATTGGAAAGCAAGGAATAAAATATTCTAATCATAGAACTAAGACAATAGTTGAATGCACAAATATAAAGATTGATGAAAAGTTTGGAACTAAGGAAAAGATGTTAGATTACAATTTAGATGAACAAGAAGATAATTCAAGAATTTTATACAAAATGTTGAAGTTTTCTTTAAGACTAACAATTATCTATACAATGATTTTCAAATTTTTGAGAAAAGAGGAGAGGAGATCTCTAAACCTAGAGATGAGATGTAAACTCCTACCCCTAATAGAAACATGACAAAGAATCACCCTCTAGAGAAGATAATTGGAAGTTTAGACAAAGGTGTGATGACAAGAAACACAGTTAATGAAGAGATATGTTTGATCTCTCAAGTTGAAACTAAAAATGAAGATGAATCTTGTACAGATGATCATTAGATTTAAACAATGAAGGAAGAACTAGATTAGATTGTGAAGAATGAAACATGGGAGTTAGTTCCTAGACCCAAAGACAAGAATGTGATAAGTACCAAATGGGTATTTAGAAATAAGATGAATGAACAAGGTGAGTTTGTAAGAAATAAGGCCATACTTGTATGAAAATGTTACCCATAGCAAGAAGGTATAGACTATGAGGAGACATATGCCCCTATAGCTAGAATGGAAGTAGTAAGAATATTATTGGCTTATGCAATAAATAAGAATTTCAAAGTATATCAAATTGATGTTAAATTATCTTTCCTAAATTGAGGACTTTAAGAAGTATATATTGAGAAGCCTAAATGTTTTCCTCTAATAGAAGACAAACATATGATATGTAGACTAAATAAAAATCTATATGGACTAAAGCAAGCACCTAGAACTTGGTATGCAAGGTTAGATAGCTATTTGGCAAAACTTTGATTTTCTGCAGGTACGATAGATAGTAACTTGCATTTGAAAGAGATTGAGAATAGTTTGTTGATCATAGTAATATTTTTTGATGATATCATATTTAGAGGTAATGATGAAGCAAGTTATAAGTTTTCTAAAGAGATGAAGAATGAGTTTGAGGTGAGATTGATAGGAGAAATGAATTTTTTCCTAGGATTGCAGATTGTGCAAAATAATGATGGTATTTTCATTTTACAAGCTAAGTACTTGAAAGACTTGTTGAAGAGATTTGGATTGGAAATTTGTAAACCTACTGGTACACCTATGATAACTAGTTAGAAGTTATCTAGAAAATATGAGGTACCTACATTTGAGAAGAAGAAGTACACATCTATGATTAGAGGTTTTCAATATCTGACTCACACCAGACTAGATATAGAAAATGCAATTGGGATTACAACTATATTTCATGCTGATCTTAAGGAGTATCATTATAAATCAGTAAAGAGGATATTCAAATATTTGAAAGGAACATTTGATTATGGTATTTGGTATGATAGATTAAATGATTTCACTTTATGTGTATATACTAGTGTAGATTAGGCAGGAAGTATGGATAATGAAAAGAGCAACAATGGTGGAACATTTTTTCTTGGATGAAGATTGGTTTCTTGTATAAGAAAGAAAAAAGATTGTATTTCACAAGTAAGGCTTAGGAAGAGTATGTTGCAACAAAAAAAAATTGTAATCAAGTGATTTGGATGAAACAAATACTGAAGAATATCAGGATTGAGTTTGGATAACTATTATCATATACTGTGATAACACAAGTATAGTAAGTATGTCTAAGAATCTTGTATTGCATTCTAAGACTAATCATATATCTATTAAGTATCATGTCTTGAGAGAGAAGGTAGGAAAAAAAGAGATTAGATTGGAGTATGTGAGTACAAAGGATCAGATTATAGATATCTTTACGAAGTGCTTACCTAAAGATACATTTGAGTACTTGATAGGTATCCTTAGGGCTATGCCCATGCCTACTTCTAAGTAGATGATGTAGAGATTGCATCAGTCTAGTGGTACATAGAACTATTGTTAGACTAGATTGAATGTTGATGCTTCCTATATTGGGGAGTATCTCTGATGAGCTAAGTCATTAAGGACTCTTGGTATTTGTTCTTGAACAATGTCTTTGGACACTTGAGCTAGTTGAACACTTGGAGTAGTAAATTGACATAATGAGGCTTTTTTCATTCATGTCAATGGGGGGGAATATGCATGAAATAAATCTCCTAAGTATCTAAGAAAAAAGAGTGCATGAGAAGTCTCTACTTTATTAGGGAGATTTAGAAAGATTCATGTAAAGAAGGAGGAATATATCTATGGGGGAGATATGCAGCATAACAAATTTTGATTTATTACGAGTGTTTTAGTGTGAACAATTGTTGCTGATCCTAAAGAAGATGCATAATAGAGTAGTGTTCCAAAGGTTTTCATATTTGATTGATGAAGAGGATTTGAAAAGACGAGAACAACTATAGTAACATTAAAGTACTATTTGGTATTCTTGGAACTTAGATATTTTTCATCTATGTTTCCATCAATGCATAAGGGGGATATTGTTAGTATGAATATTGAAGATGCTACATTGGGGGAGTATCCTAAGCTATAGAGAGTATTGACATGTTGTATGCATGACTATGTTTGTCATTGATGTCAATATAGTAGTAAGTTTCTAAAGACCGACATAGTAGCAAACAAAGATCATAGATGTATGGACAATGTTTTGATTGTCTGATGATATGTGTTCATGGGCATGTTTAGTCTAGTGTCCTAATGTGAAGATTCAATGTACAACATGTAAGTCAAAGATGTATGGAATTTGTACCTAATTTATGGAGAATAATATAGAGATAGAGTACTTGAGAAGCAATTTTTGATGTTTGCATTATATCCATTGATAGTGATATAATCTATTGATGTGAAGTCAACTTTTGACTGATGATATTCTGATGATGATATCAATAGATGCACAAGCCCTAGTGTTACATGTGTGAGAATTTGTATAGAGTGTGATCCAATAGTATTATTATAATTGTAAATTAATTATTTTATTATAGTTAATTAGGAAAGCCTTAAGGCTAACTCAAGGAATTATTTTGAAGATATGGTAAAGGAAATATGTTTTCCTTATTTTAATAATTAGTATGCATTTTGTGATCATTATATGAAGTGTGAAGTGTGAAAAGGAGCAGGGTGTTTGTTGAATCTAAGTACACAATCTAAGGGATTATTAGATGCAAGATTTGTGATCTAGTTACAAGATTAGAAAGAGTAGAAGTTTGGTTGATAGGACAGAAAGAGGAATGAGTAGTACTATTCATCTCTATAATTCTACAAGGAATATTACAACGATCAAATAGACAGTGGGTTTATTGCTCTTTCCCTTCAAACTATTTGGGTAGTGGGTCTAGCTATCTTCCACAACACCTAATAGGGTTGACACAACTCTTAATAGGGTTGGAGTCTCCTAAAAGGAATTCAAAGTCTCGTAATAGGGACTGATATGTACTAAATATTGTTATAGACTCCTAATAGGGTCCACCCTCTAATAAGGAATATTTATATTAGTACATCATCTTATGAGTACCATCTTGATCGAGGTTTTCCTTTTGATCAAGGGTTTCCCTAGTTAACATATCTCATGTTATTGTGCATGAGTATCTTGTTGCAGTTTTTATTATATTGCTTATATGGTTAAAGTTTACTAAAATTGATAATTTTGATATTAGTTCCCCCTCCCAATTATATTGGTGGGCTATATATTCTAATAGAACTAACCTAGACTAAGCAACAACTAGAGAAGTTATATTCTAGTAGTGAGAAGATTGATGAAAAAATGTATTTTTAGAGACCTTGTTATGATAAGACTAGTCTTGGATATTTCATTGAGAAAAATTAGCTAAGAAACATGAAGTAAGAAAGGAACAAAGTCCTAAAATTCATTAACCTATGCAAGAGAAAGAAGATTTGAATGAGATTGAGTCAAATCAATATGATAATACACCTAAAGAAGTTGAGCAATTCAAGCACCCTGAATAAATTAACAAATGTAAGTAATCCAAGAAAATAGAGTCACCTAACTAAGAGAGATATGAATATAAAGATAGATGTTATGCATGTAATAAAGTTATTCATATGATAAGAAAATGCACATGTAAGTCATTTAAACCCATTACTAATTTTTATTGTTTTAATTGTCGTGGTTTTGGTCATATTGTAGTAAATTGTAAGAATCTTAAGTTTGATAGCAATAATAGAATTAGTAGAATGTTTAGAGGTAATAGCCCTACAAGAAGAAGACCCAAAGATTACAATAATGAAGAAATGAACAACATTGTGTGTTACAAGTGTAACAACTTTGGATACATAACCAAAAATTGTAGAGCATCTATAAACCATCTTGGACCTAGATTTGGAAACAATGCACTAGTATGTCAATTGTGTAACAACTTTGGTTATATAGAAAGATTCTATAGAATGGATATGAGGAACATCAATATAAATGAAAACTTTAGAAGAAATATGAACATTAATATTAGAATAATAGATAGTAGTAATGGCAGTCAAAAAAAAAACTTAAAGGAACATGTAGAAGAATTCAAAGAGGTATTTGTCAAAGCTAAAGAATAGTCATTTGAAGTTCCTTAAGGAATATCAAAGTAAGAAATTATATTTGATTAATCCTATTTGAATTAAGTACTTTATATAAGAAATCGAAGACTAGAAAGGTGAATGTGATGATAGAGAATGAGTTAAAGTTTGTAGAGATAGTATGAGGTACAATATGATGTATTAAATCAATGGTTAAGAGAGCACATGATTTGGATATCATATGTAAATTCAAAAAAGAAATTGACTTGCCTAGTAACTAGAAACAACTTTCTGGTGATTGCATACTTGGACAAGTAATGCAATAATTAATTGAAAGAAATTTAAGGATCAAAATTGATTGATGAACCACCATTTGACCATATAAGAATTGAAGAAATACTTTGGAGAAAATTCTAGAAGAAGTTGAAATATTTTTCAAGTGCAAATAGAAGAAATCTTAGTTCCGCAAAATTGAGGTATTGATCAAATTTCAAAAAAATTATCTGTGAATTTGAGTTTATAATTTGTAGTAGACATGGATAGGAGTTTGATTCACAATTTTAAGGATGAGGCTAAACCTAAGGAAAAGGTTAACCCTATTCAACTCTTGGAAGAAGATCCTAAGATGACACTTTCCATTATTCTAGATGGATTTCTATATTTGGAAAATGTAGGAAGTTATCTTAGTGGACATTACTTTCTAACAATTGGTATCAAGCCAAGAACAGGGAGTAGTAGTAGCAATAGTAACAATATCATAATCAACTTTGTAAGTCTCTATTGGTACTGATACCATGCAAGTGAATAGTAAAAGGATCACTATAGAAACTATAGAGGATCCATTCATGGATTATGCCACTAATTTTGAAAATTTGGTCAACTATACAAGCTAATAAGATGAGGAAGATAGAAAAGAAGAAGAAAGATAAAAAGAAATAGACTAGAATAAGAAAATAAAAAGAAATTGGAAGAAGAGGATAATAAGAGGAAAGAAGAAGAACTAAATAAGAGCAGAGAACAAGATATGAAGAAGAAGGAGAAAGAAATAAAGAAGAAGGAATAAGATGATCGAAAAATAGCAGAAGACAAGATGAAAAAGGAGGAAGAAGAGAAGAAGAAAAAAGAGGAAGAGAAGATAAAGGTAAGTGCACCTAGTTTTTCTAGGACACCCCTTATTGGAGCAACCCTAATAGGATTTGATGATGATGATAAAACTAAGTTGATCTCATCACTCAACAAAATAATAGAGAAGACTCAGAAAGTGAAAATCTTACAGAGTTCACTAATGGAAGTGATAGATAGATTACAAAATACTATTTTAGTAATGATGACTAAATCAAATCCTCAAGATAGAGTAAAAGTGGTGATCCAAGATTTTGATACACTATTCAATAATTTGTTAGACATTGTAGTTGTTAAGGCACAAACTTTTCATGATACAAAAATATTTAGAAAGGTTTGTGAAAACATCAAGGAAGATCTAAAGAACCTTGATGAAAAGATTAAGGTTTTAAGACACTATTTGACTAAAGGAAAGACAATTTATGGGAAGTGTGTTGGAGCACACACAATAATTAGGGATATAAAAAATGAGATGAATAGGAAAATTAGAGAACTTAAAACAATAATGAAAGAAGTTCAAGATCTCTCAGTCAAGATTATAGATCTTGAGAACAAATCCAACAAAATAAATAATAATGATAGTAGGATTTTAGAGCTATAGAAGAAGATGAAGTTGAAAATATTTTCATTGCTAAGGGAACATCTTGAATTGAAGATTGATCTAGTACAAAGACAACTGGAACAATTCTTGGTAGTGAAAGTATCTTATGATAAGTTTGCCTACTTGGAATTAGATGTAGTGGAGATAACATCGTATGCACTATGTGCAATTTTTATTGTATGAAATACAGTAAAATAAAAATGGGATATGGAGTTCACCATGTCAAAGAAAAACTTTGGTGACTAGATTGCACAAATTTTGAGCTAGAAGCAACCATGAAGGTATAGCAGAAATTTTGATTTGACAACTTTTTCATTGATGTCAAAGGGGGAGAGATAAGGAAAATTGTATATATGTATACGCGTGTAAAGGAGAATTAAGCCATATGTTAGGGGAAGTAATGTAATAGCTAGAACGATACTCAAAGGGGGAGTTATAATCTAGTTAAGAGATATATGGAAAGATGGTCAAAATGTAATGATCTACACGGTTTTAAAATTTTGTAAATTTTTATTACGCCAATTTTGTAAAGTTTTGTAATTGCAAGTTTTTGGTACTTAGCGAATTTTCCCACATGTTTCCATCAATACAAAAGGGGGAGATTGTTGAAAATTTGGCTAAGGTAGACATTGGATGTTATTATTTATGTAAACATATCTTTAGTATGAAGAAGGAAAACCATGAGGATTAAGTCTTGATATTTATACTTAGAAAATTGTCTAAGTATCACGTAATTTATTTGGTAGAGTAGATGCTAAGTTTCACAAAAGTCATATTGGGATGTGCATATTTGAGGAGAGATAGTGCAAACTATGATGATGAGATATGCAAGAGCACAGGATAGTATAGATAGTACGAAACAAATTTTGGATAGTTTACAAATGCAACAATATACAGGTAGAAAAAAGAAGAACATACAAATGGGTATTTTGGGTAAAGGAATTATTTTATTTACAAAATAATTAATTAACTAATTAGGGGGATAAAAGTACAAAGTTGTGTCACCTTTTAGGCTAACTTATCAAAATGATTGAATTTGAGTATTTCTATCTAAAAATCAATTATGTTCAAATGTATGATCTAGATAAATTCATTCTAGCTAAGTTATATATGGTCTCATACTTTTCCAATTGAAAATGTTTATTAAATGCATGTTTTATACTAGTTTGTATCCAATTACTAAAGAAATAAAATTATATTAGAAAAGTGGCATTTCAATAACTCTTA
Source organism: Cupressus sempervirens (assembly GCA_028749045.1). Taxonomy (NCBI): domain Eukaryota; kingdom Viridiplantae; phylum Streptophyta; class Pinopsida; order Cupressales; family Cupressaceae; genus Cupressus; species Cupressus sempervirens. The sequence continues at coordinate 61,665,987 of CM053783.1, forward strand.
CTATTTTTTGTGATATTTTTTTAATAACATATAAGCATCATTTTATAGAGTTTAGATTCAAGAATATTCTAATATAGAGTTTATATTATTTTAATTAGTTATAGTATATTATAATTTAAAAATTGTATAACCACATATTTTAACACTAAAAAGAATGTCAATTTTGAAAAAGAAAAAAAATATTAAATCATATTTAAAAAAATTAAAATTATATGATGTTCTAGAGAAGGGAGTCCTCTTCTAGAATGTATAATTTTTCTCTTGGTTAGAATAGATTTCTTTTGAAAAAGGTGGTGGGAGATGAAAACTATTGATTTCAGGTGAGTTGAAATTTTAATCATTATAAAAGAGAAAATATAATTCTAAAGTCAATTTTTATTTTTGATTGTTTTAGCAATATATGTTATCTATAACATAGTCTGAGATCAAAGGGAAATAAGTTTATTTCTATATAGTTTTGTGGTGGGAACTAGACACCTAATTTTCAGCATTTTTTAGTAGCTAAAAAATTATCTATAAAAATTATGAAAAATATATCAATTTTTATTCCAAATAATTATTAAAAATTATAATCCTAAACTAAACTTCATCCATTTCTACACATTTCATTAGTTTAATTCATTTTCAAATTCAAAATAATAATACCAATTTTATGTTATTGAAGATGAACAATTATACTTTTGTCAGCCTTTTCTTTTATAAAAGGGTGACACAGATTTGTCCTTTTACCGAGCAATGACATCCTAGATGTTAACCCTAAGTTCAAAAATTACATCAATGAATTTTGTAAAGTGTGTAAAAGCATGAAGGAAGATTGGGAAATAATATTTTAATTGTAAACCTATATAGGAATGATTGGGAATGCAAAGTTTAGTGTGGAATAAATGTGATATGTGATATGCAAATTCTGATATATGATAATAGGAATGCATAGTGAGATAATTGTTTGTGTTGTGCAAAAAAGGAAATATTAGATATTAAAGATATCGGTAGTAGTGTGAAAGATGTTTTTGTATCTATCTCTTTGTGTTAAGGAAATATATTGTATATTGCATGTTTGGGAAGTGATCTCATCTTGTATACATTTTATATTTTTATATAACAAATTCTAATAGGTTTAAGGGTTCTAACAAGGCCTAAGTCCTCAAATAGGGTCTAAGACACTATACAGATGTAACATACTCCTAATAGGGTCAATGTTTTTAACTAGATACTTTTGATTAGTGGATTATTTTTTGGGTACCATTCCCATTGGGGATTTTCCTTGGCTAGGGTTTTCCTAGTTAAAAAAATATAGTATTATGAGTTCTCTTATTACATGGTTATGTTTACTTTTCAACATAATTAGTTTACTTTCCTATACAAGTTATAAGGTTATTAATAATATCCAATTTTGGGCTAAAGTTTATAAAATACTGATTCACCCCCTCTCCCCCCCCCCCCCCCCTAGTATTTCCTATTTCTAACATTTTTAGTTTATCACATTTCACCAATGAAGCATTAATAATTGTTAAAATTAATATAGAAAAAACATATAACAAAAAGAACATCAGAGGGGAAGCACTTTACAAAAAACAAATATTTAGGGAAGCTAATCAAGCATATTACCTACCTACCCCTCATCTCAATCTATAATATTTAGGAAAGCTAGAAAAATCACAAGAGAAACATAAATCAAAATAAAATGAAGAATATCTAGTTCTAAACAATGACCATGCTAGGAATTTGGTTCACTACATTAAGTACTAGGAGCGAATGATAATTATTGAGAAAATATTTGTGCTAAGACATTATAAAGATTAATAGTTTTATGTGAATCATTAAAACCACCATCATGTATATCATTTTTAGAAATAAAAACACCATCAAGAGTATATTTTTCATCTAATCAATCATAATATATAATAGGACATGAATTTTATCATCATTATTATCCACACAAAAATATCATACAATTATCAAAGGGATTCATAGCAAGAGTATTATGGGATGGCGAATAATTTTAGAAAAAATAAAGTGTGATCTTTATCTTTACCAAGGAATTTATTACCATGATCATGAAAACAATGATTACACTTTATTCTAGAAGATGATTGAGCTAGGTTAGGATAAATTATCATGGGCCCTGTATATCCTTGTGATGAAAGAGTAGAAGAAATAATAATAAGTTGATGGGTAGGAATAAGAGAAGGCAATGGAGAGGTAAACACATGAGGAAGTAGTAGCATTAGAAGAGGACCTCTACCTAGATATATCTTAGTTATGCTAAGTTGCCAAATCTTTTGGACCTTATAGGCTTGAAAAGAGTGGACAAGATAATCAAGATACATTGGTATTGATTTATTAATAGAAGGCCAAAAGAAATCAAGGTCAAAAAATTATCAAGTCCTAGAGGGAGAGTAAATACTATGGTTAATAGTTTTAATATCTCTATCATTTGGAAACTTAAGACATTTATGCATATGAGATGTGATGGCGAGTAAGAAAGAAAGCCAAGGAATACCAAGATTAACTTATAATTGATTGAAAGTAGGGATGGATATAAATGTAGTAATCATGTATGTCTCTAATAAAAGATTGTAAGAAGGTGGACATGTATGACCCTAGCATGTAAGAAGGTCAATTTTTGAACATCTATATATCAAACTTTCTATGATAAATGTTGATCTTGCCTGGTTGACTCCAAATACTTGATCTTTCTGTTGTGTTTAATCATGCTATTGAATTAGACTAATCTCTTTGGGATCTCTTTAATTGGGGATCAAATCACATCAACAAGAGAAAATTTCATGCAATCAGCTTTCAATTCTTAATCAAAAATCATAAGGCTAAATACCACAAGATGTCAATTTAATCTTCTAAACTTTATTACACATTTACTTTCCCAAGTTTTTTAGTTATCTATGTCTTATAAATGATGTAGAGAAAGGTAGGAGAATCCCCAAAGATGATGAGCTAGCCTCTAAAAAATAGATAAACAACAAAATATAAATAATAACACAGAGATTTAAACAAAGAAATTCTCATAATAGAATCATAAGATTTACATCCAACATGCCTATTTGTAAGGTCTTCTAGGTTACAACCAAATACAAAGACATTATAGTAGTAATTTTTCAAGACCTCACAGGATCCAACCAGTACCTAGCCAAGATCCATAATCTGGTAGAAAATTCCAAGAAGAATCTAAACTTGTGCTTGCAAGCCACCAAGAAACTATCTTCTCCTCCAAGCCACACCTAACTACTAGCCCTCCTCGACTTGGTCCTCTTAGCCACTCCATGTTGAGCTAAATAAATAACTCTAGACTCCACAAGACCCTCTACTTATACTCAACTAAGCCACAAGTTAGTCTAGCAAGCTAAAACTTAAATAAACCCTTACATTAAATACAAAATGTCTTATTTGTCTTACAACACCTTTTAAATAAACATTGTAAAGATCACCAAGACCAAAATAGGTCCTCATGCATCCCTATGATCAGTCCATGTCATGATCATGCTCCACACTCATTAAATGCACCAAGTCAGTTGATCTAAATCTACAAAAACCTCATTCGACAAACTGCACTACCAAGTGTAAACAAAATCTCCAACCAAACAATATCAAGATCCTTTAGGTACCAAGTACCTTCAAAATCCAAGTAACTTCAATGATCAAGTTCCTTCAAGGGTCAAGAAAGAGAGATTTTTCCTTGCACCAATTTATGTCAAGCTCTTTTAGAGATCAAGCTCGTTGGCTAACACTACAACCATGAACTACTCAGTAGAGACCAAACATCAACCCTCCTATGATAGATTCCTCCAACTCTAAGATCAAAAAAAATCCATCAATAGGATTATCAACTTCCCTAGGATGCTCCTACATTAGACACCCCAAGTACAAAAAGATGTTCTTAACAACTAGAAGAAAATCTTGTTGGATTCATCACATAAGTCATGAACTAGTTATTCACATATAATATATCCTCTAGGTTAACTATTAACCCATATTTTAAGTGTGTTAAAATTTTGCAAAAATAATGTGAAAATACCATGAAGAATGTTGGGTAGTTAGGTTTTCTCATATATTGTATCAGGTTTCCCATAAAAACCCTAACATAGAAAGGTTTATGCCCTAGCCCATTTTGAAGTTTTTCCTTAACCTAAGATCATGCAAGTGATCTAAATAATTGTGTCCTAAACCTTATCAATTGAAAGTTTTCTTATTTTGTGACCAGTTGTGCATTACCCTATTTTTTTTACCTAGTGGGAGATCTCATACAAAACCTAGGGAGATCACATTCAATTTTCAAGTTTCCTTTGTACGTTTACAATATTCTTTAACCTAGAATCATAGGTCTAAGGCTTTAAATATCTCAATATTATGAAACAAGGATTAGTGCATGATCGTAAGTATTAGTTGTTGAATCTTTCGATGTTACAATATCTATTACAAGAGTAAAGGTGTAGAAGTATTTTGTGTGGTTTTTTATCTTTAGCTCATGATGGCAGCATATCATCATAAGTGTTCTTATATGGTTAGTGAATGTTATGATCTTATGAAAAAAGGAGCAATGTAGAAGTGTAAAATATTTTTAATGGACCCTTGACCATATACAAATAATATAAATGGGAGATCATAAGCTATAAATTTTTAACTTTATATGTTGTTATGATCTTACGATGTGGGACTTAACACATAAGCATAAAGAAATTGAATCTAGCTACTTACTTATGAAGTAAGATGGGGCCATTTATGTTTATTGGAGGTGAGAAGAATGTCATAAGAAGTGAAATAGTTGAAGTCATCAACAAGATGATGTTTGAATTAAAGATAACACCTACCACTACAAAGAAAACTTTGGAAGTGTCAGTAAGTGGTGATACAATGCAAATTGATCAAACCAATATTACTATCAATATTGAAGAGGATCATTTTAATCAGCTTGAGTCCCATTCTGGGAGCATTCAAGATCACTTAAAACTGATTAAAGAGGAGAAAATTTAGTTAGAAGAGGAAAAGAAAAAGGTTGAAGAAGCCAAGCTGAAGTTTCTTGAGGAGGAGAAGAAGCTAGTAGAAGTAAAGAAAGAACATGAAAGGAAGGAAAAAGAGGAGAAGGAAGAAGAAGAAAGAAAAACAAGGGAGACAACATAAAAGAAACAAAAGGAAGATGAGACTAAAGAATATAGTTCATCCACTCCACTATCTATTTATAAGCTTACATGTGATGATGATGATCAATCTGACTTGATCTCATCTTTGACCAAGTTGATTGAGAAGAACAAAAAACTCAAGAGTTTATAGAGGACATTAATGGAGGTAACTGATAGATTGCACAACACTCTAGTAGCCAAACATATAGAAGAAAACCTTGAACAAAGAGACAAAGTAGTATTAAATATATTTTGATGATGAATTTACAGATTTGACAAGTGTTGTAGAGTCTAAGGCTCAAATTTCTCATGATGCTAATCGTTTTAGCACTGTTTGTCAAAACATAAAGAATGATTTGCTAAATCTTGATACTTATATCAAGGAACTCCAAAGATGTCAACAATATGGAAAGGTATTGTATCTCAAATTTACTTTATCTCATAGGTTAACTAAAATTTTGGATAATAAGATGAAACGGAAGTTGAGTGAGCTAGAAGCTCTAACAAGTCAGTTACAACAACCCTCTAGTAGAGTTGATGATCTTGAAGGACAAGTTGTTGGTGTTTACACTGACATTAGGAAACTATAACTTGAAAAAGAGTTTTTTTAGAAGATTATCAGATTTCAGAGAATGTATAGCTCTAAGACTATCAACCATTGAGAAACAATTGGAGCAATGTGTTAAAGCAAAGGACACTTATTCCACTATCTTATATTTATAACTTAATGTAGTTGAGATTGCATCATATGCCCTATGTGAAATTCATACTACTATTAAAGCAGTCAAAGAAAATGGGAGAAAGGTATGGATAGTATAAAATCAAATTTTTATGATTGTATGAAGATGATATTAGCTTGAGGTAGTGAGATAAAAGTTTTGACAATTTTTGATAGCAACTAGACAAAACTTTTTGATAGTTTTTGAACATTCCAACCTTTGTCATTGATGTCAAAGGGGAAGAAGTTATATGAGAAAATTGTAATTAAGTTATGCATTTTTTAGTCATATCAAAAGGGGGAGAATTTGTAAGATGAAGCATTTTTAATAGATGGTAAGTATAGTAATGCTGTAAGTTTCGAAAAAGTTTTTGATACTTGGCCAATTTTCCTACTTTGTTGCCATCAATGCCAAATAGGGAGATTGTTGACAATTGGCTATATGTAGATATGTAAATTTTTTCATTAATGAAAACACATGATGTACATGCTTTTAGATAACCTCAGAAATAAAGATACTTAGCCTTTTGGTACTCAAAAAATTGTCTAAGTATGAAAATTGTTTATAGTAGTGTTTTGTTTTGTATGTAACTTGTTGTTGACATCATATTATGACTAGCAAGGTTACATGGGGTAGAATGAAGTGAGCTAAACATGTGGTTAGCATTTCTTGCAAGAATACTAACTTTGACACTTGTTATTCATGTTCTAGTGGATATAGTTATGTGTTTATTAGACAGAACAAAGAACATTATTTGAAGTATAACATGTTTATATGATGTTATTTTTGAGAGAGAATTTATATAGAAAAAATATGAATGTTGACTTTAGAAATCAGTAGGAATAGTAAGGAAATGAGATATTTAAGATTTATAGAACAACAAAATGATAGGTAAAGGAATTATTTTGTTTACAAAATAATTACTTGACCAATTAGGGACGATATCCTAGATGTTTACTCTAAATTGGAAAGTTTATTTTTGTCTTAGTTGACCTAGAAAATTTTTTTTAAAAGGAATGGTATTTATGTAAAGACGTCTTGTAAAATTATGTGCAAGTTATTTTGTGAAGAAATTTGTGATGTTATGTGCAAAAGAGATGAATGTGAAGTTTTGTATCATATGTAGAAGCAAATTTATGATACATAGATAAGCTAGAAAGAAGGTACATCATCTATATTTCTATACTTGAGGAACTTAGAGGATAAATAAATTGTTTGGGAAATGAGCTCTTCTTGCATATACTATACCACTACTCCTAACAGGGATTCAAGGTCTCCTAATAGGGATTCTTATATATATAAAAGTATATCTTTGTGGGCATCATTCCTATTAGGGTTTTCCCTTGGCCAATATTTCCCTATTTAACAAAATATGGTGTTATGAGTTCTCTTTGTGCATGATTACTCTTACTATTTAGTATTACTTGTTTGCTTTCTTATGCATGGTTCAAAGTAATAAATAATATCTAGTTGGTAACAAAAGTTTGTAGACTACTAACTCACCCCCCCACACTCATTATTCCCTATTTATAATAGGATAATGATGTCTTATAGTTCATTACATGCTTCCTAGTTGGTGGATTAACTTGCTTAATCAACTATTCAACATTTTCTTCACAAACCTTAGTAAGTAGGCCTAACAAGGAAATTGATGCATTTTTGGTAAGGGAGTCATTTGACCAGTCTGGAGTCTAAAAGTTTGGAATATTAAAATTATTCCAAAAGGTATTTGAATCTAAAGTTTTTTTTCCACATCCTTTGGAGTAGTTTCAAACCAAAACCTAATAATCTCGTTGATAGAGCTAATTGGGGCTCATAGGCCTAATAGGCAATTTGACTATCTATGATCTTTGGGAACAACATAGGTAGACCAAACCCACTAGTTTGAGTTGAATAAGTATTTTAGATCTGTTCCACTCCCCTATAAACTCATAGGTTCCCATTCAAGGCATAAACCTAGTATTTGGGGATTTTGTGCTTAAGACCTAGTTGTTCTCTTTTGGATGCCTAGGCTTTTTTTTGTGTAACTTTGTTTCATAGTTGTAGATCCCTGTCTTGACTCTATTTTAGGGTGTTTACATAATTTCAAGGCCACACCACAATATTGTTTCTTGTTTAAAGGAGAGCTCTACATCAAGTGGTATTAGAGAAACCTAAGATCTATTCAGTTAAGAAATCTGACAACACCATGGAAGGAGAAGATGAGGGAGGGTTATCTTAAAGGATGACCAATGTAGAGATTGTGAAATACTTGAGAGACCAACAATTAAGGCAAGATGAACAAAGAGACAAAGAGATGTAGTTGATGAGGCAAGAGATGGAAAAGCTTAAAGTAGAGCTTTTTAATAGAAGTAGTGAAAACTCTGAAGAAGTTAGACAAGGGAGTGATGAAGAACCCCTTGAGTAGGATGATGAAGAATGTCCTCATGACCAAAGGATGCTTGTGAGGACTTTGAAATCTATGGAGAGGAGAACCATGAATGCTAAGCTTAACTTGTCCACATACAATGGAAAGATGGACCTAGAGGCTGAAATGTATTGGGTAGATGCCCTAACGAGTTTTTATTATTATGAAGACATCCCTAAGAACCAAAGGGTAAAGATCATCAAGTCTAGACTCAAGGGATATACACTCACATAGTGGAACTTCACTAAATATGATAGATTGAAGAATAAAAAGAATATAGTCACCACATGGAAGAAAATGGTAGCTCTACTCAGAGAGACCTATGTCCCTAAGGATAATGAATTTCAACTTCATAAGAAGAGAATGATTTTGAGGTAGAAAGAGATGGAAATCCCTACTTATACTAAGGTATTTTAGAAGTTGGTGATAAAATCCAAACTTTTTGAACTTGAAAGTGTGAGACTTGTTAGGTATATGCAAGGACTAAGGCTTGCCATTCATGATGAATTAAGTTTGATAAGCCCTAACACTATAAAGTGGTGCTATCAATTGGCACTCAAGATTGAAGAAAAGTTAAAGAGAAGGAATGAACAAAGTGGTAGAAAAAATGGAAAGAATGATAGAGGAAAAGAAAAATTTGGGGGAAAAGGAACACAAAGTAATAGACCTCTGGGAGATTCTAACAAGGACAATACCCAAGGTGAGAGAAGTTCAAGAGGTGGATACAGAGGAAGGATAGGAAATCGTAGAGCTAGAAATAGTGGAAGAAATAATGGGAAGATCAAGTGCTACAATTTTAATTAGATGGGCCACTATACAAAAAAGTGTTCGAAGAAGTAGAACAACCAAGGAGAAAGAAGAGATAAAATTATTCAAGAAGATGATGATGATGAAAGTGTCAGAGGATATATTGGTGAATAAGGGGCTACTCTCATAATGAAGAGGATATTGATCCAAGCACCTATACTAGTGGAGCCTCCACAAAGAAAAACTCTCTCTAGGACCAACTACAAAAGCCATGGAAAGGTATGTAAGGTATTGATTGATTGTGGTTCTACTAAAAATCTTGTTTCTAAAGAAATGGTTGATAAGTTGAATCTAGAAAGAATGCCCCACCCTAATCCCTCCCATGTATCTTTGGTTAACTAAAGGGGAAAAAACAATGATAAATAAACATGCTTGAGTAGATTTTCAAATAAAAGACTATAAGAATATATTCCTTTGCGACATTGTAGACATGGAAAATTTTCACCTTTTACTAGGTCATCCATGATAGTATGACCTTAAGGCCAAACATGATGGTGTCCCTAAAAAATACTAAATTTCTAAAGATGGACATAAATATAATCTTCTTCCCAACCCTGACCCTCACCAAGAGAAATCCAAAGAATAGTTAGTTGTCATGGTAGGTGAACAAGAAATGTTAAATACCATCAAAGACTCTAAAATAGGGCATGCCTTACTCCTTAAACCTAAGATCAAAGCACTCACCCAAGAAGTGCCTAAAGAAATCAAAGATCTACTTTAGAAGTAAAAAGGTATACTTGAAGGAGATACTCCAAATTAACTTCCACCAATTGAGGGATATCTCACACCAGATTGACTTCATACCAAGTGCTTCTCTCCCCAACATGGCTACATATAAACTCACCCATGATAAAAATGTAGGGGTATCTAGATAGATCAATGATTGTTGGGAAAAGGACTGATTCAAAAAACTCTTATCACTTGTGTAGTCCCTAGTGTTTTGGCCCCTTAAAAAGATAGCAAATGGAGATTTTGCATTGACTCTAGGACAATCGTATAGGTACCCTATACCTAGGATTGAAGATCTTGTAGACAAACTTGGAGGAGGATGATACTTTTCTAATATAAACCTTAGATTAGAATACCATTAGATAAGGATTAGGCTTTGAGATGAGGGGAAAACAACATTTAAAACCACTAAAGGGTTATACAAATGGCTTGTCATGTCATTTGGTCTAAGCAATGCCCCTAGCACCTTCATGAGGCTAATGAATGAAGTTATTCATGATTTCATAAGTAAGTTTGTAGTGGTCTATCTTGATTACATATTGATCTTTAGCAAGACCAAGGAAAAATACATGAAACATTTGGAGCTAGTCCTTTAGAGGCTACATAAAATGAAGTTGGAAACCAACCTTGAAAAGTGTGAATTCATGCAAATAGAAATTACATTCCTTGGATTTGTCATCTCAAAGAGTACCCTGAAGATGGATCCTAAAAATTTTGAGGCTATCCTCAATTAGCCAATGCCTAAGATAGCAGTGGAAGCTAGAAGTTTCCATGGATTGACAAATTTCTATAGGAAATTTATCAAAAACTTTAGTCACATATGTGCAACTCTGTTGGATACCACCAAAAGAGGCAAGAAGACAAAGTTTCAATGGAATACTCAAGTAGATGAGTCATTTGAATACCTAAAAGGTAGGGTAGCACAATATCCAATCTTGGCAGTACCTACCTTCAACAAATTATTTATAAAAGAAATAGATGTAAGCAACCTTGCCATAGGAGTAGTTCTCAATTAGAGAGGAAGACCAATGGCTTTATTCTCTAAAAAACTAAATAATGCCAAGAAGAAGTATAGTACATATGACCTAGAACTATATGCTATGGTCCATGCTCTAAAGAAATGGAGGTGCTACTTGCTTCCTAAGTAATTCATTATCTATACCAAAAGTCATATACTAAGCTTCCTAAATAGCCAAGACAAGTTGAGTTGTAAATAATGAAGTGGGTTGAGAAAATCCAAGCCTTTACATTTTTAGTCTAACATAACAAAGGAACTAGAAAAAAAGTAGTAGATTCTCTCAGCAAGAGAGTCACCTTGGTGAAATAATTCTAAGTGCAAAGCATGGAGATTGATGCCCTTAAGTAGTTATACAAAGATGATCCAGAATTTGGGGAAATCCATAAGGTTTATTCTATATTATTTGATGCATATAATACAATATATTCTAAATATTTTTTGTAGAATCATCTATTGTTCAAAGGATGAAAACTTTGCATTCCTAGATAGTCTCTAAGGGAAAACCTGATTAAAGAGAAGCATTGTGGTACTTTAGGAGGTCACTTTGGGATTGACAAAACTCTAGAGATCCGAAGGAGAAACTATCATTTGCCCAAGTTACCTACTAATGTTAGAAAATGTTGGAATAACTACCACCCTTCTCCTTTAGGATTTATGACATGGCTTAACTACCTCCTATGCTGTATAAGTCTAGTGGTTGAATCAAGCATTAATAGTTCAAGCTTTTGGTGCAACAACAACTCTAGATTGTAACAAGTGGTATTAGAGCTTGGTCATAGGTTCAAAACTCCTTATACAAGACTAAGGGGGGAATTGTTAGACTAACTCCCAACCTTCCCCTTCAAGATTCATGACATGTCTTAACTGCCTTCTATGTTGTATAAGTCTAGTGGTTGTATTGAGCATTAATAGGTCAATCTTTTGGTGCGACAAATCTAGCTTGTAAAAAGAAAATTTTCAAACTTGCACAATATGCCAAAGAGCCAAGGGAGTAAGAAAAAATCAAGGACTTTATCAGCCCTTACCTATTCCAACCAAGCCATGGGATAGTGTGAGCATATATTTTGTCTTAGGTCTTCTAAAGAAAAGAAAAGGTTTTGATAGCATTTTTGTTATTGTAGATAGATTTAGTAAAATGGCTCAGTTTGTTCCTTGTAAGAGCTCTAATGATTCTTTAGACATTACTAACTTATTTTTCAAAGAACTATTTAGGATTCATAGATTACCAACATCCATTATCTCAGAAAAAGATGTTAAATTCCAAGTTTACTTTTGGAGGACTTTATGGAAAAAGTTGGACATGAATTTTTCCTTTAGTTCTGCCTACCATCCACAAAAAGATGGGAGGATTGAAGTAGTAAACACATCATTATCACCTTTTAAGGTACCTAACAAAGCAACATGAGAGGACATGGGATGTGATCCTCCCTCAAGTAGAATTTTCCTTCAATAACTTAGTCAATCGGTCAATAGGGAAGATACCATTCCAAGTTGTGTGTTAAAATATTGACACACTTCTATGAGTCATTGCATCCAAGATTGCTCAAAAATGAGGTCTCTTCTGACAACTCATAGCTCTCTATTCATGGAGTTCAAGGGTTTGTAATAAAGGCCATTAGTTTGATCTAGTTTGTACCCATGCAAGTACACCATAAAATGAGAGGTTCAAAGAGGAAAAGCAAGAGTACTAGTCTCCATAATCATCAAATATGCATGCAAATCAAGATACAAGCTAATCTAAATGATAAAAATGCAAAAAAATGCAAGAAAAAAAATCTAATCTATGAAAGGAAATAGAAATGCAATATTAATCTATGCAAAAAAATATGACTCTAAGATCATATGAAAAAATAAGGATGAAACATGATGATGGAAGCCATGGATGCAACAAAGAATAGGATAAGAAGAGAGAAGTTGCAATGAAGCTCCAATGTCAAAACCCTAAGGCTCAAAGCCTAATGCTCAAAATCCTCCAAAATTGCTCTCCAAACCTATAGCATAACAATAAAATCTTCCTCTATATTTCTCTATATTTCTATATATTTCTCTATATCTCTCTATGTATGAAAATGAGAAGGAGAGGGATCCTTATAAAGGAAAATGTGGAGGTGGGAGGCTTCTCACAACCAATATGGGATAATAGAGTTGGATCCATGTGATACAAAAATGCACCACTGAAAAAAGAGGAGTGTTTGAGAAGAAAGTAGAAAGAGGAAAAAAGGGAATCCCACTTAGAGATATGTACATTCAAGTGCCGAGAAAAAAATTTATTTATTTTTATTTAATTTATTTCCTTTTTCATCACAAAGAGATATTTAAGTGGGGATTTATTTATTTAATTAAAAGAGGGATTTTCTTTTAATTAAAAGGGGATTTGTTTTATTTAATTAAAATAGAAGTTTTCCTTTAATTAAATAAGATTTAGAATAAGATGATCAAAACTTAGGAAATATTGAAATAATTAAATCAATTACAATTTGATCAAGGAAAATGATTTGAATTGATTTAATAAAATATTGCAATGCATTGATTCGAGAAATTGATAAATTGAAGAATGGGGGCCATAGTCTAGGTGACCATTTTAGGGTGCATACATTTTCCTCTCATTGACTAATGTGTGATCATTTCAGGAACACATGTATTCAAAGAATGTAGTTAAAGTGTGAGATCAAATTGGGATCAACGTAGATGTGTGGTCAACTTAGGAACACATTAGGACAAAGAATACAAATTTTGATAATGATTTTGTCTTGACAAAGACAAGGTTGTCCCAAGAGGAACAAAGATTGATAAAGCTTAATCAAGGATTGAAGTTTGATAGGCAGTGCCCCCTCATGATCGAAATTGAAATGAAATAGAGGAGAAACAAAAAATTGATAAATTTGATCAAATCAAACTAAAGATAAGGTTCTCAATGTAAAATGAAAAATATAAGATCACAAAACCAAGGTAGATCACAAAGCATGAAATATTATGCCCCAAAATTGAATTTGTTAGAGTAATTATTTGTTTACACTTGTTAATTAAATCACTTTGATTTAATTAAATAAGTTGCCTATTATTCTAGTTTTCTTAAGCTATCTCTTAGGTGCATATAATTAATATTTTATATTAATTATAATGTCTAGGTTTTTTAGGCTTTAGGTTACCCATTTTGTGTTTCGATCTCCTTTTATAAGGACTGATATCTTTGTAATTATTAATTTGTTGAATAATTTTTTGTTCATCTGAATACAATTTGCATGTTTTTCAAGTCAAACCCTTGCCTTTTCTTATCTTTCTCTTCTCCATGATAGGTTTTGTATATGTAGATATACTTGGGCTTCATGGATTTGATTGGCATATTTACTCAAATCCTACGTGGTATCAGAGCCAGATCTACTATAGCTTGTTTGGTATTTGGAAAAAAATGGAGAACAAGGGTTTGGTAGATTAGATCTAGTGTTTTTTTGGGTATTTCCTAAGAAAATAGGGGGCTCACCAACTTTTAGAGTAGTTTGAGGCAGACATCATGGATGGATTTAGAAGGCGTCAAAACTTTCATTTTCACATAAATTTTGTTCGATTTAGACAACATTGATCTGGGAGGCAAGATGATTTTTCTTGGCAAGGCCATATAGCCTCTGCATGTTATCTAAGGCAGAATTTTAGAAAAAAAAAGCAAGTTTTTTTTTTTAATGCAGTTTTAACCACGACAGTTAGAAAACCATAGTGGAACCACTAGTGGTTACCACTAGTAGTCTACCTAGAGGCCCATAGTGGCTCCACTGGTGGCCCCACCCTACAGCAACCAACTGCCCACCCATTGCCTGGCCACCGCTCTGCCAGTGGTGTGGTGGTGGGGTGTTTTAAAAATATATATATATATATATATTTGTTAATTTAAAAATATTTTTTTGTGCATTCCACAGGCCTGTTGATTTTTTCTCCATAATTTGAGCATATGGACATATTTTCTCAATCTGAAAAATGTGTCAAAAAGCTAGTTCCAAGACAAAGACATTGGTGTAGGTGTTTTTGGGTTTTGATGTAGTTTGGTTGGCTATTTTGGTAGTCAAAGCTGGATGTTCTATTTTATACTCTGGGAGGCATATCTTGAGTATCTGATGTCTGATTTGGGACTTCTTTATACCATTGGAAAGTTGTTTCCATGCTATTTCTAATGATGCTAGTTGATGTTCTAGATTCTTCTCTAGGAACATTATATTTAGTCTTCTACTTTTTTGCATTCTGGTGGATATTCAAGTTGTTTCAGGTCTAGAGATTGATTTCTTTGCTTCAAATGATTTTTCATGACTTGTATTATCTTTTGTATCAGTATTAAGTCTTTTCTAATCATTGTTGATATCATTTGTAAGCATCTTAATGTAAACATACTGAGATAAAGTGCCACTCCATGCATTTCGGGATGCTTTTCATCATTTTGATTTATTGTACTTGAACTATATTATAAAGTGTCATGGGGGATAATTGATTTCCTTTTAGGGCCCTCTTCCTTTGTCAAGTGATTGTCCCTTCCACAACATTAGCCCTATGATGTGTTGGTGACATGTGCCTTTATACATGTCTATACCTCACTGTCAATGTGCTTGGTTCTTGTGTTGTAGGAGTTTCTTGGCCCATTTTCTTAGTTTCCTATCACCTCACCCTTGTCTGCATTAAGGGGGTGTTCTATTGTTTCTAATGCTTCCTTGGTTCATTGGAGTGAGAAATGTATTCAATATTTGATTCTATGTACTAGGCGATTGCAGTGGTTTGATACCTATGCATTTTGGTGAGATGGATCATCTACCATATAGACACTCTTTTTTTCATTCCTACTTTGAGATTCTATAGATCAGCAATTTTTTTGGCAGAGTTTGTAGCTTCTTCTTGCTTTAGTGGTTCTCTTCATGATCGCTCTTTGTTCATATCTTCTGGATCATTATTTTCTATCTCTTTTTGGAGTAGGGTTTTTCCCATGTGGTTTTCTCTATTTTTCTGTTTCATAGAGATTTTGTTGTGGTTGGGTAGCTCATCAACCCTTGTTGCTAGGACCCATTTTTTTGCTTTCATATTTGTCCTAAGTTAGCTTACCTCCTAATCTTCTCTTAGTGGGGGTGTTAGAGTAATTATTTGTTTACATTTACTAATTAAATCACTTTGATTTAATTAAATAAGTTTCCTATTACTCTAATTTTCTTAAGCTATCTCTTAGGTGCATATAATTAATATTTTATATTAATTATAATGTCTAACTTTTTTAGGCTTTAGGTTACCCTTTTTGGGTTTCGATCTCCTTTTATAAGGTTTGATCTCTTTTTAATTATTAATTTGTTGAATAATCTTTTCTTCATTTGAATAAAATTTGCATGTTTTTCAAAGGAAACCCTTGCCTCTTCTTGTCTTTTTCTTCTCTATGACAAGTTTTGTACATGAAAGTATTCTTGAGCTTCATGGATTTGATTGGCATATTTTCTCAAATCCTATAGAATTAGAAGAAAAGAAATGGGGTCAAAGAAAATGGAAGATAGAAGTTTGGAAGAGATGGAAAGAAATGGAAATAAGAAAGAGAGTTTGCCTCAAGAAAGAGAATGCCTCAAAATCAATCAACTGGTTAAGATAGAAAATTTTGATTGAGATCATGAAAGAAGATAAGGAAATGAAGATCAAGACATGACCATAGTTGATTAAAAGTCCACAACAAAGATGAAGAGAAACCCTCTCAAACTCATAATGCAACCTAAAAATGAAGTCTAATAATGCAAGCTACATGAAAATGAAAAGATGTACTTGCAATAGAGCAATCGTAACATAGATTTTTTTTTCATCATTCATGAAAGAATGTAAAGGAACTAATTTCCATCATTGAGCCATCATTAAAGGACATTGGAAAATCACACAATAATCACTAGTCATAAGCACAACTATGAAGATATGAATGTGATTTATATCGGATTGGAATGTGGAAAGATTCTAACGTAAGCATCAAGGACATAAAGGTCAAGATGACTTTGATGTTAGCTTACCCAATTTAATGTAGCAAAACCACACTCACATCAAGGCATAGATGTCGGAATAACCATAAGAATGGTTGTGCAAAAACAATCAAGGATGATGCCTAAAATCTCCTAAGTGTTTCAAGGGGACAACAAGAGACACATTGTAGTTTTAAGATCACACCCACAAGGAAAAAGAAAAGAAAAATATGCCCCATGCCCCAAGTCCTCTAGTCCATGACATCCTCAAGAGGCTTATTAGACAAGGACACTCAACCAAAATAAATAATAGTTACAACACAAAGAAAAGATCATGACATAGCTGATAGCTCAAGCATTAAGTGTTGTGTTTAAAAATTTAAGTGTGTTAATTGATACTGAGTACTAAGGATAAGGATCAAATGCTTACAAGTAGGTAAGATCACATTAAAAAAATGGGTAAAGCCAAACCAATAAGTGTTGAAAAACACTCGATGTCAAGGGTTGCATTGAAAAATACAATTGGGGTGGTGTTGAAACATACCATTTGTGAGGTGTCCTAAAGACTAATGCATCTAAGAGACCAAAGCTAACATAGTAATGCCCCCCCCCCAGCCCAAGACAAAGACAAAGACCAATTCCAAACCAAGGAAACAAGGACAAGGAATGGTAGAGAAAGGCTAAGTTTCAAAGACATGTGCTAAGAAATGGGGGTGCAAAGGCCTCAAGTAACACCCATTTCCAAGTTTTCACCACTTGGATTTTACTGTAATTGTTTGTTTTTTTTTTTTTCTCATGACTTTTTATAATCCTTTTTTGTATTTTTGAGATATTTCAGTTTTTTTGGTGATACATCAAAGTGGCTATTGCTAGGGTCATCACTAAGATGGTCATTTTTTCAGGGCATTTTATGCTTTTTAGGATTTTTTTAAATTATCTTATATGAATTTTTTGGATTTTTAGAATGACTTAGAGATTACTCGCTCTCAAGCAAGATCGCATCATTTTGTTCCAATGTCTAGCAAGGTGTAGGATATGATGGAACAAGTTAGTGGATATGATGGATAAGAAAGGAGTGTATGAAGGAAGTGAAAGTGATCTTCAAGGACTAACTCCTCAAGAGTAGCCTAGCTAGGGAAAGATATCCATATGAAGCATGTGTGTCATGTCCCCTTTTCAAATAATTAAAAAATAATAATCTTTGCTAAGGCAGGCAGGCCCAAGAAAGTGAAGTTTCGGAAAAAGGGGGTTAATCTTTGGAAACCGTTGGACTAATAAATGAAAATTATTATCAAAATATGTTTCATTAACCTCTCTTGGACGTGAGTTACAGTTATTCCCTCTTTTAAGGGGTTTGGAGGCATTTTGGGGGGATTCCAGAACTTGATTTTGCTCATTCTTTGTTATTCTTCAGAGGTTGCCAAACCTGTGGAGAAGGAGACCCAAGAACGGGAGTTTGTAGGTTTCCAGGGAGACCCAAGAATGGGAGTTTGCAGGTTTCCAAGAAGGATAAGGATGGGAGTTTGAAGCCATTCCATGTGCATGCTCATACAGAGTTTGCCTTTGTGCTGAACAGTGCAGATTTATGGGTTTTCGGATGTGTTTTTTGTATGAGTTTGGTGTTTTCAGTTGAGTATTTCATATCAGTTTGGGTTGCTGCTGTATTTCAGACTTTTAAATATTAAAATAGATTTGAAAATATGTATTTGGATATGATTATACTTCTATGATAGATTATTAAGTTTTTGTGGTGATTTCAGGCTATTTTGTGCTATTTTCGAGAGCCCGATGAGCATTGTTTTTGTCCTCCATTTGGGAGCTATTGTGTGCATGTTATATAGATCTGGAAATGAAATTTTATAGGCTTTTATGCTTCTCAAATTTTTGTAAAAATTTCTACTTTCAGATTTATTAATAACAGGTGAAGCTGTGAAGCTTTTTGGCACTATTTTCAGCATACCCGATTTGGGGTTTCTTGAGAAATTTGATGTATCTTTTTGATATCAGTTGTTTCATTTTGAAAATCTGATTAGAGGTGTAAAATACCATATCAAATCAGAAAAGGGGAAATTTCAGTGGTATCAGAGCAATGATCTTGCCAGCCTGAGGGTTTGTAGAAGTTGCATGTCAGTTTTGACAACTACCCAGATCTTGCATTTCAGTTTTTAGAACTACCCAAATCTTGCATGTCATAATTTATGGTTGCATGTTGCTTCTAATCAGTTGCATGTCAAAATCTATGGTTTCATGCTAATTCTAATCATTTTCATGTTAGTTCTTGGTGAATTTGGTGGTTGTAGAAGTTTGCATGTCAGTTTTGAAAACTACCCAGATCTTGCATGTCAGTTTTGACAACTACCCAGATCTTGCATGTCAATTTTGACAACTACCCAGATCTTGCATGTCAGTTTTGACAACTACCTAGATCTTGCATGTCATAATTTGGTGCTTGCATGTTGCTTCTAATTAGTTGCATGTCAAAATCTATGGTTGCATGCTACTTCTAATCATTTGCATGGTTACATTCTACTTTATCCAGAATGGATAGGTATAGTACAGAGTCTCAGAGGAAACGATCTTGGACAATTGATAGCCAGATTCAAAATAGTAGAAAGGATGGTTATTTAGATATTCGAGATAAACTGATGAAAATAAGCCATGACATGTCTAAACAGTTGGTTGAGCACCACTGTATAATGAATGACATGTTATCTGACCCAGCTAAGGTGGATAAGTTGACTGGATTTCTATTTGGCAGATTTTCTCATAGGACAGATGACACAATTCCCAAGAACTTGCATGAGGAGTTTAAGAAACTAGTTGATAGCTAGGTAGAGGTCTCAAATTCTACTCTGCCACAGGAGGTGGTGGGAAAGGATATTACATAGATTGATAGTAATGGTCAAATTGATACTCAAATTGAGACAATTATTTACAGGTCGTCAAAGGGTGATGCCACAGGTATTCAAGATGGTATAGTTACAATAGGCAGTGACTACAATGTAGTGGGTTCAGATGATGATTATGAGGATGTTGTTGTGCAGGATGGTGAGATACCTAGTAGAGATGAGTAGACATTGAGCATTCATGATTTTTCTGAGAAAGAGTACCAGGCACAGTTAGATGATTCACCACATGAGGTTGAGGCTGGTAGTACTTCACATGATTTGTCCAGCCAGCTGAAGATGAACAAAGATAGTATTGTGACTTCATTATCTCATCATGACAGGTATGTGGAGTTAGTTGGTATTGGTCATATTACTTAGTTGAGGAGTTTTCTTGAGTTACCAGTTGATTCTAGTTTATGGATATGGACTCAAGATTGTTATATTGGCATTTGGGATTCAGTTGACTGGAGATCTTTAACAGTTTTTGGTAGCAGTGTTTGTTTGGGTGCTATCATGGATTTGATTAGCAGATTACATGGTGTTGTCTTTTCTTGTGCCAGTATCTTGTCTGATGCTGGTATTACTTTTTATACATTGATGTTGGGCTTTGTTCATATATCCAGTCGACCATACTTGCTAGAATGTGTTGATGATCTTTCATATTTGGCAGTGTGTACAGATGAGTCCCAGGATCATATTGGCATTGATGACATCCAGGAGGATGTAGTGGGTAGTTTTGAAAACTTAGTTTCCTTGGGTACAGATGAGTTGGACAGCAGTGCTAATGTTTTTGATACTCAGTATGTTGATATGAGCTTTAGATTTGATTCACAAGATATGGAGTGTAATACGCTAGAGACTAGTGACTTTGATTATACTCCTTTAGACAGTGCATCAGAGGAGGTTTGTAGGAGACAGTCAAGCCAGTGCCATCATGTGTCTAATCAGTTGAGAGTTAGTGATCGAGACATTGCTATCACTTGCCAACATTTTGATGCTGCTCGTCAGTTGTTAGCAGTGTATGGATGGGGTTCTCCTACTAGTGATGAGCAGGGAGGTAGTTATCTTTCCTTGACAGAGTTCCACTCTTTATGGAAGGCTATTTGGATTTTGAGACAGAATTATATGTAGTTGGTAGCTGACAGAGATTATCTTATGGAGTGGGGCAGTATAGCATATGATGCATTGTTGGCCAAGGAAGATGAGGTGAGTGAGCTTACTGAGCAGCTTGAGGTGACTTCTAAGATTCTTGAGAGTACACAGTTGGCTTTCAAGGAGTCACAGTTTCATTTGGCTAAGGTGACCATGGATTTAGAGCAGCTACAATCTTTACCTAATTCTATACAGTCACAAGCTGTGGTGTTTGGTGATCCGAGGATGTCCATGGCCGAGATTGTCATAGATAGTGGAGATGGGGATGCATCCATCCTTGATACTAGCATTGGCATATCAGGTTCATTCCCACTAGAGTCAGGTTCAGTTGAGTTGGGTGTTGTAGTAGATTGTTGTATGCCTGACATGGTGGTGGCCTCTAGTACTGATGGCACAGAGACTAGAGATGTATCAAAGATAGTGTGTGATGTTGGTGAGTCGATAGTTGGCATGGTTCCTGCTAGTAATACTACTCCCTTGGTTATATCTTTGGAGGTAGTAGTCAGTTCCAACATGGTTAATGATCAATTGTAGTTAGTTTCATCTGGATTACAGTCTAAGCCACTGACTAAGATTGGCGCATTCTATCGACATTACACTGTGAGCTACGCTCATCAATTTACCTTTGATGACCATGTTGATGAGATTATGATACAGAGATGTAATTTGGTTCCTAGTTCTTATCAGCAGTTATGGAATAGTTTGATGCCTCGGGATGAGAGTTGTGATGGGCACGACATGATGATAGGTCCTAAAGTTGATAGCTTGATAATACATGACTTAGAGCAGGAGTTTTGGAGTGATGCTTCAGCAGGTGTTGTTATTGATTCTACTCCTTTGGCTATGACATCTCCTGATTTAGCTAGTGATCAATTACAGTGGGTTATATCACTTTTTCATGGTGAGTTGTTGACTGAGGTTGGTTTTTTTAATCAACATTATATTGCAGGGTATGTACATCAGTTAGCAATTGATCCTTGTGTTGAGGAGTTGATGGCAGGAAAATTTGGTTTGGGTCCCATTTCTTGCTGTTTATCTTGTGATGGCTTTTCACCATCAGGGGTGCATGGGAGTTATGGTTATGAGATAGTGGCCGATCATCTATAGAGTTGTGTTGACTGCAAGAGTTGTATAGTGTGTGGATTCTCCATACTTGGTATAGTTTCATTTGAGAGCATTCACCATTGTTGCAGAGTTGGATTGTACATTCCGTATAGGCCAATGGAATGCATTGATGGTATTTACTGTGTTGGTAGTCCACTTTACTTGGGTTTTGATGTTCTAAGAGTTTGTGTCTCATGGGTTTTTGACTATGGAAGTTGTGCTTTTGGAGTTTGGTTGAGCTATAATTGTCAGTTTGATTATGGTTTCCTCTTGGTCATATTGCAGAGGATATTGCAGGAGCCTATGTTAATTGGTAGTAGTATAGTTCATGACTACATTTGGGATCCAAGTGGATTGATTGGTTTATTGTTTAGCCATTTCTTGAGGACAAGCAATGTTTGGGAGGGGAGGACTTGTCATGTCCCCTTTTCAAATAATTAAAAAATAATAATATTTGCTAAGGCAGGCAGGCCCAAGAAAGTGAAGTTTCGAAAAAAGGGGGTTAATCTTTGGAAACTGTTGCACTAATAAATGAAAATTATTATTAAAATATGTTTCATTAACCTCTCTTGGACGTGAGTTACAGTTATTCCCTCTTTTAAGGGGTTTGGAGGCATTTTGGGGGGATTCCAGAACTTGATTTTGCTCATTCTTTGTTATTCTTCAGAGGCTGCCAAACCTGTGGAGAAGGAGACCCAAGAACGAGAGTTTGCAGGTTTCCAGGGAGACCCAAGAACAGGAGTTTTCAGGTTTCCAAGAAGGCTAAGGATGGGAGTTTGAAGTCATTCCATGTGCATGCTCATACAGAGTTTGCCTTTGTGCTGAACAGTGCAGATTTGTGGGTTTTCGGATGTGTTTTTTGTATGAGTTTGGTGTTTTCAGTTGAGTATTTCATATCAGTTTGGGTTGCTGCTATATTTCAGACTTTTAAATGTTAAAATAGAGCTGAAAATATTTATTTGGATATGATTATACTTCTGTGATAGATTATTAAGTTTTTGTGGTGATTTCAGGCTATTTTGTGCTATTTTCGGGAGCCCGATGAGCATTGTTTTTGTCCTCCATTTGGGAGTTATTGTGTGCATGTTATACAGATCTGGAAATGAAATTTTATAGGCTGTTATGCTGCTCAAATTTTTTTAAAAATGTCTACTTTCAGATTTATTAATAATAGGTGAAGCTATGAAGCTTTTTGACACTATTTTCGGCATACCTGATTTGGGGTTTCTTGAGAAATTTGGTGGATCTTTGTGATATCAGTTGTTTCATTTTGAAAATCTGATTAGAGGTGTGAAATACCATATCAAATCAGAAAATGGGACATTTCAATGTGTTGGACAAGATAAGAAATCTAAGAAAGGATATAGAATGTTAGATAAGAAGTGAAATCTAGTAAGCAAGATAGCATGAAAGCGTGTAGTCCAAAAAAGTAGGCATGTCAAGTGGCCCATGAGAGCCATTTTTTTCATCGTGTGATCAAGACTAAGGGTTCAAATGGATAGGATAACAATAGGATAGAGAAATAAGAATGAAGCTACATATGAAGGCTATGATTGAACAAGAAAGAATAATAGGAAATATGACAAATAAGATAGCCAATACACAAGGATAGCTCAACATTGTCAAGATCAAAGATGAAATATGGAATAGATGGACTAGGGAATAATTAGACATGATGCTTGTTTGCCAATTTTTCATCATGGTACTTATCCAAGGTGCCACAAGGAGGGGTTTTCACCATACGACAAATTTATTTATCTTTACTCTTGCTATCAAGGTGCCACAAGAAGTAGTTTTCACCAAGGCACATTTTCATATTTTTCTTTTTTCAATTTTTTTTGATTTTTTTGTTTTTCAATTTTTAGAAGGAACTCAATTTGTTTCAATTTGGATAGTGCTCCTATAGGAAAGATGAATCATGATAAGCCAAGACAATAGAAAGGTATGCTCAAAGATGTGAATAGGTTGAAGAAATGAGATGGTAGATAATGTATATGGAGGACAAGGTTTTGTGCTTTGGAAAGATGTTAGGAATATGAATAGTAGGTAAGTGTAGGATTGAAAAGATTGCATAAGGGTAGCTAAGAAAGTAGGCAAGACCAACATTGACACATAACTTGAAGGGTTGTGAAATGATGGAGTAATCATAGAGGAAATAGCTTGAGTTTTAGATGTATGAGGAAGGAAGAGAGTTTTGAAAGGAGATGGAGTGGAACCCTTTGGAAGCTTCTTAGGAAGATTTTTGGAAGAATATGGAGTGGAAGCCTTTGGAAGCTTGAATGCCAACTTTGAAGTATTTTCAATATTCAAGTCTTTCAAAAGAAACTTGGGAATCCATATGGCTTTAGATTTTTCTTTTCCTTTATATACTTTAGAACACATTTCTTTAATGATGGATTTAGGAACCCATATTTTCTTTGATATAATTCTATAGTAGTAGACCTTTGTGGTCTCTTAAATAATTGTTCTTTCTTTTCATTCACATGTCGATAGTGATATTAATTTTTTAATGAATTCTTATGTTTGTTCTTAAATTTATCATCCAAATTGCATCCAAAAGACTTGGGATTTGTGGATGAATAAGGATTATATCACTAGTTTATATGAATAGCTGAATGAGAATTCGTCAAGGATGAATGTCTTTGTTGATCTTGAAGTATGGTAGGAGAGCTAGGAGATGAGATAGGAGTAAAAGTAGGAGATGGAGGAACATAAAGTCCCAATATATATGGAAAGTTTGAAGGCTTTAGTTTTGATGGATAAGGACCAAGGATAGATTTAGGAGATGTAAATGGATAATTAATAGGTATATTAGAATCTTTAGAGTTTGTAATGTGACCAAGGCCATCAATAGACTCATGAGAATCTTTAATAGGAAAAACACCTTTGATAGGATTGTTTTAAACTTGAGCATAATTTTAAAGTGAATATGGAAAAGTAGAACAAGGGATACTTTGATCTTGACAAGTTTTTTTAGATAAAATAGGCATAGAACTTTGTTCACAATTTTTAGTAAGCTCAAGGGAAATAGTGGAAGTAGTGTCTTCATCATACTTAGGAGTTGGATATGATGTAGGATATGGAGGGGTGACATATTGAAGGAGATGAAGGGGTGCTTGATCTTGATCTTCAATGGAATTTTTATTTTTATCATTTTGAGAGTCCTCTTGACATGGAGCCACTTCTAAGGACAAGGGAGTATATGAGGTTTGCATGATAAGATCTTGAAGGGGTAATGAAGGACTAGAAGAAGTGTGCATAGTAGACATAGTGTTGGATGAAGGTTGAGGATCTTTAGTGTAAATTAGCTTGAGTTTCTTTTAGTGGTAGCCCTTGAGGATAACTATAGGGAATGAAATGAAAAGCATTAGGAACTTTTTTGATGGAAGAATGTTGGATAGCTTTGAAGTTTTGGGAGATGCATAATTATTGGAAGAAATGGAGGTATCAAGGAAACCATCACTAGACATAGGTTCATCAACATGATCTTGCTCAAGAGAAACATCTTCATCATATAAGTCTTTATGAATTTCAACATCAATAATTTTGTCATCAATAAGATCTTGAATTATACATTTCAATGTAATACATGTTGGAAATGATTGAAAAGATCATGAGGGAAATTGTATATGGAACTGGTAGAAGAATGTTCTCAGTCATTGTTTTGTCATTGATGTCAAACTTGCTACTTGCAGGAATGACAATTGTTTTAGTGATCCAAATACTATCAATTAGTTGATTGACAAGGAGGAGGAAATCAATAAGATGTAACTAGAACACCTAGAGAAAGGTTGAAGTTATGATGTTGTAATGAAGTACAAGGATTAGCTAAGTCATTGATGAAAAAATGTATTGATGACATACTATAAGACACAAAGAATGGGCATACTGAAACACATCAAAGATGTAAGGTTTTAGCTAAGTCATTTGTAAAGCCTAACTAAATTCATTAGACAGAGAGAGAGCCAAGTAGATATAAGTGTCGAACAGATTCCTAGTTGAAGCTGAGCAAGTTCGACTTTAGGTGCCAAGCAGATACAAGTGCCGAGTAGAACCAAGTGCCAAGCAGAACCAAGTGCCAAGTAGAACCAAGTGTCGAGCAAAACCAAGTGTCAACCAAAACCAAGTGCCGAGTAGAACCAAGTGCCAAGTAACACAGAGATGCTGAGCATCAGTAAAACAATAGAGTCGAGTAACATAGAGATGCTGAGCATCAGTAAAATTAATAGTGTTGAGTTGCTGCATTATTTCAAAAATCAAAGATTTGCTAGATCTAAGCTAACAAAGTTGTTATCTAGAAGTCTGTGAATTAAATGGAAGATAAGAATGATGAGTTGGTGGCACAGAACACCATGTAGAATGTTTATGAAGATACAGCTCGACTCTAGATGAAGTTTTTAGATAAGAGCAAGATATGGGGTAGATACATTGTATCCTACCTAATCCATTTGAAACCCTAAAATTGGAGAGGGAGAATTGAGCAAAAAAGGAAAACCATATTTCTATTTAAGGAGTCATAAGGTCATGAAGCAAAGAGAGGAAAAGGTAGTTGAGCATAAAAGCATGCTAGAGAAGGTGCTAAGGAGAAGAAAGCACAGAAACTCTGTTTGGATAGATGACCACAAGGATGATTGCATTGGCATGATGAGTAAGAAGACTCAAGGAGACAATGCTTGAGAGGAAGACAAGCAGTCAGAGTTGAAGTGATTAAATCCAAGCAAAAGTATTGAACTGAAGTGTGATTTGAAATCTACAAATTATTTTGTAAGTTGTATCAGATCAAAAAGCCATTATCATTACTCTCTAGCAATTGTAACAGTTAGTTTAAATCCTATGGACTTAGGTTGGTTTAATAGCCATGAGGTAAATCCTTTAACAGGGTGACATTCCAAGTGAATGATCTAAAGTCCTTTGACTAGGCCCATTCCTAATAGTTTGGTGAAATCCTCTAACAAGATCACATTTAATAGTGCATTGTTAGCCTTTAACAGGGTAGGCTTTTAACAGGGCATCACTTTAGAAGAGTGAGAATCAAGTAGCATGTTACTAGTGGTTTTCCCCAAATTGGGTTTCCACGTAAATCATTGTGTCATGTGTTGATCTTGCATGTTTTATCTCTGCATGTTGATTTATTGTAATTTGCTAAGGATGATTGTTTTAAGCTTGGATGGATGAAAAGTTTATGGGCTCACTATAATATGAGAAAAATTATTATTAGGGCATTTAGACCTTGGATAACTGATTCACCCCCACCCCCAGTTATTCTAAAGAATTCTAATAATACAATCTTCAGCTTTATAACCTTTGTTTCTATGGTAGCCACAATAGCAATCATCTCTCCACCATGAAGGTTTTACCTTAGGTTCATAAGGTGTAGAAAATTTGTATGTTAAAATAATGATCTTGTTTGCAACTAAGTTCGAAAGGACCATGTCATATGAAAATCCCAAAGGAGTAAAATTTCTCTCAAAAGTATGTTTGGCACCATTTTTTTTCATTCTCATCTTGGTTAAAGATAGGTCCATCATGAAATATTGGCATATGGTCAAAGGAGTTATTACTCACTTTCTCTCTCAAGATGTCTTTGGATTTGGAAGATGAAGAGAATTGATGTCTTAGACTAGAAGATGTAGACCTTAAAGAAGATTATTCACATTTATGTAAGGGTCTTAAGGAAGATTGTAATAATGCAATCATTTTCTCTAGCACTTTCTTTATTTCTATCATGTATCTAGGTAGATTAGCACATAAGTCTTAATACTTTTTAATGACAGAGGAAAGCTAATGATCATCTAGAATTGGCTAAAGTTTGGTAGCATAGAGTGTGAAGCCCATAGTGCTTTTGAAAGCATATAAAAGGAAAGAATCCTTAAGGCTCAATTTGATGGATGTGTCCCCTTTTGTTCAAAGTGGGGAAGGTTCTAAACATTCAAGCACATCAAACACACCAACAACCTATTCACGTTTCTATAAGTATGTAGAAGCTCAACTAGAGGATGTCCTCAATATATGCAAGGTATGTGAGGCCCAAATCTGTAGAAGAAAGAGAATACCAACAAATAGCTAGTAGGAAATGGTAACCCAATCTCCACCTTCACTTCCCAAAGGTATAAATTTCTTTGGGGCTTAGCCAAGATTGAAAATATTGCTACTTCCAAGAGACTTGTCTTTAGATTCAAGCCACACTATTTGTACTCTATCAGAACATAGGAGTTGAGGTCTTCCCCTAAAGTGATCACTTCTCTAGGCAAGCCCCCTAAAAAAGAAAAAATCAAGATCCCTTATTTAGGTTCCCCTCAAACTCCTTAACAAGGATGTAAGAAGATAACATCAATAAGAAATCCTTGGGGATTAAAAGACAAAAGGGGTTTATTTATTTTAAGCTCAAATCCAAATGTGAATGATTCATTTTTAGCCATTTTTTCAATGTTGAGAGACAAACCAAACAATTTGAAAAAAGAAAGAAGATTATTTTACAATGAAAAATAACACAATGATCACTTTTTATAAGTTAAATGAGAAGGTTTGGAATGTGTGCACCTTGATTACACGCTTTCCAATTTTTTCCATTTTTTCACTTGAGACCTCCAAGTTACCTTCACAAACTTCAATCAAGTGTATTGTTGGTCTGATTTTTTATGTATTAAATTTTCTTAGAGTCATGGTGAAAAAATTAGATGTGAATTCTTTTGTTAGGTCCTAGGGTTTTAGGTTTTGGTCTCGTATCTTTAATATCTTTTAAAATTCATATAAAGCCCTAGGTCTTGTGTTAGGATAAACCACAGACAGAAATAAAAACTACATGCAAATATAACCAATAACAAAAAATAATAGAACACACAGAAATGAACACAAGGCACCAAGATTTAACGTGGTTCACCCAATCCCTGGGCTACGTCCACCAAACAGCAAGTCCGATCTTATTACAATCCAGTGATTACAACCTGATTACAATCTGTAATCCCTTACAGCTCAATACCATCGCAAGAACTAATTTTGTATCACCACATATGAAAAATACCCAACCCTAAGCCCTTTTTATACAAGTATGTACAATACTTTCCTGATCAGTCACCACAATCTAACAAATCTCCCACTTGGGGAATGATCAGGCTCCACACTAAACAATAATCTCCCACTTGGAGACTGATCCTATAGCAATACAATTACTGCATGGGGCTCCCACTGGATCAAACCACCCTGGACTCTACTGTTCTTTTATTCACATTTAGTCTAAAAGACCAACTGAAGCTGAAGAGGAGTTCAACTTCTCCCTTGTTACAACCTTTGTCAACATATCTACTGGATTTTCATTGGTATGTATCTTCTCTAGCTTTAACTGTCCATCCTCCAAAATTGACCAAATGAAATGGTACCGCAACTGTATGTGTTTGGTCTTAGAATGCAGAGCTGAATTCTTAGCAAGATGAATGGCACTCTGACTATCTGTGAACAAATAATTATCCTTCTGAGGATGTCCCAATTCTTCCAAGAAGAATTGAAGCCATATCATCTCTTTGGCTTCCTCTGTAGCAACAACATACTCTGCCTCTGTAGTGGAGAGAGCATTAATCTGCTGTAGCCTAGAAACCCAGCTCACGGCTGCCCCACCAACAGTAAAGACATAACCTGTAGTACTCCGCTTGGTATCAATATCCCCAGCCAAATCTGAGTCAACATAGCCCTGTAAATCAGTAGTAAAGCCCCCAAAGTGTAAACACTTATTGGATGTTCCTCTCAAATATCTGAGAATCCACTTGACAGCATTCCAATGCTCAAATCCTGGATGACTCATATACCTGCTAACGACTCCCATTGCATGTGCAATATCTGGCCTAGTGCATACCATAACATACATCAAACTTCCTACAGCTGAAGCATAGGGTACCTTGGACATCTTATCCTCCTCTTCCTATGTCTTGGGACACATCTCCTTAGTCAATTTCAAATGACCAGGTAAAGGTGTGCTGACAGCTTTAGCATTCTCCATAGAGAAACATTGCAACACCTTCTCAACATAATCAGCTTGAGATAGCATCAATGTTCTATTCTTCCTAACTCTACAAATCTTCATACCAAGGATTTGTTTTGCTACTCCCAAATCCTTCATAGCAAACGCATGTGCTAATTGGCATTTTAGCCCCTTAATATGATCCATGTTAGACCCAGCTATAAGCATATCATCAACATATAAACATAAAATAATGTAGCTATCATCATCCAACCTCTTAAAATAAACACAATAATCTAAGTGACACCTATTATATCCATTCTCATGCATAAAACTGTCAAATTTCAGATACCATTGCCGAGGTGCTTGCTTCAAGCCATATAAACTTTTCTTCAATTTGCACACTAAGTTCTCCTTACCTTTGACCTCAAAACCCTGTGGTTGAGCCATATATATTTCTTCATCCAAATCACCATGAAGAAAGGCTATTTTGACATCCATCTGCTCTAAATGCAAATCTTCAGTAGCCACAAGACTTAAAATAGTACGAATAGAAGTCATTTTAACAACAGGAGAAAATATCTCATCAAAATCAATTCCCTTTTTCTGTGCAAATCCTTTTACAACTAACCTGGCCTTAAATATTTTCTTACCTCCTTCCTCTTCTTTCAACCTGTAAACCCATTTATTCTGTAAAGCCTTTTTACCTGCAGGCAACTTGAACAAATCCCATGTCTTATTTTTCAGCAAAGAGTCCATTTCATCTTTCATTGCAGACTCCCACTGAATCTTAGTATCCACCTGCACAGCTTCATCATAACTTTCAGGTTCACCAGCATCAGTAAGTAAAATAGAATACAAAGAGGGAGAAAACCTTTGTGGAGGTCTAATTGGCCTTGTTGACCATCTAACATTCACTGGTGTGTGTGGTATTTGTTGCTGCAATTGTTGCACATCATGAGGAATGGCTGGAACATCAGCTTTTGGAGTATCATCCAGCACTACATAATCATCTTCTTTCTTCTCATGTTGCTGCAACAGATCTTTGTACAACACTTTTTCATTGAATATGACATCCCGGCTTCTTATAATTTTATGATTTTCAAAATCCCAAAGCCTATAGCCAAATTCATTAATGCCATATCCAACAAAGACACATTTCTTTGATTTAGCTTCTAGCTTGGTTCTATTTTCAGAGTCTATATGAGCAAAAGCTTCACAACCGAAGGTCTTGAGAAAAGAATAACTCACCTTCTTACCAGTCCATGCTTCCTCTAGAATACCACAGCCCAAAGGAGTAGAGGGACCTCTATTAATCAAATATACTATAGTATTGACAGCCTCTGCCCACATGTGTAAGGGTAACCCAGCATGCAACCTCATGCTCCTTGCGCACTCCATTATAGTCCTGTTCATGCGTTCAGCCACTCCATTTTCCTGTGGAGTCCTTGGAACAATTTTTTGTCTATGAATACCATTAGTGGAGCAATAATATTCAAATTCATGACTGCAATACTCACCACCATTATCAGATCTGAGACATTTTAATTTCTTACCAGTCTCATTTTCAACCAAGCATTTCCATTTCTTAAAAGTTTGAAATACATCAGATTTTTGTCTAAGGAAATAAACCCATACTTTTCTAGTTGTGTCATCAATAAATGTAACATAATAATGAGAGCCACCAAGGGAATATACCTGAGCCAGTCCCCATACATCTGTATGCACAAGCTCTAATTTCTCCTTTTTGTTTTCCTTCCCTGTCTTTACAAAACTCACTCTCTTTTGTTTTCCATACACACAACTATCATAGAAATCCATATTCACACATTTTAGACCTGGTAAAACTTTCCTTGAATGAAGTACTTTCATACCTTTCTCACTCATGTGCCCAAGTCTATTGTGCCACAACGTTGTATCAGAATCTACAGCAGCTATTTGTTCTCCCTGCTCAACTGTAGTAATTGTTCCTGAATATTCATTTTTCTCTGAAACAATCAAAGTAGAAGGAACAATATAACCTGTACAAAGATATAAGGTGCCTACTTTCACACCTTTTGCTACTACAAGGGAACCTTTTGAAACCTTCCAATTTTTATCATTAAAAGTAACTACACAACCCTCATCACCGAGTTGCCCTACTGAAATTAAATTTCTACTTAGTTTTAGAACATGTCTTACCTCATGTAGTAGCCAATGATTCCCATTCTGCAACTTAATCTTAATTTTTCCCTTTGCAACAATCTGACAGGGTTCATTATCCCCCAAATAAACAAGCCCAAAATCCCCTTGGACATAATCAATGAAATAACCTCTATGAGGTGTAGCATGAAAAGAAGCACCAGAATCTAAAACCCGTGAATCATCAACACTCTCTAAAGATAGAAGCAAAGCATCCTCTTTGGATTTGTTACTTACCACATTTGCCTCTTTGTCTCCATCTGATTTATCTCCTTCATTTTTCTTTCGAGTCCAACAATCTTTCTTTTTGTGCCCTGGTTTCCCACAGTACCAGCAATCATTTGGTCCTCTTGATTGAGACCTCCTCCCCTTTGACTTTCCTCTTGATTTCCCACAATTTCCAGAGTTACTTCCTCTTTCAGTCGTTCTGCCCCTGCTTTCTGCATTTAAAGCACTTCTTGATGTAGATCCACCTGAGGATTTTCTATGAGTTTCCTCACTTAAAATAACACCAATCACATCATCATATTTTAGGGTACTAGATCCAGGAATAGAATTACTCACCGCCATTACCAAGCCATTCCAGCTTTCAGGCAAAGAACACAAAATCAAGACAGCCCTAATTTCTTCATCAAAATTGATACCCACAGAAGATAATTGACTAGTAATAGTATTAAACTCATTTAAATGATCTGCAACAGATCCACCTTCTGCCATTTTCATATTAAATAAATGCTTCATGAGAAATACCTTATTTGAAGCAGAGGGCTTTTCATATAGTGTCGCTAGGGTTTTCATCAAATCTTCTATCGTCTTTGCTTTTGTAATATTAAATGCCACCGATGGTGCCAAGCATAACCGAATGCTTCCGAGTGCCTTTCTGTCCAAAAGATCCCATTCAACCTCGGACATAGTTCCTTGATTCTTGGCTTTTCCTTCCAACGGCTTCCATAAATCCTTCTGATATAAATAGTCTTCCATTTGCATCTTCCATAACTGGAAGTTCTACCCATTAAACCTGTCAACCCTCAACTTACCCTCATCTGCCATCACTCCCACTCAACTGTGAGACTCCCACTTAACCGTGAGACTTTCCTGCAGAGGATAACTGAAAGACAACCTTGCTCTGATACCACTTGTTAGGATAAACCACAGATAGAAATAAAAACTACATGCAAATATAACCAATAACAAAAAATAATAGAACACACAGAAATGAACACAAGGCACCAAGATTTAACGTGGTTCACCCAATCCCTGGGCTACGTCCACCAAACAACAAGTCTGATCTTATTACAATCTAGTGATTACAACCTGATTACAATCCGTAATCCCTTACAGCTCAATACTGCCGCAAGAACCAATTTCGTATCACCACATATGAAAAATACCCAACCCTAAGCCCTTTTTATACAAGTATTAAACCGCTTTAGGGTTATAACATGTCGACCATATGTCGGCCATAATATGTTGGTTACCATGTCGGCCCCACATGCTAATGTCTAGAATTTTGATTTGGGAAAGCTGGTAGTTCCAGGTGTTTTCATGGATTATGATTTTCTTGAAGCCATTTCCAAGAATTATGACCAAGCTATTAGGGTGGTGAGAAGAAATGATGGCATGCCTCTGATCTCAATTAGTCCTGAAGAAATTAGAGAGGTTTTTCTCCTAGAACCATTGTCATATTACCATCTGCCAATCAATCTGCCAAAATTAGAGAATGAATACAAAGAAAAGAAGGATGCAATTAGGGGAGGTGCACTAAGGACACATATTGGTATAGTAGGAACTCTGTCGGTAATTACTACAGCCTCTAGAGGACCTTTTAAGAAAAGTCTTTTCACTTCCCAGGCTGTAGAGATATACAGGACCTTGTGCCATGTTTTTGGTGAAGATGAATAGGATTTCATGCCCATTGGCCTTATATATATGATGGTTCAAATTGCTTCTTTTAGTGTAGATGTTATATTTGATTTTTCTTCCTATTTGGCCAAAGAAATTCATACTGGTTTAGTTGGAATTGCAAAAGGGAAGGTAGAGAAAACTTTTGGACACTATTCTCTATTGATGCACATGTTCTTGTTCAATTGGGTGACTTATTTTGGTAAAGAGATGGATTTAAATAGAGAAGAAAATGGGGAAGCATTGCCAATCCAGTTGTTGAGTGCATATATGACCTGGGATGCAAATAATGCCAGTTTTGTCAAATTTGATAGGTATTTTGCTTCTAGATTGAGATGTCTCATATTAAGAGACAATCCCAAAATCCCTAAGGTATTAATGGACCTCCTTAGACCTATGGATAAACCCCATAACTTGAAAGTTTCACACAATTGGGGAGATATCATTCCTTGTCTAGTTTCTATAGTTTTCAAAATTTATGGTTTTAAAGGGAGTCCTCATGTCTTGCCTTACCAAGTACCTTTGAATGTAGGAATGGATAAAGTTTTGTGGCAATTAGGAGGAGTAGAAGAAATGTTTCTATTGAAAAGGCAACTAGGGTCAATTTTCCCTACCTGCACAGTGGTCCATTAGTTTGTGATTACCAAAGGGGGTTGGCTCTTTTTACATAAAATTTTGGATCAGTATATGATGGTTGTCTCCCATC
The DNA here is from genome assembly GCA_028749045.1 of Cupressus sempervirens. Taxonomy (NCBI): domain Eukaryota; kingdom Viridiplantae; phylum Streptophyta; class Pinopsida; order Cupressales; family Cupressaceae; genus Cupressus; species Cupressus sempervirens. The sequence goes on from CM053783.1 coordinate 61,700,643, forward strand.
CCCATTTTTGTGATTCTAAGGGATTTTTTAACCAGACCTTGAGGCATAGAATCAAGTTGGGATAGGTCAAACATGATTCATATTATCTAGAGGATATTATAACAATGAATTCTCATTGCAAGAATAGAAAACTAAAAAAGAAAAATGGAGAGTTTACTCCTGGGTCCTAGAATTCATTCATTGTTTCGATCAGAAATATAGTCCTTTAGATAATGCTAATACCGAGGCTGACAAATTAAATAAGCTCATGAATAACTTCCCTAAAATAATGGAAGCTATGAATGAGAAGAAACATTTTTTTTATTGATTCTTATCTTGATAAGGCTAGAGAAGTCATGAGGAGGTTGACTTTCATTCCTAATATAGGGGCTAGTCAAATAATTGTACAAAAGAAGCCTAGCTACACTATAATTCAAAATAAAAGGGCTCCTATAGATAAGGGCAAGAAAATAATGGAATCCACCAGTACAACCCTTGAGACAAAAGGTAATGATAGAGGAGAGGCCTCAAGTTGACAAATATTCACCCACTCAATCCCCTTTGAGGATTGGAGAAGAACATCTCACATGTGAGCAAATTGAGCAGATGGGATCATAGGGAGGTATTTTTATTACTCGACCAGAATTAGATGAAGGTAACCCTCCAAAGAATCCTCTACCAAGTTTGGACCTAACAATAGCTGAATATAGAGGCAGGGAATTGGACCCTATGTTAGAATAGACAAGTCATCAATTTTTGGCTAATGACAATTTTGTGAAATCTAGGGCTTTTCAGCAATTTGCATGGAGGGAAAACATGAATATTTTTGAGGAAAAATGTAAAAGGTTGAAAATAGAGCATCTAGAAATGGATAAAGCCTCCATCCAGAATGAAACAAAAGAAGAAATGATGAAAGAATATCAGAATATGAGCCCTGAGGATGGAAGGCAAATGGTGAAGGCATCTAACATTTTGTTATTACCAAATTGGGATATTGCTGATGCCTTAGTTTTTAGTTCTATTTCAAATAAACTAACTTTGCAAGATCAAAATAAAAGGGAATTCCAAGGCACTGCATTCATTAAGGATCAAGGTGTATTGGTTAGTTGGTCATTAAGAAGAGGATCTAGAGCCACATCATCACAACCAGATGAGTATGGATTGATGGGAAACATAATTGTGAGAGGATTTTTTGATACCTCACATGTGCAGGCAGCACATTGGAATGTAGATTCATCCCAATTTCTTTTGGCCATTACTAAGAAAGAGGAATGGGCTATGTTGGAACTACAGAGTAAACATGAAACAATTTTTGAGGCATATAATAAGGAGGTAAAAAGGAGAATTGAGCTTGAAGGCAAGCTAATGGGGAAGTCCACTAAGCCAAGAATAACATACCCCCATCCTCTAGTGGAACCTTTTAAATCTACCCCCCTTGTAGAAATACCAAACACACCTCAAAGGCCAGAATATTACACGAATGAGGATTTTGAAGAAGAGAAAAGCAAGCTATGGGCCTTACATGTAGAGTTAAATATGCAATATGAGGATAAGCTTAGAAAGACTCTAATGCATTTAGTAGATAAAATTGAATGGCCCTTATTCTATAATCAGTTGGCAAGAGTAACAAGTATATGGGAGGAACCAAAAACCCATGATGAAACCCTCAAGCCTATTGTTAATACATGAGGAAAAAGGGAGAAAGAAATCACCCTTTTATGTTATTTAGTTATAAGGTCTTCCCATGACCATATTGAAAAAAATGTATGATGTTGCTAATAACCTATCAGATTTTGATAATAGGAGAGTTACTCTGCAATTGAAAATTGTTTCTTATTTAAGTAGGTACAAGAATCAAACATTTGATTTATTTCCTTGTGCCTTGGATAGAAAGAATAAATTGAAAAGTAAGGATGAATGGAGTAAAGAATTGGATGACCTTTTCTGTATAAGGATAAATAAAGTTATAAATGAAAAGGGGCATGCCTGGTGGGCCATCACAATAGAAGAATTGGTTAAGGTCCAGTTATTTATTGATTTTTTGAGACAAGAGTTTGTTGGTCTTGAAAATGAGGCTAACTATATATTAAAAAAACAAGATGATATCCTCTAATTCAGCTGGCCTGATGATGCACAATTTAACACTTGGATGACAAAAATTCCTTCTAATGAGTAGTTGGAAGAAGGTAGTATAGATGATGATGAGGAACAAAAGGGTGAGGTGTAGATCATTGACACATCAGCACCAGATCTGACAAAAGAAGAAGGTGAAAAGGTCATATTACCTACTCAGTGTGGAAGCAGTGAAAACTTGTAGGACAAAGTTGACTTGGAGGAGCCATAGAATAACTCTTCATTGGCCAGTTTGGTAGCCACATATTTTGAAGATTCAGAATAATGGGGGACAAATCAAGAGTTGATGATTTGCAACAGTAATAGAAATAGGCCTACCCAAAGAATTTTGATACATTTGGAATTCTGTTATGCTGGTTTTTGTCTTGTTTCAATTTGGAGGGACACTTGTCAATCATAAATTCCCTTTTCTTTTTGCAACTTATGTCCATATAAATGGGTTTTCAAGGCATTGTGAGGGTTTGAAACTTTTAGAAATTATGTTATTTTCAAGAAAAATACTTTCAGTCGGTCCAATAGTATATAGTTGTTTTGAATTTGTTTCTAATCATAGTCTCCCATGACACATTGGAATGACAAAGATAGCCATCTATTTTTGGCTTTCAATTATGTTATATTGGTCATTGTATTAGTCATATGAAAGCATAATACAAAGGGGTATTTACACTATATTTGTGTCATCAATTTTTGTCTCCTTTTTATGGGTTTCTCTACTTTGAAGTCATTTTAAATAAGGTTTAACTTGGCTAAATGCAATCTGGATGGGTTGTATGTTGATATCATTATTGCTTTTAATTCAAGGAGTTATAGAAATGCTTCAATGAATTAGTAGGGTTTATGAGTTTATAGAAATGATACTTCATAAGAATGGAAATGGTTGATTATAATTGATTAATTCATTTACAAGTTATTTGAATTAGATCTCCCATCAATAGTCACTTTTCTACCCAAATGGATAAGGCATTGATCAGATGAGTCAGAAATGAGCAAGGGTGAATTCTGCTACTACATATCAAATCAATTTTTAAAAAATCAAAATTATTTCATTCCAATTTATTTACAAGTTATAAAAAGCTGGTCAATACTCATTTATATCTAATTCCTGAGTCTTAGATAGCTGCTATTTCTAGGAATATTTGTAAATTCTAGGAAAATTATAACCAGATCTACTTATAGGGGATACATATAAATTTGAGAAGCCTTCAGAGAAAGTTGATAAACTATGTATGTGCCTGAGAGTAAAAGATGAGAATCATAATGAAACTAAGATAATTTCATACCATAGTTTGCATTAGAATTATCCCTAGGTATACCTGCCTTGGTTTAGCAGAGCCTAAAGAGTAGGAAACCATTTTTGGTTTTGTTGAAGTTGGGTCAGAGTGGTTTATTCATGTAATTGTTACTAGGAATTGGCTAATCCTTAGGTTGTGTGAGTAATTTCACTGTGATATTGAGGATTTTTGTTGCTCAGTAGTTTCAAACACCAACATGTGTGAGATCATGAAGTAGGAAAGTTACACATGAAAATATATTGAACTATTTAATTCCATGAAAAATGACAACTTTTATCATGCATTGAACTTTGTGCAAATAAAGTGTAATTTAATCATGATTTTTCACCTAGTCAATAAGATTAGACCTATCTGCCATGAATTTGGACCCAAAACCCTAAATATAGAAAAGAGACCCCTCAAAAAACTATGATATTTTAACTAAAGCTTCATTGATATGTCACCAACCTGGAAAGAAAAATTCAATCCAAAACACCAAGTTGTTTGGGAGATATGATCAGATCTTTAAGATCTAGGGTTTTTTTGTCTCTAAACAAATATGCACAAGGGGGTTAGCTCCAAAAATAGATAAGACCAATATATAAAGGTGGGTTGCCCCACAATGGGTACTAAAAATGTGTGTTAAAATTTTGACACATTTCTATGAGTCATTATAGATCCAAGATCTCTCAACAATGATGTCTCAAATGGTGACTCATAGCTCTCTATTCATGGAGTGCAAAGGTTTGTAATGGAGGCCCTTAGTTTGACCTAGTTTGTGCCCATGCAAGTACACCATAAAATGAGAGATTCAAAGAGGAAAAGAAAGTGTACTAGTCTCCATGATCATAAAATATGCATGAAAATTAAGATGCAAGCTAATCTAAATGAATGATAATAATGCAAAGCAATGTAAGACAATAAATCTAATCTATGAAAGGAAATAATAATGCAATATTAATCTATGAAAACAAATATGACTCTAGGATAATATGAAAATGCAAGGATGAAACATGATGATGGAATCCATGGATGCAAGAGAGAATAAGACAAGAAGAAAGAAGTTGCAATGAAGCTCCAATGTCCAAACCCAAAGGCTCAAACTCCTTCTCTAAAATTGCTCTCCAAACCTATAGCATAACAATAAAATCTTCCTCTATATTTCTCTATATCTCTCTATATATGAAAATGAGAAGGAGAGGGCTCCTTATGAAGGAGCATGTGGAGGTGGGAGGCTTCTCACAACCAATATTGGATAATAGAGTTTGATCCATGTGATACAAAATTTCACCAATGAGAATAGAGGAGTTCTTGAGAAGAAAATGGAAAGAGGAAAAAAAAGAATCCCATTTAGAGATATGTGCATTCAAGTGTAGAGAAAAATACTTATTTATTTATTTATATTTTATTTATTTATATTTAATTTATTTCATTTTTTCATCACAAAGAGATATTTAAATGGGGATTTATGTATTTAATTAAAAGCCGAATTTTCTTTTAATTAAAAGGGAATTTGTTTTATTTAATTAAAAGAGAAGTTTTCCTTTAATTAAATAAGATTTAGAATAAGATGATCAAACCTTAAGAAATATTGAAATAATTAAATTAATTACAATTTGATCAAGGAAAATGATTTGAATTGATTTACTAAAATATTGCAATGCATTGATTTAGGAAATTGATAAATTGATTCAGGAACTTGATAAATTGAAGAATGGGTACCCGTAGTGTACGAGACCATTTTAGGGTGCATACACAAGTAAAATATGGATTCCATCCTAGAGGAGACATGGAACTAAGACACTTACCAAGTGAGTTCAAAACCGATGCAAAGGGTCAGGAATTGTTAGTATGGATCAAACAAATTCATGATCAAAGATACTCTAAATCAGAACGCTATAAGATACAAATAGAAGACAAACAAGAAAAAGAGAAATGTTTCATTCAAAGAAGGAGATATAGCATGGGCTTGGTTGAACAAAGAAAGACTACCAAGGTGACACACAAAATTGTAGATGAGAAATATTGGACCCTGTCAAATATTGCACAAATTTGGAAAGAATGCTTATGAAATTTCATTGCCTTCTAACATATCAACTTTTCCTATCTTTAATGTTTATAATCTCACCCTTTTTAAACATGATGAAGGTACTAATGATATAATTCAAGATGCTGATGAACATGCAGAATGGATCAAGGATCTACCACCTAGTTAACCACTTCAATTGGAGAAGATTTTGGATTCTAAGGTGGTTAAGAAGAAAAGGAGAAGACAAGGAAGAAGACCTATACAAACTACTTAGTCAAGTGGAAGAGTCTTCCAGACATAGATGCTACATGGATGAATGAAGAACACATTTCCAAGCATGGCACCTCTATTCAACTACTGTCCATTATTGGGACTTGAGTTTTTCAAACAAGGGAGTATGGTGCAAGAGCACCTAACTCCCCATTCTCCTAGAGAATCTATCATTTTAACTCTACATGAGTTCTACTCAAGATTATTTGTACAAATGTAATAGGTAGTTAAATTTTCCTAATAAATTGAGCCTATTTGTAAGTCCTAGCCCACATTTGGTGCTTATAAACCATGGATTTTGACTATGGTCAAAAGGCACATTCTAGAATAGCATAAGTTAGGAGTGTTTAAAAGGTTTTCTTATATGTCTTATGCCTCTAGGAAACATGTCAAAGGTCCTTGATGGGCTAGAGTGTGGAATTTCCAAAAAATGCCAAAAGTTGCATAATGCAAGAAAAGTTGCTTGACAACTTTTACAAAAAAAATTCAACTTTTGCTAAAACACTCCCCAAGAATCACAAAATTTTAATATTAGTTATATTTGTTGGGAGAAGTATTCAAATATCCCTTTTAGGTAGGTAGAAGAAAAAGAATGTAATTTTTCTATTTGAATCAATAAAAGACCCCATTTTTCCTTGTAAAATGTTGCAATTTGAAGTATACAAACTGGTACAGATTGGCACATGTGAATAAATAATTGTTTTGGAATCATGAACATCATAGTAGAAGAATGCAATTTTACTAAGGGTTTGAAGTGCTCTGTAACTAAATTTATACCAAGTTCTTTCTTGGGTGCACCAAAACCTTCCATTTGGTAACTAGTTGTAGTAATAATGTCATAACTTACATTCGCAATATGTAAACTTCATGCCACTTGGAAAAATGAAAGTTAGAAGGATGTAAAATATGGTCCCTAAAGGATGGGATATGGAAATAAAGCCTATTATTTTTTCTAGCAAACCCTATGCCAAACATCTCAATATTTTTGGTGCAGGACAATAGGTGATGAAGTACTCCAGTGACTTGGGGGATGGATGAAACCAATCTAAGGGTGGATAAAAATGTATTATATTTTGCTACATGTTTCCTAGTTTTTTTCTTAACTTGGTCAATAACCTATTCAACATTTCCTTCACAAATCTTAGTAAGTAGGCCTAACAAGGAAAATTATTGCATTTTTGGTAAGGGAGTCATTTGACTCGTCTGGAGTCTGAAAGATTGGAATCTTACTTTTCTTCCAAAAGGGTATCCATATTTTAAGATTTTTTTTCTAGATCCTTTGGATTATTTTCAAACTAAAACATAATTACCTTGTTGACAGGGCTAACTAGGGCTCCAAGGCCTAATACACAATTGGGTTATCTATGATCCTTGGGAATAAGATAGGCAGACCAAACTGACTAGTTTGAGTTGGATAAGTATTTTGGAAACTTTCCACTCCCCTATAGACTCATACATTTCCATTCAAGGCATAAACCTAGTATTTGGGGATTTTATGCTTAAGACCAAGTTCTGCTTAAGACTCAAATTATGTTGAGAAAAATAGATGATGATATGTTTTGGTTAGGTGATGCATAGATTGTCATTGAAAATAACCTAATCCAAAAGGTCATAGGATTTAGCAATGAAGGTTGTAATCTTGTTAATGAGAAAAGCATTAGGAAAATAGTGGAGACAAACTTGAAAACCAAGTTTGACAGAAGGAATATGAGAGTTGATCCTATTTAGGATAAAGGAGTCAAATTGTTGACGAAAATCTTAGGGTACAAGTTGAACCATGTATCAAGGGTAAAATTTGTACCATCTAGATTCCTTCATATAGCATATGTGATGTCTGTTGAAAGGAGAAATGTAAATTTGTGCAGTATTGTTAGAGTGCAACTATTGGATAATATTGTAAAGATAAAGAAAACAAAGTGTAGTATTTAGATTTGAGTCCTTATTGACTCCTTTGTTCTTTTATATTACAAGGAAGTTTCTCAAAGTGATAAATTGGGATAGTATCAAGTGTGCAATGAATATTATAACTCAAAGCTTTAGATCTAAACTTGAGAATGTTAGAGATATTGACATTAATAGGATGATGAAGGAATGTTAGTTTAAGATGAAATTGAAGTATAGGATACCTCCCTATATGGTAGAAAAATATAAGGATGATTTATGCTTCATGGTGGAAATTGAAAACACCTTCATGGAGGAAGTGATACCTAGAGTGAAGTTCATTGAGCCTATGGGCTATGAGATGAGTGTAGAAATAATTGAAGGGTATGCATAGATCATACTCGCGTCTGAGTAGGACACAAAATGCCTTAGATGGGGAACATATGATGAAATATTAATGATTGTAGAATCTAAGCTATTGGTGTTTGAAAACTACCAAGAAAAAAAATACTTAATACCAAGATGGTGAAGAACAAATTACTCTAAGGATTAGCTATTTCATATGCTCAACTAAGAAGTCCTCAGATCTAGACCTAACTTTAACAAAACCACAAAGATTTTCTACTCTTTAGGTTCTCCAAAACCAAGGTGAGTGCACCTAAGGGATAAGAAGGGTTCAAATTAGATATCATCTTTACACGTCACTCTCTTAATGATATTTATTCATAATAGTTACCCTTTCTAGTAGATATTTGGCCACAATTCTTCTTAGATTTATAGGTAAGTTTGGGTTACAGCAGCTAACCTCAACATAGAGATTAAATGCAAACAAGTAATGACTAGCTATTAAATTCTTCATTCATGAAAGTAAAATTGATTTGGATTTTGAAAAATTTCTTCATGCAATTCTATGATCTCTTCTCATACAAACTAAATAAAGTGATCAATGCCTCATCCATTGGCATTCAGAGTCTACCCAATAATTTTGATCTAATCAATTGTATTACAATTAATATTATCAAAAATTTACCCTAAACCTTATTCTTATGCATATCCTTCATACTGACTGGAAATCCTATCACCTTACTAAAGCCTTTACTTAATCCATTGAATTAAAAGATATAGAAAACTGATATACAACCTATCCTAGTTGCATTAAATTGAATAAGCTTTTCTCACACAACCTCAAGATGACTAGTTAATAACAATGGAGACAAGATTTAGAGAAAATAGATATGATGGTAACTCTCCTTTGTATTAATCTCCATTGAAAATCACACAATACTAATGAAAGACTCATAACTTAGAACAAGACAACATGATCCTTAAAATGTTAATGTATTCTCAATTTTGCATAGAAAAATGCATCACAAAACTAACATCAAGAATATTGGACTGAATGTAAGCTTAGCAAAACTAAAAATTATATAAGAGTTCAGAACCCCCTCTCTAGCCTTGGGATCTCATTTATATTAGGATGAGATACAAAAAGCTTCAAGCCTAGAGAACAATGATAGTTGTCCTTAAGATAGTAAAATATTTACAAAAAGTTACTAGCATAAAAGAAAAAATTTGGTGCAATAGAATGGTTTTCTTCATGAATATTCCTTTTATGGCACCACTTCTACTATGGCTTCTTTTTTGTTGAGGAGTTTTTGATTGGCCTTGATGTAATTGTCACTCCTTGGAATGTGTGACCATTGGATTTACTTGTGATGGACTAGGTTCTAATATTTGGAGGTTGAGTTTAACTTATGGTTCTCCATCTAGGTCATCGTATACTGGCAAACTAACAGTTACACTTGATCCTTCTACTACCAAGTCATTAGTTTAAATTTTTTTACTTGTCTCTATAGATGATTGTTCATCCTTTTCTTCTTCTACTTTAACTGATGCACCAATTATTTGTAGCTCATCTTGGTCCACCTCATCTTCATCAATTTCATTAAATACTTACTATTTTGAATGTACAAGATCTGCCATCCACATATTGAAAAGTGTGTCATCTAGCCAATTAAAACTCAATATTTCATGCTGCTTTTTCAAAAAATATTCTCCTAGTTTATCTATTTCGATAAACTCCTCTTTAAAAGAATCATAGAATACTTTAACCTTAAAAACTTCCTTAGTTTTTTTTACCAACCATGCATGTCCCTATTCATTTATGATCCTATTGAGTCTAAGGCATAACAAATCATCCAATTCTTTGGCCCATTCCTCTTTATCTTTCAATTCATCTATTTTCTTGAGTGCATGGGGGAAAAGCTCAAAGTTTCTACCCATATATTTTGAGAGATAGTTTATGATTCTCTTCTACAATGCTATTATTTTATCATCAACATTAGAGAGATCATTAGTCAAGTCAAAGGTCTTTTCTATTTTCTCACAAGAAAGACTAATGACTGAGAAACATAAGAGAGTGACATCCTTGTCCCTATTATTTTGTTTATTCACAATTGGCTTCAAAGTGTCCTAACTACTTTTCAACTCATTCCACATGTTCATTATTCTTCATAATTGTTTATAAAATGTAGGCCAAGCAATCTTATCTACCAAATACATAATTGTTTTTCTTAGTTTTTCTTCATATTGGATATCCAATTCCACATGCAATGCCCAAAGTTTGTTTTTCTCCTCTTCAAAATCCTCTATTGTATAATATTGAGGTCTATATGGGGTATTTGGTAGCTCTTTGAAGGGAGTTGACTTAAAAGGCTCAATTGGAGGACAAGGAGGATAAGTGATCCTAGGTTTTCTAGATTGTCCTCAATACTCTATCATCTTATTTTCAAGCTCAATCCTCTTCTATACTTCTTTATTGTAACCATCTAGAACCTATTCATATTTTTCTTGTAATTCCAATTTTTTCTTTTTCTCCTTCTTCGCTATAGCTAATCTAAGGTTAGTTATTTCAACATTGAACTCTATAGCCTCTTCATTTGGAGTATCTTCCACCTTCTTAGTAATGAAGTTTCCAATCATTTCAATGTCATTAGGCTAAGAAAAATTGGCTCTAGATCCTCTTCTTAAAGACCAAATTTCCAAGGCATCATGATCTTCATTGAATTTAACACCTCCAAGTCCTTTTCTCACCTTTTCCTCAACACTTAACTTCTTGGCGACTATATTAAATGCCATTTCATGTACAATATCCCAATTTGGTAAAAGAAAAACTGCAAATGATCTTATCATTCTTCTTCCCTCTTCAGGGGTCAAATTCTAAACTCTTGCATCATTTCCTCCTTTATTTGATGTTTGAAAAGATGCCTCTTCCATTTATAGATGCTCTACCTTCCTATTATTACACCTTTCTTCAAATTTTTCATTGTTAGTTCTCCATGCAAATTGGTAGAAAGCTCTTGATTTGACAAAACTGTCATTTGAAAGAAATTCATGACTAGCTTGTTCTACCATAGGGTCTAATTCCTTTCCTCTATAATAAAAAAAAATTAGCTTAAGACTAGGCATGGGAGGTTCCTAAGGATTTCCTTCCTCTAATTCTACAATAGTAATAAACACTCCCCCTCGCTATCCTAATTATTTTGTTTCCTCCTTAGTGAGTTGTTTATCTCCTATATGAAAAGGAGATTGAGTGGGTTTGTAGTCTTCTATTTGGGACACTTTCTTTTCTTCTATCTTTTTCCTCTTGGATCTTGGCTCTTTAAGCCTCTCTTCCAAAACAATACTATTTGATCCAACTATTTGCTTCCACTTATCAACTATATGCTCTTTTTTCTTGACGATGTTATAGCGAGACCTCCTTTGAATGACTAGTTCTCTTGATCCTGTTGCAAGGGTAAAAGTCAACCTTTTCATTTCTTCTCTTACCTTATCAGGATAAGAAGTGATAAAAAGGGTCTTCTTTTGATTCATGGTCTCTATAATATCTAAATAGGTGATCATCAACTTGTTGAACTTATCTGCTAATGTCTTTTCATTTTTCAAAGGGCTATAATCTTTCTTAAAAAAATTAATTGAATTATAGGATCCTAGAATAGACTCTCCATTTTTCTTTTATAATATCTTGTTCTTGAAGAGAAAAATCATTTGTTATTATATCTTTAGGAAAATAGAATCAATGCTCTCAGGCAATAGTCCTAGCTCTCTATCTGAATATATCAAAAAATCCTTTACTATCATTAAAACAAGCATGGGAGATAGCCATTTTGTATGGGTCTAAAATTTTATATAGAAATAACCAACCACCCTTTATGATTATAAACTGATGAGTAACTGTACAAGTTGGGAAAATAGAGCCTCTTGAGCTACCAGTTAGTTCTACTTCTTCCAAACCACCTAATTTCCATAACATCTTAGCTATTCCCACCTTAAGAGGTACTTGGTATGGAACCATATGTGGGGTTCCTTTGAATCCATTTACTCTAAATACTATTGACACTGGATATGGTATGATATCTACCCAATTGTGGGAAACTTTTAATCTAATAGGGTTGTCCATAGGCCTGATGAAATCTAATAATGCTTTAGGTATCTTGGGGTTATCTTTTAATAATAGGCTCCTCAATCTAGATCCAAAATATCTATCAAACCTCACAAAACTAACCTCCACTACATCCCAGGTCATATCTAGACTCCATAATTGAACTAGAAAAGATTCTCCCTCATATTCTCTTATTAATACCATTTCCTTTTCAAAGAAAGTAATCCCCTTATTCAAAAACATATGCATCAACAAAGAACAAAAACCAAAGGTTTTCCACACCAAAGGAAGAGATATGTACCATCATATACATTAACTTTATTGGTAAAAACTCTTACTCATCTTCAACAAAGACCTTGCACAAAGTCATATAGACATCTATAGCCCTAGAATTGAAAAACTATTTCTTGAAAGGCTCTTTAGTTGATGTTGTGACAAAATTTAAATTCCCAATTACATCCAACTATCCTCTTAATGCCCCTTGCCTAATTTGATCCTTGTGAGACAAGTATTTCTTCTCCAATCCTTGAAAGTCAATGACATCATGACAATTTGTGGTCAGGTCCATTCCAAAAATTGCTTGTATTTCTTCTGTAGTAATTTTCATCAAACATTCTACATCTATTCTTCTCACCATCCTAGCTACTAGATAATAATTTTTGGCAAAAATAGTGAGGAGGTATGAATCTATAAAAAATCCAAGAACTACTAACTTTCCTAAGTCAAAATTCCAAATATTTCTATGGGGGGAAAACAATTTCCTTTCTAAAAACCACTTTTTAAATAATTTTAACCCTATTTTAGAAGTCATGGCATCCTTGATCCAATTTCCCTTGTCAAATAAACCATTTGTAACTCAGCGGCTAGGGTTTATAGAAACTAATTTCTTTATCTGAGTAGATGCATTAGTAGACTCACTTAATTTCTCTAGAAAATCATCATGAATATTTCTACTAGCATATTCAACTTTCCTAGAGAAATCCTTTTTTGAAGCCATTTTGGAACAAAAATGAGGAGGGACAAGGATTATTCTAATTATATGTGGATGTAGATACTTACTTAGCCTTCTTATTTCTTCTTTGAATGGTGCAATGAATTGTCGATATAGAAAATTTCACAACTTAACTAGGCAAAAACTAGGTTCTTCAATAGGTCCAAGCTCTAGGAGATCAAAAAATATATTTGTAGGATGAAATTCTCAAACATCTGCACTACATTCCTTGTATTAGTTCACATAAGGAGCTTTAATTCTCATAAATGGGTTGCAGAGAAAAAATGGAGTGACATTATCCTTTGAGTTTGAAAAGAAGCTGTTAATTTATAAAATTTTGATGATCAAGAAATAAAGCACATTTTGAATCAGCCTCAACCTTCCTACTTAGGAATCAATCCAATTGAGTTTTACCATGTGTACCCTTTCTCTCCTTACTAGAAACTTACATACTATTCATTTATGTATCTAGACATGTGTCGAGTTCTCGCTAGGTTGCCAAGGATAAAATTTGAGAAACTTCCTTTGGTGACCTTATGACAGCCCTCAATTTCCTACACATTGGATGATCAAGGATGATGCTATAGAACTTCTCTAAAGGTGGCTCATTGTGTGAGGTGTCAATCTATCACTATGTTGCCAAGAATAAAAACCTTGTAACTTCTATTGTTGACAAAGCAATTGCCATCGATCTCAAAAGATCTGAGTGTGGAAAAACATATTATCTTTGTCAAGTATATCCCTAATGGAAAATAGAAATTTGATAGTTGGAAGACCTTTGATGAACTAGATTTTGTGACACATAACCATGTGTCAGGTTCTCGCTATGTTGCCAAGGATAAAATTCATGCAACTTCCTTTTGTGGAAAAGTGAGGCTCATTGATTAACCATCTAATCTATGGCATATAAATTACTTTTGAAATCTTGTTCTTCTTGACTGTGTCCCATAGTGTGATGTGTCACCTTGTGGTTATGTCACCAAGAGTAAAGACCTTGCAACTCTTGCTAGTGACAAAGTGAAAACCCTTGATCTTAAAGAAGATCAAGGGTCATTGTGACTTAGCCAGTTTCAAACATAATACATGAACCCACATGATATTAAAACAAAATCTTGGGTTAAATAAATTTTACAAAAACTTAGGGAAAATGTAGGTAATGTAAATAAAATATAAAAAAGTACCCAAGGAAAATAAAAAGGTGTTCAAATAACTTTTCCCGTGCACCCCTTTTCTAAATGAAGAACACCATGCAAACCTAATTCAAAGGTCTTCTAGGGAAAGACTTAACAATGGAAATACATCATAACAAAAATAGGGATTTTTCTAGGGTCAACAACAATTTAAAAACATAAAAACCTAATTTTTGAAAGGGAACTAGATGTATCAAGACAATTTTTATGTGAAAAACCTGACCAAAATGAACTTCATGGCAAAGAGATCAAGAAGAAAGTAGAGAAGGAGATAGATTCCATCCTCAAGTAATATGACATGTTAAGATAGGAATTCAATGAGTTGAAGGGAATTGCACTAGAAATGTAGGCCAGTGGGTAGATAGAAATGTTGGCAGAAACACCTATTGCAATGGTAGGACCTTCAGAAGGTGTAACAATGGCACAACCATGTGTGCAAGCTCCTATTGCACCATATGCCATAGTTGCACAAGTGTAAACAATTAGAGTCAGATATGAGAAATAAAGGAGGTAGTCAGAGGTGGAAGCACCTATTGTGTAGAAGAAGTTAGGGAGATTGGTGATGGTTAAGAAAGAACCTTCACCTCAAGTGAAGAAAAGAGTAAAGAAGACTACTACTAGGCCTAGAAAAAGGATGAAACTCATGCAAGTGAGCTTTTCTAAAAGCTCAGATGATGATGATAAAGATAAACCTATTGAACAAGATGTGTAAGAAGTGGAGATAGTCATAGGAAAGAAGACATGGAAACCAAAGGTAGAGAATCTAAACATGAAAATTATAAATGATAAAAAATTTGTTTGGTTAAATAAATTTTATAGCATGTATATCAGTATGGATAGGAGGTAATTAGATAATTCTATAATAAGAAACATGATTATGAGAAATAAGAAATTTGATAGAATTTAGAATAAAATTCCTGAAGACCTATACAATAGGTTGATCAATAGGAAGAGAAGAGTAGTAGAAGAATATTTGAATATGAGGATCATATCCATAAGTAAGTTATGTGATGTTGGATCAAAAGAGGAATCTAACAAAGTTTTGACGTGTACAGAGCCCTTGATAAGGAACAAAAGAAGAGAAATTCTTTTGATGGGAGGCAACTATGAAGAGGTTAGTCAAGAAACAAAGGAGGCTATAGTAAAGTACATGTCCTCAGTGCCTAAGGAGAGTGTGCAAGCAAAGGCTGATAGTTCAATATATGTACAGGTAGATACACCTTCCAGGGAAGAGGAAAAAGTAGAGAAAACACAACAAGCACTATCTCCACCTCACATTGTTATGGGTACTAAATCCATGCAAGTGGATAGTACACACATAACTATGAATGCAAAAGAGAATCCATTTGTAGTTGTAATACCCCAAAATTGGCACATTGCCATGTTAACTTGTTTTGGTCTATTCAATCATTCCGAAGTCCTACTTTACTAGGAAATTCTTATTATGATTATTGTTACTTGACATAAGTGTCAAATGTAGAATATCCTAATCTACATTAATCATACTCTTTATTTAATTCCTAAGTATCAACTCAAATTAGTTACATTAAACCTATTGATTAAGTTTAATTTAATTATAAGTTCTAATACTTTAATTTAATTAAATGATCTCTTTAGATAATGTCCTTATTTCAATTATTGAGTTTTATTATTCAATTAATTAAAAATTATGCATTTATGAGGTCATGCCCTATTTTATTAAATTAAATATTCTTTTCAAATCTTCTCTTCAGTTTAGGAATGGGAATTCTAAGTGCTCTATCTCTTGAAATGGAATTGACCTAGTTAGCTTGTTCTCAGACTCAAGTGAAACCCAGTTAACTCTCTATCACATTCAAATCTAAATTAGTTAACCTCACCTACACAGGGAATCTTCCATCTTGAGTGAATCTCATCTTGAATCTCTATCATTCATTCCAATTTATCTCAATTGTTGATTGATTTTTGAAATTCTATTTAAGGAGCCTTCAATTCCTCATTATAGAGGTTGAATTGAATTGCATTGAATTAATGTTAGAATAGCTACTCACATGCTCAATACTTTCACGGCTTTCACAATTTCCTAGTATATTAATATCATCTAGATTTTAAAATGCATACATATAGTGTAACTTGCTTTCTTCCTTCTTAGATTAATTGCATTTCATATATTGTAATTTTCATTCTCATATAGCTTTGCAAAATCCTTCATACTAGAGGTCTAGTTTCTTTCTCTCATTCTGAGAGAAAAGGAAAAAGCCATCTAGTTAGGAGGCAATAGGTTGGCTTGCCAAATAGTTTTGGATGAACAACTCAATGTTCATTCTGAGATGATTTCACATACAATGACTATTTCAAAGTTTGGTTGATTATAGGCCATAATTAACACATACATTTATGGCACCCACTCTAGGGCCAAGAAATAAAGTTTTAAAACCTTATTTATTATGTTTTTCTGCATTTTCAATTACTTTATTACTATCATCTATACAATTTTCTAGATCCTCACATGAGAAATCTCATTTTCAAATGAAGAACTAAAGATTTTTCCCCTTCCATTGCACTTCCTCATGAGAAAAAGTATATAAATGCATGATTTCTCACATGGTACACATCATTTTCTCGTACGGGCCTATGTATGATTTTGCAAAACATTTTGCATCAACACATGCAAAATATAGTTTTTTAGAATTTAGTTTTATCATTATGGCTTTGACTAATGGTGTTCTCTAAAGAATTTTTGTTCTAATTTTTACTTTTCAAATAGCTTAACAGTGGTTTGTAGGATGCTCATCGAAGACACTTTATCAAAACACTTGAAACATATACAAATTGTGTGATTGTAGGACATTTGTCAAAGACACACATGTCAAAGAAATAATTTCAAACCCACTTAAATGTCATGTCTTCTTTTATTTATTTCCACACATAGTATAAATAGGGCTTGTGAACTTCGTAGGGTGTAAGATAGAGGAATAGGGAAGTATGTTCTTTGCTACTTAGAAGTAATGCCCAAGAGCAAATAAAAAACCTAGACACCTTTGAAAGATGATATGCAAGGGAGGCAAGTAAGTTAGTGGTTCTTTGGTATGAGTCATTCTATGAAGGGATGATGATTTCCTTTTAGCGAATCAAAATCTTGAGAAAGGAGAACTCTGCATCGATTAAGCTAACTCGGTGATGAATATGTCTTGCATGTTTGGGCAAGGTGATGAGGTAGAGCAATATGCTCTTTCCCCTTGAGGGAAATCATGTTTTTTTTTTTTTGAAAGTGCATATTGTTTTGTCTACTTTCTAGATCTGTAATCATATTATAGGTTCTATAGATAGAAATATTGCTTTTAGAAATAGGCCCTAAATTGGCAAGTGGCTACCAAGTGCCTAAATCATTCATTAGGGGGGGTTCTTTCATTTTTCTTGATTTCTTGGAGGTTACATTGATTAGTCCATCATAGAAGAGGAAGATTTCATTTATTTGACCCCAGAAAACTATCAAGAATGGAGTCAACTTGTTATCAAATATCTTAGTCAGTACAATTCACTGCCATATGCAAGAGATCTTGAGTATAATGTTGACTAGATTGAAATTGTTTTCCATACTCTCTTTCTATTTATGGATGCTGACATTCTAGATATAATGTCTGACATTAAGTCATCTAATCCATATGTGTTTTGGATACATCTTTGGGATACCTATGGAGATCCAAACATTCCTCCATTCCTAGAAGATCTTTTACCTCCAGTTGCAACTGACTCCTCTTCAGATGAGATCACACCTTCAGCTCCTATTGCTCCTACTAATCCTTTTCTAGCCATAGATGCTTTGGATTTAGTACAATAGGATACTATATGTCTTCCTACTTTACCTTCATGAAAAGACTTCCTTTTCACCCTTACAAGCTTGTTCATGGAGTCTCACATTAAAGATGTGGGAGACATTATTGATGACATCCATCTTCTTTTTGAGGTAGATACTTCATCCTTTGTCATAGTGATAGATTCATGTACTTCAACACTACAAGGTACTCATGGTCTTCTAGGTGATGATTTTTTGCTAGACATTTCAGCTCTATTCTTGGAGTCACACACAACAGATATGGGAGACTTTCACGATGATCTATCACTTCTCTTTGCTGAGGTTGATTCTTCTATAGTTATTGCACATTCTCAACATGATCAATCTTTCTAGGTTGACATGATTGTGGATACATATGTATAGCATTTGTAGGAGGTCTCTTTCACATTTGAGAAGACTATTGGTTTCCTAAAGCACATTCTAGATCTCTCCTTGTTCAATTTGCACTTCTCTTCAGTATTTTTGTAGGAAGCTATCATCAATGTTGATATAAAGACACTTGAACAAGTTTCAGAGACACCATTCATCATAGAGATTCCTTCTCCATCCAGGGGATGCATCTTCCTTGTACCCTTGCTCTTGTTCCTTCCAAAGGGGAGGAACATCATCCAACAGTCATGGATCAACTTCTACAAAAAAGCATATTTCACTGATCGATACACTATTTTTGGGGGGAAACTGCCTCGTCTCCTTCTTCTCCTTTTTGGGGGAGACTTTTTCCTCTTAGGAGTTTTTGTCCTTCTCCTTTTTTTCTCTTGTATATACTCAATGTATGTCATAATGGGGGGTCTTGATTACTCCACCCATCAATACATCTTTTCATCTCTCTTTTTGAGGGAGGGTTTTTCCCATGAGGTTTTCTCTCATTCCCTATTTTTGAGAGATTTTCATATCATTATGTACATGGGTACCTAACATGGCCTCGTAATCAGGACCCATCCTGCATTAGTGAGCTTAAGTGCATTCCCCTAAGTTGCACTTAAGAGGGGGTGTTGGTGTAAATAAATATTTACTATTTACATTTACTTAAGTTTACTTAGGTTAATGCATTTTTTTTAATATTATTTATTAGTCACCTAGGAGTATGCGTACTCTTGTGAGTTGTCATGTTGACAACACTAGAGTTTGCACCTCTTTTATGTGCATGGTGTTAATAACAAAGGAGTTAGTACACTGATTAAGCACATGGTGTCCACAACCTTCATCCACTCATCTAGAATACTGGATAAGTTGTGTTCTTGGTTATCAATGCTTATCTTATCTTTTGGTTCTTTCTAAAGACATTCTAGGTGCTTCCTAAGAGGCCTTTATATACATGCACTCCTAGTGTGTTTATACATCATATACTGAATAGAGAAATGTATGAGGACATACTCTGATTAATTGATCATATCCATTTTTGGTCTATAGTTGTTCTTGTGTTAGAGTTCTTAGTTCCTAGGTGATTTTTTCCCTTAGGCAAATTCTTACAGATCTGAACCAGTAGTTTGAGTCACCCTTTAGAGGGCCTGCTAGAGCAATCCAACTTTTGAGAATGACTCAAGTGAGCAACTCCTTTTGTCGAAGATTCCACCTCACTATAATAAAGAAACTTTGTTGAGAAAAAGACTCCAAAGCCATATTAATTTCCTCTTCTTCATTATGATATTGCATATCAAGAAGATGCTCTATATCCTATACTAGTCAGTGCTAGCCCTAGTCATGCTAGTCAAGTATGTGCACTTACAGATGTTGGTGTGGGTTGTTGGCCTCAACTTTTCTTGTGAAGCTACTGGGGGTTAATATGAATAGAAGCCAAGTAAAAAAATTTTAGTTAGTTGCTACGTAGTTCACCTCTGAAAGGGGGCATAATCTTTATGCATGGAGGAGGAAGAATCTCTCCTATAGATACTCACCATAGGTATGTACCTAGGCATTAGAAGGTGGTATATGAACTTGATCCACAAGGGTTTTTATTTAGTGTATATGTTATTGAGCCCTTGGAATACACCAAAAACATAGATGCTTTCTAGTGGGGTGACACAACTATGTGAGGTGAATGCATACACATAAGTTGTGAGAAAAAGGTTTTTCCTTCTCTACCATTTTTGGTTTTAGGGATAGAGTGTGTCCTTTTTGAGTGTTAAAATTGTCCAAACATATCAAAAAAACTAAAGGTCAAGACTCCCCCTATCCATTTGAGTTTCTTTGCCCTTGTTTGGATTGTTTGTGACTACTGCTTGTTTCCCGTGTTTATCTAAAAACAACTATCTTTTTAAAAACCAATGTTGTCCAAAACTTGAAAACCATCTTGCTATCTATCTAAAATCTATAAACACAATCAACAATTTGTCTAGAACTATCTGAAATTTGCAAAATCTCTTCAAACTTAGTCAAATTTGTTAGTTTAGTCCACTTTCTCACACCCAATTTTGCAAAATTTCATGCGAGAACTTTTTCTATTAGCACTTCCTCGTGTGGCTCTATCCAAGTTTTTGTGTAGCCCTTTGTGAATCTCCACACAAGATTTTGTAGAATACTATCTTTTTATGCCAGAATTATGTCCTTTTGCCAGTTTGTCAACTCCTCGCATGACTTTGTGCAATTCCTTGTGCAAGAAAATTGTCCAAAATTTATTGTTTTGAGTCTTCACCTAGTTCTTTGTACTTTTTTGTGTGGTTCCCTAGGAATCTTCATACAAAATCTTGTCCTCTAAAATGTCAAACTGTCTCTCAGAGCTATCTGCACTCTAAGTCTAATCTATATTTACAACATTTTTACTAATACTTTTTCTACAAGTAGTGTCATAAAAATGACTTCTTGCTTAGCTGACAACTTGTGATCTATATGTGGACTAGTCTCCTCTCTCAGTTATCTTGTCCTTGTTCTTTCATGTTTGTTATAATTTTTGTCATGATAGTCATAATCTTTGGTTGTTTTAGCCATTACTTAGGCAACTCGTACCTATGTATACAACACTTGTATCTCACTTTTTGAGACTATGTTCTAGTGTGGTGTAGTGCTTCTTGTGTTTGCAGTCTATACCTTGTCTATTTTGATTTGAGAGATACTTGATCCTCTTATTTTGTACCTTATGATGACTTGAGGGTCGAATGTTATACTTTGACTCAATTTCATAGATACCATGCTACTATGCTATTCAATTTATCATTTTTCATGTTGATGCTATTTTGAGATGACAATAGATCTATGATGATATCTGGTTATATGGTTTTTTTGGACATATTTGATGTTTATGTTATGAGATGAATTTTATGCTATAGTTATTTACCTCATTCTTGTATCTTTATGCTTTCTACAAACATGAGTGATATAAATAGATTAAATAGGTATTTTAATACATGTTTCTTTGGCTATGATATTATATGCAATTGCACTTGATCATGTGTTTTAGTGTGTAGCAATTATATCCCTAGTAGTGGCACATGGAGTTAGTGATTTAGCTGTTCATATTTTTCCAATGTCATCCTTGTATGGTTGACATACCCTTATTTAGTTATTTAAATCTAAATCTTTCTATGATTAGTAAATCTGAACTCATCTGCATTATGTGACCAGACTAGTAAACATGTTTGTGCATTTAGAAGTTCACATTTGTCATAAAAGTGTTTAGTGATTTTCTATGATTTTGGGTTTTCGAGTTTCAAATCTTTTTGAATTTAATTTCTAGTAGCTTTACCTTAGGTGAATTTCCATTATGGATAATAACCTATTTGTGTTTGGCTTGATTCAAAGTTTAGCTACTCTAGCTAGCTAATTTCCAGAATCAACTATTCACTTGAAAAGTGAATTCATTATTCACCTCTCACTTTTTAGAATTTGGAATTTGAGAGCCATTTTGGAAATCCTCTTCTAAAGAATTCTTATTTTGTTCATTCTTAGAGCTATGAGCATGGGATCTTTGCGAGGTTGGTCTTGTTGGATTTGGCTCGAGGTGTTTATGCTTTGCTATCATTTTCAGCAGATTTGGCACTTGATTTATTTTATTGTGCGAGTTACTATTTCTGCTCCCCTTTTGCTATCAGGTAGGGCTTTCTCATTTTATTGTTTTCACTCTATTTTAGCTTTTAATTTTTGCAACAATTTGTTAGGAGGCTAAGAACTAGTGTTCCCCTTTATTTCTATTTGCTAGTTCTACCTAGTTGGTTGGGTATGAATGTTTTCCCTATTTTTGAAATGGGGATTTGGGTTTTTGAGCTGTTATGCTAGCCATTTTTGCATATGATGTCTGATTTCATTTATTTTTGGATTTTCAAGGTTTTTACACCCAAATGCCAAATGGATTTTAATTTCAATTTTTTTTCAAATTTGAGGTTTTTGCCTCATTTTGCATGATGCCCTATTTTCTCAAGTTTTCTTGGCATAATGTGGTTCATGGACTTGGATGATCTATTTGGATATTCGTCAGACCACCTTTGCACTTTATGTTGAATTGGGATGCATGTAGCATTCGTCATCCTGATTATGATTTTAGTTGATTGAATTTTGTTTTTGTTCTCATCCTATCCTTGTGTATGATCTTCATGATGGTGGTGCATCGCGCACGTGTACATCTATTGGGTAACTTGTGGGGCCCTATCTTTTGTGGTACTTCTAGAAGTTGTGATCATTTGGGATGGGCTGGGAATTTGCATGCCTACAAGCACTCATCATTGGATGAGCATGGGTAGGGTAGGGCAGCATATGGAGGGGGCTTCTATCTTGTAGCTCATCATTCATGGTGTCAGAGGTTGGTAGAGGGAGCTTTATATAAGTGATAACTAAATAAAACATCAGGAGGTAATAACATTAAAGATAACAAAATAGTACTTTATTGTATGAGCCTTTAGTTGAGGAAGTTGAGTCATAGTGTATGAGCCTTCCATTGAGGGATTTGATTTTGTACAAATCTGAGCTTGGGCTTTTCAATGCCAAGCGACTCTCCATGATGTTAGTCCCTACATAGTAGCCCATTGAGATGTTTGACTAGGACCTGTAGTTTATGCAATGTATTTGTCTTTGGTTCAGTCATCATATTGCTTGGCATGTATGTTAGCCATGGATGTTATCTCCATCATCACAGTAGATATGGAGCTACGGGTGCCACATGGTTGGGAGGCATAGCTACCTTCACTACTACTATGGACCAGTGTACAAAGATGGTCTTATATCCTAGTGTGACTGCTACTAGATGTGTTCACTTGGTACTTTGTTTTATGGAATATGCTTCTTGTAATTTATGCTTTCATTGGGATGTTGTTTATCATGTTTAGATGATCTTAGTTTTGATGCATTCCTTATTATGATGATTAGCATGTGATAGATGATGTTATCTACTTGCAGGTTTATCTTCTATTGTACTACTAGCATGTTAGATTTTCTTATGCCTTTAGTTATTAGCATGTTTAGTGGTGATGTCCCTATCATGATAGTACTGATGATTTGATTAGTGGGTTGGGATGTTATGCATGGGGGATGGCGAGGGCCCATGATGGCCTTATCATGCCAATAATGGTTGGGAGGAACCATGTACTTAGTTTGGTTATTTTAGTACATTGTAATGTTATTTCAGTTATTGCGATGTTGCTTTAGTCCTTTGCGAAGTTCCTTCTATACTTTTACTCTTATTTGTTAGATGGTTAGATGTTGTCTTTTTGTATTTTCTTACTCAATTTGAGGGTTCTTGCCTTGATATGTGGATCTAGTACTCCCTAGTGTGGAGGTTGTGAACTCTATTTTAGTTCTTTATTTTTCCTTCAAGTGTTTTTCTTTATTTTTCGAGGTGACCATTCATCAACATGGTGTGACACAAAATTGTATCGCATGCCCATTGAAACTATATTGTGTTTCCTCTAATTCTATCACATGCCTCTTGGAGAAATATTGCATGATACTGGAAAGTATCGTACCTCCTTGTAAGAAATTTCATATGAAACCCTTAAAGTGTTGCACCCCTTCAGGATAAGTATTACCCAATCCCTAAAAATGTCACCTTCCTTCTTTAGAAATTTTGTAGGATACTTTTTTGTGCTATATTAAAGTATCACCTGGTTTTTGTAAAAACCTATGTGGGTGGGAAGCGTTTTGGTCTGGTTTGAACTTTTTGAGAGTTGATTCAAATACTCTCTTTGGTGTTCTTCAACCCTATGGTGTCACATTTTGGATCTAGGGTGTTTCTATTGTAATCCAATTTTTCTTCTTTTCATTGTAGTCCTTTGGGGTTTAAGATATATCATTTACATGTAAGTTGTCAACTTATACTTAAGATATATTTTAACATATTGAAAAATTCATTTGAGATGGTTTTCACACCTCTATGGGCTAAGATAAAGATTCTAGGAAATTTAAGGGCTTTAGAATTCAAACTTAGCCAATTTTTAGGAGTCTTCTTGATCTTTTAGCTTGGTTGATCTCTTATGCTTTCTCCTTTGTGGTTTTGGTAGTAGTGGCATTTGGAGATCTATTGGTGTTGGATTGTGTGTTAGTCTTCTATTGTGATCTTTATGATCTGTGTATGATTGTTGCTTTGTGCTCTTACTCTTATTTTAAAAAAAAAATTATCTTTCTTGTATTTCATCCTTGTTTCCAAGGATCTCTGAGTGGGGCATTACATGTGGTCCTTGTCTAGGTTTTTTCTTTTTGTCCTTGTCTATGACTATGGTAACAAGAAGTGAAAACATGTTTTATCCTCTTAGACATAGACAAGGTAGAGCTAGGGGTCATAATCATGGTAGAGGTTACTTCTTAGTTTATACATGGTGTATCTCTAGTTCATCTAGTGAGGAGTCTTCATGATTTCCTTCACATATCAGATCACCTTGTGCTCAAAGAATGTTTTCCATAAACCTACAACAAACCAAGAACCCCTTGTATCAAAAGTATCTTGAAACTACAAAAGTTCATATGTCTCCAAACAACTTAGTTGAATTCTTATTTAGGGGACCTTTCCAACCAACATACACTAGAACTTATCACATTCCTAAAATGGTTGATCAAGAACTAGAACATGAAAAACATAGTAGAGACCAAGAGCAACATAGGAATGGAAGACATAAGGAACTGTTTACTAATGAGAATGAGGAAGAGGTAGAAATAATTCCTAAACACATAAAACATGTCACAAGGACAAAAACTTCTAGAAATTCATGGAAATCTTGCTTAATGATGAGAAAGAGAAATACTTTCTAAAACTTTCTCAAGAGGGAGCCAAGCTACCTCATCACTTTAATGTTGAAACTATTATTACACCTGAAGAGGAAACTAAAACTTCTAAATTCCAAAAACAACTGAAGATCATGCAAAAATAGTTAGCCAAAATGATGCATGATAAAGACAAACCTACAAAATATACACCTTATATGCTCTTTGTCCATTTCCTTTTGAAAATAGTATAGACATGCCTCCTTTTCCAAGAGGGGTTGAGTTACCTAAGTATGATAAATAATTTGGAACTTCCAATCCTCAAGATCATTTGTGAGAATTTTGTGCCTTATCTATGGAATTTATGCATAACTAGACATATCTCATGCATCTATTCCCAAGAAGTTTAGGTGGTTAGGCTATGGAGTGGTTTTCATGCTTGCCTACTGGTATCAAAACATTCAATGAGATTGATAATCTATTTGTCCAATAGTACTCTCACAACATACAACACCTACTTAACATACAAGACTTGTGTAACCTTAAACAGAAAGTTGGGGAGCCATTCCTCACATTCCTTTAGAGATGGAGACAATTTTACACCAAATATTCATGAAAGATTCCTAAAATGGAAAATCTTGACATCTTCATTGATAATCTTTTACCTGACTTTGGGTATAGAGAGATGAGTCAAGTTTATAGGTTGTTTTGTTTATGATTTTCTAAGTATAGACTTGAATATATTATGGTTTTTCATGAACATGATATAGTCTTTTATGTTTATAAGTTTTAACTATATGTATATTTGATTCTTATGAAACTTAAAGACAAAACTGAATATATATATCTAGATTAATGAATGTCATGGTAAATCTATTATATTTCTTCTCTAGCTTTAATGGGTAGACCTCTTGTAGTTGTGTGATAAGGCTACATTAAAATAGGGAAAACTTATTATGATCTATGCCTTAGATTTTTTTTTTGGATTTTGTTTTGTTAACCTTTTGTAGGAAGAATAAGTCAAGCAAGGAGCATGGACTAAAGGATGAGTGGGTATCTCAAGCTGGGTGACTATTTCAGAGTTCATTATAGCTCCACTCCTTCCATCACTTTGTGGTTTTTGATTTAGTCTAAGACAAATCTAGTTGCCAAGTGTTCCTATATTTCTAAAGCATTGAATGTGATTTATCTTGTATAAATGATTTTGTTGCTCCTAAAACTAAAATTTTTTATGATATGTAATGGAAGACCTAGTTTGTAGGCATTCTATTTTTCCTAGTTTCCTTTAAATAAGCTTGAACTTATGTTTCTAGGCTAGTTAGATGTCTTGAGAAATTTATGTTGTCATCAAGCAGTAGAGTAAAGAATCTTGATATTCTATATTGTGCCCATGTTTTATTGAATTAATACATGAAAATTCTTCACTTCAATCTCTAAGTTATAATTCATTCACACTTCCATAGGGGCTGACATGGAAGGTGAATTCTTTGTTCATGCTTAAGTAGAATTTAGTTAAGTTTCCTTTATGTTGGTGAGTACTATTGTTCTTGCAGTCACTGGTAGTAGAACCATTGATTGTATCCTACAACATAGGTTTGTTTCCAAAGAATTATTTATTTACTGATATATTTTTCCTTCAAGATGAGAATTAATCTATAAGTTTAGTTTGTAGTATAAGTTTCCTATAGCAAATGCTTTTACCTTAGTAGTGATGACTATTAAGAAGAACTAAAGCATAAAATTTGCATTCACTATCTCAAGTTCACATTCCCAAATTGATTCATTAAATGAGTTGAGTATGATGTTCTAAGTAGAAACATGATAAATTTCAACAATGAATCATTTTTTAAGGGTGTCCAATCCTTTTGTTACTAGGATATTATTCTAACCAGTCATTTTTGGTGTCATTTTTGAGGATGGTGTCAATTTAGTTTGACCTAGAATTCATTAAGTTAGTTTGGATTTTTTTTAATTTTTCATGCATAGGTGTAGGGACCATCTTGGGTGATTCCTACCTAATCTTAATCAAGAACAACCATTTGAGTTTCTCCATCTAGCACTTGAGGAAACTCAATTAGAAATTTCACAAGAACAAGAACCATTTGAGAACATGTTTGTTGATGCCAATGACCAATTTCCTTCACCACCATCATCTAAATAATATTTTTCTTAACTATTCTAGAGCTACTATTAAGAAAGGAAGAGGCTTGAGAGACATATCTCACAAGTCTAATGGAAAAGGTGTGTCCAAAATGGAGTTATCTAATATGTTGTCAGACTTCAAACAAGACATCATTAACAATGTTGTTACTCAATTGGATACAATAAAAGCAAGGAAAAAGAAAGTTAAATTTGATGCAATTATGGAAAAATATTTTTTGCATTGTAGGGAGAAGAAAAATAATTGGTGGTGCAAGTTTTTGGTAAGCCTAGAATATTAAACAATACCTACCGAGTTCAAAGTCATTGATGAGAATGGACAGGTCCTCTACATTGCCTAGTGAAGCCCATGGGCTCTGGGACTAAGTATTCCCCAAGATCCTCTTCAAAATTTTAATATTAATAATGCATGGAAAAATCAATAACATAGTGAATTTAGTGGATATAATAGTTGGAAACAGCCCCAATAGAGGTGGCAACAACCACACAATCGGTTTAACTAATCAAGCCAACAAGCTTTGATGCCACCACCTTAGTGGCAAGCCTCGATTCCTCCTCCACATCAGCCTATTATTACCAAATTTGAGGATACTTCACTAAAGCTAATTAGGATACCAATCCAACCTGCTACTCTAGCTGCTTTTGTAGCACAAGAACCTCCATTTCCTCATAGGTTGAAGGAACACATTAAGATGATGGAGAACCAGATAGTATTGAATTTTCTTACCCAACTAAAGAAAATGATAGAAAATATTCCTTTTTTAGGTGCCATAAAAGGAGTACCTCGATATACCAAAGTTATCAAGGAAGCTTACATAAAGTAGATCAGAAGAAAGAGGAAAAATCCTAAAACCATTCATGTCCTAGGTTAGTTATCTGATCTCATGTTGGAGAAATTGACAATTCCAAACTATTTTGATCCTAGTAGTCCTATGGTAACAATCATTATTGAAGGAGTACAAGTCCACAATTCCCTAGTTAACTTAGGTGCTTCCATAAAAGTTATGACCAAGGAAGTAACATCTCAGTTACATATCATCGATCTTAGGGAAGCCCCCACCATCCTTTAGTTTACTAATAGTTCTATCATTACATTTGATGTGATGGTAGAAGATGTTATGGTCACCTTGAATTCTTGGGAGTGTTTATTTGTATTTTTTGTCCTTTCCCCCAAAGGCTAACATGGGAGGATACCCAATAATCCTAGTCAGACCTTGGATGGCTACTCCTGATGCCCATATAGCTTGTCACTCTACAAAAATGACTATATTTAATGGAGTCAACACTAAACCTCTGACTCTATATTTCCTAGCTCAACCTTTGTTACAAGATGATCAAATCATCTGGCTAGATTTGGATGATATTAAACCTGAGTTTAATCCCATTCATCAGTTAATGATGATATCTATGGAACCTTTTATAGCTTCTAGGGGAGAAGATGAAATCATTTCATCCATCATTTTAAATAAATATGGAGAGGAAACTTAAGTGTGTTCCCAAGGGAACTATGTTCTTTAACACTTTGTTACCCCCTATTGATGCTCTGTAGTACTCAAAAACTTCAATATTTCTTCACACCTTACTACCACATGAAATGGAGTCTTTCCCAATTGCTCAACTATCCATGGTAGAAAAGGTCACCAAGATAGAGGTCAATTTAGGAAGGGAATTAAATGTAGTTAGTACTTTGACTTTCTCTCAATGGTTAGAAGTCCTGCAACTTCCTAAAAAGAATCAATCAACCTTTTCTTGGGATTAAACTAACATGAAATGCTTAGACCCTAAGCTTTGCACTCACAAAATTTATATCAATTCTGAATTTAGACATAGTCACCAACCTCAGTGTCAGGTAAATCTAGCTCTTAGGGATATGGTCAAGAATGAGTTGCAGAAGTTGTTAAATGTCAGCTTTATCTATCCAATTTTAGATAGTTAGTGGGGTATTCCCTCTTGTTTTAGTACCTAAGAAAGGAGGGAAGTGGAGAGTTTGTGTCAACTATAGAAAGCTTAACACTACCACTAGAAAGGACTACTTTCCCTTACCATTCATAGATCAAGTCCTTGATAAGATTACTAAAGAAAGAAAATTGCTAACTGGTGATAACAATGTTGCTAAGTTCCTTTATGAATTCATCTTCACTAGATTTCGTGTACCAAGGGAGATTCAATCTAACCAAGGTCCTCAAATTATTTCTAATCTAATTACTACTCTAATGGAGGAATACAACATCAGGCATGGTAAATCTTCACAAAACCAATGCAAGCAATGGCATGACAATTATGTTCAGGTCAAAGTTTTTTCTATTGGTGACTAGAAACTCCTTTATGACTCTACATTTCAGGATAATCCTAGCAAACTCCAAACCAGATGGATATCGTCATATGAAATTATTGCAGTTTTTTCAAATGGAGTGGTCCAACATCTCCTAATGAGTTTTTTGCTCATTTTCCTTCCTCATTCTAGTTGTTCTTGTTACTATCATAATAAACACTTTCATTGTGAAAGTTGATTCTCCATAATAAATATCTACTTCATTTCTTGTCTTCCACCCATCCATCTCATCATTTTGTTCATTCATGGATAGCAACTGTCACCTCACCAACACTTCCAATTTGCACACATTCCAAGGTATGCAATATTAATTTACTTTTCCAATGTTTTTTTGTATCCCTTGTCACCACTACAAGTGGAGGACCACTTCCACTATTTTAGTTGGGGGGAGTTATATTATTTTTGTCATTATATTTATGCAATCTTTTTATTTATTCTTTTCCCTTGTCATACTTTCATTTTCTATTAACGATGTAACATTTTTGCTATGTGTTATTTTTCGCACTTATTAAACTAAGGTGGCAAGATATGTTATGTATGAGTTCAATGGAATGTATTTATGAGTATTTATGAAATGATAACATGGAGATTTATATTTATTTTACTCATAGTTCTTATTTCTTGAGCTTCACTACTCTAGAAATTTCTAGATTTGAACTCATCTTGTAACTTGTTGTTTCAAGTTATATTAGTTTTTTTCATTATATTTTCGCAATCTTTTTATTTATTCTTTTCCCTTATCATACTTGCATTTTCTACCAACAATTCAACAATTTTGTTGCATGTTACTTTTCACACATATTAAACTAAGGTGGCAAGATATGTTATGTATGAGTTATGTGGAACCTATTTATGAGTAATTATAAAATAATAATACATAGATTTATATTTATTTTACTCATAGTTCTTATTTCTTGATTTCATTACACTAGAAATTTCCAGATTTGAACTCACCCTTTAACTTGTTGTTTCAAGTTTTCTTGTCCAAATTTTTGGTTGTCTATTATTCTCTCCTACAACTTTTTTTTGGGTACCTTAGAAATTAGACAATGGGAGGAGACTTGATTTGAAGAGAGGCTACTATGCATAATACATTTCTTAAAGACCAAAATTATAGGTCATATTTTTAAGCAAGGGGATGGACAAATTATGTTCAAATGCTAACTAGATAGGATGACAAGGTTGTGTTTCAATTTCTTAACTCCTTAAAGAATGAAGTGGAAATAGTTAAAGGATTGAAGGTGCCATTTTCTCAGACAGTTTTGGTTGGGAATACCATTGGAAGGTGAGGAATTTATAGAGAATCTTGATCCAACTTCTACTAGGGGTCATTTTACTCTACATGGGGATCCAAACCTTGATATTAATAATAAACAAGGTATTGTTAGACTATCACTTCCTAAGCTATTTCCACAATATGTGGTTTTTATCATTAAGTATTTAACTTGTGAAGGGAAACACTCATTTCTACATGTTGTTCATTTTAAATTCTTGAGTTGTTTAAGGCATGATAACAAATATATCAATGTTCTTAGTTTTTTATTTGGTATTTTGTCAAAACAAGCCATACTAGTACAAGAGGGTAGTGAAACTTTGTCTCCCACCATTGCTTAATTAAGCTAATAGTGGAAAAAACTTTAAAAGAGCAGTAAGATATTTCCTAGGAGAAGTTTCTGCTGCAAGGGTTTAAGGAGCCTACCCCAAAACTAGTTAAGTGTAGATTAGGTCAAAGGGTTCAAAATGCTAAAGGAATTAGAAAAATCTTTATCAAAATTGGACAATGTTCTATTGGGGTTTGAAAAAACTATTGAACAACAAAATGCTCAATACCAAAATGAGATTACTCACACAACCTAAGGATTAGCCAATTCCTATTAACAATTATATGTGCACCCCATTTGGACCCAACTTCAACAACACCAAGGGTGGTTTTCTACTCTTTAGGCTCTACAAAACTAGGGTGGGTATACCAAGGGATGATTCAAGACTGGAAAACATTATATGAGAATTATTTTAGTTTCATTCTGATTTTCATCTCAAAACCTCAAATATGTGCATAATTCTTGACAATTTGATAAACACATCCCATATAACAAATCTAGCCAAAATTCTTCTATAGATCTACACAAGTTCTTAGCAATAATGGCTAACTAAACCTAAAAGATTCCATGCAAACAAGCACCGGCCAACTTTGAAGATCTTTAGGAAATAAAAGTAAAATTGATTATAATTCTACATTTGAAAACCATTTATGACATATTTCTCTTCCAGTTGAATCAATTTGACTAGTGCCTAATCCATTAGGTTTTAGAGTCTACCACAAACTCATAGATCTAATTTGTTGCCTTACAAAAAATATTATCAACAATTCTTATTAGAATTCATCATTCAAAAAATCCTTCCTACTACTATAGCAACCTTATCAAATTCATCAAAACCTTTACTTGATCCATTGAACTAATAGTAGTGGTGAACAGATATACAACCTAAATGGATTGCATTCAATTTCACAAGCCTTTACTCATACAATATGAAGATAACTAAGTAACTAAAAGCAAACAAAATTCAAAAAGAATTGATATGGGGACAACTCATAATTTGTATTCATTTTCTTTGAAAATTGTATATATTTGCAGTAACTTAGAATGACCTTAGGAAGAAACATAAATATTATTCTATATTAATGCATTCTCAAGAACTAACAGAGATAATACATCATAAAACTTGCTCCAAACATTGGATCAAAAACAAACTAAGTATATCACCTAGAAAACATTAGAAATCAGACCATTCGCTAGCCCTAGAATCTCACTTATATAATGTGAGATGCAAAAAGCTATAGGCTAAGAGAAACTGACAAGTGTCCTTTTTAGGAGATAATTACATACACCTATCACAAAATGACAAAAATGTGAATAACAAAAAGGCTAATACATCGAACATTCCTTTGTGGGTCCCTCTTCTGTTATTCTACTTGAATAGATAAAAGTGTTACCATCTAAATCTTTAATCATTCTGATTCCTCAGAATAAGTGGCCATCAAGTTTGAAAGAGATGAGTCATCTCTAATTACCTACATACTTACTTTAATTTGAGGATTTTCCTTGTCTTCATCATTTATTGTAATGGTAACTTTTACTTTGGAACCTTCTTCTTCATCATCATCCTCCACCTCATCATCTCCTACTATCTATTCTCTAGACATAAACTTTTCCTTCAACCATTCTGTTGGGAATCAAAATTGTAGCCCCGATTTTGAGTACCATTGAAAAAATTGAGCCCTATAAATGCATATGTACTTGGCTATACCTTTGAGCCCCATGAGGTGTTTAATGTTTCTAACACCTTTCATTCAGTGCATCTGCATGTTCCATAAAGTTAAATTGACATTCTGAGCCATTTTGTGAAGTCTTGTTTTGAGCTAGGTCCAAATCTGCATTTTCACCTGTGTCAAACAACGATAGGAGGCTGTGTTTGCAACTGAATATCTTGCACCCAGAAACATTTTATGATTTTCCACTTTAAGAATGTCTAGTGTCCATACCCGAGAACCTATGTTTTAGATTTTGAGTCATTTTGAGTTTGTTTGACTAGGTTTTAAATCCCTTAAAGTTGGTCAGTACCCAATGTCATGCTGATATGAAATGTTCAGAATTCAGGGAAGCCCTGCTTGACGTGCTATAATTTTGACCTAGTTGATAGAAATAAGAAAATTATTGTTGTGTTGCATTGTAGATGTCAAAGAATTGTTAAGTTTCAAGTTTTAGCTCATGACGAATCCATTTGATTAGTTTTCAAACGTGATTCCAAATGCAATTTCTATCTTTTTACTGGTGTCATAAAGTGCAGATTGATTGGAACCACTGTTCATGATGCTATAACTTGAGATCCAAGATTGTCTAGATCAAATGGATTGCACCATTGTGTTGTCCACTAAAAATACTCCAATTGTGTCAGTTTTTACATCTTGATGAATCCACCTACACACTTTTTTAGGTTAATTCCATTTGCAAAAATTGCTTTCCTGCTAGTGTTTCCAGGTTGCAAAATCCAGGTAGCTCACTTTGACCAATCGCCATTTGTGCCCTATTATTCATCATGAGCCCAAATCATAGATCCATATTCTCTTCATGACAAAGAACCAATGCCCTAGTTTTTGTCTTCCCAAGTGTTAGTTTACCCAATTTTTGAAGCCAATTTTGAGCCCAATTTATTGTTTTCTGACACGTTTACTTGTAGGTAATTCTGAGAGGTCAACTTTTATAGCAAATATCTTTTGACCTTAACTTCATAATGAGATGATATTTGATAGGGTAAAAGTATGTGGGATAGAGAATCAGTGTGTCTAATTTCAGAGCTTGGTCAGATGTTCAGGTTAGTATTTAGAGCCAGCTGATAGGCCCTGTGAGCTGAAAGTTGCAGTTTACAGAAAGATATAAGATGAGTTTCAAATTGGTTTTGAGTGATTGATTTTCGATAAAATTAGTGCTAGATAGTTAATGGATTTTTTTTTAATATCATTTGTTTGAAAATGAAATTTTTTTTTAGCCGGACCCATTTTGGGGCCCAGTGAAATGATATCAGACTGATATGGTGTTTAGAGATGAGGATACTATGATATGAGGATATCATAGCATGAAGTTAAATTGGTCAAAAGGATTCCATCAATATGCACTTATCATCAAGTACTTTTGCATAAGATGATTATGAATTTCTTTAAAGTTCTAGAAGGATTGATGAAACCAAGTGTTCACATACAATCTTCTTAGGCAGTTAATATCAAGCAAGTTCATGAGGGTATTGACTTTTTCTTTGGTAATAGGAGCTGCCATGCTTCAAATTTTGTGAACTTTTGGGTAGTGTGGTGCCTACTTTCAGTCGGAATGATAATCAGCTGATATTATAGGATTCAAAGAATAATACTTATAATTGCAAGTATACTTCCTTTGTTCAGATTTGTCCTCTTGTTTTGTGCACCAAAGTAAGTACTAATATTATGCTGCTCAATCCATTTACCTCAAGGCATGCATTTATGGATGTAAATCAATATTGGAGGGTGCCTTTCAGAGCTCTTCTTTGAGGCAGGTAGTTGGTAGAGTATATTGTTTTGGATATTGAGGCTAATGTAGGTTTGATTATTGTGGGTGATTTGAAGTATTCACTAGTAGATGCACAAGTTGTTTTTGTTTCAAACTTTGGGAAGAATGACACAATTTTCAATCTTTGAAGTAAAACATTATGCCTTATAGTTGTGATTGAAAGTAAGCTTGAAAATGGAGAAACTCTGTAAAATATAACTATTTAATACGTATCTTGTTTCTCTTTTCTTCTTTAAGAAGGAGGATACACGTCTACTTTTGAAGCTACGATGTGAAGAAGGAGTAGGAAGAGCAATGAGAGTTAGTAAAATGAAAGAGGAATCCATGAACCTCATGTAATAAATAGGGGAGAAGCTAGGTGGGTAAAAAAGAGGCCAGATCTACAGCAATAAGAAGCCAACTAGTGAGAATAGAGGGCCTATGTCAATAGCCAGCAAAAACCCATGCATAGTAAAAGATGAAGGCAGCAACATAGGGCTACTACATTAGGAGGGTAGACACCATAAAATTAAAGAAGCAAAAAATCAAAAATAGAGTCAATGCCAGAATAGGGGAGGTGTTAGACTCAGTAAAAACCCATGTATGTTAGAGAAGAACCTCCAATGAAGAACATGTACAGGGTCAACAAAGCTGCCAATGCATGCTAAGACATAGTGCCAGTGTAAAGGAAGAAAAACATATGAAGGAGTCTCCACACAACAAGAAGAAGTCACCAATTACTAAAGAAACTCGTAGAAGAAAAAGGAAAATATAGGCACCTTTAAAGGAACCCGTCCCATACAAGGAGGTATGTTTGAAAAAGATGGCCATCTATCAAAAGAGCTCACACAATGAAAGAATGCAACCACAACAAAGTATGGGTAGATGTTGAGCAAAGGAAAAACATAAAACCAAGGCTAGGTTTGATACACAATAAAAATTCAAACAAGATAGCTCCACACACCACCAAATAGTAGGGAACTTCTATGTATTAGAAATCATGCAGTCAAAGAAAAGCCACAAGTGCCACAAAAAAGGGGAGCTCAATCCAAAGCCACTGTCAAAAGAAGAGACGCTCATGCAAATAGAGAACTAGAAGATTGAGTGGAAGAGGAAACCTAGGCCAAATAAGTTGGAAGCCAATTGCAACTCTAAAGCCATAGGCATATATAAAGGGAGTCCATGGTTTAGAAGCTACCCTCAAAAAATAGGAACATTGAAATGTAAGTGCATAATCGCCATGAGTTTGCAAAGCACCA
Organism: Cupressus sempervirens; assembly: GCA_028749045.1. Lineage (NCBI taxonomy): Eukaryota > Viridiplantae > Streptophyta > Pinopsida > Cupressales > Cupressaceae > Cupressus > Cupressus sempervirens. The sequence goes on from CM053783.1 coordinate 61,736,611, forward strand.
ATGAAAGTGCAGGGTAGAGCACAAAATGATAAAAAGCCAATATCCCACATTCAGTAGGAGAAAAGCATTTGAGCTATTTAAATACAATAGTGTTTGATATGTATTGTGTCTTAAGAAATGGGCCTTTTAGAAGCTGCCGATGGTTTAGTGGGGATTGTGGTTGGTCAAATCAACATAGTCAAAGATAAAAAATTTAATGAAAACACATACCCAGTTGATGATGTCAACAGATGGAAAGGTTGCTTGAAAACTCAAAAATCTAGCACCTTGCTACCTCGCTAGTTAGAAAATCTAAAATTTTTGGCAAGTGACATAGTGAGTTGCCGAAAAACTTAGAAATTTGGTGAGAGCCAAATGAATATGGGTCCCGCTTCTAATGCCATCAATGAACTAGGTAGTGCCAAGTGGTAACTAACAGAGTCATTGAGTGATGATGTGGAGAAATTTGGACCAATAAGAAGGTGCCACATGGCACAAATTCTGAGGTAGGTTGTGACATGGTGGGCAAGTCTTAAGGATGCACTAGATCCCGCCACGTGGTGGATCCAATGCATGTCGCTATGTCACCAAATGGAAGTTTCTCACCTATTAGTATAGTGACATAGCGAGTGCCTAGGTGGTAGGACCAGTTGGTAATGAGGTGGTGATGATGTGGTGCCCAGAAATATAGACCTGAGCTAATCAAAATGTGCCACATGTCACCAATGGTCAAACCAAGTTTGACCCAGATGGAAGATTAAAGGAAATTTCAAAGTTATAAAATTGATTTTCATTTTGTCTCCTATGCACGTACCTACTCATTTTAAATAAAGTTTGAACTTATAACATAGTTCAAACTTTATAATGTGTCAATTTTTTGAAATTTTCAAATGCAATGGAAGCCAAGAATGGAGACCTGATTTTTAGAAGGGCATAACCTGGGCAATTTTTGTCAAAAATGGGCACTCCAATATACCACTAGAACTAGAATGAGACACACTTTTTGAATTTGAAGTCATTTTTTACACAGGTGGTCAATTTGTGTTTCCTGGGGCATTGGTAGTAGAATAGGAAGATTTGATCATTGATCATCAGTAGTGGCTAGGAGGCAGATATAAGAGTTTGTTAGAGCTTGATGGTGAAGAAAATTGACTCTAAAAGGTTTTCTTATTTTCTAGAAGCTAGTTAACTAATTTTTCACTTTTACTATGAGTTCTCTTTGATATCAAAATCAGTTACGATTCTCATCAAGTTTTGAGATATTTGATGCCTTTGAGAGGTAAAATGATGAAAGATTTTGATTTACCTATGGAAGAGAGAGATTAGAGAGAGTCTTTTCAGGGAAAAGAGAGGGAATTTCAAGTGGACACATGTTAGATGCAGAGAAAATCTAGGAATTCTTTCTTCCTATATCATTCTCATTCTTTCTCATTGTATAGGTTCCAGTCTTTTGGAGAAAATTGGCACACTACTATGATACCATGGTTTTGGTTCCAGTTTTGATGCATTCCCAATACTGAGACACCATATTTTTCACCAGAATTCTATTGTAGGAATAGCATTAAGAAGGTTAATACAGATAGTTTAAATCTTTTAGGTTGTTTCATGTTTTTCATTTCATGCATATGATTGTATAATTTCAAGGAAATAATACAAAGAGCAACAGATGATTGAGTTTTAGTTGAATCTTGTCTCCTTTATTAGTAATCTTCAATGTTTTATAATCTTTGACATAGAGCTTAGGTTGTAATTTTAGTCCCTTGAGGTTGTATGTTATTTCATTGTTTCCTATGACTCAAAGGGTTATGTAAATGCTTCAGGGAAATCAACAAGGTTGTGAGGTTACTGATGGGGATATCATGTAAGAATGAGATTTAATTTGAACATTCATGTCTATTTACAAGGTAAATAGATAGATCATATATCTGACTATATAAATAAGTATTAGATATCCATATGTATGCATTTGATTCATGGATTTGCCCAATGGATTAGGCACTGGTCAGCTATAGGATCATTAAAGTCTTACTGCTACATATCTAAGGGTTAGTTGAATTCAACATTATTAATCAAACGTTCTTTCCCTTTCATGTTGAAGAACCTAAATGTGATGCACTCACTCAACTTGTGAATATCATAGGATTTGAAATTTGCTACTATAGAACTATGTTATTACATGAGTTATTAGGAGAAATAAGGGCTTTTGTCTACTTTGAATAGATTCAAGAATATGTTGTGCACTGGTACCATATTAATTGGATCTGAGGTTAACTCGCTTAGGTCTTGTAGAGCCTAAAGTGAAGAAGGGTCAAGCCTTATAGTTGGCCCAAGACTCCAGTCAAGTGTATCTGTCATAGGAATTTTCTAGCCTTAGATGCATCTATCTGGTTTCTTGGTCATTTTTAAAATTGTTAAATTAGGAGCCAATACATTCATTGTAGGTAGTGTCCTCTAGCCAATCAAAATTTAGAACTTCTCTTTATACAGCTACTAAAGAAATTCCATCTAAATCAACAAAATCTTTCCTGACAGTATTATAGAAGAACTATATTTTAACCAATTCCTCATTTTTCATTTCCCACAACAAGTGGCCCGTCTCATTTATAACTTTATTTATTCTTTCACAAAAGGCTTCATCTAGCTCCTTCTTCCATTCTTCCTTTTCCTTTATTTTGTCAATTGTTTTTAAAGCACAAGGGAATAGATGAAATTTTTCCTCAAAATACTTGGAAAAACAAATAATTAATCTTTTTTGGAAAGAATCATGCTTATCATCAAAACCCTGCAACTTATTTAATAAATGAAAGATTTTTTCTATCTGATGATATGTTAGTTGAATAACAGATATACACATAGTAGTGATATCTTTAGTTCTCTCTATCCATTTCTGTATAGTGGGTCTAAATATAGCTTCATTTTGCCTCAATTCATCCCTGATAGCTGAAATCCTCACTAATTGACCAAAAAATGTGGGCCATTCTATCCTATCTATTAAATACATGATACCCTGCCTCAATTTTTCTTCATATTGATTATTAAGTTCTACATACATTGCATATAACTTATTCTTCTCCTCTTCAAAATCCTTTGCAGTATAGAATTGAGGTCTTCCTAGGGTATCAGGTATCTTAATAATTGGTGTTGATTTAAAAGGCTCAAAAGGTGGCCGTGGGGGGTATGAAATCCTTGGTTTACTAGTCTCTCCTAATTTTCTTTTCCCAAGAATCTTCTCCATTTGAGTTACTTTATTTTCTAATGATTGTATTTGCATACCCTTCTCCTCATATGCTTTCAAAACTTCTTCGAACCTAGCATTGAGTTGGAAAATTTATCTTCCTCTTGGCCAAACACCATGCTACCAAATTTTAGCATCTCTGATGCCATCCCAATTATTTGTTTACTACCTATGTCACTAGCCCTAAACACTATCAATGCACCAGTATGCTCTGCAGTGGAAATTTCATGCATTGTGGTATTGTTCCTTTTTTCATTGGCCATATAACAAGGGCTTGGTGGCCATCACTAAAATTGACTCCTCTATAACCCTGTAGTATTTCTTTCACAATCCTTAATTGAACATCCCTCTGTTTCCTTACTGAATAAAAAATAATGGCATTTGCTAGATCCCATTATGATAAAAGGAGGACTCCTGACCATTTAACTATCTGCTTCCCAGCTTCAGGAGAAAATTGAGCAAAATCATTCAAAAATTTAGACTTCACCTCTTCCTTAATATCCGAATCAGGTTTTTCTGGTTGGTCTACCTTTATCCTCTCATGAGTTTTCTCAAAATTTTGCATGTTTAATCTCCACAAAAATAGAGCAAAAGCCCTAGATTTTAAAAAATTCTCATTATCAATAAAATTTTTAGAGGCTTGGGCAACTATCGAATCAATTTCCTTACCTTGGTAATCAACAACAAATAAATCCAAGGAAGGTATAGGAGGTTCTTGTGTTTCTCCAATCTCCAAATCCATGGAGGTAACAATTACATCCCCTTCTCCACTGATTTCACTAACTTGCTCCTTTAAAGATGTTTCATCATCTATCTAGATTGGGGACTGGCTTGGGTAGTATTGTTCTATTTGAGAAGAAGAAGATCCCTACTCTACTTTTTGCCTTTTTGGAGTGTTGGCTACTAATGGAATTCCTGTTATTGGCCTCTGATGAAGGGGTGCTTGTTCCACACTTTGAACCCTCACATAACTTGACCTTCTCCACAAGGTATACTAGCCAGGAGCCATTATATTTTTGCTTCTTATTCTCCCCTGCACCTCTACAGCCTTGTTTGAATAAGCTTTGACATATGCATCCTTCTTCTCAATCATGGCTTGTATGATCACAAAATAATTATTCATCAATGCCTACATCTTGGCTCCCCAATATTTCTTATCCTTCAATGGGTCATACTGGGGCTCAAAAGCATTAATAAACTCTAGGCTTTTGCTAAATACTATCCATTTTTTTTTTCCAATTCTTGTTCTTGCAAAGTGAAAATATTTTTTATTATATCCTCTGGATAATAAACTTGTTGTACCATGCGAGAAGCTTTCAGCGTCTCTCTTAAGAGGTCATAGAATCCTTCAAGATCAATAAATCTAGCATGAGAATCTACCATGTTATATCTATCTAGAAACAAATTCAGGTGCGTCCACCCTTTCCTCACAAAGACAAAATCATGTACCACAGTAACAATTGGAAAAAGGTACCCTTCTTAGACAATTCCCTCTCATCTATAGTGCCTATTTGCCATAGAATCTCAGTTATCTCTATCTTCAAGGACACGTGAAAATACAACACATGTGGCTTCCCCAAAAAACCATATATTCTTATTATAGTTGAAACATTATAAGGGATTATATCGCCCCAATTATGACTAACCAATAGTCCTTGTGCATGGTCCTTGGGTCTGATCAATTCTAACAATGCTTGTGGAATTTTGGGGCTATCCCATTTCAAAAGCAACCTAAGCTTTGATGCAAAGTATCTATCAAATCTCACATAACTGGCATTTCTAGCTTCTAAAGTCATATCTACACTTCACAACTACACTGGATTCCTTTCTCCATCCCTAGTTGTTTCCAGCTCCATATCCTTGGAGAAGAAGGTAAATCCCTTGTACAAGCATACATGCATAAGCAATGAATACCAATAGAATGGTTTATCCACTCTTCCCCATGCTATCCCCACCAGACCATTGTGAATTTCTTTTGCAAGAAAAGTAGCAAAATCTAGAATAGTGCTCATCCCAAATTGAAGAGTTTGGGCCATGATAAGGATAATAAAGCCTGGGATTTGATCAATTTCATCCATCCCAAAAATATTACAAAGAGAAAAATATAATGCTTGAGCTCTAAGGTTGAAATTCCTTCTTAGCAATGGCTGTGGGGTACTAGCTATAATCATAGGCAAATTGCCAATTTTAGCAGCATGCTCTTGCAATGGCCCTTTTTTAGGTAAATCCTTTTTGCATCATACCTTGCTTGAAGGTCATCCATGTCAATAGTTTCATGCACAACATGGTTAGGATTGAGGTTGAAAACCTCACTAATTAATTCAGGAAAAACCTTAAAAATATTCACTCTAGTATGGTTCTTTACCTACCCTATAATTAGATGATATTTCTTGGCCAAATCCATCAGCAAATCACTGTCAAAGAAAATTGTGGGGACTGTTAATTTACCAATGTCAAACTCTCATACATTGCTCATAGTAGTGTCCATTTTTCACTCTAAAAACCATTTCTTAAACAACTCCAAACCCCCCATGGAAACCTGGGCATCTCTTACCCAATTTTCTTTGTCATAAAAACCTTCTACTACAACTACTCTAGGGTGTTTTGGAATGAGTTCCCTCCCCTTAGTTATTTCATGTATCGATAAGGGGAATTTTTCTAGAAAATCATCGTGCACAGAAAGTGTCATATAATCCATTTGTCTAGTGAACTCTTTTTGTGGAGGCAATTTGAATAAAACCTTAGAAATATTATAATAGTAGATACTTGAATTTTGTAAAGAGTCATAGAGTACTTACCCACTAAAATTTACACTTCTACACTATGTGATTTCTTTTGCAATTTTACTGGATTGCTAGATAAAATTCCCATGCCCTGTCTCTAAAATTTTTATATGCCTTGATGTTCTTTCTACGCTTTGGTGATTCATTAATGGTGAGATTGTGAGTTCTTTTCATGCATTGAAATCACATGAATGAAATCTGAACCATACTTACTCTCAGTAATTGTTACCTCCAAATTGCAACCAAATTTGAATCCTATCCATAGATTTTCACCAAATCGGACGATTTTGACTTTAAAGGCAACAAGCTTTATGGCTTTTAAAACATAAGGCCATGTGTTGCAATACCACTTACTTGCATTTTTTAAATTTCTTGCACCTTAGAATTGCAGGGAAGTGCCGCACATTGATCAAGATGAGATCAACAATCATATCAATTTATTATATAAAAAATGTCTAGTTAGCTATACATGACCAATAGGAAACCTTTATATGAGTCTGTGTCTCCTGACAACTTCCACACTAGTGCATCCCATATCTTCTTCTAATAGAGTAGGTTCTTGATGTCATTCTATCCATGTGTCAAGCTGGCACATTCCCATTTTCCTTATTTGACAAGCATCTTCAAATTGTGGGCTTGTGCCAGTTGTCAATCTTTGAAAGATCAATAGTGGCAATGCTGGAATTTTGTAAACCTTACAAGATGGGAAAAGTGACATTACCAAGGGCATGTGTCTGTAAGGTGCATACCTACTTTGTTTAAAATTCACTCAAGTTATTTAAGTGGGAAAGTGCCCTTCATTGATCAAGACATGATCAACGGTGTTAAAATTTCTACATTTTATGATCGCTTCACCTACTTTGGCCAATGAAATGACTACTTTCAATTCTCATGCTCTGACCTATCTGACTACTGCATTAACTTCTAAAACTTTTTGTGCTTGTAAAAAAAGTACTTCCAGCTAAGCACAAGGGCCAAACCACATGGCATGACTCAATTTTGTTTCCCACTCCTGGCATTTCAACTTGGGCCCACTGATGACTGGGGACACATGTCATCAAGTTGCTACCTTGCTATGTGTAACTTTCTAGCATCTTCCTATAGTGAGATAGTGATAGCCACTAATTTTGCTTTGTTCATGTGGCAAACACTTGGAATAGCTCTTAAGAGAACAATGGTGGGCCCCCCATTTGTTAATTCACTATACATAATCTTCAGACATCTTTCATAGCGAGTTAACAAGTACCATTGATCCATGCTTGATCTGATGATCAGAATTCTTTGCATTTTTATGCATGGGGAGTGGGTTCAGGTTACCACTATGACACATGGCACAAAGGTGCATTCCTACATTCCTTATTGAACTAGCAGCTTCATAATGTAGGATTTCTCTAACCCTCAATCTTTGAAAGATCTATGGCTGATAAGGCTTCAGTTCCATTTGGCAGACAAACTTCTTCAGTGGCACATCTAGAATTGCATATCAGTGATCGATTTATAGTGTGGCACACCATAGAATTCAGTTAGAGATTCCTGACCCCACCTTTCCATATGTCAAAAAACTACTTGCCCATGTTATTTATCTCTCATGTAGCTTCAAAATATAGGCATGCACTGGCCTTTGATCTTTGATAGATCAACAATTATAGAATCAGGTGTCTTAAATACATGTTGGCTGAAGTGATGAATAAAATATTTCCATCCATTCCAACTCATCTGACACTTGCCACAGAAGGCATCTCAATCATCACCCTTGGGGAATGATGGGCCCATGTTGTTAGACTATGCCACTTGTCCCATTGACACTTCCTCGCATTATTTAATTCACAAGCATCTCCTTCTTGCAGGAAAGCACTAGCCCTTGATTTAAATGAAATCAATGGTTGATGCTTCTTGGTGATAAAGGAAAATCTTTGTTAATAATTCAACAAATGACATCACAAGAAATCCAGAATGTGCACAAAAAGTACTAACAAAATCTGCAAATTTTTTTGACCACTTATGACTCCCCACAAACTTTATGGTTTGTTGAAACTTAAAAAGGCAAGGTCTACATGTCACCAAGTTGGATGCCCGCATTATTTAATAACCTTGCATCTCAAAATTGTGGGAATGTGATACCTTTTGATCTAAACAAGATCAATGATTATAAAACTTTGTATCATTAGAGGTATTTCTTAATAGAATGATCAAGCAATTTATAGGCCAAGCATGGCCATGTAAGGTCTAGAAAAAATTATAATGAATTCATGCTTGCACAAGCCCTTCCTTGGGGTAAAAGTAATAAACCTTAAGAGAATTTTTTTTAAAAATATTTCCAAGGGTTTTCAAGGCTAAGGTAAACTTTAATAAGGCATTTGGGGTTTTCCAACTGATTTCTCTAATGACCAACTTTAAGAAATTGGTAAAATTTCAACAACACAAAAATCATGACATGAACTAGGGAAACCTAAGGGTTTGAAAAATACAAGGAACAAAACCCTAATTTACAAGACACAAATACTTAAATGATTTTTCACTAAAAAATTTCCAAAATTTCTACATTGTTAAAAATTAGACTAACAGTGACTCTGTTTGGGTATGATAGACTACTTGAGTCTATGCAAGAGTTTAGAATCTATGGAGGAGTAGACCACATACTTGGCTTTAAAAAACTATGACAACATAGAGAGATCAAAAACACAAAACACAAGAATATATAGGGACTGTACAAAAGACACAAAGATTATATAGAATGTACAAGGAAACCTAAACTACTGTTCATGGAGAAAATAAGTATTTTTCAAGAAAAATACCTCTTCAAAAATGTTGCTTGATAGATCTTTGATACTATAAGAATCTTCTCCCCATGTGTTTTCAATCAGAAAGGACCTAACCATATGGGATCAAACTTGCCATGTTTTCCTTTATCCTCTATCCTGACATTACACATAAGGACTAAATCTCCATCTTCAAATTTCTTGTTCACTATCCTTTTATCATAGAGTGCTTTAACTTGTAGTTGCAACTTTTGGTTTCTGATTGATGCTTCTTTTCTAGTCTCAGTCAGCCCAACTAGTTCATCCAATCTTTCTTGCATACCATCAATGCTATCCTCATCATACATTTGAATGTAGTTATATAGACCTACTAGGTTGTTCTGAGGCATTCTTGCTTGAATTCCATATACCAAATCAAATGGTGCCACACCAATAGCTTTCTTCATAGTTATCGTGTCAGCCCATATTGCTAACTGTAACTTGGAATCCTAGGCTTTCTTATTATCATCTAATGTCCTTTTTATTATTTTCAAAAAACTCTTATTTGTAGACTCAGCTTGTCCATTTCCTTATGGATGATATAGGGAAAATGTTGATCTAGTGATTCCATATTTGTCACAGAATTTCTTGAATTCTTTGGACCTAAAACACATTGCATTATCTGTTATAATCTTCTGAGGATAACAAAATCTGGAAATAATGTTATTGAGCAAAAAATTATTAACAGCTTTACTGGTGGCATTTCTTGCAAGGATTGCTTCTATCCACTTTGTGAAATAGTCAGTAGCAACTAAAATCTAGGAATATCATGTGCTAGATTTGAGAGAGATTTCACCTATGAAATTCATACCCCATTGTTGAAAAGGTGCTTGGACTTCAACTGGCTTTAATGGAGTATTACCTAAGAATTTCAATTTTCCAGCAAATCTTTGGCATGCATCACATTTTCTAATCATTATTTGAGCATCCTTGAAAAGAGAGGGCCACCAAAATCCTGCTCTCATCACCTTATGTGCAGTAGTCTTAGCCATATAGTGTCCTCCACAAACTCCATCATGCATTTCGTTGAAAACTTCTTTTTCCTTCTCTTGATCAATGCACTTCAATAACACCCCTTCAAAATTTCTCCAACACAAATTTCCTTTAATAATTATGTATCTGATGACTTGTAATTTAGTACTCCTATTTTTCATATTTAGTCAAATGGGAAGGAGCTTCCATATGTTGAAGACAATAGATAACATTAGCATACTAGTCACAATGATCCATGTCACACAAGTTAGATTTGAGGTCATCAACTACCACATTTATATGATTGGTATCCAAATTAGATTTAGCCATGAGTTTAGCCAAACCTTGACCTCTTACCAACTTGGTTATCTATATTTCAATATTAAATTTTTGGACCCTATTGATCCATCTACATCTTTTCCTTGACACTTCTTACTGAGAAAATATGTCTTTGGCAGTAGCACTAGGCACAAATGCAATGACAATAGCACCTACCAAGTAGCATCTAAAAGGCTTAACAACCTTTACTAAAGCATAATGCTTGTTTTTAATTTATCTCATATTTCAATTCAGTAGGCTGCAGTGACTTAATGAAAAAAGAAATGGGTTGTTCATATCCTTCTTCATTCTTCTACAACAAGACTACAACTACAGTGTGAAAGGATGCAAAAGAAAAAATGTGCATAGGATTTGTATAGTCTGGGGTTTTGAGGACTGGGGCATTTTTTATGGTAGTCTTAATATCTTGAAATGACTATGAAGGTTCTCCATTCCTATCAATAGTAGCTCCTTTTTTTAACATTTTAGAAATAGGTCTACTAATTTTAGCAAAGTTTGTAACAAATCTTTTCAAAAAATTAACTTGCCCAAAGAAAGACTGTATTCCTTTCACATTTTTGGGCTTAGGCACGTTATCAATGGTTTCCACTCTTTTAGGGTCTATCTTCACACCATCCTTAGACACTATATGTCCTATTAATCTGCCTTCTGTCACCCCAAATGTACATTTCTTTAGGTTCAATGATACTCCATATTCCAAAGCTTTGATAAAAAAATTCTCCAAATGCCTACAGTGATCCTCAACCTTCTTAGAATAAGTTGTAAGATAATCTTGGTATACAACCATAAATTTGTTGATATAGTCATGAAATGCCACATCCATATCTCTTTGGAAGGTAGCTCCTACATTAATTAAGCCAAATGGCTTCCTTACATATACATAGGTTCCCCATGGGGTTGTGAAGGCTGTCTTAAATTGTTCATTTTCCTTTACCAGGACTTGGTTGTACCTAGAGAAACCATCCATCATAGACATTAGCTCAGAACTAGTTACTTGCTACAACATGGCTTCCATATTTGGTAATCCATAATTATCCTTCAAGGATGCAACGTTCAAATTCCTAAAATCCACACATAATCTTATGTCTCCATTTTTCTTTCTGATAGGAACCAAATTTCAAACCTATGTGGAATGTATAATTGGTTTGATTATCCCACCATCCCTTAAGTTTGTCAATTCTTCTTCCATTTTGGGAGTTAAAATAGGGTTGGAACAAATCTTCCCTATAAGCCTTGAGGTCATCATATCACCATGCAAAAACATGTCTATACTTCCTAAGCAAGTCAATCAATGGTTTTCTAATTTTAGCAAGCCGATTTTGGCCAATATAAACTTTCTTGGGAGCTTCATCAGTACCAAGGTTTATCTCTTCTAATCCTTTAGGCTTAGGGTCCTTAACTCCTGGTTTTACTCTATCCTGATTATCAAAAATACTTTCCAAAACCAATAACCCCTTGGGCACCTTGTTGGTTTTCAACTGCATAATCTCCTAGCCAAAACTAGTTTCCTTACCATCTATAGTTTCAATTAAATCAATGCAATCCATTTCTTTCCATGGTATTTGTCTTCATTTAACAAAAAATTTATAATGTCTTTGTCATCTTCAAAGACTCTTCAAGTTTCAATATTATCAGGTATTGAAGGTCTACTCTATACCTCAATTTGAGAGATTCTTGCAAATGATATCTCCTTAGGTTTGATTGCTATGTTTGCTAATAATTTTGCCATCTTATTTTGACTTTTGTCTCTCCATGAGATACCAAATGCATCAAAAAATTCTATCTGATCCCAAACTACATTTCTATATTATTTCAACCTTTTGTTTTTAGAGGCATAAGTTTCCCTTATCTATGAAATGACTAGTTCAAAATCACCTATAACATGTAGTTTCTTGATTCTGTGATGGGTAGCAACTTTGAATCCTCACAAAAAGGCCTCATACTCTGCTATGTTATTTGTAAAAGAAAACTTTAAAGTGGATAAGTATCTGAAATTATTTTTCTCAGGAGAAACAAAAACTACCCTTGCCCATGAACCTTTTTTTGAATTGGCCCCATCAAAAAACATTGTCCATAATATTGGTGAGTCCATACAACACTCAACTTCATGTTCAATTACAACAGGAAATTTCTAAACTTCTTGTATAATCAATTCTGCTCTAAATGCATTGACACCAGTGTCCAAGAAACAAGTTGAGTCTCTATCAATTTCCTCACCTAAAAGGTGACTAACCCTTGGCTCTCTGTCGACTTTGACATCCTTATCTCCTATATGAAAATTTGCATAAGTCAAATCACACTGCAGGCTTCCTCCCATAGCAACACTCCATTTTCTAGAGAGAAACATTCCATAATGTGGAGGAATATCAACTACAAGGGCTGACATAGTCAGTTCAACCTCAGGGTATGCAACTAATCTAAATGGTAAGGCAGTGATAGTCCCTATGGCTAGAACTTCCCTAGCATCCATACCTCTACATCTGCCTTGCTTAGTGTTTACTTTCAAACCTAATGCTTCCATTATCTTGAAAGGCATAATGGTATTAGAGGCTCTTGAATCTATCATGCAATTTTTTAGGTTCTTTCCATTTATGATCAGATTGAGGAAAAATGGGTCAATATCTTCTATATGTGCCACTGAGGAATCATCTAAAAATGTTTGGGGAATCTGAGATATGATACCACTATCCTCTACTACTAATGGGGTTTTCTAGATAACACTTTGTTATACAACACTATTGTTGTTTCCTATCCCTCCTAACTATGATAAAGACTTGCTTTTATGATCATCAATTCTAAGAAGTTCAGACAAAGGTACTTTTGTAGTTATTTAGGACAACATGGATATCATATCAATAGGTTCAACAATAGTGGGTTTTAAAAGAATACCTAGAGTTGAAGTCTTTTGAATAGCAGGCACCACTGTTTTCTTGATAGTATCAGGTCTTGATTTCTTTGCTTGCACAACTACTTTTGTTGTTTCATTTGCTTGGAATTGAACCTTTTTTTTTGGTTCCCACTTCTTACACTTGTTATCTTTGATCTTAGGAACATCTATATTGGCCTTCTTATTTTCATCATTCATCTTATGGGTAATATCTTTGATGAATACACTACATGGCTTTCTTGCATCATTATTTACTATTCTATTTCTCAAATTATAGTTACTATGAACTTGGAAAATCACTTCTATTGTTATTCTATCAATCTCTTCTTTAGAGGGCATTCTTAAGCTTATGTGACCTACATTAGAAGATGTAACACATACCTTATCTTCATCATAACCTTCATCATCTGAAAGCACTTTTTGATGATGTAAATGGTAAGTATTTCTTTGATTGCTAATATCATTTTCAAGTTCTTCAGAATTAGAATCTATAAAATCATCACACATGCTTATCATATTGCAACTTATATCATCATGGCTTGTTTCTTCATTTTCTTCTTCAAGTTGCACACCTTGATCTGGGGCAAATGATTGAGCAACAACACAATAATCAGAAGAATGAGGTGATTGACATACAATGCACCATGTTAAATCATCATTCATATTTACAGTGTTCCTTTGCAGGGGGTCTGGGTTACCTTTATCCTTCACATTTTGTGTTTGGTTAAGAACTAGCTTACCATCTTTCCACTGGGTAGTGTAAGGGTAATTTTACATTCTAGGTTGCCTATTTAATTTTTTTTTTATTCATAGGGGCCTTTTCTCCAACATTAGGCTTGTGTGAATTGAAATTAGTCAGGTTCATCTTTTTTAGCAACTCTAGCACTTGACCTATTGTAGGTTCTTCAGGTTTCTTTCCTACAGGGGTTTTATCAACTTCTTTTCTGTTATTATTTTTTGGATTAAATAATTTCAGATCATCCATTCTTACAAGATTGCTCAAAGCTTTCCTATTATTCTCAATATTTATTGCAACCTTATAAGCATCCCTCAAAGTTTTAGGATCTTTATCTCTCAAATGATAAGCCATTTTGCTATCAAAAGAATTGAAATATGTCATAAGAAAAACATCTTCATTCAATCTCATAACCTGAAACAATTTATACATACCTTTCTAGAATCTTGCATTGAAATCAAATGTAGATTCATTTGGGTTTTTCTTGATGTTATTGAATTCATTCAACATGAACCTAGCATTGGTATTATCTCCATACTACTCTTTAAATAATTTCTCTAAGTCACTCCATGAAGTGATACTATCATGAGGTAGCCTTTTGAACCAATCCATTACATCCTCAATTAGTGAGTTAACAAATAACTTCATGACCACATCTTCATGTTCAACTTCATAATCATTTAACATATCAATGAAAATTCTCAAATGTTCTTCACCAGTAATAGCATTATTTCTAGAAAACTTTGACAACTTTATCTCTGAAATCAAATGATATGGGATGTGGATCACTAGGGATACCTATCAATGAGATTTGTCTATACTTCTCCATGTATATAGGTTTCTTCTAAAAATTGCCAACATTTGAGGTACTTGCTATATTAGCTTGGCTAGGGACAATATTTTGAACTTGTTGAGGTTAGAGAAAGATGACTTGAGTGCTAATGGTGGATGATGAGGCAAGGGCATATTGAGATATTCCTTAAGTTGAAACCATTGGACCACTAGCCAATGGAGGAGTTGCAAATGGGATAGAAAAATTTGGCCATGAAGCCAATGCAGAATTAGATTTTATGAATTGGATTTTTCTCCTAGTTTCTATAGCTTGAGCTTCATTCTCAATCTTCTCATGTTCTTTTGCAAGATCTTCCTTCTTCTTTCTAGTTTTTTCTATGTCTAGATCTAATTTTGACATGGGAGGGTTTACATATTTTCTTGGTAGAGCTTGAGGTTCATTTATTTGGATTCCTATGGCTTTGCTTTTCCCTTTATTTGTAGCTTTTGCAATGGGTTCTGTAGGGTCTGCTTGAACAAGTTTATAGGTTTGGACTTGGGTAATAATAGGCTCTTGTCTTTGGCTTAAGAGCTTCTCTTACTCTTGAACCTTAGATCTCAAATTATCTACATCTCCAAACACATTAGCATGAAGGACTATAGTCCTCTCTTCTAATATCTTATTTTTTTCTTTTAAAGTAGCCATCCTTCTAAGTAGAGTATCTCTTTCTACTATAGTGTTCAAGGTGGCTTGCTCTCTTTATTTTTCCAAGCGAATAGACTTAGGTTCTTCCTCAAAAACCCATTTCTTCAAAACTCCTATCTCATATTGTACTTCTTTAGGGTCTATAGAAGTAGCCTCTAAATCAACAAGATCATCTAGATCTATAAGATTGGGCTCAATGTATGGGGCTACTCCAAGATTAAAAGGATCATCAAATGAGCTTCTAAATCCTAGTCTATAGTTCATATTTGCTATGAGATCTAGTCTTGGTGAAGCATTCCCTATAGGTGACATATCTTTATCCTGAAAGACTCTCTCATCTGGTACTGGGGTGCTAAATACTCCTCCTAAGAGTCTTGTAGTTTTTTATTCAGAGCTAAGTGAAGAGGACTCTATCCCTATCACTAGTTGATACTAGGAATTGATGAATACATTACTCCTTGATTTCTAGGTAGGGTTTGGATCTATCCTTTTCTTATTTAGGTTATTCCTACCACCTTGGGGTAAATCTGTATACATCGGTACATTAGGATATGCTCTCATATAATATCTTGTGTTCTTTCTCTTGTCAGCCATATTCACCTTTTGTTAAAACAAGCACTAGCTTCAAAGCCTTGACTGAGTTGCCACCCTATTTTTGGGAAAATACACAATGATAATTATTCTTGACTCCAAGGGAAAACACACAAATAGAAAAAGAAATATCTAACACAGATAGACCAATCATAAGATTATAAGACTGCAACTCTTGCTTGTTAGATAAGAAACTTGGAAAGGTCGGATATGTCAGTGCATCTCTGTGGCATTTGGGCTTTTCTTCCTTCCTTTTTAAATTCTCAAAGTTTGTCACTAAGATATTCTCTTATAACCACAAGAAAAAATTAGATAACCTGACACACACATACATAATAGAACCAAAGAAATTAAAGTACTTTTCACACAAACGTTGGACAACTCCCCAGCAGAGTCGCCATTTTGTTGGGGTTTGAAAAAACTACTAAACAACAAAATGCTCAATACCAAAATGAGATTACTCACACAACCTAAGGATTAGCCAATTCCTATTAGCAATTATATGTGCACCCCATTTGGACACAACTTCAACAAAACCAAGGGTGGTTTTCTACTCAAGGATGATTCAAGACTAGAAAACACTGTATGAGAATTATTTTACTTTCATTATGATTCTCATTTCAAATCCTCAAATACATAATTCTTGACAATTTGATAAACACATCCCATATAACAGATCTGGTCAAAATTCTTCTATAGATCTACATGAGTTCTCAGCAATAGTGGCTAACTGAAGCTAAAAAATTCCATGCAAACAAGCACTGGCCAACTTTGAAGATCTTCAGGAAATAAAAGTAAAATTGATTATAATTTTGCATTTGAAAACCATTATGACATATTTCTCTTCCAGCTAAATCAATTTGAGTAGTGCCTAATCCATTAGGGTTCAGAGTCTACCACAAACCCATAGATCTAATTTGTTTCCTTACAAAAAATATTATCAAAAATTCTTATCAGAATTCATCATTCAAAAAATCCTTCCTACTATTGTAGCAACCTTATCAAATTCATCAAAGCCTTTACTTAATCCATTGAACTAATAGCACTGGTGAATAGATATACAACCTAAATAGATTGCATTCAATTGCACAAGCCTTTACTCATACAATATCAAGATAACTAACTAAAAGGAGACAAAATTTAGAAAGAACTAATATGGGGACAAATCATAATTTGTATTCATTTTCTTTAAAAATTGTATATATTTGCAGTAACTCAGAATGACCTTAGGAAGAAACACAGAGATCATTCTATAGTAATGTATTCTTAGGAACTAACAGAGATAATACATCATAAAACTTGCTCCAAAAATTGGATCGAAAACAAACTAAGTATATCACCTAGAAAACATTAGAAATCAAACCATTCTCTAGCCTTGGAATCTCACTTATATAATTTGAGATACAGCAAGCTACAAATTGATAGGTGTCCTTTTCAGGAGATAATTACATACACCTATTGCAAAATGAAAAAAATGTGAATAACAGAAAGGCTAATACATCGAACATTCCTTTATGGGTCCCTTTTTTATTATTCTACTTGAATAGATAAAAGTGTTACCATCTAAATCTTTGATTATTATGATTCGTTGGAATAAGTGGCCATCAAGTTTGAAAGTGATCAGTCATCTCTAATTACTTGCATACTTACTTTAATATGAGGATTTTCCTTTTCTTCATCATTTATTATAAGGGTAACTTTTACTTTAGCACCTTCTTCTTCATCATCATCCTCCACCTCATCATCTCCTACTGTCTATTCTGTAGACATAAAATTTTCCTTCCATTCATTGTAGGCAGTCTCCTCTGGCCAATCAAAATTTAGAATTTCTCTTTGTAAAACTACCAAAGAAATTTCAATTCCCTCTAAATCAACAAAATCTTTCCTAACAGTGTTATAGAATGATTGTATTTTAACCAATTCCTCATTTTTCATTTCCCACAACAAGTGGCCCATCTCATTTATAACTTTATTTATTCTTTCACAAAAGGCTTCATCTAGCTTCTTCTTCCATTCTTCCTTTTCCTTTATTTTGTCAATTGTTTTTAAAGCACAAGGGAATAAATAAAAATTTTCCACAAAATACTTGGAAAAATAAATAGTTAATCTTTTTTGGAAAGAATCATGCTTATCATCAAAACCCTGCAACTTGTTTAATAAATGAAAGATTTTTTCTATCTAATGATATGTTAGTTGAATAATAGATATACACATAGTAGTGATATCTTTAGTTCTCTCTATCCATTTATGTATAGTGGGTCTAAATATAGCTTCATTTTGCTTCAATTCATCCCTGATAGCTGAAATCCTCACTAATTGATCAAAAAATGTGGGCCATTCTATCCTATCTATTAAATACATGATACTCTACCTCAATTTTTCTTCATATTAATTATAAATTTCTACATGCATTGCATACAACTTATTCTTCTCCTCTTCAAAATCCTCTACAATATAGAACTAAGGCCTTTCTAGGGTATCAGTTATCTCAATAATTGGTGTTGATTTAAAAGGCTCAATAGGTGGCCATAGGGGGTATGCAATCTTTGGTTTACTGGTCTCTAATAATTTTCTTTTCCCAAGAATCTTCTCCATTTGAGTTACTTTATTTTCTAATGATTGTATTTGCATACCCCTCTCCTCATATGCTTTCAAAAATTCTTTGAATC
Organism: Cupressus sempervirens; assembly: GCA_028749045.1. Classification (NCBI taxonomy): domain Eukaryota; kingdom Viridiplantae; phylum Streptophyta; class Pinopsida; order Cupressales; family Cupressaceae; genus Cupressus; species Cupressus sempervirens. Next base: position 61,755,077 of record CM053783.1, read on the forward strand.
TAGCATTGAGTTGGGAAAATTTATCTTCCTCTTGGCTAGACACCATGCTACCAAATTTTTGCATCTCTAATGCCATCCCAATTATTTGTTTACTACCTATCACACAAGATCTAAACACTATCAATGCACTACTATGCTCTATAGTGAAAATCTCATGCATTCTAGTATTGTTTCTTTTTTCCATAGACCATATAACAAGAGCTTCATGGTCATCACTAAACTTGACTCCTCTATGAGCCTGTAGTATTTATTTCACTATCCTTAGTTGAACATCCCTTTGTTTCCTTACTGAATTAAAAACAATGGGATTTTATATATCCCATTCAAGTAGAAGGACTCCTAACTATTTAACTATCTGCCTCCCAACTTTAGGAGTAAATTGAGCAAAATCATTCAAAAATTTAGACTTCACCTCTTCCTTAATATTTGAATTAGGTTTGTCTGGTTGTTCTATCTTTATCTTCTCATAGGTTTTCTCAAAATTTCCCATGTTTAATCTCCACAAAAATATAGCAAAGGCCCTAGATTTTACAAAATTCTCATTATTAATAAACCTTTTAGAGGCTTGGGCATCTATCAGATCAATTTCCTTACCTTGGTAATAAACCATAGTTAAATTCAAGGAAGGTATAGGAGGTTCTTGTGGTTCTCTAATCTCCAAATCTGTGGAGGCAACAATTACATCCCCTTCTCCACCAATTTGTCTAAGTTGCTCCTTTAAAGATGCTTCATCATCTATCTGGATTAGGGACTGGCTTGGGGAGTATTTTTCTATTTGAGAAGAAGAAGACCCCTACTCTAATTTATGCCTTTTTGGAGTGCTAGTTGTAAATGGACTTTCGGGTCTTGGCCTCTGATGAAGGGGTGCCTGTTGCACACTTTTAATCATCACATAACCTGCCCTTCTCTACAAGGAATACTAGCCAGGAGCCACTATATTTTTGTTTCTTATTCTCCTTTGCACCTCTGTAGCCTTGTCTGGATAAGCCTTGACATATGCATCCTTCTTCTCATTCATGGCTTATATGATCACAACAAAATTATTCATCAATGCCTGCATCTTGGCTCCCCAATATTTCTTATCTTTCAATGGGTCATACTGGGGTTCAAAAGGATTAGTAAACTCTAGAGTTTTGCTGAATACTATCCATTTTTCTATTCTCAGTTCTTGTTCTTGCAAAGTGAAAATATTTTTGATTATATCCTCTAGATAATAAACTTGTTGTACCATGTAAGAAGCTTTCACCTTCTCTCTTAAGAGCTCATAGAATCCTTCATGATCAATAAATCTAGCATGAGACTCTTCAGTGTTATATCTATCTAGAAAATTTTTTAGGTCCTTCCATCCTTTTCTCACAAAGACAAAATCATGTACCATAGTAACAATTGGAAAAAAAAGTACCCTTCTTAGACAATTCCCTCTCATCTATAGTGCCTATTTGCCATAGGAGCTCAGCTATCCCTATGTTCAAGGTCACATGAAAAGGGAACACATGTGGCTTCCTCAAAACACCATATACTCTTATTACAGTTGAAACATTATAAGGGATTATATCACCCCAATTATGACAAACCAATAGTTCTTGTGCATGGTCCTTGGGTCTGACCAATTCTAACAATGCTTGTGGAATTTTGGGGTTGTCCCCTTTCAAGAAAAACCTAAGCTTTGATGCAAAGTATCTATCAAATCTCACATAACTTGCATCTATAGCTTTTGAAGTCATATCTACACTCCACAGCTGCACTGGATTCCTCTCTCCATCGTTGGTCATTTCTAGGTCCATACCCTTGGAGAAGAAGGTAAATCCCTTATAAAAGCATACATGCATAAGAAATGAATACCAAAAGAATGGTTTGTCCACTTTTCCCCATGCTATCCCCACCAGACCATTGTGAATTTCTTTCGCAAGAAAAGTAGAAAAATCCAAAATAGTGCTCATCCCAAATTGAAGAGTTTGAGCCATGATAAGGACAATAGAACCTAGGATTTGATTAGCTTCATCCATCCCAAAAATATTAGAAAGAGAAAAATATAATGCTTGAGCTCTAAGGTTGAAATACCTTCTTAGCAATGGTTATGGGGTAGTAGCTGTAATCATAGGCAAAGTGCCAATTTAGCTAGCATGCTCTTGCAGTGGTCCTATTCTTAGGTAAATCCTTTGTGCATCATACCTTTCTTGAAGTTCATCCATGTCAATATTTTCATGCATAGCATGGTTAGGATTGAGGTTGAAAACATCACTAATTAATACCAGCATGGTTCTTTACCCATCCTATAATTGGGTCATGTTTCTTTGCCAAATCCATCAACAAATCACTATCAAAGAAAACTATGGGGACTGTTAATTTACCAATGTCAAACTCCCATACATTGCTCATAGGAGTGTCCAATTTTCACTCTGAAAACCATTTCTTAAACAACTCCAAACCCCCCATGGAAACCTGGGCATCTCTTACCCAATTTGCTTTGTCATAAAAACCTTCTATTATAACTACTCTAGGGTGTTTTGGAATGAGTTCCCTTCACTTAGTTATTTCATGTACCAATAAGGGTAATTGTTCCAAAAAATCATCATGCACAGAACATTTCAAATAATCCATTTGTCTAGTGAACTCTTTTCGGGGAGGCATTTTGAATAAAACCATAGAAATATTATAATAGCAGATACTTGGATTTTGTAAAGAGTCACAAATTACTTGCTAAAATTTGTACTTCTACATTGTGTGATTTCTCCTACAATTTAACTGGATCACTAGATAAAATTCTTGTACCCTGGCTCTGAAAATTTTGTATGTCCTAATGTTCTTTCTGCACTTTGGTGATTCATTAATTGTGAGATCATGAGTTCTATTCATGCATTGAAATTACACGAATGAAATCTAAACCATACTTACTCTCAATAATTGTTACCTCCAAATTGCAACAAAATTTGAATCCTATTCGTAGATTTTCACCAAATCAAATGCTTTTGACTTGGAAGGCAACAAGCTTTATGGATTTTTAAAAACATGGCCACTTGTCACAATACAACTTATCCACATTTCTTAAATTTCTTGCACCTTATAATTGTGGGGAAGTGCCGCTTGTTGATCAAGATGAGATCAAAAATCACATCAGTTTGTTATTTAAACAAAGTCCAGTCAGCTATACTTAACCAATAGGTAACCTTTATATGAGTTTGTGCCTCATGACAACTTCCATGCCAACGAGCCCCGTATCTTCTTTTGAGGGAGCAGGTGCTTGATGTCATTCTTTCCACATGTCAAGCTGGCACATTCCCACCTTCCTCATTTGATGAGCATCTTCAAATTGTGGGCTTGCACTAGTTGTCAATCTTTGAAAGATCAATGGTGGCAATGCTGGAATTCTGTAAACCTTACAAGATGGGAAAAGTGATGTTACCAAGGACACATGTCTGCAAGGTGCATACCCACTTTGTTTAAAATTCAATCAAGTTCTTTATGTGAGAAAGTGCCCTTTTTTGATCAAGACGTGATCAACAATGTGAAAATTTTGGCATTTTATGATCACTTCATCTACTTTGGCCAATGAAATGACTACTTTCAATTCTCGTACTCTGAACTATCTGACTACTGCAATAACTTTTGAAATTTTTCATGCCTGTAACAAAAGTACTTCTAGCTAAGCACAAGGGGTAGACCACATGGCATGACTCAATTTTCTTTCCCACTCTTGGCATTTTAACCTAGGAGCACTAATAACTGGGGACATGTGTCATCAAGTCACTACCTCACTATGCATAACTTTAGAGCAACTTGCTATAGGGAGATAGTGATAGCCACTTATTTTTATTTGATTGTGTGGTAGACACTTGGAACAACTCTTAAGAGAACAATGGTGGGCCCCCTATTCACTAATTTTCTATACATAATCTTCTCACATCTTTCATAGTGAGTTAGCAATTACTATTGATCCATGCTCGATTTGATGATCAAAATTCTTTACATATTTTATGCATGGGGAGTGGGTTCAGGTTACCACTATGACACGCAACACAAAGGTGCATTCTGGTATTCCTTATTAAACTAATAGCTTCATAATGTGGGATTGCACTAACCCTCAATCTTTGAAAGATCTATGGCTGATAAGGCTTCACTTCCATTTGGTAGACAAACTTCTTCAGTGGTACATCTAGCATTACATATAAGCGATCAATTTATAGTGTTTCACACTGCAACATACAGTTAGAGATTCCTGACCCCACCTTGCCATATGTCAAAAAACCACTTTCTTGCATTATTTATCTCTCATGTAGCTTCAAAATGTAGGCATGTGCTGGCCTTTGATCTTTGACAGATCAATGGTTATAGAATTAGGCATCTTAAATACCATGTTGGCTGAAGTGATGAATAAAATATTTCCGTCCATTCCAACTCATCTGACACTTGCCACGAAAGACATGTCAATCATCACCCTTAGGGAATAGCAGGCCCATGTTGTCAGACTATGCCACTTGTACCATTGACAGTTCCCCACATTATTTCATTCACAAGCATCTCCTTCTTGCAAGAAAGTACTAGCCCTTGATTAAAATGAAATCAATGGTTGATTCTTCTTGGTGATAAAGGCATATCTCTATTAATAATTCAACAAATGACATCCTAGGAAATCTAGAACATGTGCAAAAAGTACTGACAAAACCTGTAAAAGTTTCTAACCACTTATGACTCCCCAAAAACTTTATGGTTCACTAAAACTTAAAAATTCAAGGGCTATTTGTCACCAAGTTGCATGCCCGCATTATTTAAAAACCTTGCATCTCAAAATTGTGGGAATGCAATACCCGTTGATCTGAACAAGATCAACAGTTATAAAACTTTGTATCATTAGAGGTATTTCTTAATAGAATGATCCAGAAATTTGTAGGCCAAGCACAACCATGTAAGGTTTAGACAAAATTATAATGAATTCATGCTTGTGCAAGCCCTTCCTTGGGGTAAAAGTAATAAATCTTAAGAGAATTTTTAAAAAAAATATTTTTGAGGGTTTTCAAGGCTAAGGTATACTTTAATAAGGGATATAGGGTTTTTCAACTGATTGCTCTGATGACAAACTTTGAGAAACTGGTAAAATTTCAACAACACAGAGATCATGGCATGAACTAGGGCAACCTAAGGGTTTGAAAAATACAAGGAACAAAACCCTAATTTGTGAGACACAAAGACTTAAATGATTTTTCACTAAAATTTTCCAAAATTTATGCATTGTGAAAAATCAGACCAACATGTTCTTTGCCCAAAAAGATAAAGGAAGCTAAGGTTAGAAGCCCTAATTCCGCTAACTTCCCTAATTCTACTAATTCCTCTACTTTAAGAATAGTTCATGAAGAGGAATTGGAGACTCCTACAGAGAAGTCTAAAGTTGTCCCTATAGTAGAAATAGTTTCTCCATAGTGTAAGAAACAAAAAATTAACCCTAGTACTAGTCAACAGGCTAAGGCATCTCCTGCAGCCAAGAGCACTGCTAGAAAAAGGAAAGCCCCAAAAAAGGAGGAAACTCCATTAAGAAGAAGTACTAAGAAAGGAACAAAACCAACTAAGGAGATTCCAAATAATGAACCTCAAGTAACCCAAGATTCTAAGCTAAAGGAAGAAGAAAATGAAAATATCTAGCAAGAGGCTTATTTAAGACCTAAGATTTCTTAGCAAGATGAGCAATGGACTAAAGTTATGAAACATGGCATGTTTGAGGAATTTCACGATGACAAAATGGAGAAGGTTCTTGATAAGATCAAGAATGAAAAAGTCATTATAATTAGAGATGACTCTAGCTCAAAGGAGTGAACTTATGTATTTCAAGGACCAGCCTATGGGAATTTTTAGGGAAATGATTCAGGAAGTGATGATTCTGATAGTTATATCAGGGAAGCAAATGAAGAAGCATTTTCACCTAGAACAGAATATCCTATGGTAGAGAAGGATCCCTATGAAGGAAATCTAGCTGCTAATATGGACCTTGTCAATAAGGTGGTTGAGACAATTTTAAACAAAGGATTAGAAACATTAGCTTCAGCAGCTCAACAATGCTCTAATCCTGAGAAAGCTATGATTATTTGGATAGATCCTTTAAAAAGGATATGTGCTAACAGGGGTAAATCATATGTTCCTCAAGTAGTAGATAATTCTCACCATAGTTCAATATCATCTTAGTCTAGGCCAACCTCTTTGTTTGATGTTATTTTCCTATTGGCTAAGAAATTAAATTCTAAGAGGGAAAAGTGGAAACAACAAAGGAAAAAAATGAATAAAATCATAGATAGTAACTATCAGGAAACATTTGTTCAAGAGGAAAAGGTAGAACAGTTAAGTGTAAAGCTTGACAAATTTACATCCTTAATCCGTAACTGAATGGGTTATAGATCCCCATCACTTGTCTATGCTCTATTTCTTAAAGAATAGTTGTTGAACTATCAGATGACCTACATTATGTAGGATAGGACTCCCTCATTACAAGAGCCTACCTAGTTTTTCTAAGCTTTCCATAACTCTCTTGCAGCCATCAAAAATTTGTTATGTGAACTTTATCTTTACAATCTTGTAGTTCTAGATGACTAAGTTTGGAATCCCTTACTTTATGTTGGGGATATTCAACTTAGAGCTTTCATGTTCTAGATACAGAATGAAATTAGTTGGAACACTCAAGATAAAGTTTATAGAAATTTAGAGTTAGACATTTCCTTATTTCTAAGGCCTAAAGCCAAGGATCCTCAAACTCTCTATTATAGTTGGTTAAGAATAGCCCCCTCTAAATCAGGTAGTCAAATCATCTATCCAATGAGGATGGAAGGATTTAATACATATGAATATATGGTGACTACTAAACTACCTAAGGCTAGAAATGCCATACATTTCCATTAGAATAGTATATTTGAGGAGAGGAGAAAGAGAGAACCACATTTGCCTCTCAATTTTTCTATGTCAACCCAATGTGCTCCTTGGTACATTTCTATGGGAAGAGAGAGTAATTTTTTGGATTCCATTAACCTTTCAACCTCCATTTTTAATGTCTCCATTACTTGCAAATTCATAAAGTTTGGATGGTTTTACCATGTAGGTGGAAAGGGATAGGTAGAAGAAACATGGGAAAATAAAAGGGTTCTACTGGACTTTTGCAGAGGGAGGATCTGGACAGAGTATAGCTACTAATTATAGGATGATATCTAGGTTAAAGAATTTATTTGCTGCAGGACCAACAAATGGATAAGTTGGGGGGAATGATGAGTCTAGTTTATAGGGTGTTTTGTTTATGATTTTATAAGTAAAAACTTGAATATCTTATAGTTTTTCATGAACATGATATAGTCTTTTATGTTTATAAGCTTTAACTATATGTATATTTGATGCTTATGAAACTTAAAGACAATACTAAATATATATCTATATTAATGAATGTCATGGTAAATCTAGTATATTTCTTCTCTAGCTTTAATGGGTAGACCTCTTGTAGTTGTGTAACAAGGCTACATTAAAATATAGAAAACTTATTATGATCTATGCCTTGGATTCATGTTTTGGATTTTGATGTGTTAACCTTTTGTAGGAAGAATAAGTCAAGCAAGGAGTGTAGACTAAAGGATGAGTAAGTCTTTCAAGGAGGGTGAGTGTTTTAGAGTTCATTATAGCTCCATTTCTTCCATCACTTTGTAGTTTCTGATTTAGTCTAAGAAAATCTAGTTGCTAAGCATTCCTATTTTTCTAAAGCACTGAATGTGGTTTATCTTCTTTCATAAATGATTTTATTACTCCTAAAACTAAAATTTTTTATGCTATGTACTAGGAGACCTAGTTTGTAGGCATTTTATTTTTCCTAGTTTCCTTTAAATAAGCTAGAACTTATGTTTCTAGGCTAGTTAGATGTTTTGAAAAATTCATGTTGTAATCAGGTAGTAGAGTAAAGCATCTTGATATTATATACTGTGTCTTTGTTTTATTGAATGAATACATGATAGTTCTTCACTTCAATCTCAAAGTTATAATTCATTCACACTTCTATAGGGGTCCACACAGAAAGTGATTTCTTTGTTCATGCTTAAGTAGAATTCAATTGAGTTTCCTTTGAGTTGTTAAGTATTGTTGCTCCTACAGTTATTGGTATCAAAACCATTGACTATATTCTACAGCATAGGTTTATTTCTAGAGAATAATTTATTTACTATTATGTTTTTCCTTCATGATGAAAATTAATCTGTAAGTTTAGTTTCTAGTATAAGTTTCCTGTAGCAACTTCTTTTACCTTAGTAGTGATGACTATTGAGAAGAACTAAAACATAAACTTTGTACTCATTATCTCAAGTTCATGTTCCTAGATTGATACATTAAATGAGTCTAGCATGATGTTCTAAGTAGAAACATGATGAATTTAAGCAATGAATCATTGTTTGAGGGTGTCCAATCCTTGTGTTACTAGGATATTATTCTAACTAGTCATAGATTCCAACTTGAAGGTCCATGCACCTTTGAAGACAAGGTCACACAAGCTATCCAGATAGAGGAATTCATGGTAAAAAAGGGTGAACTAAAATTCAAAAGGAAACTAAACAAGGATCTACCTCTAACAAGGACAAACCCAAGTATATGAATAAAAACTAAGAGGTTGTGCATGATGAAGTTGTTGACAACATTGCTGCTAAACCTACTAAAGAAACCTTCAATCTTATAGAAAATGTAAAAGCATCCAAGAATGTTGAGAAACCTCCTTCTAACAACAAGATGTTTAGAAACAAACCAAAGAACTCATCTTGGGTCACATGCCTAAAATGAGAATATACACCTCTTGGTGAACATTTAGATGTGGCCTACAAGACCTTACTACAAAACAAGATCATTTCTTCATTGGATAACTTTTGTCCTTATGATCCACAACCACAACCACCATGGTGGAACAAAATTGCATTTTGTGAATATCACCAAAACAAATGTCACAGAACTAACAATTGCATTAACTTGCATCACAAAGCCCAAGACTTAATTGATAATGGTGACATTGTTGTGGATGGACATAACAAGAGCTAATATCACAAGGCTTTCAAGGATCCATTCCCGTCTTATGAAAATGGAGAAAACTCAAAACAAAAACCTCAAAACAAGGTCAACTATATGTACTCTAATGATGATGATGTAATCAACATGGTTGAACCTATGTATTTTGAGTATTGTGATGTTATCACCATCAAGGGAAAACAAGATAACACTAAACCTAAGACACCATTTTTCTTAAGGGGCCCTCCTTCCAATACATTTGACAATGAACCATCACAATGTTGTACTAATTTCATCACATGTTCTTGCACTAAGTTAGTACTCAAAGGCCCTGTGCCTTCTACTCCTGAGTTAGAACAACACAAAGACTTGCTAGTCCGTCTGGAAAAGATGCAAAACTTGCAACATATTCTGTGGCTACTAGCTCATAGGTAGATTCTTGATAAAGTCCTCACTAAGGAAAATGTACCTCAAGATCTTGATCTTGAGATATTCCAATCTATGGTAGGTCATCTGACCTCACTTACTATATATCCTTCTCTAAGGAGGATGATAATTCATTGAGTCATCTGCATAATCAACATTTGCACATTGAGGTCATGATACATCAAAAATGTTTGTGTCATGTGCTCATTGATAATGGAGCTGGTTTAAACATTGTCTCTACTACTCTTCACATACAATTGGACTATTCTAAAGATTCCATTGATCCCTATCACAAGATAACTATCAAAACATATGAAAAAATCAAGTGAAAATATTAACATCTTGTTGTGTTACCTCTTTGGGTTGGTCCTATCGAAATAGATGTCACTTATCAAGTTCTTGACATTCCCTTAGCTTACAATATTCTTCTAGGAAGGCCATAGATAAATGAGATGTGAGCTATGCCATCAACTTACCATCAGTGGATAAAATTCTCATTTCATGGCTCTAAGGTCACCATACCTACAAGTACTAGCTATACCCGTAACATGCTGAAATCTACTAACAACTTTTAACTTGCTAATAGGGAATCTATAGTCTATCATGATAACAAACTGAAGCAAATCAAGTAGTCACTAAAGCTAAAATAAATTGGAATGGGTGAATATCACATAGAACTAGTTTTGTCTTTGACATCTCTTCTAGAGTCTCCTCATCATTACGGAAGACCATTTGAAGTAAAGAGACCTTTTTTGTTGACACCACAAACTAAGTACAATGGTACCTTTGTCAAAGCTACTATACCTCTTAATGAGGAAAGTGAAAATGGAGCCATTTTTGCATGGATATACAAAGAGGAAACTCTAGTTGACCTCACAAAATAATATCATGAAATTACTCCTGAAAAGTATGGTCCAGGTCTTCAAGTCATAAAACACTTTGGCTACAAGGGGAATGGTCCTATTGGATGCAACAAAAATGGTCTAGTTAATCCTATCAAAGTGTTCATCTAAAAATGAGTCACAAGTTGAGCCTGATGACCATGAAGATAATGTTGATGATGAAGATCCTTATCCTTATCCAATTCTTGATGATCTTTCTAAATTCTTTGCAAAACCAGATGACTATGTACCATATGTCATCACTATGGATGGTGATAGTGATTCTTCTAATGGAACTACTAATTCTCCCCATATCCAACAAGAAAAAAGAGAGTCCAATCATGCTTTTTTCATTGAGTGACTTTGTAAAAATCTAGATTGTGAAGGGGAATGGGTCCCTATAACTACTTTGGAATTCTATAAGTTGTCTCCATGCAACATACATTCTTGAGAATATGAATTTGAGTCTCTCTTATATACAACTATAGAGAAAGATATAGATCAAGTACATGTCTATGAAAATTAGCTCAAAGTAGGTGAATCATCTAGGGTTAGGTTAGATGGGTCCTATCCAACTAGTTTCCTTGAGTCTCCAATTAATGGTGTTAGTGCTCAAAGACATTCGAACACACTTGTGGACGAATCCTCTCTAAGTCTCAAATTTCTTATCCAAGCATTTAATAATTATACCATGAACATAATAGAACCTACCACATCTCTTTAACTCACCTATCCTGAGTTCATAGATTGTAATTCCAATGTATCTAGTGGAGTCCTCACATTCTAGAATGATTGTGCTCTTGCCTACTACTTAAATGATGTCAAACCTGTAACATCTTCCACCAATGAACAAAGTGTCAACATGACTAAAGATGAAATCAAATATCTCAATAATACAATAAAAAGAAAATAAATAAAAGATCTGATGATGAAAAACACATTGTGGCAGTATAAAAACCTAAAATAGTAAAAATAAAAGATGTATCCAAGGGTGAAAACCTCGCTGAGGTACCTATGGATGAGATATTTGATGCACTTCCTAGTCATTTTCGAGAAAGGTCATTAGTGTTTATAGAACCAACATAGCCAATCAACTTGGAAACAAAGGAGCATCATCACATGATAAATCTTGCATAGTCACTATCTCCAAAAGAAAAAGAGGAATTCATTGCCTTCTTCTAAGGGAAAAAGATAAAATTTGCATGGACATACTCAAACATGCCAGGATTAGATCGTGATCTCATAGTCCATCACTTGTCTATTGCTCTAGGAGTTAAACCAATCAAAAAAAAACTTAGAAAAATGCATCCTCATGTTGCATTATTGGTCAAAGCTAAATTGGAAAAGATTCTAAAAGCTGGTTTCATCCATGCTATTGATTATGCTGAATGGATTTCTACCATTGTTCTAGTCTCCAAGCATGACAAATTTATCAAAGTTTGTATAGATTTTCAAGATCTAAACAAGCATGTTTAAAGGATGATTTTTCACTCCATAACATTGATATGATAGTGGACATGACAATAGGTTATGAGATGTACTCACTCATGGATGGATTTTTCTAGTTATAATTAGATCAAAATTTTGCTAGAAGATTAGGAAAAGACTACGTTCACTTGTGCATGGGGATCTTTCTTTTGGAATTTGATGTCATTTGGTCTAAAAAATGATGGTGCCATCCATTAGAGGGTAGTCACTATAATTTTGATGACATGATGCATAAAACAATGGAAGACTATGTGGATGATACTCTTGTTAAGAGCACAAAATGCAATACTCAACTTCAAGATTTGGGACCTATCCTAGATCACATGGAGAAATTTAGTATGAGACTCAACCCCAAGAAATGTGCATTTGATGTAACATCTAGAAAACTACCTAGCTACATAATGTTTGCATAAGGAATTGTGGTTGATCCAAAGAAAGTTCAAGCAACCATGGACATGCCTCCACCATGTAATATTAGTAAAATGAGGGGCTTACAAGGAAGACTTCAATCTATTCATAGATTCATCTCATAGCTAGTAGATAGGTCACAGCCATTTACCAATAGTCTATATAAAGGTGTGAAATAAAACTAGAGCAAAGATTGTGATAAGAGTCTCACATAGTTAAAGTAATACCTTGCTAATCCACCAATCTTGATACCCCCTATCTATGGGAAGCCTCTAATTTTGTACATCTCAGCAAGATAAACATCTCTAGGTATTTTTCTAGCTCAAGAAGATAATGATAACAAGGAAAGAGCTATTTACTATCTAAGTCACACACTGATCTCCTATGAAATGAATTATAGCATCATTAAGAAGGCTTTCTAGGTAGTTTTCTTTTCTTCCCAAAAGTTGAGGCACTACATGCTTGCTCATACTACATTATTGGTTGCTAAAATTGATCCACTCAAATACTTACTTAGCAAGGCTACTCTAATAAGAAGATTAGCTAAGTGGTTCATGATACTAAGTGAGTTTGAGATTTAGTATGTTGAATGAAAGGATATCAAAGGACTAGCCATTGTTGATCAATTAGAAAACACACCAATGCAGAGTCTTCTTCTGCTAAATAATGACTTTCCTAATGAATCCATTCTAATTCTTACACACTAAACCTAGGTGATGTTCTTCGATGATTCCTTTTCACAATAGCGATCCAGTGCTAGGCTATTATTTATAGCACCATAGAAGTACTCATTTCCGAAGGTGTACAAGACTTTGTTTCCTTGTATGAACAACATTGCAGAATATGAAGCTCTAATTAATGACATGAAGATGGTAGTTGAATAGAGAGTGGATGAATTGAACATCTTTGGTGATTCATAGCTTATAATCAACTAGGTTAATGATGTATATTAGAAAAAGGACGAGAAATTGATCCCTTATAAATGCATGGTGGATGAGTTGAAGAAATACTTTTCTCATATCACTTTCCAACAAGTTCCTTGAGAAAACAAAAAAGTGGTTGATGCCATGGCTACTCTTGCTTCCTTGTTACAGATGCCAGAGAATGATCTTTGACATGAGTTCCTGGTGGAAGTGTTACTCTACCCTACCTATAGTACTTCTAAATCTTGGATGATCTATTCTATTGTAGGACATGACTCATCCTACTACCACCATATATACTCCTATCTACATGACCAAACAATTTTGGATGGTCTAACCCAAAATGAAAAACATCACCTTATCCACAATTCTTTATAGTATGTTCTTATTACTGATGACTTGTTTAGGAGAGGTTGTGATGGAACACTCCTTAGGTGTCTAGAACTTGATGAGTCCAAATGTGCATTAATCGATGTCCATGAGGGAATTTGTGGATCTCACTCTAATGGCTTGACACTAGCTCATAAACTTATTAGAGCTAGTTACTATTGAATGAATATGGAGCAAGAGGCAATCAAATATGCCAAATCCTACAAACAATGCTAGCTCCATGGGAATCTAATTCATCCTCTAGCCAGAGAGCTAATTCCATCTATCATGCTATGGCCATTCCAACAATGGACCTTTGATCTTGTGGGCTAGATTCACCCATCTTCTTCAAATGGACACAAGTTCATTATTACAACTATAGACTACTTCACTAAGTGGGTCAAGGTAGTTCCTCTCTCTCTAGAAAATGGAAAACCTATAGCTCTCTTCATCATGAATTAAATAACATGTAGGTACAGTGTACCTTCCTCCATTATTACTAACAATGGAGGATAGTTTAAAAATAAGGACCTTAAAGAGTTGTGCAAAAAGTTTAGAATCATGCAACATTGGTCCTCTATCTATTACTCCCAAGGTAATGATCAAGAAAAAGCATCCAACAAGGAAATCCTTAAGATCTTGCATCACATGGTTAATAAATTTGGAAGAGACTGGCACCTCCAAATCAATCCAGCTTTATGAGCTTACAAAACAAGTATTAGAACTCCAATAGGTACAATGCCCTTTGCTTTAGTATATGGAGCAGATGTTGTGCTTCCCATTGAGGTTGAGATTCCTACTCTAAGAATCTCAATGAAGGGCCTCATTATTGATGATGACTATAGAATATCTCAGCTTTAGGAACTAGAGTTATTAGATGAGTGTCAACAAGTGGGGTGTGATCATCTTTGAGATTATTAGTAGCATATGTCGACAAGCTGCAACAAGAAAGTTAAGTCACATGACTTCCAATTGGGTGATCTCATCCTTATAGAAAACCCTAAGAATCAGCAACAATGGGTACAAAAATGGAAGTTTGAACCCAACTAGCTTGGTCCATACATAGTCACTATATTGTTTGAATCTGGTTCTTACCAACTTTCTACATCGGAGGGAGATATGCTTAAGGAACCCATCAACACTCTCCATCTGAAGTATTTTTACAGCTGATCTGATTTTAGACACTCTCCGTATATACTTAAAATTTTGAAAAAAAATTATTAAAATTGCAAAAAAGTCCTAAAGAAATCATTACCTTGGTGAAAACCTAGCAATAGGCACCTTGGTAATAACAAAAACATTTGAAAGATAAATAAAAAACAAAAAAATAAGAAATATACAAAAAATACCAAAAAAATAGGAAAATACAAAAAAATTGAAAAACAAAAAAAGTGCCATTGATGAATACCTGGCAAATAGACATCATTGTAGCAAAAAAATAATTTTTACCAAGAAGGTGAAAACCTAGTAAATAGGTGCCTCTTGTTTCAAATGCTATATCTTGTAGCACATCTTCTAGCTTCTTGTAAAAGAAATGTCTTTCTTTTATTTTCTACTCTTTCTCATGTATCCATGGATTGAATCTTGTCATAACTCAGAGGCAACACCCTATAGTGTCATCATAATCTCTCTTGCAACAATCACCAGTTGTCCTAATTGCATCTGCCTACTATCACTCGTGTCACTTTTTGAGATTACTCTTATAGAAGATCTCTCACATCAATCACCAATTGTTCTAACTATATCTATCTACTTTCGCTCAATTTTCTACTAAGTTTCTTACTAAATATTCCTATTTGATTTCAATCACTAGTTGTTCTAACTATGTTTGCCTACTGTTGTCACCCTACTCAAGAGATTTCTCTCATCCATGTTTGGGATACATTGAGCTTTTCTTTTCTTGTTTGTTTTTTTTTTGCTTTATCATGTCTCTTTGAGAAACTTGATTATTACACTTTTGACTAGAGAAGTCATGACTGGGGCATGATCTTTTCTTTTCTTTCTAATTGTTTGTTTAGTTTCAAGGATTTAAAATATTTTTATAAAAGGGGTGTCCACTATATGAGCCTCCATCTCGTATTGGATGGATGTGTGTACCTCAACTCCTTTTATATGGACTCTTCATTGAGGTTGGTTCTTTTCTTTTCTTTTTTGAGTGAATTCTCTATGCTACAGTAAATACTATTACTCATCCTATTAAGTGAACAGACATGTCACTCTGAGTATAGTTAGCATAGTTCTACCTTAGGTTACAAATGCAAGGGTCATTATGGATATAATACTTATTGATTACTTAGCATGAGAAGGATCTCCCATATGTCTAGTGCGTCTGCATGCAAGAAACATTATGGTCATCATAGCATTTATGCTCTAATGCTTATGTTACCTTGCTACATTAAAAGGGACAAATGTTATGGTCATTTTGTCTTCTTGTGCCTTGAATGCTTACATTTAATCCCAAATAAACTAGAACATGTGTCATACTCATATTTCTATGGTTGCAATGTCAATGGGAATTATATGACATGTTAGATTTCGCTAAATGCTTAGTGATGATAATTATCGAAGCTTGGTTATCAGACCTAGGGTTGCATCTAGCCTATGGTTACATCTAGTATATGGTTGCATTACATAAGCACATGATTCAAAGACTAATTCACTTGCATCCTTTGTGATGAGGGATTGTTGGCTTCTCCAAAATATTATGCTTCTTCATGGTTGCACAAGCATTTGGTTATTTGGTTCATTCTCTCGATCTTCATGGGATACCTGTCACTATCAAAAACAAGGGAACACTACATGATATGTTAGTTCATTCACATTTTGCATTTCATACATAATTCCATCATTCATCTCATCTATGCTACATTCATACATCACATCAATTTTGCATTCACAATCATAAGAATAAACATCTCATGTATAACAAAATATAAAGAGAGAAAGATGACACATGCAAATGGTACTCAAACCAAAAATCTTTTATATATATCAAGTCAAAAGTATACATCAGTGTGAAAATGGATGCTACTCAATCATTGTAAATCTCAAATGGTACAAAATAGTTTTGGCACACCAATCAATACATAGCCAAACCAAAATTAGAGTAAAATGATCTAACTGCCTCCTTCCTCCTCACCTCTTAATGGTGGCAGAGGAGGAGGAGGAGGAGGCATTTTTGGTCTCATGAGAGGTTGTTCTCCCCTTAATTCTCGTGCATACTAGGAAAATTGAGGCACCTACTCAACCTCATCCAGCACTACTACTACATATGCCATAAAATAGTAAGTTGCCCTAGCTAAGTACAGTCGGATCTCATCCTACTAATCTTTGACCTGCTAGCTCTAGCTACTCCTATAAATCATGAATCTCTTAATCTTTCTCTGTAATCTGGGTCTCTCTCACTATAGCCTATATGTGTAACTCTTCCAACTACCACTATGTGGTCCACACTTGATCTCTTGACCTGCTAAGGGCATCTTGGGTCTATGCTAATATATCTCCACCCTGGGCTCTTGTAGTAGGCTAGTCCTGCATCTCCTCATCACCCTCACCCTACTTGGTTGGTCATGTTGTCTCTATGTGAGGCCTCTATTTATCTCCTCCTATGGCTCCTAGGGAACTCATCTTGCCTCAAGGATGTCTCTATCCTATACCACTACCATTGGCACTGGGATCTACTCTCATCTTTTGAGGAGGAATAGGTACTTGGCATGTCCTATGTCTAACTCCCTCTTATTGGGGCTATTGTAGTGGGTCCTATGATACCTACACTGGCTATCTGGGCGTGGCCATCACCACTAGATCCATGAACCAAGGGAAAGGATGACTCATAAAATAGGCTTGATATGCAGGAGTCATCCCCCCATCTACTATGATCACCAAGTAATCCCATTGTGTCACAACCAAGATGCACACATCAACCATCAACCTCCCTAGGTCTAATCTTCGAGACCACCCATGATCTAGATTTGTCTCGAGCCATGCATATGAGCAATACTCCTTAGGTATATCCTATGGTCAACCATACTATCACCACACTAATGTTAGAGGGAATCTCTCTACAACTTGTATAGAGTGACCTATCAATGGTTGAGATGTAAACATGAAACTCAGCTCTATGGTTGCATCATCCCATGCCTTTGTCTCTTTCCATGGTCACCACACCACTGCTATTAGGTCATCCAATCAACCTCTCCACTGCTCAGTCTTCCCTAGTGCTACCTAGGTCAATTGGCCTCTATACTGGCATATGTAGGGCTCCATGGGTTGTGACTCATCTTCAAAAATGGGTCTCATCACTGGCAAGTGCTCCCATGCCCATATCTAAAGAACATAGACCCTAGGGGCCATACTCTTCCTCTCATGATACACTATCTCATGCATCTCATGGAACATGTGGGAGACCGTACACTAAGCCCATTGATAACACTCAGGTGTCTCTAACATCATCTATAACATCTAGCCTCATCCACACTCCAATCCATCCTACCCTCTATCTGGCATTAGGAAACAACTGATAAATGTGCCCAACACTACTAGCAGTCTATGTGTGGGCCCATATGTGTGCACTAGCTCATCTCATGTGATGGCTCTACTAATAATTAGATGCTCTAACAATAATGAGATCCTATAGATATCCTTAGGGGTGATCATCATCTCCCCCTATGGTAGATGGAATGTGTTCATCTCCAAATGGAAATACTCTACTGGTGCAGTCAAAAGGTTGTGATTCACTAGCATGGCTGGGATCTGGCAAAGATATAATAAACTAAGTCTATCAATGTGCACCATGTTGGGCTCATCAAGCTACTACAACAATTCCCAATAAGGTAGGTAATGGGACCTAAATCTGACATCAAAAAAGATAACCTGTACACACAAACAAAACACATAAATGATCATTCTCGACTAAATGAATAAGATGATGGAAAGTGCAAAATTACAATGAAAAATCACTTTTCAAACATCAAAATATGCATTTTACACTAGAATCTCACACAAAAATTCATGTTCTTGCCGAAGGTTGCACATCTTCAAGTGAGGACACACTTTGTCACCCAAAGAATCAAGAAATGAGGGAAAACATCACCCCATTTAGGGCTCCTCGTACAATACATGGTATCTCCCATGCAAGAAAACACATTACACTAGGCAAAGAAGTACATGCCTAGTACTTCTTCACATGGAGGGTGATTAGGCTTGTGCAAGGAGAGACATCCTCACAAGAAAAATGACACAAAATGTTCACAAATGACCTAAAAACATGCTACAAAAATCTCAAAATGTGTAGAAAATTGAAATAAGAAGTAAGGTTATTGATGAAACACTAGATGCCCATACTCCACTAGTTGGCTATGTCATCGGGAGCCCTCAAATTGGTGTGAATGCATGGGGACCACCATCTTTCTCCTTAGAGCTCTCTTCTCCACAAAAGACAAAAGCACAAATGATTTGAAAATGACCCTTTGGGCCCTTATATAGGTTTTGACCTAATTTTTCAAAGTGTTTTGATTTGCATAAAAATCACCTCCTAGCTAATTTGGCTGCTCTAAACTCATTTTCAAGATCAAATTCAAAATCTGACACTTAAATAGCTCAAATTCACAATTAAAAATTTTCAGACTATAGATGCTAAAAAATGGTTGACATCTATGGTTTCATCACATTTTCATACTAAATCATTTCATTTTCTCATTCCACTAACTTTGATCTTTTTGGCCAACTTGATCATATCTCAATAGTTTATGTCATCATTCATATCCTCTTTTACATCAATCACAAATCAACTTGAAACCATTTCAAATCAACTTGGAATCACCCTAAACCTACCTAAGATCACTTGGAATCAGTCTTAATCATCACAAAACATGTCAGATACCTTGAATCAATCATCATTTGTCCAATCCTAGGCATTGTTGTGGCTTTCAGTGCCTCAGAAACCTATCATTCTATCAAAACATATCAATCTAATCTTAGTACTATCATGGCTCTTAGTACTAGGTCAAACTATCATTCACGTCACTTGATCTTTGACATTGTCGAGACTCTCAATGTCTAATCATGGCATTATCAACCATTTAATAACATTGACAATGTTTGTTGACATTATTATGATCAACCTTATCAACCAATCTCAATCTTATCTCATTTATGATATCAATTAAGTCTTACATATCCTTATTTCATGTCATGTCCTTGGAATTCTATCAATTTTAATCAATTGATCAATTTGACCATGGGTTTGGTCTATCTATCATCATCCTAGTCAATCTCCATTATTGTCACATTCCATCAAAGGATACTATCACACTTAATTAATCAAATTGGCCAATCATCTACTAATTTTCTATATAGGATTAAAGAACCCATAATTTAATCATATGTCATTCTATTAAATGTTCTTCCTAACTAACATCCTCAATTAATTAATTTTATTAATTAATTGATTCATCATTCACAAACTATGGAAATTCACAATTTCCTAAGATCCATTTTCCACCATTAATTCCTTTTATATTAATTTCTATTTGTGTGGATATATGGATTTTAAATTCAAATATTCCACATGATATTGACATCATCATGACACATGGGCATGGTACATCATGGATTTTCCATTTACACTTGGCTAAGATATGTCATAATCCATATATTCTTATTCCCTTATACATGCCTATCTTTGGCTTCCATCTTCATAGATTCTTGGCTTTAAGTGGGTTTGAGGTGTCACATTACACATCATAGATCCACTTCCATTTTTAGCCATGTTTGACTTCTAAGCATTATACAATCCTACATTTGGCATCTTGTGTCATATGTGTCATGGATTCTCAAAGGAATCTCTTGCCAAGTCACATATCCAAGGTGACAAATCCAATGCTCTCATCTTTCATGTTGATTATAAATTGAGCATTCTTCCTCTCATTTCAATTCCTAATTCTAAAGTCCTTCAAATTCTTTGTCTTTTTACTCTCTCAAGCTTAAATCACATCTTCTAGTATTCTAATAGCATTATCATTATCATAGGATTTTGCTTCCAAATTTTGTGCACTATAGGCAATTGGAGCTACATCACATGGAGAAGAAAGAAGGACATGGAAGCTACAAGTGAAAGAGGAAGTTTTAACTTTGTGTTCTTCCATTTGTTTATTTGGATTTCATGGTATACTAGAGGGTATCAATGTATGCTTAGTGAGTTTGTGATCTACTCATAGTATGTTAGATATTAGCCTATTTTTTGGTCCTACAATTGGTGAACCCAACATGAACATGCTTAACTGACTTGGGTTTCTTTTTTTTTCTACTTGTAAGTGCAAGAGAGGAGCTTGCTTGGAAGGGTATAATGACTATCTACACTTCCTTATCACATATAGAATAATTAGGGGGTCCATTAATATGGTTATATTCTCTTTTTTTATGCATTTAGCTAGCTTTCTATCCAAGGGTGCACTCTGCTCTGTCAGGGTGCACTTGGGACCCCTAAGAGACAGTTTTAGGAGCCTAGGAGCCACTATAAGCCCCATTTATTGTTCCTATCTTACCAAATATGTTTAGAAACCACCAATTATGCCCTTCTAGGCCCTAGCTACACCATGGACATAGTCTACACTATTTGGGTGCACTTGGTAGAGTAGTTTTCAAAATTTTAGTTTCTGGGTCTTTTTTAGGAACTATTACCCCATAGCTTGTAATTGGCCTCCCAACTATGCCTATAAATTACCAATTTCACCCTTCTAGGCCCTAGGTACACCATGGGTGTAGGTAGCACTATTTGGGTGTACTTGGGGACATTCAAGGTCATTCTAGCCTTCTAGGGCACAGTTTTCTTTGTTAGAGCACATTTAGTTCATAGAAGGCACACATTTCACTCAAAATCTGCATATAGGGTTTTTGTTTCTTTCTAGGACCTAGATTAGATGTTTTTATGTTATTGATGGCTTGTTTACAGCATGTGTTGATCATTTGATGAAGACAAAATTATTAGATACTACTAATTCTTGTTTGTAGGATGTTGTCAAAGATCCTAATGTGCTTGTCTAAACTATGTGTGTGGATTTCCTAGATTAAATAACACTTCATTTGGTGCTTTAAAATGAACTTTTTAAATTTTTCTTAGTTTTTTTATGGTGTTTAAAACCCTAGGAGTTTCATGGATGTATCCTCTCTCCTTGCTATTTATGGATCTTGGGAGTAAGAGAAATCCATGTGACTTCTATAGGAAGCCTACCTTGGACCAAGATACCCAATATTGGGTATTCCAGAGGACACCATTAGAGTAGTAATGGGTCCAAGCCAAGTCAATCTTCTAGCCGCTATATAGAACTTGACATGGTTAATTCCTTGTTAGCGATATTTTTTCATGATAGCTCTCCTCTAGTACCCTTGTGGTGCATCAAACCCCGATTCTTGAGGCTAGGAGACCTTCTAAGGAAGTTTATCATTCACTTGCCAAATGGAATGCCCTTACTAAAAGCCTTGTTTGAGTGGCCAAAAACCTTCCTATCCACTAGTTCAAGGGCTCACCCATGCCTGTGAAGACATCCTACATTCTTGTAGTCCTTAGTAGAGACAATAGTCCCTTGGGAAGTCATGCCCCTTGGGAAGCAGATCTTGGTAGCCCTGAGAAGTGAGTGCATTGTAAGGGGGAGCCTGTGGTGCCAAGATTCTATGTATGTGTAGGTGAAGTTTAGTTCAAGTAGGAATTTAGTGGACACAGTCCTAAAGCCTAGGTTATGGTGTGTCTTTTCACTCTTAACAATGACTATTCTTGTCTTATTGTGTCTTGTGTGTGTAAAATATTAATCAAGATAAAAACCAACTTTCAAATTTATACCTTAGATACTATTAAAATGTTGTCAAAATTTTAAGCATTATCAAAACATTGCAATATTTATTAATCTTTGTAAACTTTGGTCCAAAACCTTCAAAATATTGAAAACATGGAATACTACATCCCTAGAAGTGCTTGACATAACTTAGATTCCCTCTTTGCATAACACCCACTTGCATTCACCATAGTTTGAGCCTCATACTTGCATCATCTAGGCTTCATATTACATCTTCTAGTCCTCATTTATTATCCCTAATCTTTCATATTGCATTCATTAGGGTTTGGTTTGCATCCCTTAGTCTTTACATTTCAACCTCAAAATCTACATTTTGCTTCTTCCATCTTGCATCTTTGCATGTTCAACCTTCATTTTTGACATTTTGACCCTCATTCTAGGTGTCCTAACTATAAATCTACACCTTCATCCTAGTATTAGCACTATCCTCTACCCTTTGGCTCTCTAGAATATCAATATGGAAACCCCTACACCCAAAATCACTTTAGTTTCAGCCTAGTTTACCAACTACACTCTGAAACAACCAACTATGCCCTAACTATCCCCAACTACACCATGGGCATAGTTGGTACTATCTAAGCACACTTGGTAGTCTGAGAACCCATTTTTGACTTCTAGATAACATTTTGAGGCTTCAATAGTGTCCTTAGGTACTTGGATAAGCCCCCTATCTTAGCATGCCCTGATATGCATTCTGCATGTCCTAGAAATCATTTTCTTCACTTAGGACTTCATTTCTTAGGTCATAACCTTCATTCTACATCTCCTATCCAAGCATACATCAAACCCAACATCCTAGCTCTCTAGTGCAACAACTTAGCCATCACTCAGTTTATAAACAACAACCATTGAACCCAATCTCCAACCTACGCCATGAAACTACCAACTATGTCCAAACTAGCCCCAAATACACCATAGGAATAATTGGTACTACTAGAGTGTACTTGGTGCTATCAAAGTGCACCTGGGCACCTACATCACCATTTTGGGCCTCCAAACTGCATTTAGATATCTTTGTATGTCCTCATTCTGCATCTCACCCAAAACAACATCTTGCACCAAAAACATCATTTTTCATCATAGGACCTTTCCATATTGCATGTCCAATCAGCATAACCAACATTTGGTGCCCCCTAAATGTCATTTTGAACCCAAAACCTTTGAATTTATTTGAAAACATAAACAAAAGTATGGACCCTAGAGTATTTCATTGTGTCAATAGATAATGGATATTGACTAGGGTCATTTTATCATTTTCTTTGGTCAAACTCTATCTATGTAAAGATAGATTTGACTTTGTCATTTTGATCTTTTCACTTTTATCTCTTTTTGGTAAAGATCCAAAGTTTATTGTCATAACATTAAACTCTTAAGTTCATACCTTATAAATATTCACCTAAGTTCATGTTAGATTGTGGTGACTGATTAGGAAAGTACTATACATAATCCATAATTCTTTGGGGTTCGAAAAAAATAAATTTGGGTCCTATTTTATTGGGATTTTGGGTTGACATGTAATTATTAATTATAACCCTAAAATGACATAAAATACTTGTATAAAGGGGTTTAGGGTTAGGTATTTTTTATTATGATGTGATACAAAATTGGTTCTTGTGGCGGTATTGAGCTGTAAAGGATTACAGATTGTAATCAGGTTGTAATCACTAGATTGTAATACGATCGAACTTTTTGTTTGGTGGACGTAGCCTAGGGATTGGGTGAACCACATTAAATCTTGGTGCCTGGTGTTCATTTTTGTGTGATCTATTATTTTCTGTTATTGGTTATGTTTGCATGTAGTTTTTTAATTTCTATCTATGGTTTAATCCTAACAAGTGGTATCAGAGCCTAGTTGTTTTTTAGTTATCCTCTGCAAGAAAGTTTCATGATCAAGTGGGAGTCTCACGGTTGAGTGGGAGCAATGGTAGATGAGGGTAAGCTAAGGGTTGATAGGTTTAATGGGTACAACTTCCAATTATGGAAGATGCAAATGGAAGACTATTATATCAGAAGGATTTATGGAAGCCGTTGGAAGGCAAAGCCAAGAATCAAGGAACTATGTCAAATGATGAATGGGATCTTTTGGACAAAAAGGCACTTGGAAGCATTCGATTATGCATAAAACCATCAGTGGCATTTAATATTACAAAAACAAAGATGATAGAAGAATTGATGAAAACCCTAGGGACACTATATGAAAAGCCCTCTTCTTCAAACAAGATATTTCTCATGAAGAGTTTATTTAATATGAAAATGGTAGAAGGTGGATTTGTTGCAGATCATTTAAATGAGTTTAATACTATTACTAGTTTTTTATCTTTTGTGGGTATCAATTTTAAAGAAGAAATTAGGGCTCTCTTGATTTTTTGTTCTTTTCCTAACAGCTAGAATGGCTTGGTAATGGCTATGAGTAATTCTATTCCTGGATCTAGTGCCCTAAAATATGATGATGTGATCGATGTTATTTTAACTGAGGAAACTCATAGGAAAACCTTAGATGGATCTACATCAGGAAGTGCTTTGAATGCACAAAGTAGGGGCATAATAACTGAGAGAGGAAGTAATTTTGGAAATTGTGGGAAATCAAGAGGAATGTCAAAGGGGAAGAGGTCTCAATCAAGAGGATTGAAAGATTGCTAGTACTGTGGGAAACCAAGGCACAAAAAGAAAGATTGCTAGAATCAAAAGAAAAATGAAGGAGATAAATCAGATGGAGACAAGGAGGAAAATGTGGTAAGTAACAAATCTAAAGAGGATGCTTTGCTTCTGTCTTTAGAAAGTGTTGATGATTCATGGGTATTAGATTCTGGTGCTTCATTTCATGCTACACCTCATAGAGGTTATTTCATTGATTATGTCCAAAGGGATTTTGGGCTTTCTTATTTGGGGGATAATGAACCTTGTTAGATTGTTCGAAAGGGTAAAATTAAGATTAAGTTGCACAATGGGAATCATTGGCTACTGCATGAGGTAAGACATGTTCCAAGGCTGAGTAGGAATTTAATTTCAGCTGGGCAACTCGGTGATGAGTGTTGTGTAGTTACTTTTAATGATAAAAATTTGTATCTTTCAAAAGGTTCCCTTGTAGTAGAAAAAGGTGTGAAAGTAAGCACCTTATATCTTTGTACAGGTCATATTGTTCCTTCTACTTTGATTATTTTAGAGAAAAATGAATGTTTAGGAACAATTTTTGTAGTTGAGCAGGGAGAACAAATAGTTGTTGTAGATTCTGATATAGTGTTGTGGCACAACAAACTTGGGCACATGAGTAAGAAAGTTATGAAAGTACTTGATTAAAAGAAAGTTTTACTAGGTCTAAAATGTGTTAATATGGATTTCTATGAAAGTTGTGTGTATGGAAAATAAAAGAGAGTGAGTTTTGCAAAGACTAGGAAGGAAAACAAAAAGGAGAAATTAGAGCTTGTGCATACAGATGTATGGGGACCAGCTTAGATATCTTCCCTTGGTGGCTCTCATTATTATGTTACATTTATTGATGACACAACTAGAAAAGTATGGGTTTATTTCCTTAGACAGAAATCTTGTGTATTTCAAACTTTTAAGATATGGAAATGCTTGGTTGAAAATGAGACTGGTAAGAAATTAAAATTTCTCAGATTTGATAATGGTGGTGAGTATTTTAATCATGAATTTGAAGATTATTGCTCCACTAATGGTATTTATAGATAGAAAACTATTCCAAGGACTCCATAGGAAAATGGAGCGGCTAAATGCATGAACATGACTATAATGGAGTGCACAAGGAGCATGAGGTTGCATGATGGGTTGCCCTTATACATGTGGGTGGAGGCTATCAATACTACTATATATTTGATCAATAAAGGTCCCTCTACTCCTTTGGGTTGTGGTATTCTAGAGGAGGCATGGACTGGTAAGAAGATGAGTTATTCTTTTCTCAAAACCTTTGGTTGTGAAACATTTGCTCACATAGATTCTAAAAAAAGAAAAAGAACCAAGCTAGAAGCTAAGCCAAAGAAATGTGTATTTTTTGTATAGGGCATTAATGAATTTGGTTATAGGCTTTGGAATTTTAAAAATTAAAAAATTGTAAGAAGTAGGGATGTCATATTCAATGAGAAAGTGTTTTACAAACATTTTTTGCAGCAACATGAGAAGAAAGAAGATGATTATGTATTCCTAGATGATACTTCAAAAGTGGATGTTCTAGCCATTCCTCATGATGTGCAACAACCACAACAATAAATACCACACACATCGGTGAATGTTAGACAGTCAACAAGGAAAATTAGACCTCCACAAAGATTTTCTCCCTCTTTGTATTCTATTTTACTTACTAATGCTGATGAAACTAAAAGTTATGATGAAGCTGTGTAGGTGGATACTAAGATTCAATGAGAGTCTACAATGAAAGATGAAATGGACTCTTTGCTGAAGAATAAGACATGGGATTTATGTAAGTTTCCTGCAAGTAAAAAGGCTTTACAGAATAAGTGGGTTTATAGGTTGAAAGAAGAGGAAGGAGGTAAGAAAAGATTTAAAGCTAGGTTAGTTGTAAAAGGATTTGCATAGAAAAAGGGAATTGATTTTGATGAGATATTTTCTCCTATTGTTAACATGACTTCTATCCATATTGTTTTAAGTCTTGTGGCTACTAAAGATTTGCATTTAGAGTAGCTTGATGTTAAAACAACCTTTCTTCATGGTGATTTGGATGAAGAAATATATATGGCTCAGCCACAGGGTTATGAGGTCAAAGGTAAGGAGAACTTAGTGTGCAAATTGAAAAAAAGTTTATATGGCTTGAAGCAAGCACCTCAGCAATGGTATCTAAAATTTGATAGTTTTATGCATGAGCATGGATATAATAGGTTTCATTCAAATTACTATGTTTATTTTAAGAGTTTGGATGATGATAGCTACATTATTTTATACTTATATGTTGATGATATGCTTGTAGTTGGGTCTAACATGGATCGTATTAAGGGGCTAAAACACCAGTTAGCACATGCATTTTCTATGAAGGATTTGGGGACAACAAAAAAAATCCTTGGTATGAAGATTTCCAAAGATAGGAAACATAGAACATTGACACTATCTCAGGGTGATTATGTTGAGAAGGTGTTGCAACATTTCTCTATGGAGAATGCTAAAGCTGTCAGCACCCCTTTCCCTGGTCATTTCAAATTGACTAAGGAGATGTGTCCTAAGACACAAGAAGAGGAGGATAAGATGTCCAAGGTACCCTATGCTTCAATTGTATGAAGCTTGATGTATTCTATGACATGCACTAGGCCAGATATTGCACATGCAGTGGGAATCATTAGCAGGTATATGAGCCATCCAAGAATTGAGCATTGGAATGTAGTCAAATGGATTCTCAGATATTTGAGAGGCACATCCAATAATTTTTTACCCTTTGGGGGCTCTACTACTAATTTATAGCACTATGTTGAATCAAATTTGGCAGGGGATATTGATACCAGGTAGAGTACTATAGGTAATGTCTTTACTATTGGTGGGGTAGCTGTGAGCTAGGTTTCTAGGTTATAGAAGATTAATGCTCTATCTACTATAGAGGTAGAGTATGTTGCTGCTACAAAGGTAGCCAAGGATTTGATATGGCTTCAGTTCTTCTTGGGAGAATTGGGACATCCTCAAAAGGATAATTATTTGTTCATAGATAGTCAAAGTGCCATCATCTTGCCAAGAATTCAGCTTTACATTCTAAGACCAAACACATATAGTTGTAGTACCATTTCATTTGGTTAGTTTTGGAGGATGGACTGTTAAATCTAGAGAAGATACATGCAAATGAAAATCTAGTAGATATGTTGACAAAGGTTGTAACAAGGGAGAAGCTGAACTCCTCTTCACCTTTGGTTGGTCTTCTAGACTAAACATGAATAAAAAAATAGTAGAGTCTAGGGTGGTTTGATCTAGTGGGAGCCCCATGTGGTAGTTTTATTGCTATAGGATCAATATCCAAGTGGGAGATTTTTGTTTAGTGTGGAACCTGATTAGCCCCTGAGTGGGAGATTATTAGATTATGGTGACTGATCAAGAAATTTCTATACATACTCTATAATTCTTTGGGGTTCAAAAAATAAATAAATTTGGGCCCTATGTTATCGCAATTTTGGGCTAACATGTAATTATTAATTATAACCCTAAAATGGCATAAAATACTTGTATAAAGGGGTTTAGGGTTATGTATTTTTTATTATGATGTGATACAAAATTGGTTCTTGTGACAGTATTGAGCTGTAAGGGATTATAGATTGTAATCAGGTTGTAATCACTGGATTGTAATTAGATCAGACTTGTTGTTTGGTGGACATAGCCTAGGGATTGGGTGAACCATGTTAAATCTTGGTGCCTCGTGTTCATTTCTATGTGATCTATTTTTTTTTTATTGGTTATATTTGCATGTAGTTTTTTAATTTTTATCTATGGTTTAATCCTAACAGTTCAAAACCTTCCATATCCCCTTAGCATAAGCATTTTCATATTCCTAAGCTCCCTAAACATCATTTTGACTTACCTTAGTGGTATATCCCCTTCATCTTTCATTGTTCAAAACCCTAGCATCATTTCCACTATTAAACCCTATCAACTTGTCTATCAACCAACTTGTCTCTTTGATCACTTACCCTCATTTTTCATATCCCAAATGTCATAATCAACCTTAGCACACTATCCCTTGCATAGTCCACCTTGCATACACCAACTTTGAACATCATTGCCAAGTCCCAAGTCTAACCCTAATTGTCATTTTACATACCATAGAGCCATTTTCATCTCCTTTAGTCAAATTCCAAATGTCACTTTACATTTGCATTTGCATGGTTTCCCTAGGACATTTACACCTTGCATATCAAAACCTTGAGTCGTTTGGCACTTCCTTAGGTTGCATAACATCTCAAAACACTTAAAATCCAAAAAAAACTCATATCTTGCATACCCACTTCCAAATTTCCAAGTTTTGCCCTATTTTACCAACTGCATTGTTGTTTTAGCAACTACACACTTTAGGTACACACTTGGTATTTTTAGTGTGTAGTTAGTAGTTATAGAGCATGCTTGGTAATTAGGGATTTCATTCTAGCTTCTAGAAGCCTAATCCATACTTCCATAGCTTGCATTGCATCCTTAAACCTTGGAAAACACTCAAAATCACTCAAAACATTCACATTCTACATTTTAGGCACCCTAACACCTCTATTTACCAATTGCATACCTTCTACTTACCAACTACTTACCTTTAGGGCCCCAAGTGCACCAAGGGTGCACTTGGTATTATTTGAGCATAGTTAGTAGTTTAGGTGTGCACTTGGGAGGTAGGAAGTCCATTTAGGTTTTCCTCCATTGCATCTCCATCCTTAGGTATCATGCCAACACTCACTAGGACACAATTAGCTCAGAGACTTGAAGAACTTTATCAACCCATGTTTTTTTAAGTGCCAACACAACCAAAACCTCATCCAATACCAAAGAACAGTAAGAAAACCCAAAAAACATTTGAAGCAGATCAAATTGAAGAATCACAACCCTTACTTGTGGACCCCTTCAACATGTATCTGTAGGACCCTAACAATCAAGGGATGACACAACAAACCCCAAACAACACACCTACTATGAGGTTCCCTTCGAACACTTTTCCTAAACATGGAATGGTTCAATGGAGCCCTGTCTTTGAACTCATATTTGTATTGATACCACTCAGAGGGGGAAATGTGCCAACCACACCTAAGGATGAACAAACATAGTCCTTTAAATTTAGTAAACCCAACTCAAGTACCTTCAACCCTAACATATCCAACACACAACAAGGTACTATACACCTAAGTGATGACTTTGACACTAATTATGGTATCAATGATGAGGAAATGGCTAGGTCATGTCAAGATAAAGCTTTCCACAAACAAAGAAAACTTTTGGTAGCCCAAGAAATTGTCAAGTTTAATCGACACTTGAAGGGACCTACGTCCAAACATCAAACCAACCCAATAATTGAAAACATACAACCCATGATCAATTTGGTCTTAGATAAGGTCAAACAACCTTTGGAATTTTCAAAGACAGTGATGGAAACTATAAGGCCTCATCAAGAATTAACTATTGAAATCCTCTAAAGTATATTTGAACACATCAACATTAATCCATTGTTTAACAAACCTCCACTAGTGAATAGAAACAAGACTCTCCCTAAATATCCCAAAAGGACATTAGACTCAACTTCAATCACATAATGCAACAAAAGAATTTTCCTAAATATACTTGTACTCTAGGGGTTTCAAACATACCTCCTTTCAAGGAAAATCAACAAAGTGAACCCTTGCTCCTAATAGTACCAAATGTCATGACATCAAATATTATAGAGCCTCACATGAGTATGCCATGTAAAACATCAATTACCACAATCCCTATTGACACATAAAGGAAAAGTGTTATTTACATTTCACCCATTCCCAAAAGGAACATGTCTCATTATCAAATCAATACAATCTCACAAGGAAAAACATCTAACACACAAAGATACCAAGACAACAACCCAAACATGATGTTCAATTCTTGATGACATAACCAACTCCCATGACAACATTAACCTATAGTGGTGCAAGGAATTAACACTTCCAATCCACAATCAAGTTGAAATCCACTCAAAACACATTCAACATATCAACAGAAACATACAACAACAATAGCAACCTCAAGTGGTGCAAACATCTAACATCTCGACTAGGAAATCTGATGTAAATCTAGTTGACTTACATGTAATGTACTAGCATCAATTCCAACAAAAACAAGCCTTGTTTGCTAAACAAAAAGAGAAACTCAAAAAATAGTTGGAATACCAAAGACACCTTGAGCAATAAATTTCCTATCAAAAACACTTGTTACGACAACAATAGATGCCTCAAAAACTTCAATAGATACCTCTACAACAATAGTCACATACATGGTCCCACATGCAACCAACAGAGGTATCTCAATAGCAACCACAACAAGTGATGCAAAAACCACACATGGTACAACAATTAGAGTTGATACTACAATAAGTACCACAACAAATAGCACAACAAGTACCTCAACATGTATCACAATAAGGACCCTTTTATCTTTGAGGTACTAACATTCCTCCACCACGTAGTGACATTTCACTCAACTCTTCAAACACAAAAATGTCAGAACTGAGGAGACATAGTTCTCACCATAGAAAATGATCTACTCATAGACACAAAAGACTTGAAGAGAAGACTATCATGTAAAAGCCTAATGAAGAGTTATTACAAAAATTCAAACAATTTTCCAAAAAAGTTGAGGCATTAGGAGTCTAGAAGAAATAGACTCTATATAGAGAAAGGGACTTATGTCCCAATCCATTTGATAAAAGTCTATATATGCCTCCATTCCCAGAACACTTTGAGGTTCCAAGATTTGAAAAATACCAAGGAAAAGGAAACCCCATTGAACACATTAGAGAATTTTGTGCCTCTTGTACCAAACTTAGTGATGATCCCACCTATCTCATGAGATGGTTCCCTCATTCTTTAGGTAGGCCTACACTTGAATGGTACTCCAAACCTCCCCATACTATCAAATGTTGGTCAAAACTAGTATACAATTTAATCTCCCACTTTGCCTTCAATATTACAAATGAGGTGACACTTTCTAATTTATGCTTAAATAAACAAAAGATAGGAGAACCATTTATCACATTCTTACTATGCTGGAGAAGCTTATTTATTCAATGCTCACTAAACATTCCTAAAGAACAACAAGTTAACCTTGCATTGAAAACCTAGTCCTCGACTTAATGTACAAACTCAAGATCAAAAGTCCAAGAACCATTTCCAAACTGATGAAAAAGGGGCTAGTACTGAAGATGCTCTTGTTTGTAAGGGAATCCTCAAGATGAACAAGGAAAACAAAAACACCAACTCATCGAATGAAAACAAAAAAATTTTCTCCAAAAATAAGAATGTGACTAATAATGGCATTGTGGATGCATGTACAATTAGCACAACACAATCTCAACTAACTTTGAAAGGTGAAAACCTTAAAAATTCACAAACTCCCAATCAAACAACCCTTCCATAATAGAAAATTGAGACTTCCATACAGGATGGACCTCAAAGACATCCTAGAACCAAAGATAGAAAATTCACACCATTGGGGATACCTCTTGAGATTGCACTTCAAAAATTACTTAGTAATAACTTTCTATTGTTACCCTTAATCAAAGATGAGCCACTAACTAAAGCTTCTTGGTGGGACAACAAAAAGTTATGTGATTATCACTAGACCAAAGGACACAAAACCTCATCATGTATCTAGCTAAAATATGCAATACAAGACCTTATTGATGATGGTGTAATCATAGTTGATCCATCACTACTAGCATCCAACTCTAATAACACTATCTTCAAAAATCCTTTGGGTAATCATGAAAAAGAGAATCCCTCTAGTTCAAACTCAAATTCACAAGCTAAGGTGAATTACACATGCACTGGATATGACTACATCATCAACTATTTCAATGAGTCTAATGCCCACATATCCACATTCACTTTAAAGGCTAAAGACCCTCATTTCCCTATCACTACATGCCATACCAAGATCATTGTACCTGGAGCTCCATCTAATTATAGCCTTGTTGAATAGCTTGACAAGACCCCTATGAAAATATCCATCTTGGACCTATTGCATGTATCTCCCCAACATCAAAAGATCTTGGATCAAGCCCTTAAAGAGTTAGTAGTCGTAGATAATATTGATGTTGCCCAATTCTAAGCCATGGTTGGGAACCTATCTGCCTCACAGTATATCACCTTTTCCCCTTTGGACATTCCTAAGGACAAACCCAACCATAATAATCCCCATCATCTCAAAGTCTTCATCCATAATGCCAAGGTCAAATGTGTCTTAATAGATGGAGGAGTAGGACTAAACATCTGTACTCTTAAGGTTGTCAAAGGTTTGGGTTATTCTAAGGATGATGTGGATCTCTCTCGAAGAATCACAATAAAAGCTTATGATGATGATGAGCACTTCTCCAAGGGTGTCATCATATTACCCATTAGAGTTGGTCCTACTACTAAGAATACTTTGTTCTAGGTCCTAGACATTGAAATGAACTACAACATGATACTAGGACACCCTTGGATCCATGCTATGAAAGCAATACCCTCTACATATCACCAATGCTTAAAATTTTCCTATAACAATGTAGAGGTCACCATCCCTGGTGGTCCAAATCCATTCCAATTTGGTGCCAATCTTAGAGGAACCACTGCATACTAGATCCTAACAAACCATCCAACAAATCCACTTGAGTCCTCCAAATATGTTGCTCCTTCTACACTCACACCTACATTCAAAGGAAAGCTCAAAATTTAAGACCAAGGTTATGGTGAGTACTCCATGTAACATTATTTTCACATTGGGAAACTCCCTCTCTCTCCCAAGTCATATGGTAAAACACAACTTCTATAGAAGAAGCCTATTTTCATGTTTCAAAAGAAACCTTCCATGAATTTCACTAGTGGAGGTGGCCTACATGAAGAACGTGTCTATGAAAACACATCTACATGGATTGAAAAGGAAAAAGTAGAAAAAGAACCTACTCCTTAGTCCTCTAACACATATGGACTTGGATTCATTATCATGTAGAAAAAGGGATATCATGGATGTAGTGGCCTAGGACCTCAAAAGCAAGGCATTATTCAGCTAATCACTACATCAAGATGACCTCATAGCTTGGGAATTGGATTCAAACCATTTTTTTTGGGTCTCCCTAATACCAGGTCATCCTCATCTAAGAATGTGAATTCTTTAATTGATAACAAGGCATCTAAGAATACCTAAACCAAACCCACCAAACTTGTATCCAACATGATGCAAAAGCATTCTAGTTTTCCTTGTGATCCTGCACTGTTTTGTTCATTCTACAAGTTGGTTCTTAGAAAATCCTTCATGTACCTAGCAATTCCTTCATGTGCCTAGAAAATCCTTCATGTGCCTAGAAAATCCTCCATGTGCCTAGCAGTTCCTTCATGTACCTAGCAGTTCTAGTTCCTTCATGTGCCTAGTAGTTCCTTCATGTACCTAGCAGTTCTTTCATGTGCCAAGTTATTGTAGCAATTCCT
Source organism: Cupressus sempervirens (assembly GCA_028749045.1). Lineage (NCBI taxonomy): Eukaryota > Viridiplantae > Streptophyta > Pinopsida > Cupressales > Cupressaceae > Cupressus > Cupressus sempervirens. The sequence goes on from CM053783.1 coordinate 61,789,552, forward strand.
TCATGTGTCGAGTTACTATAGCAATTCCTTCATATGCCAAATTACATAGTTTATGTTGAGTGACTCTTCATGTGCCAAATTACCCTGTGTATGTTGAATGTCTCTTCATGTGCTGAGTTACCTAGTGTATGCTGAGTATCAACATTTGGATGTGACTTTTGCAAGCTAACTTGCAAGATTTATTTGACTATGAAATTTATGTTAAGATCTTTTCTTGGGATGTTTCTAGACTATTTTTGGGTTGACCTTCCTCTTATGTAATGTTCTAGAATAATCTATAAGCCATTTTAACAAGTATATATAGAGTGTTTAGGCTTAGAGTTAGACAAGTTTTTGAGAAGAGGAATTTGGAGAGTAGAGCTAAAAGAACAAATTTTTAGTTGGATCTTTGAATGTGAATGTATTTGTAATTTTTTGTAACCTAGAAGGCCTTATAGCTAGGCATGTATGAAGATATTTTGATGAATCAATAAACGTATTTCACTCTTCTTCCTCCTTTGGTTGTTGTTCCTTGTGTTTGCTTCCATTGTGTTAACTCTTGCAAGGATGGTTTGGATAACTGAGTGAGCCTTTGGCCCTAGTTATTCATCCTTTTCCTACTTTAATTGGTATCAAAGATAGGTTCATCCTTGTGGAAATTGGATCCTGTGGAACTATGATTCAGATTTGGTTGTAGGGTGGCAGATTTATGGATTTGACCTATAACTTGCAGAGGGTTATGATCATGTAGGAACCTAATTTGTAAAGATGGTTCATGGTAGAGGAAATAATGTTGATAATGCTATATTAGATCAGTTGAGACAAATTGCAATTAGATTAGATGTTGTGGAGACAACCTAGAGGAGAGGAGCACATCTTGAAGATGTGAGTGATGAGGAAGCAACAACATCAAAACACAATCTAGAACTTGAAGAAAATCAAGATGAGAAAAGATTGTTGCGAGTGTTGTCTAGAGAAAATTCAAAGCTTGTTGTAGAAGTTGTTCCTTATGATAGAAAATTGGATACCAATGTTGTGTTGGATTGGATCTCTAATGCAAAGAAGTTCTTTGAGTATGAAAACACTCATAATAATACAAAGGTGAAGATTGTATTTATTAGGTTGAAAGGTCATGCATCACTATGGTGGGAGCACTTGCAAATTGATAGACAAAGGAGAGGAAAGGAGAAGATCAGAAGTTGGCCAAAGATGGTGAACAAGGTAAAAAACAAATTACTTCATGCTAATTACCAAGTTAGCTTGTTGAGAAAGATACAAAATTTTAAATAAAAGGACATGACTATCAAAGAATATATCGAGGAATTCTATAGATTGGACATCTGATTTGGGCATCTAGATGATGATGTTGAGAAAATTGCAAGGGACATCAATGGATTGAGATTTGGAATACAAGATGAAATCAGTTTTGTGAAGTTGGAAAGTGTAGAAGAAGCATATCAATATGCCTTGAAAGTTGAGGAGATCTTGACAAAGAAGCATTAATAAAGACAAAGAGGTAGAGGTGGTAGATTCTAGAGAGGTAGAGGTAGATCTTATGGTGAAGGAGGCAAATCTGACAATTTTGTATAGGATAAAGGAAAATTTGAATGGAAGAATAATGAAAAAGGCAAGACCAAATGTAAAAGTGGTAATTCTTATTGAGGAAGAGGTAATTCTTATTCTAGATTTGGATTTCATGGTAATTATTTCAGATGTGGTAATGAGGGACATAGATCTTTTGAATGTAGATCCTCTAAAAGTGGTCAAGGTAACAAAAATGATGTGATTTAAGGATATGATGAGGGTTCACCAAGTGGATCTAGGGCTAGAGAAAATTTGATGGTGAGAAGAACCTTATGTAATAAGGGAAGTGATGAGGAACCTATTTTAAGGAGAAGTCTTTTCAAGGAAAGATGTAAGCTGGCTAGAAAATGCTGCAAAGTGATCATTGATAGTGAAAGTTCTACAAATTTGGCATCAAAAGAGTTGGTTACAAAGTTGCAATTGTAGAGGCTAAAGCATCCTAAACCCTACAATGTTTCATGGATCAAAGATGAGTATAAGATATTGGTAAGTGAGCAATGCCTTGTGAAGTTCAAAATTGGACATTACTTTTATGAGGTTTTGTGTGATATTATGCCCATGGATTTTTGTCATATTTTGTTGGTTACACCTTGGAAATATGATAGATATGTTGTACATGATGGAAGATTGAATTAATATACTCTTTGGGTGAATGGGAAGAAACAAACATTGCTACCCTTGATTGAAAGTCTAGATGAGGTTAATTGTACTGCTATAGAAATTTGCATGGTTAATGGGAAACAATTTGAAAAGGAAATGAGAAAAAATCATGTTTTTTTGCCTTAGTTCCTAGAGGACGGAGTATTGGTAGTAATGATTGAGCAACAGAAGCTAGTAATGATTGAGTGACAATAGATTTTGATAGTCAAGTACCAATAGAAATTATAAAATTTTTGAATGAGTATAAAGACATTATTGCTAATGATATTCTTAATTGTTTACCTCAAGTAAGAAGTATAAGTCATTTCATGGATCTAATTCTAGGAGCTAGATTGCCAAACAAAGCACCGTATAGATTGACACCTATAGAGAATGAAGAACTTAATCGACAAGTGCATGAGTTGTTACAAAAAGGTTTTATTAGAGAAATATTGAGTCCATGTGTTGTACCTACTATATTAGCAAATAAAAAGAATGGAGAATGGAGAATGTGTACTGATTCTAGAGTGATTAACAAGATAATAGTGAAATATAGTTTTCCTATGTCGAGGATGGATGACATAATGGATTGTTTGAGTGGAGAAAAGTATTTTACCAAGATTGATTTGAAGATTGGATATCATTAGATCAAAATTAGAGAAGGTGATGAATGGAAGACTATTTTCAAGATAAAAGATGGTTTGTATGAATGGTTGGTTATGCCTTTTAGTTTGACTAACGTAGCTAGTACTTTCATGAGGTTGATGAATGAAGTTTTGAAAAGATTTGTAGGTAAGTTTGTGATTGTTTATTTGGATAATATTCTAATATCTAGTAAGACTAAGGAATAACATCTTGAATATATTAGACAAGTATTGTAGAAGTTGAAAGAGGAAAAATTGTTGATTAATCTAAAAATGTGTTCTTTTATGCAAGAAGAGATTGTGTATTTGGGATTTGTGATTTTAGTTAATGGATTGAAGATGGATCTTGAGAAGGTTAAAGAAATTTTGGAATGGCCTACACTTGAGAATTTGGGTGAGGTAAGATCATTTCATGGTTTGGCTAGTTTTTACAAAAAGTTATAAAGAACTTCAATGTTGTTTGTAATGCCATGACTAAGATAATGAGGGGAGATAAAAAGGATTTCAAGTGGACACATGGAGCTGATAAGAGTTTTGAGACTTTGAAAAAAAAGGTTGTTGAATTACCTGTATTGGCTTTGCCTAATTTCAACAAAGTATTTCAGGTTGAATGTGATGCGAATGGCAATGCAATAGGATCTATATTAAGTTTTTCTTTAGTAAAAAGTTGAATGATGCTAAAAGGAAGTATTTAGTGTATGATCAAGAGTTTTATGCTATTGTTCAAGTATTGAAGAAGTGGATACATTATTTGATTCCTAAGGAGTTTTTGTTGTATATTGATCATAAAGCTTTACAATACTTTAGAAGTCAACATAAATTGAATCAGAGACATATGAAGTGGGTTGAGTACTTGTAGAGTTTTACATTTATGATCAAGCATAAGAGTGAAGTTACTAATAGAGTTGTTGATGCATTGAGTAGAAGAAATTCTTTGTTGACTGAAATGAAGGTTGAAGTTCTTGGTTTTGATGAAATGAAAGAATTTTATGATGTTTATCCTAATTTTTATGAGGCATGGATAGAGTGTAGAGCACCAAATTTGATAGATCACATAAGTAAGTATGATGAATATTTCATTCAAGAAGGTATGTTGTTCAAAGTAATTTAGTTGTGCATTCCTAGAAGTTCTATGAGGTTGAATCTGATTAAGGAAAAGCATAGTGGTGGATTGGTTGGACATTTTGGAATTGATAAGACATTGAGTTTGCTAAAAGAGAAGTATTATTGGCCACAAATGTATAAGAATGTTTAGAAATTTGTGAAGTGAGAAACTTTGAACTGATATTAGTATGGATTTTGTTCTTGGATTACCTAAGATGATGAAGGGGTATGATTCCATATTTGTTGTAGTGGACAGATTTTCTAAGATGGGTCATTTTATACCATGTAAGACAAGATCAAATGTTGAGCATGTTGCTGAACTTTTTCTTAAATAGATTGTGAGATTGCATGGATTACCAAGAAGAACTATTTCTAATAGAGATAATAAGTTTATTGGTTATTTTTGGAAGACTTTGTGGAAGAAGATGGGTACTAAATTGAAGTTTAGTTCTGCATTCCATCCATAGATAGATGGACAGACAAAGGTTGTGAATAGAAGCTTGGGTAATTTACTAAGATGTTTAGTTGGGAATAAGACAAGTAATTGGGAGATGGTATTGGCACAAGCTAAATTTGCATATAATAATTCTATGAATAGGAGTACAAGGAAGACACCTTTTTAAATTGTTACTAGAACACATCCTAGAGGTATATTAGATTTGAAAGATGTTGTTGGTGATGAGAAGAGAAGCACTATAGGAGAAGAATTTTTTGATTTTATGGAGTCTTTGCATAAGGAAGTGAAGTTGAGGTTGGAAAAAAGTAATCAAAAGTATAAGGAGAATGCTAATTAGTCTAGAAGACACCATGATTTTCAAGTTGGTGATGAGGTGATGGTTCATTTGAAGAAAGGAAGATTCCCAATTGGAACATACAATAAGCTAAAGATGAAGAAATTTGGACCTTGTAAGATCTTGAAGAAGTTTAACAGTGGTAATGCTTATGAAGTTGAGTTACTTGATGACATGGATATATCTCCTATAGTCAACATTAATAATTTGTATAAGTATCATGAGTTAGAGAATGAAGTTATTGTATCAGATGATTATCCTAAAAAGTAGATTGAAGAAGTTGAATACATATTGGATCAGAGAGTTGGAAAGAGCACAAGAGGAAAAAATTACTATGAATATTTGGTAAAGTGAAAGAATAGACCTTTTGAAGATGCTTCATGGATTTCTCAATTTGAATTAGATTCAACTCAGGTTGTGACATCTCAATGATTTAGGAGAATCATTTCTTTCAACATTGGTTGTCTAAAGTAGGAGCATCCTAGGTTTCCTTGTGATCCTACTCATTTTTGTTCATTTTACAAGTTGGTGCCTAGAAAATCCTTCATGTGCCTAGTAAATCTTTCATATTCCTAGCAATTCCTTCATGTGCCTTGTAGTTCCTTCATGTGCCTAGTAGTTCCTTCATGTACTTAGTAGTTCCTTCATGTGCTAAGTTATTTTAACAATTCCTTCATATGCCAAGTTACTATACTAATTCCTTCATGTGTCAAGTTACCTAGTGTATACCAAGTGACTCTTCATGTGTCGAGTTACCTAGTGTATGTTGAGTGTCTCTTCATGTTTTGAGTTACCTAGTGTATGCTGGGTGTTAGCATTTGGATGTGATTTTTGTGAGCTGACTTGTGAGATTGTGATATTTATGTTAAGATCTTTTCTCAAGATGTGTCTAGACCATTTTTGGGTCAGCCTTCCTCTTATGAAATGTTCTAGAATAATTTGTAAACCATTTTAGCAAGTATATATAGAGTGTTTAGGCTTAGAGTTAGGAAAGTTTTTGAGAAGAGGAATTCGAAGATTAGAGCTGAAAGTATGAATTTTTTGTTGGATCTTTGAATGTGAATGTATTTGTAATTATTCATAACTTAGAAGGCTTTATAGCTAGGCATGTATGAAGATATTTTGATGAATCAATACAAGTATTTCACTCTTCTTCCTCCTTTGGTTGGTGTTCCTTATGTTTTCTTCTATTATGTTAACTCTTGTAGGGTGGTTTAGATAGCTGGGTGAGCCTTTGGCCCTAGTTATTCATCCTTTGTCTACATCATCCTGATACCTCCCTTGGTCTTGATCATATCTTTGCTGACCCTAATAGCCTACTTGTGGAGGATAAACATATAACTCCACCTATCACTCAGACCAACTTTGCACCTTGGATCAAAAAATTCTGGGATCCAAGTCCTCCTGCTTCTGAATATGATCCCGATGATACCACTAAACTATATATCCATATATATGCCTTTGACAAAAGCTTATTCAACACCAATGATGAAATTTACTTAGTTTACAAAAAACTAATTGATTGGGACCAACAAGGACCACCAACATTTGACCAGTTTGAAAATGATGACACCATCACAAAATTCTTTGAGCCCTGTGACTATTTACCACAAGGTGATCAAAAGTAAGGGTTTTCCATTGACCTAAACATTGTGTCATATTTTGGGGAGTCTACTCCATCTTCTAATTGCAAAATTGAGAAAATAGCAAAAAAATACAATAGTAGGTCTCTTGGTGAAAACCAAAAGGTGCCATTAGACCATGAAAAGTAAAAATAAAGGATGTATCCAAGGGTGAAAACATCTCTAAGGTGCCCAAGGATGGAAGATTGGACATACCTCCATTGAAGGAAAGATCGACATTACTTGTGGAAATGATAGAAGAGATAAATCTAGGGACACCTTACAGCCCTAAGATCATACATTTTGTAGCCTCATTATCACCAGAGGAAAAAGATGAATTTTTCAAATTCTTTCTAGAGAGGTAGATCAACTTTTCATGGTCTTATGTAGACATGCCTAGATTGGATCCTAAACTAGTTCTTAATCTCTTGCTACTAAGACAAGGAGAAAAACTAGTAAAGAAAAAGTTGAGAAAGATGCATCCTCAAGTTGCTCTCCTTGTTAAAGTTGAATTGAAGAAATTATTGGATGCCAACTTTATCAAAACCATTGATTATGCAGAGTGGATATCTAATCTAGTACCGGTAAGAAAACACTCTGAGGGCATCTAGATATGCACTAAATTCCATTATCTTAATAAGGCATGTCCTAAGGATGATTTCTCTTTACAAAATATAGACATCATTATATACATGACAACTAGATATGAGATGTTATCACTAATGGATGGCTTTCCTGGCTATAATTAGATAAGAATAGCTCATGAAATCAACACAAAACAACTTTTACATGCCCTTGGGGAACATACTACTAGAATGTCATGCCTTTTGGCCTTAAAAATGCTGGGGCAACATATCAAAGAGCAATGACTACCATCTTTCATGATTTCATGCACATCCTCATGGAAGACTATGTCAACGATTTAGTTTGCAAAAACCCTAGAAGAAATGATCATTTGGGCATCCTAGATCAAATATTCAATAGAATGGAAAGCTATAAGCTCTATCTAAATCCAAAAAAGTGTGTATTCAGAGTTGTTTCTAGAAAGCTCCTAGGATACATTATTTCTCAACAAGGCATTGAAGTGGATCTTGAGAAAGTAAAAGCAATACTTGAAATGCCTCCTCCAACAAATCTAAAAACATTAAGAGGTCTACAAGAGAGATTATAGTCTATCCACAGATTCATTGTACAACTAGTAGATAAATGTCACTCCTTTGAACACCTATTATGTAAGGGAGTATCCTTTCAATGGAAAAACCAATGTGAAGATTCTTTCCAATAGCTCAAAGATTATCTTCTACATCCACTAGTTTTAATGGCTCCTATTCCAAGAAAATCATTCATTCTATACATATTTTCTATAGATACAACATTGGGTGCTTTCTTAGCACAAAATGATGAACAAGGAAGAGAACGAGCCATTTACTACATCAGTAGAACACTTGTGGGGTATGAACTGAATTATTCACTCATTGAATGAACATGCCTTGCTATCATTTTTGTGGCCCAAAAGGTAAGACATTACATGCTCCATCAGAAAAAAATACTTGTCTCTATGATTGACCTACTAAAGTATCTCCTAAGAAAGGATTCTCTCATAGGATGCTTAGCCAAATGGGTTATGATCCTTAGGGAATTTGACATAGAATATGTAGACATAAAGGCAATCAAAGGGCAAGTGATAGTAGATCAGCTAGCAGAAGTACCTATGCAAAATGATCATCCCATGTTGATAGACTTTTTAGATGATGCCATATTTAACATGGATATAGCTAATGAATGGAAGCTTTACTTTGACAGATCACATACCATAAATGGTTCATGAGCCAGCATCATGTTTATCACCCCCCAAGATGACATAATCCCCAAGTTATATCAAATAGCATTCAATTGCACCAACAACATAGCATAATATGAGGCAATGATCATAGGACTCAAGATAGCTATCCAATGGAACATTCAACATTTACAAGTTTTTGGCAATTCCTAGTTAGTCATCTACCAAGTCAATGATGACTATGAAACTAAAGATGATAAGTTAATGCCTTACAAGTAGATGGCATACTTTCTTAAATCTAAAATTGTCACTATCTCTTTTCATTAGCTACCATGAATACACTACAAGCAAGCTGATGCTATGGCTACCATTGCTTCTATAATTGATATGCCTCAAAATGTGGAGTGTTGTGAGTTCCATGTCAACCAACTTTTTATTCTAGCATTTGAACTCTCTTAGTTAGAGTTTGTGCATGAACTTGTTGGTCTCAATTCCCCCTGGTACCAAGATATTTATGATTACCTACATACCCAAATCCTACCACCTAACTTACTGAAAAAAGAATGTCGAGCCTTTATTAGCCAAGCCACTAGATATGTCATCATCGGTGATACCCTTTACAAGAGATCCTTTGACCAAACCCTTTTTAGATGCCTTGACTCACAAGAAGCTGAAATTGTATTATATGAGGTTCACAAAGCTATATGTGGAGGTCATTTCAATGGTTTGATTCTAGCTAAGAAACTTGTTAGAGCTGGATATTATTGGCCCACCATGGAACAAGATGCCCATGATTTTTCCAAAACATGTCATAAGTGCCAAATACATAGCAATCTAATCCACACACTAGCATAAGGATAATAGCCTTTGATCTTGTTGGAGCTATTTTTTCTCCTTCCTCTGATGATAATTAGTTCATCATCACAACAATAGAATATTTTACCAAGTGGGTTGAAGCTATTCCTCTAACTTTCACCATTGGAAAGAAGATTTCAAGGTTTATTTTGAACTACATCATATGCTGATATGGAGTTCCCTTGGCTATTATTACTGATCATGGAAGTTATTTTCAAAACAAAGATGTGGATAAGCTCTGCCAAAAGTACAACATATACCATGGATATTCTAGTATTTACCATCCATAGGGCAATGGCCAAGCAGAAGCATCTAATAAGACTATTGTTAAGGTTCTCCAAAGGAATGTTAATGATTTTTGGTGAGACTGGCACGACTCTTTTGGGCTACCAAACAAGTGTGCATGCTCCCACTAGTGCAACATCATGCTCTCTCATTTATGGCATTGAATCCATACTTCTTATTGAAGTTAAAATTCCATCATTGAGAGTATCTCCACAAGATGTTGTTGATGATGAAAACTAAAAAAATATCTAGACTCCATGAATTTGAAATTTTTGATGAACAAAGATGAGTGACCTTGACACATCTACAAGCTTATCAAAACTAACTCAAACAAAGCTATAATAAGAAAGCCCGAGGTCGTCATTTTGAGATCGGTGATCTAGTCCTAAAGATGAAATACATTACTCACAACATAGAGAAAAACAAGCCAAATTTGAACCAAATTGGGAAGGACCTTATGTAGTTATTGCAGCATTTGGGTCTATGGTATATAAGCTTGGGATTCTAGTGGGTGAACCACTACCCATGTCTATCAATGACATGTACTCTATAAGTACTATACTTGATTCTATCTAAAAGTCTTGAAAAAATATCAAAAAAAAAGAAAAAAGTCATGAAAAGAGAAAAGAAAAAAAGTGAAAAAAATAATGAAAAAATAGATGCCTAGCAAAGAAGCATCTTGGCATGAAAATTTTAGTCAAGAGAAAAATTCCATCCAAAGGTGAAAACTTGGCAAATAGGTGCCATGTGTAACTAGTTGTTGCTCCTCCATATATTAGGATTCCATCTAGTTTTTCCTCTTTTTGCCAGTCCCTGATTATATCCTTGATATTGCAAGACACCCCTCATCCTTGACCATAGCCCATGAGCTAGTTAATATCCCTTGTTATCTTACCCAAGCATCACCAGTCTATACATACTCTATCATTGGCCTTTGTACATTGTCTACGTCTTGTCTAGGGGCATATCAGCTATATTGTGCATGAGTTTGAACTTGAATTGGGGCATATGTCTAAGCACTTTGTATGCATCAGACTTATCGCATAATTGATTGGAGCTAACACTTGGAATCCTTTATGATCCTAAAAAATCCTAAAAATTCAAATATGATCCTGAAAAAAAATCACTAAAAATCATAAATGTCCTAAACAAATTCATAAAAAGTCATAAAATATCCTAAAACATCACTAAAAATCATAAAATGCCTTGAAGTAAACTCTAAAAATTGTAAAATGTCCTGAAGAAACTAGTCACACAAAAACACCAAATAACCTCAAAACCTTAAAAATTGCAAACCAACCAAAAATTTGTAATAAACCTTATAAATTGTCATTGTGGATTTTGACCCTTTTTGCTTAAAAATTTGTGCTTTTGTAGACTAAAACTCAAAGCATGACACTTCAATGGCAATCACACTATCTGATCAATGTGAACCAACAATCAATCCAACATGTCACTATGAACCTATCAACTAAATCCACAAACAAAATTATCACATGATCAACCTGTCAACCACTATCTAAAGACCTAAAGCACTAAAAGTTAAGTAATAATGGACAAGAATAGATGTTAGCTCACACTATTTAGTGAGTGATTTATTTTTGCTTGTTTTTCTTCAATCATGTCCCCATGCCACTTGATGATATAAACCGATCTATGAGAGTGGTTGAGATGGTTCATGGTCATCTTTTATTAAATCTATCTGTTAAAATGTACCTTTGAGAGTTTGGGACATGTATATATGCCTTGAGAACGACAAGATCATTTTCTATCTACATTATTCTTGTTTACGCAAAAGGTTTTCATTTGCACTCTAGCCCTTTATGCCATGATGCATTGCATCCCATTTTCCATATCAAAATAAAGCTCCATTTGACATATAGTGCACTTTACAAAAGAAAAAGACTTCACCTCATTCTAACTAGTCCTCATTTCATCTCCTTGGTCTTCTAGCATTCATCTCTTCATCCATCATCATCATCATGTATTCTGATACACCAAATCATCTTCATCTTGCATTCCTACATTCCTGCATCATCCTATACTATCTATAAAACTTTTGTGGGTTTCCACCAAGTTTGGCCTCCATTTGACCAATTTTGACCACATTTGACCATGTTTGACTGATTTCACCCATGTTATGACATATTTCCATCATTTTGGGTATGCATGCAAAGTTTCAAGTCATTTTGAGTCTATTTGAGCTTATTTTGGCCCCCAAAGCCTTTTGGGGCACAATCTACACTTTTAGAGTGCACTTGGGCTTCTCAAGTGCACCATGGGCACACTTGGTACTATCATATCACACTTGGGATTACCAAGTGTGCATTGGGTACACTTGGGTGTGTTTTGGGTAAACTGCTCCTATAGCCCATATGTTGCACTTCGGAGGCCATAACTTTTGTGTTTCAACTTTGATTTGAAATCCATCAATTGCATTGGATTTGTATATTAATTATGAACAAATTAAGTTATAATTTTCATTATTTGGTCATAATCTTGAGTGGTAACCCTTGAAACTACTCTCAAGTTCCTAATTGACCCCTATTTTACCGTCTAGACCTCATAACATTCACATTTTAGCTTTGATTTGCAATCCACCAATTGCTATGGCTTTATCTTATCATTGCTAAGAAATTGACAGATCATATGCTTATCTTATCAATTTCTCAATGGGGAACTGATATATATCATCCCTATTGAAGCATGTTGTTGTGGCTTTCTCATCATTTATTCTTTCACACAACGCTCTAAATCACATTGTATCAAAGAGGGGCAAAATGTAGACACTAAAAAATGGTTTGCATCTATGATTTCATCACATTTTCATACTAAATCATTTCATTTTCTCATTCCACTAACTCCTATATTTTGGCCAACTTGATCATATCTCAATAGCATCTATCATCATTCGTATCCTCTTTCACATCAATCACAAATCAACTTGGAATCACCCCAAATCTACCCAGAATCACCTAGAATCAGTCTTAATCATCACAAAACATGTCAAATACCTTGAATCAATCATCATTTGTCCAATCCTAGGCATTCTTGTGGCTTTTAGTGTCTCAAAAACCTATCAATCTATCAAAACCTATAAATCTGATCTTAGTACTATCATGGCTCTTAGTACTAGGTCAAATGATCATTCACATCATCCAATCTTTGACATTTTTGAGTCTCTCAATGTTAGATCATGGCATTATCAACCATTTAATAACAATGATAGTCTTCGTGGACATTATTATGATCAACCTTATCAACCAATCTCGATCCTGTAGCATTTATGATATTGGTTAAGTGTTAGATATCCTTAGTTCATGTCATGTGTACTTGGCATGCTATCAATTTCAATAAATCAATCGATTTGACCATGGCTTTTGTCTGTCTATCATCATCCTAGTTAATCTCCATTATCATCACATTCCATCAAAGGATACTGTTGCACTTATTTAATCAAATTGGCCAATCATCTACTAATTTTTGCCATAGGATTAAAGATCATAATTTAATCCTATGTCATTATATTAATTGTTCTTCCTAATTAACATACTCAATTAATTAATTTTATTAATTAATTGATTAATCATTAATAAATTATGGAAATTCACAATTTCCTAAGTTCCATTTTCTACCATTAATTCCTTTTTTACTAATTTCTATTTGTGTGGATATATGGATTTTTAATTCAAATATTCCACATGATATTGATATCATTGTGATACATGGGCATGACACATCATGGACTCTCCATTTACACTTGCCTAAGATATCTCATAATCCATATATTCTTATTCCCTTATGCATGTCTATCTTTAGCTTCCATTGTCATTTGGCTTTAAGTGGGTTTGAGGTGTCACATGATGCATCATAGATCCTCTTCCATTTTTAGTGATGTTTGACTTCCAAGCATCATACAATCCTACATTTGGCATCTTGTGTCATATCATGGATTCTCAAAGGAATCTCTTGCCAAGTTGCATATCCAAGGTGACAAGTTCAATGCTCACATCATTCATGTTGATTATAAATTAAGCATTCTTCCTCTCATTTTGAGTCCTAATTCTTAATTCCTTCAAGTTCTTTGCCTTTTTGTCTTTTTTCTTTCTCAAGCTTGAATGACATCTTCTAGTATTCTCATAGCATTATCATTATCATAGGCTTTTGCTTCCAAATTGTGTGTACTATAGGCAATTAGAGCTACATCACATGGAGAAGAAAGAAGGAAATGGGAGCTACAAGTGAAAAAGGGAGTTTTAACTTTGTGTTCTTCCTTTTGTTTATTTGGCTTTCATGGTAGACTAGAGGGTATCATTTGCTCATAGTATGTTAGATATTAAACCATTTTTGGTCCTACAATTCACCCATATATATCATCCCTACTAGGGCATGTTGTTGTGGCTTTCTCATTAGTTATTATTTTACAGAATGCTCTAAATCACATTGTATCAAAGAGGGAAAAAATGTAGACACTAAAAAACGGTTTGCATCTATGGTTTCATCACATTTTCATACTAACTCATTTCATTTTCTCATCCCACTAACTTCGAGCTTTTGGCCAACTTGATCATATCTCAATAGTGTTTGTCATCATTTGTATCCTCTTTCAGATCAATCATAAATCATCTCAAAACCATTTCAAATCAACTTAGAATCACCCCAAATCTACCCAAAATCACCTAGAATTAGTCTTAATCATCAAAATTCATGTCAAATACCTTGAATAATTCATCATTTGTCCAATCCTGGCATTATTGTGGCTTTGAATGCCTCAAAAACCTATCAATCTAATCTTAGTACTGTCTTGGCTCTCAGTACTAGGTCAAACTATCATTCATGTTATTTGATCTTTGAAATTGTCAAATCTCTCAGTGTCAAATCATTGCATTATCAACCATTTAATAACATTGATAGTGTTCGGCAATGTTATTATGATCAACCTTATCAACCAATCTTGACCTTGTAGCATTTACAATATTGGTTAAGTGTTACATATCCTTAGTTCATGTCATGTGTCCTTAGCATGTTATCAATTTCAATCAAGGCTATGGTCTATCTGTCTTTATCCTAGTCAATCTCCATTATCTTCACATTCCATCTAAGGATATGGTCACACTTATTTAATCAAATTGGCCAATCATCTACTAATTTTCTCTATAGGATTAAAGAACCCATAATTTAATCCCATGCCATTCTATTAATCATTCTTCATAACTAATATCCTCAATTAATTAATTTTATTGATTAATTAATTCATCATTCATAAACTATGGAAATTTGTAATTTCTTAAGTTCCATTTTCCACCATTAATTCCTTTTTTACTAATTTATATTTGTGTGGATATATGGATTTTTAATTCAAATATTCCACATGATTTTGACATCATTGTGACACATTGGCATGACACATCATGGATTCTCCATTTACATTTGGCTAAGATATGTCATAATCCATATATTCTTATTCCGTTATGCATGTCTATCATTGGCTTCCATCATCATAGATTCTTGGCTTTAAGTGGATTTGAGGTTTCACATGATGTGTCATAGATCGTCTTCCATTTTTAGCCATGTTTGACTTCCAAGCATCATACAATCCTACATTTGGCATCTTGCATCATATGTGTCATGGATTCTCAAAGGAATCTCTTTCCAAGTCACATATCCAAGGAGACAAATCCAATGCTCTAATCTTTCATGTTGATTATAAATTGAGCATTTTTCCTCTCATTTTGAGTCCTAATTCTTAGGTCCTTCAAGTTCTTTTTCTTTTTTCTCTCTCAAGCTTAAATGACATCTTCTAGTATTCTCATAGCATTATCATTATCATAGGCTTTTTCTTCCAAATTGTGTGCACTATAGGCAATTGGAGCTACATCACATGGAGAAGAAAGGAAAACATGGGAGCTATAAGTAAAAGAGGTAGTTTTAAATTTGTGTTCTTCCTTTTATTTATTTGGTTTTTATGGTAAAATAGAGGGTATCAATGTATTCTTAGTGAGTTTGTGATTTGCTCATAGTATGTTAGATATTAGCCCATTTTTTGGTCCTATAGGGACTGATGTGATCGAATGCTTGTGTAGTCCATTTTTTTGATACTTTATGTATTTTGGAATCTTTTCAAATCACATTTTCTTCAAATCTACCAAAATTTGTGGAAAAAGTTAACTCTGGCCAAATTTGGTCAAGTTCGATCAAACTTGGTGTAGTGCCTCTCCCATTTGACATATGTAAGTCATCCAGATAGATTTAACCTTGTTGATATTTTTTTGTGATGGATCATTTTTTTGACCATGAGTGGTTTACACCATTGAGATGGTTGGATTTATGTTTTTGTATTAGGTGCTTTGATTATGCTTTGATTGATTTATGAGATTATGATGTGATTTATGGTTCACTGAGGTTTTTGGTAGTGGTTACCAGGATTGATGTGGTATCATGAGGTTGTTCTATGATTACATTGAGATGTGTGCAGAGATTAAATTGTGTACTATTACCATGCTACATAGGACTAGGTTCCTGTACCGTTGGTTAGTCATGTTTATGATTGTGTTTGATTATGTGTTTTAATTTTATATTATTTATGTTGTTTAAATAACCATTATTAAATGCTTGAATAATTAGAAATGGATTGTCCATGTTGGATTCATTGGTTATCTATTGTGGATATATACTTATCTTATGTTTTACATTTGAGATGACTTGAGGGTCAAATATTAAACCTTGATTTTAGTATCATAGATGTTAAACTACCATGCTTCTCAATTGATCATATTGCATGATCATGCCAATTTGAGATGACAGTGTGTTTTATGACAATATATGACTATCCAATGTTTGGACATATCTCTGATTATGTTAGGTGATGTATTCAATGCTATGGTTATTTATTTCATTCCTGCGTTGTTATGCTTTATGTGAACATGAGTGATGTAAATAGATTATTTTAATATAATTAAATAAATAGTTAAATTAGGTGATTTAATGCATTTATTGCTTCGGCTATGTTATTATATGCAATTGCACTTGATTGTGTTGTCTAGTGTGCAGGATTTATATCCCTGGCAGTGGCACATAGAGTTAGTGATTCAACTATTCATATTTTACCAATGTCATCCCTATTTGGTCAACACATCCTTATTTTTATTGTTTAATTAAACCTTTTAGTGATTATTATATCTGAACTCATTTGCATTATGTGATTAGATCGGTGAGCGTGTTTGTGCATTTAGAGTTTCACATTGTTGCAGAAGTTGTTAAGGAAATTTCTATGTTTTTAGGTATTCAAGCTTTTTAATTGATTTATTTTAATTTTTGGTAGCTTTTCCATAGATGAATTCCTATTTCTAGGAATATCTTATTTCATTTGGATCAATTCAGGGTTTAACTAGGTTGGTTGGTTATTTTCCCTAATTGATTTTTCACTCAAAAAGTGAATAAATATCCAAAAAGCAATTTAATTCCTAGCTTCTCACTTTTGAATTAGAAAGTTTGAGAGTAAAACCCAAAATCCTCTTCATGAGGATTTACTATTTTGTTCATTATGGGAGCTACAAGCATGGGATCATCACAAGGTTGAGCTCATTGGATCTAGCTTAGGGAGACTTTGGATTACCGCTATGTTTAGACACTTTTATGAGCTTTTTATTTTATTGCTCAGATTTCCATTCTACCCTTTTGGCTACGAGGTAGGGCTCTCCTATTTTATTATTTCTACTCCATTTTTTCTTCTATTTTTCATAGCCATTTGGCTAGAGTTTGAGAACTAGTGTTCCCCTCTGTTTCTTTTTTTTGGTTCTACCTAGTTGGTCACGTATGAGAATTTCCCTATTTTTCGTGATGAGGGTTTGGGGTTTTGCACCATTATGCTATTTTTTTTTGTATACGGTGTCCAAAATCAATTATTTTTGGATTTTTGGGGTTTTTGTACCCAAAGGCCAAATGGGTTTTAATTTTGAAGTTTTCAAAAATTTGGGGGTTTTTACCTCATTTTGAATGCCACCATGTTTTTTCTTGGGTTTTCTTGGCATGAGTTGGGTTGTGGACTTGGATTATCCATTTGGATATTAGTCTTACCTTTTTTGTACTTTTGTTTTTGCATTACGATGCATATCACGTACTCCTGATGTTGTGTTCACTGGCTGATTTTATAACTGGTGTTATGGTTTCTTTTGGACCTTTGCTATTGTTTCATAGACACCAGGATTCATGTAGAATCCATACTCTCAAATTGAGGCCACTTGAGTGAGCTCATGATGTTTGGTCTTGTTGCATCATTGGGATTCATGTAGAATCCATACTCCTAGATTGAGGTCGATTGAGTGATTTCATGATGTATGGTTTTATTGGCTTTGTGATTCATGTAGAATCTGTCCTCTTGAGCTACTTTCGATTGGGTGTTATATTTTTTGTATTGCATTCTCATCCAATCCTTGTTTTATGATCTTTATGATGGTGGTGTACCACACATGAGTACATGTGTGTACATTTGTTGGGTGACTTGCGAGTCCTAATCTTCCATGGTATTTTTGAAAGTTATAATCATTGGGGTTGGGTTGGGAATATGCATGTTGACATGCATTTTTCATAGGATGAGCATGGGTAGGGTAGGGTAGCATGTGGAGGGTGCTTCTATGTCCATAGCCTAGTGTCTATTTCCTAAGGGATGGCATTCAAAAGCTTTGTAATCAAGTGATAACTAAATAGAATGTGTGCATGTTAATAAAACTTAAAGATAGTAAAAATGATTCAAGATGTGCTCCTTCCATTGGGAATTAAAAAGTTTCTAGTACCAGCTTGGGCATTTCGATGCCAAGTGACTCTAGATGATGTCAATCCCTACTCAATAGCCTATTGAGTTTCTGAACAAGACCTATACTACTTGCATTGTCTTAGATTCTTGGTTTCAGTCATCATACTATCTTGCATGAGTTTTAGCCATGGATGTTGTGCTTTATGTGTGTTTTTGGTTGGATCATTATCTCCATCAGCATGGTGGGTGTGGACATATGGGTGCCATGTGGTTGGGAGGCATAGCTACCCATACCACTACTAGGGACAAGTGTACAAAGATGATCTTTTGGTCCTCATGCAATCGTTGCTAGATGTTTTAACTTGATACTTTAGGTTTTGGAGTATGCTTTCTTGTGATTAATGCTTTTCTTGGAATTCTTGGATATCATGTTTAGATTATGTTAGTTTATTTGATGCATTCTTATATTATGATTTTTAGCATATGATTAGATGATGTGAATTTATTTTTTGGTATATCTATTGCTTATTGATGTTTAGCATGTGATAGGTGATGTTATCTACTTGTAGGGTTATCTTATGCTTTACTACTAGGATGTTATATTTCCTTATGTTTATATTGTAGCATGTCTTAGTAGTGATGTCTCTATTATGATAGCACCGATGATCTAATTAGTGGCTTGGGATTTTATGCATGAGGAATGGCTAAGATCCATGATGGTCTTATGATGCTCTTGATAGTTGGAAGGAACCACTTACTTTGTTTGTTTGTTTAGTTATTGCAATGTTATTTTTGTAGACTGCGATGTTGCTTTCAGTATGTTCTTTTATTGGTATGATTTAGATGGATAGATGTTACTCTTTCTTGTTTCATGGAATATTGTTGATTATACACTTGGATGATTGTTCCTCAATTTATGTGGTTCTAATACTCCCTGGTGTGGAGGAAATTTATTTCCTATCTTTTTACCTTTATATTTTTTGGTTTTCTAATTTGTATCCTTATGTGAAATTGTGCTTTCTCACATGAGAATACAATTTTTTGCATGGTGTGTTGGGTTTATTTACACAACTTGGTGAATCTTTGTGTGAAAGCCCATACTACTTTGGGTGCTTTGGCTACTAGGCCAAGCATGTCTTCATGTGAGATGGTGTTTCCTCCCATGGCTTAGTGTACTTTCTCACATGAAGATGTGCTTTCTTGTGTGAGACTATTAGTCATTATTCTCTCATATTAAAAATTGGGGGCCTATCCACTATTCTTTAGGAAATTCAACTTGGCCATTTGAGTACCCTTTAGGATTGCTTGTGGTTCCATGCTTCGATAGTTTAGAGATTTTGTGTTTTGATGTTGTCTTGGTTTTCATTCTTGAGTTTGTGTGTGTCAATTTGGTAGTGGCATTTGGAGATTTTTTGGTTGGTCAGATTGTTGGTGAAGTCTTTCATTGCAATCTTTATGATCCTTGCATGATTTTGTCATGTGCATTCATACTTGTAAGAAAAAAATATCTTGGCTTGAATTGAATCCTTGTTTCCAAGGATCTTTGAGCAGGGCATTACATTTGGTATCTCAGCCCATATTCAAAGATTGGGATCTCTACATATATGTTTCCCATATGGTTGTTATTATGTTGGTTGAGGGTGAGTTTCTTAATGAGGAGCTCGTGATCTTTTGTTGCTTCAGTATCTACTTGGGATGGACTTTCTTGTCTAGTAGATGCAATTGGAGCACTATGTGAAGAAGGAAGTGAGTCTTCCTAGTTTTTCTAGCAGAATTGATGTGCCTTGTTGGTTGGTTGTGTATGTGACCCTTTTGGATGGAGCCACTGATTGGTTTCCATGTGTTGGCATTGTGTGCCTCTTCTTGTTTCTTCTTGTGGAGAAAGGTGCATTGTTTCCCTATTTTCTCCTAATTGCAAGTAAATAAATGAATCTTATTTTTGATTTTGTGTCTTGTCATTATAGTAATGAAATGATTCCCTTTATTGAAAAATAAGAGTTTATTGTGAATCATTGCAAGTAAGTGTTGTATTACATCCATTGGGTTAATGATTTAAGTCCCCAATTTGATTACTTCTTAAGCTTATGGAAATTTGAATTAAATTGATGAATATTTAAAGATAGCATTACATGGAAATTACTATTGTCTACATTTGCATGAGATTACTAATGGTATACTACTTGATGTGTGTGTGTTCTCTAACATTGCTCGGATGATGTATTCCTTGGCATTGTGTGGTGATTTATCCCTCTTGTGTGACTATTCTCAGTCATCACATGTAATGTGATTTAATTAATGCCTTATTTTATTTGTCTGCCTCATGTTGTTGGGCTAGCATTGGTTTTCAATATTTCTTGGACTAGTCATCAAATTTCTCTATCGCTCTCTTTGTGGCTATTGTCACACTTGAATTATTGTTGAAATTGGCTATTTTGATATTTATTGTTAGAATTGACAAGTCCTCCATTTGGGCCTTTTTGTTTTGGTTCATGATGACTATTCTAAATGTGTTTGACTACTGTCCAATTGTGTGTTGTGACTCTACCATGTTCATCTTAAACCTTTGGTAGTACGTACAAGGGATAATATCATAGAGAACATGCTAGAGTGTCTTTGATAGATTTAAAAGTTTTTTATGTAAGTTGATGGTATAAGTTATGATTAAACATAATTATTTCCTAGAAATAAATTTAAAAAGATATGTATTTGTTTTATGGTAAGTGACTCTTGAACCCTTTCTTTGAAAACCTTTCAATTTCATTGTGCATTAGTGCTCATGTTATGTTTAAGTAATGAAATTATGAAAGGTAAGTAATGATGGTTTTAGTGTGTGAACTACCTTTCATTCCATTTCTTGTGTTGCTTTGAGCATGGATTCCCTTGAGTGGTTTTGGATATTCCATCTATCATTTGTCTTGGTAATCGAGACTATTATTTTTGCCTATGTTGTTTTGTCTTGAATGGTGACTCAACTCTTAGATCTTAGGACTTTCTAAGCTCCATCATGTTGTAGATCTTGTCAATATCTTTCCAATACTTTTCAAATGGATTCAATCCAAGTTTTGATGTGAAAGTTATGGCCTCTAGAGTGAAGGTAGTTTTTTTGCTAATTTGAATTTTCATGCAAGAAACTGATGGTCATACACTTTCTTGCTTGCTTTGTTGAGAAACTTCATGTGAGACTATGCTGATGCAAAACTTTTTTTGGTGAACAATAAGCATCTATTTCACACATTTGAAGGTGTAGCTCAATGTTCCAAGTACCCTTTATCAAGTAGAGGCCAATTCAATCATGACTTATCACATTTATGGCCATTGAAAAAGCTTAACTCTTCATGTTATTCTCAATGGAAGAGTTATCTAGTCTTCATAATCTATGAGGTACTTGTTGGGATTCGTGCTTGGGTTTATGTGTTTCCTATAGCACTAACCCACCCTTGTAAGGTAAAGTGTGGTTTGTGAGCATTCATTGTTTAAGGTTGATGTTGCCTTGTCATTTGGGGGGACATGATTCTTTGATGAGTCTAGATTCTCCTTTTGGATGTTGACTTTGGCACATCTTCACATTCTTTTCTTTCTTGAGAAAGTAAGCGAGCATGGTTATGCCACTGGCTCAATTAGTGTTTTTGAAGAGTATGTTGATGGTTGGGGGAATTGTGAGTTCCCTAACATGACTTGGGCTGATTTAGTGTAGGGGTTGAGTGAGAGACTCCCTTTTAGTTCTAATACTCTATAGTTTCTCTCTCCCTAAGCTCATTTCTTCAAGAGGATTATCTCAGTCAAGTTTTCTCATTAACCATTAACTTGAGGCTGGAGATTGAGTTTAGCAGTAGGCTAGGTGTGGTATTCCTAGTATGGTGCTAGAGGGACATGGTATCATTGGGCACATGTTACCATCATATGAGTTGGTATACAGATACTACATGGTTGTGTCCACTATTGTAGTATTTGAAGCCTTGTGGAAAGGTGATATCTTGTCTGGTTGGTTTGTGTAACCCTAGTTCCTAGTGGTAGTTGAGCTTTTTTACCTTGGAGAGGCATTGTGCTCCTATGCTTGGTGGTTAGTAGTCTTTTGGAGTGTGTAATTTTATTAGTAAACTATCATCCTCTATTTTCTAAGGGTGGGTTTATGTGGATTTAGGGATGGTCATGTGTGACATGATGTCATGTGGTAGGTGCTTGTCATAGTTGGGCAGTTCTTGATGAGGTACAATGGATTTTTCCTTACCTTGTATTGTTGACTTTATGACTAGATGGGTTTTTCCTAGCACATAGAAGGTTCCTTGTTGGAGGACCTTGTGTTACTATGACACCTATTCTATTATGGTTGACCTATTTGGGGGTTGACATGATGGTTTGAGAATGTTAGAGTGATTTAGTTGGACTTGTGAAGGAGTCAATGAGTCATCCCTATTGCTTGGTTTTGATTTTGCTATTAGTGTGGTTATTTTACTTTCTTAGAATGTAGGCTTCCGGGAGTAAGCCTAGTATTTAGGGGGGATGATGTAGTGCCTCTCCCATTTGACATTTTTAAGTCATCCCAACGGATGCAACCTTGTTGATCTTTCATTGTGATGGATTGTGTTTGTGACCATGAGTGGTCTACACCATTGAGTTGGTTGGATTTATGTTTCTGTATCAATTGCTTTGATTATGCTTTGACTGATTTATGAGATTATGATGTGATCTATGGTTCACTAAGGTTTTTCCTAGTGGTTACCAAGATTGATGTGGTATCATGAGGTTGTTATGTGATTACCTTGAGATGTATGTAAAGATTGCACTGTGTACTACCACCATGCTACATGGCACTAGGTTCCTATAGCAATGGTTAGTCATGTTTATGACTGTATTCTCTTTTGTGTTTTAAGTTTTTTTTTATGTTGTTTAAACAACCATTATTAAATTCTTAAATAGTTATAAATAGATTTTCCATGTTGGATTCATTGGTTATGTAAACTGCAAGCAAAACAGTAACCAAAAAAGGTTTACAGAAAGTTTTTCCTTTCTACTTTACAATTCATTACCAAAATAATAGCAGATTTTCAAAAGAAAGAGAATATTTGTGAAAATAAAAAAATTTGTAGTTATCTCAAACTGTTATTACTAAGTTTTTCTAGATTTAGTACTATTCTCTGGATGAACTCAGAGATATTAATAATCAATATTTGTAATAATAAAATTTAAAATAACATCAAGACTAACAATAATTATAAAAAAATTAAAAATAGCAGCAACAATAATAATAAGAAAAGAGTAATTTCTTTTAGTGTTTTGTCTCTTCCATGCACCGTTTAATCTAATAGTCATGCACCAATTCACCGAATAAGGAAGAGAATGTAACATGCAATTTGAACTTTGAGTTTTTAGAATCATAAATTTATGCATGAAATACAGAGAATCAAGCAGTTATAAATATGTTATGTTTTACATTTGAGATGACTTGAGGGTCAAATGTTATACCTTGATTTCAATATCATAAATGTTAGATTACTATGCTACTCAGTTTATCATATTACATGATGATACCAATTTGAGATGATAGTGTGTTTTATGACAATATATGGTTATCTGGTATTTAGACATATCTCTGATTATGTTAGGTGATGGATTTAATGCTATGGTTATTTACTTCATTCCTGCATTGTTATGCTTTATGTGAATGTGAGTGATGTAAATAGATTATTTTAATGTAATTAAAGAAATGGTTAAATTAGGTGATTTAATCCATTTATTTATTCAGCTATGTTATTATATGCAATTGCACTTGATCGTGTTGTTTAATGTACAAGATTTATATCCCTAGTAGTGGTGCATGGAGTTAGTGATTCAACTATTCATATTTTACCAATGTTATCCCTATTTGGTTGACATATCCTTATTTTTATTGTTTAATTAAACCTTTTGGTGATTATTAGATCCAAACTTATTTGCATTATGTGATTAGACCAGTGAGCATGTCTGTGCATTTAGAGTTTCACATTATCACAAAAGTTGTTAAGGAAATTTTTGTGTTTTTGGATTTTTGGGCTTTTTAATTGATTTATTTTACTTTCTAGCAGCTTTCCATAGATAAATTCCTATATCTAGGAATAGCCTATTTTTATTTGGGTCAATTTGGAGTTTAACTAGGTTGGCTGGTTATTCGCCCTAATCAATTATTCACTAGAAAAGTAAATAAATATCCAAAAAGGAATTTAATTCCTCACTTCTAACTTTTGAATTAGAAAGTCTAAGAGTAAAACCCAAAATCCTCTTCATGAGGATTTACTATTTTGTTCATTGTGGGAGCTATAGGCATGGGCTCATTACAAGGTTGAGCTTGTTGGATCCTACTCAGGGAGACCTTGGATTGCTGTGATTTTTAGCCACTTCTACAAGTTTTTTTTTTATGGTTCAGATTTTTGTTTTCCACTTTTGGCTACGAGGTAGAGCTCTCCCGTTTGATTATTTTTGCTCTATTTTTGCTTCTATTTTTTGTAGTTGTTTGGATAGTGGTTGACAACTAGTGTTCCTCTCCATTTCTACTTGTTGGTTCTACATGGTTAGTTAGGTATGAGCATTTCCCTATTTGTTAGGATGAGGGTTTGGGATTTTGTGCCATTATGTTGGTTATTTTTGTATACAATGTTTGAACTCAATTATTTTTAGATTTTTGGGGTTTTTGGACCCAAAGGCCAAATGGGTTTTAGTTTTGAAATTTTCCAAAATTTGGGGGCTTTTACCTCATTTTGTGTGCCACCCTATTTTCTTAGGTTTTCTTGGCATGAGTTGGGTTGTGGACCTTGATTATCCATTTGGATATTAGTTACACCTTTGTTGCACTTTTGTGTTTGCATTGGGATGCATGTTTCACTTGTACTCCTAATGTTGTGTTTAGTTGAGTGATTTTATACCTAGTATTATGGTTTCTTTTGGACCTTTGCTATTATTTTGTGGACACTAGGATTCATGTAGAATCCATACTCTTAAATTGAGGCAAGTTGAGTGAGTTCATGATGTTTAGTCTTTTTGCATTATTAGGATTTGTGTAGATCCATACTCCTAGATTGAGGCCTGTTGAGTGATTTCATGATGTATGGTTTTATTGGCTTTGGGATTCATGTAGAATCCATCCTCCCGAGTTTCTTTCATTTGGGTGTTATATTTTTTGAATTCTATTCTCACCTAGCCCTTGTTCTATGATCTTTTTGATGGTGGTGCACCACACATGAGTACATGGATGTGCATGCATTTTTCAAGTGAATTGCAAGTCCCAATCTTTCGTGGTGCTTCTAGAAGTTATGATCATTGGGGTTGGGTTAGGAATATGCATGCCCATTGGAAATTATGGTAGGATGAGCATGGGTAGGGTAGGGTAGCATACAGAAGGGGCTTTTATCTCCATAGCCTAGTGTCTATCTCCCAAGTGTTGGCATGTAAAAGCTTTACATAATCAAGTGGTAACTAAATAAAATGTGTGCATGTTAATAAAACATAAAGATAATAAAAGGATTCGGGATGTGCTCTTTCCATTGGGAAGTGGAGAGATACCATTACTAGCATGGGATTTTCGATGTGAAGTGATTCTCCATGATGTCAATCCCTACTTAGTAGCCTATTGAGTGTTTGACCAGCACCTGTACTACTTGCATTGTCTTAGATTCTTGGTTTTAGTCATCATATAGTCCGGCATGAGTGTTACCCATGGATGTTGTGCTTTATGTGTGTTTTTGGTTGGATCATTATCTCCATTAGCATGACGGGTGTGGACCTATGAGTGCCACATGTTTGGAAGGCATAGCTACCCATACCACTACTAGGGACTGGTGTATAGAGATAGTCTTTTGGTCCTAGTGCAACCATTGCTAGATGTTTTAACTTGATTCTTTGGGTTTGGAGTATGATTTCTTGTGATTTATGCTTTCGTTGGAATGCTTGGATATCATGTTTAAATGATGTTAGTTTATTTGACACATTCCTATATTATGATGTTTAGCATATGATTAGATGATGTGAATTGGTTTGCGTAAGGAAACTTGGCAACAAAGAATATAACCGTTTCCACATAACCCATAATAGATCTGAAATAAACATGGAATTAAAATCCACATGCAAGAGAATAGACAACATACCCAAAAAATGTGACACAAGATATACCCTAGGAAACCCTCATTGAGGGAAAAACTCAGCCTCCAAAAGCATCCATCATCATGTATTATTCAGCAAAAAATACCATTGCCATACAACCATGGAAGCCTTCATGGCCATCGCCACAACCGAGAAAACTATGTGAACAAGCATGAATCCACACATCCCATGCCATGCTTTCAACCTTCACAAATGCTCCCTTGGCTAACCTGTCAAGCCTTGTCCTGCTCGACTCTTGCCTTTTTCTTCTTCTTGTCACTCTCTCTCTATCTCTCTACAACAACTACCCTTGTGGCTGCTTATATAATAGCAAGTCCCACAAAACCACCAAGTGGTATTACATAAACCATGTGATAAAACCATGTGCAACCTAACCCACTGACCCCACATTTAATATTGGGCATTTAATTCTTTTTTCCCCAATATTAAATAATTACATGAAATATTTTCACAATGTTACAATACAACTAATCAAGAATATTCCATGGGAATCTTTAAATGTTGCACGTCCATCTAGGCACAACATTACATAATAAAATAAAATAATAAAATAAGAATATTATGCAATGTGTGCAACACCCATTATCTCAACAGTTTGTTGGTATATCTATTGCTTATTGATGTTTCACATGTGATAGGTGATGTTATCTACTTGTAGGATTATCTTATGCTTTACTACTAGCATGTTAGATTTCCTTATGCTTATATTGTAGCATCTTTTATTAGTGACATCTTTATTACAATAGCACCAATGATCTAATTGATGGCTTGGGATGTTATGTGTGGGGGATGGTTGGGATCCATGATGGTCTTATGATGTTATTGATGGTTTGGAGGAACCATGTACTTAGTTTGTTTGTTTAGTTATTGTGATGTTATTTCTGTACATTGTGATGTTGTTTTTGTACATTGTGATGTTGCTTTCATACATTCTTTTATTGCTATGATTTAGATGGATAGATGTTGCTCTTTCTTGTTTCATGGTATATTTTTGATTATGCACTTGAGTGATTGTTTCTTGATTTATGTGGTTCTAGTACTCCCTAAGGTGGAGGAAATTTATTTAATATCTTTTTACCTTTATATTTTTTGGCTCATTATTTTGTATCCTCACACAAAATTGTGCTTTCTCGCGTGAGAATTCAATTTTTCAAGTGGTGTGTTGGGTTTCTTCATGCAACTTGGTGAATCTTCATTTGAAGAGGTGATTCCTCATGTGAGATTGTTAGTTGTTATTCTCTCATGTGAAAATAGGGGGCCTTTCCACTATTCTTTGGGGAATGCAACTTGGACTTTTGAGTACCCTTTAGGATTTCTTGTGGTTCCATGCTTCGATAGTTTAGAGATTTTGTGTTTTGATGTTGTCTTGATTTTCATACTTGAGTTTGTGTGTGTTAGTTTGGTAGTGGCATTTGGAGATTCGTTCATTACTCAGATTGTTGGTGAAGTCTTTTGTTGTGATCTTCATGATCCCTATATGATGTTGTCATGTGCATTGATACTTGTAAGAAAAAAATATCTTGGATTGAATTGAATCCTTGTTTCCAAGGATCTTTAAGTAGGACATTACACTTGGTCTTCTAGACCTCAAAATGACTCTAAATTGACTCCAAATTTTCTTCTGATCATTTTGATCTCTTCTATATTATTTTGTATTGCTGATTTCTTCAGTATCTTTGGATCTACTGCTCTACATCATATTTCTAGTGTGTCATCTTTTAATTTTTCTTCTGAGGGGGCATGATGATTACATCATTGAATCTTTCAAAAATAGCTTCAACTCAATCTAAATCACTTGGGGCATCTTGTTCCCTTAAATCTATCATCTATGTCATCTATCTTATCTTTCAATCAGCTAATCAATCTAGTAATAGTTCTTGTCAAGAGTTTGATGGACAGGTATCAAGATAGTCTAATCCCTAACTCTTGAAAATCAAGCCTCATTCTGGGGATGATTCTATGACTCATGATTGGATCTTGTTATCTTTTATGGACCAGTATTCAGGTGTTCTATCTAGACTCTGGGAAATTAAGCTTCATTCTAGAGATAATTCTAAATTCTTGCTAAGGATTAAGCTTTGTTTTGGAGATAATCCTAACTTTTTTTGAGAATTAAGCCTAATTCTGGGGATAATTCTGGGCTCTTGCTTTCAATCAATGGACAAGTATTAGGATAGTCTAAACCCCAAATCTTGAGAATTGAGTCTTGCTTTGGGAACAATTCTATGAAATTTAATAATCTTTGAGCTATTAATCTTGGTATCTATGTGTTCTATCTAGATCCCCTAAGGTTAAGCTTCATTCCGGATATAACCTTAAAAAAAAGCTTATCAATATTTATATCTAGGTGTTCTAACTAGATTCCCTAAGGTTAAGCTTTGTTCTAGAGATAATGTTAAAATTTTTATCAATCTCGGTGTCTAGGTTCCCTAAGGTTAAGCTTCATTTTGGAGATAACATATGAAAGCTTATCAATTGGTCTTCATATCATCAAATTTAGAACCAATATCATTTCTTGATCTATGCATCATACTTTTGATTTCTTTGAATCAAATGTACTAGTCGCACATTCATTCAAAGAGGAGCAAATGTAATAACCCAAAATTGGTACGTTACCATATTAACCAATTCTAGTCTATTCAATCATTCCTAAGTCCTATTTTACTAGGCAATTCTTATTATGATTATCGCTATTTGAACTAAGTGTTAGATATAGAAAACCCTAATCTACATTAATCATACTCTTTATTTAATTCCTAAGTATCAACTCAAACTAGCTAGATTAAACCTATTGATTAAGTTTAATTTAATTATAAGTTCTTATAGTTTAATTAAATTAAATTATCTCTTTAGCTAATGTACACAGGAATTAAATGTATTTAATTTAATAAGATATTGTCCTTATTTTAATTATTGGGTTTTGTTATTCAGTTAACTAAAAAATACACATTTATGAGGTCATATCCTATTTTATTAAATTAAAAATTCTTTTCAAATATTCTCTTTAGTTTAGGAATGGAAATTTTGAGTGATCTATCTCTTGAAATGGAATTGACCTAGTTAGCTTATTCTCACACTCAAGTGAAACTCAATTAACTCTCTATCACATTCAAATCTGAATCAGGTAACCTCACCTGCATAGGGAATCTTCCATCCTGACTAAATCTCATCTTCAATCTCAATAGTTCATTCCAATTGATCTTAATTATTGATTGATTTCTGGAATGCTATTTAAGGAGCCTTAAATTCCTTGCTAAAGAGGTTGGATTGAATTGCATCGAATTAATGTTGGAATAGATACTCGCTCAATACTTTCAGAGCTTTCACAATTTCCTAGTATATTAATATCATCTCCATTTTAAAATGCATACATCTAGTGTAACTTGCTTTCTTCATTCGTAGATTAATTGCATTTCATATAGTGTAATTTGCATTCTCATATAGCATTGCAAAATCCTTCATACTAGAGGTCTAGTTGCCTGCTTCTCATTCTGAGAGAAAAGGAAAATCCCATCTAGTTAGGAGGCAACAAGTCATCTTGTAGAATAGTTTCAGATGAACAACTTAATGTTCATTCTGGGATGATTTCAGACACAATGACCATTTTGAAGTGTGGTTGATTATAAGCCATAATTAACACCTACAGTAGTGTATGGGGCAAATATTATTGCCAATATCAGTTAGAAATAGGAAATATTGAGGGGGGGGGGGGGGGGGGGGTGGGTCAATCAATATTCTACAAACTTTTGTCACCAATTGGATATTGTTAATTACTTTGAACCATGCATAAGAAAGTAAATAAGTAATACTGAGCAAAAATAATAACCATACATAAAGAGAACTCATAACACCATATTTTGTTAATGAGGGAAACCTTGGCCAAGGGAAAAATTTGGTGGGGATGATACCCACTAGATGATATACTGATATATATGTTCCTTGTTAGAGGATAGGCCTTGTTAGGAGTCAATGAGAAAATTCAAAATAGAGAGTCCCGGTTAGGAGACTTTGAATCCCTATTAGGAGTTGTAGTACATTAGATGCAAGAAGATCTCACTACCCAAACAAGTAATTAGTCTTGAAGTACATAGGTAGTGTATCTTCTTTCTTGATTAATCTCTAACCTTAACTTGATCTTGGATCACAAAATTAGGTTCTCAAAACTTCACATATATTGCTTCACAAAAAGTTCACATATCACTTATTACAATACAATTGCACACTACTTCTCGCAAGATATCCTTTGCATAAATATCATACCTTTTCATATAATTTTCCAACTTAGAGTAAACATCTAGGATGTCAGCCTTAATTGGTCAAGTAATTATTTTGGAAACAAAATAATTCATTTCCTTTAATTCCTTATTCTATTTCACTTGGTAGATTGTGAATATCTCTCTTTTGTACTATCTATACTGATGTTTGAGGTTATACACATCCTCATCAACATGTATACTATCTCCATCAAATTTTGATAGTCATAGTATGGTGTTAGAAATATTTTACATATAAAACAATGTATTGTTGTAAGCCAATTTCATATTTTATGAGTACCAAAAGCTAAGTATCTTTTTCTTTGAGGTTTACAACAAGTATGTACATCATGCATTTCCATTAATGAAAAAAATTACATCACTACATATAGCTAATTGTCAACAATCTCCCCCTTTGGCATTGATGGCAACAAAGTAAGGAAAATTGGCTTAGTGACAAAACATTAACAAAAACTTACAATACTTATCATCTAATACATATACTTCATATTAAAAATGCTCAATTTCTTAATTTCTTCTCCTTTGGATATGAGTCTACATCCATAACTTAGTACATAATTTTCTTCTACAACTTCTCCCCTCTTTGACATCAATGATGAAGGTCAAAAAGTCCAAAAACTATCAAAAAAGTTGTCTTTCTACTGTCAAGCTACTAATATTTTCATGCAATCATCAAAATTTTCCTTCAAACTATTCTTACCTTTCTCCCAAGTATCCTTTGCTTCTTTAGAAGTAAAGAGCATTGCACATAAGTCATATGATATAATCTCAACTGCATTAAGATTAGAGTACATGAAGTTTGCATAAGTGTCTTTAGTTTTGACACATTCTTCCAATTGTCTCTCAATGGCTAATATCTTCAAAGCAATATATTCTCTGAATTCTGATAGTCTTCTCAAAATTAAGTCTTTTTCAAGTTCTAATTTCTTGATGTTTGAGTGAAGACCAAAAACTTGTCCTTCCAAATCATCAACTCTAAAAGAGGGTTGTTGTATGTGACTAGTTAGAGCTTCCAACTCACTCAGCCTCCTTTGAATAATTCTATCCAAATCTTTGGTCAACATATGAGATAAAGTATATTTTATGTAAAGTACCTTGCCGGCTTTTTGACATCTTCAAAGTTCTTTGACACATGTACTAAGACTCAACAAATCATTCTAAAAATTCTAACAAATGATGTTAAAAAAATTAGCATCATGTTCAAAAAGTTTGTAAATTCATCATAAAAATGATTTTATAACTGCTTGAGCTCTTTGTTTGAGGTCTTTTTTAATGTGTTTGGCTATGAGGGTGTTGTGTAATCTATTAGTCACCTCCATTAATGCTCTCTATAGACTTTTCACCTTTTTTTTCTTCTTAAACAATTTTGTCAAGGATGAGATCAAGTTATATTTATCATCATCATCACCTATAAGGTTAGCAATAGATATAGGAGAGGATGAGCTAGATGATCTCACCTCATCTTCCTTTTCTTTATTCTCTATTTCCTTCTTTGATCTCATCTCTTCCTCTTCCTCCTCTTCTCTTACTTTCTTTTCTCTTTCTTCCTTTTCTTTTTCTTTCTTTTCTTCTTCCAAATTTTTCTCTTTTTCTTCGTCTCTCCTCTTTTCATCTTCTTTCTACTTCTTTTCTTCTTCAAGAAATTTCAGCTTGGATTCTTCAATCTTCTTCTTTTATTTATCAAGATATCTTTTTTGTTCTTCAGTCAGTCTTAACTGATCCTAAATATCTTTGGAATGGGGCTTAGGCTAATTGAATGGATCTTCATCAATGTTAACAATAACATTTCTTTGATCAATCTACATAGTATCACCACTTACTCATACTTTCAAGTTTTTCTCTATAGTAGTAGGTTATGCCTTTAACTTAGGCATCATTTGATTGATGGCTGCTACAATTTCACTTCTTATAACATTCTTTTCTCCTCCCATGAACAAAAATGGCCCCATCAAGTAAGGTGCTAGTTTCTTCATCATTTTCTTAATTTCATCTTCATCATCTATCTTACACATAGTTCTTAGCATTAACTTCTAAAGTTCCATGTCTTCTTCATGATCTGGTGCCTTCTTAGCTACAAGTCTATCATAGACTTTTTGATTCATCATGCCTTTAATACTCTCAAGTTTCAAATTATTAAGTATCATATATCTCACAATATAGATATCTATTTGTTCCTTATCAATGTAATTGTATAAATCATAGAACTTGTTCAATTGCACAAAGTTTCCTTCATTGACAATGGCTATGTTGATTTTCTCTATCTTAGGTTTCCATGGTTGCCTTGTTTTACTTGCTAGCTACTTGGAAATAATGACTTTCTTGGGTTGTTTGTCTTATGGTTCCTCTTCTTTTTCTTCATCACTGGAATCCTCAATTGTCAGCAATGTTTTCTTTCATTTCTTGGGTATAGTAGCTTGTTGCTTAACTCTTTTAGACTTGTGAGTCTCTACTAACCTTTCAAACTTCCTCTTAGGTTCACTTGGCTTCTTGGCTGATATAGCAACATATGGGATGCTTTTTTCTGTAGGATTTTTTGCGATGGATACACCAAATGCTTGGCCAACTAACAGAGGTGTCACATACATTACACCTTGTTCACCAGTTTGTTTTAGTCTAGAGATTTTTTGTCTAACTACTTGTGATTCTTCTTCTAGCATACCACCCTCAAATAGTGCCTTCTTCATTACAGATGCAATCTTTATATTAGATGCTTTTTCTAATGATGTCTAGTAGGCTAACTAGGTTATCTCCTCATACATTCCAAATCTATATGATGCTTGATCTATATCAGTTTTTGACAATAAATCAATATAAGTAATATCTATATTGTCACTCAATTCATAACCTAGGGGCTCAAGAAATGTTTCCTGAGGTTCTACTACTTCAATATAGGTTAGTTTAGTGTTTACCATAAAACATATATCATTCATAAATCTATCAACAATTGTAGGGGTAATTCTGTATCTCTATTTCATCTCATTCTAAAATGTTCTCATGATCAAATTTCCACTGTCCAAGATTTTCTCTATCAGATGCCTTCTACATACATCTGTTATCTTGTCCATAGTATATGAAAGAAAATATGATTAATCAGAGACTAGAATTTGAATACACCATTCTTAGTTCAGTTAATATTCTCCAAATTCTCAATAAGTTTTACTCTTAGAATCTTAGGTAAATTTAGTTGTTCTTTCTCAACACATATCTTATAAGCTGCATAAATGAAGCCTACTAACAACTCATCACTTTTAGAACTTGCACAAATAGAATATTTAATGATTCTTCTCAAGAATCTAACATCATGTTGTCTGATGGTGCTGATCATCATTTCTTTACCATTATAGACTACCTTAGTATAATTTTCAACCTTTTTCTTAACTAGTTTCTTACTAATAGGTACACTTCCTTGTTTGCTAAGACTAGTGACCTGGTGAATAAGATCAGCAGAGATTTCAACTATATTGTCTCCCATCCAAATCTTTTCATTATGAATTCTATTTAATATGATATGTGTCCATTCTTCAATATCAAGTTCATAGTAGAAATGATATTTGACTAAGTCTAAGTCTTTCAAATGCTCATATCCAAGATTAATAGTCATATCACGATTAAAAAAAAATTCCATATCTCTATTCATAAACTCATTTCCAGTGGTTTCAAACTTACTACCTAGGTAGCTTCCTACATCTTCCAAGAAAACTACATTGTCCAAAGTAATTAATAAGGATGAATTGGGGTTTTCCTCTAGGGGTTCCATAGGAACAACCTTTAATTTGGGTCTCTCAATATTCTCAACATTCTAAACAATTGACATATCCATGATTACACCAAAAATAAATTTATTGAAGAATTTATGTGTAGATAATGATAAAATACCTTTTTCTGAGTAGGGTTTTTCTCAAAATCACTTTTTCCAAATTGCTTCTAAGTCCTCTTAGGTTTTGAGATGATTACAATGTAGAAATAATCAAGTTCATACTCAATTTATTTATCTTGATCTTGCATTAATTGCGTACTTCACTAAATTGAATAAGTTATTTATTTCATTTTTAAATCAAATATCTTCTCAAGATCCACTATCTGATCTTTGAATGATATCCAAGGTTCACCATAGCTTCCTTTCATCAAGAAAATGCTCCACAAAAATTTTCTTCACAAAATTTTCTATAGAAACATAGATTTCATCTTTTGTTATAGAGTAAACTTTCTCTGTTATAACAGTAGCTCTTATTTCCTTCCTAACGTTTTCCAATAAGCTCCAAATTGCAAGTGATCTTAACTACAATACCAATATATTATAATACATCTTCTCACAACCTCTCTATGAGTAGCTCAATATCTAAATGAAGTTTCCAATTATGGTGTTGTGAACAAGCTTAATTCAACTTGGTTGAATCAAACTTGACTACTGAGTTCAATTTTCCTATCTTAGAATCATCTAACTTTTCCTATAAAATATATAATCCTTTTAGAAATTCCTCATTAATTTATTCTCATAGTTCACTAACTGCATTTATTTGTTCTTCATTTTCTTTCTTAGCTCTAGAATTACTCTCATGATTCCTTCTATCATTTATGAAGTTCCTTCCATTATTGCTTATGTCCATTTTGCAATATTTTTTTGTATGTCCAAAGTTGTTGCATAAATGACATACTAGGGTTCTACTTCTAGGATTCTACTAATCAATAGGTGTTTGACAATTCTGGGCTATGTGTCCAAAGTTGTTACACTTATGACACACAATCTGCTTTCTTTCTTCATAAGGTCTAATTTCTCTTGATGTCCTTTCATTAGATCTTCTTCTATCTATAGGGTTAGTGTTTCTAGAAATTTGACTATTTCTTCTATCATTGTCATAGTTAGGTTTCCTACAATCAATTGCATTATGACCAATACCATGACAATTATGATAGTAAAATTTTGTAACATGATTAAATGATTTATTTGTATAATCTCTTTTCATATGAGCTATTTCATTACATGAAAAATATTTACCTCTAAATTCATAGTTGGTTACCTTAGGAGATTCCACTTGCTTAGATTCATTCAATTTCTCAGTTACCTTCTCTTGTCCAATGTCTTTGGATTTATAAGAATATTGATTGGATTCAATCTTATCATCAGGTTTATCTTTCTCTTTTAGATCTAATTTACTTTTCAGTTTCTTTGCAGATATGTTAAATAGATAACCAAGACTACTCTTATCATAGGTAGGTCTTTTTATTGACATTGACTCATCAAAATTTTCTTTGCTAGTGTAAAGCTTTTCGAGTTGTTGCTTGCACTGAGTTAGTTCACCTTTCATAATAGTATTGTACTTATGAAGTTCTTCATGAATTTCTTTCAATGTTTCAAATTTATATGTCTTCTTCACTAGACTCGCTCTAAGATCTAAATTTTTATTCTTCAAATTAGATTCAATTTTGCTAAGATCATTCCTCAAACTCAACTTTAAATTGGTAATCTTCAATTCATGCTTCATGATCTTGTACACTATTTTTAATTTTCAATATTCATCATCACTATTTTCAGATTTAGTAGATTTAGGCTTGGATTTGAGATGTTCAATCTTGTCCTTCAATTGTCCAATGCATATTTTGGAGTCTTCATATCTATCTTTTAGCTTATCTCTTTATTCAATAAGGAGATCAATTTGTTCAAGTTCCACTTCAAGGTTCTTCATCAATTCTTCCATATACATAGGGATCTTACTCAATCTATTAAGCCTCTTCTAAGTACCTGTGATCTAATACCAATTGTTAAAAATAGGGAATACTGAGAGGGGGAGGGGTGAATTAGTATTCTACAAAATTTTGTCACCAACTGGATATTATTAATTACTTTGAACTATACATAAGAAAGTAAACAAGTAAAGTTGAATAGAAATGATAATGATGCATAAAGAGAACTCATAGTACATTATTTTGTTAACTAGGGAAAACTTGGCTAGGGGAAAACCCTAGTATACTGATATTATGTTCCTTGTTAAAGGATGGAACCTGGTAGGAGTCAATGAGAAAATTCAGTATAGAGAGCCTTTGTTAGGAGACTTTGAATCCCTATTAGGATATTCCAACCCTATTATGAGTTGTAGTACAATAGATGCAAGAAGAGCTCACTGCCCAAACATGCACTTCCAATTAAAAGAAGATATCACTACCCAAAAAAGTAATTAGTCCTCAGGTATATAGTTTTTGTATCTTCTTTCTTGACTAATCTCTGACCTTAGCTTGATCTCAGGTCATGAAATTAGGTTCCCAAAACTTTTCATATATCACTTCACAAAAATTTTACATATCACTTATTACAATACAATTGCACACTGCTTCTCACAAGATATCCTTCACATAAATACCATGCCTTTTCAAAAATTTCTGCTAGGTTGGCTAAGACCATAATATATTTTTCCAACTTAGAGTAAACATCTAGGATGTTGGCCCTAATTAGTCAAGTAATTATTTTGTAAACAAAATAATTCCTTTTCTTTAATTCTACTATTCTATTTCACTTGGTAAATTGTGAATATCTTTTTTTCATACTGTCCATACTGATGTTTGAGGTTATACACATCATCATCAACATGTATAATATCTCCCTCTAACTTCACTAGTCATAATATGCCATTGGAAACATTTTACATTTCTCATAATATGATGTTAGAAACATTTTACATTTCATTTATGCATTTAGAGATAGAATATTGTCTAAGTATTAGATAGTTTGTAGTAGTATAGCGAATAGATCATAATAGCACAAATGATGCATAAAGAGTTAGCTTATCTATAGTTGAGGAAAGGGTTGTCACATCATCATGATAATGTGCACCAGTGTGCATGTCTGTATGGTTTGTACGGCACAAGTTACAGTAAGTATGCAAATATTTAATGGTGCAAAACAAAGCATAGCAGAAAGCAGAGCTATATGGCTTTAGGAACTATTTTGGATTCAAAATAATTACTAAATCATGTTAAGATGACTATGTGGATATTATTTTATATTATGTCAACCGTGGAAGCCAACTGAGCACAAATTTGTGAATACTCAAGATATAAGTAAAGATCTTATGATGCGTAGTGAGTGTGTGTGAGTTGCAAAGTGAATGTGTGTGATGCACAGATATTGTGGAAGTTACATGATTAGATGTTACATGTGAACTATTGTGAGAATCATCTATGAGCCTTATTTGATGCTAAATCTGATGTAAGATTAGAGAAAGTGAGAGTTACAACAACAAAGGAAGTATTATATGTATATCTATCTTGTGAAAGAACTAAATTTTATAATTGAATATTAGGGTAGTGGGCTGTTCTTGCATACATTGTAATTGATCTACCAACTCCTAATAGGGTTGAGACTTCTAACAAGGCCTAGTCCTCTAATAAGGACTTGAGATACTATATGTACTTCATAGACTCCTAACATGGTCAATATCCTTAACTAGATCCTATTATTCAGTGAATCATCTAGTGGGTATCATCCCCACAAAGGTTTTCCCTTGGCCAATGTTTCCCTAGTTAACAAATAATGGTGTTATGAGTTTTATATGTGTATGGTTATATTTTCTATTCAACATTTTTGGTTTACTTTCATATCCAAGAAATAAAGTAATTATCAATATTCACTTGTGGGAAAAAGTTTGTAATATACTGATTCACCCCCCCCCCCCCCCCCCCCCACCTCTCATTATTGTCTATTTCTAACAAGATCCCTATCTACAACCCATGGAGGAAGATTTTGGAAAATCTATTTTTTTGACAAGTGTATGTAGATATGTAGATGTTGATTTGGTAAAATCCCTAATCAAGTCTTACAATCTAGCAAGTAAATCATTCCACAAGCATGACTAGCACATTCTATGTAAATTGGATCATTCTTCATTCATTGAATCTTATAGATTGGAGGTTCTAGTGAGTGTCCCACTAGATATATATTAATTTAAAGGGAAGCTTGAGAGGAATAAAAATTCCTACATGGGGAAGGCTATGTTACATCACATTCCTATGAACCTTAAGAAGGTGGGGGATTATCCTAAGAAAGTGGATAAATGATGCTTATGGGAAAATTAAAAAATTACATTCTAAAGACTATGTATGATGCTCGCAAGGTGGTGGGGAGTGATGGTTCTAATATGATGTATGGCTCAATATACATTATAGCTTGAGATGTGTAGGATTTTTTCCACAATATTTAATATGATTATGTATCTTATATCCTTGAGCAGATACACAGATAGATTGAGTAGGCACACAAAGGAGAATTGGGAAACTTTAGGTTCTAGCATTATTCATTATGGATGCATCTTATATTATATAAGAATGTGGGTTAAATTAGCCTAGATTTAATTGATCAGCATCTGATGTAGATGGAGAGATGTCGATGCAATTATGGACATGGGTATGGGATAGGTTTTACTATTACTCTAATTCCATCTCTTTTTTTAATAATTTGAGTTCACTGATAATGAAAATGTTAGAACCTAGCTTCTTTAGAGACCTTGAAATTTTGAAAAGTTTATTGAGAACAACCCTCCTACTTGAACATAAGAGATTAGATCATAATTGGGGTTATATATATTTTTTCAAACTTTTTTCTCTTCTAAGAGTTTATGCATGTCCCTAGTCATATATTGCCAAAAAAAAATCCACCTAGACTTATCAGCATTGAATTCATGTGGCAATTGTTCATGGTAAATAAGGAATATTTAGGGACAATGTTTCATAACCATACTTTCTTGTGTAGATGCCTTAGAATAGGAGACTTTTCAATTGGAAAAGAACCCTTGGATCAAATCCATACTTTTCTTCATCACTATAATCTATCAACTACCCCATATAAAATGTATGATCTAGAGGGCTTCATGAGAAATACTTTGAAGGAGATTAGGGGTTATGTGTTACCTACTAGAAAGGAGTTGCCCCATAAAGATTTGATTATGAACCTTGCAGTTGAAGGGGAAGCAACAAAAAAATTGAAGAAATTTGATGATGTCTTAAAGGGAGAAAATGAATTGTAGATAACAAATGAAATTTTAAGGGTTTTAACATAGATGACCCATATCCATACAGGCTGAGATAAATGGTTGATAATTGTAGTGACATGATGACACAAATGCTTGAATATATAGAGTGTGAAGAAGAAAGGGTAAACCCTGCCTCCCTTGAGCTTGATGTACTGTTTGAAGTTGAAGAAGAGGAAAAAATAGAATTTTCATGGGCCACCAAGGGAAACAAGAGGAAAAAAGTGATCCAAATACTTGATAAGGTAAAGAAAAGGACACTACAATTGATGCCTAGAAAGAATCAATATTTTGCTAATTCAAGACAAAACTATTTATAGGATAGAATGTTTGTTAGAATATATAGTCCACTGATATAAATGAGAGGGGGGAGGGAGAATCAATTATGCAACTAATATTACAAATATAAACTTTAAATTTTTTTAACCATTTGAGTAATGTAAACTAAAAGAACAACAAGATAATCATACACAATAACACTAGATATGTTAACTAGGGAAACCCTTAATTAGAGAGAAAATCTTGGCAGGGATGGTACCGACAAGATGATGTACTAATATAAATATTCCTTGTTAGAAGATAGAACTTGTTAGGAGTTTGTTGCAAAATTTAGTACATATGAGTCCTTGTTAGGAAACTTTGAATCCCTATTAGGATATTACAACCCTTTTAGTAGTTGTACCAACCCTGTTAGGAGTTGTGGAAGACAGTTGGACCCACTACCCAAATAGCTTTTGAGGGCAAGACCAATGAACCCATTATTCATATGATCTATATATTATTCCTTGTATAATAATAAAACTAAATTGTAATTCATTCCTCTATATCTGTCATGTCAACCATACTTTTTCTCCTTCAGATCTTGTAACTAGATCATGAACTGTGCATCTAATAATCCCTTGGATTAGTTACATGCATTCAATCAACACTTTGCTCCTTTTCTCACTTCACAAATACAATGAACATTTAATTCTTCATACTTCTTCTTACAATCAAGAAAAATATCTTTCCTTTATACCATATTTTCATAATAACTCCTTGAGTCGGCCTTAAGGCTTTCCCAATTAACTGAAATAAGATATATAATTAATTACAATTACAATAGCATTTTCAACTCATAGTCTATAAAAAAATTTACATGTGTGACTCTAGGTCTTGTGCACTCACTTATGTCACTATCTAATTGTCCTCTATCACTGACTTACTATACATCTTCTTAATACATCTTAGATGTAATCTAGCGAATAAACATTAGGAACTGCTATTCTTCCAGTCTCTAATAGAAACACTGCTGTGTTGATATCAATGAAAAACATAGTCATGAATGGAACATATCAATACTCTCTAATGCTTAGGATACTTCCCCAATTTAGTATCATTATAATTCATGATAACAATATCCCCCTTTGGCATTGATGGAAACATAGATGAAAACCCATCTAGGTTCCAAGAATACCAAGTAAACTTTTGTTTTTTCTTTTTGTTCTCATTTTCTCAAATCCTCTTCGTTAGTCAAATTTGAAATCCTTTGGAATTCTACTCTATTCATCTTCTTCTTTAGACATCAATTGTTCACTTTACAACAATTCACAATACAACAGGTGCATATTCCTACATCTTTACATGAATCTTTCTAAATCTTCCTAAAGAGATATCTCTCCCCCATTGCTTAGGAGTCCTTCTCATGCATACTCTCCTCTATGCGTTAGGAGATATTTTTCATGCCTAACTCTCCTCGACTTACATCAATGTCAAAGGTGTCAATGACACTACCAATTGTTACATATCAATTTCAAATCAACTACTCAAGACATAAACTAGTTTGAGTGTCCAAAGACACTATTCAATACCATATACCAAATACCAAGAGTTCTCCATGACTTGGTACATACAAAATAGTCCCCCATTCGGGAGGTATCAACTTTTAGTCAAGTCAAATAGTGGTGCTTTGTACCTCTAGACTTATGCATTCTCTGTATTAGTTACTTAGAAGTAGAGTTCATAACCTCAAGCATACCTATCAAGTACTCAAATGTATCTTTAGGAAAAGGCTTCATAAAGATATCTACAATTTCATCCTTAGTACTTGCATACTCCAATATGATCTCCTTTTTTGTTGCTTTCTCTCTCAGCACATGATACTTAATTGATATATGTTTAGTCTTAGAATGCAATATGAGATTCTTAGACATATTCACTGTACTTGCATTATCAAAGTAAATGATAATAGGTTCTTCAATATCATTTCTAATATCTTTCAACATTTTTTTCATCCACATAACTTTATTACAATTATTTTCTACTACAACATACTTTGCCTCAGCTATACTTTGTGAAATACAATATTGCTTCATGCTTAACCAAGAAACCAATCTTCCTCCAAGAAAGAATGCTCCACCACTGGTGCTCTTTCTATCATCCATATTGCCTACCCAATCAGCATTAGTATTTTCACAAAGAGTGAAATCATTTGATCTATCATACCAAATTCCATAATCAAATGTCCCTTTTAGATATTTGAATATTCTCTTTACTACTGTAAAATGGTATTATTTAGGATCATCTTTAAATCTAGCCAATATCCCAACAACATTTTCTATATCCAGTCTAGTGTGCACTAGATAATGCAAACCTCCAATCATTTATTTGTACTTCTTCTATTCTACTATAGGTGTCTCATCTTTCTTAGATAACTTATGACCAATTATCATGGGTGTGCCAATAGGTTTATAACTTTACAAACCAAACCTTTTCAACAAGTCTTTCATGTACTTATTTTGTAAGATAAATATACTATCATTATTCTGCACAATCTACACTCCTAGAAAAAACTTCATTTCTCCTATCATGCTCATTTCAAATTCATTCTTCATATCTTCAGAAAATTTGTCACTAGCTTCATCATTTCCTCCAAAAATGATGTCATCAAAAAATATTACAATGATCAATAAACAATCTTCAATTTCTTTTAGATACAAGTTACTGTCTATTGTACCTTTAGAAAATCCAAGCTTTGCCAAGTAACTATCCATCCTTATATACAAGGTTCTTGGCATGTCTTTGTCCTCTAATAAAGGAAAACCTTCAAGTTTCTCAATATAGACCTCTTCTTCTAGTTCTCCATTTAGAAATGCAGTCTTAACATCCATTTGATAAACCTTGAATTTTTTATTCACTACATAAGCTAGAAAAATTCGTATTGCTTTCATTCTTGCTACAAGTTTTCTAGGTTCAGATAGTTGTCTTTTGATTCCATTTTATTCACATAATATGTTAAATTTTCTAGAGGTAAATTCTCCTCCTCTATCTGATCTCAAACATTTAATCTTAACACTAGATTAATTCTCAACTCTATTCTTAAATATCTTGAACTTCTCAAAAGCTTCTATTTTCTCTTTAAGAAATGCTACCCACATCATTCTAGTGAAATCATCAACAAAAATCATAAAATACCTTTCACCATAGAATCCTTTTATTCTTCTAGGACCACTCATATCTATGTGAATAATCTCCAATGTCTCTATAGTAGAGAACATCTTGCTAGAATAAGACACTTCCCTCTCCTTAGCTAAAATACATTCCTTGCATACAATGTTAGTAGGGTTAACAATCTTAGGACAATATTTCACTATAAATGTACTACTAACCTTCACAATATTATCAAAGTTTGCATGACAAAATCTTCTATACTACAACCAAATGTTCTAAATTTTTTAAACCAAAGATGTTATCTCAGTAGGTTTCAACTAAAATAAATTACCTCTAGATCTAGTGCCAGTTCCAATCATCTTACCATCTTTGTCTTTAATAGTGCAAGTCTTCTTAGTAAACTAAAATTGATAACCTTTGTCCACCAACTGTCCAAGACTCAACAAGTTATGTTTTAGACCATCAACAAAGTAGACATCATCAATGTTAGTTTTATGATCAAGAGTAATGGATCCAATCTCTATAATATGAAAGGTTGCATTGTTATCAACTCTAACAATAACTCCATTGTGATTCTTGAACTTAAAAAAACTTATTCATATCACTAGTCATGTGATGTAAATAAACACTCTCAATTATCCAATCAGATTTATTTTCCACTTGGGTAACTAGAGCTCTTTCTTCTCTAATTTCTCTATCAAGATCATCTTCGTTGATAGCCACAACTCCTAATTCATCATCACTTTAACTTTGGCATTTTTCATCAAACAATTTATATCTCTCTTTTTTGTAGGATTAAACATTTTTTTTTCTCTCTTTTAGGACATCTAGATGCATAATGACCAAATTCTTTGCAATTCCAACATTTAAAGATTTTCCTGCCATCTTTTTCTCTTCTCACCAAAATGGCTACTCCTTCCTCAATCTTCTTGTCCTCATTAGCTTTGCTGCTACTAGAAAAATATCCATGGTTGCTTGCACTCCTTGTCAAATTAGGTCAAATGTTTAGGGCACTAAAATCTATTTCAATTCTTGCAAGTGCACCAAACTATCTTAGATCTACTTTTTCTGATTCCAATCTATCAAGCAAAGTTTTCTTGGTGAAATCCTTAGTGCAGGGCATCACTAGCTATATCATCTACACTATAGGCTTGAATGGTGGTGTCAATTTTTTTAAAATATTCCATATGACTTCATTATCATCTTTTGTTCCACCATAAGATCAAATTCCTGCAGCCATTTATGATATTATACCAATATAATTTCTTACAAATTCATCTTCCATCATCTTAGCATCTTGATATGCACACATCCAACTTTGTAACCTCATTCTCTTAGGATGGTCATCACCTTCAAAAGTAGATTCTAATGCTTTGCAAATTGCATGAGATGTTTCAAGTGACTTTACCTTACTATATTCATTCTCTAGAAGGGCTGATAGAAGAGGTTCTCTTTCTCTCATGTTAGACATGAATAGATCTCTTTCCTCTTCACTGCAATCTTATAGCTTTCTTCTTCAACAATTGCCTTCTTACTCTTTGTCAAGATCCAATATCCCAAACCCATGCACAATAGGTGGGTCTTCATCTTCTCCTTCCAACCATCATAGTTTGCCCCATCATATCTAGGACTATCCTTTCTAAAAGGATTTTCCATTGATCTCCCAAAGCTGTTAATGTTATCCTTCAAGGACCTAATGCTCTAATACCAATTGGTAGAATATATAGTATACCAATATAACTAACTAGGTGGGTGAATCAATTATCCAACTAATATTACAAACAAAAAATTTAAACAATCTTAACCATATGAGTAATGGAAATTGAAACTACAACAAGATACTCATACACAATAACATTAGATATGTTAACTAGGGAAACCCTTTATTAGAGGGAAAACCCTAGTTG
Source organism: Cupressus sempervirens (assembly GCA_028749045.1). Classification (NCBI taxonomy): domain Eukaryota; kingdom Viridiplantae; phylum Streptophyta; class Pinopsida; order Cupressales; family Cupressaceae; genus Cupressus; species Cupressus sempervirens. The sequence goes on from CM053783.1 coordinate 61,834,344, forward strand.
TGATGGTACCCATAAGATTATGTACTAAGATAAATATTCCTTGTTAGAGGATAGACCCTATTAGGAGTCTGTTACAACATTTAGTGCATATGAGTGCCTATTAGGAGACTTTAAATCTCTGTTAGGATATTCCAACCCTATTAGGAGTTGTGCCAAACCTGTTAGGAGTTGTAAAAGATAACTAGACCCACTGCCCAAACAACTTTTAGGGTAAGACTAATGAACTCAGTATTCAAATGATCTCTATATTATTCCTTTCATAATAATAGAGCTAAATGTTAATTCCTTCCTTTGTCTCTATCCTATCAACTAGACTTCTACTCCTTTAGATCTTGTAGCTAGATCATGAACTGTGCATCCAATAATCCCCTGGATTGCTTACACACATTCAATCAAAAATCTTCTTCTTTTCATACTTCCCAAATACAATGCACACTTAATTCTTCATACTTATTCTTGAAATCAAGGAAAAAATCTTCCGTTTATACTATATCTTCATAATAACTCCTTGAGTTGGGCTTAAGGATTTTCCAATTAATTAAAATAAGATATATAATTAATTAAAATTACCTTAGCATTGTCAGCTCATAGTCTATACAAAAATTTACACATGCGAATCCAGGTCTTGCGCACTTGCTAAAATCACTACTTAACTTTCCTCTATCACTAGCTAGCCATGTATCTTCTTACTACATCTCATTAGGAACTACTCTCCCAATACTTTGTTTTTGAACTCCCCTCTGTAAATCAAGTATAACTTTTACATATCTTCAATTCAGGCTTCTTCCTCTTAACTATGTCATTAGGAAACTTTTTTAGGAACATTTCTATAACTACACATTACTTAACCCTTACTTAGTTACTATGCAACATAAGATCTTTGATGTCTATTCTTCCAGTCTCTACTAGAAACATTGTTATGTTAACATCAATGATAAAAATAATCATGAATGAAACATATCAATACTCTCTAATGCTTAGGATTCTTCCCCAATGTAGTATCATCAACATTCATGCTAACAGTGATAGTAGTAGAGAAATCTCTAAATAATTTGTAGCTAGCAGGAGCTAGACTGGATGATAGGATCATCCAAGAACAATAACTCTTGGAAGACAATGAATTCATAAAATCTATAGTGTTCAAATTTTTTTTTTATAAAGTAAAGTAGAGTAGATTGGTTTTGAAATGAAAACTAGGAGAATTAGAAGACAAAATCCTAGAATTGGTCAAAAAATTACATGCATATGATTAAGAATGTGAGAAGATGACTCTTGTAGAGGCAACAGACCTTTTTCAAAGAAGTGGAATGCTTCTAGTGCCTAGATGGGATCTTGAGAAAGCTTTCATGCTTGATTAGATAAGAAGACAAGAAAATTAAATCTCATATGAGGCATTTTTTATTGGTGATCTTCAAATGGGACTAGGTTTCAATATAGATTCCAAGTCCTTAGTAGTATTGAGCATGGTAGCTGAGATAAATAAGCCAAAACATTCCAATATACTTCTTGCTCTAAGATTTCAAAGGCATTAAAGAATTTTTCATACATTCATAAAGCCAAAGTAGAAGAAATAGAAATTAAACTGGCTAGAACCTTCCATGATTACATTGATATTAGGGAGTTATATGAGGAAGAGCTTAGGAAAAGCTATGTTTATAGCCAAAAAATAGATGAGGTTGAGGGAAGGGTTAAAGAGCTAGAGGCCAAGGTTTCATCCTTAAAGGAACAAATCAATATTGTAGAACATAATAGAACAGAGACTAGAAATGAGCAACCAACAAGGGTCACTCAAGAGATGGAAACTTAGACCACAAAAGAGGTGCAGAATGATGTTGAGCCTCAAAGGATGTGTTGGTTTGGTTTTTCAGATAAAAATTGTCCTGATGCATCTTTAAGTGAATGAGCTAGTTCCCTTTGTGAAAATTAGGGTTTTTAAAAAAAAATTGTTGTTGAACCCAAAAAAATCCCTAATTTTTGTAATGATTGTTTTTCTTGTATTAATTTTTTCCCTAGAAAGCCTTTGAATCATGCTCACATAGTATGCCCTTTAACAAAAAAAGTGTGCAGGAAAAAATATTTTGAAAGCCTCTTTTTATTTCTCTTGGGTACCTTTCAAATTTGTTTACATTACTGAACATTACCCTAAGTCTCCATAAAAATCTTAGCCCAAGCTTTTATCTTAATATTTGTGCAGGTTACATCTTATGTTTGAAAATTAGTTAAAACATAGTGACCCTTGATCTTCCATAAGATCAAGGGTTGTCACTTTGTCACCAAAGGAAGTTATGAGGTATTTACCTATGGCAACATTGTGATAGGGAGACATGTGTCTATAAAGCCTAGTCAAAATCTAAAGGATTAAAAAGCCATAGGATTTAGTTGGTAAATCAATGAACCTCACTTTGTTGCCATAGAAAGTTTATGGTTCATTATTCATCGTGATATAGTGAGAACTCAACATGTGGCCATGTGGGCCTTTCCCCCTTGAGGCTAATGGGTATGTCAAAATGAGATAACAACTATTCATGCCCCACTTTTTTTTGTCATAAAGGGCTAGTCTTTCAATGTGCTTATTTCCAGCATTGATCTTAGACTAATCTAGGGCTATCTCTATGTAGTTATTTAGAATTGATAGACCTTTACCCATAGTGACATAGTTAGAGTTCGACATGTGGAATATGGAGGGACAAGTCTTTACAAAAATTATTGCATGATCCAAATCATCATAGGGGTGCTACATGTCAAATTTCCATTTTCCACAAGGGATATACTTTGATAGAAACAAGATGTTGATTTGCACTATCAAATCTTTTCAAGATTGGCAGTGGTCACTTTTTTGCCAAAGGAAGTTACAAGGTTTTTACCCTTGGCAACATAGCGACATGAAGACATGTTTCTGGTGAGACCACCTTGTTTATAATGTGACTGTCATATTTTCTACCATCCAATGAAAGATTAATTAATGGTGATCACTTTTTCACCAATAAGAGTTGCAAGGTCTTTACTCTTGGTGACATAGTGAGAGATTGACATGTTGCATAGTGGACCACTTTCAGAGATTTTTGATAGCATCATCCTTGATTGTCCAATGTGCACAAAATCAAGGGTTATCATCATGTTGCCAAAGGAAGTTGCTCAACTTTTATCCTTAGTGACATAGCAAGAACACAACACATGTCTAGATGCATAAATGAATAATATACAAGTTTCTAGTAAGGAGAAGAAGGGTACACGTGGTAAAATTTGATTGGATTGGCTACCAACTAGGAAGGTTGAATACGATTCAATGCATTTTATTTCTTGATCATTGAATTTTTATAAATCAATGGCCTATTTTCAAACTCAAAGAGGAATGACACTCTATTATTTCTCTGCAACCCATTTATGGAAATTAAAGCTCCTCATGCAAACTAATACAAGGAATGTAGTGCAGATAGTCAAGAATTTCATCTTGCAAATACATTTTTTGATCTCCTGGAGCCTGGACCTATTTGAGAGCCTAGTTTTTGTCTAGTTAAGTTGTGAAATTTTTTGCATCAATGATTCACTATAGTATTTAGAGAAGAAATAAGAAGGCCAAGTAAGTATCTCTGTCTACATATAATCCTTGTTTCTCCTCAGTGCTGTTCAAATATGCCTCCAAAAAAGGGTTTCTTTGGGAAAGTTGAACATACTAGTAGAAATATTCATGATGATTTTCTAGAACAATTAAGTAAGTCTACTAATGAATCTACTAAAATAAAGAAATTAGTTCCTATAAACCCTAGGATCCAAATTGCAGATGGTCTCTTTGATAAGGGGAATTGGACTAGGGATGCCATAACTTCTAAAATAGGGTTACAATTATTTAAAAAGTGATTTTTAGAGAGGAAATTGTTTGCTCCCTATGAAAATGTTTAGAATTTTGACTTAGGTAAGTTAGTAGTTCCTTGAATTTTTATGGATTCAGACCTCCTCACTACTATAGCCAAAAATTATGATCTAGTAACTAGGATGGTGAGGATAATAGATGGGGAATGTTTGATGAAAATCACTCCAGAAGAAATACAAGCAATTTTTGGAATGGATTTGACCACATATTATCACAAGCTCATTGACTTATAGGGATTGGAGAAGGAATACTTGTCTCACAAGGATCAAATTAGGCAAGGGGAATTAAGGGGACACTTGGCCACAATTAGAAATTTAACTTTTGTTACAATATCAACTAAAGAGCCTTTCAAGAAACAATTTTTCAATTATAGGGCTATAGATGTCTATATGAATTTTGGCAAGGTCTTTGGTGAAGTTGAGAAATAATTTATACCAATAAAGTTTATGTATATGATGGTATAGATTTCTTCCTTTGGTGTCAACATTATTTTTGATTTTGTATCCTTTCTAGCAGAAGAAATTCACATAGGTCTAAATGGAATTGCAAAGCAAAAATTGAGAAAAAGTTTGGTTTTTATTTTGTATTGATGCATGTGTTTTTGTATAAGGGGGTTACTTCTTTGTAAAGGAAATGGTATTAACGAGAGAATATGAGGGAGAGTCTTTACCAATTTAGTTGTGGAGTCAAGATATGACCTGGGATGTAGAGGAGGCAAGCTTTGTAAGGTTTGATAGATATTTTGCATCTAGATTGAGGAGCATAATATTAAAAGATAACCCTAGGATACCTAAAGGACTATTAGATTTGATCAGGCCTATGGATAACACTAGCTACTTAAAAGTTTCCCATAATTGGGCAGATATCATACCATATTCAATGTCAATAGTTTTTTGGGCAGATATCATACCAAGGACCTCTTAACATGGGAATAGCTAAGATGTTATGGCAATTAGCTAGTTTGGAAGAAGCATAAATGAATGGTAGGTCAAGAGGCTCTATTTTCCCATCTTGTACAGTTGCTCATCAGTTTATGATCACAAAGGGTGGTTGGTTATTTCTGTAAATTTTTAGACCCATACAAAATGGCTATCTCCCATGCTTGTTTTAGTGATAGTGAAGGATTTTTTGAAATATTTAGACAGAGGGCTAGGACTAGTGCTCAAAAGAATCAACCCTATTTCCCTGAAGATGTAATAAGAAATGAATTTTCTATCCAACAACAAGAAATCAAAAAAGAAAAAATGGAGAGTCTATTCTAGGGTTTTAGAATTCATTAATTGTTTTAAGAAATATTATAGCCCTTTAAAAAATGCAAAGACATTAGTAGATAAGATGAACAAGTTGATGATCACTTTTTCAAAGATTATGTAGGAAATGAATGAAAAGAAGACCCTTTTTTTATCAATTCTTATCATGATAAGTCAAGAGAAGTAATAAAAGGTTGTCTTTTACCCCTATAGTAGGATCAAGACAATTGGTTATTCAAAGGAAGTCTAGCTATAACATCATTAAGAACAAAGAGTGTACAGTTGTTAAGGGAAAATAAATAGTTGGATCAACTAGTACTATTTTGGAAGAGAAGCCTAAAGAGCCAAGGCCCAAGAGGCAAAATATAGAAAAAAAACAAGTGTCCCAAATAGAAGATTACACACCCACTCAATCTCCTTTGGATATAGGAGATGAACAACTCACTAAGGAGAAAATGGAACAATTAGGATCCTAAGGGGGGGTGTTTATTACTATTAAATAATTAGAGGAAGGAAATCCTTAGGAACCTCCCATGCCTAGCCTCAAGCTAAGTATTGCTAATTATAGTGGAAAGGAGATAGACCTTGTGGTAGAACAAGCTAGTCATGAATTTGTTTTAGATGACAATTTTGTCAAATCAAGAGCTTTCTAACAATTTGCATGGAGAAGTAACATTGAACAATTTGAGGAGAGATGTAATAAGAGAAAGGAAGAGCATCTAGAAATGGAAGAGACAATCTACAAGACCAAATAAAAGAGGAAATGATGCAAGAATTTCAAAATTTGACCATGTAGATGCTTAAAATCATCGCAAAAGACTATATTAATTTATTAATATTGCCCATGACATTGTAATTAATTGTTAATTAATTGATTATATTTCTCACATTCTTCTACTTATTTAATTAAATTATTTTAATTAAATGAGTTCATTCTCTTAAGTATTTAAATCTAATTTAAGTACTCCTAGCCTTAATGTGTTAAATTAATTTAACACATGATCCTCCATCATCCCCTTTTTAAAATAAATTTTGTTTATTTAATCCTCACATCCTCTTAATTCCTCTAAACCCATGATTAAATTAAATCATATTTAATTTAATCTTAAGCCTAGCCTAGAGCCTAGCCTATAACCATCATTTTCATCATCTTAAGCCTACTTCTTCTCTAATCCCACTTAATCATCCTAATCTATTTCCTAATCCCCCTCATTAGCCTAAGAGTGTGCTCACACATGTGTGAGATGGCATGCCTACACACTCCCCTTTGCCCTCTTGTCTCCCACTCTTTGAATTTTTGACCACTGACATGGCTTGCATGTCACCTTATGTGGCATCTACATGGATGCCACCTCACCAAGCCCTCCCTCAAGCCTATAAATAGAGGCCTTGTCTCAAGCATTTGCATCTCCCATTATTGCATTGTTACCATGCCATTTTGAGTCTTGAGTTTTCATGCTAGGGTTTTCATTGTAGTTTGAATTTTCATAGAAATTTCTAGGTGAATACTAACCATTTGGTAGCTGATTTAGCTTTGCATTTTCATTATTGGTTTAGTTTACATGCATTTTCTCATCTCCATTTCATTTACATCTTAGTTTCAATTGCATATCTAGTTAGTTTCTTTGTTGCATTTCATATTTTCACCATTGAATGCTTTCAAGTATGGCTTTCTCCATAACCATTTCTTGAAGTATTCTTCATCTCATATAGCTTAGGTTCATATTCAATCATCACTCACATTTGCACATTCACTCAAGAGATTCAGTCCATTGTTGTGTTTGGGAGAGCACACCAAACATACCCTCCATCTTAACACACCCACAAGGCCTCTCATGGGTGCCTTTGTTGAGCTGTAGAGGTGGCTTGAGGGCTCGATTTGTTGGCTAGTGTGAGTTGTAAAACTCAAGCAAGCATTAGTTTGGTTTTCCTTTATTTTGATGAGTTCTTGTTACATGTATTTGAACTAATGTTTGCTTGTTTATTCATGCTCCCAATAGGTCATTTCTTCTAGTACACAGACCCCTAAAGAGGCAAGAAGAATTATAAAATCATCAGGGATTTTGCTTTTACCAAATTTGGATATTATAGATGCAATGGTTTTTAATACTATTACCAAGAAGTTAAAAGAAAAGGTGAAAAAAGAGCTTAAAGGTGGTAAATTTAGTGAAGATTATGCTGCCTTAGTAATTTGGTCTATGAAAAGAGGATCTAGAGCTAGTTTTTCTTAGTCTGATGATACAGAAAAAATTGAAAGATTGATTGTTAAGAGGGTGGAAGATACTCCAAATGATGAGGTCACAGAGCACAATGTTGGAACAGATAACCTCACATTAGCTATAGCTAGGAAGGAGAAAAAGAAAAAATTGGAATTACAAGAACAATATCAGAAGGTTCTAGATGCTTACAATAAAGAAATATAGAAGAGAATGGAGCTTGCAAATAAGATAATAGGGTATTGAGGACAATCTAGAAAACCTAGGATTACTTATCCTCATACTCCAATTGAGCCTTTTAAATTAACTACCCTTATAGAGCTACCAGATACCCCATAGAGGCCTCAATATTATACAACATAGGATTTTGAAGAGGAGAAGAGCAAAATTTGGGCATTACATGTGGAATTAGATATCTAATATGAAGACAAACTAAGAAAAATAATTATGTATTTGGTGGATAAGATTGGTTGGCCTATATTTTAGGAACAATTGGCAAAAATAATGAACATATGGAATGAGTTGAAAAGTAATGAGAATGCTTTGAAGCTAGTTGTGAATAAATGGAATAACAAGGACAACGATGTCACTCTCTTATGTTTCTTAGCCATTAGTATATCTTTTGAGAAAATAGAAATTACTTTTGACTTGACTAATGATCTCTTTGGTTTTGATAATAAAAGAATTGCATTGCAGAAGAGAATTATAATCTATCTTTCAAAATATATGAGTAGAAGTTTTGAACTTTTCCACCACATTCTAAATAAAATGGCTAAATTGAAAGATAAAGAGGATTGGGCCAAAGAATTGGATTATTTGTTATGTCATAGACTCAATAGCATCATAAATGAAAAGGGACATACATGGTTGGAAAATACAACTGAAGAAGTTGTTAAGGTTCAAGTATTCTATGATTCATTTAAAGAGGAGTTTATTGAAATAGATAAACTAGGAGAAAATGTTTTGAAGAAGCAACATGATATTTTGAGTTTTAATTTTCCATAGGACACACTTTTCAATAAGTGGATGGTAGAACTTGTACATTCTAAATAGTTGGTATTTGGAGAAACTGATAAAGATGAGGTGGACCAAGATGAACTACAGATAATTGATGCACTAGTAAAAGTGGAGTAAGGAAAGTTTAAGAAATCAACTACAAAAACAAGTACAAGAATTCAAACTAATGATTTGGTAGTAGAAGAATTAAGTGTAACTGTTAGTTTGTTAGTACACGATGACCTAGATGGAGAACCACAAGTTAAACTCATCTTACAAACATCAAAAGCTGCTCCATCGTAGGTAAATTCAATGGTTCCACACCCCAAGGAATGATAATTACATCAAGGCCAATCATAAACTCCTCAGCAACAAAGAATCTGCAATAGAAGTGGTCCCATAAAAGGAATATTCATGATGAAAACCATTCTATTGCACCAATTTTTTTCTTTTATGATAGTAACTTTTTGTAAATATCTTTCTATCTTTAAGGTCAGCTATCATTATTCTCTAGGCCTAAAGCTTGTTTCATCTCATGCTATATAAATGATATCCCAAGGCTAGAGAAAGGGTCTAAACTATTATGTAATTTTAGCTTGTACTAGGTTTACATTCGGTGTAGTTTTATTGATGTCAATTTTGTGATGTATTTTCTCTACAAATATAAGAATACATTGACATTTATGGATCATGTTGTCTAGTCCTGAGTTGTTCTAAGTTTTATTCCAATGTTATATGATTTTCGTTGAAAATTAATACAAAGATGGATCACCACGATATATGTTTTCTTTGAATCTTTTCTCCATTGTTATTGACTAGTTATCTTGAGGTTGTATGGGCAAAGCTTATTCAATTTAATGCAACTAGGATAGGTTGTATTTTAATTTTCTATTACTTTTAATTCATTGGATTAAGTAAATGGTTTAGTGATATGATAGAATTTCCAACTAGTAAGAAGGATATGCATAAGAATGAGATTTAGGGTAAATTGTTGATAATATTGATTGTAATGCAATCAATTAGGTCAAAATAGTTGAATAGACTCTGACTCCAAAAGAATGAGGCATTGATCAATTATTTCAGTTTACATATGAAGAGATCATAAATAAGCATTAAGAAAAATCTCAAAAATAAAACCAATTTTACTTTAATGTATCAAGAGTATCATAGCTGATCAATACTTGGTTGCATTCAAATTTTGTGTTTGGTTAGCTGCTATTGCCCAAAATTATATGTAAATTTGAGAAGACTCATGACCAAATATCTACTATAAGGGATAAGTACTATGAAAGAATATCATTAAGAGAATGAAGTGTAAAGATGATATCCTGTTTTGAATGCTTTTTATCCCTTAGGTTCACCCACTTTGGTTTTGTAGAACCTAAAGAGTAGAAAATCTTTGTGATTTTGTTGAAGTTGGGTCCAGATCTGAGAACTTCTTAGTTGAGCATAGGAAATAGCTAATACTTAGACTATTTTTTTCTTCACCATCTTGGTATCAAGTATTTTATTTCTTGGTAGTTTAAAACACCAACAAGATGAGCATAGATGTTAAAGCTCCACAACAAGGTGATGAGGTGAGGACTAATGTTTTGGAAGGTATGATATGCCATAGAGTAGATACACTAAAGAGGATATCTTAGCAGACACATAGGCTTTTCATTTCTTTATAGAGTGATGAGCATGTATGCAATGAAGCACTACTATGGTTATCACCATTTTTTATCAATGAGGACCATATATTCAATTTTTAGAAAGATTAATTTTGTTGATGGAAAAGAAGCCAAATTTACCTTTAAAAATATTCACAATAAAGGAAAGCCTAGAAATAGTAAAAGAATTAATTGTTTCCTTTACTGGAAAGCTACAATTTATACAAAAAAAAATGAAGGTTTTCTTAGGAGGGATTGAACCATATATCTCACCAATTTTGGATATTGATAATAAATTGAAGGACTAGCAAGAGTGGTAAGATTTCTTTGATTCAATACTAATTCAAGGAGGAGGAGTCACTATTGTTGATGATGAAAGTGATGTTCCTTTCAATAATTTAATTGATTCCCTCTTTAAGGTAGAAATTGACATAAACTAGTTTGTAACTGAATCAAATTCCATAATAAATGCCAGTTGAACAAGGAAGCTAGTGACTTGGATGGAGTTTGAGGCACTGAATGGCCAACCAAGAGGGAGATTTATGCGTGGGAGGCAATTGGAGAGATTAAAGCCTTACCCATAGGAAGTAGTTGAAATCAGATTTAAAGGTTAGAAAGGAAAATATAGAGAATAGGTAATCATAGTGACATGTTGTTAAGGTGCTTACATGTTCATCTTGGAGATACTTGAAGAAAAGCTTCCACCTGCCAATTTTCAAACTGCTTCTCTAGTTTTTTCCAAGTGCAAAGAATGATTGTAGACAAGGAAATATCAAGAATTTCTTTGTACTTTATTTTTGAATCAAATTTTGACAAATGTCCTCCCATCTGAAGCTTGTTGCAATCCTTGTCTATAAAAGGATTCTCAAGATGTGAAGTGAGGGTCCAAGTTCTATTTTACTTTAGTGTTTATGCTATTTTTAGTCGGTCAATTTCTTATGTCAATTATATGTTGTTTCAAGTTTTGTACTCTGAATAGTGGATATTGAATGAAAAATTTGTCAAATTTTGAGTTATTCTAAGTTTTGTATCAGAAATTTATTGTTTCAAAAAAATGAATACAAGAGGAAGTTATGAATATATTTGTCTTTGAATTATGTCTCCATTTTCATATGTTTGTTACTTTGGGATTGAGTGAGAAAAATTCATTTCAATTTAATGCAACTGGGACAGGTTGTATGTTAATTCAAGCAATTAAGCAAATGCTTCTACAAATTGATAGGGTATCTAAATATATGGGAGGGACATCATAAGAATGGGATTTAGAGTTAATAGCTGATAAATTTAATTGCAAGTCAATTAAATAGGTCTAGTGGTATGATTTTGTGTAAAAGTGGATAAGACACTGGTCATTAGCTTAGGTGCAAATTGAGACAATCATTTGGTTGCATAATTCACACTTAAATCAAAATTGATTTTCTAAAGTTTGTAACAAAGATTTTCATGACGGTCATTCACTTATTGTAATAGCTTATTTTGAGTTTATAGTTGGCTATTATAAATCAATGCTTGATTACAATTCCATGAAGTTATTTGATCATTTTTTTCTGTAAGGGATAAGTACTAGGTAAGAAAGATTAGTAAATAAGTGATAAAATCCTAGGTGTTGCCACCTTGGCCTTGCAGAGCCAAAAGTGTAGAAATCCCTTGCACTTTTTCAAGTTGGTCCAAATCTAAATAAGGTTTTTTGAATGTTGGAAGTAGCTAGCCCCTAGGCATTCACTTTTATTTTTCATCTTGGTATTGTTTTAGACTTGTAGCTTTAAAACACCAACAAAATAACAACTCTATTGGGGAGTTGTTCAAAGAAACTCATTCTGTAAATCATTGCAGTCTCTTGTGTTTTTCCTGAGTTTGTATTGGTTTCTTTCTAGCGAAAAACCTTGAGAATTTAAAAAGAAATATTGAATATAACAAGAGGAATGTGACGCGGGTTTTATCTGAATGGTGCCCTCTCTACAACATGGAGTCACTTTACCCAAAGTGTATAGTATTTAAATCCCTTTATGATTGGGTTTTTCATGTGAGATCTATTTTTAAGAGTTTACTTTACCTATGATATTCTCCTATCTCCAAGCCATTTAATAAAAAAATATTTTTCCTTCATTGGGTGGTAATTTGGTCAAAGGTTTTATAGCGAGTGCTATATATATTTTTAAAGTAATCAATTGAAAATGGAAAGGAAAAATAAAAGAGCATTTCACTACTTAGAGGATACATTTTTGATGAGACTCATATTATAGATTGGGATGCTTTACAGGTGGAGTCAGACGAACAGCTAGCACTGGAGCCTATCCGCATTATTGCCCGATGGACCCTAGCACTTCGAGGCCGAGAGCTGGACCAGGTTAGGGTCCAATGGGATTGTTACGATCAGGTCACAGCTTCATGGGAGGATGCAGCGTGGATGTGATCACAGTACCCGTACCTTTTTGATGAACTCCAGGAGGAAGTTCATGCCTAGTGGGGGAGGATGTGAGGCCTCGCCCTGACCCATCATAGAATAGTGATACATTACCCTTATTTTGTTATTCACAACTCGAGATGTCGAGACATTATCTGATGCTTAGAACATATTTTATTATTTCATGTTGTGTGATGTTATTTCAAATATATTTGATTATTGTCATATAATGTTTCATGTATATGTATGTTGATGAAATCAGTAAAGGTAGGATCGAGGCTTTGATTTAAGATATTTTAAATGGTTAAGAATTAAGTAGGATAAAGAAACCCTTATTGATGTATGTTTTAATTTATGAGAATTTTTGAATACGTATACATTTATGTACATATGATTTTCTAGGACTACTAATGTGTGTAATGAGTGTGCAGATATTTAACCAAGAAACCCTACAGAGGAACAAAACTGATCTCCATGTGCTAAATTTGAAAACCTTGTTGATTCGTAATTCACGTATTTTTTTTTGTGAGATGTATGTATGCATTTTCCTTGCTCAGTGAATGTTAAATGTTCATAACTATGTTCTCTCTGTGTCGCTTGACACTCGTAAAATGGTTATGTGCTTCAGTGGTTGTTTAGGGTTAATTGTTTAACCTTTGGACCAAGTTGGTTTAGGTTAGAATAGTAAGTTGGACCTATTTTATTCCTAGATTTTATTTGACTCTAAACCTCTTCTTAAGGCTTTAAAACTTGTTTTTTTTTTTCTAACCATAGGGTATGGGTATGGGTTAGGGGTTTTTTCCAACCCCTAAGCCCCTTGCTTTGACTTTTGAGGTCACTCTAAAAGTCCCTTTTTGCCTTTGTGCAAAAATTGATCATGGGTGTCTTGAGTTACCTCACGTCATCTCCACTTGGGGTTTAACCATAGTGTAGGTTGAGTTGGGAGTTTCTAGGGTGGCTAGTGGGTGAAAATAGTTATTGATCCCCTTTGGTGGTTGAGTTTGAGGCTTATTTAGAGGCCTTTGTTGGACTAGTTGAGGTTGTTACCCAATCTCTACATTTAGAGAGGAATGCTTGAAGGTTGAAGGAAGAAAAGGGATACTCTACTCAAACTTGTTCATTGCCATCACCTCTTTGTGAAGGTAGGAAATTCTCATCTCCCCTATTTAGTTTTTATGTTTTGTTTCATGTTTCATGTTACCTTGTTGTTGTTTCACTATTTGTATGGATGTGGGTATGTTGGGAAGATTTGATAACCATGTTACTTTGGTTGTTTTTCCTTTCTTGTTTTATGTTTGAAATTTTGAGTTTTCCTTGCATCGGTGTTTTGGTATTACTCACCCTAGGAGAGGGCAGAAGTGACCAATTTTGGGAGAGGTCTGTTTAGTTGGACTCCAACCTTTATAGAGTCTCTTCTCAAGATGAGAAGAGGGATAAAAAGGTAGGGTGTTATGGGCCCCTACCCATCAGCACAAACCTGGTATGAGTATGGCAAGTTTAAATGGAAGAACGAAAGTTCTTGGTTATTGGCCCCGATTGGGCATCTGAATTGGTGTTGTGTTTGACTTCTCCAGTTGGAAGAATCCACCTCTCCCTAGTCTTGATTCATTGTGAATCATATTGTGTAAACCATGTATGATTATGAATGTTTGATTTTCTTTTGGTTCTGCTTGGTTGTCACCCGATCAGTTATTGGTTCCCTCCATGGTTCTTGAAATGAGATTCAGAAAATAGTACAAACTCCTTGATTATGATCATGAAGAAAATTGGATAAAATTGTTGTAATTGGGATTGATATCCTATGAAATTGTATTTTTTTGAAAACCTTATTGTAAATAGGCAACGAAGCTGGGTTTTCTTCCTAATTCTTTCACGGCTGAGCCTTTGAATCAGGTTGGCCAATAAAATTGGTGTTGGGTATAATTGCTTGTCCAGTGAGTTAATCGTAAATTGTAATTTTGGATGGATGCATATCTAAATAGTATGGAGTTATGATGATGGGTTAATCAAGCAAAATTTTCTAGGTCCTTCTATGTTCAAAATGAAAATTATGATTAAGGAAGGAATACAATGGCTATGGTTGATTTATTGCAATTCAAGTTATTTAGGAGATCAAATTTACCATGTGTTATTGTGGCCACCACCTTGGTGTAATATAAGAACATCAAGGGAGAAAAGTCCATTGCTATAATTTGGTTGTCTCATTGTCTTGGATAGAAATATCTCTCAAGAATTTAGAATACTTGATGTTATGAGTGATATACAAAAGGATTTTTCCAGTCAAATTTTGATATCATAGAGGAGTTAGTATTCACAGGAAAGGATTATTCTTATAGCTTGTTATTATCATCTTAGTTTTATTGTGTTATAAGTTTGAGTGTACATTCAAATTGGCATTGCACCATAATATAATGTTCATCCTTGAGAAAAAGGTTTCTAAACTTCGCCATACATAGATAGGAACAGATCAGAGAGTTCCATATAAAATCTTGGCAGGAAATGTATAACTATTGTCTTAGGTTTAATGTTTGAATGTCAAATGAATCACAATTTTTCCAGCTATACTCAATTTAGAAAAGCTCCAAATTATCCTTACAATGATTTCATGAGTATCCTAGATTACAAAAGAAGAAAATCTAGTGAATAATATAGAATGTATAAAAGTATAAAATCTCTTGCTGTAGGTGTCCATTTATTCTCTATAAAATGTATGAAGAAAAGAAATAAATCCTTTTCTATATTATAGATCAATATTTTATTCAAGGAATAAACTTAGAATTGGTGTTTGAAATATTAATGAGATAGTTTATAGGACAAGACTTTTTCCTCCAACCATTTAATAGTTGCTATGAACATACAAATATGTATGTATTATTAAATCCAACCCCTCACCTCAAAACTTGGCGCCATGACAAGAGAGGGGACACATTTAATATGATGTCAACTCCCATGTTCCCACGTTTCCCCACCTTGAGCCAAGGAAAGTGCATCCTCTATAACCCTAGGTGCTGGCTTAGAAAAGTGCAGTTTTTAAGTTAGTAATCTAAACTTCATGTTGTAAAGTCAATTTAAACTGCCATAGGGTGATGTCACCATACCCTCCCCATCTTATCTTGCGCAGTGACTTACCTCTCAAGAAAAGAGTGCTCATTCCATCCTTGTTTGCAATTTGAAAGTTTAAATCATTAATGCTCAGCCTCCTTCCACCTTGCTTCCCTAGGCATCATATCTCTTGGAAGATCTATGGCAGCATTCTTCCACATGGGCCAGCACATGTTTTGGGGCAGGGAACCATGGGAAGCGCTTGGAAAGTGCGCAGGGGTTTTGAGAGAGGGTAGGATAGATTAGTAAGTGTTTAATTAAGTTATTTTGTTTTAGATTTTCTTTTATGTTGGGATTAGTGTTAGGATAATTTAAGTTTAGTATAGGTTAGTAAGTATGTTATGATTAGTACTTTTTGTTATTCATTAATAGTATTAATTAGTAGTTTTAAATTCGTGTTAGTGTAGGATAAGATTAGTATATGTTTAAGTTACTTATCAATTATGTTTGTTTAATTGTTAATTGTTTTAAGTTATTTGTTTTAAAATTTAATATAAATTTAGTAGTAATTTTATACGTTTAAAGTTTTAGAAACTTATTCTGATCTATTATCTTGCTTTATTACGTTAGTATATGTTAGACAAAGAGAAAATGATAAATCATTTTTCTTTATCAACTAGTCTTATTTAAGTGTAATTTATATTGTTAATATCTTTAGAAATGTTTAATTCTTAATAGCAATATGGGTTTAAATAAAATTGAGATTTGAGTGAAGTTCATTAAAGTATATACATATATGTATAGGTAGACGCAATATTCCTTTTAATAAGTCCTTGTGTAGATATTTCAATTTATTTTAACCGTACTCATTTAGATTGTTATTTAAATAATTTTAGAATGTTGTTGTGAAGTTAACATAATAACGTGACTATGATCGAGATCAATCTTATAACAAAAGATTAAAAATCTTAATGATGTAATCATCCTCATGTTTAGAATCTTAAGACGTAATGTAGAGAACCTATACTAAAACTTTTATCAATCTTTTCAAGCTTAGAGCACGTTTAATTATTAATTATTATTTAAATTTTTTTTTAAAAAAAAAAAAGTTTGTGTGTTTTTTTGCCCTCGTAGTTTGGGCATGACATTTTGGTATCAGAGCCTAGGTTTCAACACTAGGAACCTTAAACCATCGTACTTCCTAAACTTAACTCAAACTTTTATTTGTGAAGATGCCGCCTGTTACTCGTAACCGGCGAGGCAAAGGTCGTAAGACTAGGGGTGGTAGAGCTGGACAGGAGGATGGACCACGACCACCTCCACCACCACCTCCACCTCCACCTCCACCTCACCCGAACCAGGACATTATAGATGCACTTTAGACCTTGATCGGTGTGGTTCAGCAGAGAGTGGTACCTATAGTTCAGCCAGTCCAGCAGATTCTAGTAGTGGAAGCAGAGGGACCCAGAGGAGGCAGGCCCAGAGTCAGAGAGAGGACTAGGAGTCCCCCACCGAGACAGTTAGAGGGTCAGGGTGAACATGAGGAAGAGTCCATACACTAGAGAGGACCCCCTTTTGACAAACCTCCTTGACATGTAGGGGATGACATCAGGGAATTGATTTGACTCAGACCACCATTGTTCACTGGTACCACTGAGGGTTCAGTAGCAGAGGCATGGTTGCAGAGCTTATAGCGGTACTTTGGGTTACACCCTTATGGGAGTAATCTAAAAGCACGCCTAGCAGTTCATCAGTTGAGAGGGGATTCCTCCAACTGGTGGCATCAGGAGGAGATCATTAGTGGAGTGAGGATGGACACCCTTACAAGGGAATCTTTCCTAGAAAGATTTTGAGAGAGGTACTTGTCAGAGCATTTCTGGCAGAAATAGATAGAGGAGTTCCATTCTCTTTACCAGAGAGGCCTTACAATGGCTTAGTATGAGAGTAGGTTTCTCGAGCTCCTTACCTATGTGGAATACATGAAGGACGAGAAACTACAGGTGCATCGCTTTATCATGGGTCTGAATTTCTCTCTTCAGGGCCCAGTTAGGATGGCCTTCCCTACCACCTTCAGACAGGCAGTGGAGATAGCACTAGTTGCTGAGGATACTTGAGGTAGGCAGGAGTCACGGGATTGGCCTCAGAACCAAAACTCCTTCAAGCAGAAACCCCCTTGGAAAGGGAATCAGAACTATTCAGCAGGGTCCTCTAGGGGCCAACAGTCTCAGCAACCAAAACCCCAGTAGCAGCAGCAGCAGAAACCTTCTCAGGGTTATCAGGGCTCTAAGCCCAAGCAGTAGTAGTCACAGGGTTCTAGGCAGGATCAGAAAGTACAGGCCCCTCAGTCACAGTTAGTGAAGACTCAGCAGTCTTCTAGGGGAGGATTCAGCGGATCTAGCAGGTCAGGAGGCCCACAGCAGTCTGGGCCATAGGGTGGACAATCTTATACTCGCAGACCATGCTACACTTGTGGTGGCATGGGTCATATAGCTAGGGAGTGTCTACAGGGACAAGCATCCAGTAGTCAGAGCAGGGCTTTTTCAGAGCCGACAGTTGGTGACATGGGTAGATCCCATAGAGTTTTTGCAGCGGTTGACAACCGCCAGGCTGAGCATCAGGCCACAGTTATCAAGGCTACAGGTATTATACAGGGCCGTATGGTTGCAATTTTATTTGATTCTGGGGCTACTGACTCTTTTATATCTCCATTTGTGGTGGAGCGTTGTGGGCTAGTGGCAGTTAGACAGGATGTTAGTTGGGAGGTAGGGTTAGCCTTAGGAGCTATAATGTCAGTTAGTTCCATGGTGCGAAGTTGTCAGATGCAGATTGGAGACATGTCCACTAGGACTGATCTACGCATTACCCCTCTAGGTTCTTATGATGTTGTTCTTGGCATGGATTGGCTTTATGCCCACAGCACCAAGATGGATTGTTGATAGAAGAGGGTGGAATGTGTGGATGACGATGGTATCTCTAGGGAGATCTTCGAAGTGAAGAAGTCAGTGTCCCTTCATATGATTTCCGCTATGCAGCTTAGATGGTGCATGCGAAAGGGTTGTTAGTTGTTTGCTATCACTATTAGTGACCGAGAGGAAGATTCAGAGAGGGAGCCATCCCTTTATGATTTTCCAATCCTTCAGGAGTTTGCAGATGTGTTTCCTTCAGAGCTTCCTGGTATGCCTCCACCTCGAGCAGTGGATTTTCATATAGACCTAGTGCTAGGAGCCAAGCCAGCTTCGAGAGCACCATACAGGATGACTACTCATGAGCTTAGTGAGCTAAAGGCTTAATTGGAGGAACTCTTCGAGAAGGGGCATATTCGACCTAGTGTGTCACCTTGGGGTGCACCGGTGATCTTTGTCAAGAAGAAGGATGGATCACTTAGGTTGTGTATTGATTATTGACAATTGAACAAAGTAACCATCATGAACCGATACCCTCTTCCCAGAATCGATGATCTCTTTGACCAGTTGCAGGGTGCTCGAGTATTTTCAAAGATTGACCTAAAGTCGGGTTACCATCAGTTGAGGATTGTGGATAGTGATATCCCCAAGATAGCTTTTCGTACTAGGTATGGTCACTACGAGTTCACCGTGGTACCTTTCGGCCTTACGAATGCTCCAGCTGTATTCATGAGCCTCATGAATGGAGTATTTCATACCTTTTTGGATAAGTTTGTGGTTGTGTTTCTTGTTGACATTCTGATTTATTCTCATGATGAGAGAGAGCATGAAGAGCACCTGAGATAGGTATTGCAGAGGCTGAGAGAGAATTAGTTGTTTGGAAGCTTGTCGAAGTGTGCATTCTTCAGACCTGAGATACACTATTTGGGTCATGTCATATCGGGTGATGGTGTCTTAGTAGACCCATCAAAGATCAGGGCTATCATGGATTGGCCAGCACCCACCAGTGTTACCGAAGTGAGGAGCTTTATGGGGCTAGCAAGTTATTACCGATGCTTCATTTCAAGATTCTCTAGATTGGCACACCCCATCACTTCTCTTCAGAAAAGGGGAAGAAGTATAAGTGGACAAAGAAGTGTGGTAGAGCCTTTGAAGAGCTCAAGAGAACCCTCACAAGTGCACCAATTCTTGCAGTACCAGATCCTGTTGCAGATTTTGTGGTGTGCACTGATGCATCTTTAGATGGGTTAGGAGCAGTCCTTATGTAGGAAGGACGACCTATTTCCTTTGAGTCTAGGAAGTTGAAGACTCATGAACTCAATTATCCTACTCATGACCTAGAACTAGCGACAGTGGTTCATGCCTTGGTGAGATGGCGACATTTCCTTCTGGGTCATAGATTCAAGCTTCATTCCGATCACCAGAGCTTGCAGTACATTTTTTCTCAGCCAAACCTTAATGCTAGGCAAAGAAGGTGGATGGAGTTCCTATGTGAGTATGATTTTGATGTTCATTAATCAAGGGAAAGGAGAATGTGGTTGTAGATGCCTTATGCAGAAGGCGCCATGAACTTTCATCTGTGACTACCTGCACCGACTTGAGAGAGCGGATCTTGTAGCACTTACTAGCTGATGAGCTTTATGCAGAAGTAAGTCAGTTGGTACATTCTTAGAGACCCTTGGAAGGGAAGTTTGCAAAGTATTCTTTGGAGTCCGATGGACTTTTGCGGCATAGGGGACGTATGTATGTACATTCCATTGGGAGTTTGCCCGAGCTCATTGTACTTGAGGCTCACAGAGCTCCTTATGCAGCGCACCCCAGTGTTAAGAAGTTACATGCAGATTTGAGGCAGTTGTATCACTGGCCAAGCATGAGAGTGTAGATTGCTAGCATAGTTGTGAGATGCCTCAAGTGCTAGAGGGTGAAGGTAGAGCACCATCATCCTGGCGGGCTTCTCCAACCACATGAGATTGCAGTGTGGAAATGGGATACTATATCTATGGATTTTATTGTTGGTCTTCCTATGTCATCTCATCGCCATGATGCCATTTTGGTGATAGTCAACACATTGACCAAGGTTGCCCATTTCTCACCCATGCATACTACATTTATAGCATGAGACATAGCTCAAGTGTTCTTGCGGGACATTGTTAGACTTCATGGTGTTCCCCGTAAGATCATATCTGACAGAGACTCTTTGTTCACTTCTTCATTTTCTAGAGAGTTGCAGTCGGCTTTGGGCACTAGGCTCAATTTTAGTACAGTGTACCATCCTCAGACCGATGGCTAGACCGAGCGAGTGAATCAGGTTTTGGAGGACATGCTACGTATGTACATGATGGATCATCAAGTCAAATGGGAGGAATACCTACATCTTGTCGAGTTTGCCTACAACAATGGGCATCATTCTTCCATAGGTATGCCGCCCTATGAGGCTTTGTATGGGAGACCATGTAGGACACCCTTGAGTTGGGATAGGATCGAGGATCGAGTATCTATTGGGCCCCAGTTAGTAAAGGAGATGGAGCAGTAGGTGACCCTGATTAGACAGTGCCTAAGAGAGGCACAGGATAGGCAGAAGAAGTATGTAGATGCGAAGAGGATAGATCGAGAGTATCAGGTTGGTGATAGAGTGTTCTCGAGGGTACAACCAAACAAGAGTTTGATTCGATTCGAAAAGGGCTCTAAGTTGGCACCCCAATTTGTTGGGCCGTTCAAGATCCTTGAGAGGATAGGACCTGTTGCATACCGTTTAGCTTTTCCACCTAGCCTATCACGCATCCACAATGTATTTCATATTTCAGTACTTAGAGGATACATTTTTGATGAGTCTCATATTAAAGATTGAGATGCTTTATAGGTGGAGTCAGACGGACAGCTAGCACTGGAGCCTATCTGCATTATTGCCCAACGGACCCTAGCACTTCGAGGCCGAGAGCTGGACCAGGTTAGGGTCCAATGGGATTGTTACGATGAGGTCACAACTTCATGGGAGGATGCAGCGCAAATGCGATCACAGTACCCGTACCTTTTTAATGAACTCCAAGAGGAAGTTCATGCCTAGTGGGGGAGGATGTGAGGCCTCGCCCCGACCCATCGTAGCATAGTGATACATTACCCTTTTTTTTTATTCACGACTCGAGATGTCGAGACATTATCTAATGCTTAGAACATATTTTATTATTTCATGTTGTGTGATGTTATTTCAAATATATTTGATTATTGTCATATAATGTTTCATGTATATGTATGTTGATGAAATCAGTAAAGGTAGGATCCAGGCTTTGATTTAAGATATTTTAAATGGTTAAGAATTAAGTAGGATAAAGAAACCCGTATTGATGTATGTTTTAATTTATGAGAATTTTTGAATACATATACATTTATGTACATATGATTTTCTAGGACTACTGATGTGTGCAACAAGTGTGTAGATATTTAGCCAAGAAACCCTACAAAGGAACAGAACTGATCTCCATGTGCTAAATTTGAAAACCTTGTTGATTCGTAATTCACATATTTTATTTTGTGAGATGTATGTATGCATTTTCCTTGCTTAGTGAATGTTAAATGTTCGTAACTATGTTCTCTCCGTGTCACTTAACACTCGTAAAATGTTTATGTGCTTCAATGGCTATTTAGGGTTAATTGTTTAACCTTTGGACCAAGTTGGTTTAGGTTAGAATAGTAAGTTGGACCTATTTTATTCCTAGATTTTATTTGACTCTAAACCTCTTCTTAAGGCTTTAAAACTTGTTTTTTTTTCTAACCATAGGGTATGGGTATGGGTTAGGGGTCTTTTCCAACCCCTAAGCCCCTTGCTTTGACTTTTGAGGTCACTCTAAAAGTCCCTTTTTGCCTTTGTGCGCAAATTGATCATGGGTGTCTTGAGTTACCTCACCTCATCTGCACTTGGGGTTTAACCATAGTGTAGGTTGAGTTGGGAGTTTCTAGGGTGGCTAGTGGGTGAAAATAGTTATTGATCCCCTTTGGTGGTTGAGTTTGAGGCTTATTTAGAGGCCTTTGTTGGACTAGTTGAGGTTGTTACCCAATCTCTACATTTAGAAAGGAATGCTTGAAGGTTGAAGGAAGAAAAGGGATACTCTACTCAAACTTGTTCATTTCCATTACCTCTTTGTGAAGGTAGGAAATTCTCATCTCCCCTATTTAGTTTTTAGTTTTCTTTCATGTTTCATGTTACCTTGTTGTTGTTTCACTGTTTGTATGGATGTGGGTATGTTGGGAAGATTTGATAACCATGTTACTTTGGTTGTTTTTCCTTTCTTGTTTTATGTTTGAAATTTTGAGTTTTCCTTGCATGGGTGTTTTGGTATTACTCACCCTAGGAGAGGGCAGAAGTGACCAATTTTGGGAGAGGTCTATTTAGTTGGACTCCAACCTGTGTAGAGTCTCTTCTTAGGATGAGAAGAGGGATAAAAGGGTAGGGTGTTATGGGCCCCTACCCGTCAGCACAAACCTGGTATGAGTATGGCAAGTTTAAATGGAAGAACGAAAGTTCTTGGTTATTGGCCTCGATTGGGCATCTAAATTGGTGTTGTGTTTGACTTCTCCAGTTGGAAGAATCCACCTCTCCCTAGTCTTGATTCATTGTGAATCCTATTGTGTAAACCATGTATGATTATGCATGTTTGATTTTCTTTTGGTTCTGCTTGGTTGTCACCCGATCAGTTATTGGTTCCCTCCATGGTTCTTGAAATGAGATTCAGAAAATATTACAAACTCCTTGATTATGATCATGAAGAAAATTGGATAAAATTGTTGTAATAGGGATTGATATCCTATGAAATTTTATTTTTTTGAAAACCTTATTGTAAATAGGCAACGAAGCCGGGTTTTCTTCCTGTTCTTTCTCGGCTGAGCCTTTGAATCAGGTTGGCCAATAAAATTGGTGTTGGGTATAATTGCTTGTCCTATGAGTTAATCGTAAATTCTAATTTTGGATGGATGCATATCTAAATAGTATGGAGTTATGATGATGGGTTAATCAAGCAAAATTTTCTAGTTCCTTTTATGTTCAAAATGAAAATTATGATTAAGGAAGGAATACAATGGCTATGGTTGATTTATTGCAATTCAAGTTATTTAGGAGATCAAATTTACCATGTGTTATTGTGGCCACCACCTTGGTGTAATATAAGAACATCAAGGGAGAAAAGTCCATTGCTATAATTTGGTTGTCTCATTGTCTTGGATAGAAATATCTCTCAAGAATTTAGAATACTTGATGTTATGAGTGATATACAAAAGGATTTTTCCAGTCAAATTTTGATATCATAGAGGAGTTAGTATTCACAGGAAAGGATTATTCTTATAGCTTGTTATTATCATCTTAGTTTTTATTGTGTTATGAGTGTACATTCAAATTGGCATTGCACCATAATATAATGTTCATCCTTGAGAAAAAGGTTTCTAAACTTCGCCATACATAGATAGGAACAGATCAGAGAGTTCCATATAAAATCTTGGCAGGAAATGTATAACTATTGTCTTAGGTTTAATGTTTGAATGTCAAATGAATCACAATTTTTCCAGCTATACTCAATTTAGAAAAGCTCCAAATTATCCTTACAATGATTTCATGAGTATCCTAGATTACAAAAGAAGAAAATCTAGTGGATAATATAGAATGTATAAAAGTATAAAATCTCTTGCTGTAGGTGTTCATTTATTCTCTGTAAAATGTATGAAGAAAAGAAATAAATCCTTTTCTAGATTACAGATCAATATTTTATTCAAGGAATAGACTTAGAATTGGTGTTTGAAATATTAATGAGATAATTTATAGAACAAGACTTTTTCCTCCAACCATTTAATAGTTGCTATGAACATACAAATATGTATGTATTATTAAATCCAACCCCTCACCTCAAAACTTGGCGCCATGACAAGAGAGGGGACACATTTAATATGATGTAAACTCCCATGTTCCCACGTTTCCCCACCTCAAACCAAGGAAAGTGCATCCTCTATAACCCTAGGTGCTGGCTTAGAAAAGTGCAGTTTTTAAGTCATTAATCTAAACTTCATTCACTGTACCCTCCCCATCTTATCTTGCGCAGTGACTTACCTCTCAAGAAAAGAGCGCTCATTCCATCCTTGTTTGCAATTTGAAAGTTTAAATCATTAATGCTCAACCTCCTTCCACCTTGCTTCCCTAGGCATCATATCTCTTGGCAGATCTGTGGCAACATTCTTCCACATGGGCCAGCGCATGTTTTGGGACAGGGAACCATGGGAAGCGCTTGGAAAGTGCGCGGGGGTTTTGAGAGAGGGTAGGATAGATTAGTAAGTGTTTAATTAAGTTATTTTGTTTTAGATTTTCTTTTATGTTGGGATTAGTGTTAGGATAATTTAAGTTTAGTATAGGTTAGTAAGTATGTTATGATTAGTACTTTTTGTTATTCGTTAATAGTATTAATTAGTAGTTTTAAATTCGTATTAGTGTAGGATAAGATTAGTATATGTTTAAGTTACTTATCAATTATGTTTGTTTAATTGTTAATTGTTTTAAGTTATTTTTTTAAAAATTTAATATAAATTTAGTAGTAATTTTATTCATTTAAAGTTTTAGAAACTTATTGTGATCTATTATCTTGCTTTATTACATTAGCATATGTTAGACAAAGAGAAAATGATAAATCATTTTTCTTTATCAACTAGTCTTATTTAAGTGTAATTTATATTGTTAATATCTTTAGAAATGTTTAATTCTTAATAGCAATATGGGTTTAAATAAAATTGAGATTTGAGTGAAGTTCATTAAAGTATATACATATATGTATAGGTAGACGCAATATTCCTTTTAATAAGTCCTTGTGTAGATATTTCAATTTATTTTAACCGTACTCATTTAGATTGTTATTTAAATAATTTTAGAATGTTGTTGTGAAGTTAACATAATAATGTGACTATGATCGATATCAATCTTATAACAAAAGATTAAAAATCTTAACGATGTAATCATCCTCATGTTTATAGTCTTAAGACGTAATGTAGAGAACCTGTACTAAAACTTTTATCAATCTTTTCAAGCTTAGAGCATGTTTAATTATTAATTATTATTTAAATTTAAAAAAAAAAAAAAAAAAAGTTTGTGTGTTTTTTTGCCCTCGTAGTTTGGGCATGATCTATCCCAACCATACATGGAAGCGTAGAGGTAGCATGTCAGTCCATTTGTAGTATGAACTAGTGATAGAAAGATAATCCTCTTCTATAAATTCTAAATCTAAAACTACTAGACTTTTGGGAGAGATATTCACCAGCTTGCTACTAGAAGAGAAGATCTACCAAGATAAAATTGTCTCTTCTATAGGAGACATCCCTCTTAGGCCTAACATGGAAAGAGAAGTTATCCATAGGTGAGGATGTAAAGATAATCTAGATACTGGATTTAATCCTAGACAAATCCCATATGTTGAGATAAATCTCATAGACCTAGATGATCTAGTCGATTCAAAGCCCACTTCTGTAGACCTAGATGAGTTATTATCAAAAATTGAGAATTTTAGGAAG
Source organism: Cupressus sempervirens (assembly GCA_028749045.1). Lineage (NCBI taxonomy): Eukaryota > Viridiplantae > Streptophyta > Pinopsida > Cupressales > Cupressaceae > Cupressus > Cupressus sempervirens. The sequence goes on from CM053783.1 coordinate 61,860,211, forward strand.
ATGATTGTAGAAGACCTAATTCTAAATGTATTCTTTTGGAAAAGGAGAAAGAAACCATCACCATGAATTCTCTAATAGAAAGGGAAGCTTTCCTTAGAAGGATGGAGGCCTTGAAAGAACAAAACAAGAAGTTAGAAGAAAGATTTGTTGTCTTACATTCAGATTTTTTGGAGATGTTGAAGATTTAAGACACCTTCTAAAGGAGAATGAAGGGCCTATTATCTCCTAGATCCAGCCCTACAAGCCTATTAAAAAGGATGTCATAGATTTGACTATGAAGAATCTAGACAAAAGAAAGAAAAAGGTAGTAGGGATCCAAATTAATGAGCCACAAGTTCTTTCTAATAAGCCTATCATGTCTAAACTTGATTTGGAGTTATAAAAAGTAAAGAAAGAAAGGGAAGATATGGCTATATAACTTGAGAAGGTTGAAAATGAGGCTTAAGCCATAGAAACTAGAAGAAAGATACATTTCCTTAAATCCACTTCTACCCTATGGCTAAATAACTTGAGAAGGTTGAAAATGAGGCTCAAGTCATAGAAACTAGAAGAAAGATACATTTCCTTAAATCCACCTCTACCCTAGCATCTTGGCCAAACCAACCTTTACAAGCCATGTCTTTCGTCCTAGTTTATGGACTTGTAGTGACTAGCCAAAAAAATTTGTAGTCAACACCTACTTCTTATTCCATAACAACTAGCCAAATACTTACTACCCAACAAACCCAAATCCCTATGAAAACTCAAGGGGCATGACCAAGAACTTCTAATACTATAGGTTTCTAGGGAAGACCTACCTATTTGGAGAAATATAAGAAGATGTCTTTTGTAGTCATACCTAGTTTTCCTCATCCGATCTCAAATGATTTAAGAGATAGAGTCATTAAGTTTTAAGGCAACAATTCTATAACAAGTGAAGAGCATCCTAGAAAGTTCATTGAAATGTTAAATGACTATGAGTTGGAACATGAGGATGTGGTTATGAAATTTTTTGTACATTCTCTTACTGAAGATGGAAGAGATTGGTTTAGAAGGTTATCTGATGACAATATTGGCTCATGGAAAGATCTGAAAAATCTTTTTAAGGAGTAGTATGATGATAACACTAACACAAGTTTCATGTTAAATGAGTTCAATAACACTAAGAAGAATCCAAATGAATCAATTTTTGATTTCAATGTAATATTACGAAGGGAGTGTATAATTTATTCCAAGTAATGAGACTAGGTGAAGATGTATGTCTTACAACTTATTTCAATGCTTTTGATAGTAAGATGGTCTACACCCTAAGAGATAATTATCTTAGAACATTGAAGGATGCTTATAAAATGTCTATCAATAGAAAATAATAGGAAATAAAATCCAATAAGTTAGGGAGAAGAGATGATCCAAGGTTGTTCAACCCAAGAGTTAATAGAAGAGAAGGTGATAAGCATGCTACAACCGAGAAACCTGAAGATGGCAAGATGGACAAAGTTCTGACTCTACTTAAAAATATGAATCCACTAGTAAATTGTGAAAATAAACCAAGTCCTAGTGAGAAGTCTCAATTCAATAACCCTTACAACAAGTAGACCAAGATGTAGAATTATCCATTTACCACACAATGAAACGATGATAAGCCTATCCCTAATCCTACCCAAGGCACAAAGGATAAAGGTATTCTAGATCTTCTTGAGAGATATTCTATGAATATGGTGGAAGAAATGCCTTGGTGTATTATATTTCAATCTCCTTATTCTCTTGATTATTGTGCAATTGCCCAATCTTTTTCAGCCAATCAAAAAATATAGTAGGAAGAAGGTGAAGAAGAAAATAGTCATGAAGATGTTGTTGGAAATATAAGGTAGGCTAGGTTACTGAGAGGGGAGGGGTGAAAGAGAAACCAATAAAACTTAATATTACTTCACTAATTACTCCTTCATATAATATTCTAATCTAATTGCATGCATGAAATAATGAAAACAACAAAACATTCATAACACTTTGACATAAGATATGGTGACCCGGAAACCTTTTGAATAGAAAGTAAAACTAGGGTGGGGATGATACCCACAAGATTTAGATTTGCAATATAATGTTAACATATTAAGGCTTATAATTGACCACTTTTGGTGATCTTCCCTATTAAGAGCAATAAGGACTATGAGTTCCACCATGTTAAAGGATTTACAAACATGTAATGAAGTACATGCACTTAATTAAGACATTTAGCAAAAGATTTTTTAAGTCTCTCCTATTAAAGGATTTTATTGATGCACCTATTAGGATAAACTAGTGGTTGATATCTAATCTACAACTCTGATTTGCTAAATGAGATTCCTTGTATTACAATGATCACCTGACTTTGATAGATAAATCACTACTATCACTTATAATATTTTTAGCCTTCTTCAATTTGCACTCCTTCTCATCATATTATTCTTCACACACTTATTTGGATATGATAAAATGCATTACATATATACCAATCCAAATCATTACCTTCTAGAGTCGATTACAATACCAATTTCATCATAATTCACAAAGTCAACCCAACTATTGTAACTTAGGTTCTAAAGTCAAAATCAGTGATGTTCTAATACATGGAAAACACTCTCAGTTCTTAGAAAACTTTGGCACTCTATTGAACTTGAAGCTCAGTCCATACTAATCACTTCCAAGTAGCTCAAACTTGGTCAACACTATGTGACTCCCTAAATACTGAGAAACTCAATAGTTATTGAATCACTGGGTTCACACTGCATGACTTGGTCAACACTAGATTCACATTATTAGCATCATGAGCTTGGTAGATGTAGTATAACTTGGTTAACCTATCAAAGCTCGATTAACATTATGATCTTCTTCACTTCCACTCAATAGCTTAGTAACATTGTGTAGCTTGGAAACCACTATAAACTATCTTAGGTACTTAGTAGACATTGCATTCTGACTACTTGGCTTGGGAATAACTGAATCACTTGGTTAACACTGTAGGATGAATGATAAGCTTAGTGAAAATGTAACCATTTTACTAAGTGTTGAGTCATTAATAGACAAATTGACCTTAATGTTAACAATCTCCAACTTTGGCATTAGCGAAAAAAGAACTTATAAAACAAAAAATTCTAAACTATAATTCAAAAACTTCATTATCATCATTCTATGTCTTCAACTTAGTTTTGACTTCCAACTGTTGTGGCTCAGTAACATACTCTATTTTTCTAATTTTTCAAAATTGCTTTTGTAAAGATATTTTCTTCTTATCTATACAAGTATCTTCATAATACTATACTACTCCACCATACATATATCTCTCCTATATGCATACATCTGGAGTATAGTAATCTTTTCTCCCTTTGTCAATATCTTCTTCCTCTTTATACAATATACGATATCTTCTCCCCTTTTTTGACATAAATGCCAAAGGTATATAAAATCTATTTGTTAATACCAAAATGTGAAAAGAAATCAGAATGTACCTTCAAAATTAGTACCATAGTCTTGTCCCAATTTTCTTGTAATAACTTACTTTTGTGCAAGGAAATTTAAACTTCTGCTAATAATTCCATCATGTGATCAGCTATGGAGAAGTTATTGGGATGGATGAGAATCTTTGCATGTACAATGTATCTCTATAATGCCTCCATGTTTGGAAGAATCATGCCTTGGATTTCTATAAGTGTGGCCCTAATTTGGGCTTCTTCCTTCAATAATTATGCCTATAGATTTGTTAGATATCTGATCTTTATGTAATATGTAGAACTATGACCTAGGTCAAGTGACAACTGGTGTGTACTTTCCTTCATATCTTCATCTATTTTGGACAATTTATCTTTGATCTCCTTTGTGAAGGAAGATGTGGCACTCAATTTGACAAATAATGAAACAATATTATTAATATTTTTGAGTGAAACAAGAATGTTTGATAACTTGATGAAGGCTAATCACCTTAATATCATAAACACATAACATAGACAAGAAAAAATAACAAATGCGAGAAAAAAATATGGAATTCTTATTATCACAGCAAATGTAAACTTACCAAATTCACAAGTACAATATGTCGACCCACATGGGCAACTTCATTACAATAATCTACATGAAAAAGTTGTGAGCTACCACCTAGAGCTTTCCTAGACAATGTTCAGGTCTTTCTTAAATAGGCAACTTTATGCTGCTCGGGAAGGTTCTAGATAATGGAACTTAGTACCTAGGGCTGAGAGATTCTAACAATACAAATAGATTTGGCCAAATACATCTTTGACAAATATTTTAGATATTTTGGGTAGCCCAACTTTGGAAGGCCATGACCCTTGTACCATTGCTCTGATTGCCTATTATAACAACATTTTGAAAATGTTAGCTCCTGATCTTTAGTAATTGCTCCTGTTTAGGAATAGCTCAAAATCTTTGCTCACATAAGGTGAAACTAATGAAATCTTCTATATTATAATCTATTTTTCCTCACATGTGAAGCTTTCATGTCTAATTAATACATAGAGTGGCACCATATTCTACATTTAAATCTGTGTCGTCGATCTTTTAAAAATCCTATGACCATGAGATATGGAGAAAGACAACTAGGCATTGCACTTGACAAGTTGGTCAATTGATCCAATGAAAATTATCCACATACATAGCTCTTTCCTCGATGGTGCTTCTGTCTAGACCCACTAGTGATTGAGGACACATGTCAGTAGGTCGCTACTTCACTATACATTAAGAACAAGCACCTTGCCATAGCGAAGTAGCAACCCCATCGATTTGATCTTGATCTTGTAGATGATATATTACTGTACTGCTTAGAAAGATAGTGGTGGGCCCTCATTCACTACCTCACTATACGTATCCCTCTAGCAACTCTTCATGGTGAGACAACAATGGCCACTGATCTAAGATTAAATCAAAGATGGAGAAACTGCATGAAGTTTCTTGAAAGGTGGTGGGCCCCATACTCACTATGTCGCATAGCTTAAACAACTTGCAACTTTCCAAAGTGAGATAGCGAGGACTATTGATTCTGCTTTGTTCTGACGATCAGGATCTCTTGTACACTTGATCAATGGGGCATGGGTCCAGAGTATTGATGATGTATGAAATTTTGCACTTGTTGGCAGCCCACAAGACTTTACTTCAGTCCTAGTCATCATCCCATGTTACTAGAGGTCCCACCGGTTGTTGATTTTATAGTGCCTTGCTACTTTTCTAATGGAAAGATGCTAGAATTTTCCAATAGCGAGGTAACGAGCTCTTGCAACTTTAATAAATCTTGGTGCCATGAAATAAAAGGACCCATCAAATCATTATTGCTCCTACCAACTACTTCTGACAACATCAATTATTACTAGCCATGCCACTTGGACAACTCATGGGTACTGATAAATTTTGAGGCCACCAGCTATTTAATTTTATGGTGCCTCGCTACTTTGCTAATGACAATATGACCAAGATTTCTGATAGTGAGGTAGAAAAGCATCAAAAAGATACTCATTACAGTGCCAACTTCTAACTATTTCTAACTGGGTCCCTCTTCTAGCTCTGACATTACTTGCATGGTGTACATGACTGAGAAATCGACTTGAAAACAATTTTCTGACTGCCATGTCTTCATTTTGCGGTCCCATCTTATAACTTTCTGGTACTCGCTACCTTGCTATACATAAAGAGTGCCCATGTTTTCATAGCGAGGAAATGACAATGGTGGATCTATTTAGATTGGATAGCTGGGGAATTTGAGAGGAAAAGTAGCTCGGGGCATGGAAGATATAAAGAGAACAAAATATTCATCTGATTTGAAAATTTAAACATTTCGCGCCTGACAGTTTATGAATGGAAAGAAATGTAGGGTTTTCACTTAATTTTTAAACGGCTTAATAGAAAGATGACTTGGCTAGGAACCCTACTCACCATTAAAGGAGAAAATCTTAATTTTCTATTCCTAGACAAAGGACTTCTATCACATGAAAATTCAGACCAACAGTGGCTCTGTCTGGGGACATTGAATTCTCTAGATCCAAATGAGGGCTCAAAATTTTTGGGAGAAGCAAACCACGCATAGAATCCCAACAGATCAACCACTTAGTAAGAGAACAACACTCATAGGGAAAAATATGCATAGGAAACTACACATAGACAAAAGGATTTACAAATATGTACAAGAAAGCCCTAAACTTTTGTTCATGGAGAAAATATGTATTTTTTAAGAAAAATACCTCTTCAAGAACTGTCCATGAACCAATAGTTCAAGAATATTGTTTGATAGATCTTTGAGTACATAGGAATCCTCACCCCAAGTAGTTTCAATCAAATAAGGGCCTAACCATATAGGTTCAAATTTGCCATGTTTTCCTTTATCCTCAATTCTGTCATTCCACATTAAGACTAGATCTCCATCTTCAATTTTTTTCCTTATCGTTCTTCTATCATAGAGTGTCTTAACTTGTAGTTGCAACTTTTGGTTCTTAAGAGATGCTTCTCTTCTGGTTTTTGTCAGTCCTACTAGTTCATCCATCCTTTCTTGCAGTTCATCTATAGTATCTTCATCATACAACTAAATGTAATTGTCGAGTCCTATCAAGTTGTTCTGAGGCATTCATGCTTGAATTCCATACACCATATCAAATGGAGCTACACCAATGGCTTTCTTCATAGTTACCCTGTCAGCCCATATTGCTAACTGTAACTTGGAATCCCATGCCTTTTTGTTATCATCCAAGGTTCTCTTAATAACATTCAATAGGCTCTTATTTGTGGATTTAGTTAGTCCATTCCCTTGTGGATGATAAGGAGAAGATGATGACCTTGTTATTCCATATTTATCACAAAATTTAATGAATTCCTCAGACTTGAAGCACATTGCATTGTCTGTTACAATTTTTTGAGGGCAACCAAATTTGGAGATAATATTATTTAGTAGGAAGTTATTGAAAAATTTACTTGTTGCATTTCTTGTGGGGATAGCCTCTACCCATTTTATAAAGTAGTCAGTAGCCACTAGTATCCAAGAATAGCCAGTGCTAGACTTGGGGGAAATCTCTCCTATGAAATCCATACCCCACTATTGAAAAGGTGCTTGAACCTCCACTAGCTTCAATGGAGTATTGTCTAAGAACTTCAATTTTCCAGCAAACATCTAACAAGGGTCACATTTTCTAATCATAATTTAAGCATCATTGAAAAGGAAAGGCCACCAAAATCTAGCCCTCATCACCTTATGTGCAGTGGTCTTGGTCATATAGTGTCCTCCACACACTCCAACATGCATTTCCTCCAAGACTTCTTTTTCCTTTTCTTGATCAACACACTTCAACAACACTCCCTCAAAATTTCTCCACCATAAACTACCTTGGAAAATTAAGTATCTGATGGCTTGCAACTTAGTACTCCTCTTTTCATTTTCAGGCAAATGGGGAGGAGCTTCCATGTGTTGCAGGTAATATATAACATTGGTGTACCAATCATAATGATCCATGTCACATAAGTTTGGTTTGAGATCATTGACCACCACATTTATTTTATTGGCATCTAAATTAGATTCAGCCATGAGTTTAGCCAAACCTTGACCTCTTACCAACTTAGTTATCTATATTTCAATATTGAATTCCTGGATCCTATTGATCCATCTACACCTTTTGCCTGATACTTCCTGTTGAGAGAATATAACCTTCACAATTACATTGGGTACAAAGGCAATGACAATAGCACCTACTAGGTAGCATCTAAAAGCCTTTACAACCTTTACCAAATAATATACCTATTTTTCATTTATCTTATATTTTAATTCAGTAGGTTGTAGTGACTTACTGAAAAAGGAAATGGGTTGTTCATATCCTTCTTCATTTTTCTGCAACAAGACTACAGCTACAGTGTGAAAGGATGCAAAAGAAAAATATGCATAGGCTTTTTGTAATCTAGAGTTCTCAGTACTGGAGCATTTTTTATTGTAGTTTTAATATCTTGGAATGCTTTTGAAGGCTCACCAGTCCAATCTATAGTGGCTCCCTTCTTGAGCATCTTTGAGATAGGTCTACTGATTTCAAAAAAATTGGTAACAAACCTTCTAAGAAAATTGACTTGGCCAAAGAAGGATTGAATTCCTTTTACATTCTTTGGCTTGGGGACTTTATCAATAGTTGCTACTCTCTCATGGTCTATTTTCACCCCATGGACACTATATGTCCTAGTAATTTGCCTTCTGTGACTTCGAATGTGCATTTCTTTGGGTTCAAGGATACTCAATATTCTAGAGCTTTGATAAAGATTTTTTCCAAATGCCTGTAGTTATCCTCAGCCTTCTTAGAATATGTTGTAAGATCATCCTAGTATATAACCATAAATTTGTCAATATAATCATAAAATGCCACATACATGGCTCTTTGGAAAGTAGCTCTTGCATTAATTAAGCCAAATGGAATCCTTACATATACATATGTTCCCCATGGGGTTGTTAAGGCTATCTTGAGTTGTTCACTTTCCTTTACCAAGACTTGATTATATCCAGAGAAACCATCCATCATTGACATTAGCTCATAACTAGTCACTTGCTACAACATGGCTTCCATATTTGGTAATCAATAATTGTCCTTCAAAGATGCAATGTTCATATTCCTAAAATCCATGGATAATCTTATATCTCCATTCTTCTTTCTGACAGGTACCAAATTTGAAACCTAGGTGGAATGCCTAATTGGTTTGATTATCCCTCCATCCCTCAATTTCATCAACTCTTCTTGCATTTTGGGAGCTAGGGTAGGGTTTACTAGTCTTTGTTTCTATTTGAAAGGTTTTACATTGTCTTTTAATGGTATGACATGCTGGAACAAATCTTCCATATAAGCCTTAAGGCAAAAACATGTCTATACTTCCTAAGCAAGTCAATCAATGTTTTTCTAATTTTAACATGCAGATTTTGGCCAATATAAACCTTTTTGGGAGCTTCATCAGTACCTAGGTTTATCTATTCTAATTCTTGAGGCTTAGGGTCCTTAACTCCTAGTTTTACTCTATCCTAGTTATCAAAAATATTTTCCAAGACCACTAACCCCTTAGGCACCTTATTGGTTTTCAATTGCATAATCTCATGGCCAAAAATGGTTTCCTTACCATCTATGGTTTCAATTAGTTTACTGTAATCTATTTCTTGACCATGGTACTTGTCTTCATTTAACAAAAAATTTATAATGTGTTTTTCATCTTCAAAGACTTGCCAATTTTCAATGTTATTAGGTATGGAAGGTCTATTTTGTACATCAATTTGAGATATTCCTACAAATGATATCTCCTTAGGCTTGATTGCTACATTTCCTAACAAATCAACCATCTTATTTTCAGTCCTACCTCTCTATGAGATACCAAATGCATCAAAAGATTCTATCTGATCCCAAACTGCATTTCTATATTGCTTTAATCTCCTATTCTTGGATGGATAAGTTTCTTTTATCTAGGAGATGACTAATTTAGAATCCCCTATGACATGTAACTTCTTAATCCCATGATGTGTGGAAACTTTCAATCCTAGCAACAATGCCTCATATTCTGCAATATTATTTGTGCAAGAAAACTTCAAAGTGAATGAATATTTGAAAGTATTTTTCTCAGGGGAAACAAAAAGTACACCTACCCCTACACTCTGTTTTGAACTTGCCCCATCAAAAGAAAATTTCCATAACACTGGTGAGTTAGTGCAACACTCAACTTCATGTTCAATGATAGCAGGTAAATTTTCAACTTCTTGAATAATCAATTCAGCTTTGGAAGCATTGACACTAGTGTCCAAGAAACAAGTGGAGTCTCTATCAATTTCTTCCCCTAAAATGTGACTAACCCTAGGCTCTCTATTTACCTTGACTGCTTTATCCCCTATGTGGAAAGTAGCATAAGTCAAATCACATTGCAGGCTTCCCCCCATGGCAACACTCCATTTTCTGGAGAGTAACATTCCATAGTGTGGAGGTATATCCACTACAAGGACAAACATGGTTAACTCTACTTCAAGATATGCAGCTATTTTGAATGGTAAAGCATTTATGGTGCCTATGAATGGGATTTCCCTAGCATCCATTCCTCTGCATCTACCCTGCTTGGTGTCCACTTTTAACTCTAAGGCTTCGATTACTTTAAAAAGTATTATGGTGTTAGAAGCCATTGAGTCTATCATACAATTTTTTTGGGTCTTCCCCTTTATGATTAGACTGAGGAAAAGAGGGTCAATATCTTCTATAAATGTTCTTATGTTCTTCAATTTTAAGAAGTCTAGACAAAGGTACTTTTATAGTTATTTGGGAAAACATAGATATCATATCAATAGGTTCAACAATAGTGGGTTTTACAAGAGTACCTAGAGTTGAAGTCTTTTGAACAACAGGCACCATTGTTTGCTTGATAGTATCAAGTTCTGATTTCTTTGGTTGCACAACTGCTTTTGCTATTTCATTTATTTGAAACTGAACCTTCTTTTTTGGTTACCACTTCTTTCCCTTGTTGTCATTGATCTTAGGCACATCCACATTGACTTTCTTATTTTTATCATTCATCTTATGGGTGATATCTTTGATGAATACATTGGATGGATTTCTTGCATCATTATTTACTATTCTATTTCTCAAATTGTAGTTACTATGGACTTGAGAAATCTATGATTCTATCAATCTCTTCTTTGGAGGGCATTCTTAAGCTTGTGTGACCTACATTAGAAGATGTAACACATGCCTTATCTGTATCATAGCCTTCATCATTTGAAACAACTTGCTAATGGTGTAAATGATAAGCAATTCTTTGACTGGTAATATTATTTTTAGGTTCCTCAAAATCAAAATCTACAAAGTCATCAAACATGCTCACCATATTGCAACTTATATCATCATGGCTTTTTTCTTCACTTCCTTCTTCAAGTTGCATGCCTTGATCTTGGGAAAATGACTGAGCAATAGCACAATAATTAGCAGAATGAGGTGATTGACATACAATGCACCATCGTACATCATCATTCATATTTACAGTATTCCTTTGCAGGGGATCTAGGGTACCCTTATCCTTCACATTTTGTGTCTGGTTGGGGACAGGCTTACCATCTTTCCACTGGGTGGTGTAAGGGTAATTTTTCATTCTAGGTTGCCTATTGAAATTGCTATTATTCATAGGAGTTCTCTTAGTAAAATTTGGCTTATTGAAGTTAGTGGGATTCATCTTCTTCAGTAATTCCAAAACCTGGCCTATAGTAGGTTCTTTTGGCTTCTTTCCTATAGGAGCTTTATCACCCTCCCTTTTATTATTGTTCCTAGGATTAAAAAGCTTTGGATCATCCCTGCTATCCAGTTTACCAGATGCCTTCCTATTATTCTCTATATTTACTGCAATTTTATAGGTATCCCTTAAAGTCTTGGGATCCTTATCCCTCAATTAATAAGCCATTTTTCTACCAAAAGAATTGAAATATGTTGTGAGATAGACATCCTCATTCAACCTCATAACTTGAAACAGTCTGCACATACCTTTCTGGAATCTTACATTGAAGTCAAATGTGGACTCATTTGGGTTTTTCTTGATGTTATCAAACTCATTCAACATGAATCCTGCATTAGTGTTGTCTCCATATTGTTCCTTAAATAATTTTTCCAAGTCACTCCACGAGGTGATACTATCATCAGGAAACCTCCTAAACCAATCCCTTGCATCCTTAGTTAGTGAATGCACAAACAATTTCATTACCATATCTTCATGTTCAACTTCATAATCATTGAACATATCAATGAAAATTATCAAATGTTCTTCACTAGTAATAAAATTATTCCTAGAGAACTTAACCACTTTGCCTCTTAAATCAAATGATATGGGATGTGGAGCACTAGGAATACCAAAAAATTATATTTGTCTATACTTTTCCAGGTATACAGGTTTCTTCTGGAAACCAGGAACATTTGAGGTACTAGCTATGTTAGCTTAGTTTAGAGGAGTAGCTTGGGATTGTTAAGGTGGGACAAATGGGACTTGGGTGCTAATAGTGAATGATGAGGTAGGCACAGATTGGGATATTCCCTGAGTTGAGATTATTGGACCACTAACTAGTGCAGGAGTTGCAGGTGGGATAGACAAATTGGGCCATGAACCCAATGTAGAATTAGATTTTATGAATTGGATTTTTCTCCTAGTTTCTACAGCTTGAGCTTTATTCTCAACCTTCTCAAGTTCTTTTGCAAGATTTTCCTTCTCTTTTCTAGCCTTCTCCAGATCTAGATCTAATTTTGACATGGAGGGTTGTATGGGTTTTCTTGGTAGAGCTTGAGGTTCATTTATTTGGATTATTATAGCTTTGCCTTTCCCTTTAGCTTGAGCTTTTACAATGGGCTCTACAGGGTCCACTTGAACAGGCTTATAGGCTTGTACTTGAGCAATAATTGATTCTTGCCTTTGATTTAGGCATTTTTCTTGTTCTTGAACTTTAGCTCTCAGATTGTCTACATCTCCAAATACATCAGTATGGAGAGTTGTGGTATTTTCTTCTAACTTTTTATTATAATCCTTCAAAGCAACCATCCTTCTCAGTAGAGCATCCCTTTCTTTTATGTCATCCAAGGTGGTTTGCTCCTCTTTTTCAAAATGAATGTGTTTAGCTTCTTCTTCAGCAATCCATTTCTTCAAAACTCCTATCTCATAATGCACTTCTTTAGGATTTGTAGAAGTAGCTTCTGAATCAGCAGGATCATCCAGATCTATAAGATTGGGCTCCATGTATGGGGCTACTTTGGGATTAAAAGGATCATCAAATGAACTCGTAAATCCTAGCCTATAGTTCATATCTGCTACGAGAACTGGCCTTGATGAAGTAATTCCTACCATGGACACATCTTTGTCTTGAAAAACTCTCTCATCTAGTAATGGGGTACTGAAAATGCCTCCTAAGAGTCTTGTAGTTTCAGATTTAGGACTAAGTGAAGAAGACTCTCTTCCTAATAATGGTTGATACTGGGAATTGATAGATGCATTGCCTTTAGGTTTCCAAGCGGGATTTGGATCTATCCTTTTCTTATTTTGGTTCTTCCTACCACCTTGGGGTAAATCAGTATACATTGGTACATCAAGATTGGCTCTCATATAAGCTCTTGTGTTCTTTCTCTTGTCAGCCATATTCAACTTTTGTTAAAATAAGCACTAGCTTAAAAACTTTGATTGAGTCACCACCCTATTCTTGGGAAAGTACACAATGACAATTATTCCTAACTGAAAGGAAACAACACACAAATAGAAATAAAAATATTTGACACAGATAGACCAATCAATGATGTCGTAAGACTACAACTCTTTCTTGTTAGATAAGACACTTGGATAGGCTGGATATGTCAGTGTGTAGCTGTGTTACTTGGGCTATTCTTTCTTCAAATTCTCAAGGTTTGTCACTAAAACATTCCCTTATAACCATGGACAAAACTTAGATAACCTGACACACACGTACACAATAGGACCAAAGAAACTGTAGTACTTTTCATAGATGTGTTGGACAACTGCCTAGTAGAGTCACCATTTTGTTGATGTTTTAAAACTACTAAGCAACAAAATGCTTAATACCAAGATGACAATACTCACACAATCTAAAGACTAGCCAATTCTTATTAGCAATTGTATGTGCAAAACCATTTGAGCCCAACTTCAACAAAACCACAAGTGGTTTTCTACTCTTCTAGCTCTGCAAAACCAGGGTGGGTATACCCAGGGATGATTTAAGACTAGGAAAAACTGTATGAGGACTATTTTAGTTTCATTCTGATTCTCATCTCAAATCCTTGAATACATGTACAATTCTTGAGAATTTGATAAACACATCCCATATAGCAGATATGGCCAAAATTCTTCTATAGATCTACAGGTGTTCTCAGCAATAGTGGCTAACTGAAGCTAAAACATTCCATACAAACAAGTATAGGCCAAATTTGAAAATCTTCAGGAAATAAAAGTAAGATTGATTTAATTCTGCATTTTGACAACCATTTGTGACACATTTCTCTTTCAGCCAAATCAAATTTGATCAGTGCCTAATCCATTAGGGTTTAGAGTCTACTACAAATTTCTAGATCTAATTTGTTGCCTTACAAAAAAATTTATCAGCAGTTCTGATTAGAATTCATCACTCAAAATCCTTTCCACTACTAAATCAATCTTATCACATTCATCAAAGCTTTTACTTAATCAATTAAATTAATAGTAGTGATAAACAAATATACAACCTGACTAGATTGCATTCAATTGCACAAGCCTTTACTTATACAACATCAAGATAACCAAGTAATCAAAAGGAGACAAAATTTAGAAAGAACTGATATGGGGACAATTCATAATGTATATTCATTTTCCTTGAAAATTGTATACAATTTATAGTAGACTCAGAATTACCTTTAGAAGAAACACAAATCATTCTATATTCATGTATTCTGAAGATTTGATAGAGAAAATACACTGCCAATTTTCTCAAAAGAATGGAACAAAAAGAGACTAAGTATCACTTAGAAAAATAGAATTCAGACCCTTTCTCTAGCCCTAGGATCTCACTTATATAGTGTGAGATGCAACAAGCTTCGAGGGCTAAGAGAAAATGACAGGTGTCCTTTACAAGGAATATTTACATACACTTATCAAAAAATGACAAAAATGTGGGTAACAAAAGATATCCAAATCAAAACATTCTTTTAGGTGAGTCAGCTTCTATCACATGTTCTAGTGTTGTTGAGTTGGCTAATGATCTGATCCTTCTTCTTATGCAACTGCCAAATTAGCCAATGATGAAGTTTGTTCTGATGATGGCACATTAATCTCCACCTATGGGTCTTCATCACCTGTATCCTGTATGGTAGGAACAACATCTACCTTTTCCCTTTCTTTAGTTGTATCAGCATCCTGTGGGTCCAGATCTGCAGCTGAAAGTGACAGATTATTATTGTCTTCTTCTTCCAATTGGGCTTGAGTAGTGATGCTGTCAATAATTTGGATTTCCTCACCTTGCACTTCATCACTATCATTTTCACCTTCATCAAACTATTCATCAGGAGCCATTTTTGCCATCCACTTGTCAAATAATGTGTCATCTGGCCAATTGAATTGCAAATTATCCCTCTATCTTTCCAACACATATTTAGCTTCATTATTAATTACGAATAATTCTTGTTTTAAAGAATCAAAGAATGTTTTGGCCTTCACCATTTCTTCTATTGTGGTAGCCCATCACGCATGCCCTATTTCATTAATGACCTAATTCATTCTTAAATAGAATAAATCATCAAGTTCTTTTGCCCATTCATCTTTGCTTTTCAAATTATTCTTTTTATCTAGGGCATGAGGAAACAAACTAAATTTTTGGCTCTTGTACTTGTTCAAGTAACCTACTATTATTTTTTGCAAATGAATCTTTTTATTATCAAAATTAGCAAGATCAGAAATAATATCAAATGTTTTTTCAATTTGATCAAAAGAATCATCTATAATAGAAAAACACAAAAATGTTATTTCTTTCTCCCATCTTACCCATTTATTCACAATAGGCATTAGAGCCTCATCATTGGCTTTCAAGTCCTCCCATATACTAATAACCCTAGCCAATTGATCATAAATTAGTGGCCATTCAACTTTGTCCCCCAAATATGTGAGAGCTTTTCTTAGTGTATCTTCATATTTGGATTCCAATTCTATATGTAAGGCCCACAGTTTACCTTTTTCTTCTTCAAAATCCTTAGCAGTATAGTACTGTGGCTTTTGGGGTGTATCTGGTATTTCTATGAGGGGGGTGGATTTGAAGGGTTCAACTGGGGGGCGAGGGTATGTTATTCTTGGCCTAGTGGATTTTCCCAATAGCTTGTTCTCAAGCTCAATTCTCTTTTTCACCTCTTTATTGTAGGCATCCACCACTATTTCATACTTTCTTTGCAGCTCAGTCATTTCCTATTCTTCCCTTCTTGCAATAGCCAAGGAAAATTGAGAATAATCCACATTCATGTGGGCTGCCTTTACATGTGAGGTATCAGCAACTCTCCTCACAATGATACTCCCTGTTAGTCCTGAATCATTAGGCTATGATGGAGTAGCCCTAGATCCTTTTCTTAATGACCACATAACAAGAGCAGCTTGGTCATTACTGAATGTAGTTCCCAAGAACTCATTTTTATCTGGATCTTGCAATCCCAAATTATTTGACACAGAATTAAAAATCAAGGCATCAGCAATATCCCAATTGGGCAATAATAAAATATTTGCAGCCTTTATCATCTATCTCCCCTCTTTAGGGGTTATATTCTAGAACTCTTGTATCATTTGTTCCTTTATTTGATCCTGAATGGAGGCTTCATCCATTTCTAGATGTTCTTCTTTCATATTTTTACATCTTTCCTCAAAAATGTGCATGTTTTCTCTCCAGGCAAACTGATGGAAAGCCCTAGACCTTACAAAACTATCATCAAACAAAAATTGATGACTGGCTTTTTCTAAAATAGGTTCTAATTCCCTTCCCCTAAAATCTACTATAGTTAACTCAAAACTTGGCACAGGAGGCTCCTGGGGGTTCCCTTCATCAATCTCTACTTGGGTAACAAAGACTCCCCCTTGTGATCCAATTTGTTTAATTTTCTCATAAGTGAGTTGCTCCTCCTTAATTCTCATAGGGGTTTGGGAAGGTGAGTAACTTTCATCATGTGATTACTCTTTCCTTATTATCTTTCTTCTCTTAGGAGATAGTTTAGGTGGCCTTTCTTCAAAAATAGCACTAGTAGATTCAGCTATCTATTTTCCGTTATTCAAAATGGGCCTTTGATCCTAAATGATAGCATATCCTGACCTCCTTTTCACAATTAATGGACCTACCCCTATATTGGGAGTGAAACCCAATCTTCTCATCATTTCCCTAGCTTTATCTAGAAAAGAATCAATGAAATGTTGCTTCTTCTCATTCATTACCTCCATTATTTTGGGGAATGTACTCATAAGCTTATTTATTCTATTTGTAGTAGTCATAGCATTACTAAGAGGGCTATAATCTTTATCAAAACAATTAATAAAATTCAAAACTTTTGAATATACTCTCCATTTTTCTTTCTTTGTTTCTTGCACCTGTAGAGAGTACTCATTCCTTATTACACCTTCAGGGAAACAAAAATCATGCCAAACTAGATGAAGCTTGATTATATGCCTAAGAGTAGAATTAAAGAAATCTTTTGCATCAAAAAAATGAGAGTGAGATACTGCCATTTTATACTGATCCAAAAATTTGTAGAGGAAGACCCACCCTTCCCTGGTTATTACAAATTGGTGGGCTACTGTGCAAGCGGGAAAAATTCAGCCACTCCTACATTTAAGGGCACTTGGTAAGGTAGTACATGGGGTGTCCCTCTGAATCCATAAACTCTAATGATAGTTGAAACTGAATATGGGATGACATCTCCCCAATTATGTGAAACTTTCAAACTATGGGGTTTGTCCATAGGCCTAACAAGGTGCATTAGTGACTTAGGAATTCTAGGATTGTCACTCAATCTAAGGCATCTTTGTTTGGAGCCAAAGTGCCTTTCAAATCTAACAAAACTAGCATTTTCTACCTCTCCAGTCATATCTGCACTCCATAATTGAACTAGCAGTGCTTCCCCCTCTTTTTCTTTTTTTAGAACCATTTCTTTACCAAAGTATGTAGCCCCCTTAAATAGAAACATGTGCGTTAATAGGGAATATTGGCCCTAGACCTTTTCAACCTTACCCTTTGTAATCCCCACCAATCCACTATGAAACTCACAACCAGATAAGCAAAATAAAAAATTATTTCCACATTGAATGAGGAGATTTGAGTCATCATATATATATAAATCATAGGGATAAAGTCTTCTTCATCCTCTCCAAAAACTCTGCACAAGGTCCTATATATCTCTACTGCCTTGGCATTAAAGCATGATTTCTTAAAATGTTCTTTAGAGGATGATGTTATTGCTAGTAGGGTTCCAATTCTGCCAATGTGGGCCTTCGGTGCACCTTGTCTAACTACGTCCTTCTTTGAAATATATTCCTTTTCTAATTTTGTCAAATCAATGGGCACATGATACCTAGTGAGAGGTCCCAAATAGAAAACTTCCCTAATCTCTTCCGAACTAATGGTGATTAGAATTTCACCATCTACTCTTCTCACTACCCTAGTGGCTTGATCATAACTATTTGCCATAGCCTCAAGGAGTTCATAATCCATAAACACACTGGGAACAACTAGCTTTCCCAAGTCAAAATTCCATATATTGGCATGTGGGCCATACAGTTTCCTTTCTGCAAACCATTTCTTGAACAAATTCAAACTAGTTTGCAAAGTTTGAGCATCCTGGACCCAATTACCCTTATCATATAATCCATTAGCTATCCTCAACCTAGGGTTTAATGAGGTCAACATTTTAACTTGCACTATCTCTAATATAGACTCATGTAGCAACTCAAGCAAGTCATCATGTACATTTCTATCCAAATAATTTACTTGAGCTGAAAATCCCTTCTTTGGAGGTATCTTTGATTATGCTTTATAGAACTGAAACACCTACAAAGATTACAACAAATTTACCTACTTGAATCATGTCCTCGTTTCCCTCTATATTCCTATAGATTTTTTCTGCGAACAAACTACTTCACAAACCTGCCAAACTCCAGCATGATTTTCTTCAGTAATTCCTCCTACTCAGGAATAGCTCAAAATCTTTTTTTGCATAAGGTGAAACTGATGAAATCTTCTATATTATACTCTATTTTTCCTCACATGCAAAGCTTTCATGTCTTGTAATACATAGAGTGGCACCATATTCTGCATTTAAATCTACATAGTTGATCTTTTAAAAATCCTACGATCATGGGATATGGAGAAAGACAACTAGGCATTGCACTTGATAAGTTGGTCAATCTATCTAATGAAAATTACCCACATACATAGCTCTTTCCTTGATGGAACTTTTGTCTAGACCCATTGGTGACTAAGGACACATGTGAGTAGGTTGCTACTTTTTTATACATAAAGAACGAGCACCTTGCCATAGCGAAGCAGTGACAACCATTGATTTGATCTTGATCTTGCAGATGATATGTTACTGTACTGCTTAGAAAGATAGTGGTGGGTCCTCATTCACTACCTCGGTATACGTATCCCTCTAGCAACTCTTCATGGTGAGATAGTGATGACCATTGATCTGAGATTAAATCAAAAGTGGATAAATTGCATGAAGTTTCCTAAAAGGTGGTGGGCCCCATACTTACTATGTTGCATAGCTTAAAATACTTGCAACTTTCCAAAGTGAGATAGCGAGGACTATTGATTCCAATTTGTTCTAACAATCAAGATCTCTTGTACACTTGATCAATGAGGCATGAGTCTAGAGTATTGACGATGTATGAAATTCTGCACTACTGGTACCCCACAAGACATTACTTTAGTCCTAGTCATCATCCCATGTTACTAGAGGTCCCATCGGCTGTTGATGCTAGAATCTTTTGATAGCAAGGTGGAAAGCTCCAAAAACTTTAATAAATCTTATCACCATGAAATACAAGGACCCATTAGATTATTATTGCTCCTACCAATTGCTTCTAACAATAGCAGTTATTACTAGTCATGCCACTTGGACAACTCATGGGTGCCGATAAATTTTGAGGCCACTAGTTCTTTAATTTTACGATGCCTCACTACTTCACTAACGAGAAGATGACCAATATTTTTGATAGCAAGGTAGTGAAGCATTGGAAAGATACTCATTCTAGTGATGACTTCTAAATGTTTCTAACTGGGTCCCTCTTTTGGCTCTAATAGTACTTGCAAGGTCTACGTGACTAAGAAATCAGCCAGAAAACAATTCTCTAACTATCGTGTCTTCATTTTGTGGTCTCATCTTATAAATTTCTAGCACTCGCTACCTTGCTCTACATAAAGAGTTCCCATGTTTTCATAGCAAGGAAACAACAATGGTGGATCTATTTAGATTGGATGGCTGGGGAACCTGAGAGGAAAAGTTGCTCAGGGCGCAGAAGATATAAAAG
The DNA here is from genome assembly GCA_028749045.1 of Cupressus sempervirens. Taxonomy (NCBI): domain Eukaryota; kingdom Viridiplantae; phylum Streptophyta; class Pinopsida; order Cupressales; family Cupressaceae; genus Cupressus; species Cupressus sempervirens. Next base: position 61,880,218 of record CM053783.1, read on the forward strand.
GGAAGAGAATATTCGCCCGATTTGAAAATTCAAACATTTCACGCCTGACAGTTTATGAATGGAAATAAATTTAGGGTTTTCACATAATTTTTAAAAGGCTTAATAGAAGGATGACTTGGCTAGGAACCCTACTCACCATTAAAGGAGAAAATCTAAATTTTCTATTCCTGGAAAAAGGACTTTTATCATGCAAAAATTTAGACCAACACACCACAAAAAAAGTGTCATTCCCTCACTGATTCCTTGATAATCCAAGAAAAAAATCCATGTTGACATCCTCCCATGGCTTCTCTAGTACATGTAATGGTTGACACAACCCTTTGTTCTGCTTTACTCCTTTCGCCATCTGACATACTCTACAACTTTGTAAAAACTTCTTTGCATCTTGTTGCAACTCTCCCCAGTGATAATTCTTAGCAACTAGATCTATGGTTTTATCTCTACCAAAATTTCTAGCCAATCCTCCATTATGCTTCTCCTTGATGAGATTCTCTCTCATTAAACTTCTAGGAATGCACAATTGGCTTCCATTAAACAACATACTATCCTAGATCATGAAATTTAACCACTTTTTCTTATCAAGTGTAACAGGTTCTATACAAGCCTTCCACACTTTGCCAAAATTAAGATCATCTAGATACAAAGTATTGAGTTCCTTGAACCCAACCAGAAAACCACTTCTATCTATATTTCTATTAGGAAAATTTGTCTTCTACTAAGAGCATCTAAAACTTTGTCAAACTTCCCACTCCTGTATTTCATAAAAAATGTATAACTCTACAAAAGACCAACCCACTTCGAATGCCTTTGGTTTAATTTTTCTTGACTATTCAAATATTGTAAAGCTTGATGATTAGTATACAAAACAAACTCCTTAGGAAGAAGATAATGTCTCCATTTCTTCAATCCTTGAACTATAGCATAAAATTCTTGATCATAAACATAATATTTTCTTTTTGCATCATTCAAATTCTCACTAAAATAAGCAAGAGGTCTACCTTCTTGGCTCATAATAGCTCCTATTGCAGTACCACTAGCATCACAGTCTACTTGACATACCTTGTTAAAATAAGGAATTGTTAAAACAATTTTCTCAGTAACTTTCTATTTCAATAGATTAAAACTCTTATATGCTCCTACAATCCACTTAAATTATTTCCTATCCCTTCTTATTGTTTCAATCAAAGGTCCACAAATATTTCTAAAACCTCTTATGAAATTTCTATTAAAGATACCCAGTCCATGAAAAGATCTTACCTCTATCACACTCCTTGGAGTAGGCCATTCAAGGATAGCCTTCACTTTCTTTGGGTCCATTTTCAAACTTTCTGTTGAGACTACAAATCCCAAGTACACCAACTCCTTCTTTACAAAAATTCACTTCTTTAGGTTTATCAATAAATTTTCTTCCATCAACTTATCAAACACCCTTTGAATACAAATTAAATTCTCCTCCAGTGTCTTACTAAAGATGAAAATATTATCTAGGTAAACAATGGAAAATTTACCTAGAAAATCTTTCAATACCTCATTCATGAGCCTCATGAAAGTGCTATGTGCATTGGTTAGCCCAAAAGGCATGACTAACCACTCATAGAGTCCCTATTTTGTCTTGAAAGTAGTCTTCCACTCATCACCTTCTCTAATATGAATCTTATTATTTGTTTTGTAAATGCAGTTTTTTGCAAACAATGTAACTAAGTGTGAGTGTACATGTCTAGTTGGCATGTTGATGTGTTGAAGATAATACATTGTGTAGGTTTTTAGAGGGATGGGATTTTTTTAGAAAAATGTTTTTCCCCATTGGAATATTTTTGTGTTTATGTGTTTTCTTTCTCTATTTGTTTTCTATTTTCATGGTTGACTACAATATTATTTTTTACATAATATCAAATTTGAAATAGAAAGGATTTAATAGGAATTTGCACAATACTTTCCTTAAGGGATTAGTGTAGGATGTTGTTTCCACATCCAAGTTTCCTTACAATATAGTACCTCATCCTAGTTGCTTCTAATCTTGAACTTCACTGAGTACTATTCATTGACCATTACCTTGTGATCATCTTGAACCCAAGAAATACAATATAGACATAGGAGTTTCTATCTTTTCAGCTTTAAATTTGTGACCATCATTTCTAACACTAGATTTTTAGTACTTCCACCATAAATGATCACATCACAACACTTATATTTACATTTGCACCTTGTGTGAAACAAGCTCCTTCTTTGACCAAGTTCATTCTTGCCACTCAGTAGGACTCTTCTATTAACTAGGACTTCTTCTCTTTTAGCATCTTCAAAATGTGATTATGTGGCATCTGCATCAACATGTGCAACTTTGTCCTGGCCTTCTTTTCTTTGATCTATCCTTCCTTGACACTAGGTACATTAAAATGATCTATTCCCTTCTTCTCCATAGTGAAAACATTTCCCATAGAAGCCTCCTCTTCTAGATCCTTGTCCTCTGCCTCTTCCTCTCTAATTTCTATTATTTTAATCATGGAAACAAATGGAATTGTTTTCCTATTGGTTCTAACTATTACTTCCAATCTCATCCTTATTCTTCTAATCATCATTACAGCCACCATAAGATCGATTGCCATATCTTCCACCGTGACCTCTTCCACTATTCTTGTTATCAAACTGCTTGCTTAGTTTCTCCTCAACTCTTAGAGAAAACTAGTATGCCTCCTCAATACTATTTATTCGAACTAGACTCAACTCATCCTAAATACTTGGCCTATTCTAATGAGAACTTGGCAAAACTCTTTGGTATACTCTCATATAGATTTTCCTGCTTAGTTCAAACCTTGTATTTTCCTTAATAGATCAAGTTCATAATGCACAAAAATGAATTTTCGCCTTAGTTTAGCTATCATCCAATCCCATCTGGTGATTTTTTCCTTTCCTTTTCTATTTATCTCTAACTGAACCTCCTGCCACTAAATCTTTTCATGTCCCTTCATTTTTGCCTTTGTAAACTTGACCCTATCAAGATCATCAATATCTTCATACTCAAAGTATTCCTCTAGTTCAAGGTATATTTTAGTGGCTAATATTCACAAATTGGCTAATTTTACATTTTTTTGGCTAGTAATTTGGCTAATAATTTAAGATTCGATACAACCTAAATCACCATAGTTTTATAAAATTTAGTTCTAGAATATTTAAAATCGCTCAATAATTTATTTTATTGAAAAATATAAACTCAAATATTCACCATAATATTTGTTACATGATTAGATTTGAGTCACCTAAATATAATATATTATTGGAGAAACTAAATTGAACTGACCAATAATTATCATAATTATTAGTTACTTCAAAAATGTCTCCTAACAATTGTTGAAAATGTGTGATATGAAATGTAACTAATTAACAAAAAATGGAAAACAAAAGAAAAGTAGCTAGCAAAAGTAGAAATGAGAATTCAGGCAATCATGCAAAAAAATCTAAGAGGGTATTTTTTTATCATAATAATTACAGGCACCCAAAACATAGTCAACAACATGTCTCTATGCAAAATCAAGATCTTTCTTAGGTACATGATGCAGTGGAGACAAGAAATAAATTTTCTATACTGGCTGAGCCTAGCAAGCATATAGTTCAAAATCATGGCAATTTAGCATTACTTAATGTGAAGGCACACAAAAAATCTTAAATTATAGGGTTTCCTCATTTATATTTCACCCAGCATAATTCAATTGCATTCAATTATTCTCAACCATATCCATTCTTCACCATAGAAAATCTGGAGCATCAGCTTAGGTTTTTAGTCTGACTAAATGTACATCTTATAATCTCTGCAAAGTTTTACCTATTCCATCAAAATTAGCTAGGGTTTCTTCTCCACCCCCATATCATGATAATCTCAATGTTTTAGATGCACCCATTGTGGCATCTATTAAAACCTACATCCCCCTATATCAAAGATCTAAAAAGAGGGCTCATAGGAATATGGCAATATCTAAAGAAGATTCAGATCCAAATGTAAAAGAAAAATCCTAGACTCAAAATGAGGAATGTGAAGCAGCATGGATGGAATGCCAAGACCTTAGAATCTTCGCAGTTTGGACTAGATCTAATGAAGAAATGTTTTTTCTTTCCAACTAGCTTGAAAAATATTGTCAAGGCCAAGTAAGTATCTCCCTTTTCTCTAATAATGTCCTATATTTGAATTGTTTATATCAGGTTGTTAGAAATGAATTTGTTAATGTCTTAGAATGTTTCTTTAACAGGCACATTGTCAAGTTTGTTAAATGGTGTCCAAATTTTAGATTAGAAAATGTAGAATTTGAATGCCCAATATGGTTTAATATTTAGTCTTTACCACCTAAATTAAACCAGATTGAGATTATATAATGTTGATTTTCTGGAATAGATTGTGTAGAGATTTTTCATCAACGTTTCGAAGCACACTACGTGATCCATCATCAGGAAGAGAGAGCAAGAGATGTCAAAAAAAAAAAAAAAAAAAAAAGGGATTGAGATTTTTAAACTTATTGGGTCTCTTTTCGATAATTTCAAGGGATTGATGCTTCATTTCAATATGATAATAATGTGAAACTTTTAATTAAAATTAATTTTAAGTAATCACTACATTTTCATAAAGAAGTATCAACAAATAAGGCAAGTTATGATCTTAATCTTCATTCATTCAAGGGAGAAATATCAAAAAATTTAAAAATTGAGAGTAACAATGGAATGGGGCTCAAAAATCTCCATCTTACCTCAAACTTTTGAAGTATGTTCCCTATGATTCACAAACTAAGAAAGAAGATGGGTATAAGATATGCAAATTTGGATTCCTCTATTTAGGCCAAAAGCATAGATGAGTCTCAAAGAGATAAATAGTCATTTGATTTGTTGAATATGGAAGTATATAAAGATGGTTCAACACCTATTAAAAAGGTGTAATCTATTATTGTCCACAAAGAATCTTTGGATTTGATAGAAAAGAAGGAGATGCCAAGGAAACAAAAATCTAAGAAGCATAAGAAAATCTTCAAGGAAAGTTTTGAGTAGAGGATTAACACAGATAAAAAGTTGGAGACAACTAATATTTTGATTGCAACAAATTTGTTTCAAAAATAGATAGCAAGCTATGAGAAGGATGTTAACATGGCTATCAAATCAAATATGGATTAGAAAGTTATCAATGACAAGTCTAAATTAGATATATGTAATGTATTAGGCACTTAAAGAAAGGAAGTATTTCGTATAGAGGAATTGGCAATAGTGCAAAATAGGGTTCCAGAGGTTCCAGAGAAGAATGATATAGTAGAAGTAGAAAATTCCTTAATTTTTTCTCTAAAGATAGATAGAATTGATGAAACCAAAATATCCAAGTTGGAAGGTCAGTTGATACGACAGCAGATGTACGATATGGAGATTGAAGCTTGGACTCCCACCAAAAAAGGAAGTAGTTGCTCTTCTAAATTTTGGCAGATGTCAATTGATTACATAAGCTCTCCCTTTTCTCTAGAAGTCATTCAATCAAAGGCTATTAATGGAGGTTTAGGGGTAGATAGTGTCATCACTAAAGAAGTCTAGAATTTTTTAAGAAAAGATATGGATACAATGTCATCTATGGAAATTCTAAATACAGAGGACAAGGACCTAGAATTATTATCTAAGTTAATTCAAGTTTTCAGCCTCAATAACATAAATAATAGTTCACATTCATAGAAGGAGGCTTTAATCCAAAGAATTTTTAAGTTAGGTGGTAAGAATTATAAAGTAGAATATCTCAGGAGGGATATATTAAAGATAGAAATGGAGGATAATATATCAAGACAATGTAATGTAGAATATATCATAACCAAAAAATGTAATGTGGAAAAGCCTAGACTTGTTGATTTGGAGTAGTCAAGAGAAATTAGTTAGATTATTAATGATCTTGAGAATGAAGAATTAGATAAACAAGACGTCTACTAAGTATAGCCTAGTAGATATTCCACAATAGCTTGGGATTTATATGAATCAAGAAGGTTTGAGTTCTCCAAAGTATGGCATAGAAAAAGGCAAAAGAGGCAGGAGATATCTGAAGGAATTAAGAGAGGTAGATGGTCATTATAGAGAACAACAGAAGATAGATAACTTGCTAAATGCTAGGAAGGGGAAGTGCCTTCCCAAGGCATCATGAGGATGATTACTTGGAATGTTAGGGGTTTAAATGTCCCTAGAAAAAAAAGACTCATTAAAAAAAACCTCAAAAATTTTAATTCAGAAATAATATTAATCCAAGAAACAAAATTAAGTAAGATAGAAGGCTTAAGATTTAATAAGATGCTAGGATTTTGGGAGTTTTTCTTTTTAGAATCTATAGGTGCGTAAGGAGATTTAGGTGTTATTTGGAATCCTACGAAGGTAGATATACATTGTTTAGAATTTAGCAATAACTTGATGTGTTTTACTATGCAATATCTTAAATTAGATTTGAGATTCATTTTAATCAATATTTATGGTCCTACATGCCATTTAGGGAAGAAATTGGTATGGGATGAACTAAGCTCTGTTTTCCTTAAGTACAAGGATCACCCTATTTTGATAGGGGGTAATTTTAATACTCTATTAAGCTTAGAAGAGGAAATAGGAGGTATGCAACACCTCTCTCACTCATCTCTAGACTTTAAGGAATGGATTGAAAAACATAGTATGAATGATATACCATCGAATAATGGTATTTATACATGGAATAATAGAAGGAAGGACTTTGCATATATTGTGGAGAAACTTGATAGGTTTTTTATGATTGGTAATTTTGACAATTACAATTTTCAATCCTACATCCTACCAATAGTAGGTTTTGATCATTTTCCTATTCGTTTTGAGCTTAGTGAACCATATAAACCTATTAGGAATCCATTCAAGTGTGAGAAGATGTGGTTTCAAAATCCTAAATTCATTGAGAACATTAGAGAGTGGTGGAACCAAGCTAGATTTGAAGGATCTAGGATATTTTATTTTATTTCTAAACTAAAATTTTTTAAAGAAAAGATCCTAAGATGGAATAGAGAGCATTTTAATAAAATTTTCAAAGAAAAGTTTGAAATTGAAGAAAAAATTAAAAATATTAACTTAGAAATCATTAAATATGGCATGAATAATGAAAGTTACATATTAGAAAAAGAGCTTCTTGCGAAATAGGAAGTGATCCTCTCCAAAGAAGAGATATTTTGGAGGCAAAAGTCTCAAGATAAATGGTTGGATGAGGATTGAAACACTTTTTTTTCACAATTGCACCATTCACAATAGATCTAAGAACAAAATAACAAGCATCACTAGTTATTTGGGTGTTCATACTAATAAACCACAAGAAATTGCTCATACATTCATAGCACACTTTCAGGGGCTATTAGATAATTATGAAGGATCTAATATTGAGGTGCAATAAAAAATTCTTAAATTTATACCTAAATTAATCTCTTTCAAATATAATAAAGAGTTAAATAAACCAATCACTTTGGATGAGGTTCGATCAGTTGTTTTCAAGATAAATCCAAAAAAATCTCTGGGTCCTGATGGCTTTACGGCCATTTTCTTCTAGAAGTGTTGGGATATCATGGAAGAAAAATTATGGAAAGCCATTGAAGCATCGAGGAATGAAGGTGCTTTATTGGCTAAAATCAATTATTCTTTTCTCACCTTGATTCCAAAGTAGGATGGGTCAGAATATCCAAGAGATTTTCATCTTATTGCACTATGTAAAATAGTTTATAAAATCTTCTCTAGAGTACTAGCTGCTAGGCTCAAAGGACTTATGCCAAAGTTAATTTCCAAAGAATAGATAGGTTTTGTCTTGAGAAGATCAATTTTGGATGGTATTCTAACTATTCAAGAAACTATCCACTTAGCATCAAAAAACAAAGAGGCATGTATGTTTATGAAATTAGATATACAAAAGGCTTATGATATGGTTGATTAGCACTTTCTTTGTAAAGTTCTCAAAGCCTTTGGCTTCTCTCACCAATGGATTGATCTCATTTTCAAATTTATCTCTACTCCTAAGATCTTGATCCTCATTGATGGAATTCCTGAAGCTTTCTTTGAAATTTCAAGAGGAATTAGGCAAGGTGATCCATTATCCCCATCTCTTTTCATCATTATGGTAGAAGCATTTGGAAGAGAAATTTAAGATGCTTATCAAAAACAAAAGATATCTGGTATTAAGATTACTGGGAATATCCCTAACATCACTCATCAACAATATGTAGATGACACAATTGTACTAGTTAAGAGCTCTATTTTTTAGGCTTTGGGTTTTAAGGATATTATTAGATCTTATATGGATGCCTTAGGTCAGAAGGTGAATCATAGAAAATTAGAGATATTTATTTTGAATACTAATCCAATTATAGAAAATTGGATTTGCAATATTATGGGTTATAATAAGGGGCTTTTTTCATGTAAATATTTAGGTATTTCCCTTAAGAAGGGTTTGAAATCTAGTAAAGTGTGGTTGGATACACTTGAGAAGCTAGATAAGAAAATAGGTAGTTGGAAAGATAAGTGGCTTACAAAGGTTGGTAAAACTATGAAAATTAGATCAGTTTTATCAATCATTTCTACCTTTCCTCTCTCTTGTCTCCCCTTCTCTATGTATATGCTATCAAAATTTGAGACAAAACTTAGGAACTTTCTATGGAAAGACAATGAAGATGATAATAGATTAGCTCTCATCAAATGGGAGAATTTATATATGCCCTTGGATTGTGGGGTTCTAGGGATCAAGAACCTATAGTGGCAAAATGAAGCTTTAGGTGCAAAACTTATCTTGTAGTTATAATTTGAAAGAGATCATAAATGGGCCAAGATATTTTATAACAAATATCTTGATCCTAAAGATCCATTGTCTCTATTTAGAATGATAGATTTACCAAGTGGGTTAGAATGCTAGAATTTTATGGCTAAATGTCATAAATTAATTTATAATTTCTTAACCTAGGATGTGGGGATGGGAGCTAAAGCTTTATTTTGGGAAGACTCAAAGGGACAGCTATCCCATGGTTTCCTCCTCTCCATTGTATACTAATCTAAAGAATAAATTGACCTCTGAATGGGGTGATAAAGTAAAAGACTATAAGATTAAGTCTTTGTCAAAAGGGTCCTATATATTGACATAGAGGTCGGTGGATGGGTTAGGTCCTTATCCAAACTCTATTAAGGATTATGAGGAGATCATTTCGGATAGGAAAATTAAATAGTCTAAAAGAAAAGATGAACTCATATGGGCTAGCTCATTAGATGGAAATATAGTGTGAAGAATGTGTATAAGGCTTTGGTTCATTCCCATAATTGGAATCAAGTGAAAATGCCCCTTAGAATTTGTTGGGATGGATCATGTCTCCCTAAGGTAGGATTCCTTTTGTGGTTGATTCTCCAAAAAAGGATTTTGATTGCTGATAGATTGGCTAGATTTGGTTTCTATGGTCCATCCCGATGTGTGCTATGCAAAAATGATAATGAAGATTTGGATCATCTTTTTTATAGCTATTCGTATGCACAAGTATGCTAGGAATGGCTCCAGTATCATCTTGGGTGGTCTTCTCCTTTTCCTCATTTTTTTCTAGATTTCCTATCTACCTAGCCTATTTACATGACTAATGGAGTCTATAGTAAACTTTGGAATATATTTCCTTCAAGTATAGCATGGGAAATATGGAAGGAGAGGAATCGTCGCATCTTTCAGGATTTGGAAATGTTTGTGGAAGGATTATTACTAAAAATTGAAGCTTCTATCATGGAGATGTTGAATTCTCACCTAAGGAAATCTATAAAAATAGAGGGAACATTTTCCTACTAGGATGGTCTTATGAAAAAGAATTGATCTAATCTCATTAATCTAGCCCTTGTTTATTTAAAGAGTAGTAAGGAGGTGAGAGCTAGGTGTAGGTGGGAACCACCCCCTCATGGTTGGTGCAAACTCAATTTTGATGGGGCTACTAGAGGCAATCTAGGCGTGGCAGAAATAAGATGCATTATTAATGATGACATCGGTAAGTGGTTAGCAAAGTTAGCTATGCCCATTCCTCCTACCTCAAATAACATGGTAGAGCTAGAGGCACTAGACAAAGGATTGTAGTTATGTATTAGCCTAAGTTTGTCTAAGGTCATCATTAAAGGTGATTCTCAGATTATCCTCAATGCATTTAGGAAGTGAGCCACTCCTAATTGGGTAATAAATTCCAAATTAAATGAAGTTTTGATACTCCTTGACCACATTGAAGATACTCAAATTTTCCATATTTTCTATGAAGGAAACCAAAAAGCAGATTGGTTGGCTAGTAAAGGTGTAGATGGTGTCATGCTTCTAAGTTGCAATAATATATAGTCCCTCTTGATAAGTACATTTTGGTATTCAATATAAGGTCTAGTAATTATTTTCCTTCTATTGTTATAGTAAACTATCATACTTAGTGTAAGGATCGTTAGGGTTAATGTTTTGGTTTGACTTCTTTGCTCTCTTGTATGTTCTATATCTATCCTTTGTCCTTATTTCATGCTTTTGGCTCTCCCTCTATTTTTATTTTCTTTCCTTTTGCCCCTTTTTTCTTTTATTTGATTTTTTTTAGGGTTGCTAGTTATAAATATTGGCTCGGTCCCCTTATTTTTTTCTATTTTCTTTTGGTTCAGTCCCCTTAGTATCTTTTTCCTTTAGTTGGGTAGGCCTTTTCTTTCCTAGGTTTTGCTTTAGTTGTTGTTGCCTTTCTTAGTGGTCTTATTTGTTATTTTTCATCATTGGGGGTCTAGGCTTCTGCGAGCTTTATATCTCATGATTTCATCTGGTGCCCTTTTCTTATGTTTTATTTTTTCCTTGGTTCCCTTACTCATATCTACTTCAAAAAAAAATTTCTATAGCTAGTAGAGTTAAGGATCTAGATCCTCCGAAAGTGGAGTCTTTATTTACTATTTTTTTTTTGTTCTTGTCATTATCAAATCTTTAGCAATGGAGACAAATATGCATGTATTCCATATGTTTGAAGTCTATACTATGGCTTTCTTGGGTATTGTTAAGCCAAAATGATGGAATCATCTTCTTAACTAGGTCGATGACATGATGTGAATTACAGTTAGCAAGGTTATTGGGGAGGGAGTGTTTAACTATGAAGCAACCTACAGGATGAATAATAGTATAATTAGGTCTTTTATTTGGTGTTTAGTTTGAGCAAAGGTCAGCTAGGGAGATATAGTTAGGTTATGTAATGACATTTTTAGTCAAGTGTGGAGAAAGATCTTGAGAAGGTTGTCTTTAGTATTGATGAAAAATTCTGCATTGCTCTTCTTGAGAAGTACATGAGTCTTCCTCTCTGTGCTTCTGACCTTGAAACTACTTATCGACAATAGAGTCTAATTATCAAAGATAATTTGGCCTTCTATCAAGAATGGCCATGCATGGAAGAAAGTATTCAATTTTTATTGAGATGGAGGAGAATTGTGGAGGAAAAGGGTAGAAAATGGCTAACTAATCACCTCCATTCATTCAATGTTTATATTTAGCTGGGTGTGAATTTTGATGACCTTGATGCACTAGAGTTCTATACGCCAAACTTTGAAAAGACTAGTTGGGCCAAATTCAACTTTGGTTTTCCCCAAAATTTCAATGTGGAAAACCCAAATGATATTCCAAAAGTTATAATGGTCTACTAGATGTACAAGTAATAGGTTTAGTTTGGTATAAATTTTTGGTTATTAAATAGCTAGGGTTAGATAGCTATGTATACTCTATTTGTCGAGGGTTTTGGATATGTAGTAATGTATTTAGTATTGTAAAAATGAAGAAGTGTTGTCATAGATCTGTAATATGGGTGATAGTTACATATGTATATGGAATTACAAACTCTGTTATTACCTAGTATTTTGCAATATATATACTTATTCATATGGAAATGATGTTTGTCTATTCCTTAGTTCTATCTATATGAGTAAGGATTTAATTCTAATTTTTTGGCTACGAATTGATTTAGCCATGTACAGAAGATCTTGGATTATATTTTTTATTATCCATAGTGTAGTTTTGGGCTGATTATTTTAATGTTGGACTTACAAATGGTTAATTAGTTTGGTGCAAATATTTTATAGATTGATTCGGCTCAGTATTTTCTTAGCATTTTGTATCTGTTTAGCAGGTAGTTTTATTGGATCTGGGATAGAGATGTAACTCCTATCAAAATGGATTTATAGATAGGTTTTCTATGCTATTTTTTCATTTCATGGGAGTCATTGTTGACATGTATTTCCTTCCTATTGTTTATCTTTGATCATGGTTTGAGGGTTAGCCAGTTTTAACTCTTACCTAATTCGGGAGGTTCTATGGGGTATTGATTGATATATTTAAGTTGTGTCATTTCACTATATCTTAGCATGCTTTGGGGTTGAATTCATTAGACTATAGAATATCCCTTAATCTAAGATTAGATGGTTTCTAATAGCTGGTATCATTTTATTTATTTCTTTAGTATACTTTTAGAAGGGTATGTGGAGAATTGGATTCCCTCTTTGCTTTTTTTGTTCATGTAATTTGCCTAGGTTCATCTTTGAAGGTTAAATTTATGTATGAATTTTCATTAAATTTAAGGTTAGGTTTAGTTAATATTATCTTGCTGATTCTTGGAAATCTTCTTAAGGATATTCTTGTCTTAGTTTAGTGATATCTTTGATGAGTGATGTCTAATTTATTGTGTAACTTAGTAAACATTGTCTTTGAAGCTCAAAAAACATTGTGTAGCTTGGAAACCACTATAAACTAACTTAGGTACTTAGTAGACATTGTATTCTAACTACTTGGCTTGGGAACAACTGAATCACTTGGTTAACACTGTAGGATGAATGATAAGCTCAGTAGCAATGTAACCATTTTACTAAGTGTTGAGTCACTAATAGACAAATTGGCCTTAATGTTAACAATCTCCCCCTTTGGCATTAGTGATAAAAGAACTTATCAAACAAAAAAATCTGAAAATTCTAAACTATAAGACAAAAACTTCATTATCATCATTCTATGTCTTCGACTTAGTTTTGACTTCTAGCTGTTGTCGCTCAATAACATACTCTATTTTTTTGATTTTTCAAAATTGCTTTTGTAAAGATATTTTCTTCTTATCTATAAAAGTATCTCCATAATACTATACTACTCCACCATACATATATCTCTCCTATATACATACATCTAGAGTATAGTAATCTTTTCTCCCTTTGTCAATATCTTCTTCCTCTTTATACAATATACAATATCTTCTCCCCCTTTTTGACATAAATGCCAAAGGTGTATAATATCTATTTTTTAATACCAAAATGTGAAAAGAAATCAAAATGTACCTTCAAAATTAGTACCATAGTATTGTCCCAATTCTCTTGTAATAACTTTCTTTTGTGCAAGGCAATTTAAACTTCTGCTAATAATTCCATCATGTGATCAGCTACGAATAAGTTATTGGGATGGATGAGAGTCTTTGCATGTACAGTGTATTTCTATAATACCTCCATGTTTGGAAGAATCATGCCTTGGATTTCTACAAGTGTGGCCCTAATTTGGGATTCTTCCTACAATAATTATGCCTACAGATTTGTTAGATATCTAATCTTTGCGTAATATGTAGAACTATGACCTGAGTTAAGTGACAACTAGTGTACACTTATGCTCATATCTTCATCTATTTTGGACAATTTATCTTTGATCTCCTTTGTGAAGATAGATGTGGCACTCAATTTGAAAAATAATGAAAGAACACTATTAATAGATGTTTTGAGTGAAATGAGAATGTTTGATAACTTGACAAGGCTAATCCCTTTAATACCATAAACAAATAATAAAGACAAAAAAAAAATAGCAAATATGAGAACAAAATATGGACTTCTTATTATCACAAGTACAATACACTAATCCACATGGGCAACTTCATTACAATAATTTTCAAGACAAAGTTGTGAGTTACCACCTAGAGTTGTCCTGGACAATGTTCAAATCTTTCTTAAATAAGAAACTTTATGCTTCCTAAGAAGGTTCTAGATAATGGAACTTAATACCTAGAGCCGACAGATCCTAAAAATACAAATAGAGATGTCCAAATATATCTTTGACAATTATTTTAGATATTTTGGGTAACCCAACTATGGAAGGCCATAACCCTTGAACAATTACTCTGATTGGCTATTATAACCACTTTTCAAAAATGGTTGCTCTTGATCTATAGCTCCAAAACCATGCAAATGCCCTTTTGTCGAGTTTTCAAAGCTCGTATGAGAAATCTAAGGCCTCCAATAATGAGCATGAATATTTTTCTACAAATGGTTCCATGAAAAATCCACAATAACTCTTTTGATACTTAAGCTAAAGTAATGAGATTTTTATGGTAAGCTTATAGCTCTAAAATGAACCTTCATGTAGAAAATGAGAACATTTTGAGCTTGAATGAAAAACTTACTAAAAATAGCAAGTTCCCATAAATAGTAACCACCCTATCTACTAGTCCTTATTAAAATAGAAAGGACTATAAAGAAAATATCATTTCGGGTGATGCAAGATTGTTCTTACACCTAGGATTCTCTTGCATCAAACAAGTAGGGTAATTTGAGAAGTAATTTCATCATGTCTTAGGTGTTAAGAGGAAAACCAAGATTATTAACCTCCTCCCTTTCTATTCATGATGAATCCTCTACTGGTCTCCCTTTCCATTTGACTAGGTATTCCTCATAAGTTTTGTTCCTTGTACTTTTGCCAACACAACTGTCTAGTATCTCCTTAATCTCCTTTGTAGTTGAACTAGCTATTGGAGTAATCCACTATGATTTTATAACTTCATCTCCATCACCTCTTTCATTATATTTTGTAACATCTAAAATATTCAATATAGGTGAAATATTCAATTCAATATTTAATTCCACTTCATAACAATTTCCAAAATCATGTCTTTTCACTATCTTGCATGGTCCAAACTTCTTCATCTTCAACTTATAATATGTACCCACTACAAAATACTCCTTGTGCAAATGAACCATGCCTTCATCTCCAATCTGAAATTCCTTATATGTCCTTTTCACATCTACCTTATCCTTGTATTGTTTATTCATTCTTATGATGTGCTTCCTCACCTCCTCATGGATGATCTTCAAATATTTAGCAAATTCTTCTACTTTAGCACTACTTATCTCTCCTTTATCCAACTACCTTCATTCAAAATAATTTTTGGGACTACTCCCATATACAATCTAGAATGGTGATTTACTAGAACTTCTATTGATAGAATTATTATATGCAAATTCCACTTGTGGTAAAATTATATCCCATCCTTTTGTCTTGTCTCCAACCAAATATCTCAATAAATTTTCCAAATTCCTATTCACCACTTCTATTTGTCCATCAATTTGTGGATGATGCAATGGACTAAACTTCAAATCTATCTTCAAATTCTTCCACAATGTATGCCAAAAATACCCAACAAATTTTCTATGTCAATCTAAAATTATAGTCTTTAGTAGATCATGTTGTCTCACCACTTCTCTGAAAAACAACTCTACCACTTGAACATCATCACTAGTCTTCTTGTAAGGAATACAATGTATCATCTTTGGAAACTTGTCAACCACCACAAAAAAAGATTTATGCCCTCACTGATTCCTCGGTAATTCAAGAACAAAATCCATGCTAACATCCTCCCACAGCTTCTTTGGTACATGTAATGGCTGATACAACCCTTTGTTTTGCTTCACTCCTTTTGCCATCTGACATACTCTACAAATTTGTACAAACTTCTTCACATCTTGCTACAACTATGGCCACTAATAATTCTTAGCAACCAAAGCTATGGTTTTATCTCTACCAAAATGTTATGAAGTGGAATTAAATGGTTTTATCATGATCCTTTAAACAACATACTATTTTGGATCATGAAATCCAACCACTTTTTCTTATCAAATGTAACAGGTTCTATACAAGCCTTCCACACTTTGCTAAAATTAGGATTGTCTAGATACAAAGTACAGAGTTCCTTGAACCTAACCAAGAAACCACCTCTATCTATATTTGTATTAGGAAAAATTGTCTTCTACTAAGAGCATCTACAACTTTGTTAGACTTCTCAATTCTATGTTTCAAAAAAAAATTTATAACTCTACAAAACATCAACCCACTTCAAATGCCTTTGGTTTAATTTTTCTTGACTATTCAAATATTGTAAAGCGTGATGATCAGTATACAAAGCAAACTCCTTAGGAAGAAGATAATGTCTCCACTTCTTCAATACTTGAACTATAGCATAAAATTATTGATCATAAACATAATATTTTCTTTTTGCATCATTCAACTTCTCACTAAAATAAGTAAGAGGTCTACCTTCTTGGCTCATAATAGCTCTGATTGTAGTACCACTAGCATCATAGTCTACTTGAAATACCTTGTTAAAATAAGGAAGTGCTAAAACAGGCTACTTAGTAACTCTCTATTTCAATAGATTAAAACTCTTATATGCTCCTATAGTCCACTTAAATTCTTTCCTATCCCTTCTTATTATTTCAATTAGGGGTCCACAAATATTGTGAAAACCTCTTATGAACTTTCTATAAAGGATACCCAATCCATGAAAATATCTTACCTTTATCACACTCCTTGGAGTAGACCATTCAAGGATAGCCTTCACTTTCTTTGGGTTCATTTTCAAACTTTTTGTTGTGACTACAAATCCTAAATACACCAACTCCTTCTTTATAAAACTACACTTCTTCAGGTTTATCAACAAATTTTCTTCCCTCAACTTATCAAACACCCTTCGAATACAAATCAAATTCTTCTCTAGTGTCTTACTAAAAATCAAAATATCATTTAGGTAAATAATGATAAATTTACCTAGAAAGTCCTTCAATACCTCATTCATAAGCCTCATGAAAGTGCTATGTGCATTGGTTAACCCAAAAGCCATGACTAACCACTCATAGAGTCCCTCTTTTTTCTTGAAACTAGTCTTCCACTCATCACCTTCTCTGATATGAATCTGATGGTACCCACTCTTTAGATCTATCTTTGTGAAATACTTAGCTCCACTCAAACAGTCCATAATATCATCCATCCTTGGTAATGATCTTTACTTGATTGTGATCTTGTTGATAATGCAAGAATATATGCACATCCTCCATTCTCCATTCTTCTTTGGTGCTAATATGGCTAGTACAACACATGGACTTAGACTCAACACCTTCTACAACAAATCATGAACTTGTCTATTCAATTCTTCAATTTTTACTAATATCATTTTATGCACTGCCTTGTTTGGAAAACTAGCTGATGGAACCAAATCCATTTGGTGATTGATCTTCCTTATTGGGGGCAAGCCATTAGGTACATTATCTAATACAATATTAGAAAACTCTCCCAATATATCTGTAACTTCTGCAGGTACCTCCTCTACTTCTTCTTTAATATCTTTTGGAGTAATATCAAAACACATATGCTCACACTTCATACCTTTGAGAAACTCTTTTAATTTCCATAAACAAAACATATTCTAGTAGCACTACATATCTTTTCTTATTTCTCCTTTAATAGCTTCAACTTACACTTCACTACATCCTTGGTCAAAGTATAGGTATTTTCTCACCCATCATGTACAACATGCCTATCAAACTACCATGAACTACCCAACAACATATGACATATGTCCATAGGTATGATATCATATATGTTAGGAATAATGTGTCTAAACCAGATAATTCCTATTATTATTATTTGTTTTGTAAGTGTATTTTTTTGCAAACAATGTAATTAAGTGTGAGTGTACATGTCTAGTTGGCATGTTGATGTGTTGAAGATAATACATTGTGTAGGTTTTTAGAGGGATAGGGTTGTTTTACCAAAAGGTTTTTCCCCACTGGATTATTTTTGTGCTTATGTGTTTTCTTTCTCTATTTCTTTTCTATATTCATGGTGGACTACAATATTATTGTTTACATAATATCAAATATGAAATAGAAGGGATTTAATAGGAATTTTCACAATACTTTCCTTAAGGGATTAGTGTAGGAAGTTGTTTCCACACTCAAGTTTCCTTACAATATAGTACCTCATCTCAGTAGCTTCCAATCTTGAACTTCACTGAACACTACTCATTGACCATTACCTTGTGGTCATCTTGCACCAAAGCAATACAATATAGGTGCAAGAGTTTCTATCTTTTTAGCTTCATCTTTATCACCATCATTTCTAACACCAAATTTTTATTATTTCCACCATAAATGATCACATCACAACACTTATCTTCACATCTGCACCTTGTGTGAAACAAGCTCCTTCTTTAATCAGGTTCATTCTTGCCACTCAATAGGAATCTTCTATTAATTAGGGCTTCTTCTCTTTTAGCATCTTCAGAATGTGATGATCTGGCATTTGCATCAACATGTGTAACTTTGGCTTGGCCTTATTTTTTTTGATCTATTCTTCCTTGATGTTGGGTACATTAAAATGATCTATTTCATTCTTCTCCATAATGAAAACATTTCCCACAGAAGCCTCCTCTTCTATATCCTTGTCCTCTACCTCTTCCTCTCTAATCTCTATTATTCTGATCAAGGAAACAAATGGAATTATTTTTCTACTGGTTCTAACTATTACTTCTAGTCTCATCCTTATTCTTTAGATCATCATTACATCCACCATAAGATCACTCACCATATCTTCCACCACAACCTCTTCCACTATTCTTGTTATCAAACTTCTTGCTCAGTTTCTCTTCAACTCTTAGGGAAAACTGGTATGCCTCTTCAATACTATTTATTCAAACTAGACTCAACTCATCCTAAATACCTGGCGTTAACACATTAATACAATGGGTCACTTTCTCCTTATCAGCTTCCACATGGCCCGTTCTAATAAGAACTTGGTAGAACTCTTTGGTATACTCTTGTATAGATTTTTTTGCTTACTTTAACCCTTGTATTTTCTTTAATAGATCAAGCTCATAATCCACAAAAATGAATTGTTGGTTTAGTTTAGCTATCATTCGATCCCATCTAGTGATTTTGTCCTTTCCTTTTCTATTTCTCTCTAATTGAACCTCCTACCACTAGATCTTTGTATGTCCCTTCATTTTTTCCTTTGCAAACTTGAGCCTATCAAGGTCATTAATATATTCATACTCAAAGTACTCCTCTAGTTCAAGGTATTTTTTAGTGGCTAATTTTAGAATTTTTTGGCTAGTAATTTGGCTAATAATTTAAGATTTGATACAACCTAAATCACCATAGTTTTATAAAATTTAGTTTTAGAATATTTAAAATTGCTCAATAATTTTTTTTGTTGAAAAATCTAGATTCAAATATTCACCAGAATATTCATTAAATGATTAGATTTGAGTCACCTAAATATAATATATTATTGAAAAAATTAAATTGAACTAACTAATAATTATCATAATTATTAGTTACTTTAGGGATATATAACCAATATTTAGTTTTCACTATTGATTTAAAGTATATGTAATTATCCTCATAATAGTCCATAAGGTAAAAAAAAATATTCAATTTTGATTTGTAATAGTCCATGGTGATTAATGAACTTCCTATTATTATTGAGATTCATCAATATTTTTATACAAATTTTTTTTTATGATTTGAAAATAATAGTAAATATTAATCATATTTAGAATGAAAAATTGAGAGGTTTACAAATAGAAATAATTTTTCTTTTTCAAACTAATAAAAGATTCGCAAATATTTTATATCTTTTTTTCGAGGCGGCTTTCTTAAAGTTTACCTTACTCCAGTTCATTGATCCAATCGATTAGCTCCTTTGGTTTCAGATTTCTTGAAAATATGGGAACCTAAAACTTAGGTCTTTTTCCAATCTTGGATATGGCCTTAAAATCCTTTCTTCCTCTGGGTTTAGAACTACCTCTAGTTTGACATTTCTTTCTTCTTCTTCCTCATCCCTGCTTTCATCTCTTATGAGAAGATTTATTCCTTTGTGTATTTTTTCTTCAAATGCTTGCATTTATCTTTGGAGGGCTCTGAAACCTTTAGTTGTAAAACCTAAAACTCTTCCACCACACTCTCTTCGTGGAGGAATTTTTGCACTTTCACTAAAACCCTAGTGCAAACTACCTCACAATCGGCAATCTTTCTACACACTTAGGCCAAACCATGGTAGTTGATGCTTTCACACCAAGACCACTAAAGAATTCTAGCTCTGATACCACTCGATGAAGGGTTCTCCATTTAATACCATAAACACATAACATAAAAAAAAATCAACAGAAAATGAAAGAACAAAAATATTGACTTATTATTATTGTCGCAAATGCAAAATTATTGAATTCACAAGTACAATGTGCTAACCCACATTGGTGCCTTGATTACAGTAATCTACAAGACTAAGCTACAAGCTACCACCTAGAGTTGTCCTAGAAAATGTTTGGGCCTTTCTTAAAAAGGAAATTTTATGTTGCCTAGTAAGGTTTTAGACAATGGAACTTAATACCTAGGGCCAAGAGATCCTAACAATACATATAGAGTAAGCCAAATACATCTTTGATAATTATTTTAGATATTTTGGGTAGCCCAACTTTGGAAGGCCATAATCCTCAAACTATTTCTCTGATTGTCTATTATAACCACTTTTCAGAAATCCAACTCCTAATTTACAGGCTTGGATTTGCACAATTGCCCTTTTGTCAAGTTTTCAGACCTCATCTGGGCACCCTAAGGTCTCCAATAGTGAGCTTGAAGATTTTCCTACAAATTTTTCCACCAAAAATCCATAATAACTTCTCCAATACTAAAGTTGAAGCAATGAGATTTTTTATGGTAGGCTTATAGCTCTAAAATGAACCTTCATGTAGAAAATGAGAACAATTTGAGCTCATATGACAAACTCACTAAAAATAGCAAGTTCTCATAAATAGTAACCACCCTATCTACTAGTTCTTATTAAAATAGAAAAGACTAAAAGGAAGATATTATTTTGGGTGATGCAAGATTTCTCTTAAACCCAAGATGCTCATGCATCATAACTTTACTTGATCTATTACAATTCTTGGTGAAAATTGGTCCAACACTTTGTTCAAAAAATTTCTTTCATCTCTTTGTAGTAGTTTATCCTATTCAGTCAAATCTTCATTGAACTTGTGGACAATTTTAGCTAATTGGTCCAAATTAGATTGTTTTCCATCAACCTCAATACTAAGAGCATCACTATAAGGAAACTCAAGTACAGAAACAACTTCCTACACTAATCCCTTAAAGAAAATATTGTACAAATTCATATTAAATCCTTACAATTTTAAATTCAATATTATGTAAACAATAATATTATAGTAAACCATGAACACATAAAATAGATAGAGAAAGAAAATACATAAAAAAAAAGATATGCTAGTGGGGAAAAACCTTTCAATAGAACAACCCCACCCCTCCAAAATCTACACAATGTATTATCTTCAACAAAGAAGCTTACAACACACTTGCAATGCAAATTCTTTCAGGACATAGAAGACCAATCTAGTAGCAACATACCATACCAACAATACACTTTTTCTCTCTCCTAGCTGCAACCCTAAAAGAACTTATATCATGCACTTTCCCTTTTAGGGAAACTTCCAAAGAACAACCGTATTAGGGTTTTACCATTCTCCAAAAAAATAGGAAACCAAAAAAAGTGTGAGTTGGAGACTCGAGTGTATAGTGCTCAATGATCAATTACCAGATGTCATCACATCTTCACCCATCACCAAATCTTCTAGAGATAGCTATTATGCATCATAGGAATTTGTCATAACCATTTCAGCCATGATATTCTTACACACAATTCAAGATTTTGACACATACAAGTGGAGTGATACATCAACATCCCAACTAGACATATACACTCACACTTAATTACATTATTTTCAAAAAATGCATTTACAAAACAAATAATAAGACTAGGAATCATCCAAGATTGAGACACCTTATTCTTAACATCAACAAATATGCTCTTTGTGTCCTCAAGAATTTTATTTTCTTTCATCTTTTCTTCTCTATTCTTCTATTGCTTAGCTATTTTCTTCAATAGTTCACCCATGGTATCCATTTGATTAGGGGTGAGGGTAGAGATGTCCCAATTGGGAATAATAATGTCCTTATCCAAATCAATTCCTTCCTCTTTACCCTCAACCTTTAGAATGTTAGGAACAATTTTCTTACCCTTAACTAAGACTTTAGTGCTTGGTTGAGACTTATTCTCAACTATCATTGTACTAGCTATGCATATACTTGGAATAGAAACAATTGTAGAAATAGATGGAGTAACAATAAATCTATAAATGACACTAACAATAGTAATACCTTTTCACTATTAAGTCAAGTTTGATTATGGAGGAACTTTCTACTCAAAAAATAAAGTGTTGGGCACTTCAGTCAATATAAGACTCAGCAGAATAGATCCAGAGCTTGGTTGGGTGCTTGGTGTAGTAGTGGTATCCACAACCAACTTGGTAGAAGCCTTCTCTAAGCTAGATTGCACTAAGGCTATGCTTAGAGAGTGAGGAATTGAGGTCATAATCTAAGCTACAATTTTATCTACATTAGTTTCCTCAATGCTTTGTATCTTTGGGAGGCTTCCTCTAGTAGCCTCTTGTTCTTACTCCTCCTCATCTAGATTCACATCATTTATCTCATCATCTTTTATTTCTACTTTTCTTTTTCCTCGTCTTGTTTATCCTTATCATCAATGTGTACCACAAAGTCATTGGGTTGGTGCAACTTATAGATGTTTTTTCATGTAGTAGTAATTGTCTTCACCACAAATTCAATATCCTTAAGGAATATCATGCATGTGTTTAACTTGAGAGTGAACATCTTCTCATTTTGCTTCAAGGATTCCTTTACTTCCTTCTTACTAAGACTTGGCATGAGTTGTTTCAAATTTTGTTCAAAGATGTCCTTGGAAGTCTTCTTTGCATTTTCCCATCTAAGTTTTATTGTCTTCATAAGTTCATCAAGAATTTGTCATGCAAGCTCATTTGGTGAGTGCTTGTATTTGCCTAATTTGGTCAGAAGAGTATCCTCAATCTACTTTTTCTCTTCTTCATTCCTTATGCCATGTCAATTCCTTCTTCCATCTTCTTTAATATTTTTTTGAGTGTAGGTTCATATCTTTTGAAGATAATCTTCTCTACTTCATCTTTAGCTAACTTCAACTTCTTCTTAGATTTGGTTACCCTTCTTGCAAATACAATAGGGGAAGATTTAATAGGTTTGGTTATGATGACCTTCCCCTTCTTCTTGGGAGGCTCTTCCTTCTTAGATTTGGATTCCTCTACTTTATTCTCTTCATCATCATATTCTTGATCATCTTCTTTGTGTTCTATCAACATGAGAGTAGAACTTGCTTGATTTGTACTTTTCATTAACTTTTCTATCCTCTTCCTTCCTTTGTTCATTATTGAGGTAGCTTGATTTCATGCTTGATTCTTGCCTTAGCTTCATCATATGTTTTGAAATAGTTGGCTTTAGGATCTATAGGATCATTCAAAAAAGCTTCTATAATGTCCTTGGTGTCATCAATGTTAACCTCATAGTCTAGAGGCTTAATCCATGCGACTCGAGGCTTGAGTGCTTGAATGTATACTTTGTCACAATCATCCATGAAACAAATATCTTTCTCATAATCTTTCACAAGACTCTTAGGTATCCTAAACCTATTTTTCACCTTCTCTTTGAATGATTCAAAGTAATTATCCATTAAGCTATCAAAATTTTCACCCATTTCTACTATATACTCATTGATTTGATATAAAACTAGAACTTCCTTCCTCCATACTATAGAACCTTTGGAAGGGAAAAAATTCTGAATGAAGAAGAATAAACATGTAAAAAGAGAAAAAAACTTCCATGGGTTATTATTGGATACTTTAATGCTCTCCATGTTCTTTTTGAATTGGTTCAACAGTAACTCAACAACATCATAGGATAGATTATTCTTTACCACCTTGTATGCAAGATCAATAGCTTCACACGAACTATTGTTCAACCAACTAGATCTATATATTTTGTGAGAAATAACATGTAGGCCAAACTTCAGCTCCATGTCTCTCACACCATTTAGCTTCAAGCCTCTTCCATCCCACATGACAAGATTCCTCTTGGTAAGTTCAACCTAACCTAGGGTTTTGGTAATCTTTTCTTTGTTTAGCATTGCTAGCCCAGTGATGTTGTGAATCATTTTCTTTGTAATCTAAATAGGTTGATCCAATCATAATTTCCCACTATGAACATGAATTAGAATAATTCTAATCCATTTGACCTAAAAATCCCTTGGCAAATGTGAAATATGTTTCAAACCCTTAGTTTCCAAATGTTGATGCTCGGGTTTCAATACACCATCCACACATAATTCATTGAACACCTCATTCATTTCCAGGGTTCTAAGTTCTTGAATAGAACATTGGTAAAATGAATGGATCTCAAGCATGATTAATAGCTTGGGAAAAATTTGAGACTATACACCAACTAGGTCAAGCACCTCTATAATCGCTAGACTCAACTTGAATTTAGGTGCCTTGTCATTGACTCCACAAACCAACATTTTAGAACCTTTCTTGAATTAGCTTTTTTGATGATGCCATGCTCAGTAGGGTTTCTAAAAATTTAAGAAATCTTCAACAGAAAATACTCAAATTTCTCACGGGCTCTTAATTTTCTCTTCACTCCATGCTCTATAAATTTGTGGTGAAAAAATACAATTTATTTCTTCCTTTTAATGAATTTCCTCTTCTTGATCGCTATTAATGCTTCATACTTCATGCTTTCTTGGTGATAGGTTGTCCTCCACTTAGTTCATCTTTAATTCTTGGGAGACATTCATAGCTTAGTAGAGACACCATCACTTGGTAGGAATTACCAACTCTATTTCAGCAACTTGAAACAATATGCAACCCAACCTTGCTTAGTAAGGGTTGTTACTTCCCATCATGTTTGATGATCTCTGTGCATCTTGAATGATGATTTGGATCCTTCTTCTTACTGGCTAGAATTGATGTTGGATGATATTTTCTAAATTATAGTTCCAGTGATCTCCACATGGAACTAAGTTGAAATGACTGTGCCACCCAACTCATTGAATTGGGTGTCATTCACTTCATGATCTTGGTTTGAATTCTCTAGATATTTTGGTACCCATTTCTACCTCATTTGTTTTTTGATATTGTTAGCTTAGGCTTTCTTTTAATACTCAACTCTACCTGTGTTCATATAGTTCTTGGCAAGCTATCCAATTTCTATATAAATAAAAAACCTTTTTGGAGTATCTCTTTTCCTCATGTGATGTTTCACATACTTTTCTCCAATGTTCCCAAATTCACCATAGTAGTGACATCTACACCATGTATTGTAATCCCATCCAAATATTTCTTTCACAATTTGTTCTACTAGGCTCCACTTCTTGGTTTTGCACTTTGATGATTTGTGTCCTTGTTTCTTGCAATTGTGACATTTACCTTCACACTTAGGTTTCTCTTTGCATTCACTTGCTCTATGACCATGCTTGTTGCAAATGTAACACTTTACATTGATTCCCCCCCCCATTACTCCAGCATTTGTTTGATGTATGACTTATCTTATCACAATAATTGCAAGTAGGCCTTTTGATATTTTGAGTTCCTTGTTGAGATGGTTCACCTTCTTTTTTATATTCTATTTTAACTTTTCTTTTGTGTCTATACTAACCTTTTTCATTCAATTAATTCATGCCTTCCTGAGATTTCATCATTCTTTCATAGTTTTTTTTTTAATGCTAAGAGACCATTCAATAATTTTTCATTCTCTAATCTTAGATTCATAAGCTCTTCATTTGCACTAGTGTGTTGATAAATAAAATTTTCTTGTGGAAGGGATAGTTGTTGAATTTTATTTTCCTTTTCTTATATCACTTCTTTGGCTTTGTCTTTATCTTCCATGACTTAACATAGTCTAACTGATTATATTTCTTGCTCCCTTTATAGCTTTCTAACTTCTTCTTGAAGATTAAAATTCTTTTTTGATAGGCCCTCTATTGGAAATATGGTCAATTGGATGTCTTGATGATTGTCATTTCTGGCAACATACATTCAATATTTCATTTATGCATTTAGAGATAGAAAATTGTCTAAGTATTAAATAGCTTATACCAACACAGAGTACACATATTAAGAATATGGATGATGCACAGAGGGTTAGCTTATGCACAGTTGAGGAAAGGTTTGTTACACTATCATGATGATGTGTACCAGTGCACATGTGTGTATAGAAAATACAACACAAGTTATAATAAGATTAATAGTGTAGGCATTTAATAGTGCAGAATAGAGCATGGCAGTAAACATAATTGTATGACTTTAGAAATTTTTTTGGTTACAAAATAATTGCTAAGTTATGTTGAGCCAACTATATGGATATTATTCCATAATTTATTTTATACTATGTCAAACATGTGAATGACATAAGTGCCAATAGTGTAGAGTTTTATGATTGTGTAAGAAATAGATAAAGATCTTATCTTGCATAGATAATGAGGAAGTTGTGTGATTAGATGTGACATGAGAACTATTGTGAGAACTATCTATGAGCCTTATGTGATATGAAAACTGATGTAAGATTAGAGGAAGTGTGAGTTAAAGAAGCAAAGTAAGTATTGTATGTATACATATCTTGTGAGGGAATTGAATTGTATAATTGCATGTTAGCATTGTGGCCTCTTCTTGCATACATTGTAATTTTTCTACTAACTCCTAACAAGTTTGAGGCTTCTAACAAGGCCTAGTCCTCAAACAAGGACTTGAGACACTATATGTACTTAATAGGCTCCTAACAAGGTCAATATCCTTAACAAGATCCTATTGTTTAGTGAATCATCTAGTGAGTATCATCCCCATAAAAGTTTTCCCTTGGCCAAGGTTTCCCTAGTTAAAAAATAATGGTGATTTGAGTTCTCTATGTGCATGGTTATATTTATTGTTCAACATTGTTGGTTAACTTTCATATGCAAGTTATAAAGTACTTAACAATATTCAGTTGTGCAAAAAAGTTTGCAATGTACTGGCTTACACCCCTCCCAATATTATCTATTTCTACCAATTAGTATTAGAACTCAGTTACTTTGAAGAGGTTTAACAACTTAAGTAAGATCCTAGTGAATATGATACAATTGAAGAAGAATTTTGAAGAAGACTTTGAATAGATTGATCTTCTTACTGAAGAGAGAGATAACTTGAAAGATAGATACAGAGATGCAAAAGTTTACATTGGAAAACTAAAAGATGAAATTGATGATCTTAAATCTGGAAAAGAATCTTTTATGTAGATTAGTGTTGATGATGATACAAAAATTGCCAAGAAAGAGAATGAGATCTTGAAACTTGAGTTGAAAATTATTAAACTAAAGTTGAGTCTTAAGATTAATGGCAATAAAAGTGAACCTAACCTAAAATTTGAGAATGTAGAGCTCATATCCTAGTTAAGTCAAGTGACATCTAAATTAGATTCTATTAAGATAGAGCATGTAGAGGTTGAAAAATATAACATCATTGCAAAAGGAGAGTTGATACAGGCAAAAATAACAATTAGAGAAACCTTAAACAAGCTTTGAGAAAATTGATGAACAAATATTTCACCAAGACCTTCTTATGACAAGATAGGCCTTGGATATCTTCATGGAGAGAAGTTAGAAAAGAAATATAAGATTAGGATAGAACTTGATTCTATAACAAAAATCCCTAAAGAAAAGTTCAAGTGATCTAATGAAGTTGATAGAATTAAATCGATAGAGAAATTTGATGAACCTAGAACAATAGAGCAAGTTGAAGAACCTAAGCAAGATGATTTATCTAAAGAGGTAAGACATGAATTCAGAGGGAGATGCTACATATGTAATGAAGTTGGACATATAAAGAAAGATTTCACAGATAAGTCATTTAAACCTATTACTAATTTCTATTGTTACAATTTTCATGGTTATGAACATAAGGTTGTAGAATGGAAAAAAACTAAGTTTATTGATGATAATAAGAATAGTAGAATTTTTAGTAATACTAACCCTACATGTAATGGAAGAACTAGATCTCAGAGAAGATCTAATGATGGAGAGAAATTTAATAGTAAGAGAAATTAGTTTTCTTGTTACAAATATAAAAATCCTAGACACATTGCAAGAAATTACAAAACACATGAAAGTCGGAATGGAAATAACCAAAGGAGTAATGCACCTGTATGTCAGTTTTGCAATAACTTTGGACACACAGAAAGATTTTGTAGACTAGCTAGAGGGAACTTTAGTAGGAACCCTAATCATACAAGGAACAAAAACAAGAATGATAGAAGGTATCAAAATGAAAATAAGAATAGTCAAAAAGAAGTAGTCAATGAACATATTGAGGAATTCAAAGAAGCATTTGTGAAGGCTTGTAATCTAGACAGTTCACATACAGTATTGGAAGATAAATTCTTTGACGCACATGATAGAAATTTGAAGTCATAGATTATTTGTGGCTTAACCTATCTAAATTAAGATATTTTAGAAGTAATAAAGCATCAATGGTTAGAACCAATGTTAGAGGCTGAGATAGAGATTGTGTGGTTAACATAAGGTAGAAGACATAGAGAGGAAGCTATGGTTCAGTGTGCAAGTCTTGATATGATTGTAGCAAGAAAGAATTGTATGAACAAAGTCACTAGAAGATAGAGACAATATTCTAAGTTTTTGGTAGATATGCATTTCATGCACTATGCAATTTGAAATTATTTAAGGATCAGAAGCAAGATTTAGTATACCATTTTTCATGTGAAGTGTCTTGAGTGAATTGAAGAGCAATTTGAAAACAATTAATGTGAACAATAAAGTCTATGAAGTCAAAAGTTGTAGAAGCCCTAAAATTATGAATTTGAGGTATTTTACAGATTATTGAATATAGTTGATTGTAGTACTTATAGTTATAGAGCAATGGCTAGTCAAAGAGTGCATGATGTTAGTGATAGACCAAGTTATGAATTCAAGAAACAACTATTTTTTCTTTATTAGTGATCTTGTAGGCACATTTTCGTAAGTTATAGAGAATGTGTTACATGTAGAGGATATGAGGAGTTATATACATTGAAAAATTAAGAGAAATGGAGATGTGGAGATTCACAAAGAATTAGGAAAGATGTGCAACAATGACTTATCCCTAAAGTTTGAGTATGTGTGCAATCGAAGATTTGAATTTGGTGAAGTATATGTTCTACACAGAATTTGATAATCGTGAGTGGACCCAAATTATTTTGAGTAGAATAGATGATGATATGATTTGGTTGGGTGATGTGCAAATTTTCATTAACAATAACCTAATCCAAAAGGTCACAAGATTAAGAAATGAAGTTTTAATCTTGTAAATTATGGAAATTTCAAAAAAATGGTGGAGACTAACTTGAGAACCAAATTTGATGGAAGAAATATGAGAGTTGATCCTATTCAGGATAAAGGAGTCAAATTATTGACTAAGATCTTTGGGTACAAGTTCAACCATGGATCAAGGGTTAACTTTGTACCAACTAAATTTCTTCATGTAGCATATGTGATGGCTATTGAAAAGAGGAAAGTGAATTTGTGTGACATTATCAGATTGCAACTATTGGATAATATTGCAAAGGTAAAGAAAATAAAGAGCATAGTGTTTAGATTTGAGCTCCTATTAACTAATTTGTTCTTCTATGTCACAAGAAAGTTTCCAGGAGTAATCAATTTGGATAACAAAAAGTGTGCAATGAAGATGATAAATCAATTCTATAGATCCAAACCTAATAATTTTAGAGACATTGATATTGATAGAATGATGAAGAACTTTTAGTCTAAGATGAAACTTAGGCATAGGATACCTCCCTCTATGGTGGAAAAATATAAGGATAATTTGTGCTTCATGGTGGAGACTTATAACACATGCATGGAAGCAGTGATACCTAGAGTAAATTTCATTGAGCCTATTGGCTATTAGATGAGCACAAAATTGATAGAAGGGTATGTGCAGATCATACTCAAACTAGAGCAAGACATAAAATTTCCTAGATGAGGAACATATGATGAAAGGTTAAGGATAGTAGAATCTAAGTTCCATGGAAAAGAGAGAAAAATAAAGTCTAGAAAAAGATAGATCCCATGCTCAAGGAATTTGGCATGTCAAGGAATGAATTCAACAAGCTAAAGGGAATTGCACTAGAAATGAAGCTAGTGGGTAGTCTGAATTGCTAGTAGCAACACCTATTGTAGTTGCAAGACCCTTAGAAGAAGTAATGGTGGCACAACCATGAGTGCAATCTCCTATTGCACCATATGCAATAGTTGTGAAAATGAAACCAGTTAGAGCTAGCTATGATCAATCAAGGAGTCAGCTAGAGATGGGAACACCTATTGTGTAGAGGAAGTCAGGAAGACTGGTAAAGGTTAAACAAGAACCTACAACAAACATACCACCAGTGGACTAGGAAAGAGAAGAAAAATGATGCGATTGAATAGTTTTGAAATCTAAGAAGATGATACTAAAGATAGATCCATTGAACAAGATGTGCAGGAAGCTAAGAAAGCTACACGAAAAAAGGAATGCAAACCAAAGGTAGAGGATCTAAACATGTAGATTATAAATTATGACAATTTTGTATAGTTAAATAAATTTTATAGCATATATAGTAGTATGCATAGAGGAAATTAGAGAATGCCATAATAAGAAACATGATTCTAAGGAATAAGAGATTTGATAGCATTTATAATAAAATTCCCAAAGACCTATACAATAGGTTAATTAATAGGAAGAGTAGTAGAAGAAGATTTGAACATAAGGATCACATCCATAAACAATTTATATGATGTTGGATCAAAAGAAGAATCTGAAAAAATTTTGAATGGTATTGAGCCTTTGCCAAGGAACAAAAGAAGATAAATTCTTCTGATGGGAGGTAATTATGAAGAGGTTAGGCAAGAAATAGAGGAGGCAAATATTAAAGTACATGTTCTCAGTGCCTAAGGAGAGTGCACAAGCTAAAGATGATAGTTCATTGTATATGGAAGTCCATACACCTTCTAGGGAAGAGGAAGAAGTAGAGGAAACACAACAAGCTCTATCACCACCTCATATTGTTAGGGTTACTAAATCTATGCAAGTGGATAGTATGCACATAATTGTGGACATTAAGGAGAACCCATTTTTTTGGTATAGGGAAAATATTTTTGTTAATATCAACAATATCACTAATTATTCCAGTTCTGATGGTGAGAAAGAAACTAAAAAGAAGAAGGAAGAACAAGAAAAGAGGAAATAGGAAGCAAAATAAAAGAAAAGAAAAGAAGAAGAAGAAAAGAAGAAGAGAGAAAAAGACATA
The DNA here is from genome assembly GCA_028749045.1 of Cupressus sempervirens. Taxonomy (NCBI): domain Eukaryota; kingdom Viridiplantae; phylum Streptophyta; class Pinopsida; order Cupressales; family Cupressaceae; genus Cupressus; species Cupressus sempervirens. Next base: position 61,911,556 of record CM053783.1, read on the forward strand.
AGGAAGAGAAAAGAAGAAGAAGAAAAGAGGAAGAAAGAAGAAGATGAAAGGAAGAAGAAAGAAGAAGATGCAAAGAAAGAGGCTAAAGAAAAGAAGAGAATAGAGGAAAATAAGGTAAAGGTTATTATACTTTCACTAGTATTTGCAGCTAGAACATCACCAACAACATCTATTCCATCTGATGATGAAGATAAAAAAGAATTAATGGGCACCCTTAGAAAGTTATTTGAGAAGAAGAAAACTATTAAGTCTTTGGAGAAGACTCTTGCTAAAGTCTTGAAGCACATGCAGAAGAACTTTTCCAAAACTATAGAAAATCCATACTTGCAAGCCAAGGAAAAAGAGTTGGTGAAGACCTTTGATAGGGAACTCACAACCTTACTTGAAAAAGTAGCAGCACAAGCACAAAAAAATCATAGAGTAACCCTATTTAACATAGTGTACATCGATGTGTGCAATGATTTGAAGGAGCTTGATGGAAACATCAAAGGAATTGAGAAAATGTATTGCTGAAGGTAAGAAGTTGTATGGATAGTGTGCAATGTCTTATGCTTATCTATTAGATTTTGATGCAAAGATCAAAGGCCATATGAGTGAGCTTTAGACACTCACTAGAAGATTACAACAACCTAAGATCAGAATTGAAGATTCTAAGAATGACATTGAGAAGATCCAAAATGTTGTAAAAAGCATTGAATATGATAAGGAGAAGGTAATAAGAAGATTCTTTGTTCTTAGAGAATATCTGCCACCTAAATTTGTAATTTTGTAGAGACAATTGGAGGAATGTCTTTCAACAAAGAATTCCTATCAAAAATTTTCCTATACTAACCTCAGTGAAGTCGAAGTGGCATCTTATACAATTTGTGCACTCCTTAGTATATCAGATATAGTCAAAGGAAACTAGAAGATAGACTTTGACAAACTGAAGATTGATTTTGTAGATTGCATATGTAGACTGATGAGCTGATCAACAATAGGCAACAAGTTTTGTGATATAGTTTTGGCACCTTTGTTATTGATGTCAAAGGGGGAGTATTATTTAAATTAAATTTTGAATAGATGTAAATTTAGATTTAAGGGAGAGCCTATGTATGCATCAATGTAAAGGAGTGATAAGGAATGTAATGATCCATCAAAACATGAATAAAAATTTTATGTTTTGAAGGAAATTTTTTTGTAGTTACTTTTATTTGTTTTTGTTATGTATGACATCATTTTGGAACTTAACCAAATTTTTCCCAAATATTTCCATCAATTCCAAAGGGGGAGATTGTTGGCAATATGGTTAGTTAGATTTCCTAATGATTTTCATTTATGGAAACATACATAGAAAATTGTCTAAGTATTAGATAGTTTGCAATAGCACAAAGTATAGATTTTAAGAGTATAGACAATGCATAGAGAGTTAGCTTATGCATAGGGGAGGAAAGGTTTGTAACACTATCATGATTATGTATACTAGTATTCATGTGTGCACAAATAGTATGATGCAAGTTATACTAGAATTAACATTGCGAGCATTTAACAATGCAAATAGAGCATGGTAGTAAATAGAGTCATACAACCTTAGGAATTATTTTGGTTACAAAAAAATTACTATGTTATGTTGGGTCAACTATATGGATATTATTCCATTAGTTATTTTATATTATTTCAAGTGTGTGAATGGAATGAAGACCAATAGTTCAAAGTTTTATGATTGTGCAAGGTATAAATAAAGATCTTATCTTGCGCAAATAATGGGGAAGTTGCATGATTAGATGTGACATGCAAACTATTGCAAAAATTATCTGCAAGCCTTATGTGATGTGAAAACTGATGTAATATCAAAGGAAGTACAAATTACAACAATAAAGAAATTATAGTATGTATACCTATCTTGTGAAGGAATTTAATTTTATAATTGAATGTTAGGGGTGATGGCACTCAAAATTGCATTCTTGTTTTGAGTGTCCATTCCAAATTTTAAGTCACTTTGAGCCCCTATGAATGCTTTTCATGCATATGTTCTTGTAGGACCAAAAAATAGGTTAAATGCATAACAGACTATGAGAAAATCACAAACTCAATCAACAAATATTAGCACCCACTAGTCTACCATGAAAGCCAAACTAATCAAAAGAAATCAAACATAATTAAAAACTCCCTTTTCCGTTTGTAGCTCCCATGTCCTTCTTTCTTCTCGAAATGATTGTAGCTCCAATTTGCCTATAGTGCACACAAGATTGAAGCAAAAGCCTATGATAGGGATAAATCCATGAGAATACTTGAAGTTGTGATTTAATGTGAGAGATGGAATGAGAAATCTAAAAGAAATTAGGACCTAAAAGCTTCCAAGACTTCAAGAACATCCGAAATGAGAGAAAGAGTGTCCATTTTATAATCAACACTCAAAGTGAGGGCATTGGATTTGTCACCCATAAATATGCAATGTGGTAAGAGATTCCTTTGAGAATCCATGACACATATGAAAAAATATGCCAATTGTGAGATTCTATGACACATGAAAGTCAAACTTGGCTAAATGTGGAAGAGAATCTACGATGCGTCATAAGACACCTCAACCCACTTAAAGCCAAGAATCTATGACAAAGAAGCCAAATAGAGACATGCGTAAGAGAATAAGAATATTTGATTATGAGAAGTCTTAGCCAAGTGTGGAAGGAGAATCCACAAGGTGTCATATCCAAGTGTCATGATGATGCAATATTTTATGGAATATTCGAATTAAAAATCCTCTTATTCCACAAAATAAGAATTAGTAGAAAATGGAATTAATGATGGAAAATGGAACTTAGGAAATTGTACATTTCCATGGTTTGTAGATAATGAATCAATTAATTAATAAGATTAATTAATTGAGAATGATAATTAGGAAGAATAATTAGAAAGAATAGGATTAAATTATGGGTTATTTAATCCTATAAAGAAAATTAGTAAATGATTGGCCAAATTGATTAAATGAATGCAACTGTACCCTTTGATAAAAATGTGATGATGATGGATATCAAATAAGATGATCAAAAGATAGACCAAAGCCATGGTCAAATTGATTGATAGATCAAAATTGATAACACGCCAAAGACACATGACATGAATTGGTTGATATGTAACATTTAACTGACATTGTAAATGCTACAAGATTGAAATTGATTAATAAGGTTTGATCATAATAACACCGACAAACATTGTCAATGTTATTAAAATGGTTGATGATGTTGTGATTTGACATTGAAAGCCTCAACAATGTCAAAGATTGGATGACATGAATGATAGTTTGACCTAGCACTGAGAGTCACGACACTAATAAGGTCAAATTGATAGGTTGATAGGTTTCCAAGGCACTAAAAGCCACAACAATACCTAGGATAGGATAAATGATGATTGATTTGGGATGTTTGATATGTTTTGGGTTGATTAGGATTGATTTTGAGTGATTTCGAGTTGATTTGGGGTGATTTTGAGTCGATTTGATATGATTTCAAGTTAATATGAAATTGATGTGAAAGAGGATACAAATGAAAAAATATGGTCAATCTGGCCAAAAGATCAAAGTTAGTAGAATGAGAAAATGGGACAAATTAATATGAAGAAGTGATGAAATCATAGATGTGAACCATTTTGAGCGTCTACAGTTCCCAACTATCATATTATGGTATAAGAGGTGTTTTTTGTTTCTAACACCTTGCATTTAGCTTGCATATGTGTTCTATATTGATAAATTGACATTCCAAGCCATTTTGCAAAGTCCCATTTTGAGTAGTGCTTAGTTTTACAATTATGCCTATGTGTCAGAAAGTAATAGGAGGGTGGAATTATGAGAGAAGGTACTTTGTGCCATGTCAGATTATGAGATTAGATTTCTAGATATATGAGTATACTTCAAATTTCTATGTGTATGTAAAGGTTTATTTGATGCCCAATGGATAAGGGACTAGTCAACTTAGAGATTGCATGTTCTTTGTTGTTGCATACCTAGGTTATGCTGAGATATCAAAAATTCAATTGAATATCTTTCCCTTTATGTTTAAAGAATTAAAAGAGTTTCCCTCACTTGGTTTATCAGGTTCATGTGCTTTGTCATTCACTATTTCACCCATGAATGCTTATATAAACATAGAATATTGGGGTTTTTATCTATTATTGAGATTCAATTATATGCCTTCATACTGGTACCATATAAAGAATCTAAGGTCCACCTACCTAGGTCTTATAGAGCCTGAAGAAGAAGAAGGAATTATCCTTATAGTTGGCACAAGACTACAGTCAAGTGCATCTATTATAGGAATTTTCTAACCTTAGATGTATTGGTATAGTTTCTTGGTAATTTTCAAAACTGTTAAATCAAGAACCAACAAAATGGTGACTCTATTGGGGAATCTGTGAAATAATTCACTATTAAAAAGACAAGAATCTCTATTTTAAACTTATATATTTCAGTCCTATATTTTATCATGGTTTTTCCCATCTGAGCCACCAACAAAATGGTGGCTCTACTAAGGAATATTGAAAACTGAAGGTGATTCAATACTATTACAAGAAAGGCATGTGTAAAGTTTGTTATCAACAGCAAGGTCATTCTAAAGTTTCATGCTTCCCAGTGATGTTTTATCTAGGACAATAGTAGCTTTGAAGGTTGAAGAAAGATTGCATTCTTACTAGTAATTCCATCATCAACAAGTTCAGCTGAAGGGTGTTTTCAAAGTGCTATAGTGTCAGAGTTAAGAATGAACAAGCATGGTTTATTCTCTACTTTCAAGATTGTAAATATACAAGAGTGGTTTGATTATTTGTGTTTTTCCTACCATTGAAAGACTGGTTTAGATTTTTTCAAGTAGCAAATCTTTTTTTATTTCCCATTTATGAGTGGAGACTCTATCTTTGTACTAGTATATCCTAGTTGATTTCATGTTTTAAAAGTTGAAGGACTTTCAGTTGTAAGCACAGATTTGAAGCTCTCGATAGTTTCTTGGAAAATAAGTTTTTTTTTATTAAAGTTCAGTGTTGTTGTTTCTACTATTAAAAAAAATCTAAATGTTTGAAAGTGAATTGCAATTGTGATTTATTTTTTCCTATTAAAGAAGGTGGCAGCTCTATAATGATTTCACATATGCTGAGGAAGTTCATTCTAGCACTAATGCTAGAATCAATAGAGGAAAGTTTGCATTAGCACTAGAGGTATTTTACTTTTCATGAAAGTTTAATCTTAAAAAATAGTACCCCTATCTAGTGATTTTCAGCACTAGAGAAAGAGGTGAAGTTTTTATGTTAAGATTGATTTAGACATCAAGTCTGAGGTTAGTCTACAATTTTTTGGTAGTTTGAAAACTATGGCTAGTAACATGTTATGTTGAATAAGAAAATATACAATATGATTATTAGTATACTCAAAGGGAAAATGGGAAGTCTTTAGGGTCTAAATGTTCAACAAGTTTATATGAAGTTTAAATCAGCAATCATTATGATGCCCTTACATTCTAGACTAGGAGAATCTTCCCTACCAATTGTTTTCCTAGATATTATACCATTTGATTTAGTTAACTGGCTAGCACCTATAAGGTTAAAAGAGCTTTTACAATTTGAGAGATTCATTAGGGAGATGGAAAGTGATAATGATATAGTTTATACTATGTCTCCTAATGATGATAATACATGTGTTGAAAGTCAAGGTAATCATGAATATAATGAATCCATAAATAATTATAATATGTTTTCTAGGTGTGAAAAGATGGATTCACCTTTTAATGAATCAAAAGATTGCAACCAACATGAAGAAGATGAATATGAAATTGAAAATGAGTCTTGTGATAATGAATGTGAGTTTGAAGAAGTTTGTAACAATAGTAGAGGTAATTATTGCCATGATGAGAATGAGTGTTATAATGATTCTGATATTTCAGATTGTTGTATTAATGTTGCTCTTGTTATAAGTTATTCATATCATATAGATAATAATCATACCCAGGAGAAGATTTTTGAGGAAGTCTTCTTGAGCCTTGATGAGATTTGAGATTTGTTGGCTCGTGACTTTGAGAAATTCTTAAGTACTTCTAATGATTTTTTTTTCCCTCATAGTGTTTCTTCATTTATTCAGGTCACTTCCCCAATGTTTGATGTGGAAAAAGATACAAAATCTAAAAAATCTTTATCAAACTTTGGAGGTGTATATGATAAAACCTCACATGTATCTGCACATGATGACTTGTTAGATGTAGGGGATAAGTTTGAAGGAGAGTTTTCTATTATCTCAATGTTTTCTCATGCTGATGATTTTACTGCAATAAGTATTTAATCCTTTGGGATATGAAGAGGAAAATAACAAAAACAATATTGTTGATTCTAAGTTTACTTTTTATACTGAAAAATCATGTAATAAAACATTTGATGATTTTAATGTTCCCTCTAACTATTGGTTAAATAAAGACAAGGATTATGTTCAGCATTTTTAGAATTGTTTTATAGATTTGGTGACTAACCAAATTTTTCAGCATGAAGAGTTTTTAGAAAATGGTAAATCTAATGTGATGAGTGATATAGTTACAAAGAGGTGGGAATTAGATTTACATACCCTTTATACCCAGATACATAAGGTGAGTTACAAATTGATTCATGTAACTCTTAGAATGAAGTAGAATATCAAACGTTTGTGTTTTTGATTGAAGATGTCCATGAGTTAGTTAGTGATGATCAATTTTAGTTTAATATCAGTAGTTATTATCATGCTAATTCATATTTTCATATTGAGCAAGGTGAAGAAAGTGTTTCTGGTTTTGTATGCACTATGAAAATAGTTTTGTTTCACCTAATCCACTAATAAGAAGATCTAATGTGTGTGGTGAAACTGATGTAATTCAAGGTTTTAGTTTACCTCAAGAAGATGTTAATGAGAATCAGGTATATGATAAAGGTAGGAAGCTTTGAAAACTTTATGGTGGCCTGGGGTCACCATCTTGTACAGTTATAATAGGTTTCATGCTTTCAATTTTTTTTGGAGAAATTTTGAGTGGTCTTCTTCAATCAAAGATCTAATTTCTTAATATGCTCACAAGGGGCATGCATCCCTAGATAGAGCCATTGATGGCACTCAAAATTGCTTTCTCATTTTCAGTGTCCATTCCAAATATTGAGTCACTTTGAGCCCCTATCAATGCTTTCAATGCATGTGTACCCAGTTGTCATATTATGGTAGAAGACATGTTTTATGTTTCTAGCGACTTGCATTTAGCTTGCATATGTGTTCTATATTGATAAATTGACATTCCAAGCCATTCTGCAAAGTCCCATTTTGAGCAATGTTTAGTTTTACAACTATGCCTATGTGTCAAAAAGTGATAGGAGGGTGACATTATGAGAGAAGGCACTTTGTGCCACATCCATGCAGCAAGAGGAGAGTGCTCCATCAGGTTTTTAGGCATATCAGAGAAGGGGCATGATTGGAGGAATTCACAGGTGCAGAGTTTCATGGCAAAGATGATGTGCAAGGGATGTAGGTATTATATCCCACATTGGGGGGATGGGAGAACTTTAGATTATTCATAAACCCAAGCTCTCACAATACCAAATGTCTTGAAAGAAACCTAGCTCTTGGATAGTTTTTGCTCAACCATGGAGGGGCTAGTGTGTGTGGCTAGTTGGCATAAAAATCAACATATTTTGAAAGAAGATGCAAGTGAAAGTATATGCCACATGCCATCTCTAGGTGCCCCATCATGAGGTTGTAAAACCAATGAAGAGGATTTGCAATCTTACAATCATTCGTAGGATTGCCATGAAAAATGTGGAGAGTTGTGATATTATGTTTGGGTCAGGAGATTAGAAGGCTCATTGTAAAGAGGCTTGATGTTATGATCACATCGTGAGATGGGGAGAGATCAAAGATGGTGTGTGATACTATGATGAAGAAATATCATTGTAGGGTCAAAAGTCAGAGACTGAAGCTGTGCTATCATACAATGGTTTTGTAGGATCATGTGAGGGGATAAATGGACCTCTAATCTTATGATTTTTTAAGGTTAGGAGGAGAATTTTAATGGGCTATGATATTACAATCACCCTTAAGGGCTATGATGTTACGACCAGTCGGGAGATCAGGGTGCTAAATTAGAGGCTTGCAATGTAATGAGGTTTGTGATCTTATGATTGATCATAAGGTCATGAGGTTCATTTTGAAGAGATATGATTCCATGAAAAGCCTCTTGTCCTATGATTATAAGTTAAAATTTGGGGGTTTGTGATGTTATGCTAACATCGTATGATCGTGTGGCTCAATACGAAGATGTGGAATTCTATGATTTGGTCAGGAGATTGTAGAGTTGTTTCAAAGGATGTAAGATGCTATGATAAAAGGAGATAAAGGAGCTACCATAGGATCAAAGGCATTTAAAAGATTTCAAATTCAAATGTTTAAAAGGGGACATATAGAGTTGTGGGGCCTGCTTGGGCATTTCAACCAATGGAGAATGGATAGGTGGCAATGGTTGATTGGAAAAATGAATAAAAATAAAAAGTTTAGAGATATTCAACATACAGATGTTGAAAGGATTATAAATTGAATAATATTATATAGTTTTGACTAAATAGTTTTTTTTTTTTTCAATTTATGGTCTATTCATGGTCTAGGAGCCAAAATTTCAAATTGGTCTTAGGGGCACCATTTTTGTCCAAAATGTGTAGTATGATATATCATTGGAACTAGGAAGAAACAAACTACCCATTTTTGCAGTCAAATTTTGTGCAAGTATTTACCAAAAGTAAATACAAGTGGATTGGTGTTTTTGGGGGCTTCTTAGTGAAAAGTGTAGATTTGTTATTGTAAATGAAATTACAATCATATTTTGATTATATTACATCATATTTGACTTCACTAGAAAATTTGAGGATGATTTGATGGTTTTTGAGGGTAGTTGGAAGAAATTATGTTTTTTGCCAGCAGAATAGATGAATTTCATAGAAAAAGAAAATGTGAGTAACTAATTTAGATTTGTGGCTCCATCTTAGATTTGATGTGTATTTGATATTTTCTTATGGAAATATTTTGTTGATTTCTTTTAAGGGATATATCAGATATTTTTGTGGTATCATTTATGGTTTTTGGTTACAGGTAGATGAAGAAGTTCAGTTTCAACAACTTTAGATTGAAGACATTTCTAGGGGGACAGATGTCAATTTCAAATTTCAATTCTGGAAATATCTTCTCTTCTATATATTCTTCCTATCTTCTCTTTGTAAGGGTTACAATTTTTTGGAGATTTTTTGAGGATTGTGAGACCAAATAAGTTCCAGAGTTAGAGAATTTCTTGAGTGTTGTGATACCATTTTCCTTAGTGTTCTTCTATTATGAACAACAATATTGTATTTCTTTTGAAGCATTGTTATATTACATAGGCATTCTTTATGTATTTATGAGTTTTGATATGCATATGATGTATTTGTTTCAAGGAAATTAATGCAAGTGTTTCATTTTTCTTAGTTTCATTATGATTCTCATCTCCTTCTATTATCTACAATGTTTTGTGTTTAAGAACTAAGAGCTTAAACTGAAATGCAATCCCTTAAGGTTTTATGTCAAGATAAACTTTTTGTTGGAACAAAGAAGCCAAGTAAATGCTCATTTACATTGATAGGGTTGTAGGTTACACCAAGAAGATTTCACCATAAGTATAAAAGTTGTTATGAAGTTTGATGTCTGTTTGCAAGTCAACTAGATAGATTAAATTTTTTTTTATACAAGTATACTTCAGATTTTTTTGTTTATGTTAAGGTTTAGTTGATGTCCGATGGATAAGGGACTAGTCAACTTAGAGACTACATGTTCTCTATTGTTCCATACCTGGGTTATGATGAGATATCAAAACTTCAATTGAATATCCTTCCCTTTATGTTTAAAGAATTAAGACCATTTCCCTCACTTGGTTTATTAGGTTCATGTTCTCTATTATTAGTTATTTCATGCATGAATACTTATATAAACATAGAGGATTAAGGGATTTTATCTATTATTGAGATTCAGTTATATGCCTTCACACCGGTACAATATAAAGAATCTAAGGTCCACCTGCCTAGGTCTTACAATGCCTAAAGAAAAGGAAGGAATTATCCTTATAGTTGGGCCAAGACTATAGTCAAGTGCATCCATTATAGGAATTTTATAGCCTTAGATGTATTGGTCTAGTTTCTTGGTTATTTTCAAAACTTTCAAATCAAGATCCAATAAGGGAAGTGGGCTCTTCTTTCATTCATTGTAATTTTTCTACCAACTCCTAATAGGGTTGAGGCTTCTAACAAGGCCTAGTCCTCTAACAAGGACTCAAAACACTATATGTACTTAATAGACTCCTAATAGGGTCAATATTCTTAACATGATCCTATTGTTTAGTGAATCATCTAGTGGGTATCATCCCCACTGGGGTTTTCTCTTAGCAAGGGTTTCCCTAGCTAGCAAATAATGTTATTATGAGTTCTCTATATACATGGTTATATTTACTATTCGACATTGTTTGTTTACTTTCATATGAAAGTTATAAATTAATTAGCAATATTCAATTGTGGAAAAAAATTTGTAATATGTTGATTCACCCCCCTCCCCCTCTCAGTATTATATATTTCTAACACCCTTGATTGCTTCATCATCTTCATCTAAATTTCTTTTTAGACATATGTCTTCAATTATTTCTTCAATGTAGATATTTTCATTCATTTGTACTATAAGATCTTTCCTTATTTTCAATTATTAAGAGAGTTGCTCCTTTTCTTTCTTGAGTTGTCTAATGGGTAATTCTAGGTTCAAGTTTTCATTGTTAGTAGCCTTATCTAGCTTGTATACCTCAATTCCCTCTAATCTTTTCTCAAGCTATTAAACTTGTGATGTTAGAACCAAAAGCTCTGATACCAAATATTGGAAATATAAGGTAGGCTAAGTTACTAAGACAAGAGGGGTGAATTAGGAACTAAAAAAACTTAATCTTACTTCACCAATTAATCCTTCATATCATAGTTTGATCTAATTGCATGCATGAGAGAATCAAATAAATAAAACATTCATAATACTTTGACATAAGATATGGTGACCTAGAAGCCTTCTAACTAGAAAGTAAAACTAGGGTTGGGATGATACCTATAAGCTTTAGTACTATAGTATAAAGCTAACCTAGTAAGGCTTACAATTGACCACTTTTGGTGATCTGTCCTATTAGGAGTAATAAGGAATGTGAGGTCTACCTTGTTAAAGTATTTAGAAATGTACAGTGAAGTATGCACTCAATTAATAGATTTAGAAAAAGACTATTAAGTCTACCCTGCTAAAGGATTTGACTGATGTACCTATTAGGATGAAGTAGTGGCTGATCTTTGATCTGCAACTCTAATTTACTAAATCAGATCCCTTGTATTACAATGATCACCTAAATATGATAGATAAATATCTATTGTCCCTCATACTCTCTATAGCCTTCTTCAATTTGTACTCCTACTCATCATATTCTTCTTCAGATACTTATTTGGATATGATATAATACATTACATATATACCAATCCAAATCATAACCTTCTAGAGTTGGCTACAATACCAATTTCATCATAATTCACAAAGTCTACCCAATTTCTATAACTTGGGTTTTGAATAAAAACTTAGTCATGTTCTGATACATGGAAAACACTTTTAATGCTCAACAAACTTTGTCACTTGATTGAATTTGAATCTCGTTTCATATTAATCACTTTCAAGTAGCTTGAACTTGATCAACACTATGTGACTCAATGAACATTAAGAAACTCAGTAGTTGCTAAATCACTCAGTTGACACTAAATGACTTGGTCAACAATACATTCACATTATTAACACTATGAGCTTCATATATATAGTAGAACTTGGTTAACATACTAGAGCTTGGTTAACACTACGATCTTCTTCACTTCCACTGAATAGCTTGATAGCCTCTGCTATGCTTGGTTTGCACTATACATTTTCTTTGAAGCACGATAACAATTGTGTAGCTTGGAAAACACTATAAACTAACTTAGGTGCTCGGTAGATATTGTATTCCGGCTACTTTGCTCAAGAACAACTAAATCACTTAGTTACCACTACTAAATGAATGATAAGCTTTATAGCAACTATAGAGCTTGTTGAAAGCATGAATGCTAATGATACTTCTATGGGGGATTATTTTAGAAACATGATTAGATAATTATCATAATGATATGTTACATTGATGATTGTGTTTGTCATTGATGTTAGCATAGTATTTTTCTATGGTATCTGATAGAAGAACAATGGTAAAGATCAAATTGGTATGTACAGATTGTTGATTACTTTCACTAGTGAGGTTAAAGGGAGATTATACTAAATGTCTAGTATATTTAGCTAACCTCAAAATCATAAGATATTAAGTTTGGAAGAAGTTATGTAAGTTTTAGTGAAGATTGTTCTGAGATAGAGTTTATAAAAGCTTGTTCTAGTAAACTTGTTATATCTCTTAGTAGATTTGTTATTCTAAGAAACCAAAGATAAAGATGTGAAGAAGACACATTGGAGATGATGTGGCTAAGATTTCTCATCATAATATTACAAGTACAAAAAGTTATTTGAGTTACAAGGAAAAAGATTAATGTTATTGTTAAGTGTAATGTTTTCTTAATATGGCCCTATAATAATTAATTGAGAAGGTGTAATAGCCAACTCAAGGAATTGTTTTATAGATTTGATATAGAGGAAGTAGATTTTTCTTTATCATTTGTGGTGAAATGCAAATGATTGTAAGAAACACAAAGAGCAAAATGTGAAGTTAAGTAGAGTAGAGCGAAGGTGAAGGAAACTTTGTTGCCCAGGTTTTATTGTGTGATCCAAAGTTTGATACTTGGATTTGAGGTTCATGACCTAGTCTACAAGGCCTGACAGTGATTGGTCTAATTGATAGGAGTAAGGAAAGAAGTTAAAGTATAGTATAGATAATTATTCTATGAGAAATAGTTGAGAGATCAGTTGGATGGTGAGTTCAGTGGTCTTTCCATAAAAACTATTTGGATAGTGGATCCTTCTATCTTCCATAACTCCTAATAAGGTTGGCATAGCTCCTAATAGGGTTGGAATCTCCTAATAGGGACTCATATATACTAAATGTTGTAATAGACTCCTAACAGGGTCCATTCTCTAACAAGGAATATTTATATTAGTGCATCATCTTGTGGGCATCATTCCCACTAGGGTTTTCCCTCTAATCAAGGGTTTCCCTAGTTAACATGTCTGATGTAATTATATATGTGCATCTTGTTATGGTTTCTTATTAATTTGATTGAGATCATTTAAGGTTGATAAATGTTTTAATTATTGGATAATTAATTCACCCCACACCCCCACCCCCTCCCCCCCCAATTATCTTCATGGACTATTGTCTGTAACAGAGCTTAGTGGCAATGTAACCATTTAATTAAGTGTTGAGTCACTGATAGAAAAATTTACCTTAATGTCAACATATGTGGCATGTAATATGATTAATCTATGTGATCTTGGTGAATAATCTAATCTAGAAGACTTTGACATTGATGCTAGTAGTTATATATATATATATATATATATATATATATATATATATATATATATATATATATATATATATATATATATATATATATATATATATATATATATATATATATATATCAATTGCTTCATCAGCAAGTATTTTCAGATGATGATGATAAAAATGAGGAGAAGACGTGCAATATGATATTAAATGTTGAACATATAAATTTGAGGAAGCCATCCAATGAAGAAATTGATAGAATAAATGTTGAGATTGTGGCCCAACTTCATAGTACATATAATCTTTCAGAAATAGAGTAGTGAATAATACTACAAAGAAAACATTTGATATCTTCATCAAGGACATAACTCATAAAATGGATGATGGAAGTAAAGAGGGTAACCTAGTGATAGTCAAGATAAAATAAAGTAAGAGTAAGAAGTGGGAACGAAAAAAAAAAGTGTAGTTCCAAGGTGTAGATATAGTTAAGATCAACATGCAAGAAAAAAGTCAAGTCCCGATGTCACCAAACAAGTGGAACAAACTATTCTTTAAGTACAAGAATCTAAAGGTAATTCACTAAATCCCATTACATGTGACCCTGTAGATATAATGTCTATGTTATCAAAAATCACTATAAAAGTCCCATTATCTGAGATGTTTAGGATAGAAGAACGCATGAGTAAAGCTCCTTCTTGGCTAAGAGGAATTTAGAATAGTGATGTTGAAAGAGAGTTATCAGCAACATAAGAAATACCATTTAACATAAAAGGGAAATTATTTTGATTAATGCATTGATTATTAGCAAAAGCAAGGTATGAACCAAAAACATATAGATCATATAGCTGATCAGTGCCTTATAAATTGAAAAATTCCACAAATCACAAGCATACATCCTTGGAAATTATTGATACATCTCATATATCAAGTATTCTAGATCTATCCATTCACCTTGTGAATTTGACATCTACATTAAGATTGGACATCATACTCAACCTATCCTTTTGTCCAATCTACAACTCTAAAAAATATATCAAGCATTTACTTGGCTCTTTGTTTCAACAACAAAACACATTGAGACATACAACTTTAAGGATTTGGAACTAGGTTTAAAATCTTTGTTTAGAAACCACAGAACATTATAGACAACATAGATAGGAAACAAGAAATCAGACTAACAATAAAACTCAATTTCTACATTTTATTAATTTCTTTGAAACAAATACATAAATGATGTATGGAATAACTCATGAAATGACTAAATAGATCATAACTATCTATATTAAATCCATTTATTTGTTGGAATTCTTTAGAATAACTTGTTGGGGGGGGGGGGGGGGGGGGGGTGTTGGGTAAATTAGTTATTCAAGGTCTAGATGTACAAATAAAAATTTTCATATCTTAGTGAACCTATATCCATAAAACATATTCATCATAAATGCATCCATTAGATCATATAATCACTTAAACTTGTAGGTTATTGGCAAACCCACTTTGCAAAAATGTAAGCATGAAACATAATAGATTCAATAACATATTTGACACAATGATTTTATGTGGAAACCCAATTTCAAAAAAACTACCAGTAACATGCTACTCATTCTCACTCTTCTAAAGTGATGCCCTATGAAAGGCCAACCCTATTAAAGGTTACAATGCACACTATTACATGTGACCTAGTTAGAGGATTTCAATCACCTTGTTATAAGTGAGCCTTTTTAGAGGAATTTAGATCATTTACTTGGAATGTCATCTGGTTAAAGGATTTACAAATGACTATTAGGTCAACATTAATCCAAAGGATTTATCCTAGACTAGTACAATGATTAGAAAGTAATAGTAAGGCTTGATCTGATAACAACTTACAACACACTTGTAGATTATAGATCTCTATTATAGTGCTCCATTTTGCTTGGATTTCACATACTTAAGCTCTAATAGTTTGTTCGTGCTTCAAGCATCCATACCATTAAGCTTTCTTGCTTTGCTTTCCAATAGAAATTTCTTCTCTTTGGTCACTAAATGAAGCAATACCTTAGACTCATTGTCTTCCTTATGTTCTCACACATGATAACCTTTTCTTTTGACCATCCATATCTATAAATAGGATTAGGTAGGATTAGGTAGGATTCAATGAATCTAACCATCTTTTCATTTTATTCCCTTCAAAAAACTTCTCATTTAATCCTCTTTGAATTTGCCTCAAAATGGTTCATCTTGAATTTTGTGCCACCAACTCATCAAGCTTATCTTCTACACAGTTTACACAATCTAAGAAATCAAAATTGTTGGATTAGATTCATCGAATTCATTATCTTTCTCATAATGTTGTCACTTGGAATTGACTTGCTTCTGATGCTTGCAAAAAATTACATTATTCAACATCCACTATCAAATCACTCAGCACAAACTAAAGTTTACTATTGCTCAGCATCAAATAAACTTTACTTAGCTTAGACTGTATCACTTGACATACACTAAAATTTGACATTTCTTGACTCTAACTAATTTTCTACTTAGCTTACACTAACATTTCTCAACACCTACTATATAGATTGTTAAGCTTTGTAGACTCAGTTCATTTTACTTGTTCTTCTAAACTTAATCAGTGTATCCATCATTTGCAACCTTAAGTAGATAGTTAATGCACTATAACATCACTATCTTAACTAATCTTTGTATTCCTTTTCCATTTCATAACTCAACCTTTCCTCTAGGTTCTATTGTTACCTCATTTGATCAAATCATCTTCATCAATCAAACAAATGATAGTAATCAAATCATCTAAGTAGTTGTCTTAAAAGAAAGTAGTAGGTTTGACATTAGTGACAAAACAATAATTAAGAGAGATTCTCATACTTGTATCAATCTATTTTCAACAATCTCCCTTTTTTGAATTGATGGAAAACCAAACTTAATCAGTACAACCAACAATAATGCCAAAAAGAAAATAACTCCTTGTATTGAAATCTCTCCTTCTATCAAAAACTTTCAGCTTTTGAATAGGTTACAAAATTATGTTTTGATCAACAAATAATCAACTCATCCTTATGCCTCCCTTTGGATCACTTCTTATATCTCCCTTAGCACTATCTTCCTCTGAGTAGATATTCCATGTTTCTTCTATCTGTAACTTCTATAATCTCCCTCTTTAGATTGTTGGATTTCTCCCTTTATTTATACCCTTCTTTTTCTTTATCCCTCTTTGACAACAATGCCAAAGACTTTTCATCCTAATATGCATATATAAACATTTTTAGTTTCTCCCTCTATCACCTAGCTTGTGACTAATTTGTAGCTCCAAATCTTTGAATACTTTAGGCAACTCCTAAAGTAAAATCCATGACATCAATGTGTAACATATGTCAATCATCATGTTTAATGTAGGGCACTTCTCATGCTTCTTAAATAGCCTTGGATAGGGGTACCACCCCTAGTTTAGCTCTTAGATACTTATGAGCATCCTTAGGCAATGCTTTTGTGAAGTATCATCTATTTTCTCTTTTGTGTTAACATATTCCATCTTCACCTCTTTATCTTGAACCAACTCTCTCAAGTAATGTTACTTGATTTCAATGTGCTTAGTATTTTTATGCATCCTAGGATTCTTTGATATATTTTATATCACTTGTGTTACCAAAATAAAGTATCATAGGGTTAGTGATTTCCTTCTTCATACATTTTAGTAGAAATTTGATCCATACAATGTTTGTACAATATATTGTAGCAACTGTTAGAAATAGGAAATATTGAGAGTGGTGGGGGGTGAATTAGTAATTCACAAACTTTAGTCACTAGCTAAATATTATTTATTAATTTTATCCATACATAAGAAATTAATAAAGTAATGTTGAATAGTAATAGTAACCATGCACAAAGATAACTCATAACACCATATTTTGTTAACTAGGGAAATCTTGGCCAAGGGAAAACCCTGGTGGGGATGATACCCACTAGATAATATACTAATATATATGTTCTTTATTAGAGGATATATCCTATTATGAGTTAATGAGAAAATTTAGTAGAGTCCTTGTTAGGAGATTCCAACACTATTAGGAGTTGTAGTATAGTAGATGCAAGATAAGCCCATTGCCCAAACATGCACTTCCAATTACAAGAAGAGGTCACTGCCCAAACAAGTAAGTAGACTTCTCATATATAGGTATTGTAACTTCTTTCATGGCTGATCTTTGACCTTCATCTTGATCTTGGAGCACAAAAATAGCTTCTCAAACTTCACATATATTGCTTTCATAGAAATTTTGCATATCACAATACTTCACATCACTTACACAATTACACAACTTACATACTTGAATTCACAAGATGTCCTTTGCATAAATACCATGCCTTTACATAAATTTTTACTAGGTCAACTAAGAACATAATATAGTTTTCCAACTTAGAGTAAACATCTAGGATGTGGGCCCTAATTGGTCAAGTAATTATTTTGTAAACACAATAATTCCTTTCTTTTAATTTTGCTATCTTATTTCACTAGCAAAACATGAATATCTCTTATCTGTACAGTCCATACTAATGTTTTAGGTTATACATGTCATCATCAACATGTATACTATCTCCATCTAACTTCTCTAGTCATAATATGATGTCAGTAACAAGTTACAAACAAAATAATAACCTTATGTAAACCAAATTCATATTTAGATAATTTTTTGAGTACCAAAAGTTAAGTATCTTTACTTCAGAGGTTTCCTAAAAGCATGTACATCATGTATTTCCATAAATTAAAACAATTACATATCTTCATTAGCCAATTGTTAACAGTCTCCCCCTTTGGCATTGATGGCAATAGAATAGAGAAAATTGGCTAAGTAATAAAAACTTGTCAAAAACAATACAATAACATTACATTAATTATTTATTACAACTTTTCTAGCTTACATATGCTCCCCCTTACAATATGATTTCATACCTTACAATTTTATCTTCTCATTTTTATAATATTTACAATTTTCTTATGCATTTTCTCCCCCTTTGACATCAATGACAAAGGTCAGAATGTAAAAAATTGTCAAACTGTTGTCAAAAATTCTGTGAACATATACCTTAAACTAATAGTATCTTCATAAAATTATCAAAACTTGCCTTAAGATTTTTTATACCTTTTATCCTTGTATCCTTGGTTGATTCAACAAAGTTGAGAATTGCACATAGGGCATATGATGCAATCTCAACTGCATTAAGATAAGAATATAAAAAGTTAGAATAAGTGTCCTTGGCTTTGAAAAACTCCTCCAACTATCTCTCAAAAAAAGATATGTTTAGAGCAATAGACTCTCTAAAATAAAAAAATATATTCAAATTTTTTTCTTTTTGAAGTTCCAATTTCCTAATATCACCATGAATATCAACCACTTGTCCTTCAAAGTCATCAACTTTACTAGAAGAATGTCGTATCTGGCTAGATAGATCCTATAGCTCACTCATATTACCTTTAATATATCTATCAAGATCCTTGGTTAACTTATGAGCTAATGTACACTTGATGTATAGTGCATTTCCATCCTATGGACATTTTTGAAGTTCCTTGATACAAGTATCAAGACTTATCAAATCATTCTTGATGTTCTGACAAATAGTGCTAAACAAGTTAGGATCATGTGAAATCTATGCCTTAGATTCTACAACATTCAACAAATTTTTAAATTCCTCATCAAAATATTTTGGCACTACTTCTGCCCTTTGTTTAGGATCTACTTTTATATGTTGGACTACTAGAGTACTATGTAATCTGTCAATAACCTCCATCAAGGTTATCTCTAGGCTCTTCACTTTTCTATTCTTCTCAAAAAATTTTGACAAAGATGAGATCAAGTTAGTTTGATCATCATCATTAGTTGTTAGGCTAGAAATTGAAAGTGTAGTAGATGAACTAGAAGGTTTAGATTCATCTTCCCTTTTCTTCTTATCAACTGCCTCGTTCACTCTTCTTTCTTCTTCCACTTTCTCTTCTCTTTCTTTCTCTTCTATTCTCTTCTTCTTATCTTCCTCTAATTTCCTCTTCTTTTCTTCCTCATCTCTTCTCTTCATTTCTTTTTCAAGTGATTTCTACTTGACTTCTTTTATTTTCCTCTTTTGTTGTTCTAATAGTCTTTTCTCCTCTTCAATTTGCTTCAATTGATCTTCAATATCCTCGATATGAGATTGAGGCTGTTATGAACTCTCAAAAGAGTTCGTATCATCAATGTTAATGGTAACATTGGTCTCATCAATCTACATTGTGTCACCAATTACTAACACTTATGATGCTCTAAGTACTAGTGAAGATGCTTCCTTAGACTCGATCATCATTTGACTTATGACTATCACTATTTCACTTCTTATTTTGTCCTTCTCATACACCATAGAAAGAAATGGTCTTACTTTTTTTCTAAGTAAGGTGCCAAATCATTCAACAATCTCTTTATTTATTCTTCGTCATCAGTCTTGCATATAGTCCTTAACATAGACTTATGAAGATCTAAGTCTTTTTCTTGAGTTGGTGCCTTCTTCTCAATAAGTCTGTCATAGACCTTTTGATTTATCGTGCCTTCAATATCTTTATGTTTTAGATTATTAGCTATTACATATCTCAAGGTAGAGATATCAATCTAATCTTTTTCAATATCATTATACAAGTCATAAAATTTATTCATCTAAAAAAAATTCCCTTCATTAACAATGGCTGATTTAATCTTCTCTATCTTTGGCTTCTTAGGTTGCTGAGATTTTCTTTCTAACTGTTTAGAAGTAGTAACCTTCTTTGCCTATTTAGCTTCTTTTTCTTGTTCTTCTTCTTCACTAGATTCAACAATTGTCAATAATGTATTTTGTCTCTTTCCTGGTCCAGTTGGTTTTTGCTTGACCCTTTTTGTCTTGGTGGTCATAGCTTCCACTAAGCTTTTTGATTTCCTCTTCAACTTACTTGGTTGTGCATTTGACATTGCTACATAAGGAATGCTCTATTCTAAAGATGTCTCTACAATACACAATGACAAAGGTTACACATATGTTATACATCTTAGATGTTATCAAGGTAGAGATATCAATCTAATCTTTTTCAATATCATTATACAAGTCATAAAATTTATTCATCTAAACACAATTCCCTTCATTAGCAATGGCTGATTTAATCTTCTATATCTTTGGCTTCTAGGGTTGCCAAGCTTTTCTTGCTAACTATTTAGAAGTAGTAACCTTCTTTGCTTATTTAGCTTCTTTTTCGTGTTCTTCTTCTTCACTAGATTCAACAATTGTCAATAATGTTTTTTGTCTCTTTCCTGGTCTAGTTGGTTGTTGCTTGACCCTTTTTTTCTTGGTGATCATAGCTTCCACTAAACTTTTTGATTTCCTCTTCAACTTACTTGGTTGTGCATTTGACATTGTTGCATTAGGAATGCTTTATTCTAAAGATGTCTCTACAATACATAATGGCAAAGGTTACACATATGTTATACCTTGTTTCATTGTATGTCTAACTACTTGTGACTCACTTTTAGTCATATCGGCCTTTGATAAAGCTTTCTTCATTATTTTTTCTATCTTCTTGTGAGATGCTTTCTCTAAAGATGCCTAATGAGCTAATTGGGTAATCTCATTATAAATTCCAAATCTATACTCAACTTGGTCCTTCTTAGAGTTCAACAATAAATCAATGTATCCAACTACTATATCATCACTTATCTCATAACCTAAGGGATCAAGGAATGTTTCCTGAGGTTCTACTACTTGAATATAAGTAAAATCTATATGAATCATAACACATATATCTTATTTAAATCTTTGTACAATTGTATGTGCAATTCTAAATCTTTGTCTAATCTCATTCTGAAATGTTTTCATTATCAAATTCCCACTATCCAAGATTTTATCTATTGAATGTCTTCTACATACATTTGTGATATTCTCCATTGTACACCTCTTACTGCTCATAATATCTATGACTAACAAATATAGAAATCTCTTAAGTACATGAAAAAATAAATGATTGATCAGTGACTAAAATCTAAACACAACATTCTTAGTACTTTTGATTTTCTCTAGGTTCTCAAGAAGTTGCATTTTTAGAATTTCACTAAGAATAACTTGTTCATTCTCAAAAAATATCTTGTAGGTTGCATAGATGAATCTAACTGACAATTCATCAATCTTGGAACTTGTACATATAGAGTAGGAAATGATTCTACTCAAGAATTTTACATCATCTTGTTTAATGGTGTTGATCACCATGGCCTTTCCATTATAAACTTCTTTTGTTTAGCTCTCAACCTTTTTCTTAACAAGTTTCTCACCTAACTACCTTGTTTGCTAAGACTAGTTACCTCATGTATAAGGTCAGCTGAAATATCAACTACATTATCTTCCATGCATAGTTTTCCATCATGAATTCTACTTAGTATGATCTGTGTCCACTCATTTGCATCCAATTCTTAGTAGAAATGATATTTGAAAAGATCTAGTTCCTTCAAATGTTCAAATCTAGGCTTCATAGTCATATCATGGTTAAAGACTAGTTCCATATCCTTCTTTATATACTTTCTCCCAATAGATTCAAACTTGTTGTTAAGATAACTTGCTACATCTTCCAAATATACTACATTGTTCAACATAATGGATAATGTTGAATTAGGGTTTTCTTCTATAGGTTTCATGAAAAAAACCTTCAATTTTGGTCTCTCCTCATTTTCAACATTGTGAATTACAAAAATATCCATGGTTCTATCAAATATAAACTTTATTGAATGAATGCTATGAATAAATGATAAAATACCTTTTCTTGAAAATAGGGTTTACTTAAAAATAGCCTTATCAAGTTGCTTCTAAGTGCTCTACACTTTAGATGTAATTGCAATGAAGTGGTAATCAAGTATGTACTCCATTTTATTTATCCAAATAAATTTTTTGTTAATTACATACTTTCCAAATACAAAAAAAAACTATCAATTACATTTTGAAATCAAATATCTACTCAAGATCTTCTATCTGATCTTCAAATGCTACCCAAGGTTTACCATAGCCTCCTTCCATCATGACAATGCTCAATAAAAATTTGTTGCACAAAATTCTTTATAAAACATAGTTTTCATCTTCTACTACAAAATTGACTTTCTATGTAATAACAATAACTCTTAATTCCTTCATAACTAGTTCAGATAAGCTCCAAATTTTAACCAAGCTTGGATACAGTCTAAAACTATCTTGACACAGCTTTTCCCAAATTCATTACCCATAATTCAATCTCTGAGTGAACTTTCAAATTCTCATTTTGTGAACAAGCTTAATTCAACTTAGCTGAATCAAAATTGATTAATGACTTTGATCTTCTTGTCTCATCATCTTCTAACTTTTCTTTTGAGATGTCTAATCCTTTTACAAATACCTCATTGAGTTATTCTTGAAATTCACTAACTACATTTCATTTTTCCTCATTGTCTTTCTTTGTTCCAAAGTTCCTCTCATGGTTCCTTCTATCATTTCCAATGTTTCTTCTATCATTCCTTTTGTTTCTAAAGTTTATTCCATTGTTTCTTCTATCTCTAAAGTTTTTGTCCTTTCTACAATACTTTGTTGTATGTCTAAAGTTGTTGCACAACTAACATATTGGAGTTCTACTTCTAGGATTATGTTGATCATTAGGTGCATGATAATTGCAAGCTATGTGTCCAAATTTTTTACACTTATAACACATGATCTCTCTTCTTTCATAAGGTCTTCCTTCTCTCGATGTCCTTTCATTAGATCTTCTATCTATAGGGTTAGTATTTCTAGTCATTCTTCTATTCCTTCTATCATTATCATATTTAGGTTTCCCACAATCAATTTCTTTATGACCCATACCATGGAAATTATGACAATAAAAATACTTAACATGATTAAATGACTTATTTGTACAATCTCTTTTCATATGACCTATTTCATTACATGAAAAACACTTACCTCTAAATTCATACCTAGTTTCCTTAGAAGATTCCACTTTTTTTGGTTCATCCAAAATCTTAACTTTCTTGTCTTGTCCAACTTCTTTAGGTTTATTAGACGATTGACTAGATTCAATCTTATCATTAGCTTTATCATTTTCTTTCAAATCTGATCTATTTTCAAGTTTCTTTGCAGACATGTTAAATAGATAACTAAGACTAGTCTTATCATAGGCAAGTCTCTATATTGACATAGAATCATCAATCTTTTTTCTACTAGAATAAAGCCTCTCAAGTTGCTTCTTACATTGAGTTAGTTCATCTTTAACAATAGTGTTTTACTTATGAAGCTCTTCATGATCTTCTTTCAATGTTTCAAATGTAGATGTCTTCTTCACTAGACTTGCTCTAAGATCTGTATTCTCAATCTTCAAATCATATTCAACTTTACTAAGATCATTCTTCAATGTCAACTTCAGATTGCTAATCTACAATTCATGCTTCAAGATCTTGTACTCTATCTTTAGCTTTGAATAATCATCATCACTAGTTTTAGATTTAGTAGATTCAGGCTTGGATTTGAGATGTTCAATCTTGTCCTTCAATTGTCCAATATATGCTTTGGAATCTTCATATCTATCCTTTAGCTTATCTCTTTCTTTAGTAAGGAGATCAATTTATTCAAGTGCTTATTCAGGGTTCTTCATCAACTGTTCCATATCCATAGTGATCTTACTCAACCTATTAAGCCTCTTCTGAGTAACTATGCTATGATACCAATTGTTAAAAATAGAAATTACTGGGGGGGGGTGAATCAATAATTCACAAACTTTAGTCTCCAAATAAATATTATTTATTACTTTGAACAAAACATAAGAAAGTAATAATGTAATTAAACATCAACAATAACCATGCACAAAGATAACTCATAACACCATATTTTTTTAACTAGGGAAACCCTTGCCAAAGGAAAGCCTCAGTGGGGATGATACCCACTAGATAATATATTGATATATATATTCCTTGTTAGAGGATGGACCTTATTAGTATTCAATGAGAAAATTTAGTATAGAGAGTCCTTGTTAGGAGACTTTGAATCCATGTTAGAAGATTTCAATCTTATTAGGAGTTGTAGTTTAATAGATGCAAGATGAGCCCACTACCCAAACAAGCAATTAGACTTCTGATATAAAGGTATTGTAACCTATTTCTTGTTTGATCTTTGACCTTTAGCTCAATATTAGATCACAAAAATAGCTTCTCAAACCTCACATATATTGCTTTCACAAAAAGTTCACATATCACAATACTTCTCATCACCTATACAACTTACACACTTGAATTCACAAGATGTCCTTTGCATAAATACCATTTCTTTACACAAATTGCTGCTAGGTTAGCTAAGATCATAATATACTTTTCCAACTTAGAGTAAACATCTAGGATGTTGACCCTAATTGGTCAAGTAAATATTTTGTAAACAAAATAATTCATTTCCTTTAATTATGTTGTCCTATTTCACTGGTAAAACTTGAATGTCTCTTATCTATATAGTTTGTACTAATTTCTAAGGTTATACAAGTCATTGTCAACATGTATACTATCTCCATCTAACTTCACTAGTCATAATATGACATTAGTAACAAGTTACATATAAAAAAAACACTGTTGTAAACCAAATTCATATTTAGACAATTTTCTGAGTACCAAAAGCTAAGTATCTTTATTTTCAAGGTTTCTTGTTAGCATGTATATCATGTGTTACCATAAATGACAAAAATTACATATCCTCACTAGCCAATTGTCAACAACAACAACATATTCAACTTCAATAGTAGATTGAGATATGCAATTTTGTTTCTTGCTACTCCATGTAACCAACCTTTTTCTTAAGAAAAATGCTCTTCCACTAGTTCTCTTTCTATCACCAATATTTCTAGCCTAATTAGCATTACTATAAGCTCTCAATTCAAATTTCTAATTTTTCTTATAGTATAGACCATAGTCTTCTGTTCCTTTCAGATATCTCATTATTCTCTTAACAACCATCAAATTATTCTCCTTGGAATTAGTAGAGAATTATGCAACCATCCCAATAGTTAATGAAATATTAGGTCTACTATGTACTGCATATAATAATTTTCCAATCATAGACCTATAAAATGTTTGATTCAGCTTAGCTGAATCATCATTGTTTGACAATTTATGTCTTGACACCATAGGTTTGCTTATTGTTATCCAAAAGTTTTTAGTATCTCCTTTACATATTTTTACTGAGTGATGTATATACCATATTTCATCTGATGTACTTGCAAACCAACAAAGAACTATATTTGTCCAAACATAGACATCTCAAAAATTTTCTTCATTTCATTTACAAAAGCTTTACATAAAGTATCTTGATCTCCAAATATGATATCATCAACAAAAATTTTAGATAGCAGAATACCTTTTACTTTCTCTATCTTCAAGTATAGATTGTAGTTATCACTAGTCCTCTCAAATCCAATCTTCAAAAGATAATTATGAAGCCTTTCAAACCATGCTCTCGGTGCTTGTTTCAAACCCTATCAATCTTTATGTAGTCTACATACCATGCTTTTGTTTTTAGCATCAATAAATCCTTCTAGCTAGTCTATATAAATCTATTCTTCCAATTTACCATTTAGAAATGCATATTTAACATCCATTTGATAAACTTTGAATCCTTTGTATGGAGAGTAAGCAAGAAGAGTTCTTACTCCTTTTAATCATTCAATAAGAGAAATTTTTTCTCCATAGTCTATCCCATCTTCTTGTGCATATCCTTTGCAAACTAATCTTGCCTTGTTCCTTATGACTTCACCATTTTCATCTGACTTGTTTCTATACACCCACTTGGTGCCAATCACATTGTTATGTAGGATTAGGTAGGATTCAATGAATATACCCATCTTTTCATTTTATTCCATTCTAGAAACTTCTCCTTCAATCCTCTTTGAATTCACCTTAGATTGGTTCATCTTGAATTCTATGCCACCAGCTCATCAAGCTTATCTTCCACATGGTTCACATAACCCAAGAAATCAAACTTGTCAGCTCAAATTCATTGAATTCACAATCTTTCTCATAATTTTGTCACTTGGTATTAACTTGCTTCTAATGGTCGACACAAAGTATGTTGCTTGACATCCACTATCAAATCAATCGGCATGAACTAAAGTTTATTAGTGCTCAACATCAACTAAACTTTACTTGGCTTACACTATATCTCTTAGCATACACTAAAATTTGACTTTTCTTGGCTCCAACTAATTTTCTACTCATCTTACACTAACTTTCCTTGGCACCTACTATGCAAATTGTTAAGCTTGGTAGACTCAATTCATTTTACTTGTTCTTCTGAACTTAATTAGTCTATCCATCCTTTGCAACCTTAAGTAGATAATCAATGCACTATAACATCACTATCTTAATAGATCTTTGTACTCCATTTCCATATCATAACTCAACCTTTCTACTAAGTGCTATTGTTACCTCATTTGATCAAATCCTCTTCATCAATCAAACAAATGATAGTACTCAAATCATCTAAGCAATTGTCTTACGAGAAAGTAGTAGGTTTGACATTAGTAACAAAAAAATATTGAAACACATTCTCATACTTATATCAATATTTTTTCAACATATTGAGCTATTTCATGAGTTATTTCATTCATCATTTATGTATTTGTTTCAAAGAAATGAACAAAATACAGCAATTAAGTTTTATCTTTAGTCTAATTTCTTGTCTCCTATCTATGTTGTCTATAATGTTTTGTTGTTGGAACATAGATCCAAGTAAATTTTTGATATATAACTCATAAAATGGATGATGGAAGTAAAGAGGGTAACCCAGTGATAGTCAAGATTAAAGAAAGTAAGCATAAGAAGTTTGAACCAAAAAAGAAGGTATATTTCCAAGGTGTAGATATAGTGAATATCAACATGCCAGAAAGGAAGTCAAGTCTTGACATCATCAAACAAGTGTAACAACCCATTCTTCAAGTAAAAGCATCCAAAGGTAATTTTCTAAAACCTATTACATATAATCATGTAGATATGATTTCTATGTTATCACAAATCACTATCAAAGTACCATTATCTAAGATGTTTAGGGTAGAAGATCATAAGAATAAGGATCTTTCTTGGCTAAGAGAAATTGGGAATAGTAATGTTATTAAAAGGGAGTTATCAATAGGGAAAGAAATACCATTTAACATAAAAGGGAAATGACTTCAATTAATGGGTTTTATTATCAGAAAAATCAAGGTGTGAACAACAAACATATAGATCTTATAGCTGATCAGTCCCTTATCCATTGGAAAATTCCACAAATCACAAACATACATCCTTGGAAATCATTGATAAATCTCATATATCAAGACTTCTAGATCTATCTATTGACCTTGTAAATCAGGCATCTACATTAAGACTAAACCTCATACTCAACCTATCATTCTTTGAAATCTGCAACCCTATCAAATATATCAAGAATTTACTTGGCTCTTTGTTTCAACAGCAAAACTTGAGACATACAACTTTAAGGAGTTAAAATTGGGTTTAAATTCTTTGTTCAAAAACCACAAAAAATTACAAACAACATAGATAAGAGACAAGAAATCAGAATGAAGATAAAACTCAATCGCTGCATTTTATTCATTTCTTTGAAACAAATACATAAAGGATTTATGGAATAACTCATGAAACAACTGAATAGATTAGAACTATCTAAATTAAGTCCATTAATTTTGTTCAAATATAGAGAGAAATATTGGACATGAATGGTGGGATCACAACTAGAGCTCTGGTCAATACTCTAAACCATCAACCACCCTAGAGAAAGAGAAGAGAAGAGATTATAAAGAATGGAAGAAATCTCAAATCTTCTATGATGCTATTCTTATTTATGCTTCTGGTGAGATTATGTGTAATTTTATCAGCATCAACATTTTAGATCATACTTAATGATCCATCATCAGGATGAGAGAGCTAAGAAAAACATCTTGATGATGAATCATTGAGTATGATTTGAAATGTTGATGCTAATAAACTTACACACAATCTCATCAAAAGCATAAATAAAAATAGCATGTATTGTAAAAATTTGTTACAATTAATTCTATGATGCTATCATTTTTCCACTTGAAAAACTTCCACCTGTTGCTGAAAATTTTATCTCTACTCTCTTCTTGTAACTAAAAAATAGATCTTATCCTTATTGCTAAAGAATGCTTGAAATATCTTCAGAATGATGGATAACATAATTTATTGCAAAAGATACTAGATCTACTACTAAAACACATGCCAAATGGTTTTAGAGGTAAAATAATACTTTCAAAAACATTATCCCCCAAATCTAGAGCTAACAAACTCCCTTGTCTACTCTCTAACTAATTTTGATGCTTCATCATGAAAACACTCATTCTACTAAGAATGCCCTAAAATTTACCAAACTATGTATAACTTATTCCACTGATGACCTATACACATTCTAACTATAGATTTCAAAAACTTATCCTCTCCCCTTTCAAATGATATATTACATTCTATATTTTGGGATAAAAATGAAGTTCCTAGGGGGCATTTGAAAATTTTGGTCCTTGGCAATGAATAGGGCTTTTAAAGTTGAAAATTTTAAAATGTCATTATAGTCAAAACTATAGAATATAATCAAATTTATTTCAAAATTTTATCTTTGAATGTGAGCTCTCAACCTAGGAATCATTTTCTTTTCAATATTTCAAAATTTCCATTTTACCCTTCAATTCAACCTAGGTGTGACATGGCACATTTTTATTTGTTGAATCACCTCATTGTGGGCCCACATAATCTTCACTATTTTCTCTTGAGATCTTATAATTATCTTACCTTCATATCTTTGAAGTTTCCTCTTAAGTTTCTTATGATCTTAAGAGCCACAACTTATCGTAAGATCAGAAAACTAGAAGAAATGTCTTTTCTAGAGCCACAAACTTACACTTAGCATTGAGCCTTACAACCATATGACCACAACTTTGTGTACCATCAAGATTTGTATCTTCTTGCCTTATGATTTTTTGATCAAACTCGACTAAATTTTTTCATATCCTTGAAAGCTCTCCCTTAATTGTTGCTTTTACCTATCAATCATATGCCTAGCTATAGCCTTTCTTCATTATAGCTTTGGAAGCCTTTATTTTCTTGCCTTTATGATCATATACTTAGCATTGTTTTGTGACATTAGAAACCTCATGATCTGACCTCACAATCTACATTTAGATCAAGCTTGGTCAATCCTCGTATGACATGTGGTGGTGCCTGATTCATCAATCTCTACTATGTCATCATCATGTGGTCCCACTCGAACATGTCTCCAATGCTCACATTCTCACTTTTGTTATTCTTCATGCATCTTTGAAAAATGAGAAAGTGAGATATGTTGATCTTCTAGATTCTAACAGTTCCTAAAAAACTAAATTTCTATTTTCATAGTCAACACTTTTGACCAATGAGAACCTACCCTTATGACATCTCATGTTGACACCTTCCTTTTTGTGGCCCACATCTAAGTTTGGTCCCACCATGCCCATGTTTTGAGTGCTCATATTTTCACTTTGGCTATCCTTCATGCAACTCTATAAAGTTAGAATAAGATGAGTGTTCATCCTTTAAGACCTAATGGCTATGACCATACATTATTTTATATCACTTGGAAACCATTGAGGGGACCCACAGGGAAAGTTGTCATCATTCTAGAAACTTTCTCCAAAAATATTTTGTCCTTTCACACTTAGTGCTGGATACAATTGTTCAAATTTTGTGTTGTCTTTGATGTCACACAAATGCCATATCAGTCATCAGATAGTGTCTACCAAGCTTAGAAGGTCAGCAAGGCAAAGGATAGTGTCTACCAAGCTAAGAAGGTCAGCAAGGAAAAGGATAGTATCTACCAAGCTCAGAAGGTCATCAAGGAAAAGGACAATGTTTATTGAGCTTAGATGGTCAGTGAGGCAAAAGGATAGAATCTACTAAGCTCACCTAGTCATCAAAGGAAATGTAACTGAAGTAGTTCTTACCAAGCTCACTCGCTCATCAAAGGATGTGACTAAAGCAGTTCTTACCAAGCTCCTCAGTCATC
Organism: Cupressus sempervirens; assembly: GCA_028749045.1. Taxonomy (NCBI): domain Eukaryota; kingdom Viridiplantae; phylum Streptophyta; class Pinopsida; order Cupressales; family Cupressaceae; genus Cupressus; species Cupressus sempervirens. The sequence goes on from CM053783.1 coordinate 61,942,140, forward strand.
AAAAGAAATGTGGTAGAAGCAATTCTTATCGAGCTCTCCTGAAGGAATTTAATTCTTACCGAGTAAACTCATCAGCCAAAGGATTTTATAAATATTGAAATGTTAACCAAGTCAAGAAGGTTAACTCAGGAAATTTTTGGAAGCAGTATTTACTAAGTAGGGTTAGCCAATAAAGGATTTCACTATTTTATAAAATAATGTTTATTTGTTCAAAGTAATATATGTAGCCAACTGATGTATGGTTTATTGGTAAATATAACATGTAAATGGGCTGACTTGACAATCTGAAAGGAATAAGTAAGAGGTCAAGTCATGAATTCTAAGTATGTGGAAATGGAATTAATGTAATATGAAGATTGATTATTGTGGAAGCGAATTTAAAGGATGATTAGAGATCATTGAGGAGCAGAAGAGTCATATTTGATCAAGGAGGATCTAATGATGTTGAATAGAGACCTATAACTAGAAAATTCAGTTACATCTTGTTCAGGTTAATTCATTTTCACTTTCTAACCATTGTAGCAGTAATTTAAAATATCTTAACAGAGTCAGTTTAACAGCCATTTTGTAAATCCTCTAACAACATGATAGTTTAGTTGAATTTTTCTAAAGACCTCTAACAAGGCCACTCCTAATAGGGTGATTAAATCCTCTAATAGGGTCACACCTAACAGTGTGTATTATAACCTTTAACAGAATTGGCTCCTAATAGGGATCACTTTAGAAGAGTGAAAAATTGGTGACTAGTTACTTGGTGGTTTTTCCCATATTGGGTTTCCATGTTAAATCTAGTGTCTCTTGTTCATTTTGTTTTTAGTTACATGCATGAATGCCTAAAATATAAGTAATAAGTTTAATTTACCTAGTTACAACATTTTTTTTTCAAGTATCAACAGTAACTAGATCTTTAAGACATCTAAGGGATCTGCAGATTAATTTTTGTAAGTAACTAATTCACCAATCCCCCCATCCTCTCAGTTACCCTATCTTTATTCCAAAAATTGGTATCAGAGCTATTGGTTCTTATAGGAAAAGATTTCAAGGATCTAAGCTAAATATTAGGATGTCTTACAAAAGGAAAATTCCAAGACTTAAAAAGGACAACTTCTCAGCATGCAAGGATTGATGAGGTTTCATCTAGCTTCTATTGGTGATACAAGGCTGAAGTACCTTGATGAAAAATATGAAGAACCTTCTGGTACATTATCTATCAATGATATTGCTGAAAAGAAGACTCACAATAACATGATGATAGATATAGCATTTGCTCTGAGTTATGAAGAGTTTGATGACATCAAACTTTGCAAAACTACCTTTGAAATGTGGAACAAGCTAAAAAAAAATCTATAGAGGAGATGATAATGTGAGAAGAGCTAAAGTAGAAAGTTTGAGAGGACAATTTGATCAAATGAGGATGAGAGAAGATGAAAACATTGCAAAGTATGTTGAAAGAGTTAAAGCATGTGTTAGTGCAATCAAAGCATTTGGAGGAGATATCAATGAGGAGACAGTTATAAGTAAAGTTCTTAGAACTCTACTTTCCATTTATGCAATCAAAGTCTCTACAATTTAAGAAAGGAGATGTGAGGAAAATCATAAAATAAATTTAGAGGCCATAGTTAGAAGATTGACTGCATTTGAGCTAGACAACTATGATAATTATGTTCCAGCTACCAAGAATGTTGAATTAGCATTTGAAGCCAAGCTTTCACTCAAAGAAAAAGGGAAAAAGATGAAGGATCCACAATCACACAGTGATCTTGAAGTGCTTGAAGCTCTACTAGCAAGAAAATATTCAAGAGGCAAAGGGAAATACAAAGGTAAGGTTCCTCTAATATGCTTTTCTTGTGAAGAAATTGGACATATTGCTGCCAAGTGCCCAAATAAGCAAAACAAAGATGAGAAGAAAGGTCACAAGTACAATGGCAAGAAAGACTTCAAATCATTCAAGGATAAAGGTAAGAAAACATGTTTTATGGCTAAATATTCTAATGATTCTGATGATGAAGAAGAAGATGAAATTTCTACATTGCTATGAAAGATGAGTCTGATAATGATGAGGAAATGGCACTCATTTCTCATATGAGAAAAAATGATAAATGGATTGTGCAAGAACTTTAATGATTGAGAAAGGAATTGCTATCAAATACTGGAAGGAAGCTATTAGCATTGTAGTTCATACCTTGAACTGAGTACAACTGAAAAAGGACTTATTCAAAACACCCTATGAGTTGTGGTATGGCTACAAACCCAATGTAAGTTATCTAAAAGTATTTGGAAGAAAATGTTACATTTTGAAAGAATCTAGAAAAGGTAAATTTGATGTAAAAAGTGATGAAAGAATATTTTCGGGATACTCTTGCAAAAGCAAAGCACATAGATGTTTGAACTTATCTACTCACAAAGTCATAAAAACTACACATGTGAAAGTTGATGAGTTTGTAGAAAGAATAGAAGAAGAAAGCAAAAAGGAACCTGAAGACTATAGAAGATTTGTTTACATTGAACCTGATACAATGCCAAGTATACCTATTAATCAGGAATCCTTAACTCTAGAATTTTCATTAACCAAGTCACAAGAAGTTCAAACCGAGTCAATACCTACCAAGCTACAAGAACCCAAGTTGCAGACAAAAGCTACAGGGTTAGTATCTACCGAGCCTGAGCAACTAGAATCAGAACTAGAAGTTGAGACACAGAAGGATAACAATGCAAGTCATTCAAAAGGCAAGGAGCCTATGTTAGCCAAGTATGTCAGAAAGCATCATGCACCAGATCAGATCATTGGAGATAAATCATAAGGAACAATGACAAGAATTAAGTTGAAAGGAACTTGTTTACTTGCTGATTTTGAACCTAGAAATGTCAAAGATGCACTAGACAATGAAAGTTGGATTGAAGCTATGAATGAAGAGATAGAACTAATAGAAAAAAACAAAACATGGACTCTTGTACCAAGACCCAAAGACAAAAATGTGATTAGAACAAAGTGGATATTTAGAAACAAACTAAATGAAGATAGTAAGGTATCAAGGAACAAAGCTAGACTAGTATGCAAAGGATACTCTCAAGAAGAAGGTTTAGACTATGGAGAAACTTTTGCTCCTATTGCAAGATTAGAAGGTGTCAAAACCTTACTTGCATATGTTGTATTCAAAGGATTCAAAGTTTATCAGATGGATGTCAAGTCAACATTACTCAATGGCATATTGGATGAAGAGGTTTACATTGAATAGCCTGAAGGTTTTGTTGATTCAGACAAGAAGGATATGGTTTGCAAATTGCACAAAGCATTATATGGTCTGAAATAAGCCCCTAGAACATGGTATAAAAGATTGTATAACTATCTTATTTAGATTGGTTTTCAAAGAACTAATGACAACATCAGTTTGTACATAAAAGAAGGACCAGATAATATGATTGTTTTGGCAAAAATATTTGTAGATGATACTTTGTTCATAGGAAATAATGATCTTTGCAAAGAATTTTCAGAATAAATGAACAAGGAATTTGAAATGTCAATGTTTGGTGAAATAAAATTCTTTGTTGGTCTTCAAATTAAATAGAATAAGAATGACATCTACATCACTCAATCTAAAAACATCAAGGAGATACTGAAAAAGTTTGGTATGGAAGACTGCAAACTAGTTGGGACTCCTCTGTGTATTGGATTAAAATTGACCAAGGATGATGAATCAAAGGAAGTGGATTAGACATTGTATAGATCTATGATTGGAAAGTTGCAATATGTAGTGTACACAAGACCATACATTGCCCTTACAGTAGGAATTGTAGCAAGATTCTTAGCAAAACCAAAAGAAAATCCCATGACGGCAATCAAAAGGATCATGAGATACCTAAAAGGAACTGAAGAATATGGATTATGGTATAAACTTGGAGGAAATCTAGATTTAAAGTTGTTCACTAATGTAGATTGGGTAGGAAATATTGGTGATAGAAAGAGAACAAGTGGAGGAGCTTTCTTTCTTGGAAAAAGGTTGGTTTCTTGGACAAGCAAAAAGAAAAATTGTACATCTCAATCCACATTAGAGGCTAAATATGTTGCAGCAGTAGTAAATTTCTCAAACATTATGTGGTTTAAACAATTATTGGAAGGTATCAAGCAAGAAATTAAAGAACTTGTTGTTATGTTTTGTGATAACACAAGTGCAATTAAGATCTCCAAGAATCCAACGATGCATTAAAAAACCAAGCATATTTCCATAAAGTATCACTTTGTTAGAGAATTGGTTCAAGAAAAGGAAATAAGATTGGAATATGTCCATACAAAGGAACAAATTGCTAACATATTCATAAAGCCTTTACCTAAGGATGCATTCTTGTATCTAAGAGGTAAGTTAGGGGTCATTCCCCTATTTGAAGCTCACTAGACTATAGTTCTAGTGATGCATCAATAGAAACAAAATTGAAGATCTATCAGTTGATGCAACAAACCAATGAAGACATTGCATATGAATCAGTACATTAGGTACAATGCTATTCAATTGTTTTGAGTTGTCTTTGGCATGTGTTGTCAAAGAGGGAGAATATACTATCATACCTTTCTGAAATTTGCAAAATAATAAGAATTTGTGCAAGAGGGAGAGATTATTATGAAAGAGGGAGTTTGATGTATTTGAAAAAGAAAGTGAAGTATTCTGGCAGCAAAAGACTTGTTTTCAAATTTCATTCCACTATGATATGTTGTGTTGCCATCAATGCCAAAGAGGGAGATTGTTGGATACAATTGTTCAAATTATGTGTTGTCTTTTATGTCACACAAATGTCATATTAGTCATCAGATAGTTTCTACCAAGCTCAGAAGGTTAGCAAGGAAGATGATAGTGTCTACAAGCTCAAAAGGTTAGCAAGGAAAAGGGTAGTATCTACTGAGCTCAGAAGGTCAGCAAGGAAAAAGACTATGTTTACCGAGCTCAGATGGTCAGTGAGGCAAAAGGGTAGAATCTACCGAGCTCACCCAATCATCAAAGAAAATGTGACTAAAGTAGTTATTATCAAGCTCACTCAGTCATCAAAGGAGATGTGACTAAAGTAGTTCTTATCGAGCTCACTCAGTCATCAAAAGAAATGTGGCAGGAGCAGTTCTTACCAAGCTCTCATGAAGGAACTTAGTTCTTACCAAGTAAACTTGATAGCCAATGGATTTTATAGATATTGCAATGTTAATTAAGTTAAGAAGGTTAACTCAAGAAATTTTTGGAAGTAGTATTTACCGAGCAGGGTCGGCTAGTAAAGGATTTCACTATTTTATGAAATAACATTTATTTGTTCAGAGTAATATCTGTAGCCAACTGATGTATGGTTTACTGGTAAATGTAACATGTAAATGGGCTGAATTGACAATCTAAATGGTATAAGTAATAGTTCAAGTCATGAATTCTAAGTATGTGGAAATGGAATTAATGTAATATGAAGATTGATTATTGTGGAAGCAAATTTGAAGGATGATCAAAGATCATTGAGGAGCAGCAGAGTCGTATTTGATCAAGGAGGATCTAATGATGCTGAACAGAGACCTATAACTAACAAATTTAGTAGCATCTTGTTCAAGTTAGTTCATTGTTGCTTTCTAACCATTGTAGCAACAATTTAAAATCTCTTAACAGAGTTGGTTTAACAACCATTTTCTAAATCCTCTAACAAGGTGATAGTTTAGTTGAATTGTTCTAAAGACCTCTAGCAAGGCCACTCCTAATAGGGTGATTAAATCCTCTAACAGGGTCACACCTAATAGTGTGTATTATAACCTTTAACAAGGTTGGCTCCGAACAGGGCTCACTTCACAAGAGTGAAAAATTGGTGACTAGTTACTTGGTGGTTTTTCTCATATTGGGTTTCCACGTTAAATCTGGTGTCTCTTGTTCATTTTCTTTTCAGTTACATGCATGAATGCCTAAAAAATAAGAAATAAGTTTAATTTACTGAGTTACAGCATTTTTTTACTGAGTATCAATAGTAACTAGATCTTTAAGACATCTAAGGGATCTGTGGATTAATTTTTGTAAGTAACTGATTCAACCCCCCCCGCCGCCTTCTCAGTTACCCTATCTTTATTCCAACACTTAGGCCTAAAAAAAGATTATGACCATTTTATTCTTGTTAGTAGGTCCTTACCACATGTCCCACTTTCATGCCTTCAGGGCCTTGAAACTAGATTGTGATGTTATACCTATGATGATGCACTTTCTCTTTGTCACTACTTCACTATAGTTTTTCCTTGTTGACCATGTTGACCTATGAGACAATGATCTCTTGATTCATGCCTTTATGAAAACCTCACAACTTCTCACTATTTTCATTTATTAACCCATGTGATCCTATAGTGACTATCAAATTGCCTTTCTTGCATCTTCACTACAGTTCAAGACTTAACATTTCTTCTAGTTGTGAAACAACACTAGTTTGAACAATTAACTATGTTGCCTCTTCACAACTACAAGATACAAAGCCTTTCTTAATCATGTGATGTTGTGACCATTTTTTATATTATCTACCACTTTACTTTGTACCTTCAAAACCAAAATACCTTAACTAAAAAGGAAACCTTGTGATGTCGCACTAGCCCTTAACATAATTGTTCTTATTGCCTTTCACACTCTTGTGGCTCAAAACTCTACCTTAGAATTTAACCCTATGATGATGTAATGGTAGGATTTTTCTGCTTCACCACCCTAACTTTGGGTTACCCTTAACCATGTGCAATGGAGTGATAACTATGAACTTAACTATTGTTGTTTCCTTTTGCACCTTTGCAACTTAAAACATTTTAGCCAGGAACCCTTACAATCATCAATTTTCATTTACTTTCTCCTTTGCAATCATAACTAATAGTTAGCCCTAATAGTCATGAAGTTGCACTGACCTATTAATGATTATTTCACATCTTTACACCCTTCAAAATTTTTAGTGATCATAATGGAGTGATGTAGTGACAAAAACAAGTTTGCAAGATTGCAACTTCAAGCACATTAGAGGTGAGACTTACAAATGAAAGTAATCAAAGGACTTAGGGATATAGAAAAATAAATGAATGATCAAGGCTTTTGACGTATCCCTATTTCATTATTGCATGCCAATTTATGAATAATTCATTAAAACATAGGACATGACTATTTTCTAGGGTTTTTTTCATGAGAATGGCAACATTTTTAGAAATCTAAAGCAATGAGACATATTCTCCTCCTAATTTTTAGAATGCATTTCAAAATATTTTGGTTGGGTGAAAAATTAGGGCAATACATTCAACTAAGTCATGGTTGGAAGAGACTATTGATTGGGAAAATAAAAGATGTGAGGAAGCTACTCCATCTATTCACCTCATTGTGCAAGCAACTTTAGCTCAGCAGCCATCAAAGAATGTGAAGAAGCACAAGACTATAGCAACATTAGCCATAGATTCCTCTACTAGCCATACTCTAGTGGAGATTGTAGAACCTTAGAAGGAGGGAAAGTTCCATAAGCTAACTACTAGTGACTTCTAGATCAGAATATTTGACATGGGTATTTCATTGCATGATTCTATGGTCAACAGCTAGAAATCAACAAATGAGAAGATTGAGGATAAACTGGAAGAATTAATATCATAAAAAGAAGTACTTAAACCCTCAAATAAGGAATTAATGGATTACATCAGAGCTTCACTTAGAAGCACCTCTATAAGAAAATTTGACCTAAATGCATAGGAGAACAATAATTTCCTACTTAAGTTACAACAGGAGAGGTAGTTTGGTCAAATTGATCAAGCCTAGATTGATGGAGTCAAAGCCCAAGGTCTCCCTCTCATTGTGAACCTTGGGAATTTTCTACTGGATACTGAAAAACTAAGAGAAGCAGTGTCAAGCCATCCAAATTCAATAGAGAAAGCATTAGAGATCCTAATAGAGAAATTGGCCCTATTGCAAGAGGTGATCGACATGAAAACTAATGTTGCTATGACCCACATGATACTCAAAACAAGCCAAGAACCATTTATTCATTAGAAGAAATCATTTTAATTTAAAATTGAAAGTTTAGTGAGGTTTGAAAATGAGCTAAAGGATGTCTATGACTTAGTGGAGAAAGAAATGGACAAAATGTTCAAATATTTAAAGGTTTTGCATAGTGAATCATATGTTACTAGTAATGGCTAGTTGGTAGAAATCAAATGAATGAAGACTAAATTCTTGGAATTTGTTGAAGAGACTATTGATCCATCAAATTTTTAGGTGGCAAAGATCCTAGAACTTTTAGTAGTGGATTAAGTTCTAAAGCATGCAATAGAGAAGCTCCAATCAAAGATTTCTAGAGTTGAAGAATTGATAGAAATGCATGATTACTAGATGATTAGAGTTGACAACATCTCAATCTAGGTTTCCATGACATGAAGAGAGTAATTGATGGAATGAAATCATATAGAGCCAAGGCTATAAATCCAAATAAAAACTAATGATCTAACAAAATATTACACTCTTCTTGCAAAAATATGACAAGTGTCACTTCTTCTCTCTTTCTAACTTTCTAATATTGTAGCCATATTTGGAATTCTCCTTATAGGTTAAAGTTTTGTAAGGGATGAATATCTAGTCAATCCTATTATTGGAATGATTCAAATATTCTCTATGGAGTAATTGTGAAATGTAATTTCCCTTTTCCAAGAAGGCCTATAAATGTAACCTTTTGAGAAGTAAATACGATTGGCAAAGTTTGGAATTAGGGAAAACCCCTATAGCCGGGACTACTATATGAGACTCTGCATCCATATTTTATTCTTTCATTCATGTCAGTCTAGTTTTAGTTATTGTACAGTGATTGGAATGAAATGTGCTATTAATAAAACTATGGGATTGCAAATGAACTAGGTTTTATTTCTTTCTTATCAGTGGTTATAAGCTTTATGTTCCTCATTTTCAATGTATCTCATTTCCTCTATTCTATAAAAGTTAATTCATTTGCATTTTCATGACTTTTTGGGGAATCCAAGATTTATTAAACTAAGCACTTTCATTTGAAACCTTAGTAACTTAGGCAATTTGGGCATTTCCAAGTCAATCATCCTTTGTCTTTTTATGTAGTTTGCATTATTAAGTTAGTCTCACATTGCTGCATTTTCCATTAGGTAGATTAAATAGGTTGTATTTAGGTGTTGAGAGAACTTAAAGGTGGTTGATATGCATTCATAGTTGTGGAGGTTGTGATTCATCATCTGAAATCCACCAAGATTGCTTGAAGTGTTAGGAAATCTAGTCATACCTTTTCTTCTCTCTGGTTAAGAGTATCCTCCTAAATATTGTTGATCTACTAAAAATAATATTCATTGCAAATCTTTGCACCTAATAGACAAGAACTATCTACATAAAACTTGAATGCTGCTCAATACAAGAGAAATGCTAGGTGTGTAGTTTTCATAGCCTAAGCAGAGTTCCTAGAACTGAAAATTGAAAACCAACCAACAACCTATTTCAGAGGAAAAGAAAGAATATATATATGAAGAGGGAAATTTTTGGATTGAATTTTCAACTGACAAGTGTCTCTTCAGAATTCTCCCTCCAGAAGCTTAAAGGAATCTCTCTACCTTCTCTCCTCAATAGCCAGAATCAAATCCTTGATCAATTTGTTTTTAGAGGCATCAAATATCTCAAAAACTTCATGATGAAAGAACATAATTGATTTTGATATTAAAAAGCGCTCAAGGTAAAAAGTGAAAAATTAGCTAAAATGGCCTCAAGAATGCAAGAAAACTGATTAGAATGATTTTTTTTTTACTTTTACATTTCACCAAGCCTTTATATCTACCTCATAACCAATTCTGATGATCAATGTTGAATTTTGGTCATTCTACTGAGAATGTCATGAGAATCACAAATTGGCTTACAAACTGAATAGGTGAGCACCTATGCAAAAATTGATCTCAAAAATAGAAAATTCAGCTTGTTCTGGTTCTGATGGTATATTGGAGCACCCATTTCACCTCTCAGAAGCTCCTTGAATCTTAGTTTGAAAATCATCCCCCTCTGTTAAAAACTCAGTCTGCAACTTTAACTTTTAAATTTTCAAAAAATTTAAAATTTGTCTAAAGTTAGAACTTTAGATTATACTCCTTTTGAAATTAAAATTCATTGATGTGCATTTAAAATGATTAATAAAAATTATTTTTTAACAAATCTTTCTTTATTTCTACCCACACCCTTCAAATCCATGGTAAAACTAGGTTTGACCAACCCTTTTCCCATGTGGCAGCCTTAGATTGGCCCGCCAAGTTGCCACATCATCATTGGGATAGGACTTGCTTTGTAATCACTTGAGCGAGGCCCGCTGACAAGTGTCAACAACCCACAATTCCATATTTGATATTGGCCTTGCATCTTCATCTTGCGGTATTGCACAGACCATTGATCTTGCCACATGTCATCATCTAGATACATCTCACCTAAACTTGCATGTTTCTGCCACATCAATGCTAGTCGGGACCCACACCACTTGGCACTTGCCCGCATGCCCACAATATCTAACTAGTGTGCATCTCCATTTTGCAGGCATGCACCAACCCTTCGATCAAGATGCATTGCACAATCTCAGTGTATCTTAGCCACATCAGCACACTTGTCTATTTATTTAAAATTTCTTCCCATGTGACCCACTAACTGTCCTCCACATTGATACTAACCACCAAGTCCCATACACATGTGAGCCTCTCTACCTTTTCAAAGGTGGCATCTTCTAGACAACATTCTATCGTGTAGAGTTATATTTAAACTACTAAAAAGGGTGCAATATCCCCAATGTGGGACTAAAACCTTTGAATGTTTTAGATGGCACCTACTCCTCTATAGTTTTGGACATCCACCAAGCAAGTGCTCCCTTCCTCTCCTTCTTGGCAATTCTTTCCTTAAACGTGATTGCTCTATTTTAGGCATGATCTTTTAAAGTGTGGATTGGGGTCTTCATTTTTGGTGGCTACCCATAATTGACTGCAGCTCATCCCTTCTTAATGCATGGATTCAAGTTCCCCTCCTGCGCTAACTTCCATCTTCATCATTGGTCTGTGGTGAAAGGCTCCTTTTGCTATGGTGCTTGCTCAACTGTTGATTGTAGCTTTTAGCCTCTCTACTCTTAATTGACTCCAGCTAAAACTGTGGCCTTCAATGTGTGGGATTTCTCTTAAACTATGGTGCTCTATGAGATTTTACTAGATAGCTTTGACTATGTTTTTGACCTTTCTTTGATCAGTGTGAGCTTTGTTCCATCATATGGATGCATGCTCCTCTTGTTTTAGCTGCTCCCCTTCATCAAGCCTCTAAAACTTGTAGCTTCTTCCTTAACTCTTAGATTCTCTCATGCTCTTCAATCCAGAGGACCAAACCTATCATTTGCCACAAATGGGGAGAAAAGTTTTGTTTGTTTTTATTTCAATGCGGCTTCCTTTTTTCTGATTAGGACCGATGGGGACACAACCCAAGAACAGAATGGACACAACAGAAAAGGGAAATTATATTAACTAAGAAAATAAGCTAGTACAAATAGTACAGAGAAAATAAACTTCAGAACATGCCCTAAGGGCTTACAATAGCATAAATCTGGAGAATATTTCTCCTTTTAGCACCTCCTCTCAAACTCCACTCCGAACTGCCTTTTACAATGCCAGAAATCTCCTTAAATAGACCCTGGAGGGTTAAGGACTAGGAGTACATTCTAGAAAGTGCTAGTAGGCATCCAATGATGAAATAGAAGGTTTCAAAAGCTACATTAGAAGTCGATGCAAATCTAGAAGAATCCAGAAATGGTAACCGAACTTTCGAGAGGCATAACTTTTGAACCGTAGCTCCGATTGACGAACCGTTTACATTTTCAAAAAGCTCTCAAAGCGCTCTATAGCCCTATGGACCAACTTTGCTCGTCCCCCATTTTTTGACCCTTTTCAAGGTCATTTAATGCCCCAAACCTGACTTTGAAGCATTCTTAGGAGGTCTCCAAAACCTGAAAATTTGCAATAACTTTCAAACTGTGGGGCCTATTGACCTAATTCTTTTTCTGGAATGCTCTAAATCATGATTACATTCATCTAGCCAATTCACACCTTCTAGTTTACCAAAATGATGGCCTAAATACATGCTCCTATTTTTTCAATATTTTCAAACGCACTAATAGTTGAACTATGAGAGTTGGAACCTTTATTTGAGCCAAATGGGTATCCAAAAATGTAAAGACATGAAACAGAAACTAAGTCTAAGTACATTTTTTTGGTAACACAGAATTGCCCTTATACCTCTGGATGCTCCTGCATTAGACACCTAGGGTAGATTGAAAAGTGACCCTGTCACTTTATGGATGGTAGAGGAAATCCAAAATAGGAAACCTTAGCTGCTGAAATCCAAGTTGAGTCCTTGATCGGCCATCCTTTCCATTTGACCAAATACTCTTCATACTGCCTGTTTCTGGTACTCCTACCCACACGATGATCTAGAATGTCTTCTATCTCCTCCTTCTTAGAAGCAGGAATTGGACATGGCTCTAAAACCAGCTCCTCATCTACACCATCATCATGATACTCTGTTAAATCTACAATGTTGAAAATGGGAGAAATGTGAATACCATCTGGTAGCTCCACCTCATATGCATTTCCTGAGTTATGTTTCTTCAAAACTTTGCAGGGGCCAAATTTCTTCATTTTCAGCTTGTTGTAAGTACCAACTGGAAATCTTTCTTTTCATAAGTGCACCATGACTAGATCCCCTACTTGGAATTCCTTATGTCTTCTCCTTTGATCAGCCCTAGCTTTATACTCTTGATTCATCTTGATAATGTGTGCTTGAACCTCCTCATGTAGACGCTTGATGTGTTCAGCAAATTCCTCAGCTTCAGCACTTGTTCTCTCCCCTTGTTCTATCTTCCTCAATTCTGGTGCAGTCCTTGGGCTATTCCCATATACAATTTGAAATGGTGATTTTCCAGTACTCCTATTTACAGAGTTATTATAAACAAACTCTTCCTATGGTAGAATCAAATCCCATCCCTTAGGCTTATCTCCAACTAAACATCTTAGCAAATTGCCCAGACTTCTATTTACCATTTGTGTTTGGCCATCAGTCTATGGGTGATGCATGGAATTGAATTTCAAGTCTGTTCTCAACTTCTTGCACAATGTCCTCCAGAAATACCCCACAAATTTAGTATCTCTGTCACAAACTATACTCCTTGGAAGACCATGTAGTCTTACCACCTCTTTGAAAAACAAGTCTGCAATATGGACAACATCATGAGTTTTGTGGCATGGAATGAAATGTGCCATTTTGGAGAACCTATCAACCACCACGAGTACTGAGTCATTACCCCTTTGTGTCCTTGGCAATCCAAGAACAAAATCCATACTTATGTCCTACCATGGCCTTGATGGAACAGGCAATGGCTGATATAGGCCAGTATTTTGACTAAACCCCTTGGCAACTTGACAAACCTGGCAACTTTGTACAAACTTCTTCACATCCTATGTAATTGGAGGCCAAAAATAATGTTCTCTAAGAATGGCAATGGTCTTATCCCGACCAAAATGTCTTGCCATCCCTCCACTGTGTTTCTCCTTAATCAGATTTTCCCTCATGGAACTCCTTGGAATGCACAATTGACTACCTTTGAACAACATGCTATCCTAAATCAAATAGTCTAACCACTTGGTTCTATCTACAGCAACATGTTCTTTACAAGCTTTCCATGCTTCAGCAAAATCAGGATCCTCGGGGTACAAATTCTTGAGTTCATCAAACCCAACTACTTCAACCTGCATTGTTGTAAGCAACAACTATCTCCTACTTAGTGCATCTGCAACCTTGTTAGATTTTCCACTTCTACGCTTCAACACAAATGTATAGCTCTGCAAGAATTCTACCCACTTCATATGCCTCTAATTCAATTTACCTTGGCTATTTAGGTACTATAACGCCTGATGATCAGTATACAAAACAAATTCCTTTGGCAATAAATAATGCCTCCATTTCTTTAAGGCCTGAACTATTGCATAGAACTCTTGATCATAAACAAAATACTTCTTCTTTGCATCATTCAATTTTTCATTAAAATATGCAATAGGCTTACCTTCTTGGCTTAATAAAGCCCCAATAGTGCTACCACTAGCATCACAATCCACCTGGAATACTTTTCTAAAATCTGGAAGTGCCAACATAGGTTGTTCAGTCACCTTCTTCTTCAGCAATTCAAAACTTCTCGCAGCTGCTGCAGTCCATTTGAACTCTTTTCTATCCCCTCTTATTATATCAGTTAGGGGTGCACATATGCCACTGAAATTCTTAATAAACTTCCTATAAAAACTAACCCGAATATGAAATGATCTTACCTTAGTAGTAGACCTTGGAGTAGGCCATTCCATGATGGCTTTTACCATCTCTGGATCCATTTTGAGACCTTTAGGTGATATAAAAAATCCCAAATAGACTAACTCCCTCTTTGCAAAGACACACTTCTTTAGATTAATTAACAGTTTCTCTTCCCTTAGCCTTTCAAGGACACTACGAATATGCAGTAAATGTTCTTCCAAAGTCTTGCTGAAAATTAAAATATCATCCAAATAGACAATAACAAATTTTCCCAAGAACTTCTTAAGTACCTCATTCATGAGCCGCATGAAGGTGCTTGGGGCATTCTTCAATCCAAAGGGCATGACTAACCACTCATAAAGACCCTCCTTGGTCTTGAAGGCTGTTTTCCACTCATCTCCTTCTCGAATTTGTATCTGATGATAGCCACTCTTCAAATCTATCTTTGTGAAGTATTGAGCTCCACTCAAGTAGTCCATAAGATCATCCATCCTTGGTAAAGGAAACTGGTACTTGATGGTTATCCTATTTATAGCTCAAGAATCTATACACTTCCTCCACTTTCCATCCTTCTTTGGTGCAAGCACTGCAGGTACTGCACATGGACTCAGGCTCTCTCGAATCAAGCCCTTCCTCAGCAACTCCTAAACCTGTCTATTTAACTCCTCTATTTTAGTAGGAGTCATCCTGTGAGTAGCCTTGTTAGGCAAACTAGCTCCTAGAATCAGATCTATCTGATGACTGATTTGCCTTACTAGTGGCAATCCATCTGCAACATTATCAGAGATAATATCTCCAAATTCCCCTAGTAAATTTGAAACTTCAAATGGTATTTCACTACTACCTTCTTTATCTTTCCTAGGAATCAAAGCATAGCACATATGTTGATGTTTCATGCCATCTAAAAACTTCCTTCCATCAACAAGACAAATTATAGCACTGCTACATACCTTTTCACCTTCCTTTTTCATGGGCTTCAATTTGTGGCAAACTCCATCCTTTTTTAGAGAGTATGTGTTTGCATGTCCATCATGTATTGCATGTCTATCAAACTTCCATGGTCTACCCAACAATAGATGGCAAACATCTATCGAAATAACATCACAGAGAACTTCATCATGGTAACTCCCAATTTTGAATTTTACTAAACATTGTTCACTTACTAGGACCTTATGATCATCTTTTACCTAAGAAATCTGATAGGGTTGGGGATGTTTCTCCCTCTTGAGCTTTAGCTTAGAGACCATCTCTTCTGATACTAGGTTATCAGTGCTACCACCATCAATGATAACATCACAACATTTATCCTCACACTTGCATCTAGTACGAAACAAACTCCTTCGTTGTCCTGGTTCATTCTCACCACTTAGTAGGACTCTTTCATTTACCAATGTCTCTCCTCTTTCTGCATCCTTTGAATGTGATGATTGTGCATCCTCATCCACATGAGCAACCCTAGCTTGGCCCTCAGCTCTCCTATCTGTCCTTCCTTTTTGTTGAGGGAATTCAAAGGCATGATGACCTTCTTCATTGCAATGGAAAAAGTTACCACGAAAGCCTCCTCTTCCTTGTCCATGTCCTCTACCTCTTCCTCTTTGATTTCCAAAGTCTTGATCATGGGAGCGGTTGAAACCCTCATTCCTCTGGTTTCTGCTAGTACCCACATCTTCATTTTTCTTTTGGGTTTCATTGCAGCCTCCAGATGATCTACCGCTTCCCCTTCCTCCTTGACCGCGCCCTCTTTGTCTTCCTCAAAACCTTTTATTCAGCTTCTGTTCAACTCGTAGGGAAAAATGGTATGCCTCTTCAACACTGGTCATTCTTACCAGACTTAATTCCTCCTGGATGTTAGGTCGCAACCCACTGATATAACGAGCAACCTTCTCCTTATTTTCTTCTGCATGCCCCGCTCTAATCAAGAGTTGGTAAAACTCCTCTGTATATTCCTGGACTGATCTTCCTGCTTGCTTTAACCCATGCATCTTCTTAAACAAATCAAGCTCGTAGTCCACAGGAATGAACTGCTTCTTCAATTTTTCCACCATGCAATCCCATCTTGTGATCTTCTCCTTTCCTCTTCTAAGTCTTTCTAGTTGAACCTCTTGCCATCAGATTTTGGCATGGCCTTTGCAAACTTAACCCTATCTAGGTCCCTTATATCCTCATACTCAAAGTATTCTTCCAGTTTATTGATCCAATCGATCAACTCATCTGGTTTCAGATTTCCTAAAAATATACCCACTTCAATTGTAGGTCTTTTCCCAAACTTAGTAATGGCCCTAAAAAGCCTTTCCTCTACAGGATTCAGAACTTCCCCGTCAACTTCCTCTTCTGGTCCCATTACTTCCTCTTCATTGTCATCCTCACTGTTGTCACCTGTGGCAACATTTTCTCGTCTATGAAGCTCCTCTTACAATGCTTGTACCTACCTCTGGAGGGCTCTAACCTCCTCAGGATCAATAGCTCTGGCCCTTCTGCCATGCTCTCTTCATGGAGGCATCTTCTAACTCAAACCCACAACCACACAGTCCTAGTGCAAACTACCTCACAGTCGGTGCTCTGTCTACACACTCAGGAAAACCTGCTCTAATACCACTTGATGGGGACACAACCCAAGAATAGAATGGACACAATAGAAAAGGGAAATTATATTAACTGAGAAAATAAGCTAGTACAAATAGTACAGAGAAAATAAACTTCAGAACATGCCCTAAGGGCTTACAATAGCATAAATCTGGAGAATATTTCTCCTTTTAGCACCTCCTCTCAAACTCCACTCTGAACTGCCTTTTACAATGCCAGAAATCTCCTTAAATAGACCCCGGAGGGTTAAGGACTAGGATTACATTCTAGAAAGTGCTAGTAGGCATCCACCGACAAAATAGAAGGTTCTGAAAGCTGCGTTAGAAGTCGGTGCAAATCTAGAAGAATCCAAAAATGGTAATCAAACTTTCAGGAGGCATAACTTTTGAATCATAGCTCTGATTGACAAACCGTTTACATTTTTGGAAAGCTCTCAAAGCACTCTATAGACCCATGGACCAAATTTTCTCGTCTCCCATTTTTCAACCCTTTTCAAGGTCATTTAATGCCCCAAACCTAACTTTGAAGCATTCTTAGGAGGTCTCCAAAACTCGAAAAACTGCAATAACTTTCAAACCATGGGGCCTATTGACCTAATTCTTTTTCTGGAATGCTCTAAATCATGATTACATTCATCTAGCCAATTCACACCTTCTAGTTTACCAAAATGATGGCCCAAATACATGCTCCTATTTTTTCAAGATTTTCAAACGCACTGATAGTTGAACTATGAGAGTTGGAACCTTTATTTGAGCCAAATGGGTATCCAAAAATGTAAAGACATGAAATAGAAACTAATTCTAAGTACATTTTTTTGGTGACACAGGATTGCCCTTATACCTCTGGATGCTCCTGCATCAAGGACATTTAAAGTCCCTTCTTTATAAGCTGTGGCTTATTCTTCTACTTCCCTGTTGCTTGGTCCTTTCACTAGTTGTAATCTTAAGTTCTCTTTTGAATGAATGTTACCCCTGCCATTGACCTTTCACATGGGTGTTGTAAACAGATTGGATGGCTCTCTCGCCTTTGTAATAATTGCAAATTATTTTAAGTCAATTTCTCAACAAATTCACTAGGTAAAGAAACTAAATTTGTTTGTGATTTTCTTGTCATGTCCATCCTTGGATACCTTCAATTGACTCCATGCCATAGCTACATGCTCTTCTAGTGTTTCAGATAGAAGATTTATTAACTACTCCATAATCTATTTCTAGAACTATTAGCTTGTTTACAATATCCTTCAACCATAATAGCATATAGTAATTTTGGATCTGGCTTTTACTCATGAAGAATGGAACTAGTTGTTTCTTGAGATACTGTACTCAATTTTCCCTTTGATCTCTATGTCTCTACTTGCTGGGAAATAGGATACTATACACAAGAAGTTACATTTATTTCTAGATTAACATGTCATTTCTTTAATGTCTTCAGTCATTGACCAATCTAGATATTCATTTCAATTCATATTCTATGTCCACCCTTTTTATATGAGATAAGCTTATGAAAAATTGCAGAAGACTACTAGGCATGCAAGGAGATTTTTCCATCTTCAACATAAAATGGAAGAAACTATCATGAGCATGTGTCATGGATTTTGCAGGAACATCTAGTGGATTAGTCAGGCCCCCAAGTGAGTCTGACTAAAAAAAAATTCATTTCCGAACACGTAAAGTGCCAAAGTGATCCATTAACCCACCATAGTAATTGGAACAAAGTTCAACCACTTATCAATCAATTGAAAGCCCTTTTACAATTGTTTTGCAAACTATTACTTTTGCATCAGGAGGTCCTTTGACTGGCCTTAAAAATTGATCCAAACAACTAACTGGGCTCTGAAATTAGACACGTTGATTCTTTGTTCCACATACTCATACCATATCAAATCTTGCCCTATAAAAAATTCTCAGCCAAAAGATATTGACTGTCAAAGTTGCTTTCTTAAATTCACCTGCAAGTAAACATCTTAGAAAATCACAAACTAGGTTGGATTTGGCTTTGAAAACTAGGCAAATGGACACTTGGGAAAACAAAACTCGAGACATTGGTTCACTGCCATGAGGAGAGTATGGATCTATGATTTGGGGTCATGAAAAATAATAGGATACAAATGGTGAGCAATCAAAGTGGGCTACCTGGATTTTGCAGACTGAAAACAATGTTAGAAAAGTGATTTTTGCAAATGGAATTGGCCTAGAAAAGTGTGCAAATGGATTCGTCATGACTAAAAATCTAACACACTTGGAGTATTTTCAAAGGACAAAACAATGGTACAATCCATTCCATCTAAGATATCATGGATCTCATGTTATAACATTATGAACATGGGTTCCAATCAATCTGCACTTTACTGACACCAATAAAAGGATAGAAATTGCGTTTGGAATCATGTTTGAAAACTAATCAAAAATATTTGTCATAAGCTGAAATTTGAAACATAAAAACTCTCTAGCATCTAAAATGCAACACAAAAGGAAATTTATCATTTTGGTCAACTAGTCAAAAGTTATAACACATCAAACAGGGCTTCCCAAAATTGTGTGTAATGTGCATCAGCATGAAAATAGTAAATGGCCAACTTTGAGGGATTCACAACCTAGTCAAACGGATTCGAAATGACTCAAAATCTGAAACATAGGTTCTTAGGTATGGACACTAGATACTCTCAAAGTAAAAAATCATGAAACATTTTTGGGTGCTAGATATTCAGATGGAAACATGGCCTCCTATCTTTGTTTGACACTTGGGTAAAATGCAGATTTGACTAACACTCAAAACAAGACTTCACAGAATGACTCAGAATAGTAGTTTAACTTCATGGAATGAGTAGATATACTAAATGGAAGGTTCTAGAAGCATTAAACACCTCATGGGCCTCAAAGGTACAGCCAGGTACATGTGCACAAAAAGCATTTATGGGGCTCAATTTCTCAAAATTTTCAATATGTGACTAAAAATTGACCATGCAATTTTCAATCCCAATAGTGGTTCTATCTGGGGATGCATGTCCCTTGCAGGAATGGCAAGGATTTAGATCTCTAAAAGAAGTAGACAATTCCCAAAAACTTCTCTTGAATAGCTTTATTGAAAACATGAAACAACTACACTGCTATGTACAAGTGACAGCCCTGGGCCACCAAAAAGTTTCTGAACTTCTTACCTCTATCATACACTTGATTTTCATTTACATTCTCTTGAGGAAAATTGAAACTCTCAATCTCCTTTATCTCATCTAACACATCAATATTCATAATCATCTCATTAGGTAAAACAAAACTATGATCATCATCTTCATAGTGCATATAAAAATCAGACATATTTTCCTCATCTTTCTCACTATGAAAAAATGATTCAGCATGATCATAACAACTGACATCAAACTGAAACTAATCACCATTAAATGAACATTAATTCCTTCAACTAGAAACACAAAAGCTTGGTATTCTACTTCATTGAATGAGTTACATGAATCAGATGGTAACTCACGTTGTGCACTCGGATATGAAGAAAATGTGAAACCTGACTTCTCCTCATTTGCAATATTAGTACTCCATAAATCAGATTGAAAATATGCAATATGCTGATCCATATCAAATTTTTCTTCAAATAGCTCACTAGGATAAACTAATTCATTACTATTTCTTTCCTTGTCATATGAGCAATCTGAATGTACCTTGGCCTCATGAAAATAAGAAGACAATGAACCAGCAATAGACCCTATCTCAAAATTTTCATCCTCAACATAGAATTCATCATGTGCATTGATGTACAGATTACCATCACATACAACTCCCAAACTTGACACAGCATATTCTAAAATTGTATCTTCTTCAGCATCAAATTTAGGGGAAATGACTTCACCATATGGAAATGCAAAATGTGTCAAAGAACAAGCATCCTTGGATAGATTAGCATACCTTTCAAAATCATGAGCCAAAAAGTCAGAGATCTCATCAACACTTAACGAGATTTCATCCCTAGTTTCTTCCCCTTGGCTATGATCATTATCTGGATAGCTTGATACATTTTTAATAGCAAACTTGTTAGTAATATATTCTAAAAAATCAACATTATGATCATCACATACATCTTCTTCTTTAGAAGACACCTCAACAACTGGCATCATAACACATTCACATTCATCACTAGAAGGAAGGCTATTACTACTGTCACTCTATTCCTCTTCTTTATATTCATTATCATAAGAAGATGAATCCACATTATGCCCATTATCAAGTTGCTGATTATTATCCTCTAATTCATAAAACTGAGACTCCTCATATTCAATATCACCTTCAATGGATTCATTACATTCGTTAACATTAGACTCATTAGCCTTCAAAGCACTTTCAACCTCCATGATAAAATCTTGGATTTTACACATCTTATGTAATCTTATCTTGGTTGGCCAATCAACTAAATGTGGCATAAAAAATTCTAAGAGTACCACTAGCCATGAAGACTCCTCAGGTTTGAAAAACTTGTCAAGATTCATAACTACTGATTTGAACTTCATATAAATTTGAAACCCACTAAGACCCTTAATATCACCAATTGTACTTCTTAACATTAAGATAGTCTTATCATGAATCTTTCTTTTCAATCTAGCAATATTTGTGCAAACACTTTCAAGAGTTGGCACATCACTTTTAGACCTAGATTCTAAATCCATCTCTTAAAATTTAAACTCCTACCTCTATTTTCTTAGTGCTAAAACACTATATGGAAGCAACCATTTCTACCATTCAACTTTCATGAATGACAAAGACATGAAAACTGAAAATACCTTTATGTGTTGCTATCTGAAACCTCAGATATGCTTATTGGAACAAGATTTCACACCGTAGATAAAGTCCTTTATAGAGTCGCCACCTCCTTGAAGAGGAAAATGAAATCACAATAGTGATTCACCCCTTGAAATGAATTTCTTCAGTAGATACAAGCAACCACATAAACCCTTAATCAAGAAACTTATATTTTCTCTTTTCTAACAAACTAGATCTACCCACAAATACTGAAAGCCTCTGATATTTAAAAAAAATCATGCACTGGTACATAGATTTACTTTAGAGTCACCACTCACACTTAGTGAGAAAATATTTAAAACAATTTTACCACTTGTACATTTTGAACTAGACTTTCAATATGGAAAACTTGCAGATCACTAAGCTTGGAAAGAGGCTACACTTCATTTTCAGATTCTTGACTCTGATTTCTACAACAGTATTTTGAAAACTAGACTAATTGAATTGATTGAACATAAAAATTAGTAGTAACACAATCTATACTCAATCCCTCAAATATACTATTGTCCTGAACAAAGCATCACTAGGGTGCATGACATTTAAGTAAGAAAATTGAAAAACATATTAGAGAACTTACTCTTGAAAATTTTCCATGCACATCTTCCTCCTGTATTCAATCCTTTTTTTAAATTCTCAAGGTTTGTCTGTCACTCTGATTCAATACATTCCTTAGCAGAGTCACCATTTTGTTGGCTCCTAATTTAACAGAGTTTAAACAACTAAGTATGCAAGGGAAGAATGCATCTATGGGTAGCTATCTCCAATAATGGACACAATTCACCAAGAACCTAGGTCAACTATAAGGCTACACTCCTTCTACACTTCAGGATTTGCAAAACTTAGGTGGGTGAACCTCTTAGGATCCAATTATGTGACTAGTGCAATGAGCATAATCATAATCTAGAATAACAGATAAAACCCCTAATTCTTCTATACTTAACAAAGAAATCACAAGTCTGAAATAGCTAAGAACATAACTCATGAAAATGGCAAGCTAAGTGTGGGTTAAACTTTGAAAAGCTTTCAACATAAAAGGGAAAAGATGATTTAATATGTTGATATTAGCAAGACCTAGGTATGAGCATCTAAATTGAATGATCCTGCAACTAATCAGTGCCTTATCTATTGGGTAGTTACATGAATTACAACCATGCATATTCTAGAAATCTATGACATAATTCCTACATCAAGATCCCTGATCTATCTTTCACCTTGTGAATAGAGATCTACATCAATATGAATCCCATACTTAGACTATCCTTTCATGAAATCTAAAAAACCTATGATAAACATCAAGCAATTACATGGCTCTTTGATCCACAAGCAAGATACTTCAACCACATGCACTTCTAAATGAAATGCAACCTAGTTTATGCTCTTTGTTCACAAACTAGAAGAAATTACAAATCCACAAATAGGAGACATGATTCAAACTAAATTTAAATCCCCTTGTTGTTCTTTATTTATTTTCCTTGAAACCAAATACATGAAAGATGTACAGAAATGACTCACAAATCACCTAAAAAACAAGAACTATCTGCATAAAACTTAAATACTGCTCAATACAAGAGAAATGTTGGGTGTGTGGTTTTCACAGCCTGAGCAGAGCTCCTAGAACTAAAATTTGAAAACCAACCAACAAATTTTTTCAGAGGAAAAGAAAGAATATATATGAAGAGGAAAATTCTTGGATTGGATTTGCAACTGACAAGTGTCTCTTCAGAAGCTTAAAAGAATCTCTCTACCTTCTCTCATCAACTGCCAGAATCAAATCATTGATCAATATGTTTTCAAAGGCATCAAATATCTAAGAAACTTCACGATGAAAGAACATAACTAATTTTGATATTAAAAAGCACTCAAGGTAAAAAGTGAAAAATAAGCTAAAATGGCCTCAAGAATACAATAAAACTTATTAGAATCATTTTTTTTTTTTTACTTTTACATTTCACCAACCCTTTATATCTGCCTCATGACCAATTTTGATGATTAGTGTCAAATTTTGGTCATTTTGCTGAGAATGTCTCAGGAATCAAAAATTGTCTTACAAACTGAACAAGTGAGCACTTGTGCAAAAACTGACCTCAAAAATAGAAAATTCAACTCATTCTAGTTCTGGTGGGATATTGGAGCACCCATTTCACCTCTCAAAAGCTCCCTAAATCTCAATTTGAAAATCATACCCCTCTGTTAAAAACTCAATCTGCAACTTTAACTTTTAAATTTTCAAAAAATTTAAAATTCATCTAAAGTTAGAATTTTAGATTATACTCCTTTTGAAATTAAAATTGATTGACATGCATTTAAAATGATTTAAAAAATCATTTTTTAACAAATCTTTCTTTATTTCTGCTCACACCCTTCAAATTTGAGGTCAAACTAGGTTTGATTGACCCTTTTGCTACATGGTGACCTTTGATTGGCCAGCCAAGCTACCACATCATCACTGGGATAAGACCTACTTCATCATCACCTAAGCGGGGCCAGCTAACACATGTCAGTAGCCTGCAATCCTAAATTTTGTAATGGCCTTGCATCTTCATCTTGTGGTATTGTGTAGATTGTCGATCTTGCCACATGTCATCATCTGATACATCTAACTTGAACCTATATGTCTCTGCCACATCACTACTAGTCAGGACCCATGCAATGTGGTGCTTCCTCACATGCCCGCAATATCTAACTAGTGTGCATCTCCATTTTGCGAGCATGTGCTAGGCCTCCGATCAAGACACGTGGCGTGATCTTAGTGCATCATGGCCACATCAACACACTTGTCTATTTGTTTAAAATTTCTTCCCATGTGACCCACCAACTATCCTCCACATCGATACTAACCACCAGGCCCCACACACATGTGAGCTTGTCTACCTTTTAAAAGGTAGCATCTTTTGGACAACATTCTATCATGTACAGTTATATTTAAACTACTAAAAAGGGTGCAGTATCCCCAATGTGGGACTAAAACCTTTGAATGTTTTGGATGGCACCTACTCCATTATAGTTCGAGACATCCACCAAGTGAGTTCTCCCTTCCTCTCATTCTTGGCAATTCTTGCCTTAAATGTGATTGCTCTATTTTACGCATGAGCATTTAAAGTGGGGACTGCGGTCTTCATTTTTTGGTGGCTACCCATATTTGACTACAGCTCCTCTCTTCTTAATGCATGGATTCAAGTTCCTCTGCTACGCTAACCTCTATCTTTATCACTGGTCTATTGTGAAAGGCTCCTTTTTCTATGGTGCTTGTTTGAGCGTTGATTGCAGCTTTTAGCCTCTCTGCTCTCAATCAACCCTAGCTAAAACTAGGGCATTTGATGCATGGGATTTCTCTTAAACTATGATGCTCTATGAGCTTTTACTAGAAAGCTTTGACTGTGTTTTTTTACCTTTCTTTGATTGGTGTGAGCTCTGTTCCTTCATATGTATGCATGCTCCTCTTGTTTTAGTCACTCCCCTTCATCAAACCTCTAAAACTAGTGGCTTTTCCCTTAACTATTAGATGCTCCCATGCTCTTTAATGCAGAGGACCAAACCTATCATTTACTGCAAATAGGGAGAAAATTTTTGTTTTTTTTTTATTTCAAAGCCTACGGCTTCTTTTTTTCTTACTGGGACATTTAAAGTCCCTTCTTTATAAGCTGCGGCTTATTCTTCTACTTCCCTGCTACTTGGTCCTTTTACTAGTTGCGCTCTTAAGTTCTCTTTGGAATGAATGTTACCCCTACCATTATCCTTTCATGTGGGTGTTGCAAACATCTTGGACAACTCCCCTACCTTTGTAATAATTGAAAATTATTTTTAGTCAATTTCTCAACAAATTCACTAGGCAAAGAAATTGAATTTGTTTGTGATTTTCTTGTCATGTCCATCCTTGGATACCTTCAATTGACTCATGCTATAGCTATGTACTCTTCTAGTGTTTCAAATAGAAGAGTTATTACACTACTCCACAATCTATTTCTAGAACTACAAGCTTGTTTATGATGTCTTTCAACCACAATAGCAAATAATTATTTTGGATATGGTTTTTACTCATGAAGAATGGAACTAGTTGTTGCCTGAGATACTATACTCAATTTGCCCTCTAATCTCTATGTCTCTCCTTGCTAGGAAATAGGATACTCTGCACAAGATGTTGCATTTATTTCTAAATTAACATGTTATTTCTTTAATGTCTTCAGTCATTGATCAATTTGGATACTCATTTCAATTCATATTCTATGTCCACCCTTTTTATATGAGATAAGCTTATGAAAAATTGCAGAAGACTACTAGGCATGCAAGGAGATTTTGCCATCTTCAACATAAAATGGAAGCGCCTATCACGAGCATGTGTCATGGATTTTGTAGGAACATCTGGTGGAATTAGTCAGGCCCACAGGTGGGTCCGACTAAAAAATTTTTCATTTCCAAACACCTGAAGTACCAAAGTGATCCATTAACCCATCATACTAATTGGAACAAAGTTCGACCACATATCAATCAATTGAAACTCTTTTTACAATTGATCTGCAAATTGTTACTTTTGTGTCAGGAGGTCCTTTGACTAGCTTTAAAAATTGATCCAAACAATTGACCAGGCTCTAAAATCAAACATGTTAATTCTTTGTTCCACATATTCATACCCCATCGAATCTCGCCCGATGAAAAATTCTCAGTCAAAATATATTGACCGTCAAAGTTGCCTTCTTAAATTCACCTACAAGTAAACATGTTAGAAAACCACAAACTAGGTTTAGATTTGGCTTTGAAAACTAGGCAAATGGACACTTGGGAAAATGTAACTCAGGGTATTGGTTCACTATCATGAGGAGAGTATGGATCTACAATTTGGGCTCATGATGAATAATAGGACACAAATAGTGAGCAATCAAAATGGGCTACTTGGATTTTGCAAACTGAAAACAATGTCAAAAAAGTGATTTTTGCAAATGGAATTGGCCTAGAAAAGTGTGCAAATGGATTCATCATGACTAAAAAACTAACACACTTGGAGTATTTTTAGAGGACAACACAATGGTACAATCCATTTGATCTAAGAAATCACAGATCTCAAGTTATAATGTCACGAACATGGGTTCCAATCAATCTGCACTTTACTAACACGAGTAAAAGGATAGAAATTGCATTTGGAATCGAGTTTGAAAATTGATCAAATGTATTCATCATGAGCTAAAACTTGAAACATAACAAGTCTGTAACATCTAAAATGTAATGCAAAAGGAAATTTAGCATTCTGGTCAACTGATCAAAAGTTATAACACATCAAACAGGGCTTCCCAAAATTTTGTGTAATGTGCATCAGCATGAAAATAATAAATGACCAACTTTGAGGGATTCAAAACCTAGTCAAACGGATTCAAAATGACTCAAAATATGAAACATAGGTTCTTAGTTATGGACGCTAGATACTCTCAAAATGTAAAATCATGAAACATTTCTGGGTGCTAGATATTCAGATGCAAACATGGCCTCCCGTCATTGTTTGACACTTAGGGTAAAATGCAGATTTGACAAACACTCTAAACAAGACTTCACAAAATGACTCGGAATAGCAGTTTAACTTCATGGAATGAATGGATATACTAAATGGAAGATGTTAGAAGCATTAAACACCTCATGGCCGTCAAAGGTACAGCTAGGTACATGTGCATGAAAAGCATTTATGGGGCTCAATTTCTCAAAATTTTCAATATGTGACTAAAAATTGACCATGCAATTTTTAGTCCCAATAGATCCCTTTCTAACTTATTTAAACAACTCATACTATTAATTATCACTTCCATTACTTGATCCTCACATTACTATTCTACTCAATTCACCTTCTATCAATAAATTTATCATCACCTTCAATATCAGAAACATTAGCGACAAGAAACATCTTCTTCATCCCTTTAAATAGATAAGTTTTATCATTTTAGAATTTTCCAAATTTTCCTTCTTAATTACAATCATAAATTTCCTTCAGCTTCACTTTCATTGAATCTATATGCTTGATAAATAGACTTCCTTCTTGAACTTTGTGCTCCATTTCAAATTGTTAAATCTTCTCCTTTAGATCTTCTTCGAATTTCTCTAGTCATTGATCTCATAATTATGTTCATTCTTATTCTTGAAAATTATTGAACATTCTTAATTTTCATCAAATCTTGACCTTAGATTAATCTTTTATAAACTTGTTATTCTTGTTCATTCTTGGTGATCATTACAACTCATCAGTCAATACTTGACTCGATTAACACTGAAATTACTCGATAAAAATATGTTCCTTTTGTTCTTTCTTAGGTGCTTGGTGAGAAATTTAATATCTAGGTTAATACTATATTCCTTCATTCACTAACCAAACTATCTTTCATATGCATCTTTCTTAAGATCATGTAAAGAAATAAAACCAACATTATACTATCCACCAAAATAACTGAGAGGGGGGCTGACTTTTCTGTAAGATCAATATAGCTATTATCAACCTTATTGCACCTTAAGTATGTGAATAATATAATCAACAACCATAAGAAGATACACATACACAAAAACACCAAATATGTTAACTAGGGAAACACTTGATCAGAGGGAAAACCCTAGTGGGGATGGTACCCACAAAATGATGTACTAATATAAAAGTTTCTTGTAAGAGGACGAACTCTGTTAGGAGCCAATGGAATACATTCAATACATATCAGCCTATTGTTTAACATTTTGTCTTCATTGATATTTTGGTTTATTCCTTCACTCTTAGACTTCCTAATGGCTTATGGAAAACAAAGAAGTTAACAATAGAATAGGTCAATGTAGCAATCTATCAAAGACCTATGAATTGAAAGGTATAACTCTGTTTTGACTACAAGTTATGCAATGAATTTGTTTTTCAAGTTTTGGGGGTATGCTCTTAACCAGAGAGAAGAAGAGCAGAAAACCAAGTTGTTCAACACTTCAAATAAACTAGGAAAATGAAGGGGGACTAACTCACACTATGCAATCTATTCAGACTTACAATGCAATGAATGGAAACATGCATGACTAGCTACAACAATAGCAAGAAAGAAAAAGATGACAGAGTAGGTAATTCGCAAACTACACAGCTAGATAATGTTTTGACAATACTTGGATTGCCTATTTCTTAGCTAATCCACACATCAATTTTTGACCTCCTTATGTAACTACATACTCTAAAGACATGAACTGCAACATACAACAAAGAGAACACAAGGCATGCTCTATGTTGGTGTTTGAAAATGTTATAGCTTTTAAATTACCCCAATGAGAACATGGTACATCTAGGGGCAGCTAACTCCCATCTTCAACATAATATTTCAAACACCAGGCCAACTATAAGGCTAATCCCTTCCTTTACTTCAGGCTCTACAAAACCTAGGTGGGTGGACCTTAGATTTAATTAATATGGTAACAGTGGAAAAAACATATTCCTGAATCTATTATAGCAAATTTAATCCTTATATCTCCTAATAGCTCATTCAATGACATAGATTTATAGTAGCTAAATCAAAATCTATGAAATTCACAAGCTGAGTGAGGGTATTCTATTATAGCTCTTCAACATTAAAGGGGTAAAAGCATTTGATTAATAGTGTTGAATTTCAAAAAAACCCTAATATGTAGCAGTAAGAACTAATGATCCTATAGCTGATCAGTGCCTTATCTATTAGGCAATTTCATCAATCGATCACATACATATAGATACCTGAGACATATTCATCTATTCAGATATATGATCTATCCATTCACCCTGTAAATAGACATATGTGCTCAATATAAATCTCACTCTTACCTGATATCCTCCTCAATAAACTTGCAACCCTATTGATTTCCCTGAAGCATTTACATAACTCCCTGAATTATAAGCAACAATGAAATAACGTACAACCTTAATGGACTACAAATATGACCTAGGCTCTTTGTTCAAAGATCATAAAACATTACAGCTCACTAAGAAAGGAGACAAGATTTAAAATGAAACTCAATCATCTATTGTTCTTCATATTAATTACCTTGAAATAATACATTCATATGCATGAAATCAAAACATATAACACCTAATAGATCTGAACTTATTCTATAATCTACACTATTGATGTTCATACAAGAGAATTATGCTAAAAGAATGGTGTCATAGTCCAAGAAACATGTCAAAAACTACTACCAATGGTCTTACAGTAAAAAATTTGAACCCTTAATGGTATCATAGCAATGAAACCTTTTCTTCCCAAAAACTAGAACCCACCAAAACCAAGAGAAAGAGATAAAATGATATAGGAGAAGAGTTAATTCCCAGATCTGATCTATAACTAACAAGTGTCCACTTGAAATTCCATCTCCTAGCAGTGAAAACATCTCTCTAATCTATTTCTCTAACTGGTGAATCAAATCTTCAATCATTTTGGCCTCCAAAAGCTAGAAATATCTAGGATATTTAATTGAAAAATAACTACTTTTGATGCCAGATCTCAAAGCAAGGCAAAGCCAAAAAACAATTAAAAGGCTTTTAGAATGCAATATAATCTTTTGAAAGTTGTTTTTTCCACATTCAAGCTTCAATAAGTCTTCAAATCTTCCCTTTAAAAATTTTTGATGATCAATAATGAAATCTGCCTATTTTGCTGAGAATGCCCTGGGAATCACAAACTTGCTTATAACTCAAACTAGTGAACAACTATGCAAAAACTAACCCCATATTTGGAAAATTCATATCATCCCAATTTTGATGGTATATTGGAGTGCCCATTTTGGAAAAAGATTTCCCTAGTTGTGCCTCTTTGAAGATCGGGCTCCCAGCCTATTGCCAAAGCAAATAAAAGAATAAATTTTAAAATTTTAAAAAAGAGTATAGTTTAAACCATAGGAATTTACTATTTGAAATCAAAATTTTCAAATTTCATAATGAACATGCAAATAGGGATATTTTTAAATTTAAAACTCCTTTATATCCCTTCAACCAATTGAACAGTGCCATTTGTCACATCTTTGATAGGTCAATGAGCTCAAGTGGGCCCCACACATCCTTCCAAGTCTTTCCAAATTTCTATATTTTTTGGCAAGTTGCCATGTCGCTTCGTAGAAAATCTCCTATTTTTCAATGGAGACATGGTGAGCACTAGATTTCGACAACTTTTTCGATGAACTTCATCCTTGGTTGCCATGTGTCATCGCCACCTCTACGC
The DNA here is from genome assembly GCA_028749045.1 of Cupressus sempervirens. NCBI lineage: Eukaryota > Viridiplantae > Streptophyta > Pinopsida > Cupressales > Cupressaceae > Cupressus > Cupressus sempervirens. Next base: position 61,973,028 of record CM053783.1, read on the forward strand.
CTGCTCATTGCTATGTCACTACCACTAGGTCCCATGTGTCATTTCCATCTCAGTGGTCGCTATGTCGCCATGGTCATCTAGTGAAAAACTCTGCTTGGTGATACATCAACAACTACATGATCATCTGTGTGTGGCAATCTCCTTCCTTAGATTCCATCTCATCATCTCGATGAGTGTGCACATTCAAAATTTTACCTTCCCTCCACCACACATTGCATGCTTTTCAAAAGGCTATGTCTTATTGACACTGTTGGTGTGAGTGGTTTACTATTTAAACATAATAATACCCTTCCATTTCATGAATGTGGGATTATGTATTTGACCTTTTCTCCTTCGGCTTCCATGATGACATCGCCTCAACCTCATGCTTTGCCCTTTTCTATGGCCACATGAATACCTTTTAATTGTTGGATAGCCTACCTTTGAATAGTGTCTTTCTCCTTTTAATAAAACATACTACCTCCTTCCTACTTCCAAGTCAATGTTTGTTATTTTTCTTTTAGCATGAGATTCTCTTTTCAAATGCCTGCTACAGTCTTATAGCATAAACCTTTGTTCCTTCCTTCTTTTCTTTGACTGTGTTGAGTCCCTTTATCATGGCGTTGATAGCTTCTTAGTTTTTCACTATGGCTACTCCTTCTTTTATGTCTATTACAGCTTTTGGAAGGTTTGAAACTAAGCACTTCCTTACATATCAATGATAAACCTTTACTTTGTTGAGTCAGTATTTTATTCTTCCCTTTGCGTAATATCCATAAATCATGATTTTATAAATAATTGAGAACTTTCCCAATATTTGTATAAGGATCTATTCATGGTTTCAGGGAGTTAGACTATTCATTGGCTTATGAAGAAAAGGGTTTCTACAATGATATCCGGTTCTATTACTCCCAAATGAGAGGGTAAAAGCTAATTTTAGCAATGCCACAAAACATAGTGGACGGTAGCTATTTTGTCCTTTTGCTTACGACTCTAGGACTTCTCCAAGATATAAGTTTAGTACTTGTAAATAAAACCTCTTCTATGCACAAAAGCTTTGATTTCAACAATAAAAATTCTACTTGGTTCTACTCAACTAGCAATAGAATTTGTGTACATTTATTTTTATTCCATTCTTCTCCATCCATTTTGATGTAATTAGTCGAACTCCCAAAGTGGGTCCGACTAAAAAAAATTCATTTTCATACAACTAAACTTTAAAATTGATCCTTTAATCACTTAATACTGATCTAAGGAAAATTCAACTACTGGAAATAAATTCAATCACTGCTCAATTACATTTTATCATTAATTCACAAATTGTGATTTTAAGCTAACAAGGCATGTCGGCTGTCCTTAAAAATTGATCTAAACACCTGATTGGGCTCTAAAATCATACACATTGATTCTCTATTCCAAAAACTTACAGCTTGCCAAATCTCATCTCATGAAAAATTTGGGGTTAAAAGATATTGACCGACAAAGTTTCCCTTACAGAACTGCCTGCAAGAAAACAAGTTAGAAAACAATAAAATGCGTTTAGAATCAGCTTCAAAAATTTGGCAAACTAAGTCTTGGAAAAATCAAAACTGGGGCATTGGTTCACTTTCATGAGGAGAGTATTAATCTATGATTTGGTTTTTTGACGAATAAGAGGGTGCATATGGTGAGCGGTCAAAGTGGGTTACTCAGATTTTGCAGACTGGAAACAATGTCAAAAAAAAATTTTTTGCAGATGGAATGGACTTGGGAAAGTGTGCAAATGCATTCATCACATTTTGAAAATTAGACACTTGAAGTATTTTTAGAGTACAACATAGTGGTATAATCCATTTGATCTCACCTATCATAGATCTCAAGTTATAACATCCGAAACAGGGGTACTAATCAATTTGCTCCTTTTGACACCAGTAAAAAGTTACAAGTTGCATTTGGAATCGGGTTCGAAAACTAATCAAATCGATTTTTCATAAGCTCAAACTTGAAACATAACATTTCTCTAACCTCTAAAATGTAATGAAGTAGGAATTTTTTCATTTTGGTCAATTGGGTCAAAGCTATAACAAGTCAAACATGACTTCCTAGAATTTAGAATTAATTGCTTTAGCATGACATCAATAAATGACCAACTTTTAGAGATTCAAAACCTAGTCAAACGGATTTGAAATGACTCAAAATCTAAAACATAGGCTCTTTGATATGGAACTAGACACTCTCAAAGTGGTGTGTCATGAAACATTACTAGATGTGAGGTATTCAATTGCAAACACAGCCTCCTGTTGTTGTTTGACACTTAGGTGAAAATGCAAATTTGTCAATTGCTCAAAACAAGACTTCACAAAATAACTTAGAATGGCTATTTAGCTTCATGGAACACAAATATGCACTAGATGGAGGGTGTTAGAAACATTGAATAGCTCTTAGGCCTCAAAAGTAAAGTTAGACACATATGCATTAAAGAGCGCTTATAGGACTTAATTTCTCAATGGTACTCAAAATTGAGACTATAATTTTGAGCACCAATAGTGGCTCTATCTGGGGATGCATGTCCCTTGCAGGCATGGCAAGGATTCAAATCTCTGGTAGAAGCAAACCACATACCTAACTTCAAAATAATTCCTCTTACACAACTTTATTAAAAGCAAAGAAACTACCACCTACTTATGTACAAATGATGGCCCCGGGCCACCAAAGTTCAACAAAATTGTTTACTTCTATGATAAATCTGATTCTCATTAAAATTTTATGAAGTAAACTAGAAATACTTCAATTATTAGCTTCACCAATTAGATTATCATTTTGAATCAACTCACTCAGTAAAATTGAATCTAAACCTTGACTTTCACAATGCATATAAAAATTTGATTCTCTTTCTTCAACAACTTGCTCATTATGAAAGTACTAATCAACATGCTCAAAAACATCAGATTGAAACTGAAGACCTTCTCTAACAAATAATTCATGCATGCTTCTTGTCTCGAATATGAAGTCATCATATTCAACATGGGGAAAGGGATCACACATACCTTGAAAATGTGTATCCTTATGCATAACCAGATTGTACTCAAATGAACACTTTGATTGGTACTCACACATGTCATCAATGTTAGAATCTAAAACTAATCCATAATATTCAAATGGTGCTTCACAATTAGCAAATAGATTAGTCTTCACATTAGAATGTTAATCATAAAACTCATTGCAAGGTGCATGCTAATTTTCATTAACAACCTCATCAAACACCTTGTTATTCATATCATGAGATGCAACATAATCATCATTTTCACTATCAAACTTGGAAGAAGAAAAATCTGATCTCTCACAATAGTAGGATAAAGTATCATTGTTAAGATTATCCCCAACTAAATCTAAACTATCCATGTGTTCTTCAAAAAGAGGATTGATAACTCCATGTAAAGCACCTTTGTAGATATTATGACAAGTGATGTGTTGATCAACATCAAACTCCTCACCATATAACAGATTAGTGAAAAATTTAAAACCATTTCCTACATCATTGTCATGGACACTTTCAACATATGAAGAAAAAAATCAGAACCATGTGAAGACTCAACATCCACTCCATCAACGAAGCATGTAGAAATTAGATCCATGTTTTTGTCATTGTCTTCATCAAGGTGATTCAAATGTCTTGCAAACCAATCATCATTAAGTGCTGATGCAACTATCTTAAAATAATTTGCATATTTCTAGTTACTACTGCACACCTCCTCAAGACATTCATCTACACAATTAGGTAATCCGTTCTTATAGATAATCCCTATGTTGTCATATTGTGTAGACAAGTTTTCTTCACAACTTTCAACCTCAAACTAATTTGCACATTTCTGAAATGGAATTTTACTTTCAGATTTAGAAAAAGTACTCATACCTTTACTTCCATAAGAGCACTCACTTCTATCATTGCTTTCTTCTTCCCAATTTTCACCTGATTCACATGAAGATGGGTATGTGCTATCACCATACTCTTCATGACTTGAGTAACAATTCTTGCCATTACCTTCACATGATGCTTCTTCATAATACATTGGATCAGCAAGTTCACCTTCATCACTTGATGCATAAATTTCAGCTTCTTCATCCTCATACTGAGATGAATACCTTTCCTCTTCATGACTCATTCTATTTTCAGCATAATGTAAATCATCAAAAGGCTAAAGAATCTCTGAACTTATAGCTTGCATGTATGATTCATCAAGTGAACTAACTTTATGTTCTTATGTTGTAATATTACAAACATGTGCATTTAATTCAGCAAGAATGGAATCATTTTTTCTTTGCAACAAAGAGATTTTATCTTCACATGTTTGTATTTCTAAATTTTCAAAAAAATTACCTACAATAGTAGGGGTACCTATTTTCTGATCTGAAAATAAATACTCATTTTAACATTGAGTTTTCCTTTGCACCTCATCTCGCTGGCAAACATTCCTAGAAAAGTGACTCTTGGTTAAGCCATACTTTATGTTAATTTCAATCTCTATAGCCATCATGAATGCTTGATGCAACATTTTATGTTCTGTGTCTCTCAATAAGTAGCTCATCTTCTTATCAAATGCACTAAGATAAACAACTAAACAAACTTGATCATTTGGATTATTACTTTCAGGAATTTTGTTCAAAACCTTTGCAAATTTGATATTAAATTTATGAACTAGTTCATCATTCCTGATTTGAATTTTCAAAAACTTATCAAAATAATCAGAGATGCTTACTCTTTCCCTGAACCACTTTATGAAGGCTGAAAGTAATTCATTCCAAGATGAAATTGAGCATGCCAACATAAAGGAAAACCAATCCCTAGCACCCCCTTCTAAAGTTTGAACAAACAACTTCATATGAATGTCTTCATGAGCAATTTCATAATCACCAATCAAATCACTAAACAATTGAATATGATGACTGGCTGAATTTTCATGGTTCCCACCAAACTTAGGCAAATACTTTCAGAGATTATATGGTACAAAATTTGGGAAACCATGAATACCATTGAAATTTAATGGCATATACTACTTGGTAGAAATAGATCTATAACTCTCACTAACTTACTACATACTAGGTGAAGGAGAATTTGACATTTCTAACAAGTTTAGAACTCATTCACCATATTTTCTTTTAGGATTCATTACTTGTAGTGGATCTGAAATTATTTCTACCAATTCAAAATCTAAACATACTTCAAAATATGAAAACAATTGTTGAATCTATTCTTCACAAAGTATGTTGAGATAAATTAAACCAATCTCCCACTTAGTACTGCAATTACCACTTGACAAAGAAAATTTTGTAGAGCTTACTTTCATGGAAATGAAATCTCATGAAAGTCTAAAAATACCTTTACTATTACTACATGAAAACATTGATTTACTGATTGGTAATAGGTGTTGATTTCAAATCTTTACGCCACTGATCAAATCCTTATAGAGCTGCCATCTCCTTGAGGAGAACAAAATGAAATCATTTCTATGATTCATTTTAACATTTGAATTTATTATGACATTAGATCAACACAACACTTTAAAACACATCAATCAAGAACTCGCACATCTCTCTTCTTGCTCAAAACATAACATAACTTTTAGATCTGCACAATTCAGTTGAAATATCCTAAAAACATTTAGATGTAACCGATCTACACTAGTTCAGAGATCTCTTAGAGAGTCACCACTCACAATTGTGAGAAAGATTTAAAACATATGATTTATAACATGATAGATTTGAACTGGACTTTCCACTTGTAGAATTTTGCAAATCTTCAAAAATTTAGAAGAGAGAAAACACTTTTGATCAATTCTGACACTAAAACTATAGAAAAACTTTGAATACAACAACTAACTGAATTTATTGAAGATGAACACCTTTCAACAATACAATTTACATTCAACCTTGAAGTTATTGATGTAAATGAATAAAACTTAACTGAGGAACATGAATCTTCAGCAAAGAAATGGAAAACACTTCATGACATTGCTGCTATATAAAACTTTCTCCATGTCATTCCTTCTATTGTGTTGAATTCCTTTAAATTCTCAAGGTTTTTCTATCATGAGTCTCAACACAAATCCCCAAAAGAGTCACCATTTTGTTGGTGTTTCAAAATGTTATAGGTTTTTAATTACCCTAATGAGAATATGGTACATTTAGGGAAACTAACTCCCATCTTCATCATGCTATTTTAGACATCGAGCCAATTATAAGGCTAGACCCTTCTTTTACTTCAAGCTCTACAAAACCTAGGTGGGTGGGCCTTATATTCAATCAATATGGTACAACTGTAGAAAACATATTCCTGAATCTATTATACCAAATTTAGCCCTTATATCTCCTAATAACTCATGCAATGACACAGATCTATAGTAGCTAATTATGAATTTATGAAATTCACAAGCTGAGTGAGGGTATTCTATTATAGCTCTTCAACATGGAAGGGGGAAAAATATTTGATTAATAGTGTTGAATTTCAACAAAACCCCTAACATGTAGTGGTAAGAACTAATGATCCTAGAGCTTATCAGTGCCTTATCTATTAGGTGGTTCCATGAATCAATCACATACATATGGATACCTAAGACATATTCATCTATTTAGATATCTAATCTACCCATTCACCTTGTAAATAGACATATGTGCTCAATCTAAATCTCATTCTTACTTGATATCCTCCTCAATAAACTTGCAACCCTATTGATTTCCCTAAAGCATTTACATAGCTCCTTGAATTATAAGCAACAATGAAACAACATACAACTTAAGGGATAACAAATATGACCTAGGCTCTTTGTTCAAAGATCATAAAAGCATTACAACTCACTGAGAAAGGAGACAAGATTTAAAATGAAACTCAATCATCTATTGTTCTTCATATTAATTTCCTTGAAATAATACATTTATATGCATGAAATCAAAACATATAACACCTAATAGCTCTAAACTTATTCTATAATCTACAATATTATTGTTCATACAAGAGAATTATGCTGAAAGAATGGTGTCACAATCAAGGAAAAATGTCAAAGACTAGAACCAATGGCCTCACAGTGAAAAATTGGAACCCCTAATGGTATCATAACAATGAAAGTTTTTCTTCCCAAAAACTGGAACCCACCAAAACCATGAGAAAGAGAGAAAATGATATATGAGAAAAGTTAATTCCCAGATTTGATCTGTAACTGACAAGTGTCCACTTGAAATTCCATCTCCTAGTAGTGAAAAACATCTCTCTAATCTCCCTCTCCAATAGGTGAATCAAATCTTCAATCATTTTGGCCTCCAAAAACTAGAAATATCTAAGATATTTGATTGAAAAATAACCACTTTTGATGTCAGATCTCAAAACAAGGAAAAGCCAAAAATTGGTTAAAAGGCCTCTAGAATGCAATATAATCTTTTCAAAGTTATTTTTTCCACATTCAGGCTTCAATAAGTCTTCAAATCTTCCCTTTAACCAATTTTGATGATCAATATTGAAATATGCTTGTTCTCCTCAAAATGCCTTGGGAATCACAAACTTGCTTATAACTTGAACCCATGAACACCTGTGCAAAAACTAACCCCATTTCAAAAAATTCAGATTGTCCTAATTATGACAGTATACTGAAGTGTCCATTTTGGATAAAAATTGCCCTAGTTATGCCTCTTTGAAGATCAGGCTCCCACTCCATGGCCAAAGCAAATAAAAGAATAAATTTGAAATTTTTTTAAAAGCCTATAGTTTAAACCATAGGAATTCACTATTTGAAATCAAATTCTTTGAATTTCAAAATGAATGTGCAAACAAGGATACTTTTTAATTTTAAACTCCTTTATACCCCTTCAACCATTTGAATAGCACCATTTGTCACATCTCTGATAGGCTAATGAACTCAAGCAGGCCCCACACATCCTTCCAACTCTTGCTGAATATTTGGATTTTCAATGAGTCGCCATATCGCTTTCCAAAAAATCTCCCATTTTTTGATGGCAACATGGAAACCACTAGATTCTGGCAACTTTTCTGGTGAACTACATCCTTGACTACCACGTGTCATTGCCACCTCTATGCCTGCTCATCACCACGTCACTGCCACTTGGTCCCACGTGTCATTGTCACCTTAGTGGTCACTATCTTACCATAGTTATTTGGTGAGAAACTCTACTTGGTGACATAGCGACAACCACATTATTGTCCATGTGTCATGATCTCCTTCCTTAGATTCCATGTTAGCATCTCGATGGACATACACGTTCAAATTTTACCTTCCCTCTAGCTAACTGGGACACTCCACCATGCATTACATGCCTTTCAAATGGTTGTATCATATTGACATTGTATGGTGTAATTGGTTTACTATTTAAACATAATACCCTTCCATTTCATGAATGTGGGATTATGTATTTGACATTTTCTCCTTTGGTTTCCATGACGATGCTACATCAACCTCATGCTTTGCCCTTTTTTGTGGCTACGTGAATACCTTTTAATTTTTGGGTAGCCTACCTTTGACTGGTAGCTTTCTCCCTTTTATAAAACATGTTGCCTCCTTCCTACTTCCAAGTCAATGTTTGTTGTATTTTTTTTAGTGTGAGCTTCTCTTTTCAAATGCCTGCTATAGTCTTATAGTGTAAACCTCTATTCCTTGTTTTCTTTGACTATGTTGAGTCCCTTTATCGTGGTGTAGATAGCTTCTTAGTTTTGCACTGTGGCTACTCCTTCTTCTATGTCTTTTGTAGCTTTTGGAGGATTTAAAACTAAGCACTTCCTTACATATTAATGATAAACCTTTACTTCTTTGAGTTATCATTTTATTATTCCTTTTTTGTAATATCCATAAATCATGATTTTGTAAATAATTGAGAACTTTCCCAATATCTATATAAGGAACTACTCAAACTTCTCAATGGTATGCCCGTTGTAATCTTTGGTTTTAAGATTAAAATAAATTTTCATGGTTTTAGGGAGTCAAACTATTTTTTGGCTTATGAAGAAAAGGGTTTCTATAATGATATCTAGTTCTATTACTCCCAAATGAGAGGGTAAAAGCTGATTTTAGCAATGCCACAAAACATAATGTATGGTAGCCATTTCTTCCTTTTGCTTATGGCTCTAGAACTTCTCCAAGATATAAGCTTAGTAATTCTATATAAAACCTCTTCTATGCATGAAATCTTTGATTTCAACAATAAGAAAGTCTACTTGATTCTACTCAACTAGCAATAGAATTCCTGTACATATATTTTTATTCCATTCTTCTCCATCTAGTCTGATGTAATTAGTCAAACTCCCAAAGTGGGTCCAACAATTTTTTTTTTTTTCATACAACTAAAATTTAAAATAAATCCTTTAATCACTTAATCTTGATTCAAGGAAAATTTGAGCCCTGGAAATAAATTCAATCACTATTCTATTACATTTTATCATTAATTTGCAAACTATGATTTTTAGCTAAAAGGGCCTGTCAACTTGCCTTAAAAACTAATCCAAACACCTGATTGGGCTCTAAAATCAAACACATTGATTCTCTATTTTGAAAACTTACACCTTGTTGAATCTCATCTCATGAAAAATTTGGGGTCAAAAGATATTGACCGAAAAAGTTTCCCTTTTAGAACTGCCTGCAAGAAACCAAGTTAGAAAACAATAAAATGTGTTTAGAATTAGCTTCAAAATCTAGGCAAACTGACACTTGGGAAAAAAAAACTGGGGCATTGGTTCATTTTCATGAGAAGAGTATAAATCTACGATTTGGGCTCATGATGAATAATAGGGCACATTTTCCAAGTGGTCAAATTGAGTTACTCAAATTTTGTAGACTAGAAACAATGTTAGAAAAGCATTTTTTACAAATGGAATGGAGCTTAAAAAGTGTGCAAATAGATTCATCACATTTTGAAAATTGGCAATTTGAAGTATTTTTAGATTACAACATAGTGGTACAATCCATTCGATCTCATCTATCATAGATATCAAGTTATAACATCTTGAACAAGGGTATTGATCAATTTGCTCCTTTTGACTCTAGTAAAAAGTTACAAGTTGCATTTGGAATTGCATTCAAACACTAATCAAATAGATTTGTCATAAGCTCAAAATTGAAACATAACATTTCTCTAACCTCTAAAATGTAGTAGAATAGTAATTTTTTCATTTTGGTCAATTGAGTTGAACCTATAACAAGTCAAATAGGGCTTCCTAGAATTCAGAATTAATTGCTTCAACATGACATCAATAAATGACCAACTTTGAGGGATTCAAAACCTAGTCAAATGGATTCAAAATGACTCAAAATCTAAAACATAGGCTCTTTGGTTTGGACACTATACAATCCCAAAGTAGTGTGTCATGAAACATTACTTGGTGTGAGATATTCAATTGCAAACACAGCCTCCTGTCTCTATTTGACACTTGGGTGAAAATGCAGATTTGTCAATTGCTCAAAATAGGACTTTATGAAATGACTCAGAATGGTCATTTAGCTTCATGGAACACAAAGACACACTAAATGGAGGGTGCTAGAAACATTGAACACCTCTTAGGCATAAAAATGTACAATCAAACACATATACATTAAAGAGCACTTATAGGACTTAATTTCTCAATTGTACTCAAAATTGAGGCTACAATTTTGAGCACCAACACTCTAAATAAAGTAAGACATACAATCTACTGAATGAAGGAAATGAAGCTAAGTTCATTCAGATTCATTCAATTTTCAACATTAATACATTCATTTTTAATACTCTAGTTTAAATTAAATGAACAACAAAGATTAAAATTGACCCAAAGTCACACATAGTAGTCCTAGCTATAGGGATTTGTCCAAAGTAAATTTTGACAATCTTATTAACTTTGTAAAAGGTTACATTTATAGGCCTTCTCAAAATGGCTGGTTACATTGGTTGATTACTTCAGAGAGCATCTTTGAATAGAATAATCTTAAAATAGGACAAGCATCAATCATTGTTCATTACAGAGACTAATAAAATGCTATAAATGGCTACAAAAGGAAATAGAAGGGGAATAATGATAGGTGTCTAGAAAGGCATTAGAACATAATATGCTCTTAGAAGTAACTGATTTATCTCTATAAGCTTTCATGGCTTCAGTTACTTTGCCCAACTCTTCGACATCTAGAATGATGACATTGTTGGCATGGACCATCCAATAGTCATACATTTCAGTTAGTTTATCAATTTTGGTGACCCTTGACTAGAATTTCTCCATTTCCCTCTTTATGATTGCATCTGTTGTTGAGAGTTCCTAAATCTTGGAAATTTGGAAGTTGAGTGGATCAATGACTTCATTGAAAAATTCCAAGAACTTGGATTTCATTCTCTCAATGTTCACAAGCTTTCTATTTGTGTATACAAAGGATTCTATGTGAAAGGTCTTCAAATAATCAAACAACTATCAAATGACCTTTTGCACTAGTGCATGCACACCTTAAGCTCATTTTTAGATCTCATAAAGATTTCTATAACAAACTCCAAGGATTTTTTCTAGTGTAATAGTGACTACTTGCTAGTCTTTAGAATCCCATGAGCAATGGTCACATTTGTCTTCATGTCTATCACTTCTTACAAAAGGGCCAATTGGTTTGTCAGCTTGTTTATGGCCTTTTGTATGGCTTTATAGTGATCTGAGGTTGCTTCCCTGAGCTTGTGAGCATCTAGTACTAGGCTTCCCAAGTTTTAACCTAGTGGGGGACCTTGAGCCTTGATTTGATCTACCCATGCCTAGCCTACCAAGACAAATTGTATTTCTTGTTGCAACTTTAGGAGTAAGTTCTTATTCTCCTCTGCATTTGAGTCAAATTCACTTGAAGAAGTGCTCCTGAGTGAAAACCTAATTTATTCTATTAATTCTTTGTTCAAAGTCTTTATTATTTCCTTCTCTGCTCTAAGCTCTTCCAGTCTGTCCTCAATTTTATACCTGTTGGACTTCCACATGTTCACCATGGAGTCATGAATTGGGATGCTAGGATCTACTATCCTAATCTAAAACAATTCTTTGAGAGCTCATAAAATTTACCCTCTTTTTGTGGATCAGCAATCCCAACTAGCATGTGGCCAATCTTTGAATCAGTAGCCAGTGCAATGATTGTTTTCTTATTCTTTGTTTTTTTGGATAGCTAAGAGGAGTGACTTGTATAATAAATTCCTTTGATGGGGTTACATTCTCATATCTCCTCATTTTCCTATCAATGATCTCTTCAAGCCAAGACTTTGTAGAGAGCACATTCATAATGGGTTGCAAGGCAGTGGGGTCAAACAACTTCCTTGGGATTAATGGAGCTGGTTTTCTCTACGAAACAATAGGGAAGGCAACTACCTTGGTTACCAAAAGGGATATAGTATCCCCTTGTTGAGATGCTTCCTATTCATTTCCATCTATGGGGTTAGTAATGCCATCCAAATTGATGCCTTGAATAGGGAAAGATGACTTGGCTACTAATTTTTATTGTCTTGTCCCCTTATCCTTGTCATCCTTCATTTCTCTAGTCTTGACAATGTTTGGAAGAGGGCCAGCTCCACAAGTAGGAGAGAGTGGAACATTCTTTTCTAAAGGCTAGTCCCCTCCTTGGCCAATGGACTGTGATGACCCTACAAATGCTGATGCAGTGGCTATGGTGGTTGTTTTTGTGGTTGACTAGGTGGGTCTAGCTAATAATCCACCCATAAAGTTAGTATTCCTAGTCCTCTTTTTACTTGCTCAGGTCCACTCCACCCATTTGTCCATTCTCTTGATTATTCTCTGCATAAGAACCTCCATAGTGTCAATGACTAGATTTGCATGTGGGGTGGACAAAATTGGTTTGCCTTTGATCTTCTTGTATGATGTGGGGTGCATATAGGCTCCATCATCTGCAAGTCAAAAACATTAACATAATCATTATATAAGTTTATCTCATCAATGGTTAGTTGTGACCAAAATATCTCCCAAGTCTCATACACATTGAGACACCTACACTAGAAGTCTATAATATCCTTGGCATGGTTGTAGGCATATCCCAACTTTAGATGATCCCTTACAAATTTAACTAGATCATATTGATGCCTAAGCGCCTCATAAACTAACAACTTAATATTTCTCTCAAAGTTCTTAAAAAAATTCTAAGCATCTAATCTAGAGGTGCATGAATATGGGCCAACCACTATAGGAAAAGGAATCCAAGCAATATTATTTACAGAACACATGGTGTTCACTTCAAGTATGTATCAACATAGCTTGACTAGAACCACCTTATTCTCCAGATATCTTGGTAACATCTTAGGAAACCCATCATAAGGTCATATTTGCAAATATGAGAAACTTGGAAACTGGATAAATGAGCATCCAAATTGGCCTATGGCCAAAACTCCTTCTCATGAGAATCTCCTTTCAAGGCATCCTTTCAATTCTCAACATAGCCTCATTATGAAGGCATCATTAATAGTTATATACTACTCATAGATTCTTTTTAACTATAGATGTGGGTAAAAATCACAAACTTTGGTGCACTCATCGTAATTTGAGATGCTAGGGAGGTTGAGCCACAAGTGGTGTGTTGCCAAAGCATAGATCAAATAAGAGGACATGTAGAATATCTTGAATCCTCTAGCTAAATTCAACCATGAGGCAAGTTCATCATAGATGATTTGTGCTGAAATGATCTACATATCCTTAGCACATATTGCTTGTACTAGGAAGAAATAGTACTCAATGAACTCCAAAATCTCATATTTTCCTTTCAGTCTGAGGAGGAGTGCGATGATATCCACAATCTCTCACTTCAGATTTCTGCCAAAAAGGCTTTTTGAAATTTTTCTCTTCTTTGAGCGAGCAGTCTAGAATCATTTCCTTTGCAAGTATTTTCATCTAAGGGTCTTATTCTTGTTCAACATGGATGTAGAACAACCAAAATCAACATCACAATACTGATCCTCAAGAGAAATTGCAAGTGCGGACTACATCAATGCCTTGTTAATCTATATTAGAATAGACTAGTTAGGAAACAAAATCTAGTTTGTTTCTATGTTGTATCTCTCTATTCATTCCTTCACTAACTCAGGTGCATGAACTACCATTTGAAAACTAGTTGCTTCTACTAGTCCACTCTCTTTCAATTTCTAAGTGATTGGGTGAATGGGTTGAGAATTAAGTCTTCTATGAAGATCACCCAGGTCATAGAATTTGAAGGAATTATCTATAAGCTCATTTAACTCACTCTCTAGGGAAATTTCCTTATCATAACTACTAGCTTTGATTTCCATGCACTATGATTGCAAAGGATCAAGTTCTTGATAAATATATATTTAAATATACTTGAAGAAACCAATTACATGCAATTTTGATTGAATAGCTTTAGGAATTAGAGTGTTGGTGCCATGCAAATGAAATTAAGTTTGGCCAATGATTATAATGATAGAATTTTTATTTAATTCCATGATTAATGACTATTTAAAATTTCCATTCATTTTCAAGTAACATCTTAAATTCCCTAAAGCCTTATTACTTTATTTAAAATAATATGAGATGAATAAGAATCACAAAAGAACACAAATTCTTCAACTTTAAAAATAATTCCTTACATTTCTTCAGAGTTTGGAATGTAGATATACTTTCTATTCTTAAAGCATCTGGAGAAGTGACATTTTTAATTTCCTTGGGATGAAAAACCCCTTTTTCAACAATATTTCCCAGACTAAAGGACAATAAACAAAACCCAACCTTTTACTTCAATCTGATAGCCTCAAAGCTAGACCTTTGAGCATGCCTTACTTGTTATGAGCCCTAAATGATTCATTCAACATTTTGCTCATATAATTTGATCATTGAGCTTGATATTTGGCTCAAGTTCATACAGCTTTAGAAATAGAACTAAACAATTTCATTTCCATCAATATACAATATAAAAACCATAGTTATATGTTTCCTCACAACACTTGATTTTACTTTCACGAATTTGAATGTGATTCATCCTATCTTTGATTCACAACTTTTTAGGCCTTTGGGCATGACAAAATCACATTCACAAACTATTAATCATTATCATAGCTTCATGTTTCAGCTACACTCTTACTAGAGTTCCTCAAAGCAAAAAACAACTTGAAAGCTCATAAGCCATGGAATATGGAATTTTAGGGCAAGATAGAAGAGAATGAAATTTAAATCACTTACTTCTCATAAAGAGGATTCTAGAACACACCCTAACCATGCCTAGATCACCTAAACCCCATGTGCACCAGAAAAATAGAAAACCCACTCAGAAATATTAGGCAAAGGTAATGCAAGGGAGACTCAAAAAATAAAGAAAATGGAGAACTCAAGGAAAGATAAGAAGTAAGTGACCAAAAAAATACTTTCACACATCTCTCTTGGACACACACTCACTTATACCAATGACTTCAAGCTTTTAAAAGGTAAGACTAAAACTTGGCAATAGATGAATCTGACTGGGGACTTAGCTATTGCAAAATTTCTAAGAAGGGGCCTATAATCTTTGGTTTTAGTTAGCCAAAATGGAAAATTAATGTGGGAAACTAAACTAAGCACGTAAAAAAAAGAGAAAACTAATCTAGGAAAGAAAGAAAACAAAGAAAGGAAAGATGCAAAGAAAACCTACCTAGACTAACATTATCTATAGGGGTTACTTGATTTCAATTGTGAATTTGATACAACTTTAGACCCTAGACATTGTAAGAAAATTGTAGAATCTCTCTAGAAGGATATGCAAGAACAAAAGAATAGTTCAAGTTTGATTGCATAATCTTGAAAAGGCCCTTCTAGAGGGAGTTGAACTTGTGATGCATACCTTTGGACTCATGCCTTCTATCCTACAATAGGACTAGGTCACCCTCCATGAACTTCCTTGGTATAGCCTTGTTATTGAAGAATGTCTTCACACACTTCTAATGTTTTGTAATATGATCAACCATCCTTTTGCATTCTTCATCTTAGTTAAGTACATAATGCACTTCTTCAATCCATCTTGGAACACTGGATCGTCAATAATTTGTTGTAGTTTATAGATGGATAGCTCTAATGGGAGAGGAAGACTAGCTTCAACTTTTTATACTAGTTCAAATAGGGAAATATTGATTTCCTTCTTAGGTGTGACTCTGTTTTCCCAGAGCTCATCATATAATTTCTTGTGCTAGTTCTACTAGTTCTGAGAGACTAATTTCTTCATAATATTGATCAAGTTCTTATTTGTTGATTCTACTTGACCATTTCCCTAAGGGAAGTAAGATAATGAATGACTTAGGTGTATACTATTGTCATAGTAGAATTCTGTAATCTCTACAAGAGAAAAGTAAGAGGCATTATCCATGACAAGCTTTATTGGAACTCCGAACTTGATGAAAATGTTCTCTCTGATCAACTCACAGATGACCTTAGACGTAGTCTTCTTATTTGGCTTGGCCTCCACCCATTTTTTGAAGTAATCTATAGTAGTAATGACATATAAATGATCCAAAGAAGAGAAAATTCCCCAATGAAATCAATTCCCCACTACTAGAAGGGGCCTTCAATAACAATTGGCTTTAGAGGTAGAGTAGCTAATTAAGGCTTGCTATAGAACATCCTACACTTTTTGCACTTGGCTACCCACTTATAAGAATCCTTGAACATGTTAGGCCAGTAATAGCATTGCTTCAAAATCTTGTATGTTGTAACTATTGATGAAAAATTACCATCACATGTGTCATTGTGGAAACTATGAAAAATCTCTCTTGTTGAGGTTTATCCACACATCTCAAGAAGGTCCCATATATTTCCCTCAAATACAATTGGTCATTATATATGACATACTTAGCTGATTTTATTTTGAGGTCTCTTTTCTCTTTGTATTTCAATCCATCAGGGCAATCTCCATAAGTTAGAAAATAGGCAATGTTAGAGAACCAGGGGTCTTGAAGGTTGACCATTAACACCCTTGAAGATTCATCTTCTTAGATCAAGTCCTGATTTTCTATAATAATCTTGCATAAACCATTCCCATGCACCAACATTTTTGGCTTTAGATTGATGTCATACTCTTGACCCTTTTCTATCCATGCACCTCTAGTGTTACAAACTATTTCTTCCTGGGTCAATATGCTTTTGGTGGCTGAAT
The DNA here is from genome assembly GCA_028749045.1 of Cupressus sempervirens. Lineage (NCBI taxonomy): Eukaryota > Viridiplantae > Streptophyta > Pinopsida > Cupressales > Cupressaceae > Cupressus > Cupressus sempervirens. The sequence goes on from CM053783.1 coordinate 61,990,103, forward strand.
CAAGTATAAATATAATAGAATCAAAGTGTAATACATAGAATCTAAATTTTTTAAGTTCTCTCACCACTACATAGGCTTATTTTTCCATTTGAGAGTATCTCAACTCATGCTCTTTAATAGGGGTACTAATGAAATAAATTGGCTCTTGGATCCGTTCCTTGTTTTCTTACATGAGTATGGTAGATAGCATATGAACTGAGGCATAATAGTATAGTATTACCTTTGTGGTGTAATATGGATGAACCAACATAGGTGCTTTGGATATGGTATCTTTAGATTGATCAAAATCCCTTCTTCTAGAATCATTCCATTTGAAACTTTGACTTCCTTTCATCATGTCAAAAATGCACTTGGTGATTTTAGAAAAATTAGGGACAAAACATCTCAGAATGTTCACCTATCTAAAGAATGATTTGAATCCAAATTTGCCTCCAAGAAAATTTAGCTATTAGATAGCTCTAACATGCTCTTGGTTAATCATGATGCTTTCCTAGGAAACTACATGACCTAAAAGTTTTCCTTTTGTAACACAAAAAACTAATTTCTTGGGATTGAGTGAAATCCCATGCTCCTTGCATCTTTTCAAGACTTTCTCCAGGTCCCTTAGTTGATTTTCTCTTTTCTTAGAGAAGACTATGAGATCATCCAAGTAGATAATGATGATCTTATCCTTTAGATCACAAAAATAGGAATTCATAGCTCTTTGAAAGGTGGCACCAATAGCAATGAGCCCAAAAAAAAATTTGTTATATGAAAACATTCCCCAAGGAGTGGTGAACATAGTTTTGAACTCATCTTCCAAATTTACCTCAATTGGGTTGGAACCCAAAAATCCATCTGGCATGGACATCATGATAGAGCCAGCCACTTTTTATAGGAGATGATCCATGTTGGGAAAGGCATAATTATCCTTTAGAGATGCTTGGTTCAATTTCCTAAAGTTGACACAAATTCTAATCTCCCCACTCTTTTTCCAGACTTGAACAATGTTAGCTATCCATGTCAAATGATGTATGGGGTAGATAATTCTTACTTCCAGCATCTTGTGAACTTCCCTAAAGAGTAGTCAAGATAATTCTAACAATGTTAGCTATCCATGTCAAATGGAGATTGAGGCTTACCATTTAGGTCAAACCTTAATTTCTCTTTCCTTCAGGATGAGGAAGTGGATGTTCTAGTTGCAAGTGGTAAAGGGCTAGTGGGTGTGTTCTAGGAAGGAACAAATTTCACTAGGTAATTCTCTCTCCCACTTGTCATAGTCACAATCATTTAAATTCCATATAAGGTGGCAAAGTAGTCACCTCCAACCTCCAAATCTGATTCATACTCCAAAAAGGATATTCCAGAGTCGCCATAGGGAGAAGAATCATCTTCAATTTTGGGGTACTCAATGGTTAGATAATTAATAGTAGTCAGATGCTTATATCTATTCATTTCTAAGAAGGAGTCACCATCACAATTCACTCATAGATGAAAGATGCACAGGTTTTGAATCTTGGTAGGTGCCTCAATGACAAGATTTTACTGAGTAGATGGAAATTGCAATGGTTTTCCTTCGTGTTTCCTTTAAGGAATATCTTGATATGGTTTTTAGAGAGAAGGGTTGAGTTTTCCCATTTGTCTCTTCATGGAAATCATTTCATTAGAGAGCTTCTAAACAATTTCTTTAGTATTGTTGGTCATACTAGGGATAGAGCTTGTAGATGCTCCACTCTAAATCTCTCTTTTCCATTTCCTAGCTATTATCAGTTCATCTTCCAACTTGATTGCCAAGGTCTGAGAAGCCAAAAAATTAGCCACATGCACATGTCTGATTTGAAAGCTTATGTCTAGGGACATCAAGCTGATGAAGAATTTTGTTTGGTTGTCAATAGTAGGTCTATTTATAATAGGGATCCTATTGACCAACTTATTGAATTTAGCAATAATGTCCCTCATAGGAACATTGGGTTCCTTCTTGATCTGGGTAAGTTGAGTCAAGAGAGTATGCTTGTCCTCTCTATTCTTATAGCATGCTTCAAATTGGTTCTACATGTCATCCTAGGTTGTGATATATCCTACTAGAAGGTGTTGAAATTGGTTAGCTACATTGTCAACCAAGGTTTCCACAAACATCCAAATCATTGCTACATTTTCATGTTGAGGACAAATGACACTACATGTGGTGAAGAAATCCATAATGTGTACATCAGTAGAGACCTTCCCATTACCATTGAATTTTGGAAAATTCTTTCTAGAAGCCCTAGGAAAGTCATTATTGGAAAAAAGTTGCAAAGGGCTAATAGAATTACCCTATAGAACAAACATTGAGGTAGGGAGGATTATTGGCACAACCTAAAAAGTGACAAGAGTAGGGGTAACTACTCCATGAAGAGTGAGGGTGTTACACAATGATGGGATTTGAGTGCAGAAAATAGGAGATAAAGATGATTGGCTAAGTATCTGAGTGATAGGGTGAGGAGGCAAAAAAAGAGTACCATGGATACCTTGATATACTAGATCTTGATAGGATGTTCTCCCTCTTCCTATAGGATCTTCCAATATAGGGAAATCATCTTTCTAGAATTCTTCAAACACAGGATTGACTTGCCCTTTACCATGAGTGCTATGGGTATATGTAGAATCCAGGGTGAACTATCTTAGCTCGCAACGAGCGTGCTTCTTTTAATATTATTTCCCATAATACTCCTTACCAATATTCAACATTGGCTTCTTCTCTTTTGAGGGTGAATCTTACTCTTCTACATTGGTCAAGGGACTTTCATCTTTTCTAGGCAAGGGTATTCAACTAATTTCTTATATCCTCCTATTTGTCTTGGAAACTAAGGTTAGCTTTCACTAATGGGATTTGTCCCTCTTGAGCAAACACCATTTCTCCTTAAGAGTTGTTATACATGAATCAACTATTTGAGCACGATAGAGATTATCTCCAAGTTACTAAGTAACAACATAGATAGACTTACTTAAGATAACTTAGGACATATGAGTATCTTCTCTAGTAGAGTCACCAAAAACTATTGGTTAATAGTTTTTCTTTCTTGATATTTTGGTTTATACCTTGATTCTTAGACTGCCCAATGGCATATGGAAAACAAATAATTTAATAGTAGAATGGGTCAATATAGTAATCTATCAAAGAACCCTAAATTGAAAGGTACAACTCCCTTATGAGTGCATGATATGCAATGAATTTGTTCTTTGAGTTTTGGGGGTATGCTCTTAACCAGATAGTAGAAGAGGAGAAAAACCAAGGTGTTCAACACTTCAAACAAACTAGGAAAATGAAGGGGGAATAAATCATACTATGCAATCTATTTAGACTTACAATACAATTAATGGAAACATGCGTGACTAGCTATGACAATAGGAAGAAAGGAAAAGATGGAAACATGAGTAATTCTTGGAGTACAAAACTAGCTAATGTTTTGACAATACCTAGATTGTCTATCTCTCAACTACTCCACACATTAGTTTTCAGCCTCCTTATGCAACTAACTACTCTAAACAGATGAACTACAACATAAAAGAGAGAGAATAGAAGACATGATTATGTTGAAGAAAGTAAGACATAAAATATATGGAATGAAGGAAACAAAACCAAGTTTAGTCACATTCATTCAACTTTCAACATTACCACATTCATTTTTTATACTCTACTTTAAATTAAATAAACAAAAAAGATTGAAATGGACTCAGAGTCACACATAGTAGTCCCAGTTATAGGGGTTTTTCCAAAGTAACTTTTGGTGATCTTATTAACTTCATAAAAGGTTACATTTATAGGCCTTCTCAAAATGGTTGGTGGCCTTCCATGATTTCTTCATAGAGAATTTCTAAATAGAATAATCTAAAAATAGAACAAGAATGAATCATTGTGCATTATAGATACTGACAAAATTCCATAAATAACTATAAAAAGAAATAGAAGGGGAAGAATGATAGGTGTATGGAAAAGCATCAGAACATCATGTCTTCTTAGAAGTAACTAATTTATCTTTATAAGCTTTCATGGCTTTGGTTACTTTGTCTAGCTCTTTGATATCTAGAATGATGATATTTTTGGCTTGAACGATCCAATAGTCATGCATTTCTATGAGTTCATCAATTTTGGCAAGCCTTGATTGGAATTTCTCCATTTCCATATTTATGATTGCATCCACTACTAAGAGTTTTTGGATCTTGGACACTTGAAAGTTGAGTGAGTCAAATGCTTCATTGATAAATGCCAAGGATTTGGATTTCATTTTCTCAATGTCCACAAGCTTTCCATTTGTGGGCAAAAAGGATTCTTTGTGCAAGGTCTTCAAATATTGAAACAAATTTTCAATGACATTTTGCACTAGCACATGGACATTCTTAACCTAATTTGTAGATTTCATGAAGCTTTCTATAATAAACTCCAAGTATTTTATCCAGTGAAATAGTGACTCCTTGCTAGTCTTCAAAATCCCATCAGTAATGGTCACATTTGTGTTCATGGTTATCACTTCTTGTAGAAAGCCAATTTCTCTTTCAACTTGTTTTTAGCCTTCCATGTGGTTATCTAGTGATTTGAGGCCACTTCCCTAAGTTTGTGAGCATCTAGCACTCGGGTTCCCAATTTTTCAACTAGTGGGGGACCTTGAGCCTTGATTTGATCTACCAATGCACAACCTACCTTCCTAGATTTCCTTTCTTGTTGCATATTTAGGAGTATGTTTTTGTCCTCCTCTGTATTTGAGTCAAATTTACTTGAAGAAGTTATCCTAAGTACAGGCCTAATGTATTCCATTAATTATTTGTTTGAAGCCTTCAATATTTTCTTCTCTACTCTAAGATCTTCTAGTTTGTACTTGATTTTCTCATTGGTAGACTTCCAGATGTTCACCATGGAGTCATAAACTAGGATGCCAAGATCCATTGTTCAAATATGAAAATCATCCTTTGAGAGCTCATGAAATTTACCCTCTTTATGTGTCTAAACAATCTCAACTATCATGTAGTCAGTCATTAAATCAATAATAAGTGCAGTGAATGTCTTCTACTTCTTTTTCTTCTTGGATGTCTAATAGGAGGGGACTTGTGTGATCAAGTCCTTTGATGGGGTTGCACCATCCTATCTCCTCTTCTTCCAATAAATGATCTCTTCAAGCCAATACTCTAGAGAGAGTACATTGGTAGTGGGTTGCAATGCAGTGGGGTCAAAAAACTTCCTCGAGATTAACAAACTTGGCTTTCTCTGCAAAGTAATAGGGAAGGAAACTACCTTGGTTAATGAAAGGGCTAAAGTATCCCATTGTGAAGATGCTTTGTGTTCCTTTCCATCGATGGGGTTAGTATCACCATGCAAATTGATAACTTGAATAGGGGAAGATGGCTTGCCCATTGATTTTTATTGTTCCTTCCCCTTATCCTTGCCATCCTCCATCTCTCTAGTCTTTTCAATGTTTGGAAGAGGGCCAGCTCCACAAGTAGGAGTGAGTGGTAACTTATTTTCTAGAGGTTGGTCTCCTCCTTGGCCAATGGACTTTGATGGCCCTGTAGATGTTCATGTACTGACTATGGTGTTTGTTGTTTTGGTTGACTGGGTGGCTTCATCTCCTACTCAACCTGTAGAGCTAGTACCTCCAGTCCTCTTTTTCCTCTCTCAAGTCCACTCCACCAATTTTTCCATTCTCTTGATTATTCCCTACATAAGAATCTCCATAGTTTCAATGATTGGATCTATAGGTGGGGTGGAAAAAATTGGTGTGCCTTTGATCTTCTTGTAAGATGTGGGGTGCATATAGGCTCCATAATATACAAGGTTAGAAACATCAACATAATCATTATTTAATTTTATCTCATCAATAGTTAGCCATGACCAAGATCTCTCTCAAGTCTAGTACTCATTGAAACACCTAGACTAGAAGTCTTCAATATCCAAGACATTTCTAGAGGCATATCCCAACTTTAGATGATCCCTCACAAAATTAACTATATCACTTTGAGGTATGAGCACCTCATAGTCTAACAACTTAATATTTCTCTCAAAGCTCTTTACCAAATCTTGAGCATCTTATCTAGAGGTACATGAATACAAGCTAACCACTATAGGGAATGGAATCTCAACAATCTTCTTTATATTAGAACACAAGGTGTTCAATTCAAGTATTTGTCAACACAACTTGACTAGAAGCACCTTGTCCTCCAAATATTTTGGTAACCTCTTAGGAAACCCATCATAAGCTTCTATTCACAAATAGGAGAAACTCAAAAACTCAATGAATGAGCATTTGAATTAGCTTAGGGCAAAAATTTCCTATAGTGAGAATATCCTTTTAGGGAAGTCTTGCAATTATCAGCATAGCCTCATTGTGAAGGCATCATTGATAGCTAAGTACTCCTCATAGCTTCCTTTCTACTGCAAATGTGGGTAAAATTCATTGACTTTGGTGTGCTCATTATAATTTGGGATGTTAGGGAGGTTGAACCACAAATGGTGTGTTTCCAAAGCATAGATCAAATAAGAGGACATGTAGAATTGCTTAAATCCTATGGCCAAATTCAACCATGAGGCAAGCTCATCACAAATGATTTATGCCCAATTGATCTACCTATCCTCAATACATATTGCTTTTACTAGGAATAAATCATGCTCAATGAACTCCAAAATCTCCTCTTTTCCTTTTAGTCTGAGGAGGAGTGTGAGGATATCCACAATCTCTTGCTTCAGAGTTGTGCCAAAAAGGGTCTTTGATATTTTTCTCTTCTTTGAAGGAACAGTCTAGAATCATGTATTCTACATGGCTTCCCATCTTAGGGTCTTCTTCTTGTTGAACATGGATGCATAAGACCTAAATTTGACATCATAATATTGTTCCTTCATGGGGATGCCAAATGTGGACTGCATCAGTGCCTTGTTCATTGATATGAGAATAGACTAGTCAAGAAACAAGATTTTCTTTGTTTCTAGGTTGTATCACTCTATGAATTCCTTCACTAACTCAAGTGCATGAACTGCCATTACAAAATTGGCTACTTCTACTAGTCCTCTCTCTTTTATTTTTTGAGTGATTGGGTGAATGGGTTCCGAATTAAGTCTTCTTTGAAGATCACCTAGATCGTAGAATTTGAATGAAGTATCTGTAAGCTCTTTTAACTCACTCCCTAGGCCAATTAGCTTATTGTAACTAGTTTCTCTGATTGCCATTCTCTATGATTACATAGGATGAAATTATCAAAAAATATATATTTAAATATACTTGAAGAAACCAATTGCATGCCATTCTAATGAAATATATTTAGGAATTAGAACATTGGTGCCACATGAAAAAAATTAATTTCAGCCAATGATTATAATAGCATGATTTGCATTTAATTCCATGAGTAATAGTTATTTAAACTTTCTGTTCATTTTTATGTAACATCCTGAATTCCCAAAAATCTTATTACTTTACTTAAAGTAATATGAGATGACTAAGAATCACTAAACAATAAAAATCATTTAGCTTTATAGGAAGTGCCTTACTTTTCTTTAGAGTTCGGAATGCAAACATTCTTAATAAGTTTAATGAATGTGGGAGAGAGAGAGAGACACTTAACTTTTCCACAAACCCCTTTTCCTTCTATCTAAAATTGCAACATAGGGATTTTTCCTCAAATGGCTTGTGCACCTTGTTCATTCAATTTTTGCTAAAAGGTTTTAATGCTAGATTTCCATTATATTAAGGTTGCACTTTCATCACTAACTTTTCCTACAGTATCTTTTAGGTATCGTCAAAGAATATTCATATTTTAGAGTGACTTGACTTTCTATTCTTGAAGCATCTAGAGAAGTGACCTTTTTCATTACATTGAGATGAAAAAGCCCTCTCTTAGCAATATTTCCTAGACTAAAGCACCAAAAAAAAAAACTCAAACTTTTACTTCAATCTGATGCCCTCAAAGCTAGATCTTTGAGCATACCTTACTTGTTATTATGCCTAAATGATTCATTCAACATCATGCTCACACAATTTGATTATTGGGCTTGATATTTATCTCAAGTTCATACAACTTTAGAAACAGAACTAAACAACTTCATTTCCATGAATATGTAGCAGAAAAACCATAGACCCATGTTTCCTCAAAACACTTGATTTAGCCTTCATGAATTTGAATGGGATTCATCTTGTCTTTAATTCACAACTTTGTAGGCCTTTGGGCATGACATAATCATATTCAAAACCCATTAATCATTGCCATGACTTCATGCTTTGGTTATGCACTTGATAAAGTTCTCTTAAAGGGAAAAAAAACTTGAAAGATTGGAAATAGTGGGATGTGGAACGTTAATGAAAGATACAAGACAATGAAACTATGAATATTTCTCATTGGGAGGACACTAGAACACACCCCAACCATTCCTAGATCACCTAAACCCCATGCAAACCAAGAAAATAAAAAATCCACTTAGAAAGATTAGGTTAAGGTAATGCAAGGGAGACCCAAAAAATAAAGAAAATGGAGCACTCGGGGAAAGATGAGGAGTAAGTGACCAATAACATACTTTTACACATCTCTCTTTGATAAAAACTCACTTCTACCAATGACTTCAAGCTTCTAAAGGGTAAGACTAAAACCTAGTAACACATTCCTTGTTAGGAGACTTTGAATCACTAGTAGGAGATTCCACCCTTGTTAGGAGTTGAAAAAGGTAGATGGACCCACTATCCAAATAGCTTCAAGGGAAAGACCACTAAACTCATAGTCTAATTGGCCTCTGCATTATTCCTTATAGAATAATAGAAATGAAATTGAATGTTGCATCTCAAACTCTTTCTCTATGTCAATACTGCACCAATGCTTACTCATATCTCAATACCATCTCTTCAAACTCTCATCACACTAATCCCTTCGATCACTTACATACATTTACTAACTTTTCATATAACTTGTATAATTCACACTTGTACATTCACTCACATCTCTTGTACACTTAACCATAAGGAAAATAAACTCTCTTTATATGATATCATCAAAATAATTTATTAAGTTGGGCTTGAGGGTTTCCCAATTAATTATTAATAGGACCTTATTAAGATATTACAAATCATTACATATTTTTGTAAATTACAAAACATTATTGTCTCACAGTAGATATAACTTCTCACATGTGCAACCTATGACCTAATGCACTCTCTGAACTCATCATCAAGGGAGCTACTATCACTTTCAAAGTTTTCTCGTCATGATTCTATCCCTATTAAGAAATACAACCCAAACATCATAAACCACTTTTCAAGTACTCTATATGTACACTATCCTCTATAATTCTTGAATTATGCATGTCTTTGATTCTATGTATGCACAGTTGTGTACTTCATCAAGACACAATGTAGAACATATCCTCAACTATGCTTGACCTTGTCATCAATACACGGTCCACATAACCTTTTTCTTTATCCTCTACTCTACTAGTGTTTATATAAACAATACTATGCTGACATCAATGACAAGAATAGTTATGAAAGAAACATGTTGATCTCCTCAACTACTCTAGAAATTCTTAGGGTACTCCCCCAATGGAATATCATTAGAATTCATGCTAAAAATCTCCCCCTTTGGAATTGATGCCAACATAAACATTTAAGTTTCAAGCATACCAAATCCAACTCTGTTGTTTCTTCTCTCTTCTTTTCAAGTCCTCTTCATCAATGAAATCTGAAACTTATAGGAAAAAATCTCCATCTATTCTTTCTCATTCTTACATGGATGACATCAATTGTTCACACTTCTCCCCCATTGATATAACTCAATGTTTCTCCCCATTGAAATCAATCTATCTATCTCTCCTCCACAATAGAAGATGTTTTTCATGCATAATTCTCCCCCATTGACATCAAAGAAAAAGGCTTCATTATTAAAATCATCTTAATAAAGTCTTCAACCAAAACAAGTGTCTAAAGACACTATTTTATACTAGTTGCCAAGAGTCATTAATAACTCTTCTAATCATAGATACTGCTCCATACATGAGGCATCAACATTCAATCAATATAAGTAATAGTTCTATGTACCACTAGATTGATGCACTCTTCGCATCATGTACTCAGAAGTAGGTAGGTGCATAATCCCAAGAATACCTTGCAAGTAATCAAATATATCTTTAGGTAACAGCTTCATAAAAATGTCTACACTATACTCTTTTATATTTATATATTGTAATATGATTTCTTTGTCTACACTTTTTTTTCATTAATTATAGAGAGTTCAAAAAAAGGAATTTACAATGAAAATGGGAGACTAAGCCTCACATCAAAAGAGTATGAGTAAATAGTTATGTTGGCCTCATTTTTACCCATCAATAGTTTTGTAATTACCCTATTAAAATTAGGAAATTTTGTGCCTAGACTATATAGGGTTTCTACAAATATTTGTCCATCTTATTTCAAACCCTAGGTCTATGGTCATGTTATATATTTCATCAAAATATTTATATGCTGAAATTTTTTATATCCATAGTTTTTGGTCATATTTCTTTGTTATATATATTGCCTCTAACATATCTTAAGTCATGATAGTGTGAGAAGCCCCCAAGCATCGCTTCACTACCTTTTAACTATTAATGGTTTGTGGAGGCATGAAGGAATGAGATGATTACATTTCAACTCTACATGGTTACCTTGTAGTTTGTCATGGCTTTGTGACTTAATATTTATTGTAGCTTTTGAGGTTGTGACTATGAAAAAGGGCCATGCAATAGATCATGTTTCTTGGTCATCCAATTTTCCAGCATCAACAGTGTGCGTATCCCTGGAATTTGAAATATGTGTGAAGCTTAATGAAAGAGGGTATATGTCAAGCTAACACCTATCTTGACAAGTCAGCTTTTTAGTTCAATGCTATGCAGGTTTTTAATTTTTAGTGGTGCCATTAGATCTTCTAGGATCTATGGTAGGCATATTCCTATATTGTGAAGATTAACAAAGCTTAATAAAAGTGGGGATATGCCCTTTTCCCATGTGTACTAGTGAGCCTAAGGTAGTAGTGGTAAAGATGTGTTTCATTACAAGATCACATAGGATTAAGTGTAACCATCAGTTAAGGTACTGATGTAACAATTTCCTTGTTGCACATTCACAAGAGTTAATGATGAGTTAGGTTGCCAAGTTGTGACTAGGGAATAAATATTAAAATATACAGTGTGTGCATGATCCTAGGCTAATTAGGTCTAAGTCTAAGTCAAGATTCAAGGTTGGGATTGATGGTGGCAGTTGGGTTTAAACCCTTCTCACATGGTCACAATGAGTTAGCTCCAACCCTTGGTTTATGATGTGAAGTTGTGAAATGCTTTCAATCACATAGTTGTTAGAGTTGAATGATAACCATGGGTTAATGCAATGAAGATGTGACATGCAACCATATGGATGATATGATGATGTGGTAGTGTAGTGTCAGAATAATGTGGCATATAAGAAACTCCTGATTTGTTGTAAGTTCAGAAAAGGGTCACAAGTTTATAGGTTTACCTAGGCTATAGATCAAATTAAAGATCAACAAATGTTATTATGTCACTACCAAAAGTTGTTCGTTCTTTATTCTTAGCAACATAATGACATGAAGACACATGGTGATGTGGGCCTTTCTTCTTTGTGGCTGATGGGTATGTCAGAACAAGATAAGAAGTATCTAAGTTATATTTGTGCTTTATGAAAGTGGACTAGTTTCTTAATGTACCTTTGTTGAAAATTAATCTAAAAGTAAATCTAGGGCTTTTGCTATGTCATTTTATGGAATTGCTCAATTTTTATTTATAGTAACATAGCGATAGTTTGACACATAGAAGGTGAAAGGACCAACCCTTGTAGGAAATTGCTACAAGTTTCAATCATGAATGGGTTTCTAGCTATCAAAATTTTATTTTCCATGGAGGTAAACATTATGGAAAAAAGGTGTTTTGTTAGACCTATCAAATCCTTTCAGGATCAGTGAATGTCACCTTATTGCTAGCAAAAGTTGCATGATCAATATTCATAGTGATAAAGTGATAGATGGACATGTGGAAGAAGTGGGCTTGCTTGTTTGGAGTTGGGCATAGTAATCAGCAAGAACATGGAGGACTGCAAATGTTAGAGAAAATGTGTGGTCACCATCATGTTGCTATAAAAACATGAAGGTTTTTTATGCTTAGTGACATAACAACAGGTCATCTTATGACATGAAACTATTACATGAGGAGTGCCAACAAGGTACAAAGATATCCATGTGTTAGGGTTTGTTTGGTTTGAATATCAAATCAAAGGGTGCAAGATGACTTGATAAGATCATAGGAAGCTTAAGGAGGTTACTCAATAATATAATACTTTTTTCAATCAAAAGATACTGAGGAAAATTTTCAAAATCTTTGAAGTTATGCATAAGGAAGTGATGGGTCTTGCAACTTGTGAATTGGAAAATAGGGATTCGATACATGGCTCCCAATGGGTAGTTAGATGGGATTTGACTAAGGTGGTAGAAAATATTATACAATCTTCAGGTAGAATAAGGAAGAGCCTTGTGTTTCTATATTTCATTGATGGTGAGTATTTTTTTATCATCTATAGCTACTTCCTTGTATTTCCCATGTCTAATAAATGCAAAGTATATTTTTCTATTGCCATGGTTATCTATCTACTCTCCAAAGCATTCATATCGACCACCTTCTATCTTTTCTAGGGTGAATTTATGTGCAACAAATTTGATCTTCTTTTTGAAGAAGATTTTCCATCATTCGATTGAGTTATTTTGCAAGTTCATTATGTCATAATGATGTGATTTAATTTTAAATTTGAGGAGAGAAGTTCTTCATCAATAGGTAAAGGTTTTCCAAGTGGACAAATGGTAGCATTATATCTAATCTGAGACTTCTTCCATTCCTTATAATCTCTTCTTTTCTCTTTTTGAAGGGTCTAATTTTTGGGCCTTTTCCCAAATCAATGTGACCAAGGTTCTAGTCATTAATACTATTGGGACTAAAAATTACATCGTCAAATTTTAGTCACATTTTGAAAATTTTGTGAATTAAGCCCTTTAAATGCTTTTAAATCAAATTGTACCTGACTGTACCTATGAGCCCTGTGAGGTGTTTAATGTTTCTGACACCTTCCATTTAGCCTATCCACTCATTTCATGAAGTTAAATTTCCATTCTGAGCTATTCTATGAAATCCCATTTTGAGCATTTGTCAAATCTACTTTTTACCCTAAGTGTCAAATAGTGACATGAGGCCATGTTTGCATCTAAATATCTCACACCTAGAAATGTTTCATGACATGCCACTTTGGGACTATCTAGTGTCCATATCTGAGAACCTATGTTTCAGATTTTAAGTTGTTTTGAATCCGTTTGACTAGGTTTTGAATTCCTCAAAGTTGATAGTTTACTATTTTCATGTTGATGCACATTGCACATAATTTTGGGAAGCCTTTTTTGACCTACAATAACTTTGACCCAGTTGACCAAAATGCTAAAATTCCTTTTGTATTGCATTATAGACATTAGAGACTTCCTATGTTTCAATTTTTAAGTCTTGACTAATTTGTTTGATCAATTATTCAAATGCAATTCCAAATCCAATTTCTATCTTTTTACTAGGTGTCAAGAAATGCAAATTATTTGGTACCCTGGTTCATGACATTATAACTTGAGATCCATGATTACCTAGATTGAATGGATTATACCACTATGTTGTATTCTAAAAATACTTTAAGTGTATTAGTTTGCAAGTAATGATGAATCCATTTGCACACTTTTCCAGCTCAATTCCATTTGCAAAAAATGTTTTCTATCAGTGTTTCCAGTTTACAAATTCTGAGTACCCCACTTTGACCACTTGCCATTTGTGTCCTGTTATTTTTCATGAGCGCAAATTGTACATCCATATTCACCTCATGAAAAAGAATCAACACAGAAAATTTTTTTCTCCCAAGTGTTAGTTAACCCAATTTTCAAAGCTAAATCCAAACCCAATTTGTTGTTTTCTGACATGTTTTCTTGTAGGCAGTTCTGAGAGGTCAACTTTGACGGTCAATATCTTTCGACCCAGAATTCATCATGAGACAAGATTTGATGGGGTGAAATTATGTGGAACAAGGTATTAGTGGGTCAGATTCCAGAGCCCGGTCAGGTGTTTGGGTCAGTTTTTAAGGCTAGTCAAGAGACCTCTTGGCACCATAGTCACAATTGCAGAAAGAGGTGAAATAAGTTTTAAAATGTTAAAAAGTGATGCAAATTGATTGATCCTCTATCAAATTAGTGTCAGATGTTCTAAGGGATCTATTTGATAGTTCAGTTGTCCAGAAACAAATTTCTTTTGGTATTGTAATGAATTACAATACTTTTCTCCAAAGCTCTCAACTTAAAGCACCTCCAAGTTTTGTATTGGGAACAATCTTTAGGTACTTGCTTGCACTATGTATCAAGTAATGTCAGGTATATCATAAATTTCCTAATTACTTTTCTCCTAAAGCAACAAATCTTATTGATTGTCTATTAGACATGGACCCTTGCAAGAGGCTTGGTACTGGTCCTAATGGTTATGTTTCTCTGAAGAGCCATCCTTTTTCAAGGGAATTGATTGGGGATGATGGTTTCATGATGGTGGCCCTAAAGAAATTCATGGATGTTGAGTTAATCACATTGAAGAAGGTCACACCTCTTGGGCTTATGTTTTTCTGTCTTCTTTTCAACTACACAATCCTAAGAGATACCAAAGGTATGCTCATGATAACTGACCTAGGAAGTGGTGTTGAGATCATTCCTTCTTTGAAAATTAGGTGAATTTTACAATGGCCATTAGGTTCATGGTTTTATACACAAAGCTCTTAAATGTTTTGATAAAGAAGGCTCGTTTCTATGCTTGCATAATTCCTTGCATTACCTTTTTGGGGCCTTTGCCTTCTTGTTGTACCCATTGAATAATCTAATGCACCCTATAGCATTGGCTGAAAAATTGCTCTTTCATTTAAAGGAAAAGGAGGTAGGTGTTAAATACAGAGAACTCATAGATTCAAGACAAAAGGAAATCCACCAATGTTAACAAGGGAAGAGTTGCCTCAAGTTTTTAAACTATAATAAGAGCCCATGTTAGGTAGAGCAAGCAGCTCAAGGAGCTTACTATAAAATGTGTGAAAATAGGGAGCTTCACCTAGCTTGCAAATTGTAGGGATGAGAGCATCCATGACAGGGTTAAGGGAAGTAAAGAAGAAAGCCCCACACTAAGCTAGAAAGCCATAGCTTTCTAAGAGACTTCCACACCAGAAGATTGACATGCAGATAAAGAAGTATATAAGAAAGTTTTTTTTTTAAATAAAGAATAACATTAAAAGAAGAAAAGGTCCATGTTATAGGAGGAAGCCACTTTAGCAGGGTCCATGCCATAAAGTAGAACAATTATCCATACAAGGAGGAGTTCCCACGACATTAGAAAAAGAAAACCCACACATGAGGGTAGAGTTTAATAAAAAAAGAGGATCCATGCATATGTGAAACCTATAGCAGAAAAGGACAATTCCTAAGTAGTCAAGAGAAAATGCTAATGATTAGGCAGAATCCCACACCAAGAAGGTGGTTGGAGAGTAGTAGCAAGACCATGCTATATATAGAGGAGACACCATTCAAATTGAAAAGGGTAGAGGACACCATATGAAGAACATGCCAAAAAAAGGAATTAGCCCATGCAAAGGGTAGAGATCCCATGTGAAAAGTAGCAGTAGAAATAAAGAAGGAACTTCCCATGCAAACAAAAAGGGAACACCATGCCTTAACAAGAACAAGCCACAAATCGAAACAAAAAGGAGCCCATGACTAAGAAAAGCCAAATCAAGGTAGCCCATGGTCCCAAATATAGGGTACCCATGTTGAGTGATGAAGAATAACTAGCTAACAAGATAGAGAATGCCAAAAACAAGCCATCAAAGCATAGAATGAATGCCACATGCAACACTCCATGCATTCAAACAAAAGAGCTCATGTAAGACAGAGCAAACCTGCCCATTCAAAACAAAGGAAGTAGTCAACAATCATATCAAAGGAGGAACGAGATGTTTTGTAAAATAATTAGATGAGTTGTAGGAACAACAATAAGTAGGGAAATGGGCATAAACATTATCCCACATTCATTGTGGGATAAAGTTTAAAAGCTTTTAAATACCACTCATCACCAAATGCAAGTGTCTAAAAGACAATGGCTTTTATAAGCCACAAGCTCACATGAGCCGTTGTAGCCAACCTGGACGTGATAGTTGGAAGGTGACATAAACATAATTTTATGCAAAGATTCATACATGATGATGTTGTAGGTTTGGGAGCCATCCACGAGATTTTGACACATGTCAAGATGGACAATAGGTGCATACTTGCAAGATGAAGATGCCTAGGAGATAAAAATTGAGGGCATGTGGGATGCCAGCACATGTCAACAGGTCCTAGTTGGTGATGAGGTGGCACCAAAGGAGCAGTTTGAGATGGATTCACTAGATGCTACCATGTGTCGAGATCTGATGCTTGGCACATGCCCACTTCCTAGAGTTGCTCAAAAGTTAAGGAATGTGGGGATGTAGTAAGTTGACATGTGTCATCAGGCCCACTTAGATGGTGATGTAGTGATGATTTGCAAGGTGACTAGATAGAGGCAAACCAATCAGGGAGTGACATGTGGCAATTGGTCAAAGCTACTTTGACCCCAAAATTGAACGGGGTGAGGAAAAAAAAAAAATTAAAATGGTCATTTAAAAATGTTTTTTCAAAAGTTTATGTACATTCAAAGGGCATTTAATCTAAAGTTTTAACTTTAGACAATTTTCAATTTTTTGAAAATTTAAAATTTAAAAGATGTGCAAACTTGAGCCATGTAACAAGGAGGTTTTTTTCAAATAGGCTTTCTAGGGGTTTTTGGTAGGAAAATATGCGATGTTATATATTGCCAAAATTGGGAGAAACTAAATTTTCCAAATATGGAGTTATTTTTTGCACAGAATGCCACTGGCTCATGCTAAATGAGGTTTTCTATCAGAGATTAATTTGTGTGTTTTATTAGGTGTTCTGATCATCTAGTTGCAAAATTCAGTGAAAAAACATTTGAAACATGTTCAAAAGGTCTTATATGTAGTATGTTTCAATTATGTGATGTTTTGGCTTCAATTTGATCAAAATTGACATATTTGGAATCAATTATGAGAGTTTTGTCTTTTGCTGAGATGTTGCTCTTGGAAAGACAAATAAATGATGGGGATTTGATATGCAGTTATAGAGAGAAGGTAGAGAGAGGATTTTTCAGCTTCTTGGGAAGGAATTCTAAGGGGACACATGTCACTCACAAATTCAATCCAAGAATTTCTTCTTTTCTATTTATGCTTTCTTCTTCTCTTTTGTATGGGTTGGAAAATATTAGAAAGTTTCTCTAGAATGAAGACATTTAGTAGAACTGGCCCTAGACTTGATGAAGTCTGAATGGAAGATCTGGGATGTGCTAGTTCTAGGCCATGAAGCTTTTCTTTGGCTATGATACCCCCTTCCCATTGTAGACACCTAAATCTGATTACATCAATAGGTAATCATATTTAGTCATCTCCTAGGACATTATTGATTAAATATTTACTATTTAATTAATTAATCATCATCCCCTAGTTAATTAATTAATTTAATTAACTATAGTCCAATTGATAAAATGAAATGATCACCCAAAATCAATTTATCAATTAAATCTCTCTTCCCCTATTAAATTGAATAAATCATTAAATCTATTCAATTTAATTCCATACTCCTCATTTTATTAAATAAATTATTTAATAAAATATCTAAGATCCAAAAGCCTTCCTAAACCTTATCCTAACCCCTAATCCAACCCATTCACACATACTAACCTCACTTAGCCACCTAACCCATCCCATCAAAGCCAAATCACTCACCACCTAACCCCCCTTCTAAGCTAATCCTAACCCTCTTCTAATCATGTACACAATCATAAACATGGGTTAAGACTTGCTAACCCAAGCTAAAGTCAACAAATATCTTCCCCTCACCCTCCAACATAAATGACCCTCAAATATCTCTTACACTCCTCTTAATGGCTCTTACACCTTCATTCATGAGTCTTGCATACTCAACCACCCTCATCAAGCCTTTGACCAACCCTTATCTTATCCTCTCACACTCATCCTCCTTGTGACAATTGTCACCTCCTCATTAGTGCTAAACAAGCACAATCCTTCTACTCAGATCTTGACCCTCCCTCACCATCTCATCATCTTGACATCTTGGCCCTCCATTCCTCCAACCCTTGGCCTATAAATTGAACCTCACTCCTTCAGTAAGAGAATTAATCCTCCATGCAAAGTTATAATGATATTTTGAGAGAACACACACTACCAAAATACCATTATAATGGAAAAATCATTCCATGACTCCATTGTTGCAACCTTATCTCACTCACCCCATCCATCCATTTGAAGCTTGAGCTATACTTGTGAGCACACATACCTTAAATTGGGGACAAATCTATTGTATCATTTTATTATACCATTTGGAGCTTACCATTCTTGGTTTGCCTCCATTTGTGGTGATAACAAATCAGTCCTATCTTAAGTGTTTACTCATTTTAGTATTGTTAATGCTTTCCTTAATAGCTAGTATTCATGTTACACTACTAAACTAGGTGATACACCCATCCCATTAGTTTCTCATTCCTGCCATTTTCTCTCTTGTATGACAACATTTGTTCATTGTGTAGTTTGGTTTATTAGATTCTTTATAAGTTAATTTCATGCATTTTTATGTATTATTTCAAGGAAATCAATACAAGGAACAACAAGTGTTTAGTTTTAGTTTAAATCTTGTCTCCTTTCTCAGTTGAGCTATGATGTTTTATGATCATTGAACAAAGAGCCTAGATCATAGTTGCAGTCCCTTAAGGTTGTATGTTGCTTCATTGTTGCTTGTATTTCAAGAAATTATGTAAATGCTTCAGAGATTCAATAGGGTTGCAAGTTTATTGAGGAGGATATTAGGTAAGAATGATATTTAGATCAATATCCAATTTACAAGGTAAATGGATAGATCTGGAGTCTTGGCATAAGATATGTATTCTAGATATCTAAAATGCATGAAGAAGATTCATGAATTGCCCAATGGATGAGGCACTAATCTTTTATATAATCATAAGTTTTTCGTTCATGCCCAATCTTCATCCACTTTTCCCACCCACATAAAATCAAATCAAATTCAAATCTTCTTTTCATTTTATGTTGAAGAGCTAGAATAGTTTAACCCTCACTCAACTTGTGCATTCCATGGAGTTGTAATTCGCTACTACACTTCTTTGTTACTGCATAAGTCATTGGGAGACATAAGGGCTTATAATCTGCTATTATAGATTCAAGGATATGTTTTTATATTGGTACCATATCAATTGAATCTAAGGTACACCCACCAAGGTTCTGTAGTGCCTAAAGTGAAGAAGAGTCAAGCCTTATAGTTGGCATGGTGTCTGAAATGATGTGTTAAAGATGGGAGTTAGTTGCCCCTAGATGTCTCATATTCTCACAAGGGTAATTGGAAACCTGCAACTTTTTCATACACCAACAACTACTATGATCATAAGGATGACTCTAGTTTTATTGTTGTCATACCACCATCTCTAGCAATTTCTTTGTTATGGAACATAGTTGTAATTTCTTCTAAGCAATATATTATACAATTGTCCATTGTGTTTCCTCTAAGTTATGCATAAAATTGATTTATTGGTTTCAAGGAAATTAATAGAGAGCTTCATTGAAAGTTTCATTCTGAAATTTGTCTCCATCTTCATGGATTTGTAATCTTCTATTGATATATGCATAAGGTGCATATTTGTCCAATTACAACTTGGCTTTGAGGTTGTATTCCATTGCATGTTTTTCTGTTGGGTCAATGACTCAAGTAAATCTATTGATATGCATTGATTGAATTGCAAGGATCATGGGAGGATTTGATAAGTATGAATTTCATTTTTGAAGATAGATGTCTATTTACAAGGTGAATAGATAGATAAGATATTTGAATATATGGGTATATATTGGGTATCCATGTGTATGTTTTGACTTAGCTTATGCCTAATGGATAAGGGACTAATTAGCTAGGATATTTCATGTCTTTGTTGTTCATACCTTAGGTTGTGCTGATATTCAACATCATTAATCAAATATATTTTCCCTTTAATGTTGAAGGCTGAAAAGTGTTACCCCCACTTAGCTTATCTAGTTCATATGTCATGATTCTAGCTATGTCATATCTATGTTGTTTGCATAAGTGTTAGAAGATTAAGGGTATTATCTTCTTTTTTAGATTCATGTGTATTCTTTAACATTGATACCATATAAATGAACCTGAGGTACACCCACCTAGGTTTTTCAGAGCCTAAAGTAGAAGGGTCTAGCCTTATAGTTAGCCCCAATCTCTAGACAAGTATGTAGTAGATGGGAAGTAATTGCCCGTAGATGTATTCTATTCTCATTGGGATTTTGAAACATGACATTTTGAAACTCCAAAAATTTTCATTAAGAGTAACATGATACTTAATAGATACATTCTTAGTCTTGTAATGTAACACAAGATTCTTAGACATACTTATTGTACTCTTGTTATCACAATGTATGAAAACTGGTTCTAAAAACTATATCACAATGTCCTTCAACATTTATTTCATTCATATGATCTGATTGCAATTTTTTTATTTCTACTACATACTATGTTTCTCTTATACTTTGTGAGATACATACTTGTTTCTTTATTATCTAGAAAATGAATCTTCCTTTAACCACCACTTGTACTTGTTACATTACAGCAAAAGATTGACCTATCAATGCTTGATATAAACACTAGACTTATAGAACATAGGAGGTGATTAGGCCATGTCATGAATCGTGAAGGGAAATATTGGTGGTTAGTCCAACAATCCCCCATTAGCATTACCTAAGGAGATTTGAACCTGTGACCAAGCTTTGATACCACTTGTTACAAGCTAGAGCTATTATTGCACAAAAAGATCAACCTATCAATGCCTGATACAAGCACTAGACTTATAGAACATAGGTTATGGTTAAGCCATGTCATGAATCCTAAAGGGTAACATTGGCAGTTAGTCTAATAGTACTCTTTCTTTCATCTGTACTACCTACCCAAGATGCATTAGTATATGTACACAAAGTAAAGTCACTTGATCTATCATACCACAAGAAAAAATTAGATGTTCCCTTCAAATATCTAAAAATTATTTTTTTTGTTGCATAGTGTGATTCCTTATGGTCTTCTTTAAATCTTCTAACTATACCATCCACTTTTTCTATACTTGGTCTATTGTGAGTCAAATATTGCAAACCTCCAATTATGGATATGTACTTCTTCTACTCAAATGTAGGTGTCTCATCTTTTCTAGATAACTTGTGACCAATTTTCATAGGTGTACCAATAGGCTTACAACTTTTCAAGCCAAATATTTTCAACAAGTCTTTCAAATATATAGTTTGTGATAGGAAAATACCATCACTGTTTACCACAATTTGTAGCCCTAAGAAATATTTCATCTCACCAATCATACTAATCTCAAATTCATTCTTAATTTCATTAAAGAATTTTTCACTTTCTTCATCATTACCTCCAAATATTATGTCATCTAAAAATATCAAAATAATCAACAATAAATTCTCAAATTTTTTTTAAATACAAGTTACTATCTATAGTACCTTTAGAAAATCTCATCTTTGCCAAATATTTGTCCAACCATGCATACCTGGTTCTAGGTTCTTGCTTTAGTCAATGACATGCCTTTTTCAATATACATACCATGTTTCCTTTTTTTGTCAATGGATATTATTTAGGCTACTCAATTTAAACTTCTTTGTCAAGCTCTCTATTTAGAAATATTGAGTTCACATCTATCTGATACACTTTGAACTTCTTACTTGCTGCATAAGCCAAGAATATTCTTGCTACTTCAATTATGGCTATATGAGAATATCCTTTACATACCAATATTTCTTTATTTATCACAACCCAACCTTGTTCATTTATCTTGTTTCTAAAAACCCATTTAGTTCCTAGAATATTTTATCTTTAGGTCTAGGAACCAACTCCTGTGTCTCATTCTTCACAATATGATCTAACACACACTTCATTGCTTGAATCTAATGGTTATCCTTGCAAGGCTCATGTGAAATATTTAATTCAACTTGAGAAATCAAACACAATTCTTCATGTACTCTATTTCTTTTCATAACTTATTTTTCTTTGCTTCCAATAATCTAATTAGTAGCATGATTCTTTGTCAAGTTTCTATTAGGTGTAAGCATTTATAACTCAAATCTTACTTCTTTTCTAGGTTTAGATCTTGGTTCTTCTCTCTATTCAATAACTTGAATATCATTCTACAAATCATTGTTAATCTCAAAAACACTTTCAACATTTTCTATGATAGGCTTAGGATTATCTTCTTCCTTCTTAGAATTATAATCCGACATTCTTTCTTTGACTCCATAATTTTATATTGAAATATGATTGAAAAGATCATTATATGAGAAATATTGTTATGAGGGAGAATGTTATATGTTTAAATCATTATTTTTTCATTGATGTCAAACCTAATAAATTCATTATTTTCTAGTAAGACAATTGCTTATATGATTCAAGTACTATCACTTAGTTGATTGATAAACAAGATTTGATCAATAAGAGGTAACAATTGCACCTAGAGGACATGTTCATTTTTACTTATTTAATGAAGGATAAGGGTCGGTTAAGACAATGGTAACATGATGCATTGATTATCTACTTAAGGTTACAAATGTTGGCTACACTAAGAAAGAATAGAAGAACATGTAATATAAAATTTGTCTACTGAGCTTGATCGAGTGGATAGTAGGGATGGAGCAAAGTTAGTGCAAGCTGAGAAAAAAATCAATTAGTGTCGAGTAAATGCAAAATCTAATGGATGTCAAGAAACCTTTTTAGTGCCAAGTAAATTTTATTAGGTGCTAAGTACCAGTAAACTTTAGTTGATGTTGAGTGATTTCATAGAGGATGCTGATTAACCCGGTATGTGTTGAGTAGCAGAAATAAGATTGTGTTGAGCTATTGCATTATTTTAAAGATTGTAGATTCAATGAATCTAAGCTAACAAGTTTGTTTTCTTAGATATTGTGAAGTAGGTGGAAGATAAGGATGATGATCTAGTGTCACAAAATTCTATGTAAACCCTTTCTAGGTGAATCTAAAGAGAATCAAAGGAGAACTTTCTAGAAGAGATATGGAATATTGGGGTAGATACATTGTATCCTACCTAACCCTAAAATGGAAAATGGAGAATGAGTAGCAAAAGATCTTAATTTCCTATCTAAGGAATGTCTGACCATGAAGAAAAGGTTGTTAGATGTGAGAACCTAAGGGAGAAGGAGACATAAGGGTTTGAATAGAAGAACATGTAATATAGAATTTGTCTACTAAGCTTGATCGAGTGGATAGTAGGGGTAGAGAAAAGTTAGTGCAAGTTGAGTAGAAAATTAGTTAGTGTTGAGTAAATAAAAATTCTAATGGATGTTGAGCAAGTTCGTTAGTGCCAAGTAACGTTTAGTAGGTGTTGAGCACTAGTAAACTTTAGTTGATGTCGAGTGATTTCATAAAGGATTCTGAGTAACCCAATATGTGTTGAGTAGCAGAAATAAGATTGCGTTGAGCTGTTGCATTATTTTAAAGATTGTAGATTCAATGAATCTAAGCTAACAAGATTGTTTTCTTAGATTTTTTGAACTAGGTGGAAGATAAGGATGATGATCTAGTGGCACAAAATTCTATGTAAACCCTTTCTAGGTGAATCTAAAGAGGATCAAAGGAGAACTTTCTAGAAGAGATATGGAATATTAGGGTAGATACATTGTATCCTACCTAACACTAAAATGGACAATGGAGAGTGAGTAGCAAAAGATCTTAATTTCCTATATAAGGAATGTCTGACCATGAAGCAAAGGTTGTCATATGCAAGAACCTAAGGGAGAAGGAGACATTAGGGTTTTGCTTCATCAAGTGACCTAGAAAAGAGTTTGCAATGACAGCAAGAAGGCTTGAGGAGATGAATTCTTGAAGGGTGAACAAGCTATCAGAGCTACAATGAGTATAAGCCAAGTAGAATGGTGAACTGACACTAAGATCTGAAATTTGCAAGTATAGTTATAAGTTTATATTAGATCAAGCCTTATTGTTATTCTCTAGAAATTGTAATCCATTTAGGTAAATGCTTTGGATTAAGGTTGACCTAACAGTCATTTGTAAATCCTTTAACTAGGTGGCATTCCAAGTGAATGGCCTAAAGTCCTCTAATAAGGCTCACTTTTAACAGGGTGATTGAAATCCTTTAACTAGGTCACATTTAATAGTGTTTATTGTAACCTTTAACAAGGTTGGCCTTTCATAGGGCATCACTTTAGAAAAGTGAAAAAGTGGTAGCATGTTACTGGTGGTTTTTCCCAAATTTGGGTTTCCACGTAAATCATTGTGTTATGTGTGTTGTTGAATCTATTATGTTTCATGGTTTACATTTCTACAAATTTATTTGACAATAAGCTACAAGTTTTAAGTTATTTCATAATCTTATGGATGATTGCATAATGATAAATGTTTTATGGGTTCACTAAGCTATGAAAAGTTTTATTTGTACATCTAAAACTTGAGTAACTAATTCACCCACCTCTTAGTTATTCTAAAGAATTCCAGCATTTTCATCCACGTTTACATTTGTGCACTCAACAATAGTCTTGATGCTTTGATTAAAATATCTATAAGCTTTGATTTTCAATGAATAATCAAAGAACATACCTTCATCACTTATTGCATCAAACTTACCAACATCATCATCTCTCTTTATGTAACACTTATTCCAAAATTTTTGAAATACTTCACTTAAGGTGCATGTCAAAACCATAATTCATAGGGAGTCTTTCTTGTACCTTTTCTAATCTACACTTTGTTCATTGTGTATACTATTGTATTGATTGCATCTCACCAAAATGTCCTTGATAAATAATTATCAAACATCATGGCTTATGTTGCTTTTGTTAGAGACCTATTTTTTATTTCAACAATTTTTTTTTTTCTCATGAGTCTTAGATGTTGACAATTATCTCTTAATGCCATTCACTTCAAAAATGGCGTTAAATTCATTCAAGGTAAATTATCCACCTCTATCTAATCTTAAATATTTAATCTTCACTCTAGATTAATTTTCAAATCTATTCTTAAAAAACTTAAACTACTCAAATGCCTTAGACTTTTCTTTAAGAAATACTACCCACATCATCCTAGTAAAGTCATTAACAAAAATCATGAAGCAATTTTCACCATCGAATCCTTTTGTCCTAGTAGGACCACTCATAAATGTATGGACAATATGCAATTTTTCTATTGTAGAGAACTCCTTGCTAGGAAAAGAGTTTTTCTTCTACTTAGCCATAACACATTCTTTGTACACAACATTAGTAGGCTTTACAATTTTAGATAAATCTCTCACATAAAACATACTACTAGCCTTCACAATATTATCAAATTTTATAAAACAAAACCTTCTTTTCCACAACTGACTAGTATCCATTTTTGCAACCAAACATGTCATTTCTGTAGGGTTTAGCTGAAAAATGTTACTTCTAAATCTTGTACTAGTGTCAATCAACTAACCATATTTGTCCTTGATAAAGCATGTCTTCTCTATGAATTGTAATTGATATCCCTTATTAACCAACTATCCAATGCTCAATTGGTTATACTTTAATCCATCAACAAAGTAGACATCATCTATGTTAGTCTTTCCATCAGGAGTAATAGATCTTATCCCCTTGATGTGACAAGCCATATTGTTACCAACTCTGACAATCCCTCCATCATGAATACTGAACTTAAAAAATTTATTCATGTAACTATTCATATGATGTGAACAATCACCACCTATGATGCAATCAAATTTCTTTTCAACTTGTAAAACTAAGTATTTCTCTTCTCTGACTTCTATTTTACGATTTTTTCTTTTATAGCTACAAATCCTAACTCATCATCACCTTTTCTCTGAACACTTTCATTAGATTCATCATCTTCATTTGCATACAAACTATCTCTAGGCCTTCTAGACTAGAAATTCCTCTTATGGTTTTTCATTCTTTTTAAGAGACTTAGAAACATAATGACAAAATTTATTGCAAGTCTAACATTTAAAGATTACATTATTTTTTGGTTCTCTCCTTATAAGCAATATAAATCCTTCTTCAATTCTTTTATCCTCCTTAGATCTGGATCTACTACTGCTAGCATAGTCTCCACTAGTGCTTGTAGTTCTTGATAGTGAAGAGATGTAGTAACATCCTGGGCATAAGAGAAATATTGCATTACCCAAAAATAAATTCCTTTTTTTTCTTGAATAAGGGTTGTCATAGTGCTGAGTTATTGTGTGTTAAGACTTGCTTCTTAGTAAGTTAGTCATACAAGCTCAGAATGTCCTAATTTCAGAGGTGGGTATTCATCCTGGATATATTAGCCTATTGGTTGAGGCTTAGTGTCATATCATGAGTATTAGTAGATTTATTGCATATTTTTGGTGTGCAATTTTGATATAAAAACTTAAGGTTCACCATTGAAGACCTTAGAGGTCTCAGATGGGCTTTAAAATGGGGCCGACAAGAACATTTTTTGGTGGGACCCTATAGATCAAAAATGAGGATTTTGAAAAGTGGTTATAATAGCTAGTCAAAGAAATGGTTTGAAAGTTATGGCCTTCCAAAGTTGGGCCAACCAAAATTTCCAAAATAAGTATCAAAGGTGTATTGAGTTGACTCTATATATAATTTTAGAGTTAGTTGATCTCAAGGGTTATGGTTTGATGTCTAGAAAACTTCTCGAGTGGTGTAAAAATGTCCACTTAAGGAATGCTAGTATATTGTCTAGGACAACTCTTGGTGATAGTTCACATCTCTATGTTGCAAATTATTGTACGAAAGGTACCCATGTGGGTTTGCATATTGTGTTTCAAAAATTATATAACTCCATATTTGTGATGATAATAAGAAGCCCATATTTTTTTCTTGCAACTTACTATTAATTCTTTGTTGATGTTATGTGTTTGTGGTATTAAGGGGTATTAGAGCAGGAGTTCTTGAGTGTGCAAATAGATCATCAGCTATGAGGTAAATGCACCAGGACCTTGTTTGGGTTGTATAGGTACACAAATCACCTACTATGAGGAAATTTACACTAGGGTTTTAGTGTAAGTGTAAACATGAAGAGAGTATGGTGGGAGAGTCATAGATGTTACTCTTGAGGATTTTAGAGCCCTCTAGAGGAAAATGAAAGAATTTCAAGAACAAATGTGTAGAGGAATGAATCTTGTTGTAGGAGATAATGAAAGTGGGGATGAAAGAGAAAAAGAAGAAAATGGTGATCAAGCAGTAGTAGATGAAGTTCTTAACCCAGAGGAGGAAAAGATTTTAAAGGCCATTTCTAAGATTGGAAAAAGACATAACTTTGATGTTTCCACATTTTTGGAAATCTTAAATTAGAGGAGTTGATTGATTGGATCAATGAATTGGAGGAATACTTTGAGTATGAAGATATTGAGGATCTTGATAGGGTCATGTTTGTAAAGGAAAAACTAAAGGGACATGCAAAGATTTGGTTACAAGAGATTTAATTGGAGTGAAATAGAAGAGGAAAGGACAAAATCACCAGATGGGACTAGATGATAGAGAAATTAAAGAGACAATTCATTCCCATGGATTATGAGCTTGATCTTCTAAATAAAATACAAGGGTTGAAGCAAGCAAGAAGATTTTTTCAAGAGTATACTAAAGAATTCTACCGAGTTTTTATTAGAACCAGCCATGTGGAGGTTGATAAGGAGAAAATAGCCCATTGTCTTAATGGGTTAAGGCCAAGCATCTAGGAGTAGCTAAGTCTAGTTCAAATGACCAATATTCTAGAGGCGTATCATTTTTTCTTAAGAGATGAGGAGAAGCTAGGTAAAAGAATCATAACAATAGTGGTAGAGGTTGCATTGGAAGATCTAGCTGATAGTCTTATGGAGGCTAGAATAATGATCAAAAGAATAAGGATGAGGCTAGAAGTAGTATTCAGAACTAGAGGGGAAATAATTCTAATTGTTTCCATGATCAGAATAACAGAAACTAGAGAAGAAGAGGAAGAGGAAGAGGAAGAGGGAAAGGATTTGGAAGAGGGGGTTTTTGCTGAAAATGTTTTCATTGTGGACAAGAAGGGCATACATCATTTGAATATTCCTAGCACTAAGGAATATGATGAATATACCAAATCATCCTAATCTAAATATGGTAGAAGTGAAAAAGTCATGTTGAGATGATGGGTGTTGCACACATTGCATAACATTGTGATATTGTATTATTTTATTTTATTATGTAATGTTGCAACTAGGAAAACATAGATGGATGTGCAACATCTAAAGGTTACCATTGGAAATACTTGATTATTTGTATTGTAACATTGTGTAATATTTGATGTAATTATTTAATATTGGAGAAAATAAATTAAATGTCCAATATTAAATGTGGGGTCAATGGGTTAGGTAACACATGGCTTATGTAATACCAATTGGTAGTTTTGTGGGACTTTCTACTATATAAGAAGTCAGAAGGGTAGTTTTTGAAGTAAGATAGAAGGAAAAAAATAGTAATAGTTGAGTGGGACAAGGCTTGACAAGTTAGCCAAGGGAGCATTTTTCAAGATTGGAAGCATGGCATGAGATCTGTGGATTAATGCTTGTTGACATGGATTGCTTGGTTTTGGCTATGGATTTGAAGGCTTCCATTGTTGTATTGTAATGGTGTTTTTGCTAAACAATAGATGGTGATGGATGCTTTTGGAGGCTAGGTTTTTACCTCAATGAGGGTTTCCTAGGGTACATCTTGTGTCACATTTTTGTGGGTATGTTGTCTGTTCTCTTACATGTTGATTTTAATTACATGTATATTTCATATCTATTATGGGTTATGTAGAAATGGTTATATTTTTTTTTGGAAAATTCCTTACAAGTGATATTAGAGCTATGATTTTTTTTTTTTTGTAACCCTATATTGAATCCATGGGAATGCATGAGAGGATAAAAGAAAGGGCAAGATATATGAGTTTCATAGATTGTTTATTGTAGATCTAAGTTTTGCATGTGATTTTATGATGGGATGTTGGACATTTTTTGGGCATGTGAAATTGTTGGTCAAATAGATTTTTTGGATGTTTCATTTAAATGAGGGTTTTAGGGGGGAGCTTGCAAAAAATGACCTCATGGGAAAAATAGACATCACCATTGGATCCAGTTCGATGTTTTCATAAAATTTGATATATAATATACCCTAGTGTGGCCATGATGACCATCAAATTTAATCCTTTTAGAATCTTTGTCACAAAATAAAAATGAAAATGAAAAATGAAAAATCGTAGTGAAAATGGTAAAAATGTTGTCTTAGTAAAACACCCATAACTTTCTCTAAGGATATTGGAGTTCAAACTTCTTATAGGTGTTCAAAAGTTGATTCAAAGCACTACAACTTGAATAGGCTTAGTTCTATGATTTTGACATTTTGGTAGGTTTTAAGAGCGTACAAGTTAGATGTTGTTTATTTTGAGCACAGATATAGGCATAACTTGGGCATATAGAGTTGGATTTTGGACTTTGAGTAGTCAATGAAAAACTCTTGGAGTGATCTACGCCTTGGTTCAGATTTGGTTATGTTTTGGCATGATTTATTTGGTCATATATTGATCAAAATGGTTTATGGTATATATTAAATGTGGTAACATTATAATTTTATGACATTGTATATTTTAGACATTTGATGTCATTGTATACTCAAGATGTATTTAACATTGGTCTCATAATGATATGATTATCAATATTTGGTTTTGATGTATATTATAACTTGTCTGGTCTACAAGCTGTGCAATGTTGTAAGCAGTCTGTACTTATAGGTTATATTTATGGCTTGGATATGGGTTGTCTTTGTTGTCTTTATCCATTGATCTTTCATTATTGATGCATATTCATATTAGTAGATTGGATTTGGGTTGTCTATGCCCTTAGTCACATGTTTTTCTAATTTGTTCTTGTGTAGAAGAGGATGAGATGTTGTTACTAGGTACAGTCATGGTGGAGGATTGTGGTTGAATATTTTTATGCTAACTTGTTGGACACATTAATATTTAGTTTCTTAGTTCATAGATGTGATCATGGTACCATGAATTTGGCATGACATGATTGGATATACAACCACATCCTTGATGTTCATTAGTTTTGATTCCTAATTTGGTTATGGTGGTATATCTTCTTGGTTGAGGATCATGGTTATTTTGGTTTCTTTTGAGGAGCTCATGATGTGAACTTTGAGTTCTTTCATGGTTTGATGCCCTAGTTTATTATCATGGTTAGAGGGTAGTTTTTCATCATGATATCATGGATAGTTTGGATATATAGTTTAGTGGGAGCTTGTGATAGTAATGAGGTGGCAGTACTAGATTAGTTCCTAGTTTTGTTTTTATATTCTTGGTTTGCAAATCTTGGTTTCACTTGGTACTAACACTTTGGTTGGGTGAGTGTTGACCTAGAGGATCTTCATGTAGTAGATGAATTTTATGATGCCACAAGTGACTTGGTACCATGGTTTAGTGGGATTTTTTTGATATATATATATATATATATATATATATATATATATATATATATATATATATATATATATATATATATATATATAATATTGTGTGTTTTCATATGTTGGAGGATGACTTAGATCCTATTATTGTAGAAGCTTATTTGAAATTTGAATGGTGCACTTGTTATCTTCATGGTTTATGGAGATGGTTCT
Organism: Cupressus sempervirens; assembly: GCA_028749045.1. Lineage (NCBI taxonomy): Eukaryota > Viridiplantae > Streptophyta > Pinopsida > Cupressales > Cupressaceae > Cupressus > Cupressus sempervirens. The sequence goes on from CM053783.1 coordinate 62,020,975, forward strand.
TCATGATATGTGGAGATGGTTAGATCTTGAGAACTCATGGGCCTCTTGGTTATCTTCATAGTGAGTGGAGAGTGTTCTTCATGGTGTGTGGAGATGGTTTCATTTATAGGAATCATGGAGTTCTTAGTAAAGGTGTGGTTTATGCTTTCATTTGACATGTTATCCTTGGTGTGAGGATGGTTTCATTAGTATGTCTATTGGAATTCTTTAGAATAACTAGGAGGGGTGAATTAGTTATCCAAGGTCAAGATTTATAAATAAAACTTTTCACAGCTTAGTGAACCCATAAAACATTTATCATCATGCATGCGTCCATAAGATTATGAAGTCACTTAAAACTTGCAAGTTACTATCAAATCAATTTGCAAAAATGTAAACATGAAACATAACATATTAAACTACACACTTGACACAATGGTTTATGCAGAAACCCAATTTGGGAAAAACCACTAGTATCATGCTACTCTTTTTCCCTATTCTAAAGTGATGCCCTGTGAAAGGCCAACCTTGTTAAAGGTTACAATAAACACTATTAAATCTGACCCTATTAAATGATTTCAATCACTATATTAGGAGTGAGCCTTGTTAGAGTACTTTAGACCATTCACTTGGAATGTCACCCAGTTAAAGGATTTACAAATGACTAGTAGGTCAACTTTAATCCAAAGGATTTACCCTAGACTGATACAATTATTAGAGAGTAACAATAAGGCTTGATCAAATAAAAACTTACAACTTTATTTGTAGATTATAGATCTCTATTTCACTCCTCCATTTTGCTTGGCTTTCACACATTTTAGCTTTGATAGCTTGTTCCCCTTCAATCATCCATAACCTTAAGCCTCTTTGCTTAATATGCCAATGCAAACTCTCAATTAGGTCACTAAATGAAGTAATACCCTTGACCCCTTTTCTTCCTTAGGTTCTCACACATGACAACCTTTTCTTTTGACCAACCATTCCTTTAAATAGGAAATTAAGATCTTTTTTCATTCATTCTCCATCATCCAATTTAGGGTTAGGATAGATTAGGTAGGATTCAATGAATCTACACCATATTTCATAACACTTATAGAAACTTCTCCTTCAATCCTCTTTGAGTTTTCCTCAAAATAGTTTACCATGAATTATGTGTGACTAGCTTATCAATCTTATCTTCCACTTGGTTCACACAATCTAATAAAAAAAATTGTCAACTTAGATCCATCGAATTCACAATGTTTCAAATAATTTTGACAATCAACATTAACTTGTTATTGATGCTCGGTACATACAATGTTGCTTGACATCCTTTGTAAAATCACTTGGCATAAAATAAAGTTTACTAGTGCTCAGCATCAACTAAACTTTACTCGACATCCAATATTTTTCTCGACATACACTAGAATAGAATTTTACTCGGCTCCAACTCATTTTTTTCTCGGCTTGCACTAAATTTTATTGGAAGCTACTATCCACTCAGTCAATATTTTTAGACAAACTTTGTTTAACTTGTTCTTCTGAACCCTCATGTAACTAACCTTTACAACCTTAATTAGATTATCAATACACTATGTTGTCACTTTCTTAGCTTATTCTTGTACTCTTTACATAACGTAACTCAACCTTTCCTCTAGGTGCTATTGTTACATCTTTTGATCAAATCCTCTTCATCAATCAAATAAGTGATAGTACTCAAAACATATAAGCAATTATCTTACCAACAAAATAGTAGATTTGACTTCAGTGACAAAACAATGATTGAAAGACATTTATCATACATGTATCAATCTATTCTCAACAATCTCCTTCTTCAACAATCTCCCTCTTTGGCATTGATGGAAAACTAAACTGATCAACCAAATTGACTAGGTCAAAATAGTAAGACCAACAAAATACCAAAAAGAAAATAATTCCTTGTATCAAAATCTCTCCCTCTATTAGCAACTGTCATCTTCTAAATAGGTTACAAAACTTTTTTGTGTCATCCTTATGACTCCCTCTGAATTACTTCTTATATCTCCCTCTACATTATCTTTCTCTTACTTGGTAGATGTTCAAAATTTCTTCCTCATACTATGAGTTAGAAATTCTCACTCTTTTCATTTAGTTCCAAACTCTATATTTCTGTATTTATTTATGTATTTCTCCATTTGTATGCATCTCCATCTTTGACAATAATGCCAAAGACTTCACATCTTAATATGTAGATATAAAATTCTTTAGTTTCTCCCCCTATCACCTTTCTTGTGACTAATTTGTAGTTCTAGTTCTTTGAATACTTTAGGTAGCTCCTAAAGTAAGATCCACTGCATCAATTTGTAACATATGGAAATCAATCTTGTTTGGTGTAGGACACTCCTTTTGTTACTTAGATAGACTTTGATAGGGGTATCACCCCTAGTTTACCTCTTAGATACTTGTGAGCATCCTTAGGTAATGCTTTTGTGAGGATATCAACAATTTTCTCTTTTGTGTTAACATATTCCATCTTCACCTCTTTATCTTGAACTAATTCTCTCAAGTAATGATACTTGATTGCAATGTACTTTGTCTTTGTGTGCATCACATGATTATTTGATATATTTATAGCACTTATATTATCACAGTAAAGTATCATTGGTTTAGTGATATCTTCCTTCATACCTTTGAGTAGTTGTTTGATCCATACAATGTTTGCACAATTTACAGCAACAACATATTTAGCTTTAGCAGTAGATTGTGAAGTGTATTTTTGTTTCTTGCTAGTCCATGTAACCAGCCTCTTTCCTAAGAAAAATGCTCCTCCACTGGTACTTTTCCTGTCATCAATGTTTCTAGGCCAATCAACATCAGTATAGGCTCTTAATTCAAATTTCTCATGTTTCTTATAACATAGACCATACTCCTTTGTTCCTGTGATATCCCCATTTTCACATATAATTCTAATAATAAATAAGTATAATATATAAAATTTTATAATATTAAAATGATTAATAAAGTATATAAAGTAAATATTTAAATAATATACTATTGAATATAAATTATATATATATATATATATATATATATATATATATATACTTTGATATATAAGATTAATGAATAAATAATATTTATAACACTAATACTATTAATAAGGATAGATATAATAAATGGTATGATTAAATATAATTAATATAATTATAATTCTTAATATAATATAATTAGTATCACAAAAGGACATGACTCTAGAAAACATGCATATATATACAAAATCAAACATCAAGAGGAATGAGATATTAAATATGATTAAACGGATACAAATAAAAAGGAAAATCAAGAAATGTCTCAAAATGAGACATTACAAGTGGTATCAAAGCTCAGGTTGATAAAGAACTATTCAGATAGTGAAATTTTGAATCACAATATCAGAATTGCATTCAAAATTGAAGGAAGAGCATCATCATGAATAGTGTTTGAGTTGAGGATAGATTCAAAGGTACCTCCAACTTCATTTCATATTGGGCACATACTTTCATAAGAGAAAAATATTTGCAATACAACTCTTAACATTTCAGACATATTCACTGGTATAAGCAATTATTATATTCTTCAATAACAAGAAAGGTTGTCATGTTTTTCTTTCATAAATGGGGCCAAGTTGGTAATGCTAAAATAGGTGGTTAGAAGCTAGAAAAGATACCAAAATCTAATGTAGTTCATTAATTCAGAAAGTTATTCCTTGAAAAGAAAGGAAATATGTGGGAAGTGTAGTTAAGAAAATAGTCTACAACAACATCAAACACCATGGAAAAGATTGAATGGAATGTTTATGAAATCAAAATCCAAAGGACATAGAAGGAAAGCATTGAACATAGATTTTAAAAAAATGAATTAACAAATTTTCATATTGCCAAGATCTAATGACTATTTAGCTATCGACAAATATCTAAATATTACAATTATGGTACTATCTGGGTTATTGAATGCAAAGTCGATTCATAGAGTAGTGAGAATGAACTTGCTTACATTAAACTATCACCAAACACATTTTACTAAATGACTATCTCAATACTATGTATATTAGTGATAATGAAATATGCAACTCAAAATGCCAAGTATTGCAATGGATATGCACAAGTGATAGAAATGAAAATATTAATAATTAATATGTTGGTTGGTAAACAAATATATCTACTAGTATGAAGGACAATGATACAACAAAGGCAAAAATGGAGACGTAAGGAAATGATCTTTATCTGAAGATGATGGTGAACCTCATATTTATATAAATCAGCAACTCCAAGTGACATTTATGTTGATAGAATATATTTTTCATCATTGAAGGTGGTGATTAAACCAAAAAACCAACACAAAGCCTAGTTACAATCATATTGAATGGTGATAAAAATAAATGTTTGAAGTCTATAACAATAACTATTTAGAAGATTAAAAGAGAAGCAATTGTAAAAGATGGTAAAACCTAAATGAGTTTGGATATATATTTTTAAACATGAAGAAAAAGAATTAACAAAGATAACATCTCTTTTTTGTTGAAAAGAAAAAACACACATGGGTTTTCTATTTTAATATTGTTGGGATGATTGAAATAATAATGTTGCTAGAGTAACCTAGGCCCTGGTCCCGAGTCTCCTGACTACATGTTTGATATTGTTCCCTCAAAATTTCTCCTATGATGATTGAAATTTTATTGATATATATCAAATGCTGATCAAACCCAATAAACTACATTATGATTCGTTACCTTTCTTAGATCAAACATCCATCTGTGTGCCTTGTTTGATCTAAGATCTCCTAGATTCATAACTACAATCATATGCATGATGATCATTATTTGTGTATCAATATAGCTATTTCTCTAAGATTGGGTTTGCATATTATGTGCCCATAAATGATTACTATGGAGAGTTATATTTCCCTAAGGTTATTAGACAATTAACCATAATCATATTGTGTATCAAGAATCATGCCCATGTAGGACATGATCGTGACATCTCCTTTTAATATTTATATTGATTTGATTAATTGAGAAAAAGTATTAATACAATCCATGATATGATCTCAAGCATTTGCAACCTCAATATGAGTGTATTCCATTGACTATAGACTGTAGCCTTGCATAGGCATATAGTTTTGTTATTAATTATTTGACTATACCATTAAGTGGAAGAGCATTAATAATCTACAGTACAATCATCTCAAGATATATTTGTCACTATCTTATTCAAGTAAAGTCATATTATCAAAACAAATATCTACAAAGAAGAAAATAAGAATATTCTATCTAAAGATTCTACATTCCTTAACCTGGTATTAGAGAATTAAACTAAAGGAAGACCTTAAATAGATATGAATACTGCTTCATATTCCTAAAGCACCACTTCAACATGTAAAGATAATGACGTAAGTTATATATTTTCTTCATATATTTTATTAAGAAATAATTGTTAAAGTGTCCTTCTTATTATTGACACATTTTGTTATCATTAAGAACATTGAATGATCTATCAATGATTCTAGTTACAATAAAATGAAATTGAATTTTAAGTTAGTAGGTAATGATCAAATAATTAGACATTTACCATTAAATAATGATTGAATATAATTAAGTTTTCAATCTAAGTGAGATTAGTTTCTAATTATTATCACAAATAATATTATTAAGTAAAATCATTAAGGTCATCATCCTTCAAGATAAGATAAGGCTTGCGGTGGAATGGGCTGGGTGACACCACTTAGATGTACTAGGTAAGGCCTAGGGTGAGATGGGCATTAGGTTGCATTATCCAAGGGTACTAGGTAAGGCCTACGGTGGAGAAAATTACTCAGGGTACATCATACAAAGGCACTATCTTGGAGATGATGATCGGAGAGAGATAAAAATAATGAGGGAGAATGGTGAGGTCCATGTTTGGGTAACAGGGCACCCTATTATAGTTTCTCCTCTCATACTCAAAAAATGATGAGTTAATAAATGAACTATATTTTTGATTGACAAGACACAAAATTGAGCCCATAAATACCTTGTTAGGAGATTGATTTATATATAAATGTCTACTAATGATTTTTTGTGTTTGTAGGTTCACAATCAAGTAATTACATAACATGTGTATTGTGTGTTTGCATCATGTATGCTTCACATCTTCATCTATCTAGATCATGTTTGCTTTTTGTTTTCATCTATCTACATTGTTTATGCTTTGTACTTTCATGCATTCATGTGACTACTTTTATCCACTTTGTGTATACATTCATCAAGATCTATATCTCATAAATCTGTTTGAATTTGGTATGCAAATATATTTTGTGTCTATGAAGCAGCTTGTGTATAAATGATTTTTCTTGAGGGCAAGCAAATTCGAGAGGGGAGGACTGTGATATCCCCGTTTTGACATATAATTCTAATAATAAATAAGTATAATATATAAAAGTTTATAATATTAAAATGATTAATAAAGTATACAAATTAAATATTTAAATTATTATATATAATATATATTATTAGATATACTAGATATTTAAATAATATACTATTGAATATAAATTACATATATATATATCAATACTATGATATATGAGATTAATGAATAAATAATATTTATAACACTAATACTATTAATAACAATAGATATAATATATGTTATTAAACTTATTTAAGTAATATATACATATATATAAAATATATGATATTATTAAATATAATTAATCGAATTATAATTCTTAATATAATATAATTATTATCATGAAAGGACACGACTCTATAAAACATGCATATATATATATATATATACAAAATCAAACATCAAGAGGAACAAGATATTAAATATGATCAAATGAATACAAATAAAAAGTAAAATCAACAAATGTCTCAAAATGGAACATTATAGTTCCTTTCAAATATCTCATTATTCTCTTTACAACCATTAAATGATTCTCCCTAGGATTAGCAGAGAACCTTGCAAGTATCCCTATAGATAATGCAATATTAGGTCTACTATGTACTACATATTATAATTTTCCAATCATATACCTATATAATTCTTGATTCACCTCAGGCGAATGATCATTCTTTAACAACTTATGTCCTATCATGATAGGTGTACTTACTAGTTTGGAATCCTCCAATCCAAAAGTTTGCAATATCTCCTTGACATACTTTGCATGAGTGATGTATATACCATATTTCATCTAATCTACTTGCAAACCCACAAAGAATTTGATCTCTCCAAACATATACATCTCAAATTCTTACTTCATTTCATTTTCAAAAGCCTTACATAAAGCATCTTGACCTCCAAATATGATATCATCAAAAAAAAATTCAAATAACAAAATACCTTTTCTTTTCTCTATCTTCATGTACAAATTGTTGTTATCATCATTCCTTTCAAATACAATCTTCACAAAATAATTATGAAGTCTCTCATACCATGCTCTTGATGCTTGTTTCAAACCATATAAAGCTTTGTGTAATTTACATATCATGTTCTTATTTTAATATCAACAAATACTTATAGATATTCTATGTAAACTTCTTCCTCTAATATGTCATTCAGAAATGAAGATTTAATGTATCCATTTGATAAACTTTGAAACCTTTATATGTAGAATAAGCAAGAAAAATTCCTACTCCTTCCAATCTACAAACATGAGCAAATGTTTCTCCATAGTCAATTCCTTATTCTTGTGCATATTCTTTGTAGACTAATCTTGCCTTGTTCCTTGTGACTTCACTATTTTCATCTAGCCTATTTTTGTATACCCACTTGGTGCCAATCACATTTTTGTTTTCTAGTCTAGAAACTAGAGTCCATGTCTTGTTTTTCTCAATTTGTTCAATCAACAAGAATGTATCATTTCTCAACTTATTTCTTGTCATTGGTCTAGCATTTTTATCTCCAATAATTTGTATAGTAGGATGATGTCTATTTACATATTTAGACAATCTTGGTTCAGCTTTGGTTTCTTCATTTGGTCTATCTACTTCAGAGTCACTATGTACATTCCTGTCAAGTAGTTCAACTTCTCTTTCATGTAAACTAATTTCAAAATCAGAATGTACCTCAACTTCATTCTGTAACTCGACATGTGAATGTAGCTCAATTCCTTAATGCAACTTGACATTCATAGTATGTGACTCGGTAATCAATTAAACTTGTTGTTGGTTTGTGGCTTGATTTGTAGTATCTTCTTTAGCAAGAATACCTTCATAAAAGTGTACACATGATTTGTATTCTTCTAGTTCTTTCATAGGTTTAGCCTCATATGCTTCTATATATTCATCAAATTTCACATTTGCACTTTTCACAACTTTGTTATTATTAGAATTCAAACACTTATAAGCTTTACTTCTTGTGGAATAACCCAGGAATATACCTTCTACACTTTTTTCATCTAGTTTACCATTTATGAAATCATTGAGAATATATCATTTTCTTCCAAATACCTTAAAATATCTTACGTTTGGTGAGAATCCATACCATAGTTCAAAAGGTTTTGAATGAGTACCTTTCTTGACTTGTACATGGTTCAAGGTATAGATAGCTATACTTATAGCTTCTCTCCAATATTTGAGAGTAACATTTTTCTCCATCATGAGTGTCCTAGCACAATCTATTATAAACCTTTTCCTCCTTTTAGCAATTCCATTTTATGGAGGGGTTTTAGGATAAGATGTATGCCTTTTGATTCCTCTATCATTAGAGAACATCTTAAACTCATTTGATGTAAATTCTCCTCCTCTATTAGATCTCAAACATATTAGACTTTTACCTATTTCCTTCTCAACTCTTAATAAGTACCACTTAAACATTTGGAAAGAATTATATTTTTGTTTTAGAAACATAACTGTCATCATCCTAGAATAATCATCAACAAGTAGCATAATGTACTTATCTCCTTTGTAGCTTTGCACTTCAATTGGTCGACACAAGTCAGTAAAAAAAATCTCTAGTTTTCCTTTAGAGGTATGAGTTTTACTCTTAAAACTTGAGTTTGTCATTTTACCTAACTGACATTGTTTGTGCATTATATTATCAGGCTTCTTCAACTTAGGAAAACCTCTAACTATTCTCATGTTATTGACTAACCAAGTTATCAAAATTAACATGACATGACCTTATGTGCCATAGCCACACATCATCAAACTTTACAATTAGACAAGTAGTATCTTCTATATCAAGATATAATAGATTACTCCTAGTTTGATCATCCTTTCCAATTAGTTTTCCATTGATATCATATATCTTAGCAATCTTTTTCTCAAACTCAACCTTACATCTTGAATTATTTAGTTGTGACACACTCAAAAAATTATAATTAAGTCCTTCAACATAGTATGCATTGTCACATAAAATATTTTCTATGAGTTTGATAGAACCTTTTCCTTTTATCAAACATGATGCATCATTCCCAAATGCTACACTATTTCCATCATAACAATTCAAAGTAATGAACTTACTTTTATCTCCAGTCATGTGATGTTTACACCCACTATCAATGATCCACCTATCATTCTTCTTCACACAAGACACAAGTGCAGTTGCCCATCTTCATCATATTCATCCTTTATTACAATATACACCACTTCATCATCATGTTCATCAGATTCATCTTTTGTTTCCTCTTCAACAATATAGCAAGACTTCTTGTCTTTGTGTTTTTAATCATTGTTGTCTTCATCTAGTCTACTTTTGTATTTGTCACCACCTCTGTGGTTCTTCTTCTATGGACAAATAGTAGCAATATGACCAACCTCATTGTAATTGAAACAAATCATATGTAATTTACCTTTGAACTTACCTTTACCTTTGTGAAATCTTCTTGCTAGTATTGCTTCAAGTTGATCTACATCCTCTTCATCTATATCACTATCACTGGACACATACTTTATCTTTTTTTTCTTCTTCTTCTCATTAGATTCCTTCAATGTCAGCTTAGCTTTGAAAGAAGATTCAATATTCTTAGTTTTATAATTATCAAAATTATATAGCTCAAAAAAAGTGGGCCTACCTACTAGACCTTTAAGTGATAGATGGTTCCCTAGTAAACATCTCAGTTCTTGTAGTGCAAAAACTCTAATAGCATATATAGGTAGTAGTGGTCTTAAAACTTTTCTTAGTATAGTTTCATCATCTATTTTACTAGTAGCTCCTCTTATTGCATTAACAACATCTTTTATCCTTGAGGCATATTGAGAAATATTTTCACCTTCTTTTATTCTCATATCATCAAACTTACCTCTGAGACTTTTAGCTTTAGCTCTTAGAACATTCATATCTCCTCCATAGATGGTATGTAAAGCATCCCACCTTTTATTTGAACTGACAAGAATTTTAATATCATCAAATTTAGCATAGCTTAGGGAAGAGGCAATCTCTAGCATTGCCTAGTTGTGTTCTTTCTTCTTTTTCATATCCTTAGTAATTAGGGCTCCAGTTTGATTAACATGCTTAGTAGTAATGGTAGATTGTGCATGATCTCTAAGTCCTCCAAGGTGTAGCTTCACCAAAAATTTTCATGTAAGAAAGTTATCTCTATTAAGCTTGGGTACATCTCTTTTTGAGATCTTGATCTTGTGCTTCGAGTACCTTCAAACTAGTCCTCTTAAGCAGATGGATCTAATACCAATTGTTGGAATTCTTTAGAATAACTAAGAAAGGGGAGGGTCAATTAGTTATCCAAGGTCCAAATGTATAAATAAAACTTTTCACAGCTTAGTGAACCAAAAAAATATTTATTATCATGCATGCATCCATAAGATTATGTAGTCACTTAAAACTTGTACGATGTTAAATCAATTTGTAGAAGTGTAAACATGAAACATAATAGAGTCAGCAACAAACTTGACACAATGATTTACGTGGAAACCCAACTTGGGAAAAACCACTAGTAACATGCTACTCTTTTTCACTCTTCTGAAGTGATTCCCTATGAAAGGCCAACCTTATTAAAAGTTACAATACACACTGTTAAATGTGACCTTGTTAAAAGATTTCAACCACCTTGTTAGAAGTGATCCTTGTTAGAGGACTTTAGACCATTCACTTGGAATGTCACTCAGTTAAAGTATTTACAAATGACTGTTAGGTCAACCTTAATCCAAAGGATTTACCCTAGACTAATATAATTATTAGAGAGTAATAGTAAGGGTTGATCTGATAAAAACTTACAACTTCATTTGTAGATTACAGATCTCTATTTTAGTCCTCCATTTTGCTTGGCTTTCACACATTTCATTTGTGATAGCTTGTTTACCCTTCAAGAATCCATACCATTAAGCCTATTTTCTTAACATGCCAATGCAGACTTTCAATTAGGTCACTGAATGAAACAATACCATTGACTCATTGTCTTCCTTAGGTTCTTTTACATGACAACCTTTTCTTTTGACCAGCAATTCCTTTAAATAGGATATTAAGATTTTTTTTGTTCATTCTCCATTGTCCAATTTAGGGTTAGTATAGATTAGGTAGGATCCAATGAATCCACCCCATATTTCATAACACTTATAAAAACTTTTTGAATCCTCTTTAAATTTTCCTCCAAATAGTTTTCCATGAATTTTGTGCCACTAGCTCATCAATCTTATCTTACACCTAGTTCACACAATCTAAGAAGAAAAACTTGTCATCTTATATCCATCAAACTCATGATCTTTCAAATAATACTAACACTCACCATTAACTTGCTTCTGATTCTCAGCACATACTATGTTGCTTGACATCCTTTGTAAAATCACTCGACATGAACTAAAGTTTACTAGTGCTCAGCATCAACTAAACTTTATTCAACATCCATTGTTTTGCTCGACATACACTAGAATAGACTTTTATTTGACTCCAACTAATTTTATGCTCAACTTGCCTTGAATTGTCTTGGCACCTACTATCAACTCGGTCAAGCTTTGCAAACAAACTTTGTTTAACTTGTTCTTCTAAACTTTCTTAGTGTACCCAATCTTTACAACGTTTTTTAGATTATCAATACACTATGTTACCACTATCTTAGCTGTTTCTTGTACTCGTTCACATAACATAACTCAAACTTTCCTCTACTTTATATTGTTACATCTTTTGATCAAATCCTCTTCATCAATCAAATAATTGATAGTACTTAAATCATATAACCAATTGTATTACTAGAAAAATAGTAGGTTTGACATCAGTGAAAAAACAATGATTGAAACACATATATCATACTTGTATCAATTTGTTCTCAATAATCTCCTTCTTCAAAAATGTCATGGTATACTCTTGATATGCATTTAGAGTTTGCACATGTTATAGTATGTTCATATGGAGTATGCTATCTCTTCTAGTTGAGATGGTTTAGATTATATTATCATGTTTATGTTCTTGAGGCCATGGTTGGAACCATAACATCAACCTTAGTTTTAGTTTCTTGGTATTGAGCACATTGATCATAAGTTGGATAATGTTAGGATCAAGCCTTGGACAAAAATAACAATTACATGCAAATATAACCAATAACAAAAAATAATAGATCACATAGAAAAGAACACAAGGCACCAAGATTTAATGTGGCTTACTCAATCCCTAGGCTACAAGTCCAATATTTTATGATCCATTGATTAAAACTTGATTACAATCCATAATTCCTTATAGCTCAATACCACCGCAAGAACCAATTTCACATCAAACCTTATAAAATAATACCCAACCCTAAGCCCTTTTATACAAGTATTTTAACCACTTTAGGATTATAATTAATAATTACATGTCGGCCCAAAATCCCAATAAAATAGGGCCCAAAAAGAATTTATGAAGTATGTACAGTACTTTATTGATTAATCACCACAATCTAACAATCTCCCACTTGGAGATTGATCCTATAGCAATATCGCTACCACATGGGGCTCCCACTAGATCAAACCACCCTAGACTCTACTATTCTTTTATTCAAATTCAGTCTATAAAGAGGAATTCAACTTCTCCCTTATTACTACCTTTGTCAACATATCTGTTGGATTTTTATTAGTATGTATCTTCTCTAACTTTAACTATCCATCATCCAAAATTGATCGAATGAAATGGTACCGCAACTATATGTGTTTGGTCTTTGAATGTAGAGCTGAATGAAACTCTAACTATCTGTGAACAAATAATTATCCTTCTGAGGATGTGCCAATTCTAGCAAGAAGAACTAAAGCCATGTGATCTCCTTGGCTACCTCTATAGCAGCTACATACTCTACCTCTATAGTGGATAAAGTATTAATCTTTTGTAACCTAGAAACCTAGCTCATGGCTACCCCACCAACAGTAAAGATGTAACTTATAATACTATGCCTGGTATCAATATCCCCCACCAAATCTGAGTCAACATAGCCCTATAAATTAGTAGTAGAGTTTCCAAAGTGTAAACACTTATTGAATGTTCCTCTCAAATATCTGAGAATCCATTTTACTACATTCCAATGTTGAATTACTAGATGACTCATATACTTGCTAACAACTCCCACTACATGTGCAATAGCTAGCCTAGTACATACCATAGCATACGTCAAGCTTCCTATAGGTGAAACATAGGGTACCTTGGATATCTTCTCCTCCTCTTCATGTTTCTTGGGACACATCTCCTTAGTCAATTTCAAATGGCCAAGTAAATGTGTGCTAACAACTTTAGCATTCTCCATAGAGAAATTTTGCAACACCTTTTCAACATAATCAGCCTGAGATAGTGTCAATGTTCTATTTTTCCTATCTCTACAAATTTTCATACCAAAGATTTGTTTTGCTGCCCCCAAATCCTTCATAGCAAATGCATGTGCTAATTGGCTTTTTAGCCCTTTAATATGATCCATGTTAGACCTAGCTACAAGCATATCATCAACATATAAACATAAAATAATGTAGATATAATCATCCAACCTCTTAAAGTAGACACAATGACCAAAATGACACCTACTGTAACCATGCTCATGCATAGAACTATCAAATTTCAAATACCATTGCTGAGGTGGTTGCTTCAAGTCATATAAACTTTTCTTCAATTTGCACACTAAGTTCTCCTTACCTTTGACTGCAAATCCCTGTGGCCAAGTAATATATATCTCTTCATCCAAATCACCATGAAGGAAGGCTGTTTTAACATCCAACTACTGTAAATGAAAATCTTTAGTGGCCACTAGACTTAAAATAGTACAGATAGAAGTCATTTTAACAACAAAAAAAATTATCTCATCGAAATCAATTCCCATTTTCTATGCAAATTCTTTTACAACTAACTTGGTTTTAAATATTTTCTTACCTCCATCCTCTTCTTTTAACCTATAAACCCACTTATTCTATAAAACCTTTTTACCTGTAGGCAACTTGCACAAATCCCATGTCTTATTCTTCAGCAAAGAGGCCATTTCATCTTTCATTGCAGACTCCCACTGAATCTTAGTATCCACTTGCATAACTTCATCATAACTTTTAAGTTCACCAACATCAATAAGTAAATATAATACAAAGAGGGAGAAAATATTTGTGGAGGTCTAATTTTTCTTGTTGACTATCTAACATTCATTGGTGTGTGTGGTATTTGTTGTTACAGTTATTGCACATCATGAGGAATGGTTGGAACATTAGCTTTTAGAGTATCATCTAGCACTAGATAATCATCTTCTTTCTTCTCATGTTGCTACAAGAGATCTTTGTACAACACTTTCTCATTGAATATGACATCCTTGCTTCTTACAATTTTATGATTTTCAAAATCCCAAAGCCTATAACCAAACTCATTAATACCATATCCAATAAATACACATTTCTTTGACTTAGCTTCTAGCTTGGTTCTATTTTTGGAATCTATGTAGGCAAATGCTTCACAATTGAAAATTTTGATAAAAGAATAACTCACCTTCTTACCATTGCATGCCTCTTCTGGAATACCATAGCCCAAAGGAGTAGAGGGACCTCTATTAATCAAATATACAACAATGTTGATAGCTTTCACCCACATGTGTAAGGGTAACCCAGCATGCAATCTCATGCTCCTTACATGTTCCATTATAGTCCTGTTCGTGCGTTCAACCACTCCATTTTCTTGTGGAGTCCTTAGAACAAATTTTGTCTATGAATACTATTAGTGGAGTAATAATCTTCAAATTCATGACTGTAATACTCACCCTCTTTTATTTTTCATACACACAACTTTTACATAATTTCATATTAACACATTTCAAACCTGGTAAAACTTTCTTTGAATGAAATACTTTCATACCTTTGTCACTCATGTGCCCAAGTCTATTGTTCCATAGCATTGTATTAGAATCTATAGCAACTATTTGAACATTCTTTTTTCTCTAAAAAAATTAAAGTAGAAGGAACAATATGACCTATACAAATATATAAGGTGCCTACTTTCACACCTTTTGCTACTACAAGGGAACCTTTTGAAACCTTCTAATTTTTATCATTAAAGTAAACTACACAACCCTCATCACCAAGTTTCCCTACTAATATTAAATTCCTACTCAACCTTGGAACATGTCTTACCTCATGTAGTAGCCAATAATTCTCATTCTATAACTTAATCTTAATTTTCCCTTTCCAACAATCTGACAGAGTTCATTATCCCCCAAATAAACAAGCCCAAAATCCCCTTGGCCATAATCAATGAAATAATCTCTATGAGGCATAGCATGAAATGGAGCACCAGAATCTAAAACTCATGAATCATCAACACTTTCTAAAGATAGAAGCAAAGCATCCTCATTAGATTTGTTAGTTACCACATTTGCCTCCTTGTCTCCATCTAATTTATCTCTTTCATTTTTCTTTTGATTCCAACAATCTTTCTTTTTGTGCCCTAGTTTCCCATAGTACCAGTAGTCATTTGGTCCTCTTGATTGAGACCTCCTCCCCTTTGACTTTCCTCTTTATTTTCCACGATTTCTAGAATTACTTCCTCTCTCAGTTGTTTTGCCTCTTCTTTGTACTTTCAAAGTACTTCTCGATGTAGATCCACCTGAGGTTTTCCTATGAATTTCCTCACTCAAAATAACACCGATCACATAATCATATTTTAGGGTACTAGATTCAAGAACATAATTAGTCACATCCATTACCAAGTCATTCCAACTTTCAAGCAAAGAACTCAAAATCAAGAGAGCCTTAATTTCTTCTTCAAAATTGATACCCACAGAGGATGACTAACTATTAATAGTATTAAACTCATTTAAATGATCTGTAATAGATCCACCTTTTGATATTTTTATATTAAATAAATGCTTCATGAGAAATACCTTGTTTGAAGTGAAGAGATTTTCATACAATGTCACTAGGGTTTTCATCAATTCTTTTGTCATATTTTCTTTTGTAATATTAAATGCCATCGATGGTGCCAGGCATAATTGAATGCTTTCAAGTGTCTTTCTATCCAAAAGATCCCATTCATCATTTGACATAGATCCCTAATTCTTGGCTTTTCCTTCCAATAGCTTCCATAAATCCTTCTGATATAGATAGTCTTCCAATTGCATCTTCGTTAACTAAAAGTTTTGCACATTAAACCTATCAACCCTTAGCTTACCCTTATTTTCCATTGCTCCCACTCAACCACGAGACTCATATAGATAGTCTTCCAATTGCATCTTCCTTAACTAAAAGTTTTGCACATTAAACCTATCAACCCTTAGCTTACCCTTATTTTCCATTTCTCCCACTCAACCATGAAACTTTTTTATAGAGGATAACTAAAAAATAACTAGGCTCTAATAC
This sequence comes from Cupressus sempervirens, assembly GCA_028749045.1. Classification (NCBI taxonomy): domain Eukaryota; kingdom Viridiplantae; phylum Streptophyta; class Pinopsida; order Cupressales; family Cupressaceae; genus Cupressus; species Cupressus sempervirens. Next base: position 62,037,665 of record CM053783.1, read on the forward strand.
CACTTATTAGGATTAAACCATAGATAGAAATAACAATTACATGAAAATATAACCAATAATAGAAAATAATAGATCACAGAGAAAAGAACACAAGGCACCAAGATTTAACATGGTTCACCCAATCCCTAGGCTACGTCCACCAAACAACACATCCAATATTTTATGATCTAGTGATTACAACCTAATTACAATCTATAATCCCTTACAACTCAATACTACCATAAGAACCAATTTTGTATCACACCTTATAAAACAATCCCTAACCCTAAGCCCTTTTATACAAGTATTTTAACCACTTTAGGGTTATAATTAATAATTAAATATTGGCCCAAATTTTTTTTCCAAAGAATTTATGAAGTATGTATAGTACTTTCTTGATCAGTCACCACAATCTAATAGATAATTCATAGTATTTCTATGTTGCATTTGGAGTTGTCATGGATTGATTGGTTAGAGGTGTTCATGAATACTTAGAGATGGTGGTGATGTTGATTTCTTTTGTGATTAGAGAAGTAATTGTTGGGACAATTCATGGTTCTATCAGGAAGTCTACATGACATTCACCTGATATGACTTGAGAGGAGATTGTTATTAGATGAGTCTTAGTTGGAGACTTGGATATCTTGACGAGCATTATCATTTCCCATTCTTATTCTACTTGACAATTTACTACTTAAGTGGTATAGCCTAGTGTTTCTCATAGGTGCATTATTTTTATGCTTGTCTTTCAGGGATATGTATCTTGAGCTATGGTATATGAGTTATCTTTTGTGGGTTTATTTGAAAGGTGGGTTAGCGTTGGTTATCTCCTTGTGCATATATTTTTTATACTGGTTGATTTTGGGAAATGGTTTTATATTGGGCATATTCCTTGGACTAGGAATGGTTATTCCTTGGTTTAGAAATGGTTTATGAGTTTGATCTTCTTGTCAAAGGCTTACATCCATGACTAGTTATATGGTATAATCTAGGTCTTGTTGTGGCTTCTTGTTGAGGTTTTATCGAAGAGATCATACTTGCACAGTTTACATCTAAAGGTTTGTGTAGAATGACATGATACAGGTTATGATTTGCATGGTTTCTCTTTGGTCATAGTTATCTTCTTGGATGTTTGGTTTCAATTACATTAAATTTGAGATTGGTTGGAGATTTTGATCACTATTATGTGTTCATACATGTCATGTGAGAGATGACATGGTTATTGCATAATCTCTTTCCTTTATTAGTTGTGGAAAACTTGGGAGAGCATTGGAGACTTGTTATGAGAATTGTTCTTGTAGGTTATTGGTATATCTATTGTGGATGTGTTTGATACTACATGGATTCACTTCTTTTAGATGTTGTGAGTATATTGGTTATAAATTTGGCATTATCTTTTGTAATGGGAGCTTCATGGTGTATATGTGGTAGGTGTTTCTCTTGAGGCTTACCATTGCAGGTTATAGATTGGATATGTTGATGATTTGAGATTCACTTGGTATACCTTTATGGATAGTTCCATGGGTTGGCACTTGCTATGGGTGTCATTTAAGCTATGGATTAGGTGTTTATGCTTGACATTTTTAGTTGGTATAGGATTTTATGATCTTCTAATGTGACAAGTTGGGTGGCTTTATTTGTGGATGGCTTCTATGTATGTCTAGTGGCAATGGAATAATAAGATTTGACATCATTCATGTTTGAGATCCTAGATACTTTTATTTTGTTGCAGATACCAAGATGGAGCACTTGGTGTACTTTGATCCATCGTGGTGGATGTGCTAGCAGGGATTATTTCCTTCATGTGGCTATGAATTGACTATATGCAATGTATACAACAAGTGGGAGATTGTTGAGATTATGGGTGTTGCATACATTACATAACATTGTTATATTGTATTATTTTATTTTATTATGTAATATTGTTGCACCTAGGAGAACCTAGATGGATTTACAACATGTAAATATTCCCATGGGATATACTTGATGAGTTGTATTGTAACATTGTAATAATATTTGATGTAATTATTTAATATTGGAGAAAAAGAATTAAATGTCCAATATTAAATGTGGGGTCAATGGGCTAGGTAGCACATGGTTTATGTAATACCATTTGGTGGTTTTGTTGGACTTGATACTATATAAGCAGCCACAAGGGTAGTTGTTGTAGTAAATAGAAGGAAAAAATAGGGCAATAGATGAGTTGGACAAGGCTTGACATGTTAGACAAAGGAGTATTTGTGAAGGTTGGAAGCATGGCATGAAATTTGTGGATTCATGCTTGTTCATATAGATTTCTTGGTTGTGGCTATGGCTTTGAAGGCCTCCATTATTGTATTGTAATGGTGTTTTTGCTAAATAATACATGGTGATGGATGCTTTTGGAGGCTGAATTTTTCCCTCAATGAGGGTTTCTTAGAGTATATCTTGTGTAACATTTTTTGGGGTATGTTGTTTATTCTCTTGCATGTAGATTTTAGTTACATATGTATTTCATATCTATTATGGGTTACGTAGAAACAATTATATTTTTGGTTGCAAGTTTCCTTACAAGTCATAGTTAAGAGGAGAGTCTTCTGAGTGGTGAGAATGAACTTGATCAAAGGAAGAGTTTGTTTTGCACAAGGTGAAAATGTGAAGATAAGTGTTGTGATGTGATCATTGAGGGAGGAAGCTAGTGTATGAGCATCTTAGATGTAAGAGAAATCTTACATCAACCAAAAAATTTATTTCAATTTTTTGAATAAGTGTTGTTGTAATGTAAAGTTGTTGTTTGTGGAGGCTTTCTACTTAGTAAGTCACTCATACGAGCTTAGAATGTCCTAATTTTGGAGGTAGATGTTCATCTTGGATATATCAACCTACCAATTGAGGCTTAGTACCATACCATGAGTATTCATGGATTTATTGTTGATTTTTGGTTTAGAATTTTTGTATAAAACTTCAAGCTCATTATTGAAGGCCTAAACATGCCTAGATGAAGCCAAAAGGCTTAACAGATGGGCACTTGAATTGATATGAGCATATAGATCAAAATATAGTGTCTCCACTTCTTTAGTCAGACATTGGAGGAGCATTTGATGTACATTCATAAGGTGTTTGGTAATTTGAGGGAAGAAAAATTACCATTAAATTTGAAGAAGTTTAATTTTGTGAAGGATTTCGTGAACTTGGGATTTTTACTTTTAGGAGAAGGTCTCAAAATGGACCCTGAGAAAGTGAAGGATATCCTTGAATGGCCTACTCCAAGGAGTGCAATAGATGTAAGATCTATTAGAAATTTGTTCAGTACTCTCTCAAAACTTTTCATAAGGGCTTAACCACCTGCTATCTACTATAAGTTGAATGGTTGTATCAAGCATTGACAAATCATTCTTTTGGTGAAATGAAAACTCCACTCTAACAAGTTGTATTAGAGCTTGATCACAGGTTCAAATCCTTAGACCCTCGAGTAATGCTGAGGGGGAGATTGTTATAAATTTGTTTAGTAGTCCCCTTAGGATTTGTGACAAGGGCTTAACTACCTCCTATATACTATAAGTTGAGTGGTTCTATCAGACATTAATAGATCAGTCTTTTGGTGCAATTGAAACCCCACTCTAATAAGATATGTACATGGATTGGCTAAGTTTTATAGAAATTTTATAAGAGGTCTTAGTTGTATTTGTGGGCCTTTGAATAAAACAATGAGAGGGGATTGGAAAGAATTTAAGTGGACTATATGAGCCTATAAGATTTTTAATCTATTAAAGAAAAACATTACAGAGTAGCAAGTTTTAGCACTTCTAGATTTTAACAAGGTATTTCAAGTGAATTGTGATGCAAGTGGTACTACAATAGGAGTTATTTAGAGCCAAGAAGGTAGACCTATTATGTATTTTAATGAGAAGTTGAATCATGCCAAAAGAAAATATTTTATTATGATTAATAATTTTATGCTATAATTTAGGCATTGAAGAAGTGGATACACTATCTTCTTCCTCAGGAGTTTTTTTTTTTCTGTATATTGATCATCAAGCTTTACAATATTTGAATAGTCAAGGAAAATTGAACCAAAGGCATTTGAAGTGGATTAAATTTATGTAGAGTTATACATTTGTTTTGAAAAAAAGGAGTGAGAAGTCTAACAAACTTGTAGATGCTCTTAGTAAAAGACATATTTTGCTGACAAAAATGTATATTGAGGTGGTTTGGTTCAAGGAAATTAAGAATTTTTATCTAGAGAATCCTAATTTTGGTGATACTTGGTAGGCTTATATAGAACCTGATACACTAGACATGACAAACTAGATAGATTCCATAATCCAACATGGTATGTTGTTCAAAGGAAGTTATTTGTGCATTCCTAGAAATTCTATAAGGGAGAATCTCATCAAGGAGAAGCATAGTGGAGGATTGGCTAGACGTTTTGGGAGAGATAAGATTATTGTTTTGGTTATTGGGAATTATTACTAGTCACAATTGTTGGAAGATGTGAAGAAGTTTGTGTAGAGTTGCAGAGTATGTCAAATGGCAAAAGTAATTAAGCATAATACTGGGTTGTATTGGTTATCACTTGTATTATTGAAGTTGTGGGAGCTTTTCAATATGGATTTCACTCTTTGTTTATGAGGGACATAGTGAGGGCATGATTCCATATTTATAGTGGTTGACATATTTTGAAAAATGGCACATTTCATTCCCTCCAAGAAGACTAGTGATGTTGTTCATGTGGAAAAGTTATTTTTTAGAGAAAGGGTGAGCTTACATGGTTTTCTAAAGTGTATAGTTTTAGATTGGGATACTAAGTTCACTGGGTATTTCTAGTATGTATTTGTAAGAATTTACCTAAGGGAAAAATTCACCCAAGAACTAAGAACTCAAATACAAGCACACTGTAGACCAAAGAGAGAGAGAGAGAGAGAGAGAGAGAGAGAGAGAGAGAGTATGATCAAAATGAAAATGTATCCAATATGTCATGCACTATAATGTAAAAGTACACTAGGAGTGCCTATATATAAAGGCCTCTAAGATACATCTAGAATGCCTCATAATTAGTACCATGAAATGTAGTACACCCAAGCACATGTCCACCAGATATGGGTTATCCTCCATTAAGCACGAAAGTAAGTGTGGTGATGAGAGGATAAGCCTACAAGGGTGTGACACACAAATCACTGTTGTAGATACCATGTGCTAAAATAAAGTTGCGTACTCCTGTGTTGTCTATATGACAACTCAAAAAGGTGCGCAAACTCCTCAGTGTCTCACAAAAAAAAAATAATAATAATGCAAAATAATTAAATAATGCATTAACCTAGGTAAACTTAAGTAAGTGTAATAAGTAAATAATTATTTACACCAACACCCCCCCTTAAGTGCAACTTAGGGGAATGCCCTTAAGCTTACAAAACTAGGATAAAGATGCATAATGGGTCTCGGCTATGAGGCCATGTTAGGTACCCATGTACATAATAAAGATGCAATCTCTCATAAAGCAAGGAAAATGATGGGGACACAACAGGAAAGGGAAAATTTTATTAACTGTAAAAATATGCTAGTACACTTAGTGCAGAGAAACAAACTACAAAACATGCCCTATAGAGATAAATTCTTCTCCCAGTACCTTCTCTCAAACTCCACTCTGAACTACCTTTTACAATGCCAGAAATGTTCTTAAATAGACTCTGGAGGGTTAAGGATTAGGAATACATTCTAGAAAGTGCTAGTTGGCATCCACCGACCAACTAGAAGGCTCCAGAACTCACATTAGAAGTTGACACAAAATTGGAAGAATCCAAAAATGGTAACCGAACTTTCGAGAGGCATAACTTTGGAACCCTTGCTCTGATAGACAAACTATTTACATTTTTGGAAAGCTCTCTAAGCGCTCTATAGCCCTATGGACTAGCTTAGCTCTTCCCCCTTTTTTGGCCCTATTCAAGGTCATTTAATGCCCCTAACCTAACTTTAAAGCATTCTTAGGAGGTCTCCAGAAATCAAAAAACTGCAATAACTTTCAAACTGTGGGGCCTTTTGACCTGATTCTTTTTTTGGAATGCTCTAAATTAGAACTACATTCATTCAACCAATTTATACCCTCTAATTTACCAAAATTATGGCTCAATTACATACTCCTATTTTTTTGGCATTTACATGTATCCCAAGGTGTTCAAATACTCTAACCTAGAACACTGATAGTGGAACTGTGAGAGTTGGAACCTTTATTTGACCTAAATGGGTATCTAAAAATGAAAACACATGAAACAAAAACTAAGTCTAAGTACATTTTTTTTGGGTGACACAGGATTGCCCTTATACCTCTAGATGCTCTTGCATCAAACTTCCAAGGTAGATTGAAAAGTGACCCTATCACCTTATGAATGGTAGAGGAAATCCCAAATGGAAAACCTCAGCTGCTGATATCCAAGTTGAGTCCACGATCGGTCAGACTTTCCACTTAACCAGATACTCTTCATACTGCCTATTTCTAGTACTCCTACCCACATGATGATCTAGAATGTCTTCTATCTCCTCCATCTTAGAAGCAGGAATTGAACATGGCTCTAACATTAGCTCCTCATCTGCACCATCATCTGATACTTTGTTAAGTCTGCAATGTTGAAAATAGGAGGAATTTGAATTCCATCTGGCAACTCTACTTCATATGCATTTCCTGAGTCATGTTTCTTCAAAATTTTGTAGGGGCCAAATTTCTTCATCTTCAGCTTGTTGTAAGTACAAGCTGGAAATCTTTCTTTTCTTAAGTGTACCATGACTAGATCCCCTACTTGGAACTCCTTATGTCTTCTCCTTTGATCAGCCCTAGCTTTATACTATTGGTTCATCTTGGTAATGTGTGCCTGGACCTCCTCATGTAGACACTTGATATGTTCAGCAAATTCTTCAGCTTTAGCACTTGTCCTCTCCCCTTGCTCTATCTTCCTCAATTTTGGTGCAGTCATTGGGCTACTTTCATATATAATTTGGAATGTTGATCTACCAGTACTCCTATTTATAGAGTTATTGTAAGAAAACTTTTCTTGTGGTAGAGTCAAATCCCACCCCTTGGGCTTATCCCCAACTAAACATCTCATCAAATTGCCCAAACTTCTATTTACCACTTCTGTTTGGCCATTAGTCTATGGGTGATGTGTGAAACTAAATTTCAAGTCTGTTCTCAACTTCTTTCACAATGTTCTGTAGAAATACCTCACAAATTTAGTGTCTCTATTAGAAACTATACTCTTTGGGAGGCCATATAGTCTTACAACCTCTCTGAAAAATAAGTCTGCAATATGGACAACATCATGAGTTTTATGGCATGGAATGAAATGTGTAATTTTGGAGAACCTATCAACCACCACAAATATTGAGTCATTAACCCTTTGTGTCTTCAGCAATCCAAGAACAAAATCCATACTTGTGTCCTCCTATGACTTTGATGGAACAAGAAATGGCTAATAAAGTCTAGTATTGTGACTAAATCCCTTGACAACTTGACAAATCTGACAACTTTGTACAAACTTCTTCACATCCTATGAAATCTAAGGCCAAAAATAATATTCTCTAAGAATGTCAATGGTCTTATCTCAACCAAAATGTCCTACCATCCCTCAACTATGTTTCTCCTTAATCAGATTCTCCCTCATGGAACTCCTTGGAATGCATAATTGATTGCCCTTGAATAACATACCATCCTAAATCAGATAGTCTAACCACTTAGTTCTGTCTATAGCAACAGGTTCTTTACAAGCTTTCCATGCTTTAGCAAAATCAGGATCCTCAAGGTACAAATTCTTGAGTTTAACAAACCCAACTACTTCAACCTGCATTACTGTAAGAAACAACTGTCTCCTACTTAGTGCATCTACAACCCTGTTAGATTTTCCACTTCTATGCTTCAACACAAATGTATAGCTTTGCAAGAACTCTACCCACTTCATATGCCTTTGATTCAATTTACCTTGGCTATTTAGGTACTGTAATGCCTGGTGATCAGTATATAAAACAAAATCTTTTGGAAATAAATAATGCCTCCATTTCTTTAAGGCTTGAACTACTGCATAGAACTCTTGATCATAAACAAAATACTTCTTTTTCCCATCATTCAAATTTTCACTAAAATATGCAATAGGCTTACCTTCTTGGCTTAATGCAGCCCCAATCGTGCTTCCACTGGCATCACAATCCACCTATAACACCTTTCTAAAATCTAGAAGTGCCAAAATAGGTTGTTTTGTCACCTTCTTCTTCAACACTTCAAAACTTCTTGTAGCTATCGTAGTCCATTTGAACTCTTTTCTATCCCCTCTTATTGTGTCAGTTAGGGGTGCACATATCCCATTGAAATTCTTAATGAACTTCCTGTAAAAACTAACCAGACCATGAAATGATCTTACTTTAGTAGTAGACCTTGGAGTAGGCCATTCCAAGATGGCTTTTACCTTCTCTAGATCCATTTTGAGACCTTCAGGTGATATAACAAACCCCAAGTAGACTAACTCCCTTTTTGTAAAGATACACTTCTTCAGATTAATTAACAGTTTCTCTTCCCTTAACCTTTCAAGGACACTACAAATATGCAATAAATGTTCTTCCAAAGTCTTGCTGAAAATTAAAATATCATCCAAATAGACAATAAAAAATTTTTTCAAGAACTTCTTAAGTACCTCATTCATAAGCCGCATGAAGGTGCTTGGGGCATTCGTCAATCCAAAGGGCATGGCAAACCACTCATAAAGACCCTCCTTCGTCTTGAAGGCTATTTTTCACTCATCTCCTTCTCATATCCATATCTGATGATAGCCACTCTTGAGATCTATCTTTGTGAATTACTAAACTCCACTCAAGCAGTCCATAAGATCATCCATTTTTGGCAAAGGAAACTGATACTTGATGGTTATCCTATTTATAGCTCGAGAGTATGTACACATCCTCCACTCTCCATCCTTCTTTGGTGCCAGTACTGCAGGTACTGCACATGGACTCAGGCTCTCTTGAATCAAGCCCTTCTACAATAGCTCCTGAACCTATCTATTTAGCTCCTCATTTTCAGTAGGAGTCATCCTATGAGCAGCCTTGTTAGGCAAACTAGCTCCTAGGATTAAATCTATTTGATAACTGATTTGCCTTACCAGTGGCAATCCTTTTGGAACATTATCAAAGATGATTCTCCAAACTCACCTAGTGAATTTGAAACTTCAAATGGTATTTCACTACTACCTTCTTTATCTTTCCTAGGGATAAAAGCATAGCACATACACTAGTGTTTCATGCCATCTAAAAACTTCCTTCCATCAACAGGACAAATCCTAGCACTGCTACATACCTTTTCTCCTTCCTTTTTCATGGGCTTCAGTTTGTAGTGAACTCCATAATTTTTTAGAGAGTATGTGTTTACATGAACATCATGTACTACATGCCTACCAAATTGTCACGGTCTACCCAAAAATAGATGGAAAACATCCATTGGTATAACATCATAGAGAACTTCATCATGGTAACTCCCAATTTTGAACTTCACTAAACATCATTCACTTACCAAGACCTTATGATCATCTTTCACCCAAGCAATCCAATAGGGCTGGGGGTGTTTCTCAATCTTGAGCTTCAGCTTAGAGACCATCTACTCTGATATCAAGTTATTAGTGCTACCACCATCAATGATCACATCACAACATTTATCCTCACACTTGCACCTGGTATGAAATAAACTCCTCCTTTGTCCTAGTTTAGTCTCACCACTTAGTAGGACCCTTTCATTTACTAAAGTCTCTCCTCTTTTTGCATCCTCTGAATGTGATGATTGTGCATCCTCATCCACATGAGCAACCCTAGCTTGACCCTCAGTTCTCCTATCTATTCTTCCTTGTCATTAAGGGCATTCAAAGGCACGATGACCTTCTTCATTATAATGGAAATAAGTACCATGGAAGCCTCCTCTTCCTTGTCCATATCCTCTACCTCTTCCTCTCTGATTTCAAAATTCTTGATCACAGGAGTGGTTGAAACCCTTGCTCCTTTGGTTCCTCCTAGTACTCACATCTTCATTTTTCTTTTGGGTTTCATTTTGGCCTCCAGATGACCTACCACTACCCCTTCCTCCTTGACCATGCCCTCTTTGTCTCCCTTCAAACCTTTTATTTAGCTTCTCTTCAACTCGTAGGGAAAATTGGTATGCCTCCTCAACACTGGTCATTCTTACAAGACTTAATTCCTCTTGGATGCTAGGTCGCAACCCAGTGATATAATGAGTAACCTTCTCCTTATTTGCTTCTGCATGTCCCACTCTAATTAGAAGTTGATAAAACTCCTTTGTATATTCTTGGACTAATTTTCCTTCTTGCTTTAACCCATGCATCTTCTTAAACAAATCAAGCTTATAGTCAATAGGAATGAACTGCTTCTTTAGTTTGTCCACCATGTGATCCCACCTTGTGATCTTATCCTTTCCTCTTCTATTTCTTTCCAACTGAACCTCTTGCCACCAGATTTTGGCATGTCCTTTTAGTTTGGCCTTTGCAAACTTAACCCTATCTGGGTCCCTGATATCCTCATACTAAAAGTATTCTTCCAATTCATTAATCCAGTCGATCAACTCATCTGGTTTCAGATTTCCTAAAAATGCACCCACATCAATTGTAGGTCTTTTCCAAACTTAGTAATGGCCCTGAAAAGCCTTTCCTCTGCCTAATTTAGAACTTTCGCATCAAACTCCGCTTCTAGTCCAATTTCTTCTTCTTCATTGTCATCCTCACTTTTGTCACCTATAGCAACATTTGTTCCCCTACGAAGCTCCTCTTGCAATGCTTGGACTTGCCTTTGGAGGCCTCTAACTTCCTCAAGATTAATAGGTCTTGCCCTTCTGCCACACTCTCTTCGTGGAGGGGTCTTCTTAACTTGAACCCACAACCACATAGTCTTGGTGCAAACTGCCTCATAGTCGGCACTCTATCTACATACTCAAGGAAACCTGCTCTGATACCACTTGATGGGGACACAACCAAAGCACAGAATGGACACAATAGGAAAGGGAAATTTTATTAATTGTAAAAATATGCTAGTACACTTAGTGCAGAGAAACAAACTCCAAAACATGCCCTATGGGCTTACAATAGCATAAATCTAGAGATAAATTCTTCTCCCAATACCTTCTCTCAAACTCCACTCTGAACTGCCTTTTACATTGCTAGAAATGTTCTTAAATAGACCCCGGAGGGTTAAGGATTAGGAATACATTCTAGAAAGTGTTAGTTGGCATCCACCGACCAAATAGAAGGCTCTAGAAGTTGCATTAGAAGTCTGGACAAAATTAGAAGAATCCAAAAATGGTAACCAAACTTTCGAGAGGCATAACTTTTGAACCATAGCTCTGAGCTCTGATTGACGAACTTTTTATATTTTTGGAAAGCTCTCAAAGCGCTCTATAGCCTATGGACCAGCTTCACTTGTCCCCCATTTTTTAGCCCTATTCAAGGTCATTTAATGCCTATACCCTAACTTTGAAGCATTCTTAGGAGGTCTCCAAGAATAGAAAAACTACAATAACTTTCAAACTATGGGTCCTTTTGACTTGATTCTTTTCTGGAATGCTCTAAATTACAACTACATTCATTCAACCAATTTATACCCTCTAATTTACCAAAATTATGGCTCAATTACATACTCCTATTTTTTTGCATTTATACGTATCCCAAGGTGTTCAAATACTCTAACCTAGAACACTGATAGTGAAACTGTGAGAGTTGGAACCTTTATTTGACCCAAATGGGTATCTAGAAATGAAAACACATGAAACAGAAACTAAGTCTAAGTACTTTTTTTTTGGGTGACACAGGATTTCCCTTATACCTCTAGATGCTCCTGCATTAGAAAGAGGGAATACCTCATGGGAAAAACCCTCCCCCAAAAAGAGGGATAAATAAGGATGCATCGATGGATGGAGTAATCAAGACCCCCCCATTATGACATACATCCAGTATATACATAAGAGAATGAAAGAAGGAAGAGAGACAAAATAGGTTCACCCCCAAAAGAAGAATGCTAACAAGTGAAAGTTGCTCCGATGAAGAAGCTGATCCATGAATGCAGAATAGTCTTCCTCCCCTTAGGAAGAAATAATGCCAAAGGTATAGTCCTAAAGATATGTGCTAGCCCTGAAACCTACTCAAGTATCCCTATGTTGATGCTGAAGTGCACCCCTTCCAACTGTGCTAAAAAGAATGAATGCAGATTGGTCAAGGATGTCTATTGAACCTATTCCACTAAATCATTTGTCTCCTCAACTGAAAAAGAGACCTCCACTAATTTATGTTCATAAGGATCCACAATCATGCCAACCTATGAAGATTGATCATGTAGAGAATGGACATGAGGGTCAGAGTGAGCCCTCACAACAACTATAGAAGAATCATCATCAATGAGAAGATGTAAGTCCACAAGTCTATCTCCCAAGTCAACTAAAGCTGAAGCTAGAAGATGAGATGTACCATGGTGTGATGAACCTTTCACTGTGGCAATATAAGCATGTGGATTGGACTGATGTGACCTCTCACTACAACATCTATCTTGTGTAGACTGAATGCTGGTGAGTTCTGAAGATCAATCCCCTCAATTCTACAAAAGTTCTTGAGTCTTCTATCTACATATATGTTCTCATTATCCACTCTTAGTACTTTGATGGCTTTCCTTGACTTGAGTTCAACATGAGTCTTGAAATCTTGAAGCTTATGAAACAATTCATTCTTATGATGAAGGAAGAAGACCCAAGTGAATCTTGAAAAGTCATCAACAAATGTGAGTATGTAGCGGCCTTGGCTGACTAAAGTCATTGCAAAGGGTCCTACTAATACCATGTGAACTAGCTAAAGAACAACTGGAGTGTGAGAAGACTTCCTTTTATCATACTTCTCCTTGAGATTTATATCACTAAACAAGATGAACATTTTCCTTGAGAAAAGCTTATATTAGGTAGACCTTTGACCATGTGTTTTGAGAAAAGTTGTTGAAGAGAGAAGAAGTCAAGGTGACCAAACTACTCATGCCATAAGTTCATTTGTGAAGTACAATGAGTTAACAAGGCTTGAAAAGGAATCTTAGGCACAAAGTGGGAGAAGGAGTATAACCTCTTGTCATCATTGACTTTCCCCACTGCTACCAATGAATCATCTTTTAGACTTCACACCATCACTGAATCTGGAAAGAACTCAACCTTATGACCATCTCAAAGGTGAGTGATTTGGTAAACTGATAGGAGATTGGAGCTTAGATTTGGAACGTAGAGAACATCTTTGAATTCCCCATCTTCCATTTCCACATGTCATTTCCCTTCAACTTCCATCTTAGTATCATCTCCCATGAAGATGTGTGGTACCTTTGACTGCTTCAATGAAGAAAAGTCTTCTTTTGAAGAACCCATGTAGTAAGAGGCACTTGAGTCAAGTATCCATTCTGAAGAACTTGTGTTTGCCATAAGTGCTTGACCTTTACCTTTTGAAGAGGTAGTAGTAGAATCCTTGGAAGTACTTGGCACTTGAATCTTGTTCTTCTTGAGTAGATTTTCTAACTCATTAATTCTTTTTGTCTTGCAATGATTCTCGTCATGATTTGGCTTTTTGCAATATGCACAAAAGATTTTGTCCTTCTTTTCATTACTTCCTTTCTTGTTTGAAGAAGAACCACCTTGTTGAGAGGAGGATTGTTGTGTCTCAAATTATGTTTTCTGCTTCCACTACTTCTTCTTATTGTTGCTTTTCCCCCCTTGACTTGATTTATGATCATCACTAGCCACCAAGGCTTTGGTCTTTGATGACTTGAGAAGTCCAAAATCCACCAAGTGAGATTGTTCAACAATAAACATGTCTACAAATCCATCAAAGGAAGGCTTCTGGTAAGAAGATCCCATGGTCAACCTATGAGTATTAAAACTCGAAACAAAGTTAGCATACTCAGAAGGTAGCCTCTTCAGGATGTGATGAATCAACCTGTCATCTTTCATGGGATTTCCACAATCTTTAAGAAGTGCCCTATACTCATTGACTTTGATGATATAATCCTAAATCATGTTATAATTCTTAGGATCCAAGAGAAGCAGATCATCTTCAATCTAAAATCCTTTTTCTTTATCCACTTTACCATACAACTATTCAAGTTTATCCCAAGCTTCTTTAGATTTTGAACAATTTTTAATGTGAAAGAGAAGATTCCCATGTATACAACTCTTGATAACTCCTAAAGCTTATTAGTCTTGATTTTTCCAATCAATGAGTTCTTTAGCATCAGTAGGTTTGGTAATTGTACCATCAATATAAAGACTATATCCTTTTTCTATTAATCTACTACATTCAATATCTTTCCATGTAGAATAGTTGTGTGAAGTTAGAGCAGGACGTTTAAAACCCATGATGCAGAAATGAAAAGAGCAACAAAATAGAGACACAAGAAACATAGTACACACCCTCCCTTTTCACTCAATCAAAAGACCTCCCCAAAAAAGATGTTGTTGGAACTTTATAAGTAGTGCATTTACAATGGGCCACTTGTCAAAATGAACAAAGTGGACTTTCTAATTTTGCTTTTACAACTACCTTATGAGGCTAAAATCTATCACTTAAGGACTGTAGCTCAGATTTACAACATTTTTGAAAAAGAATCAAAGCTTTACAATGCCAAAAAATGCCTAATTCTGAAAGTGAGAAATTGGTCCACACAACCCTAAAATCTAACTTTAGATCTAAAAAGTAGACAAAAAAAATGCACTTTCAAAAAAAATGGAACCTGAAAAAGTGACTAGATGTGCCCATATGGAGCTTCTGAAGTTGCAAAACACAAGATTATGCAGGTATAGTCACCAAAAAATACAATTTCTACAAAATTTGTGCACCAAAAGTAGAAAAAAACACCACCACTAAAAAATTTAGGAAATTCTACCTAATTTCCAGAAAAATTGCACCTGAATCGGAGTCCAGATGTTTGAGTTATGGGCTCACAAATTCAGGCTACGAAACTGAAAAGCAATCTAGAGAGGGGTCTGGAAGGAAAACTGAGAGTGTAAATTTGAAGGTCAAATTTCCATCAACCTAGTTATAAAATGGCTAGTTTAGAAAATTAGACGGTAGTCAATTTTAACACCGTATACTGCTGACATCAGCCAAAGTGATAATCTCTAATGACATGTCCGCTGACTGGTATGTACGGCTGGTGATGTGGCAATAGTCCATACTGATGATGTGGAAAAATAACTAGCTATCAATAGGGGATGTAGCAATTTCAGTTGTCACTGGAGTGACATGGCGACAAGTCTGCCCACATGTCAAGCTGGGATTGGATAACTTGTTGCAAGCATGGTAGATTGTTGTGCGCTGAGCAGAGCACACATTGTCATGGCTGGAGGTATTGTTGAAGGATGCATGTCTCTATGGATAGGATGCATGGAGAAGGGTTTCTGATGCTACATGTCATGCACTTTGACCTTTGTGTAGGTGGGAAGTCTGGGCAGGAAGTCTGGTCGAATAGTGTGCATGCGACTGCCAAAAAAATTGTTCAGATCGCTAGAAATACTGCACGTCACTGGAAAAGACCACAGTCACTATTGATTAGCGGATCGGAGTCAAATTTTGAACTCTACAATAGAAGCCATGGTCAGAGTTAAATCGTATGCCAGAAATCCAAATGCGTTGGAAAATCTCCACGGGTGCCAGAGATCATTCGCAACGGGTGTCAGGAAGAACAATCACCTTCTGCAGGTGAGAAAGTTCTGTTGCATGTGCTAAAAAATAGGAAAGGGCACTAGACTATTTTATAAATGACTGGTGGGCTAGTTTATTAGTCCCACATGCAATGGAAAAGCATTTTAAGAACTGAATAAAAAGAAGCCTCCACAGAAATACAAACAAAGAGAGCCCGCTGAGGCTCTGTTGAAAGGACCTCTGTTGGGCGGGTCTCCACAGCTAGATTTAGCTTTAGGTAGGAGGTAAGTGGTCGCTAGGTAGAGGTTTGCAAAATTTTCTATAGTTAACTTGTAGGTATGGTTCACTACTTGTGAAATGAGTGCTAATATGCCTTATGAAAAACAATTACGTCCAAATGGCGGATCCGGGGTGTCACTGCCCGGGTCTGCTAAAAAATTTTCCACAAATTTCCACAAATATTTTGTAGGGAAATAAATAGCAAAAAAATAATAAAATTGCAAATCTAAAATTAATCAAATGAATTTGCAAAAAATGACCATACCCATATCGCAAATCAGAGCTTTTGGGTTTTGATTTGCCAAAAAAATTTGCCTCATGGTTGACTTTGGGCCAAGGTAGCCGAGTTTATAGTCAATTTTCACCGGTTCAGTGTTCCAGATGTAATGGCAAGGTCAGATCTAGCTCTAGACACTCCCAATTTTGTAGCACTCCAGATTCAGGCTGAGGTGATGAAGCAAACAAGTGGTCTCGAATGGGTATGTGATGAGAAAATCTCCAAGTTTCTCTAATACCATGTAAGAATTTGCCTAAGGGAAAAATCCACCCAAGAACTAAGAACTCAAACACAAGCATGTAGTAGACCAAAGAGAGAGAGAGAGAGTATGATCAAAATGACAATGTATTCAATATGTCATGCACTGTAATGTAAAAGTACACTAGGAGTGTCTATATATAAAGGCCTCTGAGATACATCTAGAATGCCTCATAATTAGCACCATGATATGTCATACAACCAAGCACATGTCCACCAAATATGGGTTATCCTCCATTAAGCACAGAAGTAAGTGTGGTGATGAGAGGATAAGCCTACAAGGGTGTGACACGTAAATCAATGTTGTAGACACCATGTGCTAAAATAGAGTTGCATACTCATGTGTTGTCTACATGACAACTCAAAAAGGTGCGCAAACTCCTAAGTGTCTCACAAATAAAAATAATAAAATAATACAAAATAATTAAATAATGCATTAACCTAAGTAAACTTAAGTAAGTGTAATAAGTAAATACTTATTTACACCAATAGTATTGTGGAAGAAATTGAAGTCAAACTTGAAGTTTAGTTCATAACATCATCCAAAAACTAATGGATAAATAAGGGTGGTGAATAGGAGTTTGGAGAATTTTCTGAAATGCTTGGTTGGCAATAAGAAAAAAGGTTGGGATCTAATTCTACCGTAGGCATAATTTGCATACAATAATTCTACCAATACGAGTACTAGGAAATCACCATTCTAGATTGTATATGGGAGTAGTCCTAAAAATGCTTATGAATTAAGACAATTGGATAAAGGAGAAATACATAGTGTTAAAGAAGAAGAATTTACTAAACATTTGAAGAATATCCATGAGGAGATGAGGAAGCACATTATTAAGATGAATACATAGTACAAGGCTAAGAAAAATGAGAAAAGGAGGTATAAATAATTTTAGATTAGAGATGAAATCATCATTCATTTGAGAAAGGAGTGTTTTCCAGTGGGAACATATAATAAGTTGAAAATGAAGAAGTTTGGATCGTGCAAGAAAGTAAAGAGGAATGATTATTGAAATGCCTATGAAGTGGAGTTTCCTATTGAACTAAATATTTCATCAGTATTTAACATTTCAGATTTGAAAGAGTATTATGAAGGAAGTGATGGAGATAACATAGTAGAAGCATAATGGAGAATTTCAGTAGCTAGTTTAGCTACAAAGAAGATTGAGGAGATATTAGACAACTGTCTTGGGAAAAGTACAAGGAACAAAACTTATGAAGAGTACCCAGTCAAATGGAAAGGGAGGGTAGTAGAAGATTCATCATGATTTTCCATTGAACACTTGAGACATGATGAGCTCACTTCTCAAATTATCCTTGATATCTAATGCAAGAGCGTTCTAGGTGTAGGAGCAATCTTGCATCACCCAAAAAAAAATCCTTTTTTTCTTGAATAAGGGTTTTTGTAGTGTAGATCTTGTTGATTGATGGAAGTATAAACATGATAACAAGATACTAAGAGGGGGCAAGGGGAGTGAATTAAAATCCTAAACACTTTTATTTTTAAACAATTCATTCACGCATTCACCATTTGTCTTGTACATCTAAAACTTGTAAGAGTAAACTTGTTGTAATATGTAAATCTAATCTATCACATGCAAGAAAATAAACACATAACAAAATATTTTTTATCCAAAAACCCTCCAAAAATTTGGGATGAGATAATAATGACACCCACAAATATTCACTACTACAATAATAAAGTCAACCTTTTAGGGTTACAATGTTTGATCATAAAATATGATCTACCATGTGAGGGGTTTGCCCTGTTAAAAGCATTTGAGACTATTAAAAGTGTTTGAGACTATGAGGTCTCACCTTGTTAGAGGATTTAACACTTACAATCTCACCCTTTGACATTAATGATAAAAATACTTTGTCATGATTACATCATTACAAACACAATTTGATATGAGCACTCCCCTTAAGTCTTATGAATTATGCCAACAATGGAAAATGAATAAACAATGTAGAAATGAATACTTATCCACATACTCTTCTTTATGACAAAAAATAATTTCCCCTTTTTTTTGAACATTTATGTCATGACTATTGGGTTGAATGGGTGGAAGAAAACCATATTTATAAATGAATATCTGATGAACTTGGGTGATCATGGATAGTGCATGATCCCATGTTGTTCTTATTGCCTCCAAAATGTGATTCTGCAACTATAATAATGCAACTAAGTCAATTTAGCTATCAATCCTTGAAATATTGTGATCATCTTTGACAAGATCCTTGGCTGATTGCATCTTCCTTTGCATGACCTCTAAATAAGCTACCAACATCACTTGAATAGAGATCAATTTAGATCTCATGATGTTGTCACTTGTCTAAAGCTCAACCAATGTGCCTTGAGAATTTAATGACTAATTGTAGTGGTCTATACTAGATGTTGTTGAGCGTAAATTAATATTGTTGAATGTCTACATCTCAGCTTGAATTTATTGTATTTGTGCCTAAACATCATTTGTAAATCTTGTCACATCTAACAAAATGTTGTTCAAATGTTGTACATTCTATATAAATTATGTCATAATATGTATACATTCTTGTAATTGAACTTTCTACTTGGAAATTATCATGGAAATTTTATCCACAAAATTATTCTCAAACCTTCTTGTTGACCAATCCATTAATTTCTCATTGGATTACATATTACCAACATTTACTTGTTTAAAATATTTACAAGCTAGGTAATAATTTGGGATTCATTATCAAAATTTTGAATATCAAAAGCATCATAAAACATGTTATTAACTATTGAAATCTGATTGAAAAGATCATTGTATGAGAAAGATTGTTATGAGGGAGATTGTTCTATGTTTCAATCATTATTTTTTCACTAATGTCAAACCTAATAAACTTATTGTTTGCTAGTAACACAATTTCTTATAAGACTCAAGTACTATCACTTAGTTGATTGATGAGGAGGATTTGATCAATAAGAGGTAACAACAACACCTAGAGGAAAGGTTGAGTTATGCTTATGTAATGAAGTACAAGGATTAGTTAATGCTTATGTAATGAAGTACACTAAGAAAGAATAGAAGAACATGTAATACAAAATTTGTCTACTAAGCTTGACTGAGTGGATAGTAGGTGCTAAGAAAAGTTAGTGCAACCTGAGTAGAAAATAACTTGGAGCCAAATAAATGAAAATTCTAGTGGATGCTAAGCAAATTAGTTAGTGCCAAGTGAAGTTTAGTTGATGTTAAGCACCAATAAACATAAGTTGATGCCAAGTGATTTCATAGAGGATGTTGAGGAATCCAATGTGTGTCGAGCATCAAAAATAAGATAGTGTCGAGCTGTTACATTATTTTAAAGATCATAGATTTGATGAATCTGAGCTGAAAAGTTTATTTTCTTGGATTTTGTGAACCGGGTGGAAGATAAGGATGATGAGTTGGTGGCATAGAATTCCATGTAGACTATTTTTAGGTGAATCTGAAGAGGATCAAAGGAGAAATTTCTAGAAGAGATATGGAATATGGGATAGATACATTGTATCTTACCTAACCCTAAAATGGATGATGGAGAATGAGCAAAAAAATCTTAATTTCCTATAAAAGGAAAGTTTAGTCATGAAGCAAAGGTTGTTAGATGTGAGAACCTAAGGGAAAATGAGACATAAGGGTTTTGCTTCATCAAGTGATCTAAAGAGTCTAAAATGGCATGTTAAGAAAGAAGGTTTAAGGAGATGAATACTTGAATGGTGAACAACCTATCAAAGCTGTAATGAGTATAAGCCAAGAAGAATGGAGGATGGATACTGAGATCTGAAATCTACAAGTATAGTTGTAAGTTTGTATCTGATCAAACCTTACTATTATTCTCTAGCAATTGTAATATGTTTAGGGTAAATCCTTTGGATTAAGGTTGACCTAAGAATTATTTGTAGATTCTTTAACTAGGTGGTATTCCAAGTGAATGGCCTAAAGTCCTCTAATAAGGCTCACTTTGAATAGGGTGATTGAGACCCTTTAACCAAGTCACATTTAACAATGTGTATTGTAACCTTTTGTTGGCTTGGTTTTTCATCCTTTCCATGTGTTGAACCTCACATAAAAAAAACCTAGGGTTATATTTGAAAAATTGATAGTCCTTAACAAAAAACACTAGTTCAAATTGTAGACACCTGATTACACTGCTTTGGTCATCCATGCCCTTTCCTCCACCCACTCTCCCTGTGACATGTGTCACTCCCTAATTGGTGCTAAACAAGCACAATCCATGTGCTCCCCTTTAAGTGCATCCTACCCCTCCCTCACCATCTTTCCATCCTTGCATCTTATCCCTCCATTCCTCCAACCCTTGGCCTATAAATTGAACCTCCTCCCTTCACAAAAATCAATCCATCCTCCATGCAAAGTTATAATGCTATTTTGAGAGCTCATAAACTACCAAAATACCATTATAATGGCAAAATCACTCCATGACTCCATTGTTGCAACCCTATCTCACTCACCCCATCCATCCATTTGAAGCTTGAGCTATACTTTTGAGCACACATACCTTAAATTAGGGACAAATCTATTGCATCATTGTGTTATACCATTTGGAGCTTACCATTCTTGGTTTGCCTCCATTTGTGGTGATAACAAATCGGTCCTATCATAGGTGTTTTTCATGTTTGGTTTTGTTAATGCTTTCCTTAATAGCTAGCATTCAATATTTGCATTACTAAACTAGGTGATACATTTTGGCACACCCGGTGGGACCCCGCATTTGGGTCAATCTAACCTTGTTTTAACCTTTTTTTTTACTAACCAATTTAACCTCATTTGCTTGTATATTTTTGTGTTAGGTTTGCTGATCTTATTGTAGGTACGCGAGTCACCTTTTGGAAATCATTCTCTCAGCCATCTCATCGCTTTCCATTTTTGAGATCTCAAAAATCAGCATTTTTTTGCAAACCCACGACCCTAGGAACGCGATCTCGCGACACGAGAATGCGGCCATCTGTCGGCGGGAACATGAACCCATGACTACAAGTTCACAGTTCATCGCCAACTTATTTCTATCACGTTCCTTTAATAAATTTTGCATCCCTGCTGATCTTTTTTTCTGCAAAAACACTAGAACAGCTAGCAGGATCGCAACATTCACCTGCGAGAATGGCATCATTAACCTACAAACTAATTCCTTTTGTTGACCTCTCAAACTCGCCAATAGATTCCCCTACAGGAATGCTGCTAAATTCACCTACGGGATCGCTATTTTTCGCGGGATCGCTTTGTATCATTTATCCCCCAGCCTATTTTTTTGTAATTTTTACCAATTTTCTGTCCCGCAACCCCGCTGACAATTCCTGCATTCCCGCGATCACGAGATCGCTGCATTAACCTATAGGATCACTGCATTAATCCGTGGGATCGCCTTGCTTATCAGATCAAAACTTAGCTTCAACATTTTTGCGTTCCCACTAATAGTTCTTGCATTCTCGTGCTTGTGAAAACATGTTCCTAACCTGCGGGTTCACTGTGAGATTTGTTTTTCTCAAAATTTTAATAGTTTTTCATTGCAGATTTCATTCTAACTTGTTTTCTACATGTTTAATCATCATATCTTTATGCTCATTATCAAATCATAATCATAATCATATTTTTATTTTTATTTTTTTTAAAAGAAAAAAAAAGAGTATAAATCAAAATTTGACTTTTAGTGGTTCCGTAGGATATGGACCATTCTAAGCATTTTTACGCATATCAAAAATAACAAAAAAAGTTTTAAAAAAATTCCCCATAGTTAAGCTTTGATTTTGAGATTTTTGGGTGACTAATCAAATGGATTTTTTGTCGCATTGCAGGTTGGAGCAACAAATTTAATCATGTTTTTAAGGTTTTTCTTGGAATGAACTTGCATGTTTAAACACATTTTTCATTGAATGAATATTTCTCAAATCACTCTCGAATGCCATGGATTAAAACACAATCTTGGATGCTAAAGGTTAAAAGGAATGAATGCAATGAACATTTGATTTTGGGTATTAAAGAACATTGCAAATCAACACACTTTAACTTTGGTGCTTAAAAAGTATTCACTCAATCTTGAATGCCTAACAATCAATGAACATTGCATGATTTTGACACATTTCAATGACGCTCGCATTTTTTATGTTGGTGATCTCTCGATTTCCATTATGTTGATGATGCTTTCAAGATTGAAATTGAACATCTATATCTTAATGACTTGTGTTTTCAATAGATCAAACAATCTAAGAATCAGTTGGTGAAAGAACTCTGCTTTTTAGCCCAAGGTCATTCGAATCTTCTCTCCCCTTGTCTCCATTGCGGGCCATCTTGGGTGCATAAGACTAGGATCCAAAAACTTGTTTTTAGTTTTAGGGGGCCTACTTGGGGATTTTGTCAGCCCTTGGGATGACCTCAACTCTAGCATTCTGGTAGAGTATAAAGATCGGGAGGTGAATCCAAAGACACCTCTCTTGGGATCAAAATTCTATCACTCGGGCTAAGCCTCAAGGGACTTTATACCCTTGAGAAGTGAAAGAGGAGAAGTGGGTTACCGCTCCTCTCAGCTGTGTGACATTGTTTTCATTTCATCTACGAATTTGGGCCACACGTACCTTGCATATATCGAGGACTCCCTAGCTAAACCAAATTTCATCCTTGTAGAAAGCTTCCTAGGATGTTGGTGTGTTTGACGTGCTTGCTCCAAACTTTTGTCTACTTTTTTTTTCATAGCTTTTGAATGAATGTTTTCCAACTTTGGTCAAAATCCCAGAAAAGCAAAAATCTCCCAGCTCAAGGCATTCTTAGCGTAGTCACTGCCTCATCAGAAAATCATCCAAGCTCCCCTACCACAACCAAATCTATCTAGTTCTTTGCTTTAGAAAAATTCCAAATCCAAAGTCCATCCAAATCATCCCCCTAGCTAGCTAGCAATCCAATCCAAAATCACCCAAGCCTTTAAGGAATTGTTGTTACTCTGCCAGAGTTTTCTATCCAATCAATATATCCAAATCCCTCAATCTCCCCAAGGTTATCCCTTTGACAGAGCATTGTCTAGGGTAATCTAGCCTTGTCACTTGTATCCCTCATCACCTTGAGCTAAAGGTTGGGATCCACAAGTGGTCAATCTCGTGTCATGCCCATAGGATCATTAGTCTATCCTCAAGTTGACACAGCCACCACCAAATCCAGCACATAAGAAAGCAAAACTCTCACCTTTTGACAGCATGCCCTTGAAGTCTTCCATCCATAGGAAAGCCAAAAATCTCTAGCCAATCCTCCTTAGGTCTGTCATGAAGCTTTGACTCTCGCTAAGAAATTTTTGCAAACCCAATCCAAAATCTGAGCTCAATCCAGATCCAACCATGAGCTTCCATGTTCATCCATATTTAAGACCTCATCCCCATCAAACTCATCATCAAAACATGAAATCCCAATCCTATTATGATGAGTTTTTTCATCCCACCTTTTCTCCCACCTCATCCTATTCCAATGATGATGATGATCTTGTTGACTATGATGAGTATATTGAAAGCCTTAGAGATATTCCTCCAACTATCCTCCAAAATCTAAACATTCCTCCAAACTACCCCATCCCTCCTCCAAACATACCCACTAGCACTCCTTACCATGTTGTTGACAAGGGAAATCCATTACTATCCTCATCCTTACCTCCTCCTTATATTTTGCCCACATATTCCTCTTATACATCAGTCATACCTCCATCTTCCTCTACCTTCATCTCCCAACCTCTACCATTCTAGAACAATTCTAGTAGCTATATCCCTAGTCCAAATCCACCATCCCAATATCCTCCAAACCCCTTTCCAAATCATCCAACCAATCCTAGTCCTATAATGCATCACCCCAATCCCCTTACTCCTCCTAGTCCAACACAATCATCTCCAAGGAATTTTACAATGAAGCCCAAAGCAACTCCCTCTCCCACCCCCATCACTCCTCTTACCTCGTCCTATTGCTACCATCCGTATCGCATCCACCCCACTTATAAAACCCCTTTTATCTCCTACCTACCATCCATCGAATCCCCCCAAATCCCATCCACATCTCCTCCTCCTAGCATTATCCAAATCCCATATAATGAACCTCATGAGTTCCTCCCCCATCAGCTCATCCCCATTGAAGAAACTCCTACCCATCCATCTACCTCACTACAAGAGACCATCCATACTTCTCCTATCATACCATCCACTCCCATCCATTCCTGTCAAGATCTTGTCCAAAAGCATGTTGAGATATCTCTCGACACAACAGAAGATCCCACCATCCCACTTATTCCCCTACGTGATCCAATTTTATCATCCCCTCCATATTTGAATCCCACCATCACACCTACTCCATCTCAAGATCCATTTCCATCAACCCATCCAACTCAAGATCCTATCCTTCCACCCTCTCTACTCCATGATCATACATATCCCATAATCCATGATGATAGATCCATCAAAGAAGAACTAACTATCATATATGAAGCTTTGACTCCTTCAGCTAGTTATGGACTCACATCTTGTGTTCCAAATAATGAACATCATATTGAAGAAAGAAATAAAAGTTTATCTCTAGATGTTGGTATCCCCTTTATCCCTGCATGTTCCCAAGTCCTTCCATCTTTACCCCAAAGTTCCCATCCATCTTATCCTATATCTATTTTGGGCCCTTATCCTACTTCTTTTCAACCCTCCATTTTAGGTCCATATATCCCTTATCTAAATCCCTCACCCTTTCCATCCATTTTGGGTCCTTATATACCTAATATTAATCCTTTATCTCCCCCATCTATTTTGGGACCTACACCTTCCCCATTTCCATCTATTTTGGGCCCATATCCTTCATTCCCTCCATCCATTTTGGGCAATTATATCCATCCATATCCTATGTTCCAATCTATCCTTCCATCCCCTCAAATCCACCAGCTAGATCATCAAAGGTACTCACCCTTGAATCCCTTCCAACCTTTAAACCCTATCACTCCATCCATTATCCCTCCATCTCCTCCATTCTATTATTCCCATCCCATGGCTAATAAAAGCATATTGGATGCCAAAATCAAAAAGTATAAATCCAAAAATCCACAAAATTCCAAGTCTCGGCATGTCCCTTCTAAAATACATGTTCAAGAAGAGAAACATTTGATCCAAATCAAAGAAAAACTCAAGATGCCACAAAGGCCCAAGCTAGAAAAGTCAAAAATCATGTGGATACCCAAGGTCCTCATAAAAGAAATGCATCTCAAAAAAAATCTCAATTGGCATCCATTCATGCTACTCAAAAAGCCTCATCCATCCATCCTTTATCCAAATCCCCATATATGCATCCTTCATCCCCCCAATCCACTCTTAGTCCATATTCTTCTTCTCCTAAATTTCCAATCCTCCATCTTCCAACTTTACTTGTAGTCCTTATCTTCCTCTTCCTCCATTTTTTCCACAACCTTGCTCAATACCATCTTTCCCACTACTTTATCACCTCTCAAGGTGTGTGCCAACGATGATCTTTCCCTTTCCCTCATCCATTTACTTGCCTATCTTATGTCTTCCCATCCATTATCCGCCAAGCTCCCACCCACCATTCCACTTGTTCAATCCATTCCTTTTCCATCCATCCTACCAACATCTATGAGTAAAAATGCATCAAAAAAGTCAAAAAAAATAAAAATAATGAAATAAAAACAAAAAAATCATCCATTGGTGAAAACTTGGCAATTCAAGTGCCATGGATAAGTACCATGATGAAAACTTCGCAAACAAGCATCGTGCATAATCCCTTCATCCAAATGCTCTGTACACTTGGGGGCATGTTCCATCACCCATCATCCCCATCTCATCCCACCATATCAACCACATCCTATCCATTTCACCCACCATCATCCTTTTGATCTTGATTAGAATAAAGTCCACCACTAGATACATACTTTTGGTCATCCCTTTGATAGCCATTTTCCATCAAATTTTGTATCCACCTATCCCTAATCCATGCATCCTCCTTATCCTCTACCTCATTAACCTTTCACATCCTAGCTTCCATCTATCTCCCTCATCCTCTTGTTGACCAATATACAATCCTACCGCATCCCTCATACAACATCCTCTTGAATAGCATATTATAACCAGGGGCACTCTATTCTTTGGAGACCGTGTCGTGTTCATCTTTCCATCAATCCTTATCTTTTGGCATTCCTCTACCCAACTCCCTCTATCCATTTTTCCCTTTTTCATCTATCCTTGCATCTCCTAGTATTATCTCCATCTTTCCATCACCTGGTACATCCCTTTTCATTGGTATTTAGCCCTCAGCTATCCCTCATCCTGAGCTTCCATTTTCTATCCTCTCATCCTAAGCTTTTTAGCCGCTATCTCCTCATCCTGAGCTTTTTACTCCCACTATCTTAAGCTTTTCACAAACCATCTTCTCCTTTTTGAGATTTTCATCCCTTCTATCTCCTTCTCCCACACTTTTCCTCTACCTCCCCATCTCAAGCTTTTCATCCACTTTCTTCTCATCCCAAACCTTTCATCCACTATCTCTTCATCTTTATCTTTCCTACCACTATCCTATCATGCTGAGATTTTTGTATAGTAATCCCTTGTACATCCTTTGATCTATCAGTTGTATATTCCTTGCACCTCAGTCCTTTGCTCAAGTACCATTGTATATCTCTCATCTCTTCATGTCAGTTTATACTTGATCACAACTTGCAGTTCTCTTGGTTAAGTGCTTTAGCGAATCCTTGTACGAGATCCCTTATCATCAAAATGTTGTCCTACAAGAGTTCTACTTGCCTAGCTCACCCTACTCCTTGATATCACCGATAAATCCTTCTAGGATGCATCCTTCCTCTCACTTGATCTTGGTCTGTCAGTATCCAGTCCTATCAATCTCTTTGGCAAAAGGTTAACTTTCTTATGGATTTACATTTTCTTTCGATTTATTTTCTTTTCGAGATTTCAAGTTTGGTTCTTAACGTATCTCTTCCAAGTGATTTGGGTTGTTCCCTCCTCACAGTTACCATGATCTTTTATATCATGGTGTGCTATGAATGGGGCAATTTGAGTGCAAGGTCTTGATCAAGTCTTTTGTTTGTTTTTATTTTCTTCTTGTGGGTTACCCAGTGTCAGTTCCACGCTACTTCCTCTAGGATTCATGTGCGATGCTGGGGCAATCCTTGCATGCCTATTTGAGTCATTCCTCTAGATAATTGGTGAAAAGGCCTTGGTGTTCTTGGTAACCTTGGAAATTAACCAATAGTCCTATAGAAAATCTAGTGCTCAACTACATGGTGGTACTTCTCTTTGAAGTATCCTCCTGCTCAAAAAAGCTTCAATGGTTTCCCTTCATCTCCATTATCCCCCATCCATATCCAACATCCATCTCTCCTACCCTAGCTTGTGCATCATTTATCTCTCAGAATCAATCATCACTCTGAGATTTAGGGATCCATAGATCTTAGTCTTAAGGATCCACCCATCAAATCAATTCACCAAGCCTCATCTTTCGAGATCCACAATCCTAGTCCTAGGGATCTCCGAAACCCATCTTACATCAATCCGACTCTTTAAAATCTTGTTGCATCAACTTTATCTTCTCATCATCCCTCCCTTCCTCCTCATCTCCTTTTATCGCACTCCATCCCTTCCTCCTCATCTCCTTTTTATCACACCCCCCACCCCCAATCCTGGAACTTCTTAAGCTTGCTTCCTCTTGTGCATCTCATAGCCCTTTATCATTCTCTCATAGTATGAATTTGAGCTAATTCAGCCCCTTCTCTTTTCCAATCTGTGTCTTTGCTCATCTCAAATTCTTGTGCTTTTCAAGAAGCCATTGAGCCTCATCTTCTCTCTCTCTGCCACCTTCTTGAGGGGGCATCTCTAAGTCTAGTCTCTCCTCTTCTTATCCGAGACTGGAGCAACCTTGTTGCTAAAACATCTTCCTCGTGTCGTCTCTGTTTGAACTTTGAAGTAGTGTTGTCTTAACACTATGTCAAAGAGAGCCAAAATGTAGACACCTAAATCTAATTACACTGCTTTGGTAATCCTATTTAGCTATCTCTAAAGGCATCATTAATTAAATCATTTTCCATCCCCTAGCTAATTAATTTAATTAATCATCTATAGTCCTAATTGATAAATCAAATAACCTATTATTTATCAATCAAATCCTATTCTCCTATCTAATTCCAAATCTCAAATTTATTTAAATCCCTTTAATAAAAAAAAACCCTCAAATCTAAATAGCCCCTAAACTATCCTAAATCCTCCATTTAGCCTAATCCACCCCATCCACCTATTCTAGCCTAGCTTAGCCACTATCTCACCCACCCTCATTGAATGCCATCCAATTGCATCCCTCTAACATCCTTAATCTAATCCTAACCCAAGCCTAATCCCCCCTAAGCTTGTCACATTCCTTAAGTAAGATTAAGACTTTCCTAAGCCAAACCAAAGTCTCCTCCCTCAAAATATCCCAACCATAAAACTTTATTCCGACTACAAAGCCTTCAATGCTCTTACATGCCCTTAAAAGCTCTTACAAGCCATTATGAGGGCCATTTAAAGCCTTCAACCTCCTTTGATGATTCATCCATGCCCTTTCCTCCACCCACTCTCCCTGTGACATGTGTCACTCCCTAATTGGTGCTAAACAAGCACAATCCATGTGCTCCCCTTTAAGTGCATCCTACCCCTCCCTCACCATCTTTCCATCCTTGCATCTTATACCTCCATTCCTCCAACCCTTGGCCTATAAATTGAACCTCCTCCCTTCACAAAAATCAATCCATCCTCCATGCAAAGTTATAATGCTATTTTGAGAGCTCATAAACTACCAAAATACCATTATAATGGCAAAATCACTCCATGACTCCATTGTTGTAGCCCTATCTCACTCACCCCATCCATCCATTTGAAGCTTGAGCTATACTTGTGAGCACACATACCTTAAATTGGGGACAATTCTATTGCATCATTGTGTTATAACATTTGGAGCTTACCATTCTTGGTTTGCCTCCATTTGTGGTGATATCAAATCGGTCCTATCATAAGTGTTTTCCATGTTTGGTTTTGTTAATGCTTTTCTTAATAGCTAGCATTCAATATTTGCACTACTAAACTAGGTGATACACAAATTTCCTAAAAGATAAAATAAAACCTAGTTGAGTGCCCTAATTTTCAAAGATATTCATTTTCAAAATAATGTGGGATATAGTTTATTGTAAGCTTTCTTCTTTTTTACTCTTCTGCAAATTGACCTCTTATTTTCCAAGCTTACCTTAACCATGGTTATGTCTTGAAAGAATTAGTGTGAAACCTTTTAAAGCTCTAAATGAGCATTTTTGGATATTCATCGATCTTGGTAAGATCTATGGATGACACTTACCCACTTTTAGAAGTTTCAAGGTCTTTAAATAATACAAGCAAGCACCAATAGGACATGTAGCAAGTAGTGACATCATGGATCCACCATTTTCAAGGGTAATAATGAGGTCTCTAATGTAGAAATTTCCACAACACATTGGATAGAAACAAGAAATGCTATTGGTCAATTTAGCTAATATGGTGCAAATAAGATACGAAATTTTGTGATCGTTAATCTGCACAAGATTGATGATTGGAACTTACCCACAATATGAAGTTGCATGACATTTAAATAATGTGGGGAAGTGCCAATTTTCCATTTGGTAAGGTGGGACTAGTTATGACAGATAGTTGCTGAATTATGCCAGGTTGGAAAAAGGTGTTGATGTGGAATGACAGTTGCGTCACAATATTAAATGTCTTATTTGCAAGATGCTATGAATTTTCATCACTATCTATCTTTAGGGGATCAACAACTGGTGCTTACCTACATTATCAAGATGCTCAAAATTTAAACACAGCAGGCAAGCATCTACTTGACACATGTCCAGGATATTCAAAGCCTTAAAAAATTTTTTTTTTTAAACAAAGTCGTTTGATGTCATGAAATCAACGAATGAAATTCAAACTTGAAGCATGACATAAAATTAATGGCTAAAGGAAATTAATATTGCTTAAATTTCCTTCATGCAATCTTAATACCCTGATATAATTCATAAACTCATCACTATTAAACAACATAGTTAGAAAGAATTCTTAGAGTGCAAGGGTTTTCAGAGCTAGGGCACAAAAAAGAAGTTTTGCACAGTCTTCAAAAAATTACAATACAAATCATAGAGGAAAGGAAGTTTAATTCAATGGGTAAGTGGTCTATAACTATTGAAAATTAAGGAATTAGAATTGCGTGAAGTTGGATTTTTTGAAAAATGCCTCCATGAAAGAAATTCTCTAGTCAAATTGATTATCTTAAAAGATTAGTCCATAATGATTTCTTGGAACAATTTCCCTTATATGTACATGAGATAACAAAAGTTAGAGAGCTTATCCCAAAAAGCCCTAGGTTAGTTGTGTGTGAGGGTTTTTATGATAGAGTCAATTGGGTAAGAGATGCATAGGCTTCTGTAGGATGCCTAGAATTATTTTTAAAAATGCTTTGTGGAATGAAACCTAGACACCCCTCTAAGTAATGTTTGGGAATTTGATATTGGTAAATTAGTGATTCCTAGGGTTTTCTTTCATAGTGATCTATTGTCTGATATGGCTAAGAAATATGACCATATCACTAGAATTGTAAAAAATTATGTTGGAGATAATCATTTTAGGCTTTCACCCAAAATGATCAATGAGGTTTTCAAGCTCAACCATAACCATACAGTTCATGAGCCTATTGATATGGATGATCTTCAATCAAGATATGATGCACAAAGTTTATATTTGAGTGGGGGACTACTACAACAACATATTGCTAAGATTGGGTCACTACCCTTGGTTACACCAAGCACTCTAAAGCCATTGATGAGGAAATAATTTGATTCTAGAGCTTGAGCCTTATACTTTACTCTTTGCAAGATATTTGGGATGCATGGGGAGGAATACATCAAAGGTTCTATTATTCTTATTATGGCTCAGACATTGTAGTTTGGAATGAGCACCATTCTTGATTTTGTCACTTTCCTTGTAGAAGAACTTCATAATGGTTTGGTGGGAATATCTCAAGGTAAGGTAAAAAAACCTTTTTTTATTGTACTCCATGTTGATGCACATATATCTCTATAAGGGAGTTACCATTTTCTCTAAGGGAATGGAGCTAGAGCTAGAAAAGGATAGTGAGAAGCTACAAATCCAGCTATGGAGTATTGACATGACTTGGGAAGCTAGGGATTCCATCTATGTCAAATTTGATAGATATTTTGTATGAAGGCTCAGATTGCTCCTGGATGGGGATAGCCCAAGAATTCCACATCCTTTACTAGAATTAATCAGACCTAAGGACCATGCTAAGGGACTTTTGGTCAGTCATAATTGAGGGGATGTAATCCCATACAATGTCTCTACTATGATTAGATTTTATGGTTTTTTAGGAAGACCTAATGTTTTACCTTTCCATGTACCTCTAAAGATAAGAATTGCAGAGTTGATGTGAAAAATTGGAACCATTAAAGAAAGGGATATGATTGGCAAACGTAAAGGTACTTTCTTTCCTATTCTCACTGTGGCTCATGATTTTGTCTTTGTAAAGAAAGGATGGAGAAATCTTAGTTTATTTTTGAATAGATATCACATGGCAGAATCCCATGCAAGATACATTGATCTAGAAGGATTATGACCTCCTACGAAAGAGGACAAAAGACAAGACTATTACACAACATGTATACTTCCTAGAAGATGTTATTGGAAATATTTTTTCACTACAGGAACAGGAAGTTAGAGAAGAAAAATGGACAATCTTTAGTAAAGTCTTAGAATTCATCAATGCTTTTGACCCTAATTATAATCCTTTGAATTATAAGAAATATTGGGGGATAGAATGCATCTATTAATAAATAATTTTTCTATAATAATGCAAACTATGAATGAAAAGAAGGCCACTTTTGCTAAAGCATATTATGATAAATCTGCAAAAGTGGAGAGAAGAATAAATAGTAGAATGATAGTTGCTCCAAGCCAGTATACCTTACAAAGGAGGGAAGGGTATATTGTGGTTTAGAATATACAACATGTTCCCCCTCACATAAGGCCATGACCAGAGAGTCCACCTATCACTAATACACCCAAAAGATAGAAACTAGAATAGGGATAATCTTCTCATATGGAAGAGTATTCACCAACTCAAACCCCACTCTAAATAGAAGATGAAGCATATTTAAGAGAACAATTAAGAAAAATGGGTAGGGAAGGAGATATAGGTGTTACTATGACTAATATGGAAAGAGGAGTGCCTCAGGAGCCTCCTTTTCCCTCTTTTGACCTGAATTTTGTTGATTACAGAGGTAAGGAGGTAGATCCTATTATTGCTCAAGCCTCTCAAAAATTCATAGATGATGAGATTTTCGTTAAATCTTGGGCTTTTGCACAATTTTTGTGGAGAAAGGATATAGGATGTTTTGAGGAAAAATTTAAAAAAATAAAAGTAGAGAAGCCAAATAAATCATACTCTAACATTGAGGAAGAGGTGAAGGCTAAATTTTTTGGAGGATTTTCCCCAGTTAACACTTGGGGATGGAAGACAATTGGTTAAGGAGTCAAGAGTCTTAGTTTTACCTAAGTGGGATACTGCTAATGCTATGATTTTTTATTCTATTAGAAAAGAAAAAGATGTGCAGTATAAAATAGAAGAAGAGATATTACAAGCACATAGGGGGATTAAATTTAGTAATGATCATCAAGCCCTAGTCATATGGTCAATTGAAAAAAGAAATAAGACCAGAATGCAAGAATTTTCTAGTGCAGAACATATTGGTGCTCTTACAATATATAGGGCTAATGAAGTGGGTAATCAACAAGTTACAAGAATGGCTAAAGAAATGTTAGAGTTTGGGGATGTGGTGGTTGGAAAAAAAAAAGTAGATTCTTAGAACTCAATGCCAAGTTTGAAGAAATACTTCAAGCATATGAGGAAAGATGAAAACATATACAATTATTGGAAAATCAAATATCCCAAATGGACAAAAAACTTGAAATAACAAAAGTAGGAGAATCTAGTAGACCAAGGATTATATACCCTCCTCATCCACTAGTTGAACCATTCAAATCCACACCAATTATTGAGTTATCAGATACCCGACAGAGGCCTAAGTTCTATACTACTAAGGAGTTTGAAGAAGAAAAAACTAAGTTATATGAATTGCAAATTGAATTGAATAATCAATATGAAAAGAAGCTCAAGAAAACCATTTTGTACTTGGTGGATAAAATTGAGTGCCTGACATTTTATGACTAGTAAGCAAGAATCTTAGAAATATGGGATGAATTAAAGAGGGATGAAGACATCTTGAAGTCCATTGTGTAGAACTGGAGTGAAAGAAATGATGATATTACTGTTATGTGTATTTATGTCATCCAATTACCTTGGAATCAAATAGAGAAGATTTTTAATATACTTGGTGATTTGAAGGACTTTGATGAGAAACATAGTTCTATTCATAAGAGAATAACAATTTGTCTCTCCTAGCATGTAACAAAGAAGTTTGACCTTTTTCCCAGTGCCCTTAAAAGGGTTGACAAAATAAAAGAAAGAGAAGAATGGGGAAAGGAATTAGATGAACTACTATGTCATAGAATGAATAATGTTATAAATGAAAAGGGAAATATATTGTGGGAAATGACCAATGAAGAGCTAGTCAAACTAAAATTATTTTACAATGTTATCGGAAAATATTTTGTTGATATAGAAAAAATTGGAAATTTTGCAATAAAAGTGCAGCATGGAATCCTAAGTTTTGATTGGCCTGATGACACTATTTTTAACAAATGGAAAGAAGGATTGGTGTCTTTAGAACATGTGATAGAAGATGATGGGGTAGATAAGGAAACAAAAGTAACTGTTACCTTAATAGCTCATGATGAAGATAATGAAAATGCCCAAGTAGAGGTTAACTTGCAAGTATTAGAACAAGACACATCATTAGAGAGCTTCATAGCCACATACTCAAAGGAGTCAGAATAACCAAAGAATAAATCATGAAATTCATAGTTTTGGAAGTGTAATGGAAAAGTGGCCCACCTAAAGAATGTTTTGATGTAAATTTTTTCTATTACACATGATTTTATTTTCTTTTTGTGATAGCTTCAAAATGTAAATATCTTTTTTCAAAAGGATAACTATCAATTCTTGATGCCTGAAGCTTGTTGCATTGTACACTATATAAGTGAGATTCTAGGGCTAGAGAAAGGGTTTGAATAGTTGTATCATTTTTAGCTTCTATTAAGTCTACTTTTAAGTCTATTCAACTAGTCTTTTGATGATTTTTTTATGATATGTTTTCTATGTAGATTTATGGAAATACATCAATTTGACAAGATTTAGATGTTTTTATCTTGAGTCATTCTGAGTCTGGTTCAATTGTATAAAATTAGTTTCAAAATGAAATTAATACAAATATGAATTGTTATCACATATTTTTTGGCTGAATCCTATCTCCATTTCCTTTACCTAGTTATTTTCAAGTTGTATAAGAAAGGCTTGTCTAGTTGAATGCAATTGAATCAAATTGTATATCAATGCACCATTGCTATTAGTTCAATGAATTAAATAAATTCTTTAGTGGTATTGATAGCGTCTCCATGGTAATAGGAAGGATGTATGTACGTATGACTTTTAGTAAAAATTGTTGATAATTTTGATTGTAAAGTAATCAATTAGATGTAGCAATTGAATGGACTCTGAATCCCAATGGATGAGGCACTAATCTATTAATTCCAATTTGTATGAGAAGAAATCATAGAAAAGCATCAAACTCAAACTCAAAATCAATTTTTACATCACTATTTAAAAGATCTCAATGCTGCTCAACACTTGTTTGCATCTAATTTCTGAGCCTTAATCAACTACTATTGCCCAAACGTATTTGTAAACCTAAGAGGAATTGTGACCAAATCTTCTATAAGGGATGTGTATTATGAAAATTTTCATGGAATAAGTAAAGAGTGTATGTAGTATTAGATTGAATATCTTCCATCCCTTAGGTATACCCACCTTGGTTCTATAGAGCCTAAAGAGCAGAAAATCTATCTTGGTTTTGATCAAGTTGGGTCTAGATATGAAGCATATCTAATTGTTTATGGGAAGTAGTTGATCCTTATATTATTGTGATGTTTTTTATCTTGGTATTAAGTATTTTATTTCTTAATAGTTGAAAAACACCAACAAAATGGCAACTTGCTGGGGAATTGTTCAATACATGTGAAAAATACTACAGTTTCTTTGGTATTGTTGTGTATGTGTGTGTCAAATTATTTTTTAGTAATACATGTGGTTGTAATGGGCCTATTTTAGTGACAAGCCTTGAGATTTTAAAAATCAACAGAGACAACCCTAGTGCCATAGGTGTACACTAACATACATAGTCCTTTGAAGTATCTTATCCATCAAGAAATAGTTGTAGTCTTGTGTCCTTGGTGATTGGTTCTTCTTTGTGTCATTTATTTTTATACTATCTTATGACCTTCCTTAAAATTTAAAAGCTATTTTATTGTTACTTTTTCTTAGAATAGGGTGGTGACTCATTCAAGGCTTTGAAGCTAGTGTTTGTTTAGTAAGTGATCCTCTTAAATGGATGATAAAAAGAAAAACACAAGAGCCTATATGAGAGCCAATCTTGATGTACCAATGCCTACCAATTTACCTCAAGGTGGTAAGAAGAACCTAAATAAGAAAAGGGAAGATCCAAATCCTACATGAAAACCAAGAGGTGGTGTATTTGTTAATTATCAATACCAACTAGTGGTAGGGAGAGAATCCTCTTCATTCAACTCTAAATTATAAATCACAAGACTCCTAGGAGGAATATTTAGTACCCCATTAGAAGATGAAAGAGTCTATCAGGACAAGAATATGTCACTAGTAGGGAATGCATTGCCTAGGCCAGATCTGATAGCCAAGATGAACCATAGGCTAGGATATAAGAATGCTTTTGAAGATCCTTTCAATCCTAGAGTAATTCCATACATGGAGACTAATCTTATAGATCTAGATAACCTTACTAATTCAAAAGCTACTTATATAGATCCTAAAGAGGTACAATTAGAGATAGGAGGCTTGAAGAATTAGGTTATTGAGGAAGAATCTAGACATGCTAATTTACAAAAAGAAAGAGAGAAAGCAACCCTAAACATCATTATTGAAAGAGATAACTTGCTTAGAAGGATGGCTTTCTTAAAGGAACAAAATAAGAAGTTAGAAGAAAGGACTGCACTCCTTCATGCTGATGTCTTTGGAGATGTAGATAGTTTAAGAACCAAAGTTCAAGAAAAAGAAAAGCTTCTGAGCTAGAGACAAGAAATTGTTATTTCCCAAGTTCAACCCTAAAAGCTTGTCAAAAATGACTAGGTAGAACCTACTGTCAAGCAGATAGATAAAGGAAAAGGAAATGTTGTATGAATCCAAATAAATGAGCTTCAAGTAGTGGCAAGTAAATTTGTAAACCCTCCTATCTCAAAGTTAGATTTGGTCTAGAAAAGGCTACAAAAGAGAAATAAGATCTTGAAAAAGAGCTCGAGAAGGTTGAGAAAGAAGCTCAAACTGCAAAAACTAGAAGAAAATTTCAGTTTATAAAATCCAATTCTGCCTTGGCTTCATGGCCAAACTTGTCTACCCTAGCTATAACTTTTGTACCTACTTGTGGACTAGTAATTTCAAATTAGGGAATGTCTTAGTCTTCCCTTGCCTCATCATCTACCATTAGTACTCAAGTCCCTATTGTGCAACCTCAACAATCTCAAATTGTTGTTCCTAATGAAGACAATGTAGCAACCACCTCAAATATTGTTGGGCTTTAGAAGAAGCCCATCTACATTAAAAAATATAGAAAAATGTCATTTGTAGGTATTCCTAGTTCTCCACACCCTATATCTTTTGACTTAAGAGATAACGTTGTCAAGTTCTCTAGAAATAATGTTGTCCCTAGTGAAGAGCATTTAAGAATATTCATAGACATGCTAAATGACTTTGGAGTTGAACATGAAGATGTGGTAATGAATTTATTTTTTCATTCATTGATTGAGCAATCAAGGGATCAATTCAAAAAAATTCCTAACGATAGCATTAGTTCATGGAGCGATCTAGAGAAATTATTTAAAGAACAATATGGAGATACTAACACTGGTTTTATGTTGAATGATTTCAATAACATCAAGAAGAACCCTAATGAATATACATTTGATTTCAATGTAAGGTTTAAAAAGGGAATGTACAAGTTGTTCTAGGTTATGATATTGAACAAAGATGTTTGTCTTACAACATCTTTTAATTCTTTTGATAGCAAGATGACTTACCGGTTGACGGATAAAGATCCTAAAACTTTGAGGGATGCTTATAAGATTGTAGTGAATATTGAAAATAATAGAAAAACATCTAGTAGGCTTGGGAGGAGAGATGATCCAAAGTTATTCAATCCCAAGAATAACAACAAAAAGGAGGTTGATAAAACTCCTATGGGTAAGAAACCTGAAGAACCCATAGTATGTTAGGTATTGGAGTTATTAAAAAAGATGAACCTAATGACCTTCAATACGCATAAGCCAAATGTTGGTGAGAAAACCCAAGTGAACAATACTAATTTTTACAGATAATATAGAATGTAAAACTATCCTTATGCCAATCAGTGGAAGGATGGTAAACTGATTCCTAACCAGACCCAAAATGTAAAAGATAAGGCTACACTAGATCCTTTGCAAAAAAGCTCTATTAATATGAGTGATGATGTACCATGGTGCATCATATGTCAATCACCCCACTCTTCAAATTATCATGCAGTTTCTCAATCATTTTCTTCAGATCAAAATGCACAAAATGAAGAGGAATAAAAAGAAAAGAGCCATGACAATGTAAGCTATAATATGGTGGGCATGTGTGATGATCATGTAGATTCAGATTTGGAAGAACCTAAAAATGATCTTGTAAATCAGAGAGTTGTGTACTAGTTACATCATTACCAAGTCTTCTCAAATGATGAAGGTTATGATGAAGCTTAGGTATGTGTTACATCTTCTAAAATTGGCCATGTAAATTTGAGAATACCCTTTAAGGAGAAGATTGATAGAATCACTATAGAGATGATTTCTCAAGTTCATAGCAATTATAATTTGAGAAACTAAATAGTCAATAATGATGCTAGAAAACTTTATGGTATATTCATCAAGGATATTACACATAAGATGAAGGATGATAATAAAAAGATTAATATAGATATTTCTAAGGTTAAGGATAGCAAGACCAAGAAGTGGGAGCCCAAGAAGAAGGTTCAATTCCAAACCAATGAGATAGTAAAAGCAATTATGCAAGAAAAAATTCAAGATCTAATATTGTCAAGAAAATGATAGTGCCTACTGTTCAAAAGGTTTCAACTCTAGGTATTCTTGTGAAACCCATTGTATCTAAACCTATTGATACGATATTTATGTTGTCCCAAATAATTGCTAAGGTGCCTTTATATGAATTGTTTAGAATTGAAGAGCATAAGAGAAAAGCCTTTTCATGGTTAGGAGGAATAGGAAATGATAGTAATATTTTGGAACAAAGTGTCATTCAACTAACCCCATTGGTATTGGAGGATAATGGTATTATATCTCAAATTTCCCAAATTTTTTTGGATGATTCATTAGTAGAACATATAGAAGATATTGACCCTTTCTTTCTTAGCCTGATTATAAAAGGAAAAACCTAAAAAAATTGCATGATAGATCCAGGAGCCTTTAATACCATCATGCTCTTCAAAGTTATGGAAGCTTTAGGTTTGAAAGTAGATACTAAGCAAGGAAGATGTAGAGGTGTTGATGCTAGAGAAGTCTTAGTCATAGGTATTATCATTGCTTTTCCATTTAATCTAGTTGCATACCCTAAGGTAGAATTAACCATGTCAGTCCTTGTAGTTGATATTCCTACACATTATGGAATGTTGCTCTCTAGAAAATAGAGTGTTGGTATGGGAGGTAGCCTACAATGTGACCTAACCTATGCAAAATTTCACATAGGAGATAGGGTTGTTAAAGTAGACAGAGAACCAAGGGTCAACCATATTTTGTGGGAAGAAATTGACAAGGATTCTACTTGTTTCTTAGATACTAGTGTGAATGCTTTTAGGGTAGAGTTGATTATCCAAGAGTTTGAGAAGTTGCCTACTATCATTGAGCATGAAGTTGAATGTTGCATGGATTCAAAAGTATTGTGGACCATGTACTTTGATGGGGCCAACTTTAAAGAAGGGTTGATGCTAGAGTAGTATTTGTCTCTCCAGAGAAGAACAATTTTAGATATTCTTTCACCTTAAATTTCTCGTGCACCAATAATATAGTAGAGTATGAAGCTCTTTTATTAGGATTGAAAGTTGCCACCCACCATGGAATTAAGAAGTTGTGTTTCATAGGTGATTTTAAATTGGTTATCTCACAAATTAGGGAAACCTATGCCTCTAAAAACAAAAGATTAAAACAATATAGAAATGTTGTATGGGATCAAATTGAATTCTTTGATGCATTTGGTATTTCATGGAGAGACAAAACTTAGAATAAGATGGCCAACTTATTAGCAAATGTAGCAATCAAGCCTAAAGATGTATCATTTGTAGGAATTTCATAGATTTAGGTTCAGAATAGGCCTTCAATACCTTACAATATTGAACATTGAAAAGTCTTTGAAGATGATAAAGTCATTGTAATTCTTTTTTTTAATGAAGATAAGTACCATGGTCAAGAATTAGATTGTAGTGACTTGATTGAAACCATAGATGGAAAGGAAATAATTTTTGGTCAAGAGGTCATACAATTAAAAGCTAGTAAAGTACCTAAGGTTCTGGTTGTTTTAGAGAACATGTTTGACAACCAAGATAGGGTAAAGATTAGAGATAAAGATCATCAACCCTGGGAGTTGGAGGAAATAAACCCTAGTACTACTAAGGCCCCCAAGAAAGTTTATATTGGTCAAAATTTGTTAGCAAATATTAGAAAACCTTTGATTGATTTATTGAGAAAATAAAGACATGTCTTTTCATGGTCACATGAGGATCTGAAAGCCTATAGAGAAGACCCTTTTCAACATGTTATACCTTTGAAGGAGAATGTAAAACCATTTAGGTAGAAGCACAGACTAGTAAATCCAACCTTAGCACCTAAAATGCAATAAGAACTAATGAAGCTAAGAGATGGAGGGATAGTCAAACCTATTAGGCATTCTACTTGCGTATAAAACTACGTGCCTATTAGAGAAAACAATGGAGACATCATACTATGCATTTATTTTAGAAAATTGAATATTGCTTCTCTAAAGGATAATTATGGATTGCCAAACATGGAGGCTATGTTGTAGCAAGTAATTGATTCTGAACTAACGTCCATGATGGATGGGTTCTTAGGGTATAACCAGGTCTTAGTGAAAGAAGAAGAACAATTTAAAACAACTTTTACTACTTCGTGGGGAACTTATGTATATGTGAGAATATCATTTGGGTTGATCAATGTTAGTGCCACTTTTCAGAGGGCTATGGATGTAGTTTTCCATGATTACATCAATAAGTTTATGGTGGTATACTAAGATGACTTTATAGCCCATTCTAAGATGGTTGAAGACCATTGTAGACACTTGGAAAAGATTTTTATCAAATCTTTGGAACATGGATTGTCCTTAAACCCATAGAAATTTACATTTGGGTTGATAGAAGGAAGATTGCTAGGACACATAGTGTCAAAAGATGGTGCAAAGATAGATTCTAAGAGGGTAGTAGCCATTGATAAGGTGCCTAAACCAAAAAATGTGAAGGGAATACAATCTTTCTTTGGGCAAATTAACTTTCTGAGGAGGTTTTTACTAACTTTTCTAAAATTAGCAAACCTATTTCTAAAATGCTCAAGAAAGGGGCTACTATAAATTGAGATGGTGAACCCCCACAAGCTTTTCAAGATATCAAAAATATCATAAAGAAAGATTTAGACCTTAGGACTTCAGATTACACAAAACCAGTGCACATATTCTCTTTTGCATCTTTCCATACTATAGTTGCAGTTTTATTATAGAAATATGAGGATGGATATGAGAAACCAATTGCATTCTTTAGTAAATCTCTACAACCTATTGAATTGAAATATGAGATCAATGAGAAATAGCCTTATGCATTGGTGAAAGTTGTTAAGGCTTTTAGATGCTACTTGGTAGGTGTCATTGTCATTGCATTTGTACCTAGTGTTGTTGTAAAGGACATATTTTATCAATAGGAAGTATCAATTAGAAGATGTATATGGATCAACAAGATCCACAAATTTAACATTGAAATACAGATAACAAAATTGGTAAGAGGCCAATGGCTAGCTAAGCTTATGGCTTAGTCTAATTTAGATGCTAATAAGATAAATATAGTAGCAAATGACCTAAGATCTTATTTATGTGATATGGATCGCTGTGAGTGGTATGCTAATGTTATATATTACCTACAACACATGGAGGTTCCTTCCCATTTGACTGAAAAATGAAAAAAGAAGTACCAAGTTACAAGCCATCAGATGTATTATTGTCAAGAACAATTTATGGTTGAGAAACTTTGGAGTACTACTATAGTGTGTTGATCAAGAGAAGTCAGTAGAGATGTTGAATGAAATGCATACTAGAGTTTGTGGAGGACATTATACAGCCAAGACCACTACACACAAAGTAATGGGTGCTACATTCTAGGGCCCCTCCCTTTTCAAGGATGCCCAATATTGGTTAGGAAGTGTGATGCCTATCAAACGTTTGCAGGAAAGTTGAAATTTTTGGGGAATACTCCATTAAAGCTAGTTGAAGTTCAAGCACCATTTCAACAATGGGGGATGGACTCTATAGGTGAGATCTCTCCTAAATCTAGCACAATCTACTCATGGATTTTAGTTTCTATTGATTACTTCACAAAGTGGGTAGAGGCAATTCCAACAAGAAATGCAACTAGTAAGGTTGTAAACAATTCTCTTCTTAATAACATCATTTCAAGATTTGGTTGCCCACAGAAAATAGTGATAAACAATGCAATGTGTTTCAAATCTGATGAGTTTATAATTTTTTTTGATAAATATGGAATAACAAGGTCAACATCTTCTCCTTATCATCCACAAGGAAATGAACAAGTTGAATCCACAAATAAAAGCTTGTTGAAAGTGATAAAAAGAACATTGGATAACATAAAGAAGGCCTAAGATTCTAAGTTGTAATTAACAATATGGGCTGATGAGGTGACTGTGAAGAAATCCATTGGTGTAGCACCTTTTGCTATTGTCTATGGAATCCAGGCAAGGATGCCTCAAAACAACATAGTGGGTTTGTATAACTGCATCCAAGTGTATGATGAGGCTATCATTGATGATATGCAAGAAAGGTTATGTGACTTAGTTGGACTAATTGAGACCAAGAAAGAGGCATCACTTAGAAATCAAAAGTTGCAACTACAAGTCAAGACACTTTATGATAGAAGAACAGTGAGTAAGAAATTTGAACTTGAAGATCTAGTCCTCATGTGGAATGCTAGGATTGAGGATAAGGGAAAACATGGAAAATTTGATCCTATATGGTTGGGCCCTTATCTAATTGAAGCATCATGGGCAGGGGATTCTTATTTTTAGAAGGATCTATTAGGTAATATTTTCAAGCTACCAGTTCATGAATAGTTCTTAAAGAAGTATTTTTGCTAAAATACTTGTTTTCTCCATGAACAATAGTTTTTAAGGCTTTCCATATATTTGTAAATCCTTTGTGTTTGTGTATAGTTCTTGTATATTTTTTCCCTATTGTGGTTTCCCTCTTAGAGTTGTCAAGTTAGAAGGAAAATCAAGATTGCAGTCTACTTATCCTAGGGATTTTGAGCCCTAAACTAAGTTTATTCATTGTCCCTAGATAGAGCTACTCTTGGCTTGGTTTTACATCCTTATCATGTGTTGAACCTCACATAAAAAAACCTAGGGTCATATTTGAAAAATTGCTAGTCCTTAATGAAAAGCCCTAGTTCAAATTTCTTGAAAAATAAAATAAAACCTAGTTGTGTGCCCTAATTTTAAAAGATGTTCATTTTCAAAATAATGAAGGATATAGTTTACCCTAAGTTTTCTTTTTTATAAAGATTACTTTATTTTAATTCTTCTGCAAATTGACCTCTTATTTTCCAAGCTTACCTTAACCATGGTTGTGTCTTGAAAGAATTAATGTGAAACCTTTTAAAGCTTTATATGAGCTTTTTTGGCCATTCATCGATCTTGGTAAGATCTATGGATGGCGCTTACCCACTTTTAGTAGTTGCAAAGTCTTTAAGTAATGTGGGAAAGCACCAATAGGATATGTAGCAAGTAGTGACATCATGGATCCAACCTTTTCAAAGGTAATAATGAAGTCTCTGATGTGGAAATTATTAGAACACATTGGCTAGAAAGAAGAAATACTATTGGTTAATTTAGCTAATGTGGTGCAAAGTAGATGCAAAATTATGTGATTGTCAATCTACACAAGATCAATGATTGGCACTTACCCACAATGTGAATTTGCATGACATTTAAATAATGTGGGGAAGTGATAGTTTGACATGTGGGGAGGTGGGACCAGTTATGATGGATAGTTGCTGACTTATACCAAGTTGGAAAAAGATGCTAATGTGGAATGCCAGTTGGGTCAAAATATTAAATATCTTATTTTCAAGATGCTATGAATTTTCATTAGTGTCAATCTTTAGGGGATTGATGACTGGCACTTACCCACGTTATCAAGATGCTTGAAATTTAAACAAAGTGGGCAAGTCCCTGCTTGACACATGTCCAGGATATTCAAAGCTTTAAAATAATTTCTTTTTAAAAAAAAAAAGTCATTCGATGTTGTAAAATTGACAAATGAACTTCAAAATTGAAGCACAATATAAAATTAATGGCTAAAGGAAATTAATA
Source organism: Cupressus sempervirens (assembly GCA_028749045.1). NCBI lineage: Eukaryota > Viridiplantae > Streptophyta > Pinopsida > Cupressales > Cupressaceae > Cupressus > Cupressus sempervirens. The sequence goes on from CM053783.1 coordinate 62,082,078, forward strand.
TTTCTTAGAACTCCTTCGTGCAATCTTAATGCCCTAGTATAATTTGTAAACTCACCTTTATTGAACAACATAGTCGTAAAGAATTCTCAGAGTGCAAGGGTTTTCAAAGCTAGGGAACAAAAAAAAAATCTCCATAGCCTTTAGTGAATTACAATAAAAATCATAGAGTAAAGGAAGCATAATTCAATAGGTAAGTGTTCTATAACTATTGAAAATCAAGGAATTAGAATTCTATGAACTTGGATTTTTTGAAAAATGCCTCCACAAAAGGAACTCTCCAGTCAAACTGATTATCTTAAGAGATCAGTCCATGATGATTTCTTGAAACAATTTCCTTTATGTGTACATGAGATAACAAAAGGTAGAGAGATTATCCCAAAAAGCCCTAGGTTAGTTGTGGGTGAGGGTTTTTATGATAGAGCCGCTTGGGTAAGAGATGCGTAGGTTTCTGTAGGAGGCTTAGAATTATTTTTAAAATGGTTTATGGAACACAACCTAGACACCCCTTTTGAGTAATGTTTGGGAATTTGATATCGGTAAATTAGTGATTCTTAGGGTTTTCTTTGATAGTGATCTATTATTTGATATGGCTAAGAAATATGACCATATCACTAGAATTGTAAAGAATTATGCTGGAGACAATCATTTTAAGGTTTTGCCTAAATTGATTAGTGAAGTTTTCAAGCTCAACCCTAACCATGCAGTTCATGAGCGTATTGATATGGATGATCTTCAAGGAAGATATGATGCACAAAGAGTATATTTGAGAGTAGGGCCACTACAACAACATATTGCTAAGATTGGGTTGCTACCCTTGGTTACACCAAGCACGCCAAAGTCCTTGATGAGGAAATACTTTGATTCTAGAGCCCCATCCTTATACTTTACTTTTTGTAAGATATTTGGGATGGATGAGGAGGAATACATCCAAGGTTTTATTGTTCTTATTATGACTCAGATATTGTAGTTTGGAATGAGTGCCGTTCTTGATTTTCCTACTTTCCTTGCAGAAGAAATTTATAATGGTTTGGTGGGAATATCTCAAGGTAAGGTAAATAGACCATTTTGATGCTACTCTATGTTGATGCACATATCTCTTTATAAGGGAGTTACCTTTCTCTCTAAGGGAATGGAGCTGGAGCTAGAAAAGGATAGTGAGAAGCTACTAGTCTAGCTATGGAGTGCTAACATGACTTGGGGAGCTAGGGATGCCAGCTATGTTAGATTTGATAGATATTTTGCATCAAGACTTAGATTGCTCTTGAATGGGGATAGCCAAAGAATTCCACAACCTTTACTAGAATTAATTAGACCTAAGGACCGTGCTAAGGGATTTATGGTTAGTAATAATTGGAGGGATGTAATCCCATACAATGTCTCTACTGTGATTAGAGTTTATGGTTTTTTAGGAAAACCTCATGTTTTACATTTCCATGTACCTTTGAAGATAGGAATTGCAGAGTTACTGTAGCAAATTGTAACCATTGAAGAAAGGGATATTATTGGAAAAGGTAAAGGCACTTTCTTTCCTATTGTCACTATGGCTCATGATTTTGTCTTTGTAAAGAAAGGATGGAGAAATCTCAATTTATTTTTTAATAGATATAACATGGTAGAATGCCATGCAAGATACATTGATCCAAAAGAATTCTATGTCCTCCTAAGGGAGAGGAAAAAAGATAAGACTATTACCTAACATGTATACTTCCCTAAAGATGATATTAGAAATATTTCTTCACCATAGGAATAAGAAGTTAGAAAAGAAAAATGGATAGTCTTCAGTAAAGTCTTGGAAATCATTAATGCCTTTGATCCTAATTATAATCCTTTGAAAGATAAGAAGTATTGGGGGGGTAGAATGAATGTATTAATAAATAAATTTTCTATAATAATGCAAACTATGAATAAAAATAAGTCCACTTTTGCTAAAACATATCTTGATAAAGTAGTAGAGGTGGAGAGAAGAATAAGTAGTAAAATGATATTGCTCTAGGCCAGTATACCTTACAAAGGATGGCCGGATATATTGTGTTTCAAAATATACAACATGTTCCCCCTCACAGAAGGCCAAGACAAGAGAGTCCCCCACTCTGAATAGAAGATGAAGCATATTTAAGAGAATAATTAAGACAAATGGTTGGGGAAGGAGATATAGTTGTTACTACTATTGATATGGAAAGAGGAATGACTCAGGATCCTCCTATGCCCTCTTTTGACCTCATTGTTGCTGATTAATGTAAGGAGATAGATCCTATTATTGCTTAAGCCTCTCAAAAATTCATAGATGATGGGAATTTTTTTAAATCTAGAGCTTTTGCACAAATTTTGTGGAGAAAGAATATAGGAAATTTTGAGGAAAAATGTAAGAGAATAAAAGTAGAGTAGCCAAATAAATTAGACTTTGACATTGAGGAAGAGATGAAGGATAATTTTTTGGAGGATTTTGCCCAGTTAACACCTGAGGCTAAAACAAAATTGGTTAAAGAGTTAGGAGTCTTAGTTTTTCCTAAGTGGGACATACTAATGCTATGATATTTGATTCTGTCAAAAAACAAAATGATGTGCAGTATAAAATAGAGGAAGAGATGTTTCAAGAACATAGGGAGATTAAATTTAGTAATGATCATCAAGTCATGGTCATATGGTCAATTGAAAAAGAAAAAAGACCAGAATGCAAGAATTTTCTAGTGTAGAACATACTGGTGCTCTTATAATATATAGGGTTGATGAAGTGGGTAGTCAAAAAGTTACAAGAGTGGCTAAAGAAATGTTAGAGTTTGAGGATGTGGTTGCTAGAAATGAACAAAGTAGATTCTTAGAAATCAATTCCAAGTTTGAAGAAATACTTAAGGCATATGAGGAAAGAGGAAAGCAGATACAATTACTAGAAAACCAAATATCCCAAATGGACAAACAACTTGGAAAGAGGAAAGTAGGAGAATATAGTAGACCAAGGATTGTATACTCTCCTCATCCCCCAATTGAGCCATTCAAATCCACACCAATTATTGAGTTACTGGATACCCCACAGAGGCCTAAGTTCTATACTGCTAAAGATTTTAAAGAAGAAAATACCAAGTTATATGAATTATAAGTCGAATTGAATAACTAGTATGAAAAGAAGCTTAGGCAAACAATTTTGTACTTGGTGGATAAAATTGAGTGGCCAACATTTTATGACCAATTGGCAAGAATCTTAGAAATATGAGATGAAATAAAGAGGGATGAAGACAACTTGAAGCCCATTGTGCAAAAATGGAGTGAAAGAAATGATGATATTACTGTTATGTGTATTTCTATCATCCAATTACCTTGGCATCAAATATAGAACATTTTTAATATACTTAGTGATTTCAAGGACTTTGATGAGAAATGGATTTTTGTTCATAAGAGAATAACAATTTGTCTCTCCAAGTATGTAATAGAGAAGTTTGACCTTTTTTCCAATGCCCTTAAAAGGGTTGACAGAATAAAATAAAGAGAAGAATGGGGAAAGGAATTCGATGAACTATTATTTCATAGAATGAATAATGTTATAAATGAAAAGGGGCATATATTATGGGAAATGACCAATAGAGAACTAGTCAAAGTGCAATTATTTTACAAAGTTATCATAAAAGATTTTGTTGATATAGAAAAATTTGGAAATTTTGTAATAAAAGTGCAATATGGAATCCTAAGTTTTGATTGGCATGATGACAGTATTCTTAATGAGTGGAAAGAAGGATTGGCGTCTTTAGAACATGTGGCAAAAGATGATGGGGTAGATGAGGACACAAAAGTAACTATTACCTTAATAGCTCATGATGAAGACAATGAAAACCCCCAAGTTGAGGTTAACTTGCAAGTATTAGAACAAGACACATCATTAGCAAGCTTGATAGCCACATACTCCAAGGAGTCAAAATAACCAAAAAATAAATTGTGGAATTCATAGTTTTGGAAGTGTAATAGAAAAGTACCCCACCTAAAGAATGTTTTGATGTCAAGTTTTTCTGTTACGCACAATTTTATCTTTTTGTGATAGCTTCAAAATGTAAATATCTTTTGTCAAAAGGACAACTGTCAGTTCTCAATGCTTGAAGCTTGTTGCAACTCACACTATATAAATGAGATTCCAGGGCTAGAGAAAGGGTCTAAATAGTTGTATCATTTTTAGCTTCTGTTAGGTTTTCTTTTAAGTCTGTTCAGTCCAATCTTTTGATGAATTTATTGTGATATATTTTCTGTGTAGATTTATGAGAATACATCGATTTGACAAGAATTAGATGTTTTTATCTTGAGTCATTCTAAGTCTAGTTTAATTGTATACAATTATTTTCGAAATGAAATTAATACAGATATGAATTGTCATCACATTTTTTTGGCTAAATCTTGTCTCCATTTTCTTTACATGATTATTTTGAAGTTGTATAAGAAAAGCTCGTCGGGTTGAATGCAATTGAATCAAATTATATATCAATTCACCATTGCTATTAGTTCAATGAATTAAATAAATTCTTTAGTGGTATTGATAGGGTCTCCATGGTAATATGAAGGATGTTTGCAAATATGACTTTCAGTAAGAATTGTTGATAATGTTAATTGTAAAGAAATCAATTAGATGTAGCAATTGAATGGACTCTGAATCCCAATGGATGAGGCACTAATCTATTAATTCCAATTTGTATGAGAATAAATCATAGACAAGAATTAAACTCAAAATCAAAATCAATTTTTACTTCAATTTTTGAAAAATATCAATGCTGGTCAGCACTTGTTTGCATCTAATTTATGAGTGTTGATTAGCTACTATTGCCTAGAGGTATTTGTAAACCTAAGAAGAATTCTGACCAAATCTACTATAAGGGATGTGTATTGTGTGAATTTTCATGGAATAAGTAAAGAGTGTATGTAGTATCAGATTGAATATCTTCCATCCCTCAAGTATACCAACCTTGGTTCTACAGAGCCTTAAGAACATAAAATCTATCTTGATTTTGTTAAAGTTGGGTCTAAATACGAAGCACATCTAATTGTTTATGGGAATTAGCTTATCCTTAGATTATTTTGATCTTTGTTATCTTGGTATTAAGTAGTTTATTGCTTAATAGTTGAAAAAAACCAACACCTTTAACAAGGTTGCCCTTTAAGGGGATCACTTCAAAAGAGTGAAAAAGTGGTAGCATGTTACTAGTGGTTTTTCCCAAATTGAGTTTCCACATAAATCATTGTGTTATGTGTGTTGCTAAATCTGTTATGTTTCATGCTTTACATTTTTGCAAATTGATTTGATAGTAAGCTAAAAGTTTTAAGTTATTCCATAATCTATGGATGCATGCATAATGGTAAATATTTTATGGGTTCACTAAGTTGTGAAAAGTTTTATTTGTACATCTAGACCTTGGATAATTGATTCACTCCCCCTCTTAGTTATTCTAAAGAATTCTAATAATTACCATCAAAGGCTAGTTTCTTAAAAGGACTAGTTTGAAGGTACTGGAAGCACAAAGATCAAGATGTTGAAAAGAGATGTGCCCAAGCTCAACAAAGATAACTTTCCTGCATGGCAAAGTTTGATGAAGCTACACCTTGGAGGAAATGGACATCATGTGCAAACTATAATTGAAGTAGAACATGATGATCTCATAGGTGCTCCAACTATTGAAGATATGAAGAAAAATAAATAACACAATCTGGCAATGTTGGAGATTGCCTCTACCCTAAGTTATGTCAAATTTGTTGATATCAAAAGATTTAACACTACAAAGAAGATGTGGGATGCCCTAACTACCATCTATGGAGGAGAGAAAAATGTTCAAAGAGCCAAATCTGAGAGTCTCAGAGGTAAATTTGATGACATGAGAATGGAAGAAGGTGAAAACATTGCTCATTATGTTGCTAGGATAAAAGAAGTTGTTAGTGCAATAAAAGGTGCTACTGGTCAGATAGATGATGATATTGTGTTAAGTAAAGTCTTTAGGACATTGCTCCCTATTTATGCTATTAGAGTTTCTACAATTTAAGAATTGAGATGTATTGCTAGAAATGATCTAACCCTTGAAGGTATGGTAGTTAGACTCTTTGCTTTTGAGCTATCTAACTTTGATAATAACAAACCTAAGGCTCTTGAATCCACTTTGAAAGCTAAACTACTGTTGAAGGATTTGGAAGAGCCCATTAAGTAGAAGAAGAGGAGAAAGCTAAAATGTGTGTCTAGTGATAGTGATACTAATGAGGAAGATGTTGATAATCTTGAAGCATTTCTAGCAAGAAGATTCCATAGAGGAAAAGGCAAGTTTAAAAGTAATTTACCTATCACTTGTTTTAACTATGATGAAGTTGGTCATATTGTTGCTAGATATCCATAGAAGAAGAACCATAAAGGTGGTGAAAAATACAAGAGGAGAAGAGATGATAACAACAAGGACTACAGAGACAAAGGAAAGAAGTCATACTACGTTGGTGCAGAGAATACTATGGATGAATCTGATGATCATGATGATGAAGTGGTGTATGTTGCAATGAAGGATAATCTGATAAAGATGAGGCAACTGCACTTGTGACATGTGTGAACAAGAATGATAGATGGATCATTGATAGTGGGTTCTCACATCACATGACTAGTGACAAAAGTAATTTCATTACCCTAAATTGTTATGAAGGAAATAGTGTAAGATTTTGTAATGATGCACCATGTTTAATAAAAGGGAAAGGTTCCATCAAACTCATAGATAAAATTTCATGTGACAATGCTTACTATGTTGAAGGACTGAACTATAAACCTTTTGAGTGTGTCACAACTAAATAACTCAAGATGTAGGGTTGAATTTGTGAATAAGATTGCTAAGATATTTGATACTAATGGTAAAATGATTGGAAAGGGCAATCAAACTAGAGCAAATCTATTCTACCTTGATATAGAGGATGCTACCTATCTAGTTGTTAAATTTGATGATGTATGGATATTGGACAAGATATTATGTCATGTTGACTTTGATAACTTGGTTAGTATCAGTAACATGAAGAAAGTTAGAGGTTTGCCTAAATTTAAGAAACCTAACAATACAATGTGCAAACAATGTTAGCTACACAAAATAACAAAGTCAAGTTTTAAGAGTAAAACTTATACCTCTAAGGAAATACTTGAGATTGTTCATACTAACTTGTGTGGAGAAATAGATGTGCAAAGCTACAAAGGAAATAAGTACATTATGTTGTTTATTGATGATTATTCTAGAATGATGACAGTCTGATGCTTTCCAAATGTTTAAGCAGTATTTAACAAGAGTTGAGAAAGAAACAAGTAAGAGTCTAAAGTGCTTGAGATTATATAGAGGAGGAGAATTCACATCACATGAGTTTGAGATGTTCTATAATAGAGTATAATAGAAAGGCTTGATCTGATACAAACTTACAGCTATACTTGTAGATTTTAGATCTCAGTGTCAGTCCTCCATTCTACTTGGCTTATACTCATTGCAACTTTGATAACTTGTTCACCCTTCAAGAATTCATCTCCTTAAGCCTTCTTTCTTAATATAGCATTGCAGACTCTTCTCTTAGGTCACTTGATGAAGCAAAACCCTTTTATCTCCTTCTCCCTTAGGTTCTCACATTTGACCAACATTGCTTCATGACTAGTCATTCCATTTATAGGAAATTAAGATATTTTTCTACTCATTCTCCATCATCGATTTGAGGGTTAGGTAGGATACAATGTATCTACCCCATATTCCATATCTCTTCTAGAAAGTTCTCCTTTAATCCTCTTTAGATTAACCTAAAAATAGTCTACATAGGATTCTGTGCCACCAACTTGTCATCCTTATCTTCCACCTAGTTCACAAAATCCAATAAAATAATTTTGTTAGGTTAGATTCATCAAATCTATGATCTTTAAAATAATGCAACAGCTTGGCACTATCTTATTTCTATTGTGTGGCACACACTAGGTTACTCAGCATCCTCTATGAAATCACTTGGCATGAATTAAATTTTATTGGTGCTTGAAATGTACTAAAATTTACTAGGCACTAACTAACTTGCTTGACATCCACTAGAATTTTCATTTACTCAACACTAACTAGTTTTCTGCTTAGCTTGTACGGACTTTGTTGTGCACCTTCTATCCACTCGGTCAAGGTTTGTAGTCAAATTCTATATTACATGTTCTTCTATTCTTTCTTAGTGTAGCCAAAATTTGTAACCTTAATGTTGGAATATTCAAATATGGAAAGAATACTTATGAGAGAGGGGGTGAATCAGAAGTATCACACTTTATCCTATAAAAATTTTAACTAAAAGTAAATTGCATGCATGTAAATACATCAAGTAAACATGAAACTAAGACATGCATCAACAACACATAACATTGGAGTTTGGTAACCCAGAAACCCTCTAGGAATAAGAAGGTAAAACTGGGGTGGGGATAATACCCACAAAAATTACTGAAACAATATTGTTCAACCACTTCTGATGGTTTACCCTGTTAAAGGCTTTACACTATATCAATAGTGGCCTAGTTAGAGGATTTCAAACACTTAACATGAAGTGTCACCCTGTTAAAGGATTTAATCACCTATTTAAAGGATCTATGTAATAGCTGTTAAGCTAACCTATCACCATAGGATTTTCATTCTAATACAATTGCTAAAAATTATTAGGTACAATGAACCTGATAGATTACAATCCTTGATTTCTGAATGCAGGCACTTGTTTTGCTTTCTCTGATCTTCATCCTTTGTGAACTGATAACCCTTGCTCTGAAAATAGATTTCCTTGTGCACCCTCATATATCAACTCATATATTTTACAATGAAATTTTATCTTCCTTATAAAGACATTTAAGGATTTAGGGTTAGGTATAGATCTACAATTCATATTCAATCTCCAATTTTTGCTCATTGTTTTCACTTCTTCCATTGGTTGCATGCGTTCATCATTTTTTTTATTGGCTGCATGTAGATTGCATAGGAAAGATAAAAGATTTGATCTTATCATTAAATCCTTCGAGATTTACCTTATGTCAACTACAAAAATTGTTTGCATCATAGTTTGTGCAATTACAAACTCTTATGCTGATATTCTGATTTACTCAGCTCTTGAAGCATTACTAATGCTTGGCACATGTTGTTTCCTCGATAACTCGACACCTAAGAAAAATTGTCTTACTCGGCACTTGTTTCATTTCTATATTACTCAGCATCATCTATGACTCGGCACTTGAAATATCACTCGACACTTTATTCTGCTCGACACTTAAAGTCATTCGACACTTGAACTTCACTCAGCACCTGATCTTCACTTGGCATCTGAAAACTACTCAGCACCTAAAGATCACTCGGCACCTAAAGTCTTTCCTAACTCGGCTTTTGTTGTGGCTTGGCATTCATGGTGTACGCGGCTCCAATATAGAAAGTAGGTAAGTGTATTGGCACTCAAGTGTCAAAAACCATTATAAAGTTAACAATCTCCCCCTTTGACATGAGTGACAAAAACACTTAACTAACCTTATGAGTACATTCACTAATCTACTCGATATATATAGAGTTGAAAGAAAACTTGACCAAAATTTTTAACTTACAATATGTACCGCAAAAAAAATTTTGTAACTCCCCCTGAGTTGATTGTGCCATTATCTTTATATCGTGCTCCTCCTTTTATCTTTTCTCCCCCATTCCATAATGTATCTCCCCCTATTATTATCTTTGCTCTTCTCCCCCTTTTTTGACACTTATGTCAAAGAATGTTTAAGGGTTAAGACCATATTTTGCCAAAAATGTGATGTTTACCTCCATAATCATCCTGAGAGCTACATGCCAATTGTTTAAAGCAATTTCTAGTGACTTATGCTAGATGGAAATCTTTGCAGCAAGATGAATAAGTCCATCTGATGTAGAAAGATTAGGGTCTTTCTTGAGAATAGTTTTAGCATAGACTTGCTCTTTATGGAGTATTTCTAAATGTGGGGTAATGGAGGACTGGAGCTGTATCAATTTTGCCTTGATATTGACCTCTTCTACTATTAGCATATCTATTTCCTTTTGAGTGTGAAGCATCTGGGTAAAATGCTTCTCACTTTGAGCTAGATTTTTAGGTAGCTGCATGCTAAAAATATTTAAATTTCTTTCCAAGCTCATTGTCTTTTGGCTTGTCTCCTGTGTGAAGTATGAAAAGTCACACAACTTTTTGTACAATGAGAATATATTCTCAAGTACCTTTTTCACTTTGTCAATTAGCTTTGCCAATTCAACCTAGGAAAGTGCAAATTGACTTGATATTTTCTCATTTACTTTTCCCTGGAATTTTCTTTCAGACCATTCCATAAGTTTTGCATTAGTCTCTTGGTCTTCATTTGTCACTTGGTCAACAATATCTGTCAATTGCTTCGTGATATGCTTTGACTCATATGGTGATTGCAAACTAAAGGCATCCATAAAGATGTCCTTAATCTCATATAGTGTTTTCTTTTGTTTATACTCCTTTCTAAGTATCTCTTGTATTTTTCTCCTATTTAGTGCTTCCTGCACCTCATTTATTTGATCAATGGTTATTTTTTTTGAGTCATAGCCTAGTATGACTATCTCCTCATCTAATTCAGGGTCTCCATAGTGAAGTATCCTTGCAACTTTTGTAGTACTAGATGTTGGTATAGATATTTGCAATGGCTGATGTGAAGGAGTTCTCGAGGTAGGCAAATTTATCAATGTTTGTGTTGCCTCTTTCTCTTTAAGGGTTTCCACTATTTCCTCCTCCTTCTATCTTCTACCTTGATTAATTATGGTAATCTTAGGAAGTGCACCTTGTGTGTGTTCTATAAGATCAGATGTAATAGTCTGTCCTATTTGTTCTTTTCCTTTTTCTACAGCTGTACTCGGCTTCTGTATTGTAGTATCAACTATGCCTGTCAAAATAACTGTTGGAATTTGAAATTGACCACTAGTAGCTATAGAGATGATGGAAGGTGGTTCTTGTGGATTTTCCTTATCTCTAATTGTGCTTTCTACTAGTTTTTGCAATTCATCTATACTGACCAATACTGGATCTGCAAATAATATTGCTTGTTGTGTAGATTGGTCAAGGATTTTTTTGAGATCTTCTATAGTTAGTGGATTGATATTCTAACTAGAAGTATTAGGAACATCAATAATAGTTACATTTTTTGTAGGTGTGATGGATACTTGAGGAGGGCTAGAGGGTGGCAATTGTGTGTCTTGCACACTCTGATCTAGTTGCTGCTCTTGCTCAGCTATTGTCGTTACATCTTTTTTTTGTGTCTCTTCCTCCTCTCCATCTTTCTTTTCTTCTTCCTTCCTCTCTTCTTCTACCTTCTTTTCTTCTTCTTTCCTTTCTTCTTCTCCCTTCTTTTCTTCTTCTCCTTTCTCTACTACTGTCTTCTCTTCTCTCCTTTTTCTCCTGTCTTGTATTGGAATAGCAGCTTCTTCCTTGTATTCTTCTTCTAGAAAATCTTCAATCTTCTTGTACAAGTTTTTCCATGATTTCATTGTTCTTTGAACAATTTCTTCCATCCTATTTTGGAGTATGAAGAATTCCCTGTATTTAGGTGTAAACCTATTATTATTCCTTTTTCTCCTCTCTTCTATTGGAACAACAACTTCTTCCTTGTATTCTTCTTCTAGAAAATCTTCAATCTTCTTGTACAAGTTTTTCCATGATTTCATTGTTCTTTGAACAATTTCTTCCATCATGTTTTAGAGTATGAAGAATTCCCTGTATTTAGGTGTAAACCTATTATTATGCCTTTTGACTACTTTCTTTACTTGTTCCTTAGTCAAATCTAACAATACACTTGCTAGGGTTGATTCCCTCATCTCCTTCTCCATTTTCAAACAAAAATGCCATCTGTCTTCTACAATTTTAGATAGTTCTTTTGGTAATTGTCCATCTAGTTCAAGTGGAGTGTACTTGAATTATGCCATCATTCCATAGACTATTTCTTTTATCCTATTCTGTTCTTCTTTGGTAAAATTATTGAAATCAACTTTATTTAAATTTCTTAAATCACCATTTCTAATCTTTTTACATAAAATATCAACTAAAGAATGGCTTACCTTTTCAGATTGATATTCTTCATCAGTATCAGGTTGAGCCACATATCTTCTTCTTTTCCTCAGCTCTTCCTATGTTACCTTGATTGGTTTCTTCTTTATAACTTCCTCTTTGGCCTTTTGAGTGGAGGCCCTTGTTGTAGCTCATGTTGTAGGCTTTTGAGGTGATGGCATGGAAGATTTCTTTGGTTTTTGCTGAGCTGAGACTGTACTATTGCCTTTCTTTTCTTTAAATCAGCTTCAATTAGTGCTTCCTTGGCTTCTTTGTCTTTTGCACCTTCCTCCTTGTCTTCACCCAGGCCTTGAGTTAATTCCATTGGGCCTTCTTCTTGTTCATCTTCATCATCATTGTCATCTTCTTCTTCTTCTGCTTCTGCCTCAATTTCTTCACCAAATTTCTTCTTAATCTTCCTTAATAATTTGTCTTTCTTCTTTAATGTGGAAGTAGTCTTTAATTCCATGTTTATTTTTGACCTTACTACATCATAAGTGCCAAAATGTGGGGCACTTTTATCTGTTTCTTCTACCAATAATGCAGTTATTGCTGCAGATGCCTCATCAACATTAATTTCATATCCCTTAGCCATCTCACTCTTGGAATTGTTGCTTGGATGTATGTGAAGTCAATATCAACCAAGAAAAATATATCATTAACATGTTCTTCTACCAAAGAAACTGGTATTCTCACCCTTTATTTCATGGATTTCTTGAAATCTTTGAAATAGCTTGTCATTAGGGTATCAAAATTTTCTCCCATTTGTTCTATATATTCATTGATTTGGGCAATGATTGTTCTGTCATTCCTCCATGTCACTTTTCCAAAAGAGGGAAACTCATTTTGAACATAGAAGAATATACAAACTAGAATTGCTCCAAATTTACATTGAGTACCCTTTTTCCTTCTTATGGCAGCTAGATTTTCATTAATTTGTTGTAGCTGTAGTTCTACAAGATCATAAGTATGATCCTTTTTCAACAATTTGTAGCCTACATCTACTGTAATACATGGTACACTATTGAGTCTACTAGATTGGTAGAACTTATGGGCGATGACTCTAACAGCAAATTCAACTAGTGGATCCTATATGGTGTGAATTGTCATTCCTCTTTTGTTCCACTAAGCAACAGTGTTCTTTTCAATAACCTCCTTCGATTCACTTCTCAAGGTTTTGAACCAATCTAGGGTTGGGTACCCTATTACTCTATGTATGATTTCTTTGGTTAGTTTGATGGGAATATCTTCTAACCACAGATTACCACCATTAATTCTTCTTAGCACAAGTCTAACCCATTCTATCTTGAATACGGTGGGAAAGCTCAAAACTCGAGTCAAACCCTTTCTTTCAATGATTTTGAATTCATCTTTCAAGATTACATTTACACACAATTTCTCATAGGCTTGCCTTATTTCCATATCTCCTAGGGCACCTATCTTACAATTGTAGCATTTCCTAACATCTTGAACCATTACAACTTTTAGGGGTATTTGGGAGAGAGCTCCGACTGGGTCATTTTTGTATGCAACTTTTGGTATAGGACAAAAATCAGGTTGCTTGATCTCATTTGACACTAACTCAAATTCAAATGACTCTTTGTCCTCAGTTTTCTTGGAACTTGATTCCATTTATGCAAACTAGGGTTTCCTTTTTACGAAATATAAAACTGCGTAGCTCGGCACAAATGAAAAATACCTCAAGATCGATGAAAACATGTTAGAAGATGTTGCAATCTGCTTGAAATGCTAGATTCTTTTCTATGAAGTTGCTCTTCTCTTTTTCTCTTCTTTGCTTCTTGATCGCGATAAGTAAAACTGATTAAAATCGCGATAATACACCCTATTTTTATTGCATTAAATGCTCAACTACCAACTCAGCTTCTGAAAAAGTTTTGACCTAACTCAACATCAGTTATCAACTCGATCGCTGTTAGGAGCTTGACATGTATTGGAGTTTAACTCGGCATCCAAAGATAGCTTGGCAACATCATTTACATTTTGTCTTGACTTTTTTGTCTCATGAAGATTTATACTTTGCAAAGCTTTTTTGTCTTGGGACTGATGTGTGATATAGCTTTGTATATTAGTCCCATATACTTCTCATGCTTAGTTTGATGAAGTGTGATCACTTGACCCATTGGGTGAAGTGATCCCTCCACTTGATGTGTTGCACTCATCTTTCTTTTTCCAAGTTTTATTCATTTTCCCTCTTATCTTTTCGATATCAATCTTTTCTTTTCCCTTATTTTCATCTTGGGCACCTTTGACCTTGTAGGACAGTTTTTGTTGGTATGACCAATTTTTAGATAACTGAAACATGTGGTTTGGTTCAACCATTTCTTGTAGTTCCCTTTGAAATGTGTTCTTATGCAGTTCTGGGGTATATGTCCATATTCTTAACAATAGTGAGAGCTATACTTGGTGTTGTAATCCCAATGATAACGACTTTCATTCCCTTTAAATTTTGCTGGTTGATTTGATGTCCATATAGGCTTTGATCTGCATTCAAATGCTCTATGTCCATACTTTTTGCAATTATAACAATGTCCATCAAATCTCTGAGTTCTTGTGATATTGGATCTGCAATCTTGTGTCATATGTCCTTGCATGTTGCACTTGTGATAGAAACTCTTACTCTTGGGTGTTTTTGATTGATTGAATCTTCTACTCCTACACACATTAGCTGTATGCCCCTTCTTATTACAGTAATGACAAGTGGGTTTTGAATCCTTACCTTTGTCACTTCTTTTTTCAACACTCTTTGATGATTCCCCAACTTTAGTGCTGTTGTATCCTAGTCCTGATGTATCATGGATGGATCTTGAGAATTTCATCAATTGTTCAAAATACTTGATGGCTTCACTTGACTTGTTGAGATTCTCTGCTACCTATTTTTCTCTATTCAATTCATTCTGCATTTGTTCATTTTGCATCTTCAAAGTAGAGATCTCAATATCTTTCACATTGAGTTCGGGTAAAAGCACAAACCTGTGTCACCTTTTATAAAGAAACATGATATCAGAATATGACAGTTCAACATTAGTGACAAAAAAAATGGTATTTGTGTTTAAAATATGAAGATGATGTAAACTGATGAAATGTGTAGAATTGGATGAATTTTATGCCTATAATTTTTATAATTTTTTTGAGTAGGAATTTATTCATTTTATTTTATTTTGAAGTTCCCTTTTTAACTGTAAAAAATATAGGGTGTAGTTCTTGTCAAACAAGTATATGCAAATCATCTTTTTTTGTTCTAATTTGAAAATATCTTATAGATGACATGTATAGCTAGTGCACAAAAAAAGAAATAATTATTTTTTATGTATATTTTCTTTGTTATAAGTACTCAAGTTCGACCTTATAAGAATCCAACAGCTTTTTCCTCCTATCAAAACTTTCCTATCAAATCTATAGCTTCTTGAAAAAAAATTACATATTCATAAAGAGGATTCTCTCCTCTAGAGATAAATATAATTTTTTAATTTTTTTGATATGATTTACTATTTTTTTTCCTTTTTTGAGGGAGCATCTTTTGAAATGTTGAAATATCGACTTATAATACTTTGAGATTATAACATATTATAACTAATCAAAACACTCAAAAATTTATATAATGATGATATTGAATCTGAGATCTATAAAAGGGTATTTTTAGTTTTTGAAAAAAATTGAGTTTTGATAGAGAAATGAGATTTGACCAAAATAGGTTTTGGTATCACAAACGGTGACATAGATCTATGCTTTTACCCGTTCATGATGAAGGTTCATCATTTGGGCAAGTGTATCCATCTGTATGTTTGAGATCCTTGTCAATTTAGTACATTTTTCTTCAAGTCTGTTTGCAAGATTTCTTTTGTCACTTTCCATCATGACTTTATCCTCAACTGCTCTTTTCTTTTGTTCAGTAATTTCACATATCATTATGGCCTGTGATTCATGTTCCATCTTGAGAGATCTTATCTCCTCTGCTTGAACTTTTCTTTTCTCCATCAGTTCTGCTATTGCTGCATCAAATTCTTTAGTGTCTCCATAGGCAAACACTTGTGTGGTATCAACCTCCTTGTAGTGTATATCATTTTTAGCTATGGCTATCTCCTTTCTTCTCTTTAAAGATTTTCTTAATTCCAGTCTTGCTTCCTCTACCTTTTGTAGAGCGAGATGCACATCAATCACCTAGTTTTTTATGATCTTTCCAAGTTTGAAAACTTCCATCTTTAGATCTTTTCTCTTCAAGTTGTCAAACTTTTCCTTATGAGAACCTGGAAGCTCTGATACCAATTGTTGGAATATTCAAATATGGAAAGAATACTTATGAGAAGTGGGGGGGGGGGGGGGGGGGGGTGAATCAGAAGTATAACACTTTATCCTATAAAACTTCTAACTAAAAGTAAATTGCATGCATGTAAATACATTAAGTAAACATGAAACTAAGACATGCATCAACAACACATAACACTAGAATTTGGTAACCCAAAAACCCTCTAGGAATAAGAAGGTAAAATTGGGGTGGGGATGATACCCACAAAAATTACTACAGCAATATTGTTCAACCACTTCTGATGGTTTGCCCTATTAAAGGCTTTACACTGTATCAATAGTGACCTAGTTAGAGGATTTCAAACACTTAACATGAAGTGTCACCCTATTAAAAGATTTAATTACCTATTTAAAGGATCTATGTAATAGTTGTTAAGCTAACCTATCACCATATGATTTTCATTCTAATACAATTTCTAGAAAGTATTAGGTACAATAAACTTGATAGATTACAATCCTTGATTGCTGAATGCAGACACTTGTTCTACTTTCTTTGATCTTGATCCTTTGTGATCTGATAACCCTTGCTCTGAAAATATATTTCCTTGTGCACCCTTGTATATCCACTCATATATTTTACAATGAAATTTCTTTTTCCTTATAAAGACATTTAAGGATTTAGGGTTAGGTATAGATCTACGATCCATATTCAATCTCTATTTTCTACTTATTGTTTGGACTTTTTCCATTGGTTGCATGCCTTCATCATTTTTCTTATTGGCTGCATGTAGATTGCATAGGAAAGATAAAATATTTGATCTTATCATTAAATCCTTCGAAATTTACCTTATGTTAGCTACAAAAATTGTTTGCATCATAGTTTGTGCAATTACAAACTCTTATGCTGATATTCTGAGTTACTCGGCTCCTGAAGCATTACTAATGCTTGGCACATGTTGTTTCCTTGATAACTCAACACCTAAACAAAATTGTCTTACTCAAAGCATGTTTCATTTTTGTATTGCTCGACATCATCTATGACTCGACACTTTATTCTTCTTGGCACTTAAAGTCATTCGACACTTGAACTTCACTTGGCATCTGAAAACTACTCAGCACCTAAAGTCTTTCCTAACTCAGCTTTTGTTGTGGCTCGGCATTCATGGTGTACTCGGCTCCAATATAGAAAGTAGGTAAGTGTATTGGCACTCAAGTGTCAAAAACCATTATGAAGTTAACACTTAAGTAGATAATTAATGCATCATGTTACCATTATCTTAACTAATCCTTGTACTTCATTACATAAACATTACTCAACCTTTCCTCTAGGTGTTGTTCTTACCTCTTATTGATCAAATCCTCTTCATCAATCAACTAAGAGATAGTACTTGAATCATATAACCAATTTTCTTACCAAAAAATAATGAGTTTAATAGGTTTGACATTAGTGACAAAATAATGATTGAAAAATATAACAATCTTTCTCATAAAAATATTTCTCATGTACTGATCTTTTCAATCAGATTTCAACAAAAATTGTGGAAAGTGTAAATGTGAACTTTGATGAATATATAGAAGCACATGAGGTTGAACTAGTAAAGGAATTAGAATAATACAAATCATTTGTATACTTTTATGAAGGTATGCCTATTGAAGAAGATGCTTCAAATTAAGCTATAAATAAAGAGCAAATTTCAGTGATTGCTAAGTCACATCATGTGAATGTTCAGTTACATTCAGGAACTGATCTACATTTAGATATTGAGTTACAAAATGAAGTGAATGCACATTTTGAGTCTGAAGTTAGTGTACATGAAAGAAGTATTGAGACACCTAATAGAGTTACACATACTGATTCAGAAGCTAAAAGACAAAATGAAAAAACAAGAGCAAAGTCAAGATTGGCAAAATATGTCAAAAGACATAATCTCGTTGAACAAATCATTGGAGATAAAGATGCTAGGCCAATGACAAGAAACAAATTAAGAAGTGATACATGTTTGTTGAGCATGAAGGAGCCCAAATCAGTAAGAGATGCATTGGAAGATGATAAGCGGAATAAAGCCATGGAAGAAGAGATTGAAAAAATTTAGAAGAACAAAACATGGAGTCTAGTTCCTAGACTAGAAAACAAAAATGTGATTGGCACCAAGTGGGTATTTAAAAACAAGCTAGATGAAAATGGTCAAGTTACAAGGAACAAAGACAGATTATTTTGCAAGGGATATGCACAAGAAGAAGAAATTGACTAGGGTGAAACATTTGCCCCTATTGTAAGAATGGAAGGAGTGAGAACTCTACTCACTTATTCTACATACAAAGGTTTTAAGGTTTATCAAATGGATGATTAGTCTGCATTTTTTGAATGGCATATTGGAGTAACAAGTTTACATAGAATAGCTAGAAGGATTTATTGATGTTAACAATAAGAACATGGTATGTAGACTTCACAAAGCTTTATATGGTTTAAAGAAAGCACCAAGAGCATGGTATGAGAGACTTCATAGCTATCTTATGAACATTGGATTTGAAAGGATTGATGATAATTGAAATCTATACATGAAGATAGATAAAGGAAAAGGTATTTAGATATCCAAATTTTTTGTTGATATATCATATTTGTAGGTCAAGATGCTTTATGTAAGGATTTTGAAAACCGAACAAAGCAAGAATTTGAAATATCTATGTTTGGAGAGATCAAATTTTTTGTGAGTTTACAAGTATAGCAGATGAAATATGGTATATACATCACTCCATCAAAATATTTGAAAGAGATATTGAAGACTTTTGGATTGGAGGATTCCAAACCAGCAAGTACACCTATGGTGACAACACACAAGTTGTCAAAGAATGATGATTCTACTAAGGTGAATCAAACATTAGATAGGTCTATGATTGGGAAATTGCAATATGTTTTACATAGTAGACCTGACATTGCATTATCTATAGGGATAGTTGTAAGATTCTTTGCTAATCCTAGGGAGAATCACTTAATGGCTATGAAGAGAATAATAAGATATTTGAAAGGAATATTAGGTTTTAGTCTATACTACAAGAAGGATGAAAAATTTGAATTGGGAGCCTACAATAATGATGACTCAATTGGAAACATTGATGATAGAAAGAGCACTAGTGGTGGAGCATTTTTCTTAGGTAAAAGGCTAGTTACATGGACTAGTAAGAAATAAAACTACACATCACAATCTACTGCTAAAGTTGAATATGTTGTTACTACTATAAATTGTACAAACATTGTATGGATCAAATGGCTACTCAAAGGAATGAAGGAAGAGATCATAAAATTTGTAATGCTTTACTATGATAATATAAGTCCTATAAACATATCAAAGAATCTAGTGATGCACACAAAGACTAAGCACATTGCAATCAAGTACTGTTATGTGAGAGAGTTAGTCCAAGATAAAGAAGTGAACATGGAATATGTTAACACAAAGGATAAAATTGCTGATATGTTCACAAAAGCATTACCTAAGGATGCTCATGCGTATGTAAGAGGTAAATTAGGGGTAATACCCTTATCTAAGGCTATCTAAGTAACAAAGGGAGTGCCTTGCATCAAATTAGATTATTGACACATCTTAAAAATTGATGTAGATGATCCTACTTTAGGATCTACCTAAAGTAAACAATGTGCTAAAATTTCCAAATCAATCACTAGTAAGGTGACAGAGGGAGCAATCGGAGAAGCTAAAGAAATTGAACAAGTTCATATCTACATGTTTTAAAGAAGACAAAGTTTTTTGGTATATGTCTTTGGCATGGTTTTCAAATAGGGAGAAATCTATATCTACCTATGTACTAAACTAGTCAACAAGGATCAAGAAATATTGTTACAAGAAAGAGGGAGAACTTACAAGAAAGAAGGAGAAATCCAGATCTACCTAGTAATAGGGAGATACTTGAAGGAACTCAAAGGGAGTTATAAGAAAGAGTTTTTGTAACCTAATTAGAAGATGGAAGTTGTTGATAAAGGGAGTAATGGTGATATAAATTTTTTTTTGGTATTTTCTTACTATTTTAACCTAGTTAAAATGATTGAACAAGATGTTCATCATTTGATTGTTTTTGGGTTGATAAATTTGATTCACCATCAATGCCAAAGAGGGAGATTGTTGAAATCTAATTGAAAATATCATTGTATGAGAAACTTTGTTATGAGGGAGATTCTTATATGTTTCAATCATTATTTTATCACTAATGTCAAACCTAATAAACTTATTGTTTGTTGGTAAGACAATTGCTTATAAGATTCAAGTATTATCACATAGTTGATTGATGAAGAGGATTTGATCAATAAGAAGTAACAAAAAAACCTAGAGGAAAGGTTGAGTTATGCTTATGTAATGAATTAAAAGGATTAGTTAAGATAGTGGTAACATGATGCATTGATTATCTATTTAAGGTTACAAATGTTGGCTACACTAAGAAAGAATAGAAGAACATGTAATACATAATTAGTTGGAATTAGTTAGAAGAACATGTAGAACATGTTGTCTACTAAGCTTGACCAAGTGGATAGTAGGTGCCAAGAAAAGTTAGTGCAAGCCAAGTAGAAAATTAGTTGCAGCCAAGTAAATGCAAATTTTAGTGGATGTCGAGCATGTTAGTTAGTGTTGAGTAAAGTTTAGTTGATATCAAGCACTAGTTTACTTTACTTGATGTCGAGTGATTTCATAGAGGATGCTGAGTAATCTAGTGTGTGTCGAGCATCAAAAATAAGATAGGGCCAAGATGTTGCAATATTTTAAAGATCATAGATTCGATGAATTTGAGCTGACAAATTTGTTTTCTTTTATTTTGTGAATCAGGGGGAAGATAAGGATGATGAGTTGGTGGTACAGAATTCCATGTAAAACAATTTTAGGCAAATCTAAAGAGGATCAAAGGAGAACTTTCTAGAAGAGATATGGAATGTGGGGTAGATACATTTTATCTTACCTAACACCAAAATGGATGATGTAGAATGAGTAGAAAAAGATCTTAATTTCCTATAAAAGGAATGTCTGGTCATGAAGCAAAGGTTGTCAAATGCAAGAACCTAAGGGAAAAGGAGACATAAGGGTTTTGCTTCAATGGCATGTTAAGGAAGAAGGCTTAAGGAGATGAATGCTTGAAGGGTGAACAAGCTATTAGAGCTATAATGAGTATAAGCTAAGTAGAATGGAGGACTAACACTGAGATCTAAAATTTGCAAGTATAGTTGTAAGTTTGTATCAGATCAAGACTTACTATTACTCTCTAGCAATTGCAATTAGTTTAGGTAAATCCTTTGGATTAAGGTTGACCTAATAATCATTTGTAAATCCTTTATTCAAGTTTCATTTAAAGTGAATGGCCTAAAGTCCTCTAACAAGGCTCACTTTTAATAGGGTAATTGAAATCCTTTAACTAGGTCACATTTAACAGTGTGTATTGTAACCTTTAACAGGGTTGGCCTTTCATAGGGCATCACTTTAGAAGAGTGAAAAAGTGGTAGCATGTTACTAGTTGTTTTTCTGAAATTTGATTTCCGCATAAATCATTGTGTTATGTGTGTTGCTAAATATGTTATGTTTCATGCTTTATATTTCTACAAATTGATTTGATAGTAAGCTACAAGTTTTAAGTTATTGCATAATCTTATGGATGCATGCATAATGGTAAATGTTTTATGGGTTCACTAATCTATGAAAACATTTTATTTTTACATTTGGACCTTGGATAATTGATTCACCCCCCCTCTCAATTATTCTAAATAATTCTAACACTTAACATCATATAACACCTTCTTTTGCCTGTGCTCTCTTCATAACTTTTCTTGCCTTTTCTTTTTCACCAAAATTTCTTGTAACAAAATTGTCTACTCTAATCTAAGATTTTCCAAATCTAATTGTGGCATCTCAGTTATTCCATCTAGACTAACTTTAATATCTGGTGAGGTGTCTTTTATTGCTTTTCCTCTACTCAGTGAAGGAATACTATTGATCAACACTTATTTGGAAGTTGTTGAGGGAGTTTCACCACTCATTCATGCTGGTGCATGATGCTCGAGAAAAGTTATGGTTGCACTTAGTTCAACTCTACTCATCTCTTTATTTTCCTCAATGTGAGGTGCACAAATAGTTTGACTATCTACACTTGTGTCCTTTGTCTCTATTTTCCTATGAGCCTTGATTTCTCTACCTCTAAGTTATCAAGGGTATCAGCATATATTGGTGACATTCATCCTTTTAGACTCAACACCCCTGATATTTCTTCATTATTCTGATAATCTTCAATGGTCATAGTCTTAGTTCCTTTCTTTGTGTCTACTCTCTTGGTGCATAACTCCAAAAAAAATCCATAGAAATTCATCTTGTTGTACTATAGCCTCCAATTTATTTTTTAAAATTAAAAAATTCTATAATTAGGAACAAATTTGTTCCTATACTTTTCCAAAAAAAATTCATATTGATCTTGGGATAAATCAGGCATAACTATGACTAAAGAGTTAGTCCTTACCTTTTTCTCTTCTTCTTCTACCTACTACCATCTTCTTTCTAGTATATCATATAAATCCTTGGGTATTTTCTTCTCAATTTCACTTGGATCTAGCTTATGATTTGTAGTCATATCGACCATAGCCTCCTCTATTTTGGTTCTATCACTATTATACAACATATCATATTTTTACAAATCTAATGTTGGATAATCCTGAAGATCTTCTAAGATCTTTACATACCTCATTAGTAGACTTTGTCTGCACTTTGGGTGGTCCTTTGACCAATATTATTCTCTTTGGTTTAGATGCACTAGGCCTAGTAGTCCTTACTACTCTTTATTTTTTAATCTTCTCAGCACTAGCAGTTGCCCTACTTCTTGTCTTAGTTAGTGGTAGAGGAGAGAGGGGTGTAGCAACTAGATTATTTTTAGTTCTTATAGTCTTCTTACTATGTGGAGTGAAAACAACTAGGGCTTTACCCATGTATCCTTCTTATTTTTCCTCTTCCTCATCACCATTGTCTTTTTCATCATCCTCTCTAAGTGCTTGTGTAGTCTGCAAAGGTTCCTTTCCCTTGCCTATGGTGCCTACTTTTTCTTCTAGGTCTTCAATGATTATTTTCCTTTTCTTCTCCCTAGAAGCTATCTTAATATTCACAGTTATTTGTGTCTTAGCTTCATCATGTTTTCCAAAGCATTCAACCTTAGTGTTTAATTCTTCTTTCAATAGTACAACAATGTTTGCATTCACTAAATCACTATTAGTTTCATAATCGATACCCTTGTAACCATGCCTTCCTCGGCTTCACTAACTATACAAATTTATTATCTATCTCTACAAGAAAATATATGTCAGTGTAATACCTTAACCAATTCTTCACATAAATCATCATCCTCATATTCATTCTTTACTTGAATTCCTCAAAGTAAGTATCCATGGCATTCTCAAAATTTACTCCTAATTGAGTAATGTATTCATTTATTTGTCTAGTCACTAGTTTGTTATGTTCCAAAAAAAAATCATCAATACTAGGAAAATATTTCTACATATAAAAGAAAATACACTAAATGAGGGATCCAAATGTACACATTGATTTCTTTACATTTCTGATAGATGAAACATTATCTACTAATTGTAGTCTTTGATGCTCGATAAGATCATATTCATGATCTTTCATCACTATCTTCCATGCTTTATCCATTTCCATACATGACACATTGTTTAGTTTGCTTGACTAGTAAAATTTGTGAGCTATAATCCTTATAGAAAATTTGATTAGTGGCTCAAAATGTTTGTAATGGACAAACCTTGTTTATTCCACTTAGTACCTATGTTAGCCTCAATTTCATCTTGACTCAAGCATCACATAGTTTTCTTTTTATCTAGGGTTGGATAGCCTGTAACTTTGTGAATCATTTTCTTCATGATCTCCATAGGTCTATTCTATAACCAAAACTTCATATCTACATGGACTCTTCTCAAAATAATTTTAATCAATTCAATCTTGAAATTCCTTGGTAATTCTAGGGCACAAGTTAACCCTTTTCTTTCAACATTTTAATTCATCCTTCAAGATTCCTTCATTACATAACTTCTCATATGCTTCTCTTATCTCATAATCTCCCACTTCTCTAATCTTACACATATAACAAATCTTTACATCATGGATCATAATAACTTTGGGCAGTATCAAGGATAATGCACCTATTGAATCTCCTTTCATTGCAATTTCTAGAATAGCATGAAACTTTGGTGGAGGACAAGCATCACTCTTCACCAATTGGATTTTACTAACCTCTTGGCTCATTTTTGTGGTTGATAAAGCTTATTTTTTCTTTGTTGGTGTTTGAAATTTTTTCTTTCTCCTCTATATTACTTGGCATAGTTCATACCTTTACTTATTCAAGATTCTCATCCAAATTTCTCTTGGAATCTTTTCCTAGTTACTCAAATTGCCAAATTTATCTATACTCTTGAAATCTATATGCAAGGTGTGAGATAATGTCTCCAAAATTTTATATATACTTTCTTTTGGTCAATTTAGGATCTCTATTAATATTTTGTACTCAGGTAGGTGGAAGCTAGCTATCTCAGTCAACTTTTGTGCCTTTGAATTATGTCTTTACTTTTCAGATTGGTCTCTTCCACATCACTCAGCCTTTATACCAGTTTGCTTCTAAATTTCTCAGCCCATGTTGGAATGCTCAGTCAATATAGACATTTTTTTTATTGATTTTCAACATCCTTTCACAAATCTATTCGTATAAATCTTCATCTATACAAATATGAATTTTGGTATATTTCATGTAAGGAACTTGTTAGTGTTTGAAAATGTTGTAGGTTTCCAATTACTCTGATGAGAAAAAAACACATCTAGGGGTATCTAACTCCCATTTTTGACATATCTTTTTAGACAGTAGGCCAACTATAAGGCTTGACCCTTCTTCTACTTCAAGCTCTGTAAAACCTAGGTGGGTGGACCTTAAATTCAATCAATATGGTACTAGTGCAAAAACATATTCATGAATCTAACAAAATAGATAAGAAACCCTTATATCTCCTAATGACTTATGAAATGACACAAATCTACAATAGCTAGATGCAAAACCATGGAGTCCATAAGCTGAGTGAGGGCATCACATTTAGATTCTTCAACATGAAAAGGAAAATTGTTTGATTAATGATGTTGAATTCAACAAACCCTTAGATATGCAGTAGTAAGACCTAATGATCTTGTAATTGACCAATGCCTAATCCATTGAGCATATCCATGAATCAAATGCATACATATGGATACCAGATACTTATTTATATATTCATATATATGATCTATCTATTCACCTTATAAATAGACATCCATGTTCAATCTAGATCTCATTCTTACATGATATCCCCATCACTAAACTTGCAACCTTGTTAATTTCCCTCAAGCATTTACATAACCCCTTGGGTTATAAGCAATAATGAAATAACATACAGCCTTAAAGGACTACAACTACAACCTAAGCTCTTTTCTCAAAGATTATAAAACATTGAATATCATTGATAAAGGAGACAAGATTCAAGATGAAACTCAACTCGCTATTCTTTGTATTAATTTTCTTGAAAAAATACATTCATATGCATGAAATGAAAACACAGAAAAGCCTAACAGATCTAAACTATCTATATTATCCTTCTTAATGATGTTCATACAAGAGAATTATGCTGAAGAATGGTGTCTAAGTATTGAGAATACTTCAAGACTGGAACCAAAACCTGGTATCACAGTAATGAGCAAATTTTCTCCAAAAAACTAGAACCTCTACAATGAGAAAGAATGAGAATGATATAGAGGAAGGGATTACTAGATCTGTTATGCATCTGACATGTGTCCACTTGAAATTCCCTCTTTTTACCTTGAAAAGACTCTCTCTAATCACTCTCTTCCATAGGTGAATCAAATCCTTAACCATTTTGGCTCTCAAAAGCATAAAGTATCTTAGACACTTGATGGAATAATAACCACTTTTGATACAAGATTTTAAATTAAGGTTAACCCAAAAATCAGTTAAAAGGCCTTCAAAATGTAATACAATCTTCTCAAAGTTTTTTTTCCATATTCTAGCTTCAAGTAGTCTTCATAACTACCCTCTAACCAATTTTGATTCTCCTTGATGAATTTTGCCCACTGTGATGAGAATGCCCTAGGAATCACAAATTGCCTTATATCATGAATCAGTGAACACTTGTGAAAAACTAACCTCAAAAATGGAAAATTTAGATCGTTCCAATTTTGGTGGTATATTGGAGCACCTATTTTGGATAAAAACTACTCTAGTTATGGCCATTTGAAAATCAGGTCTTTGTTCATAGCTTCCATAGCATTATTTTGCAAAAATTTAAACTTTTCCAAAGTTTTAACTATAACAAAATTTTAGAATTTATTTAAATGACTTGCATGTACTAGTCAAGCATGGTTTGAACAAGCAGCACCACATGTCACCACATTATTGGTCATTCTCGTCAGCACATTAGCATGCCACCTAGATGCCACGTCATACTCACTATGTCACTATAGTAACCATTGTGCATCTTTCCCTTAGCAACATAGCAAGAACCACATGATCTGCCACATGTCATGATCTTGTGCATCATCACTTGAACTTGCCACATCATCACATGCATTAGTTTGTGCCATGTGGCATCTTATGGTTGGTCTAGAGCTCCACATCATTTTTTAGTCACTTTATACCCATAGCTGGCTACCACTTCTCATATTTTGGTTCGTTAACTGCATTTAGAAGCATGACCCACATTGCACTTTACCTTTGATTTTACCTTGGCTAGATTTTAGAGGTTTTCTGGTGATTTGCTATGTCACTACGAGAAAACCTTGGACTTTTTACCTAGCAACATGGTGAGTTGCCAGATTTTGGACTTTTAGGCAATGACATTAGTGATCTTACTTGTTCATAGGTTCAAAATTTAACCTTACCTCCACATTGGTCAGATAAGTGGGGCCCTTGCACTAGCCATAGCCTTTCCAAAAGGCTCTTCTCTTAAAACACTCCGCATTGAGTGTGGAATAGTATTTAAAGTACTAAAGTCTTTATTGCCCACTCAATGTGAGATAAAGTGTCTTCATTGTATGTGGCTTTGATGGCTTACTACCATGAGCTGCCTTTAGCATGGGAGATCCTTTTAAAGGTCTTCCAATCTGCCACCTTCTAAACACATGGTCTCCCCTTTTAATAAGGCATGGGTTTCCCTTTACTTCATGCCACATGTGAGGCAAATTCTTTGCTTATGGTGTGGATTTGTTTATGCCTTTTAACTGGTGTGGGGACTTCTTTTGTTCTAACTCCTCCAAACTTAAAGCCGTTGCCTCATCTCCTTATACATCATGGCCTCTTTTTGATTTTGCATCTTTTGGTGGATTCTCTTCAATGCATTGGCATCTTCAGGCTTTTGACCAATGGCTTCCTTGCCTATGTGGCCATTCTTCTATGCTATGACTATTTTAGTGTGTTGGATAATGCTTTATGCATGAGTTCTTATGCTTAGTAGCTTTTCTTTGACTTTCACTATAGCTTTGAACATGCCATAGGCTTTTTTCCAATAAGCATGGAGTAGAGTGTAGGCTCCTCATGCCATGGCTTCTTGCATTGAGGTTGCCCTTTACTTAAAATGGCTCCTCCATTCCTTTAAAACACCACAAATAAAGTTAAGAGAAAAAGTTATTGCTTCTATACCATTCCATCAGGCTATGATGTATCTCATAGCTCAAAAGTAATTCTCCTTGTTTTTATGAAAATTTCAAGAATTGTAACCTCTTGCTTCACTTGAGTCTAATTATTTTTGTCAGATACAATTGCATTATTGGGCCCTTTTAATACCTCTTCCTCTATCCCCTTTCGAACATCACCCCACCTATCTACATCTGGAGGCACCTAGCAAAAAAATCCACACAAAAAGTGTAGGTTTGATTGCCATGTTAATGATACATTTAAAGCTTCTTCAAGGTAGTTAGCACGGCCAATAAGATCAAACCTCTTAGCAATTTGTTGCAGATTAGTCGGAACCCCCAAAATGGGTTCGACTAAAAAAAAAATTGTTTCCAAATGATTGAACTACAAAACTGATCCACGGACCTTCTTAGACTGATTGGAATCCAATTAGATCACTGAACCATCAATTAAAACTCATTTTATCACTTATCTACAAACTACCAATTTTGTCCTAGGAGGTCTGTTGACTGGCCTTAAAAACTAACCAGAACACCTGATTGAGCTCTAAAAATTGGTGAACTGATTCTTTCCTCCACACTCTTGTACCCTATCAAATCTTGTCTCATGAAAAAATTGAGGTCAAAATATATTGACCATCAAAGTTGACTTCTTAGAATTTCCTGCAAGAAAACATGTCAAAAACTAATAAAACCTATTTAGATTTGGCTTTGAAAACTAGGTAAATGGACACTTGGGGAAAATGCAAATTAGGGTGTTGGTTCATTGTAATGAGGAGAGTATGGATCTATGATTTGGGCTCATGATGGATAATAGGATGCAAATGGAAAGTAGTCAAAGTGGGCTACTCAAAATTTGTAGACAGGGAACACTTACAGAAAACATTTTTTGCAAATGGAATTGACTTGGAAAAGTGTGTAGACGGATTCATCATGACTTGAAAATTGGCACACTTAAAGCATTTTTAGAGGAAAAAAAAATGGTACAATCCATTTTATCTCACCTATCATGGATCTCAATTTATAATATCCCGAATAGGGGTATCAATCTACAAATGCTAACACTAGTAAAAAGCTAGAAATTGCATTTGGAATCATGTTTGAAAACTGATCAAATAGATTCATCATGAGCTAAAACTTGAAACATAACAAGTATCTAACATCTACATTGCAACACAAAAGGAAATTTAGCATTTTGGTCAACTGGGTCAAAATTAAACATGTCAAACAGGGCCTTCTAGAATTATGTGCAATGTGCATCAACATGAAAATAGAAAACTACCAAATTTGAGGGATTTGAAACCTAGTCAAACAAATTCAAAAGGACTCAAAATATAAAACATAGATTTTATGGGATGAACACTAAATACTTCCAAAGTGGCGGGTCATCACACATCACTGGATGCAAGATATTCAATGGGAAACATAACCTCCTGTTGTTGTTTGACATAGGTCAAAACAAGACTTCACAAAATGATTGAAAATCTCAATTTAACTTCATGGAACATGTGGATATGCTGAATGGAATGTGTTAGAAACATTTAACACCTCATGGGGCTCAAAGGTATAGTCGGATACAAATGCAT
Source organism: Cupressus sempervirens (assembly GCA_028749045.1). NCBI lineage: Eukaryota > Viridiplantae > Streptophyta > Pinopsida > Cupressales > Cupressaceae > Cupressus > Cupressus sempervirens. The sequence goes on from CM053783.1 coordinate 62,111,677, forward strand.
TTATTGGTGTTTAAAGGGCTTGAAGTGATTCAAAATTTAAAATAGACACTCAAAATGTGAACACAATTTTGAGGGCCAATAGAACTAATGTATGATTTATTAATTAAATATATAGTTCCATGCATACCTTTCTTGCTTAGTTTGTGATGATATGATCACCTTCTCCATTTGATTGGGTGACCTCAACTCCATTTTCTCCACTATTTCCATCTTCTACTTTCTTTTTCCATTTTTTATTCATCTCCTTTTTTGTTCAATATCTACTTTACCTTTATCTTTGTCTTTTGTTTGATTTTCTTATTGTTCTTGAGTCCCACAACTCTTGTTTGTATGTCCAAACTTGTGACATTTGGAACATGCATTGTTAAGTGCATAATTCTGCCTCTAATTTATTCAATAAGATAATTTCTTAGGTATGCATTCATATGCTCTATGCCCATGTATTTTAAAATTATTGAAATGTCCTTAAAATCTAGGTGTAGTAGATGCATTCCTCATTCTTGACCTGTATTCATGTATTTCATGCCCCAATTTCTTGTAGGAAAAATAGTAACCAATAAATTTAGGTTTATGAATTTTCATACCATATTTTCTTTGAAAAATATTTGTAGTATGACCAAGTTTTCCACATTGATAGCCTATTGGTTTGTCCATTGACTTTGCATTTCTTAGTTCTCCATTCCTGGATGATTCTCCTTTCTCAATTTATGAATGTCCTAACCCATTAGTACTTCTTGATGACTTCATAAGTTCTTCAAAGTATTTCATTTATTCTTCTAGTTTATTAAATCTCCACATAGATTATTTCTTATTTTTTAGTTCATTCTTGAGTATGTCCTTCTATGATTTGACATTTTTTATTTCCACATCCTTATGATTCAATTCCTAATGTGCAATCATCAGTTGATTCATCATGTCCAATTGAGTGTTAGTGAGTTTCTATACATCTAATATCCTTTCTTCAAGTCTGGTAGTCATTACTCTTTTGTTTTCCTTAGCCATAGCCCTATCTTCTTCAGCTTTCTTATTTTTCTCAGTCATTTCACATAATCTTAATAATTGGATTTCATGTTCTCTTTTTAGTCCTCTTATTTCTTCATTAAGAGTTTTCTCTTTTCATGTAGATTTCTAGAGCCTTTGTCATTTGAATTGATTTATTCAAATAGTCCTTCAATCTCAACTTCTACATAGGAAAATTGTTTATCCTGGATAGCCAATTCCTTTCTTCTTTTTAGGGATTTCTCCAGATCTTGTCTCGCTTTCTTAAGTTTCTACAATATGAGTTGGATGTCAATCACTTGATTGTTAATAATCTTGTCCAATTTAAAAGCCTCCATCTCTATGACATAATCTCCAAGCGATTAAGTTTTTCTCAAAGAACCTATTCTCAGAGACCAATTTATGATTGATGAGAGTATAAATAGGATAACAAGATACTGAGGGGGAAATAAATTAGAACCTCAAACACTTTTACTTTTCAACAATTCATTCACACATTCACTAGTTGTCTTGTGCATATAAAACTTGTAAGAGTAAAATTATTGTAACATGTAAATCTAATCTATCACATGCATGATAATAAATACATAACACAATATTTGTTACCTAGTGCTATGCCCTTAATATTGGTGTATATAGGGTTATGAATAGTCAACTTTTGGCTATCTTAATCCTTAATTAATTAATGTTATCATTATTATATTATTATTCAGGTAGGTAGGTCAGCCTAGGTGTTATGTAGGGTTGTGTCTATTCAACCTAAGTATAATTAGGTATATATAGGAGGCTATGAGTCATATTTCAAGATCATATTGTGAAGTGTGTTCTCATTGGAGATATTTGGTTGTTCCCCCTTTGAAGTGTCCTATTACTCTTAGTTTTTATATATTGAAATCTAATCGAAAAGATAATTGTATGGGAAAGATTGTCATGAGGGAGATTGTTATGTGTTACAATCATTATTTTTTCATTGATGTAAAACCTACTAAACTTATTGTTTTTTGGTAAGACAATTTCTTATAAGATTCGAGTACTATCATATAGTTGATTGATGAAGAGGATTTGATCAATAAGAGGTAGCAACAACACCTAGAGGAAAGGTTGAGTTATGCTTATGTAATGAAGTACAAGGATCAATTAAGACAATGGTAATATGATGAATTGATTTTCCACTTAAGGTTACAAATGTTGGCTACACTAAGAAAGAATAGAAAAACATGTAATATAGAATTTGTCTGCTAACCCTGACTGAGTGGATAGTAGGTGCCGAGAAAAGTCAGTGCAAGCCAAGTAGAAAATTAGTTGGAGTTGAGTAAATGCAAATTCTAGTGGATGTCAAGTAAGTTAGTTAGTGTCGAGTAATGTTTAGTAGGTTTCGAGAACCAATAAAATTTAGTTGATGTCGAGTGATTTCATAGAGGATGTTGAGTAATCTAGTGTATGCCAAGCATCAAAAATAAGATAGTGCCGAGTTGCTACATTACTTTAAAGATCGTAGATTTGATGAATCTGAACTAACAAGTTTGTTTTCCTGGATTTTGTGAACTAGGTGGAACATAAGGATGATGAGTTGGTGGCACAAAATTCTATGTAAACCATTTTTAGGTAAACTTAAAGAAGCTCAAAGGAGAACTATCTAGAAGAGATATTGAATATGGGGTACATACCTTGTATCCTACCTAACCCTAAAATGGATAATGGAGAATGAGAAGATAAAGATCTTTATTTCCTATAAATAAGATGGATGGTCATGAAGAAAAGGTTTTCATATGCGAGAATCTAAGGGAGAAGGAGACATAAGGGTTTTTCTTTATCAAGTGACCTAAGAGAAGAGTCTGCAATGGCATGTTAAGCAAGAAGGCTTAAGGAGATGAATTCTTCAAGGGTGAACAATCTATCACAAAAATAATGAGTATAAACCAAGCAAAATGGAGGACTGACACTAAGATCTAAAATCTACAAGTATAGTTGTAAGTTTGTATCAGATCAAGCTTTACTATTATTCTCTATCAATTGTAATAGTTTAGGTAAATCCTTTAGATTAAGGTTGACCTAAGAGTCATTTTAAAATCCTTTAACTAAGTGAAATTCCAAGTGAATGGCCTAAAGTCCTCTAACAAGGCCCACTTTTAATAGGGTGATTGAAATCCTTTAACTAGGTCACATTTAATAGTGTGTATTATAACCTTTAACAAAGTTGGCCTTTCATAAGGCATCACTTCAGAAGAGTGCAAAAGTGGTAGCATGTTATTGGTGGCTTTTCCCAAATTAGGTTTCCATGTAAATTATTATGTTATGCATGTTGTTGAATTTTTTATGTTTCATGCTTTACATTTCTACAAATTGATTTGACAGTAAGCTGCAAGTTTTAAATTATTGCATAATCTTATGGATGCATGCATAATAGTAAATGTTTTATGGGTTCACTAAGCTGTGAAATTTTTTATTTTTAGATCTAGATATTGGATAATTAATATTCCCCCTCTTAGTTATTCTAAAGAATTCCAACAATTTCTATCAGAGCCATTTGCTTAAGAGGACTAGTTTGAAGGTACTAGACGCACAAAGATCAAGATGACAAAAAGAGATTACCCAAGATCAATAGAGATAACATTCCTGCATGGAAAAGATTGATGAAGCTACACCTTGGAGGACTCAGAGATTATGCACAAACTACCATTAAAGTGGAAGATGTTGATCCTACTAGAGCCCTAACTGCTGATGATTTGAAGAAGAAGAAAGAACACAACTATGCAATGTTGGAGATTGCCTCTACCCTAAGCTATGTTGAATTTTATGATATCAAAGGCTACAACTCTACAAATAAAATGTGGAATTTTCTAACAACTATATATGGAGGAGACAAGAATTTTGAAAGACCTAAATCTAAAAGTCTCAAAGGTAAGTTTGATGAAAGAAGTTGTGAGTGCAATAAAAGGAGCTACTGGTCAAATAGATGATGATATTATGTTAAGAAAAGTCTTGAGGACATTGCTTCCTATTTATGCTATTAGAGTTTATGAAATTCAAGAACTAAGATGTATTGTTGGAAATGAACTAAGGCTTGAAGGTCTAGCAGGTAGGTTTACTAATTTTGAGCTATCTAACTTTGATAATTACAAACCTGAGGCTCTTGAATCTGCTTTCAAAGCCAAACTATTGTTGAAGGATTCTAAAGAGCCCATCAAGCAGAAGAAGAGGAGAAAGGTAAAATGTGTGTCTAGTGATAGTGACACTAATGAGGAAGATGTTGATCATTTTGAAGCATTTCTAGCAAGAAGATTCCATGGAGGAAAAGGTAATTTCAAAGGTAAGTTACCTATCATTGATTTTAATTATGATGAGGTTGGTCATATTCCTACTAGATGTCCATAGAAGAAGAACCATAAAGGCGGTGAAAAATACAAGGGCATAAGAGATGATAAAAAAAAGGACTACAAAGACAAAGGAAAGAAGTCATGCTACATTGTTGAAGATGAAACTATGGATGAATCTGATGACCATGATGATGAAGGAAGGAAGGAAGAATTTGATGAAGATGGGGCAACTACACTTGTGACATGTATACACAAGAATGATAGATGAATCATTGATAGTGGGTGTTCACATTATATGATTGCAGAAAAAATTAAATTCATTATTATAAATTGTTATGAGGGAAATAGTGTAAGATTTGGTAATGATCCACCATGTTTGATAAAAGGAAAAGATTCAGTCAAACTCATAGACAAGATTTCATGTGACAACGCTTACTATGTTGAAGGACAGAACTATAATCTTTTAAGTGTGTCACAATTGAGTAACTTAGGATATAAGGTTGAATTTGTGAATAAGACTACTAAGATATTTGATATTGATTGTAAAATGATTGGAAAGCATGATCAGACTACCTTGATATAGAGGATGTTACTTGTCTAGTTGTTAAATCTGATGATGTAGGCTATGGCATAGGAGATTATGTCATGTTAACTTTGATAACTTGGTTAGTATCAGTAACATGAACAAAGTTAGAGGTTTCCCTAAATTGAAAAAATCTAACAATACAATGTGAAAACAATGTCAACTAGGTAAAATAACAAAGTCAAGTTTTAAGAGTAAAACGTATGCCTCTAAAGCAATACTAGATATTTTTCATACTAACTTGTGTAGACCAACAGATATGCAAAGCTACAAAGGAGATAAATACATTATGTTGTTTGTTGATGATTATTCTATAATGATGATAGTTATGTTTCTAAAATAGAAATCCGATGCTTTCCAAATGTTTAAGTGATATTTAGCAATAGTTAAGAAAGAAACAAGTAAGAGTCTGAAGTACTTGAGATTAGATAGAGGAGGAGAATTCACATCACATGAGTTTGAGATGTTCTGTAATGATAGAGGAACCAAAAGAGAGACATCTGCACCTAGAACACCTCTACAAAATGGAATTGATGAAAGGAGGAATAGGTCTATTATGGACTATTCTAGGACACTTATGATAGAAAAGAATTTTGCTTTGAAATATTGGAGAGATTTTGTAAGTACAACTATGTATACCTTGAATCATGTACAAGCCAAGAAAGGTACCCAAATAACACCTTTTGAATTATGGTATGGATACTCACTGAATGTAAAATATTTTAAGGTATTTGGAAGCAAATGCTACATTCTTAAAGGTTTTAGGAAAGTTAAACTTGATGCAAAAAGGGAAGAAGTTATATTCCTAGGTTACTACACAAGAAGTAAAGCATATAAGTGTTTGAATGCTAACACTAACAAAATTGTGGAAAGTGCAAATATGAACTTTGATGAATATATAGAAGTAGTGAGGCTAAACTAGTGAACAAACCAAAACAATACAAATCATTTGTATACTTTTATGAAGGTATGCCTACTAAAGAAGATGTTGCAAATCAAGCTATAAATTAGAGGAAGTTTCAGTGACTATCGAGTCACATCCTGTGAATGTTGAGCTATATTTAGGAACTAAGCTACATTTAGATGTCGAGTTATAGAATGAAGTGAATGGATATTCTGACTCTAAATTTAGTGTACATGAAAAAAATTTTGAGATACTTGATAGAGATGCATGATTCAAAAGATAAAAGACAAAATGAAGAAACAAGAATAGAGCCAAGATTTGCAAAATATGTCAAAAGACACCATCTTGCTAAAGAAATCATTAGAAATAAAGATGACAAGCCAATGACAAGAAATAGATTGAGAAGTGATACGTGTTTTTTGAGTATAAAGGAGCCTAAATTAGTAAAAGATGCATTGTAAGATGATGACTAGAGTAAATCCATGGAAGAAGAGAGTGAAAAAATTCATAAGAACAAAACATGGAGTCTAGTTCTTAGACTAGAAGAAAAAAATGTGATTGGCACCAAGTGGGTATTTAGAAATAAGCTAGATGAAAATGGTGAAGTCACAAGAAGTAAAGAAAGATTAGTTTGCAAGGGATATGCACAACAAGAAGGAATTGACTATGGTGAAACATTTGTACCTATTGAAAGAATGGAAGGAGTGATAACTCTACTGGCTTATTCTGCATACAAAGGTTTTAAGGTTTATCAAATGGATATAAAGTCTACATTTCTAAATGGCATATTGGAGGAAGAAGTTTACATAGAATAGCTAGAAGAATTTTTTGATGTTAACAATAAGAACATGGTATGTAGACTTCACAAAGCTTTATATGGTTTAAAGCAAGCACCAAGAGCATGGTATGAGAGACTTCATAGCTATCTTTTGAAGATTGGATTTGAAAGGACTGGTGATAAAAACAATCTGTACATTAACAAAGATAAAGGAAGATATATTTTAATATCTAAAATTTGTGTTAATGATATCACATTTGGAGGTCAAGATGCTTTATGTAAGGACTTTGCAAATCAGATGAAGCAAGATTTTGAAATGTTTATGTTTGGAGAGATCAAAATTTTTATGGGTATGTAAGTATATCAGATGAAATATGGTATATACATTACTCAGTCAAAATATTTGAAAGAGATACTGATGACTTTTGGATTAGAGAATTCCAAACTAGTAAGTACACCTATGGTGATAGCACATAAGTTGTCAAAGAATGATGATTCAGCTAAGGTGAATCAAATATTATACATGTCTATGATTGGGAAATTGCAATATGTTGCACATAGTAGACTTGACATTGCATTATCTGTAGGGATAGTTGCAAGATTCTATGCTAATCCCAAGGAGAATCACTTAATGGTTGTGAAGAGAAAAATGAGATATATGAAAGGAACATAGGAGTTTGGTCTGTACTAAAAGAAGAATGAAAAATTGAATTGAGAGCCTACATTGATGCTGACTAGGTTGGAAGTATTTGTTGGTGTTTTAAAACTACTAAAAAACAAAATGTTCAATGCCAAAATGATAACACTCATACGACCTAAGGATTAGCTAATTCCCATGTTCAGCTACATGAGTAAACCATTTTGACCCAACTTTAACAAAACCAAAGGACGGTTTCGTACTCTTTTGGCTCTGCTAAACCAAGGTGGGTGTACCTAGGGATAATTTTAATGTAAACTATTGTGTAGAGACTTTTTTAGTTTCATTCTGATTCTCATCTATTACCCACTAACACGTGTAGTTTACTTCAATTCTTTCAATATTTTCAAACTTGTATACATCCCTTATTTGCAAATCTGGTCCTAATTCTCCTAAGATTTACAAATATTCCTAGAAATAGTGGCTACCTAAGACTTAGAGAATAGATATAAATGAGTACTGACCAACATTTATAACTTTAACGAAATGGAACTATGATTTTTATTTTATAAATTGATTTGGTATGCAACAGCAGAATTCATCCTTCTTACTTCTGACTCATGAGACCAGTGCCTTATCCATTGGGCAAAGAATTAAATATTGGCAAGGGATCTAATTCAAATAACTTGTAAATGAATTAATCAATTGCAATCACCCATCTCCATTCTTATGAAATATCCCTTTATGAATTCACAAACCCTACTAATTTACTGAAGCATTTATATAATTTATGGAATTAAGAGTAGCAATGAAATCAGTCTACAACCCATCCAGATTGCATTCAGCCAATTAAACATTATTTAAATGATTTCAAAGTATACAAACCCATAAACTAAAGACAAAAACTAATGACACAAATATAGTGTAAATACCCCCTTCGTATTATCCTTTTCATATGACTAATACAATGACCAATGGAAAACCAATTGAAAGCCCATAGTAGATTGCTGTTTTTGATATTCAATATGTTATCAGAAGGTACAATGGACACAAACTCAAATTAGCTACACTCTATTGGACTGACTGAATGTACTTTTCTTGAGGGAAAACAAAAATTATACAAGTCTTAGACCCTCACAATGCCTTGAAAACTCATTTATATAGGTATGAGTTGCAACAAGCAAAGGGAAATTGTGATTGACATGTGTCCTTTTACAAAAATAAGTATATCAACCTTTTACAAAGTATCTAGACACCTTCATTGAAAAAGAAATAGAAAATAGTTGCAGATGATAGCTGGAGCATAAGATCTTCAAATTTGTTCTTTTCTCTAAGTACCCCCTATTGGCAAAGCTTTGATTTCTGTGACTACCTCCCAGAAAAATATTTCTCTTTTGGTGGGCTATTCACACTCCTTCACTATTGTTAATTCACTAACAATTTTCTACCACTGGGCATCAGTAATCACTTTCCCTTCAATGATAAACCTATTCATTTTAGTTTCAACTTTAAATAGGGAATTAGTTAGTTCATTGAAAACACATTCATCAATATCACTCGAGAAAATAGATGCCACCTATGGAAAGTCTACAATATGATCAAAGGAACTAGACCATTCAATGAAATCTTTTATCTTGTCATCTGGACTAATAATAGAAAGAATTAAAGAATAAAAACAATTTGTTAATACTTTCATTTTACTTTGGATTACTGCCAGCTTCCCTGTGAAAATTTGCAGTAGGTCTTTCACCTTATCCATACCCTCCTTCACAATAATAACTTTATCTGGGAGATCTGGCTTCTTGGCTAACAAGGGTATTAGTCTATCAAAGAATTACGTATACAACCCCCATTGTTGAAAGATTGGCTCAAGCCACCCAATTGCATCCTTACATACCTACTCTACAGACTATAGATTCATGAATGTATTATAAGCATCTTGAGATATCCTTTTTAAAATGCTTATTCTATGGTTTAATACATTCATCAAAACATCTTTCTTAGTGGCACTGTCTGATTGAGAAACCCCTAATTCCATACTGACCACAGGCACTGTCATTGTCACCCCTATAGGTATTTCTTCTGTTTGGGCTCCTGCTTCTACATTCTACCTTCTTTCTGCCTCTTGCCTTGGTGCATGTTCTGCTTCTACTACTGCTTTGAGTTGTTCTTTGAGGGATATTATTTCTATTTCCAGCTTTTTAATTTTCTCCTCCAACTCTTCTATTCTTTGCTTTTGTACATGGCTCATTTTGAGCTCTTCTTCATATATTTTCCTAATATCAAGGCACTCATTGCACATTACAGCTAGCTTATCCTCAATTTCATCTAATTTCTCTTCATTCATAAGAGCAAAATGTTTAACCAAGCTAAAGATCTCTTTCCTAGTAGAACTCTCCAATGTCCACACAATCATATTGCCCTACACAATCTCCTCTATATCCATCATTTAGGGTTTTTTAGTGTCACGGGAAACACTAATGAATGTATTATAAGAATCTTGAGATATCCTTTTTAAAATGCCTATTCTATGGTTTAATACATTCATCAAACATCTTTCTAAGTGGCACTGTCTGATTGAGAAACCCATGATTCCATACTAACCACATGCACTGTCATTGTCACCCCTATAGGTAGTTCTTCTATTTGAGCTCTTGCTTCTACATTCTGCCTTCTTTTTGCCCCTTGCCTTGGTGCATGTTCTGCTTCTACTGCTACTTTGAGTTGTTCTTTGAGGGATATTATTTCTATTTCCAACTTTTTAATTTTCTCCTCCAACTCTTCTATTCTTTGCTTCTGTACATGGCTCGTTTTGAGCTCTTCTTCATATATTTTCCTAATATCAAGGGACTCATTGCACATTGCAGCTATCTTATCCTCAATTTCATCTAATTTCTCTTCTTTCATAAGAGCAAAATGTTTAACCAAGCTGGAGATCTCTTTCCTAGTAGAACTCTCTAATGTCCACACAATCATATTGCCCTACATAGTCTCCTCTATGTCCACCATTTTGGGTTTTTTAGTGTTAGGGGCTACACTCCATATTGCTAGGGTTTTTGTGTCTATATTAAACCCTGACCCTCTCTTAAAACCATCACTACTAGTGGCTTCATCATTGATAGCCTTGTCTTGTCTTCTCATCTGATCCAAAACAAAAGCCCTCTCAATACCCCAATGTGGTATTAGAATCATACCACTCCTATGTACTAGCTCCTTGGCTTCTGTAGATGTCATTGTTTCACTCTTAGGATCATAAGCCAATAGTTTTTCAACTAATTCCTTATTTTTCTCTAGATCCTCTCCTAGCATAAGACTCAATGTGAGCTCATTTTGTTTGATTTTATAAAGAAAACTTTTAAACTCTGATGATTTAATGAAATCATCATCTTCCATGAACTTCTCAGATTGAATGAGCCTGTCATCCAATCTTGATGCTACAACCTAAAGATCATTAGAGGCCTTCCCTACTTCTGTAGCCCTTTGGTGAAAATAATTTTGCCTAATATCAACAAAATATTCACTACTCCCCGACATTACTTGTAGGGCTCTGCTTACCACATTTTTAGGGATGTGCATTGTTTTTTGTCTTTTATTTCCTTGTGGTACCCAAGTTGAAGCTGATGGTTGCTCCTCTTCTAATTCAATCTCCGGTCATGTGTCTAGCTTAGGGAATTCTCTATTTACAATGGCTTCCTCTCCCTTTGGCTCATGCAACATTTATGACATAATATAATAAAAATTATCCACCATTCTTCTCAAGTTATTAGGATGTGGAATCTTTATATAAAAACCCTTAAAATCAGGGTTTGTCCTCTTTAAAGCCTCCTCCACTCTCCTTGTCTCCTCATATTTCCTTAATAACTCATTAGCTCCCTTGGTGCTACTATGTTGGCAATTAAGTCCTCTACAGGGATTGGCTTGCTTGGGGGCAGGATGTATCCCCTAATGGTCTTGACCTCATTGGTAATGTAATTGTTAGGGTCATACATCCTATAGGGCCCAGTAGAAAATTTATATTGGCCTAAATACTCACTTAAATCCTCAAATTCATTCTTGCCTATTTCAAAACCTCCCACTTTAAAGGTTCTACAAACAAAAGTAGGCTTGTGCAGAGAGGGAGGGATCATTTCTTTATTCATCAATAAAAATTGCCAAAAGAATTTAGTAATGGCCAATCTAGAGGGAAAAATATTTAGCCAGAAGATGAGGAGGTTGTAGGCATGTAAACACTCTGATTAAAGTGCACTCCTTAAACAAAAAGATACTCCCCCATTTATGATTTAGTTTGGTTTTTTCATCTAAAAATGAGGGCCTAAGAAAAATCTTCAAAATATTTGGTGCCCTAAAGAAAGTATGATCTAATTGCCTCATGATAACTGAACTAAATAAATTGAAAAACACAAGGGCATTTGAATAATAGAAATTATTATGCCAAATATGAGTCTAGAGTTGCACAAGTAACTCACCAAATTCATCAAAAGTCTGATCAATGAAGTCACCACTGATATATCCAATGTTTCTATATAGGATAAGGTGCATCAACAATGAATAATGGTTGAAATTGAAGTCTTTCATTTCTCCCTTATTAGAATCACAAATCTGCATGTGCATACTATCAATGATGAAGGCCACATAATCATACTCCTTATGGTGGAACAGGTCTTGTATATCACATGCCATTAGAAAAAGGGAACTATACACACAATCCTCTGCACTATCACTTCCCAACACTTTATGCAACCCATACACTCTATTTTTGAAATAATTCTTAAACCTACTCAAAGTTAGAAAATCCCCCATCTTTTTCGGAAGTAACCCTACCTTTTTCACCCTGTAAGGAATATGTGGTAGCATAACATTGTTAACAAAATAAGTTTTATTTCTCTCAAACTTTCCCTACAAGTCTGTAATGTTAATAGGTACATCCATTTGTCCCATTAATCCAAAGGCATCAACAAAAGAAGTTCTATCCAATGTACATAATACACTCCCATTATGCCTATGGAAAGTCCTACTTACTAGATTGTAGGAGTTTATTATGGCCTTTAACAAATCAACATCAATGAATACTTTTGAAAAGATCAATTTTGCCATATTTTTGTTCTAGGCATTACATACTGGCACATTCTCTATTCTATTTCGATAAAAATACATAAAAAGATCATAACCAATCACTCTAGGGCATTCAACATCTTGAACAAAAACATATGGGTCTCAAAAAATATGGTCATTTGCAAAAATTGCATTTGATGACCCTAGAAGGATTTTCAGCCAATCTTCTGCATGCTTGTTTGGTTTTCTTATCCTTGTCTTCTTCTCAGTCTTAGAAATAGATTTTTTCCTTTTTCCTTCAGGTGTGACCTCTACAACATTGTCACCCTCATCTTCAACCTCGAATTCTTCTTCATGCATCTCTTCAACTTCTTTGTCAGCCATGTTTGTCTTCAAATTATATTTTGAAATCTTTCATAGTAGCACAGAACACACAGAGCTCTAAAACTTTCAAATTTTAGAATAGAACAAAAACAAGCTTCTTCACAGTAGCAAATACGCTGACATTCAATCAATCTTTGATGTTTTAATCATACATCTACCAGCCTTTTCAAGAAATTTAGCATGCATGAGCTTTAAAATGCAAGTTGTCATCAGGGTATATCAGCTGCCAAATTTAATTCTGATGTACTCTTCAAAGCTTTATTTTACTTGGCTACAGTGATTTTGTCTTTCTCACTTACCTGGCATGACACATCAGCTATTTTCTCTCAAATGACTATCTTCCATTCTTACAGTGAGTCAAACCTTCAATCTTTGTAATGCCAAAAATGCCCTTTACGAGTCTCTACGTTCACTTGGCAATGCTTCAGCACGCCCTAATCGTAAGAATGTAATGATGCCTTGGCACTGTTTTGAAAATCTATTTTATGTTCTTATGATGCCCTTTACCCTGTAGGATCTCAAACCTTTTCAATGCATACTTCTATTTTTATGATTCAAAATTCTGTTGTATAAGCATAAAAACCCTTATCCTAGCCTTCTTCACCTTTTACGCTTATACGCAACCCTTCACACTACAGGATCAAAAGCTTTTTTACTGTCACCTTCGATCCCATGATTCATTAGTCTTCGCATGAGCATAAAAACCCTTGCTAAGGTTTTCCTTTTTCCCCTTTACGCTCACATGTCCTCTTACCAGTGGAAACCCTAAAAATTTCTCCTACACTATTCTACTTACTTCATTTCCTGGGACACCTTAAGACTTCAGATTTTATCTTGCACTCCTATGCTCTTAACTTTACCTGTAGCATTGAATTACCTTATGGCTCTATTTTATTAATCCTTTACACCTTTATGAGTTCCCTTTACCTCGTATGCTTGGAGAACCTCCTCAACTGACATCTCGCTCTTACGTTTACCTTTTCTCATAAAAGTGTAAAGCCTTCTCTTTTATCTTCCCTTACCATTTTACACTTACATGTTGAGACTAAACTCGTAACCATGGAGAAAAGATTAAATAGCCCTTCATTCATACGCTTATCTTACAAGCGTAAGGGTGTAATGACAAAAATTGCCCTTCTCAAATATCAATGACCCAGATTTGATCTTAGAAAATTTAAAAATAACATCACCATTGATTTCGTGCACATGCAAAATTCATACCTTAAGTTATATGCCACTTGAGTTGGGCCCATCTAATGTAGAGGTCATGTCTTCACCTGATTCGCCACACTAGGGCCCATCTAACACTTCAACAGGTCCCACTTGATGCCTTACTACTAGAAAAGGGCTTTACGATTGTTCGTGAACTCAAAAGCATATGCACATAAACATATCTGAACATTAATTTCATTCTTATGGAATCCTTTTACCTGTAGAATTGTAGAACCCTTCATGCACCCTTTTAGATCAAGCTTCACGCCATGTTAGTGAATTACACCCTTACGCTATCCATTGAAATGTATATGCATAGATCATATCTCAATACCTCTCCACCCCTTCGCTCAAGCTACTTACTCGTAACCCTATAACAAGATTTTCCAAAGAGCAACAGACCTTTACTCTTCTTCGCTTATAAAACCATTCATATGATCGGGAAGCCTCTTGACACACCATTCCGCTATTACAAAAAAAGAAAGCGTATCCTCATAGAACATGAAACCCTTTACGCTGCTATGTTGTATATTGAAACATGACCTCAGAAATAAAAGGGAAATGGTACTCTGTTCTTACATGGAACCCCACATCATAAGACCATAAAGGATGAAATTTAAGCACTTTGCAAATCCTTTTCAAAAAACTAAAAGGAAACCTAGGGTTTTCACATTTAGGGTAATTTCATGGCTACATTAAGGGACAAACCTTGATAATTTAATAGAGTTTGATAGCACATGAAATAGGGCACAACTAGGGAAACCTTAAAATTTTGAAAAATATGAGGAATGAAAATCCTAACTTGCTTAATTCAAAAGCTTAAATGATTTTTCACCAAAATTTTCAAAGATTTTTCTATATTGTGAAAAATCTAACCAAAAGTGGCTCTAGCTGGGGATGATAGACTACCTAAGTCTATGCAAGAATTCAAAATCTATGGAAGAGCAGACCACACACTTAGTGCAAAATTACACCTTCTTCAGAGAACATAGAGCACACATAGGAACAAAAAACCAAACTATATAGAGAGACTAATTACAGGGATTTACAGAATATACAAAATGTACAAAACACCAAGAAACCCTAAAACTACTATTCATGGAAAAAGATACCTTTAAGAAAAATACCTCTTCAAGGATTGTCCATGAATAGGCAATTCAAGAATACCTCCAGTTAGATTGGGTCAAATTTACCATGCTTTTCATTATCTTATATTCTGGAATTCCAAATTAGTACCATATCTCCTATTTCAAACTTTCTCTCAATGGCCTTCTTATCATATAAGTGCTTCATCTATGATTGGAGCTTAGCATTCTAAATAGAGGAATCT